>CM062805.1:256150361-257516319 GCA_031772625.1 Pinus tabuliformis
TTAATCTTGTTTCCAATAGTTTCAATAAGTATATCAGTGGTGCAGTAGTGAAGGAAAGTACTTTAGAAAATATTATGACATTCGCCTCTTCCTCATCTCCCTTGTGGGATCATGATTAGAAGGCCCCACTCTAACAAACCCAAAAATAGAGTTTGTCTTTCGGTCATTATATAGAGTAGATTCCATGCTTAAATAGATCATCGTTTATGATTTCTTGGAAGCACGTGCAATTGTTATTTTGTTTCTTAAGTTTTCCATAGATTAGAAGGAATTCCATTCCATAGTTCTAGCCATTACTAATAGATAGATCAGATTTATCAAAATTCAACTCATATTTTCCATGTTGGTATATAGTGATGCATAGATGAAGAGGAAAACAAGTTTTGTTGCAGGGATTTTTGATCTTGTAACACCCCCACCCAGGTCTACCTAAAGTAACCATTCCAACTAGGGTAAACATGAGGAGAGATGCTACTATAATCAGATTAGACCTCCTATGTCATATTAAGGAAGTGGAATCAAAGGACCATCACATACAATCATCCAACATCATCAACAGAACCCCAGGAGACAAGTTAACCACTTAGATAACCTGTCCCTGGGTCCCACTACTATTCTGCAGCTCTTAGGCCATAGTCACTCTCATGCTATGGGAAAGGGAGAAACCAGAAACCCAAAGTCACTCTCACAAGCCTACCTTCCAGCGACTGTTGACCAAAATTGCTAGTTCTATGCCAACGACCTTGAGATTTAAGCCACATTTCTAGCCCAGAATCCTGGCCTCTGCCCAGAACTTGTTGTAGCTTCCAGAATTCATTAAAAACATAATAACAATTTGAATCACTCAAAAATCACCCTCAGGACTAAGCCTGAGCATCCCCAGCCAGGACTAACATTTTGTCAAACACTTGGAATCAATGCAACCTACATGTCTAGGATACAAGACAGAGCATAAATGAGTAAAACAACTTATGAAACATAACTAAAAGGATCACATCCTTCTCCATTGAACTACTATATCATCAATTATGTATTGCATCCATCCATTTAACAATTACAAGTAAATATATGAAATAACCATGACATGAACCAATCTTTTAACCATGCTTATAACAAGCATAAAACCATATAAATATTAGAGATATGAAATCCATTAAATCCACATATAGATTAATGCAAAAGTAAGCGAACTTAGCTTTTATTAATCATAGGCAAATCCAACCAGGTTCAGGACTTCCACGTGCCACTCGACCATAGACATGGCGAAACCAAATCCCTTTTTCAGCCAGTCACCCCCACACCATATTACAAGGATGAATGTGGGATCTCATAGAACAACCAAGGGAATCCAAAGTCTAAACCACCTCCACCCTCATTAAAACATGATCACACCAAAACCAGTGCTCTGATCACAACTGAATAGAACTTGGAATGCCATCCTGAATCCATCAATATCCTTGAGGAATTTTCTGTCTCCTTGTCTCTCAGGCATTACCGCAATCCAAACTTGGATCACTGGGCCCTAAACTAAGACTGGTCCATTAGGCTTTACCATGTATCCTGCCAAAACCGGTGAAGGGATTCCTAGGCCTTTAGGACTGAACCTTGAAACCACCTCCACCTCGGATTCCGAAATCCATCCGGTAATTCCAAAGCTCAAAAATCAAAATAAACATCCCAACATACTGTGGCATCTGGAAAATGAATAGGCTAGGCTGAAAATTATTGTTATAACTTGGCAATATAATATCACTAAAAACAAGAGAACCATACACCAACATGCAAAGCCATGCATGTCCAAATATGCTAGGAAATCACACATGCAAAAGGTTACCTGCATGTATTTATACTAAAGCTCCTTGATTTCGCATTCCTTCCTTGTTCCTTTCTTGCTTTTCCTTTCCTTTCCTTTCCTACCCTTTCCTTTGCTCCAACTAGAGTGCTCCAAGAACTCTAAGTGACCAAGAGAGTGAGAGAGAGAGAGAGAGAGAGAGAGAATAATGAGAGAGCTCCAAACTTTCACTGACCAAGAGCTTAACATCGAGAAATCCTAACACTGAGAAACCTGCCAATTGATCCTTAGAAGAATTTTTATCAATGAGGCCTCTAATTTATTCATTTTCCTTCATTTTCCTCCTCACATGCAACCTGTGACATTTTAGCTTCCTTTTCTCCTAATTTCCCTTATTTTCATAAATAAATGTGCCAAAAATTCCTTTGCCTTTTCCTTTGCCAATTTTCCTTAGCCAAAACACACATCCAATGATGCTCACTAGGATATATTTTTCCACCATTGATCTTGGAATACCAATCCCTTACCTGTGGTCATATTTTTCCTTTATTAACTTTTATTACATGAACTTTTCACTAGGGCTGTTACAGAACCCCCCCTTACGGATAACCATCCTCAGTGTTAAAACACACCAAGACCTCAGCATGACCATGGAAAAGAAAACATATTTCCCCTGGAAATTTATAACTTATCTCATTGCAATATTTACAATGAAAGACCTTCTCAAAACATAAAAATCATGACAACATGACAAAATAACCATACTGCATATTGGAGGTTTATAGCACAACTCATTATAGTATTTACAATGACCACATATACACATAAGCACATTTTCTAAACCAAAAAATAAAAGGATACGATGCCCGTATCAATCAACAAGGGAGTCCAGAGGATCATACCTCCACCCTCAAAAGTAGTACGAGGATTCAACTCCTTTCTAGGAAGTCCAAAATCTGCTGCCACAGTCAAAGTTGAATCCAATGTCCAACACTACAATCTTGCACCACTTGTCCTCTCAGTGAAAAATTACTGGCTCATTGTTCTATGGTGCACTCCTAATGTGCATCTAATTCTACATGGCAATGCTAATCAAAAAACCAATATATCTGCGACCTTCCCTTCTATGGTACACAATCCCTTGGGAAATCCAGTCACCCCCTTTTGTGCAGTCACTCACCTTCCATGTTCCCTGAAATCCCATATCCTGGGAGATCCATCCCTTGGAAAGGCTTCCTCGCATCAGAAGGTCAAAAAACCAAGGCATATACCTGCCTCAAAACCATCATACCAGTCATAGTATGCTCATGGCAATCAGCGGACACAATTGGGTACCAGTGTCCCACAATGGCCCTGCTCCTGAAGTACTCTACCAACATACTACTGCATGTTCCAATTTCTTATTGTTGCTACTAATTCTTGTAGTCGATTTCAACCACCCAACCAGGCATGTTCATGCATTCCTGTTCCAAGGACATAATTTCCATTAGATTCAAATAAATTGAAATAACCTCAAATAATACCTCATTAGTAGTTCGTCAATAAGGTACACTTGCAATTGTGTTCACTTTCTATCACACAAGTCAAACTAACTGTTTGATCAAAACATCATGTATAAACATAACACATCTGGTTAGCTCAAAAGACAACCATCATAGGTCAACATCATAAATCACATGTAACCATCATAAACCAAAATTACATATAATTGTCCTACCATAGTCATAAGTCACATGCACAATAAAACTTAAATAAAATGTTGATACTTATCCTTTCATCAATCCTTAGCTTCTACCTTTGTCTTTATTTTGTACGCATTCTAGATCAGTTGCCACAACAAAAAAACACCCAGTGCCTTCTCCTCAACCATGTGGACATACACAGTGTGTGCATCACACACATAAAATTACAAACATCACACAACACAATGCAATACATGCATCTACACCAATACCATATGTACCACATGTACACAGTACCACATCTACATTGCAACCACTTCAACAATGTGTGCACAAAATCACATGTACATGGCACCACCTGCATAATGTGTATACAATTCCACATGTACACTGCACCAATGTATAACGTGTACACAATACCAAATGTACACAACATCACATGCACAACATCTACATGATAGCACATGTACATAGCATCACATGCACGACATGTAAATAAAACCACATGCACAAAACACCACATGTACAACATGTACACTGTCAGGTCAATTTACTAAGTAAACTAACGTAAATGTTTTACTTGTCAATCGGGGTCTGTAGGCTTGGAAGCACATCCAAAGTATATGGATTTCAAGTAAAGTCAATTTAGGAAGGTAAGGCTCAAAGGTTAAGGGGAATGCATATTACAAATAAGTTCTAAATTTAAAGAAACTAAAAAAAAATCTCTAATTCAAGATGCAGTAAGTGAAGGAAGAGGCTCCTAACTTAGGAGGTCCCAGTTGTCCTTCCCCACAGTACCATCCTCAAGAAGAGAAACTAAAGAGCAGCAGTTTGTGATGTGTAGAAAGAAAGAGAAGAGACTCTTAACTTAGGAGTTCATGGTTGTCCTTCCTCACAGTTCTACTCCAACAACATTATTAGTGCATCAACCCATAAACTCGAATTTAAGAAATGAAAAAGGACGATTTTTAGTTGTGATTCATAATTTGATAGAAGGATAATTTAACTTAAATCCTTGGTTTTCCTTACGTATGAAAACTAGATTTTAAACCAAAATCATCCAAAAATCACACAGAAATCAAAACACATCTAAGTAACTGAATCATAAAACTGAAACAAGAAATACTAAATCAAAACTATGCTAATCTATACAAAATTTAACCAAAGTGTACTTAGTTTGGTATGGGGGCCCTCCAATCTTGCCTTGTGCACCGGAAGAAATATTTCGCTACAACTAACTTAATAAAGCATCCGCAACATGAAAAACAAATAGAACAATAAAAATGATTATTCAAATTATCTCAAAAGTCTCCAATAATATTAAAACAAAATTACACTCCTTTGAATGGTCCGTAAACTCTGTTTAAATAAGAAAATCATAAAAAAAACTTTTCTATAATGGCTCTAATAGCCTTATCAATCCTAATCCATCCATACAGGTTGAACTCGTCAATTCTAGTTCAGAAAATCAGGAAAAATCCCACAAAATAATAAATCTGCTCCTTTTTACTAGGAATTCCTGAATGACAGGTCAAGTTTGACTAGTGTGGACAGGGCCTATTTTTGCTCAGTTTGATTGAAACAATAGGTGTTTCTTCATCTATGCAACCGAAGGTTTCCAAATATGCGCTCAGACCTCGCATAGGTGTCCTGCACATATGACATCCATCAAGCTATTACAGGAATTTTTAATGCAGTCTAAATTTGCTCTTAAAACCCAATTTTTACAAAAAATTCCAAAAAATGAAAAACTTATTTTAGTTACCTAAATATGAAAAATAGGACTAAAATGAGGCATATATAGGTGAATATGGTGGTAAATAAATGTATTTAGGATAGGCAAATATGACCAAAATTGAGGGCCAACATCTCCCCCTTGCTAAGGTTTAAGAATGTCCTCATGCCTACCTCCTCTGTTTGGATCTCCGCAGTGATGATGTCCCTGTTGTTCTTGATCCTGTAGCTTCTTCCTATGCAACCTAAAGGATAATGTCAATACCCTTATGTTTCGATTCTTTGCAAATGGAAGTCTTCACTTTTTGTTTCTCATATTTGTAATGCCATATCTTTTTCTCCTTTATTGTTGGAAATAATACTGAGAGGGGGGGTGAATCAGTATTATCAATTTCTTTTCAATATATCTTCCTTATTTATACTTTGAATAATTCTTCAAATATTGATCATTACTCTGTATGTCAGTATCATAAAATAATGAGCAGGAACAAGAAAAGCAAATAGTCACACAAAAGAACACCAGATATAAGGTGGAAACCCAATGTGGGTGAAAACCACCTGCTGCAATATGTCTCTATCTTCTTTTAATAAGAAACTCCTTTTACAATGATTTTGTACTGGTGCAGTCCTTTACTAGTACACAGGCTACAACCTGCAGAGAGCTACAACCCTCTTAGCTCTTGTACTAGCCAAGATACTAGTACGTAGGTGCTGGCCTACTGAAGGCTACAACCTTCTCTTTCTTCCAGGGACCACGTTTCATAAATTTTCAGACTGGATCCATGAACATCAATCAATCATCAAGTATATCTACATCAAACAATCTCCTTTTCCCAATTAGCACTGAATCAAGTAAACACTTCTCTGACAGTTGTACCCAGAACACAGTAACAGTAACCACACACCAAATTCTGAACCCAGAATACTGCAACAATAGACAGAGGCAGCTAGATCATAATTTAAAGATATACGCTACTTCAACAACCTAAAACCTGCGTGCAGATCTATAAAGGATAATTCCTTCTTTCAAATATTCAGACACTAATTAACCCAGATTGTCAGATTTATAGATCAAGCATGCGCCTCATATAACAGATCAAAATCATGCAAAGATACTATAAAGATTATGACCCATCAAAAAAAATTATCCTTCTTTATGCGCTAAGGTTCCTCCTTCATTCAGATCCAGATCTGCACCATAACCCAATCACAAATATTTCAGATCTAGCACTTATTAGATATTCAATTCATTCGATGATACTTTGCCAAATGATCTCCTTCGTCTTTTATAGTTTTAGGCCTTCCACAATACCATGGTCCAAAACCATAGGATCAAAAAACTGTTGGACTAATACCATGAACCAACCATGAAAGTGCGTAAGATCAACACTTTTGGATGCAATACCACGGGCCAAAACCATAGGATCAAAAACTGTCGAACTAATACCATGAACCAACCATGAAAGTGTGTGAGATCAACACTTTTGGATGCAATACCACGGGCCAAAACCATAGGATCAAAAACTGTCGGACTAATACCATGAACCAACCATGAAAGTGCGTGAGATCAACACTTCTGACGAGGTACCATGGTCCAAAACCATAGGTTCAAATACCAAGGACTAACTACCATGGACCAAAGGTAAGTTCTCCAACATATACGCGCTTTTCTTTACATGAAAGTGCGTAAACTTTTTTCTACATGAAATAAACTTTTCTCTGCATAAAATTGCGTGAACATTTCTCTACATGAAATAAACTCTTCTCTGCATAAAAGTGCGTGAACGTTTCTCTACATGAAATAAACTTTTCTCTGCATAAAAGTGCATGAACTTTTCTCTACATGAAATAAACTTTTCTCTGCATAAAAGTTCGTGAACCTTTCTCTACATGAAATAAACTTTTCTCCGCATAAAAGTGCGTGAACTTTTCTCTACATGAAATAAACTTTTATCTTCATGAAAGTGTGTGAACTTTGTTGCACTATAATTTATCATCTTAGATGAGTGGGTTGCCATCAAGTACAACATATGTATCATAATGCCAACAATCTCCCCCTTTGGACTTGATGGCAACAACAACCAATCACTCTCCCCCTTTGACATCAAGGGCAAAGGGTTATGCTCCCACTAAGAACATGTTCCCCCTGACTATAAACCAGATCTGCAAAGAAGAACCATAATCCGTCAAACACCATAAATCACCATGAAAGAGAGATAGAGACGTATTGCAGAAATTTTCAGACCAGCATCCATGATCTCCTTCTGTACTTCCTCCATAATGCCAACAATGCATGACATGCTCCCCCTGAACCTGTGCCATTTGATCTTTGACCAATCTGCAACCCAGCACATGTACGCATATACTTCAGATGAACCTTGCGTACAACCAACAATCAGAAGAGATTCAACAACAAGATGATGCATCAACAACCCCCAGCTTTTGCCTGAGGTATTCAAAGGTCTCCCTAGGCAATGGTTTGGTGAGTATATCAACAACCTGTTCCTTAGAAGGAACATACTCCAACTTGACCTTTTGTTCAAGCACTTGTTCCTCGAGAAAGTGATACTTGATTGGTATGTGCTTGGTTTTTGAATGCATGACCGGGTTCTTTGAAATGCTGATTGCACTTGTATTATCACATAAGATGGAGATGGGTGGTGTACAAGTGATTTGAAAATCCTGCAAGGTCTGCATCATCCAAAGGAGTTGAGTGCAGCAAGATGCAATAGAAACATATTCTGCTTCAGCTGTAGACAAGGCAATCGAACTCTATTTCTTGCTGAACCAAGATACTAATCTGGAACCCATAAAGAATGCACCACCACTTGTGCTCTTCCTGTCATCCATGCTTCTGGCCCAATCTGCATCAGTATAAGCATGAAGTGTGAGATCTGTATCTCTAGGATACCATAAGCCATAATTTTGAGTCCCTTGAAGATATTTGAAGATTCTCTTTACTGCCTGAAGATGAGTTTCCTTTGGATTTGCCTGAAATATTCCAACTATTCCCATTGCATGCATGATGTCTGGTTGGGTACCTGTCAAATAAAGTAGACTTCCAATCATAGATCTGTAGGTTGGTTGATGTACTGCTGCTGATTCATCATTTGCACTGAGGCTACATCCTGTGACCATGGGTGTACATACTGGTTTTGCATCTTCCATGCCATATTTCTTCAAAATCTGCTTGAGATACTTGGTTTGAGACAAGAAGATCCCTCCTTCCTTTTGTTGGATTTGCAGGCCAAGAAAATATGTCAATTCTCCAAGCAAGGACATTTCGAATTCTTTCTACATCACCAAGGCAAAGCTTTGACTCATAGATTCTTCATTGCTGCTAAAGATAATGTCATCTACATACACAACAAGTATTAGCAATTTGTCATTTTCAATTTTTAGATAAATATTGCTATCTGCTGATCCTTTTGAAAAACCTTGTTGATGAAGATATTTGTCCAAACGATAGTACCAAGCCCTTGGAGCTTGTTTAAGACCATAGAGAGCCTTTTTCAATCTGTATACAAGATTTGGTTCATTTCCAAGAATGAAACCATCTGGCTGCTCAATGTATACTTCTTCTTCTAAGTCTCCATTCATAAAGGCTGATTTCATGTCCATTTGAAATACTTTAAACTTTTGAAAGCTTGAGAGAGCAAGGAACATTCGGATGGCCTCAAGTCTTGCAACAGGAGCAAAAGTTTCCTCAAAATGTATTCCTTCTTGCTGCACATACCCTTTACAAACAAGTCTTGCCTTGTTTCTAATTACTTCCCCATTTTCATTCAACTTATTTTTGAAGACCCATTTTGTCCCTATAACATTCTTATCCTTTGGTCTAGGAACCAACTCCCAAGTGTTGTTCTTTTTGATCTGCTCAAGTTCTTCATCCATTGCTTTGACCCAACATTCATCTTTGCATGCCTCTTTTACATTTTGTGGTTCAGTGGAGGAGAGTAATGCCAAATATCTTGAAGCTTCTACAATTGTTCTTCTTGTTTGTACACCTGCTTCTTTCTGCCCCAAAATATGAGATTCTAGATGATTCTTCTGAACGTACCGGGATGGAGTCTTCTCTTCTATCCTTATCTGTTCCTCTGGTGCTTCTTGAGGTTCTTCGTCTTCATCATTCTGTCTTTGAGGGTAGTCTTCATCTTCTTCGATATTTTCATGATTTACTTGCCTAGGAATGTATCCATTTTCATCAACCACTACATCAATGCTGTCAACAATTCTTCCAAGTCTTTTATTGTAGCACTTACATGCTTTGCTGTGTGGAGAATAACCAAGAAGAATGCCTTCATCTGCTCTAGATTCAAGTTTTCCAAGTTGCTCATCAGTATTCTTAATATAGCATTTGCTCCCAAAGATTTTGAAGTGCTTTACCGAAGGAGTCTCACCATACCAGAGCTCATGAGGAGTTTGAGTGCTGTTCACTCAGACATTTGTTTTGTTGAGAATAACAACCACAGCATATGCAACTTGACCCCAAAAAGTTGCGGGAGTTCCGGACTCATCAAGCATAGCACGGGCCATTTGTTGGACTGTTCTGTTCATCCTTTCCACCACTCCATTTTGCTGAGGAGTTCTAGCTATAGAGAATTCCCTTCTTATCCCATGTTCTTCACAGAAATCAAAAAATTCATTTGAGGTAAACTCCCCACCTCTGTCAGACCTGAGACACTTAATTTTGTAACCTGATTCATTTTCAACGAAGGTTTTGAAGGATTTGAATTTCTCGAATGCTTCGTCTTTGTGCTTCATAAGTCCTAACCAAACAAACCTGGAGAAATCGTCAATGAATAATATCAAGTATTCTTCTCCTCGAGGTGTCCTTTTCCTAAATGGACCACATACATCTGTATGGACTAGCTCAAGAGGCATGCTAGCTGATCCTTCCTTCTCTGGAAAGTTAGTTCTGGTTTGCTTTCCAAACTGACATGATTTGCATATGGTGTTGTTTGGAATTTTGATATCTAGAAGACCACGAACAGCCTGATATTTGCATGCTTTCCTTATTTGTGAAAAGCTTAGATGCCCCAACCTCCGGTGCCATAACCAGTGTTCATCATCCTTGCTCAAATAGCATTGTTGTTGTCCTTCTTCAAATATGTATAGATTATTTGGAGTTATTCTACCTTTGATCACTGTTTCACCTGTATCAATGTCATGAACACGACATCTGTTTGATCTAAATATCACCTTGGTTCCTTGATCACACATCTGGCTGACACTTGGAAGATTATGCTTCAATCCATCAACATACAAAACATTTCCAACTTTGACCTTTTCTTTTAACTGAGCAGTGCCTTTTCCTTTTACAGCTGCAGGAGTATCATTTCCAAAAGAAACTTTCTTTCCCTTTTCTAAAGCAGAATATGATTCAAGTTTTTCTTTATCACCTGTCATATCTTTCGAACATCCACTGTCAATGTACCACATATTTTCTTGTCCTTCTGCATAAAATGCTATCCCACATCTTTCTGTTTGTGGTTCCTTTATTCTCCATGTTCTGGTGCTTGAGGCTTGTTCCTTTGTCTGCTGAAACCTACTCCTACATTCAGAATCTTCATGACCAAAGTTATTGCAAATAGAACATTCAACTTCATTTTCAAGAGCCGAAAAGTTATTATAGGTCCTTTTTGTAATCCCGATCATACTTCTTTGTTTTTGAGCTTCTCTAGTCATGATTGTTTTATATGCAACACATTGAGCTGCTTTGTGACCAAAGTTATGGCAAGAGAAACATTGCCCATTGAAGAAACTTCTGCGATTATCAAATCTACCGGCCAAATGATTGTAATTTCTATTGTCATCCATTCTTGAAGAAAATTGAGAAGATTTTACCTGTGGCTGGTTGTAGCTTTTGTTCATCCTTAAGACAGATTGCCCCTGGTTTACCTGATAGTCTTTGTTTGTTCTTGATGTAATTCGTCCCTGCTTTACCTGGTGATCTCCATTGTGCTTTTGCTCATTCCTTCTTGCTGCATCAAGGTAACTCTTTGAGGTGGATGCTTGAGATGTTTCTCCATTATAACCCAGACCTGTCTTGTTTAGCGGAGAACGCTGTACATTGATGATCTCATCCAGAGTTTCAGATCCTTTGACAAACTTAAGATTAATAGCCTTTGTTTTCTCAATTTCTTTTCTAAGGCCAACAATTTCACCTTCTAACTTTTCAAGATATTTTTCTTTTTCATCAATTTTAAATTGTAGAGTATCAATGATCATATTCTTTTCTTCTATACATGTCTTAAGTCTAGAAATCTCATCATAAAAACTATCCACATCTATAGCATCCATGTAATCATCATCTTCAAATGCCATTAAAAGTTTATAGTCATTACCTCGTTCATCTTCATCACTATTTGATAGACCATCACTGTCTTCATGAGTGTAGTAGCTTTTCTTATTTGCATTCTGTTTCTTGTTCCATCTAGCAAGTTCCTTTCCTTTGTCAATCTTATCCTTATGAGGACATTTGGCAGCATAATGACCTACTCTTCCACAAGAAAAACATTTAAAAGCTAGCTTACCTCTGAACCTTCCAGTACCTTGTTGAAAATTTGATTCTTCTTCTTCTTCTGGCACGTGACTTAATTCATAGTAGTCTCCTTTGCCTGAAGCCTTAAAAGCAGCTTCTCTCCTGTTTGATGGACCTCCTTTTCTCATTTCATAAGCAGTTAGAATTCTGTGTAGCTGATACATAGTAAGAGTTCGTAGATTTTCCTTTTCTTCTATTGCAGATACTTTAGATTCAAACTTGGGGGACAATGATCTTAGGACTTTTTCAACCACAACAACCTCTTTTATTTCTTCACCCAATTTTTTCATACAATTAGCAATCTCATCTATTCGAAGGAAATAGTTAGCCACACTTTCATCATTATACATTCTGAGATTCTCATACTGAATCCTGAGGGTTTGAAGTTTTGCACGTTTTACCTGTTCATCTCCTTTGTAGCTCAAAAAAATCTTGTCCCATATTTCTTTTGCGGATTTATATTGCATAACCTTCACGAATTCAGATTGAGATAGACATCCTAGAAGAGTATTAACCACCTTTGCATTTGTTTCATATTTCTTCTTCTCAGCTGAATCTGTAGGAGTAGCTGATGGAAAAGTATACCCTGTTTCTATAATGTTCCATACTTCTGTACCCAAAGATTGAAGATAGGCAGTAACTCTTACCTTCCAATATACAAAGTTTGTCCCATCAAAAATCGGTGGCCTGATTGATGCTTCCCTCTCGTATTTGCTCATGATGTTAGATCTTCCTTCAAGCGATTAAGCTCCTTCAGAAGGACCTGCTCTGATACCAATTGTTGGAAATAATACTGAGAGGGGGGGTGAATCAGTATTATCAAATTCTTTTCAATATATCTTCCTTATTTATACTTTGAATAATTCTTCAAATATTGATCATTACTTTGTATGTCAGTATCATTAAATAATGAGGAGGAACAAGAAAAGCAAATAGTCACACAAAAGAACACCAGATATAAGGTGGAAACCCAATGTGGGTGAAAACCACCTATTGCAATATGTCTCTATCTTATTTTAATAAGAAACTCCTTTTGCAATGATTTTGTACTGGTGCAATCCTTTACCAGTATGCAGGCTACAACCTACAGAGAGCTACAACCCTCTTAGCTCTTGTACTAGCCAAGATACTAGTACGTAGGTGCTGGCCTACTGAAGGCTACAACATTCTCTTTCTTCTAGGGACCGCGTTTCATAAATTTTCAGACTGGATCCATGAACATCAATCAATCATCAAGTATATCTGCATCAAACAATCTCCTTTTCCCAATTAGCACTGAATCAAGTAAACACTTCTCTGACAACTGTACCCAGAACACAGTAACAGTAACCACACACCAAATTTTGAACCCAGAATACTGCAACAATAGACAGAGGCAGCTAGATCATAATTTAAAGATATACGCTACTTCAACAACCTGAAACCTGCGTGCAGATCTATAAAGGATAATTCCTTCTTTCAAATATTCAGACACTAATTAACCCAGATTGTCAGATTTATAGATCAAGCATGCGCCTAATATAATAGATCAAAATCATGCAAAGATACTATAAAGATTATGACCCATCAAAAGAACTTATCCTTCTTTATGCGCTAAGGTTCCTCCTTCATTCAAATCCAGATCTGCACCATAACCCAATCACAAATATTTCAGATCTAGCACTTATTAGATATTCAATTCATTCAATGATACTTTTCCAAATGATCTCCTTCGTCTTTTATAGTCTTAGGCCTTCCACAATACCACGGTCCAAAACCATAGGATCAAAAAACTGTTGGACTAATACCATGAACCAACCATGAAAGTGCGTGAGATCAACACTTTTGGATGCAATACCACGGGCCAAAACCATAGGATCAAAAACTGTTGAACTAATACCATGAACCAACCATGAAAGTGCGTGAGATGAACACTTTTGGATGCAATAGCACGGGCCAAAACCATAGGATAAAAAATTGTCGGACTAATACCATGAACCAACCATGAAAGTGCATGAGATCAACACTTCTGACGAGGTACCATGGTCCAAAACCATAGGTTCAAATACCAAGGACTAACTACCACGGACCAAAGGTAAGTTCTCCAACATATACGCGCTTTTCTTTACATGAAAGTGCGTAAACTTTTTTCTACATGAAATAAACTTTTCTCTGCATAAAAGTGCGTGAACATTTCTGTACATGAAATAAACTCTTCTCTGCATAAAAGTGCGTGATCGTTTCTCTACATGAAATAAACTTTTCTCTGCATAAAAGTGCGTGAACTTTTCTCTACATGAAATAAACTTTTCTCTGCATAAAAGTGCGTGAACCTTTCTCTACATGAAATAAACTTTTGTCTGCATAAAAGTGCGTGAACTTTTCTCTACATGAAATAAACTTTTATCTTCATGAAAGTGCGTGAACTTTGCTGCACTATAATTTATCATCTTAGATGAGTGGGTTGCCATCAAGTACAACATATGTATCATAATGCAAACATTTATCCATCTGTAGGCTTGTTTGGAGATGAGGATATTATGAGTCTCAATATTTTTAATATTGTTGCTCAATTTCTTTTTCTCCTTGATTACGTTGTTGTTATTTTCTTTATACATTTTGTTCTCCTTTTTCAAATGTCTCTCCATTGTCTTGCTATCTTCCAGCTCACTTGTCAGCTCTACTAAATTCTTAAGATATACTTCACTGTGTAGTTCTTTAGATTCTTCCTTGGTCTCTTTGGTATATGAGTGAGATGAGGTGGCTCCTCCCCTATCATCCTCAAAATATGAGTCTTTCTCTATGGGCTCTTCCTGGACTTCCTCCTCCAATCTCTGTATAATCTCATCAATCTGCTTTGATGTTTGTGGAGGCTTAGTTCCAATAATTTCAATTTCTAGATATTTTCCTTTTTTGCTTGGTTCCTCTTGTGATTTTATTCAAGGCCTCCTAGGAATGGAAAAAAATGATTTATCTTTTCAGTCATAATATCATCTTTCTTCTTCTTCAATCTTGTCTTAGGATACAAAGGAGAATGCATGATACTTCTTGTTACATGTAGCTTCTCAAACATCTCGTCATTCCCTATTGTTTGTCCTTCAAAATGATGTTTAGCCAAAAAATCCTTCCAAAGCAACCCCTTATTCCTTACCTGATACTCAACAAGTATCTTGATTAGCCCATGATGATATATATTGGCTTCTTTGGCTTCTGTTTTGTTCTTGACATTCTCTAGCATTTTGGTTAGGCTTTTTGAGAAGAAGTAGGGTAAGTTGATTTACAATCTCTCTTCATACGTTGAAGCAATTTGATATGATAGAGGTATACCACACTATACCGATTATCACAAGTGAAGTACTTTTGGATAATCAAAACCAACTCTGACCATGGATCTCTGAGCCAATCTCTTGGAATCCCACTTGTCCTGTCAAAGGACGCCTTCCTTTGTTTCTCCAGGGAAAGGGTCCATCCCTTCTCCTTAAAATGTAGACCCTTGTGATACTCTTCTCCTATCAAAGGAAGGTCTAATCCTTGAGAAATAAAGGTTGGGTTCAATGATATTGAAAGTTCACCAACTCTGGTTTTTCCATGTGGAAAATGCTCTATGAAATCCTGTGTGATTTTATCATTGTGACCATTGAACTTTTTAAGTAACTTTAGTAGCTTTACCTGGTATAGTTTCTCCACTGTGTCCTTACTCTAGTTTTCTATCCTAAAGCACTTAGGTTCAGTTTTGGTTTCCCTTTGCATCTAATTTGTGTACCAATTAATATGGCCTTTTCCAGTAAATAACCTCATCATGAATATAACAATCAATATATATATATATATATATATATATATATATATATATATATATATATATATATATAGATATATATATATTACCTTCTCATTCATGCAATATTTGGATAAAAATCATGGTGAATGTACTTACGAGGCCTCCGTTGTTTTGAAAAAATAAATAAGTGATATTACTTCTTTTGCCTTTAGGTCTTCAATTGATTTGTCTCCTACTGCAAATGGTATTAAAAAAAATTCCTCTGTTTGTAAAAATAGGTAAAAAAACTCTCACTATGTGAAAAACCATGTAAAAACATCTCCACTACAAAAAATATCTCAATGTTTGTAAAATTATGTTTAAAAATCCTCTTTGTTTTCAAAATTGTGTCTAAAAATCCTCTTTGTTTGCAAAGTTTCCCATAAAAATCGATGAAAAACCACCTATGTTTGCAAAATTTCGTACAAAACTAGTCATTATGTATACAAAAGGATGCTCACTGTGTTTTTTATGTGCAAAATTTGGCAAACTGTGTTTAAAAATGTATGTGGAAATCGTTTTTGGAATGATACCTGAGCTGCAAACGACTATTGAAACATTGTAGAGATTATCTTGTTAAGGTTTTTTTTCTCATGTGTAAACATACAGTCCTAGTTAAACTTTCTATCTCCAACAATTCGAAAAATCATTGGTCTTCAGGTGGTATAGACCTTTTAGGGTGATAGAGCATTGCTAATCTAGGAACGAAGTCGTGTTTCTCTCATAGTATGACACATTGAAACAACAACTTAAGTTGAATCCTTTTCAAGAGAATAACACAATCTTAGAAATCTTTTAACTAATGAGAAGACCCCAAGATCTACTCTTACCTGATCACTGCAAAATTTATGATATTTGATGGAGAATATGTCTGCTTGGCATAAAGGAAATCTCAGTTTGCACTCTCCTATCTCTCCTTCTAAAAAAAGTTCTCCTCCTTATTTCTCCATGTAATTCCTCGTGCTATCTCCACTACATAGGGTTCTCCTCTTTTCACGTAGTTCTCTTTCAATCTCTATGTATTTCTTAGTCAAACATGGTTTGTTTTGTCATGTTTTCTTTAGGTTGTGGATAAACAATGAATACACAATGTCCTTTGATTCTAAGTTGGGTTATATTGAAACTTAGCTGTGATGATGAAGAAAAATGCGTAGACAGTGTTCAATTGTGCGTGCAACTGTTTGAAACATATTTTGACCATTTTCGGCTATGTTTTTTCAATTTGACTATCTAACTATTCATCTTGTCACTTGTACCTTTGGCTGCCACTTATTTCACTTGATGCATCATGGTTTTATACTCTTATCACTGCTTTGTAACAAAAGTGTTGTCCATTGTACATGTCTCAACACTTGTTTTGTTTCTTGTTAATGCTACATCATAGCTCATAACTTCTTGTAGTTTAGAGATTTCAATACTCATTACTATTAGCACTAGTCTATCACTTTTGCATTGCATGCTTTCTTGTTTATGAATTATGCTTGTTCATTGTACTTTTTTAGATCCATTATACTTGCATTGCATGTTGCATATCCATTATTATGCCATTATCATTGCATACTTGCCCCTTCTTTTGTGCCATCATTTACATATACTTATGTATTGATTTGTTTTGAAATGAGCATAATTGTGGCTTATTTCAAATCAAATTCTTTTTGAAATAAGATGTTAAGTATATTTGTAATGATACTAACTCTCTTTGTTCTTGTTTTGTAGGCATATGAGACTAATCCTTCTTGTTTTATAGGAAATTTTCCATGAGGCAAATTCTTTTTGGCCCAAAACGGAGATGTGGCCAAAAAGTTTGGTCAAAAATGAAAATGAATGTGGTTGAGTGAATGATGAATTGATGAATGTAAGGTTATAATAAGGCTAATGAATGTAATAAGGTGAATGAATAATGTTGTTGGGAAAAGTGTCCAATACGGAATGACCCTATCCCACTCTAAGGGTGATAGTACCTCAGCAACAATCGAAGCAAAGCTATCTAATATTTCTTCTTTATGAAAGTAAAATAGGGGAGAAAGAGATCCACTAACCGATGTCTTTCGCTAATGATTGATCCAATCTTCTCTCCTTGCTGCTTGCTCCCAGCTCCTTGCTCTTTCATTGGCCCAGCTACACCAAGATCCTGCAAAATGGCAAGAGAGGGAAACTACAAGAAGCATACATTCATAATTGATTCAAGGATTAGAATAAATCAAATACACAAGTATAACAATACACCATTGAGACACATGCATATAGAAGAACCTCAAATGCTTTATTAATGGAAGAAGTAAAGTTCAGGAAGTGATACAACCATAAGAGGCCCAATCCAGCATCACCTCCCAGCAGAAAGAAATCTCCTCTTCACCTCCTTCAAAGCAAATCACCCAATAGTTCTAAACTCAAACCAACAACACTTCCTTACATTCACAAGATTCCAGCCTCCTCTAGACCTCACGAGAGAGCTCTATATATAGGAGTTTGGAGAAAGGATGAGTCAGCTTGAGGCTGGCATGAAGCTGACTAGTGTCCTCTCTCACTTTAGTTATTCTTCAGTTCTTGAGTCCACTTGGAGGTTCTTGCTTCCACTTGGAGATCTAGACCCTCTTACTCATCACCAGTCGAATTCCTTGATCCAAGTGTCATTTTGGAAGCTTCCTGGGCATTGACACCTTGAGGAATGACTGTGCCACATGTCCCAACTCGCCCAGTGCAGGTAGCCTTCTTTGCAGTTGACATTCAGCGCAGGTAGACAGTGGAGCAGTTGACATTCAGCGCAGATGCTCAGTGGAGCAGTTGACATGATCCAGAATTGCCTTGTTTTTGAGTGTTTTCAGGTGGAGAACTGTTATTCAGTGTTGTGGTTTGCTGACCTTGTTCCTCTAAGGGTAGGAACAACATGTTTAGGGACTTTGGATCCCTTAGATTATGGACATTTCATGATTCATGCCGTAAGGCACAAAAATGTCTATAACAGTTGCCCCCTAAAGTATGAGGTCGTTTATCGGGTGAAATGCTTTATCAGGAGGATCCGAAGTTCATTCAATTGCTGATAGGTGACCTGTAATACAATACAATACAATACATTATTTTCATTCTGCTTTCATGATCTAGCTGAGGCGGGCATTCCCATGCTCAACTTTATAAATTCATTTTGGTACATAGAACAGATGATCGTCTGATGGTAGACTGATAATTCTCTGCTGAAATTATCATCCTTTGAGTAGGATGATCATCTGCTGCAATGATGTACATGTCAAATGTCTTTATATTTCCTGAATATATATCGCAGCCCGGATGGATGAAACTAGATCCGGGGTCTTCAAACTCGTTCGATCTTCACTCTAAGTACAAGTCGATCCATGTGAGAATTGCGTTGAAGTCGAACATGGAAAGACATCGCTTGATTACCGGTCAATGATGTAAACCGTTAACAAGCGCGAGAGGAATCACCAATAATGATAATGACCCTCAAGGTACTGCAGTACAATCCACGTGGTGTGAATATAGGACTTGGCGTCGAACACCACGCAAAATCTTCTGGTCGAAGGTCATTGATGTATACCCATCGCCGGAAGTGAGAAACTTGCCATTGAGGCATGCAAGCTTCAAAGTACTGAGGGGGGTGTTCCTAGATCGACTTCTTGGATAATGAGCTGAAGTCGACAAGAAGCGATCCGTCACAGGAGAGCCTTAATGAATCCCACATCAGTGACACGGAACAGAGCTAATGATTTTAATGGAGATGAAAACAATCTGTGACATATGATTCAGGGGGCGGTCATGGATGGATGAAGGATAATGTATGGCAGTGGATGGGACATGGTTGACTCTTTCTGAACAACATCTCTTGAACATATAACGACACTGATGCGATGGATCGGTAGCATTACCCCAAATGTGGATGGTTTGGCGAGACCATGGTGATGAGACCGGTGAATGAAACAACCCAACCCGATGTGATACGGAGGAAAAGTGTCATGTTCAAGAGCGACTTGCTACCATTAAAGCTTTGAGGTTCTCCCAATTTTTCCCCAGTCATTTCTGACCAGTACCTCTTTATTTTTGTCAAGCTTGAGGAGGATAACATATGCTTGTTCTATAACCTGCCCTTCGGGCAAGCCCATCGCTATGTTTTAACGAGCCTAGCGATAGGGAAACTCGTTCTCGTCTAAAGACAAGTTTGTCGCTAGTTAATCATTTTAACGAGTCTAACGACAAGGAAAACTCGGTCCTTTTCATTTTTAGAGAGTCTGAAAAGGTACAGAAAGTTAACTCCAAAATTCCTTTTTCGTCATCTAATCCCTTAAGTCCGAAAAAGCATAAAACAATACAGAAGGGATGAGTTTTCGATAACTTTAACGAGCCGAATAAAACAAGCCCTCGACCTTTTTGTGCAATAATCCCTCAGGTCCAAAAAGATTAAAATCTAGAGGAGGGATAGCTCTTCCGGTCCTTTTAACGAGCTGGAAGGCCAAAACTCGGCAATATTTTCATATTTTACGAGTCAGTTGAAAAGAGCTCAAAGAAGACTCGTCTTTTGAGGAACGAGTGATAAACAGGGATAGCAACTGATTCCAGGTACAGGTTGGAATTTTCCAATCACGGCAGTGTCACAAGGATGGCTAGGTGAAATCACTCTTCGCAGTTGTTCCTCAAAATGGGTAAACAATCATATGGAGGTGAACGATCGGCCAACTGACGGTGGAGGTGGCAGGTGCAAAACACGACCAAGGCTTTTTATGGCTGATAAATTTACGATCACAGAGGTTATTTACCGGAATAGGTTCATTTTTTATTTAAAAATGAGCTTAAACTCTGGGGGAAACATTGCTCACTGCTTTTATTTATTTTTTAACGAGCATGAAGACCGCGTTAAAACTGCTTGGATCTTGCGTTTATTTTTTAACGAGCATGAACTTTATGCTAAAACTGCTCGATATACCAGTCATAAGATAAGAAATGTCTCCTGTGAGATCTCTATTTTTTAAGGAGTTTCATCTTCACTAAGATTTACTCCATATCCTTTCTTTATGCAAGTTCGGAAACGACTAATCCAAAAAACAGATAAATAACCGCTCTTTGCTTGCACTCCAAAAGGTTTGCATGCCCCCAGGTATAAAATACAATTTCAAGGCTGCCCCTCCTCCTTCCCACTTCTTCTTTTCTTTGGGTGTTCACAGCTACTTGTCGTCTTGCCAGTCTAATGTTAACGATACTTGTCTTCTCGTTATTTTTAATGGGTCTTATGCGATACTTGTCTTCTCGTCAACCCAACTTTTAACAAATCTTTCGCAAGATCGCAAGAGAACAGCTACTTGCGACAAGAGAACAGCTACTTGCGACAAGAGAAGAACACTACTCAAAGACAAAACATTTGTGTTATTGAGTGAGGCTTGCCTCTTTCTGGTTACCCAAAGATTGTTTTGTTAATCTTTCAAACAAAACATTTCCTCGGCACTGTCTACCGAAATAGACAAGGGTGAATGACTGTTGTCAAACACGTAACCTTGACAAAAGAATCTTGTTCCAGAACAACCCCTCTTCCATCCACGGACGGGGTATGGACTAGTCATACTCTCTCGCGGAAATTCTACTTTATACCCAAGGTTTTCTCTGCCCAAAGCAGACCAGGATGCATGCCCCCTGGGTTCCAGTCCCGTCTTTCTGAATCACTCGCACTCATCGGGAAGAAGGACTGGGGGTGGAGACATTTCTTGATTGAATAGACCATTCAGGGTTGGTATGTGACTATTTGCGATGCGTGATCCCGGAAATGAAAGTTGGTCTACGAGCTTGACCATTCTTCCTTCGTGTGGAAAACACATTACTCTAAAGAGTGAGGAGACTATTGCTCCCATGCAATATATATAGTCTTGTCCAAGGAGTAGGTTATAATCCAAGGGTCCTTGAACGACCATCACGTTCATTTGAACGGTCTTCCCTTTCAATGTAACAGGCACATTGGGGAGGATCCCTAATGGTCGACTGGTTCCTTTATCGAAACCCGAGAGATTTCTTATCTCAGGCAAAAGCGCCGGGGAGCCCAGTTCTTTCCAAGCAACAGAGGAAAGGATACTCACAGATGCCCCTTCATCAATGATAGTGTCAGCCATTACCATTCTGTAAATTTGGACTATGATTCTGAATGGTATACTGGCTGGCAACCGGGGTCTGCCTAGTTGATTCCAATCAAAGGATACAACCAGGTTGCTTGGTGGTGGGACCGAATACATGGCCGGATATGACCCTGACGATGTTCCTTCCTGCGATAAAGGAATGGGCGCATTTCCCTGATGCTCGTCAGAGTCTGTGTTGATGAAAAGAATCTGGATGGTGTCATCCTTATTCTCTTCAGTGAGGGTGTCATTTGAAGATGAAACTTCTGAAGGGAGAACCGGGTCAATTGCCGTTTTGACCTTTGGACTTTCGTCCGGTCTGGATTCAGTAGGTTCATTTTCAATGACTGACGCTTCAGCTGACCACTTGAGCGGGCCAACTGTATTCTCAACCAATGAAGGACTTAGCCCGAGTTTTTTGTATCCAGGAGGAAGTCTCAACGGTGAAACCAGACGATCTTCCAAAAATCTCTTCGCTTCATCTAAGAAGGGACAACGGTGGATGGTGTGATCGCCTTCACACAGTATGCAGGGGGATCTTGCTCCCCCTCTTTGTCTTGAACCTTCACTTTCGCTGGTTGACGGTAAGCATTCAACATGGCTATCAGAGGTTGATGCTCCCGAACTGTGCAAACGAGGGGACTAGTCCCTTAGTATCCGGGGAATACAGGGACAATCTCTATGGAAGTGGTCTCCTCTACATATGACACATGGCGATTTAGGCCCGGTCTGTGCTGTGTGTGGATTTTTGTCAGATGTCTTTTGCTTGCCCCCAGTCGCCTTAGGCTCCTTCTTCTTCTTCTCTTTCTTCTTCTTCTCCTTCTTCTCCATGGGAGCTTGGCTTTTGCCGACTCTACCTTGCGAAGATGAAGGATTGGAGGAAGAGTTATAAGAAGTAGAAGGCTGGTGGGCAGCTCTAGACTGATCTAACTGTTGACTCGACTGTTCAGGAACCATGGTGTTCTGAACTACATTGGTTGAGAATAGCCAAATTGGCAGGCCAATTGTCAGTCCTGGAAGCGACAATGTGGCCATGTGGGGCGCACCAACTTCTCCCCAAGAGGAGAAAGGACTAGGATTTCCATCATGGGGAATTCCTTGGTTGGGGCGTTCCATGTTCTCAACCTACAGATCAATGCAGGAATAGGAGGTGATTATGATCCGTTTAAAATAAATTTTATAACGACGATTTAGACACAACTTGCTTTTTCACTTTTTAAGAGTCGAGAAAAAGCTAAAGATGACTCTAGTCTCCTTCGATGTTTTAACGAGCCCGGAGTGACAAATGCTCGGATGGACTTTTTCAGTTATAGAGTTTGAAAAAGGCCAAAAGAAACTACTCTGGAGATCTAGGCA
Source organism: Pinus tabuliformis (assembly GCA_031772625.1). Classification (NCBI taxonomy): domain Eukaryota; kingdom Viridiplantae; phylum Streptophyta; class Pinopsida; order Pinales; family Pinaceae; genus Pinus; species Pinus tabuliformis. Next base: position 256,173,376 of record CM062805.1, read on the forward strand.
GAGGGTGTGCCAAACTTTTCGCAAAACCAAAGAATACGTTTTACGGTACGGGTGGTCGATCTTCGTGAATGCTGTGTTCACTGCATTGCGATCAGTAGGGCAGCCGACACGGTTTCCTATGGAAAAAGGCTTTGTTCCTATAGGGGTCTCCCAATATATACGCGACGGTACGTGGGAGCACAAGTCCGTATTGATACTTATCGCTTCACCGTGGAGGAATCACCCAACCACTCAACGCTAAGATATCACGTTTAACGACGCCGGAACACGTCTCTAGCTTAGAGCTCTATATGTTTGCGTTATGTTTCAAGCGTTGTTATGTAAATTCAATTCATTTTAAGTTGATCTTTTTTAGCAGTTTGCCTTTATGGATCACCACGAGATGTATAATACAACTTCCTAAATGCAGCCTAAGATGATAAGCAAGCTTTTCGATCTTTCAACTTTGAAAATCTTAACTACTGAGGGAAAAGAAAGACATCATCTTTTCACACAGATCATAGAGCACACACTAATGCACTTTTTCCTAAATCAACATACAAGCTGTCAAAATGCACATGCACAATGCAGGTATTTCTTTTCTCTTTCTTAATGTTGATGTACTACAAAAAGAAAGCTGTTGTATAACTTTGAATTCAATTTCAAGTGAAAGCAAACAAGCTTTGTCCAAAATCAAAAGACACCTTAAGATTTACTTGTTTCGACACTAGAAATACATAAATTCAAACCATATGACGAAAGCAAAAGCTCAATCAGCTATGAACAACAAACAAACTAACTCTTAAGATCAAAACGACACTTATCACAGGTCTAGATCTAAGAGGCCATAGCAAGACTAGTTCACTTTCGTTATGGGAAACTGCAAATGATATAAGAAATACACAAAGAACAAATATAGTTTCTTTATACAACCGAGGCAGAATAGTGGCAAGGAAAGGTGGTTTCGGATAGGTACATTGGCTGATAACAGGCTGCAAAAACAGGGATGAAAACAGGGCAATAAACAGCAGGGAACCCCAGTTGCACAAGGCAAAACTGGTTCAACGCAGGTAGTACACTGTCAGTTTGACATTCAGCGCAGGTAGCCCCTTCGGGACCTGCAATGAAATGCAGACTGCCTTCACAGTGTCTGCAATGAAGAGAGAAACTCTTGTTTTTCTCAGTTTCCGGGTTACAGATTGCTCAAAAATTCACAGTTTTTGGCCAAATCAAAAGCTATCAATCAAGTACACACTAAAGGGTAATTAGGAGGATGAAAAGCTATCACTAAGAGCTGTTCAGAGTCCTTGTAGATCAGCTCTTCAAATCATAAACATGCCGAGAAACTGAGCTAGAGTAGCTGCCCTCTACTTTGCATTTGAAAGATCCAAATGCAGTTCGATTCGGTACTCCCTGTGTTTAGGAAATGAATAGCAAAAACACAAACAACCAACAAGATACGATCCCCAGCGAAGTCACCAATTTGTTGTTGGGAAAAGTATCCAATACAGAATGACCCTATCCCACTCTAAGGGTGATAGTACCTCAGCAACAATCGAAGTAAAGCTATCTAAGATTTCTTCTTTATGAAAGTAAAATATGGGAGAAAGAGATCCACTAACCGATGTCTTTCGCTAATGATTGATCCAATCTTCTCTCCTTGTTGCTTGCTCCCAGCTCCTTGCTCTTTCACTGGCCCAGCTACACCAAGATCCTGCAAAATGGCAAGAGAGGGAAACTACAAGAAGCATACATTCATAATTGATTCAAGGATTAGAATAAATCAAATACACAAGTATAACAATACACCATTGAGACACATGCATATAGAAGAACCTCAAATGCTTTATTAATGGAAGAAGTAAAGTTCAAGAAGTGATACAACCATAAGAGGCCCAATCCAGCATCACCTCCCAGCAGAAAGAAATCTCCTCTTCACCTCCTTCAAAGAAAATCACCCAATAGTTCTAAACTCAAACCAACAACACTTCCTTACATTCACAAGATTCCAGCCTCCTCTAGACCTCATGAGAGAGCTCTATATATAGGAGTTTTGGAGAAAGGATGAGTCAGCTTGAGGCTGGCATGAAGTTGACTAGTGTCCTCTCTCACATTAGTTATTCTTCAGTTCTTGAGTCCACTTGGAGGTTCTTGCTTCCACTTGGAGATCTAGACCCTCTTACTCATCACCAGTCGAATTCCTTGATCCAAGTGTCATTTTGGAAGCTTCCTGGGCATTGACACCTTGAGGAATGACTGTGCCACATGTCCCAACTCGCCCAGCGCAGGTAGCCTTCTTTGCAGTTGACATTCAGCGCAGGTAGACAGTGGAGCAGTTGACATTCAGCGCAGATGCTCAGTGGAGCAGTTGACATGATCCAGAATTGCCTTGTTTTTGAGTGTTTTCAGGTGGAGAACTGTTATTCAGTGCTGTGGTTTGCTGACCTTGTTCCTTTAGGGGTAGGAACAACATGTTTAGGGACTTTGGATCCCTTAGATTATGGACATTTCATGCTTCATGCCGTAAGGCACAAAAATGTCTATAACAAATAATGTAAGAGGTAAATGTATATAATGTAGGGTGATGTAGGATATAGGGTAATGTAGGATAATGTAGGATGATATATACATGGATAGGGGTACTGCATATTCAAGTTTAAACTAGTTTATCAGTCTTAGATTTTTTTTCAAAATCGAAGGCATTAAGAATACTTTAAACTTATAGTACTTTCCTTTCGCTTGATAGCTCATTGTCAATGATTTTCTTCTGTTGATGATGACCTTAGCTCTTTTGTCAACACTTGACCTTTTGCTGATGATCATGATACTTTGACCTCAAAATGAATTTTGTTGAATGATTTTGCTGGATTATAGATGCTTGTAGTTGCTTCTCAGGTCCCTTTGATGTTGATTTTAACATTAATAATCAGGGCCCTTTTGGTGATGAATTTAATTGGTCGTTCTTCGTATACATGTACCTTTTGACATAATTTTCATGTTGATCCTTAGGTCCCTTTAAGAAATAGTATTTAATTCATATATGTTTAGGTCCCTCTGTGATGTTGATGCTTATCATGTTTAGGTCCATTTTTGATGTGATGCTACTCATGTTCAGGTCCCTACTGAAGTAAAATTTGCAGTTTTTTAGGTCCCTTGCATTCTGAGTTGCTTCCATATCAAGTTGAACAGTATGTTGAGTTGCTTCAACTTTTAAAAACAAATGCACTTGTTTTATTGTCTTTCCCCTTGCTTATTTTGAGACTTGTCTTCAAGTCTCCAAGTTGGAGAAGTTATTTTGCAAAAAAATAGTGAATAAAATTCGAAAAAATGACTTGAAAAACACATATTTCTATAGATTTCATATTAGCCAAATAAATTAGTTTTCTATTATGAATTCAAGTTTGTACTGTGCCACGAATATGGATTTTCATAGCCAAACCTCTATATTATTTTTTATATTTTTCTATTTTTTTTATATTCTTTTCTTTTCTGAACGGAGGCAGGGTATAATGGTGTCAGGAAGTATGGAAAAATTATGAAAATAATATAGGTTGAAATCATGATCTATGAGTAGATGGATAGATAGATAATAGATCTGGACTTCAACATGGTAGATCTGAATGATTGTGAAGCTTAGCATACAATATGGTAGATGAATGCAATCATGAACAATATGGCTTATGAAAGGCTTCTTCGGCAATGGATGTGATGTGTCATGGTATAAAACTTGACTTCTTCTAATCATGATTAGCTTCATGTCTTTTTCCTTAATCTCAATCCATCTTGTAAGTTTGTTGGTGTTGTTGGTCAACCAAAAAAGGAAAGCTTCAAGAGTTTGAGTTTCATTGGATTAACTCAACATTAGGTCAATTTTCACTTTGATTGGACTTGAACATTTGTATTCATATTCTAAAATATGAATTTTTTAAAATTGTCTTTGAAAAGTCCTTCGTTCATGGAGTTCACTCCTTAAATCTTCCTATGATCTGTAAAAACATAGCATTTGTCTGCAATACAATATTAGATGATGGAGGAAGAGAGGTGTACAGTATCTCTTTTTCCAAAAAATATGTAAAATAAGTACAATCATTGCTTAAAAACAAGTCCAAAGATGATATACAAAAAAATGCATTTGTTTACCCCTTGAGGAATGGTGGCCAACCTATACTTCCTACTGGTATTTTGTTCACAAATTCTTTGTTTTATGTCCAATTAGAGTGATTCTAAAGCCACGTTGAAGTTACTTCATATGGCTACTTCTAGTATAAACATGTTTTCAAAATGGTTTATAATGATATACTAAAAATGATGAGAAGGATTGTGTTTGATAGAGCTTCTTGTGAATTTGTTACTAAACCAACAATCACTATTTGGAGTGTAATTTTTTCGTTAAAGATCGGATTGACGTGATTCCAATTAGAGACTAAATTAGATTCATTTTTTTCTATCCAATAGAAATATTTTTTTAAAATACTTATTTTTTATATCACAAAATTGTTGATGAACAGACCTAAGAGGCAGAGTTTCACTATGTTGATTTTAAGACACGCAGTCTCTAAATGTGGCATAAATTTTTCACCTAGCCTTAAAATGAGATGATTCAAATTGTTTCATAAAATATACTTAAAGATATATCTCCCTTAGAAACAAATTTTGAAAATAATATGATTTGATATGTGAAATATGCCAATGAATAGTCAAGACCTAAAATTGTCACCATGCAGATTTTTCGACAAACAGTTAGTATTTTGAGCATAAATTTTTCATATGATGTCGGATTGAGGTGATTCAAATTGATTTGGAAAATATATTTAAAGGGATATATTTATTATACACATCATGTAAAAATGTTTCCATTAGACCCCTCGAATCAATGTTGTACTAACTCTGTCCTCAAAATTTCTCTTGAGATCTAACATTTATTTTGATCATATTTTTTTTTTTGATCCAAATTAAAAATTTAAAAATGGATTTAAAACCTATATTTGAAGATATACCTTGTTTAAAATTATGCTTTGAAAATGATCCAATATGGTTACCCAAAATATGATTGTTCTTTCTACATTTTTCCATAAAATCCTTCCAAATGAGTATTGAACAATGATTTGAAGAATTATTCATGAGAGTTTGAAACAAAATTCTTATTGTGAATTAATTCTACCTATTTATTTATTTATCCTATTCTACCCTACTGTATAAAAATAAGTCATTCTCGCAAGTATAAGAGAACTTCTAATGCATCAATTTGCGTAACAAGATCATAAGTAGACTCATATCCAAGTTTGAAAAATATACCTTAATGAATGCTTGGACATGAAAAATTAGTTGGTCATAAATATTTGATGCTAAAGAATGTTGAAAAATGGAACGGCGTTGTGGCCTAATGACTAGTTGAAACCAAATTTGAGTGTGATATTTAAGTCTCTGATTATCCTCAACTGTCCTAACACAAAGTTCTTCTTGTGGAACTTGTTCAAAATCATGAATGCATAAAGGATCTTGTGATACATATGCTACATATTCTTGAATTTATAGCTCTATTGTTTTTACTTCATCACATGTGATCCATAACTGATTGATTTCCTTACAAAGATAACTAGAATAAGCTTCTAGGTTCTCTACTTGTGGATCCTCTTCATGGATTCTTTGTTGCTCTTCTATCTTTTGAAATGAATATTCATCCCTAGTGACCATTCTAAATTGTGGACAAGGATTTGAGAAGATCCTTGTGGTGGCATACCCTCCTATAAATGGTTTCTTTAACATCATGTTTTGTAGATCTTTGTTTTCCTAATGGAATTTGTAGTTAATGAGTTTTATTAGTGGTTGGGGGTTTTGTTTTGGGCATCTACTTTTCTAATTTCTATGTCTAAGCATGAATAATCATAACAAAAAGTGTTTTTGTTTTTATGTTTTGTTTTTGTTTTTGTTTTTTTATATGTTTTCTAAACAATCTTCCTAACTATCCCTATCTAAGTTTTCTTCCTTGACAATGACGCCAAAAATGTTAGGCCAATTTAATAAGTAAAAGAACACAGGTGTTTTACTTGTCAATGCGGTTTGTATACTTGGAAGCATGTCCAAAGTATATGGATTTTAGGTAAATTCAGTTTCATAAGGCAAGGCTCAAAGGTTATGGGAAATTCATAAATAAGTTCTAAGTTTAAATAAACTAATAAAAATTCTTTGATTCAAGATGCAGTAAGTGAAGGAAGAGGCTCCTCACTTAAGAGGTCCTGGTTGTCCCTCCCCGCAATACTGTCCTCAAGAAGAGAAACTAAAGAGCAACAGTTTGTGATGTGTAGAAAGCAAGAGAAGAGGCTCCTAACTTAGGAGGTCCTATTTGTCCTTCCTCACAGTGCTACTCCAACATCATTACCATTGCATCAAATCATAAACAAGAATTCAAGAAATGAAAAAGGATGATTTTTAGTTGTGATTCATAATTTGAACGAAAGATAATTTAACTTAAATCATTGGTTGTCCTTTTGTACGCAAATTAGATTTTAAACCAAAATCATCCAAAAATCATACAAAAATCATAACACTTCTAAGTAACTGAATCATAAAACTGAAACAAGAAATACTGAATCAAAACTATGCTAATTTATACAAAATTCAACCAAAGTGTACTTAGCTGGGTATGGGGGCCCTCCAACCTTGCCTTGTACACCTAAACAAATCTTTAGATATAGCTAAATTAATAAAGCATCCACAACATGAACAACAAATAGAATAATAGAAATGATTTTTCAAATTATCTCAAAAGTATCCAATAATCTTAATACACAATAACGCTCCTTTGAATGGTCCATAAACTCTGTTTAAATAAGAAAATAAAAAACAAACTTTTCTATAAGGATTCTAACAGCCTTATCAATCCTAATCGTCCATATAAGTCAAACTCATCAAGTCTAGCTCACAAAATCAAGAAAAATCCCACAAAGTAATAAATCTGCTCCTTTTTACTAAGAGTTCCTGAATGACAGGTCAAGTTTGACCAACATTGATCGGCCCTGTTTTTGCCCAACTTTATTGAACCAATAGGTGTTTTCTCATTCGTGGTTCCCAAGATTTCCAAATATGTGCACATGTCTCACTCGAGTGTACTGTACATATGACTTCCATGAAGCTATTACGAGAATTTTTAAGGCAATCCAAATTTCCTCTTAAAACCCAATTTCTACAGAAAATTCCAAAAATTGAAAAACTTAATTTAGTTACCTGAATATGAAAAATAAGAATAAAATGAGGCATATATAGGTGAAATAGGATGGAATATGGTGGTAAATAAATGGATTTAAGATGGGCAAAGATGACCAAAATTGAGGGCCAACATACATGACACCACATTCTCACAGCACCACTTGTACAATCATGAATGCAACACCATATATACATAGCACTATATGTACAACATGCATAGAACACCATATGTACATAATACTGCATATCCAACTTGTACATAGTATCATCGGTACACAACACTACATATCCAACATGCGCATAACACCATATGCACATAACACCGCATACCCATCATGTACATAACATGATCTATACCTAGCATTGCATATGTAATATTCACACAACACTATTTGTACAATCCTGTATATAAAATTGCATAAACAACATGTACATAAGATATGTATACAGAAAACCGCATGCACACAACATCATAGATGAAACATGTACAGCATATACAACATATGCACAAAAATAGTACCTCACATCCAAAAGCACACTGTCTCTACCAAGAAACCTTGCTCGCAGTATCTTATCTATACTTTTCCCATCATGTCGTAGACCACACTGCTTTCATTTCACTGATGTATCCTTCCACATTTCCTTTCATAAAGATATGCATAATACAAGTATACAATATCAATTTATATCCACATGATACTGACCTTGTATATTTTTCATGACTACTCTTCCCACTTGATTCCTCATGAGCTAGGAATCTCTTCATGTCATTCACCCGCATAAGAAATCATTCCTCCACAAGAAGGATCATGACAACCCTGTCAGACAATGACAACATACATACATACATATATAATCCTTAGCATTAAAAGAGCACCATCCTGTCAGACAATGCCATATATGCATGCATGCATACATATATAAACCTCAATACAATCATTATCATGACATAATTACCAGATAACATAAGGTCTGGGTTAAGGGAACTTCCTTTATCCATGTACAACATGTACAACATTCAGAATAATCATTCCTAACATAGCCAAGACATCCGACACCTTAGATCCATATACTTTACCTTTTCTTGTTACCTTTCACATGTTTGTACTACCACCATCTGTTTACCACAATGGACCCACCCAGTCCAACCGACTGTCATAGTCTTACCTTCTGTTGCGCTTACTCATGCACAAAGCTTTATCCCAGTCTTCATTAGGGGAATTTTGAGGTCTAAAATGGGCCTCCTAAGAAAAATGTACAACCAAAACAAACTTTATAAGAACCAATAGGATTCAAGATGATGACTTCAACCATGGGGGATGATTCACCATTTTTGGAGTAAAAAAATACAAAGATTAAAAAATAATAAAATAATAAAACTACTTTTTCAACCCGTATTTTCAACTTATCTCCCTAATTTTTTACTCAAATTTCAAGTGGGAGTGCTCATTGGATGCAAACTTTAATTCCTCATCCAAGGAATAGACATGTTACATACTTTCGATGGACCCTACTACACGAAAAATTAGAAATATGTGAAAAACTGTGATTGCAATCACATTTTCATGTATTTCTCATTTTTGTGTAACATTATCCATCAGAAGTATACAATATGGGTTCTCGTTACACAAGGAATAAAATTCTGCATCCAATGAGCGTTTCTGTTCGAAATTTGAGTAAACCCATTGTGCAATAAGTTGAAAATATGAGTTGAATTTTTTTTTTGTCTTTTTTACCTCTAAAATTTGATGATGTAATCTAATCTTATTTTATTATTTCCACTATTATTTTATAATTTTCTTATGAGGCCCATTTTAGACCTCAAAACTCCCCTAATGATATTACCTATTGGGTACCACACGAATCTCCCCGAGCTCCACTAACTCTTCCTCTTCCCCAAACCAATTCCCAAGATGCAAAATATAAAAGGAAAGCCAAGAAATGAACAAGAAGAAAACCATGAAATCCAATAAAGATATGACATCACAACAAATAGGCATAGCTATGCAGAAGGCACATGCAAAATCGCAAATCAAGTGCAACAATCGTAAAAGGCCAAAATCACAAGACTAACTATAGACACCATCACTCAATCCCCATGGTTCCCAGTGCTTCCAATGGAAAGCTCAACCTGAGCCTTGTTGGGTCTAAAATGTGGATGCAAATTAGAGTTTCATTTACCATCAATCCAGGTAAGTAACCTTCGAGGATCATCCAATATATATGGACTTACAGATAAACTAAACTAACCTAGGTGAAGAAATTCCAAAGCTCCCTTACAGGAAGTCTTTCATTATTATTTCTAACATCTTAATCAGTTAACTAGGAAATGAAGGCATTTAAGCATAATTCAAATTGATTACAGGAAATATTAAAGCTCTCCTACAAGAAAATATTCATTTATATTTCCAGCATCAAGATATTTAAACTAATGAAATTAAAAACATAAATGAAAGAAATCTTACTATACCAAAAAAAGTATGCAAGTGAGGCAATGGGGGCCCTCCATAGCACCACAAGCATGCTTTAGAAAGAAGTCAAATGTAGAAGAAAATCTAATCCACTTTATTTATCATCAATTGCAAATTGCAATTACAAGCTCCAAGTTCTACATTCCAAGAGGTCCTAAACTCTACATTACAATGATTCTAAAATCTAAAATTACAAATGAAGGACTAAGTTTCTAAATTCTAAAAGTTAAGATTACAAAATGAAGATTACAAATGAAGCAGATAACACTCCTATTTATACAAAAGCTATGACAACAAACTCATAAATGTAAATCCACTATTCCCTCCTTTGACCCACATATTTCTCAACCAATGGTGATAGATAACCCTATCCTCCATGATCTTCTCCATGAGTTCCATGATCTTATCCATGAAGTCCATGATCTCCTCAAAATCGAATTTGAACATAGAGTGCCACATAAAGATTCCTTGGAAGCTTCCTCTATACCTACACATGTCAACAAACTCATTCTAATTGTTAGGTATAAGTATAAGCATATTATTTTCTAAAGTTTAACCATAAATCCACTTAAAAATGTTAAGAATTAATAAACTTTAGAAAAGCACAGTTATAACCCAATGATGAGGTAAACATAATGATGTGGAGGTGGAATGGAGGTGACATGAAGGTAATATGTAAGTAATGTGAAGGTATTGGTGAATAATGGAGTGAGAATAGGGACTATTTTGAGGCCCAACAAGCCTTGTTTGAGATTCATGGAAATATCTCTTTCCATGAAACTCCCTACATTATACTTCCATAAACACAATGTCCATGTATAAATAAACATAACAATACATCAATTACCTTATCTTGTCATGCCAAGCTTGCTGCCTTGCAACTGAACATATCCAAACCATCTCTCAAGGGACTCCAATTATCTTGATAGATCCACCTGTAACTAGAGACTAGCTAATATACCTGTCAAGTACATGCTCATGAATCTAGCACATATCCATATCATGTCAACAAAATAAAGGTTAAGAAGACTCCTTGTATGTAAAACACTCATTTGTTTGGAACTAGGGTTTCCAAACCTAGCCAAAGAAATTCTTGCCCAATTCGTTTCTTTTACCTTTTTCCTTGCTACAATCAAGGCTTACCATGCATTGTCACATCACCCAATCATTAGTTATATAAACACATCAACTGTTACCTTGTTACACTAATACCAAGCATGTTTCTTGCAACTGCTCACACATGTCAACCACATGTTCCACATATCAATACAATCATATCTATCAATTCGAAATCATTATTTACCAGGACTAACAATCATGTCATAATCCATAGTCAACTTATAATCATCACTCATGATACATAATGCTACAACTATCACCTATCATACTCAAGTACATGTTAGCTATATCAACTCATATGCATTAGCACAATCATCTTAAAACAAGATCATTTGAACACATACTCATATTATGCAATTCGTGAAACATTCAACCAACTTGCAACATACCATGTTAAATAAATCAACTAGATGACATAATCAAATAGTCAAGAACCAAATATATAACATAAGAAAACTCGTACCTTACAGTGTCTCAGGGGAGGCTATCTTGTCTACACAATCAATCTAGTTAGCACGGTATAACTTCACAACATATCAACTCAAACATAAATAAGATCATGATATCCAGAATAGTCACTAGCTAACGTTTTTACATCATAACTCATACAAAATTATTGTTCACACACATGAAAATTCAATCTAGATTAGTACAACACCATATTACAAATATGTCGGCTCATACCTGAATATCATAACCATAACCATCTACAGAGGCCAATCCAATTTAGCTTGATAAATGTAACATCAAGGTATTAATGCTATAACCCTAATCATATAGCTAACTATCATATAACAACAACAAGTTAACCTATAACATACTCATCAACAACATATAACATAATCATTCGTTTATCTAATATAAAACAACAATAGCAATGCATAAAACTACATGTTACTATCATTCTTGACTATCCGACACATGTGCACATAACTACACTAATCAACTAACATCTATCATGAATTTAACCACAACATCAAAAGACATGTAGATAACCCTAATGTATAGAAACCTAATGCATATAACAATCATTGACTTACATAACTACATGCCAAACATACAATACCTGTATGATGATTTTCTCTTATCCCAAAGTTTAATGTTGCAACCTTATTATGATGCTTTGCATCTCCTGCTCTATCTCAACCAACACATTAGCATCATAACATACCAATATCACCCTGATGACCTAAATTGCATACCATAAATTCACGAGGCATGTTTGACCTACTATTCATGCATAACTATAACCAAAACCATACATGCATGACCGTAACCATTACTCCATTGTACACATTGCCTCATGTAAGTATCAACCTGCATAAGAAATACTTAATCAACTACACATACACTTAAATGCATGTAGTCGAGCATAAGAAATCAATTCTTATAATCAACCTACAAGACTAATGCATGTAATCAAATAACCAAGAATATAACCCAACATACAAGGATTTAATTAAGATGCATATACTCATGTAACCAATCATATACCCCTAATGATGCATTCCATAAAATCAACATCAAGTTCCTCATGGAAACCTTAATACAACCATGATAATTCATTATGCAATGCAACAAGCACATGGAATACAAGTTTAAGAGACACACATGCAACTGGCATGCATGCATGACCAACAAATTCACCCAAGGAGAGCACAACCATGCTCTGATACCACTTTGTAACACCCCACTCAGGTCTACCCAAAGTAACCATGCCAACTAGGGTAAACATGAGGAGAGATGCTACTACAATCAGACTCAACCTCCTATGTCACCGTAAGGAAGTGGAATCGATAGAACATCACATACAATCATCCAATATCATCAACAAAACCCTCAAGAGATAAGTCAGCCACTTAGACAGCCTATCCCATTTATATTCTATAGCTCTTAGGCCATAGTCACTCTCATGCTATGGGCAAGGGAGCAACCAGAAACCCAAAGTGGCTCTCATAGGCCTACTAGCCAACGACTGTGGACCAAAATTTCTATTTCTGTGCCAATGACCCCAATATTTAAGACACGTTTCTAGCCCAGAATCCTGGCCTCTACCCAGAACTTTTTGTAACTTCCAGAATTCATTAAAAACATTATAAAAATGTTGATCAATCAAAAATCACCCTCAGGACTAAGCCTAATCATCCCCAACTGGGACTAACATTTTATCAAACACTTGGCATCAATGCAACCTACAGGTCTAGGATACAAGACAAAGCATAAATGATTGAAACAACTTATGAAACATAACCAGAAGGATCACTTCCTTTACATTGAACTACTACATCATTAATTAGGTCTTGCATTCATCCATTTAACACTTACAAGTAAATATATGAAATAACCATGACATTATCCAGTCATTCAACCATGCTTATAACCAACATAAAACCATATAAATATTAAAGATATGACAACCATTAAATCCACATATAAATCAGTTCAAAAGTAAGAGAACTTAGCTTTTATTAATCATAGGCAAATCCAACCAGGTTTGGGACTTCCACATACCACCCGACCATAGACATGGCTAAACCAAATCTCTCCTTTAGCCAGTCACCCTCGTGCCATATTCCAAGCATGAATGTGGGATCTCATATAACAACCAATCCAATAACAACCAAGGGAATCCAGAGGTTAAACCACCTCCACCCTCATCAAACCATGATCAAACCAAAATCGATGCTCTGATCACAACTGAACAGAACTTGGAATGCCATCCAGAATCCATCACTATCCTTGAATAATTTTCCATATCCCTGTCTCTTAGGCTTTGCCACAATCTCAAATCAGATCACTAGGCCCTAAACCGAGACTTTTCCCTTAGGATTTACCATGTATCTTGCCAAAACCGATCAAGGGATTCCTAGGCCTTTGGGAATGAACCTTGAGACCACCTATGCCCCGGATTATGATATCCATCTGGTAATTCAAAATTTCAAAACCCGAAATACACATCCCAACATATAATGGCATCTAGAAAAAGGCTAGGATAGGTTAAAAATCACTGTCATAACCCGACAATACCATGTGTTGTGGGGAAAAATGCCTATGCAGGATGATCCTATCCACCTAAGGTGTGACAGTGCCTTAGCAACAAACAGAAACAACTACTCTAGTATTCTTCCTTTATGAATTAAGAATGAAGAGAGATGGATGGAATAACCGGTGTCTTCCGTTTGTCCCTCGATCCGGTTTCTCTTCTCTTTGGGAGTTCCCAGCTACTTGCCTTCTCGCTTGCCCACCTTCAAGAGGTTTCTGCAAGATCACAAGAAGAGAACACTACACAAAGACATAGATTCATATTCATAACTAGTTCAGGATTAGAAATAAACTAAACATACTAATGCAATCATACATCAAAGATACATCAGTATATAGGAGAAACCAAGATAGCTTTATTGATGAATAACAAGGTTCAGAGAGATACAACCCAGAGGGCTCCAATCCAGCATCTCCTTCCTAGCAAATGAAATTCCTATCTTCACCTTCCCTCAAAGCATTAAGCACCCAACGATTCCAATCTCAAACCGACAACAATTCTTTGCAATAACAAAATTCCCGCCCCTAGATCTCATGGAGGAGAGATCCATATATAGATGTTTGGAGAGAGGATGAGTCAGCTTGAGATCTGACTAGTGTCATCTCCCTCTGTCAGTTCTTTCTTCCACTTGGAGGTTCTTGCTTCCACTTGGAGATTGAGAACCTCTTACTCATCACTAGTCGAATTCACTGAGGCAAGTGTCATTGAGGAAGATTCTGGAAGCTTCCAGGGTCTTGACACCTTGTTGAAGGAACTTGCCATTTGTCAATTCTCACTCAGCGCACCATGGTAGTGCTTCTACCTACGTTGCAGTGTAGGTAGCCAGTGCAGACTTTGCATTTCAGCGCAGACAGCTAGTGGAGCCTCTGAATTGATCCTAAATTCACTTGTTTTTGAGCAGTTTCTGGTGGAGAACTTCTGTGAATTGCTGTGGTTTGTTGCCATGTTCCTCTAGGGGTAGGAACAACATGTTTAGGGACTTTGGATCCCTTAGATTATGGACATTTCATGCTTAATGCTATAGGCACAAAAATGTCTATAACAGTTGCCCCCTAAAGTATGAGGCCATTTATCGGGTGAAATGCTTTATCAGGAGGATCCGAAGTTCATTCATTGCTGGGAGGAGACCTGTAATACAATACAATACAATACATTATTTTTCATACTGCTTTCATGATCTAGCTGAGGCGGGCATTCCCATGCTCAGCTTTATAAATTCATTTTTTTGTACATAGAACAAACAATCATCTGATGGTAGACCGATAATTTTGATGAAATTATCATCCTTTGGGTAGGATGATTATCTGCTGCAATGATGTACATGTCAATGTCTTTATCTTTCCTGAATATCTATCGCAGCCCGGATGGATGAAACTAGATGCGGGGTCTTCAAACTCGTTCGATCTTCACTCTAAGTACAAGTCGATCCATGTGAGAATTGCGTTGAAGTCGAACATGGAAAGACATCGCTTGATTACCGGTCAATGATGTAAACCGTTAACAAGCACGAGAGGAATCACCAATAATGATAATGACCCTCAAGGTACTGCAGTACAATCCACGTGGTGTGAATATAGGACTTGGCGTCGAACACCACGCAAAATCTTTTGGTCGAAGGTCATTGATGTATACCTGTCGCCGGAAGTGAGAAACTTGCCATTGAGGCATGCAAGCTTCAAAGTACTGAAGGGGTTGTTCCTAGATAAACTTCTTGGATAATGAGCTGATGTCGACAAGAAGCGATCCGTCAAAGGAGGGCCTTAATGAATCCCACATCAGTGACATGGAACGGAGCAAATGATTTTGATGGAGGTGAAAACGATCTAATGACATATGGTTCAGGGTGGCGGTCATGAAAGGATGAAGGATAATGTATGGCAGTGGATGGGACACGATTGACTTCTCTAAACGACTTCTCTTGAACATATGGCGACACTTATGCGATGGATCGGTAGCATTACCCCAAATATGGATGGTATGGCGAGACCATGGTGATGTGATCGGTGAATGAAACAACCCAACCCGATTGTGGTACGGAGGAAAAGTGTCATGTTCAACAGCGACTTGCTACCATCAAAGTTTTCTTTAGTTTGTCCCAATTTTTCCCCAGTCATTGCTGACCAGTACCTCTTTATTTTTGTCAAGCTTGAGGAGGATAACATATGCTTGTTCTATAACTTGCCCTTCAGGCAAGCCCATCGCTATGTTTTAATGAGCCTAGCGATAGTGAAACTCGTTCTCGTCTAAAGACAAGTTTGTCGCTATTTAATGATTTTAACGAGCCTAGCGACAAAGATAACTCGGTCCTTTTCATTTTTAGAGAGTCTGAAAAGGTACGTAAAGTCAACTCCGAAAGTCCTTTTTCGTCATCTAATCCCTTAATTCCGAAAAAGTATAAAACAATACAGAAGGGATGAGTTTTCGATAGTTTTAACGAGCCGAACAAAACAAGCGCTCGATCTTTTTGTGCAATAATCCCTCAGGTCCAAAAAGATTAAAATCTAGAGGAGGGATAGCACTTCCGGTCGCTTTAACGAGCTGGAAGGCCAAAACTCGGCAATCTTTTCATATTTTACGAGTCAGATGAAAAGAGCTTAAAGAAGACTCATCTTTTGAGGAACGAGTGATGAGACGGGTTAGCAGTTGATTCCAGGTAAGGCTTGGAATTTTCCAATCACGGCAATGTCACAAGGATGGCTAGTGAAATCACTCTTCGCAGCTGTTCCTCAAAATGGGTAAACAATCATATGGAGGTGAATGATCGGCCAATGGAAAAGTGGAGGTGACGGTGCAAACACGACCAAGGCTTTAATGGCTGATGATATTACATTCACTGTGGTTATTTACCGGGTAGTTCATTTTTCAACGAGCTTAAACGCGGATTGAAACACTTGCTCGATCTTATGTTTATTTTTTAACGAGCATGAACTATGTGCTAAAACTGCTCGGATCTTGCGTTTATTTTTTAACGAGCATGAACTATGTGCTAAAACTGCTCGATTACCCAGTCATATGATAAGAATGTCTCATTAAGATTCTATTTTTTATGGAGCTTCATCTTACAAAGCTATGCCCCGCATCCTTTCATTATGCAAGTTCGAAAACAGCTAATCCTACGAGTTTAAAGAGTTAGACCCACAGGTTTAAAGGGAAGGACCTAAAAATTTAAAAAATAAATAGCCACCCCTTGCTTGCACTCCAAAAGGTTTGCATGCCCCCAGGCATAAAGTATGATTTCAAGGTTACCCCTTCTTAGTCCAATAAAACATTTATTTTACCGAGAGAGGCCTACCTCTTTCAGGCTACCCAAAGATGGTTCTGTTATTCTTTCAACAAAACACTTCTTCGGCGGTGTCTACCGAGATAAACAAAGGTGAGTGACGACGCCCGCCCTCTCACATAACTTTGACAAGAGAATCTTATTCTAGAATAAGCCCTCTTCCAACCACAGACGGGGTATAGACTAGTCATATTCTCCCGCGGAAACCTACCCTATACCCAAAGTTTTCCTGCCGAAGCAGACCAGGACGCATGTCCCCTGGGTTCCAGTCATATCCTTCCGAATCACTCGCGCTCATTGGGAGGATGGACCGTGGCTTGAGACATTTCTTGCGTGAAGAGACCATTTAGGGATGGTATATGACTATTTGCGATGCGTGATCCGGGAAATGAAAGTTGGTCCATGAGCTTGACCACTCTTCCTTCGTGCGGAAAACACATTACTCTAAAGAGTGAGGAGACGATAGCTCCCA
This sequence comes from Pinus tabuliformis, assembly GCA_031772625.1. Classification (NCBI taxonomy): domain Eukaryota; kingdom Viridiplantae; phylum Streptophyta; class Pinopsida; order Pinales; family Pinaceae; genus Pinus; species Pinus tabuliformis. The sequence continues at coordinate 256,190,946 of CM062805.1, forward strand.
TGCAATATATATATAGTCTCGTCCAAGGAGTAGGTTATAATCCAAGGGTCCTTGAATGACCATCACGTTCATTTGAACGGTCTTCCCTTTCAATGTAATAGGCACATTGGGGAGGATCCCTAAAGGTTGACTGGTTCCTTTATCAAAGCCTGTCAGATTTCTCATTTCAGGCAAAAGCGTTGTTGAACCAAGCGCTTTCCAAGCAATAGAGGAAAGGATACTCACAGATGCCCCCTCATCAATGATGGTGCCAGCCATTACCATTCTGTATATTTGAACGATAGTTTTGAATGGTATGCTTGCTGGCAAACGGGGTTTGCCTAGTTGGTTCCAGTCGAAGGATACAACTAGGTTTCTTGGTGGTGGGACCGAATAGACGGCCGGGTATGACTCTGATGAAGTTCCTTCCTGTGATAAAGGAATGGGAAAATTGCCCCCTTGTTCGTCGGAGTCTGTGTTGATGAAGAGAATTTGGACGATGTCGTCTTTATTCTCTTTTGTGATGGTATCATTCAAAGATAGAGCCTCTGAAGGCAAAACCGGGTCAACTGCCGCCTCAACCTTTTGAATTTCGTTAGGTATGGATTCAGATGGTTCATCTTCAATGATAGGTGCTTCGGCTGACCACCTGAGCGAGCCAGCCAGGTTCTCAACTGGTGAAGGACTCGGCAGGAGTTTTTGATATCCAAGAGGAAGTTGCACTGGTAAAACCGGGCGATCTTCCAAAACTCTTTTAGCCTCGTCTAAGAAGGGACAACGGTGGATGGCATGGTCACCTTCACACAGTTTGCAGGGAAATATAGCTTTCCCTCTCTGTCCTGTGACTTCACTTTCACTAGTTGACGGTGAGCTGTCAACATGACTATCAAAGGTTGACGCCACCGAATTGTGCAAATGGGGAGACCAGTCCCTTAGTATCCGAGGGATGCAGGGACAATCTCTGTGGAAGTGGTCTCCCTTGCATATTACACATGGCGATTTAGGCCTAGTCAGTGCTGTGTGTGGATTTTTGTTAGACGACACTTGTCTGCCCCTAGTCGCTTTTGGCTCCTTCTTCTTCTTCTCTGTCTTATTCTTTTCCTTCTTCTCCTTAGGAACTAGGTTTTTTGTTTTACCAGCTCCGTCAAGCGAAGAGGAAGGAGGAGAGGAAAAATTAGATGAAGTAGAAGGCTGGTGGGCAAGTCTAGTCTGGTCTAACTGTTGATTCGACTGTTCAGGAATAATGGTGTTCTGAACGACATTGGTTGAGAAGAGCCAGACTGGCAAGCCAATTGTCAGTCCTGGAAGCGAAAATGTGGCCATGTGGGGCGCACCAACATCTCCCCAAGGGGATAAGGGACTAGGATTTCCACCAAGGGGAATTCCTTGGTTGGTGTGCTCCATTTTCTCAACCTAAAGATCAACGCAGGAAGAAGGGGTGATTGTTCTGTTTAAAATAAATTTTAACGACGCTTTAGACACAACTTGCTTTTTCAATTTTAAAGAGTCGAGAAAAAGCTAAAGATGACTCTAGTCTCCTTCGATGTTTTAACGAGCCTGAAGTGACAAATGCTCGGATGGACTTTTTCCGTTATAGAGTCTGAAAAAGGCCAAAAGGAACTGCTCTGGAGTTCTAGGTAGAGGGTGTGCCAAACGTTTCGCAAAACCGCAGAATACTTTTTAAGGTACGGGCAGTAGATCTTCCTGAATGCCGTGTTCAGTGCATTGCGATCAGTAGGGCGGCTGACATGGCTTCCTAAGGATAAAGGTTTTATGCCTATAGGGGTCTCCCAATATATACGTGACGGTACGTGGGAGCACAATCCGTATTGGCGCTATCGTCCCTCGGGAGGAATCACCCACCATCAGCGAGATCGACAGTCACCAGGCTTTACGACGCCGGAACACGTCTCTAGCCTAGACCTCTATGTTGTGCGTTATGTTGCAAAGCGTTGTTAAGTTCATTCAATTTATTTTAGGTTGATCTTTTTAGAAGTTTGCCTTTTGAGGTTCACCACGAGATGTATGATACAATTCCTAAATGCAGTCTAAAGATGATAAGCAAGCTTTTTATATCTTTTCAACCATGAAAATCCTAGCTACAAAGGGAAAAGAAAGACACCATCTTTTCTCAAAGAGCAATCAGCACACTCTAATGCACTTTTCCTAAATCAAGCATGCAAACTATCAAGATGCAAATGCACAATGCAGGTGTTTGTTTTCCGCTCTCTTAATATTGATGCCTAAAAAGAAAGCTTTTTTCACAACTTTGAATTTGCTTTTAAATGACAAATACAAACAAGTTTACTTTTTCGAAATCAGAAAGGGTAGAAGAGATTACAACACTTAACGATTTTCGAAATGAACACTTGTTTCGACACTTAAAAGAGACAAACTCAAACCAAAAGAAAAAGTAAATGTATAATCAACTGTAAACAGCCAATGAACTCTCTCCTAAGATCACAATCAACAGATCTGAATCAAGGGCTACAGGATGACTATTTCACTCTTGCAAAGGAAAACTGTAAATGACGCCACAAACAAATAAAAGCACTCACAGTCTTTTTGTACAAAAGGAGGCAGAATTTAAGCAGAGAAAAGGAGTTATCAGACAGGTACCTATGCGGGTTACAGGCTGCAAAAATCAGAGATCAAAACAAGGCAAAACAGAGCAGAGAACCCCAGCTGCACAAGGCCTAACTGGATCAGCGCACCCTCAACACAGGGGTTTTGACATTCAGCACAGGTAGCCTTCACGGGACCTGCGTTGAAATGCAGAACCTCTTCACAGGGTCTGCGCTGAAGGAGAAACGAGAGTTTCTCACTGGGTTCTGGGTCACAGTTTGCTATTTAATCTACAGTTTCAGGCCAAATCAAAGCAACAAGCAAGGTACAATCAAAGGGATGCTTTGAGGAAGGGCTAAGATCTATCACAAAGGATCATCAGATCATTTGTGAGTCCATTTTTCAGATCATAGACAAATCCAGTGATTGGATCAAAGAAACAGCTGTCTACTTTGCCTCTGAGAATAGCAGATGCAGTTCGATTGTTGTTGTTGAGTCTATGAAACAAACAATGATGGAAACACAAATAAAATGACTAAACAGATCTCCCCAGCAGAGTCGCCAATTTGTTGTGGGGAAAAATGCCTATGCAGGACGATCCTATCCACCTAAGGTGTGACAGTGCCTTAGCAACAAATAGAAATAGCTATTCTAGTATTCTTCCTTTATGAATTAAGAATGAAGAGAGATGGATGGACTAACCGGTGTCTTCCGTTTGTCCCTCGATCCGGTTTCTCTTCTCTTTGGGAGTTCCCAGCTACTTGCCTTCTCGCTCGCCCAGCTTCAAGAGGTTTCTGCAAGATCACAAGAAGAGAACACTACACAAAGACATAGATTCATATTCATAACTAGTTCAGGATTAGAAATAAACTAAACATACTAATGCAATCATACATCAAAGATACACCGGTATATAGGAGAAACCAAGGTAGCTTTATTGATGAATAACAAGGTTCAGGAAGAGATACAACCCAGAGGGCTCCAATCCAGCATCTCCTTCCCAGCAAATGAAATTCCTATCTTCACCTTCCCTCAAAGCATTAAACACCCAATGATTCCAATCTCAAACCAACAGCAATTCTTTGCAATAACAAAATTCCCGCCCCTAGATTTCATGGAGGAGAGATCCATATATAGATGTTTGGAGAGAGGATGAGTCAGCTTGAGATCTGACAAGTGTCCTCTCCCTCTGTCAGTTCTTGCTTCCACTTGGAGGTTCTTGCTTCCACTTGGAGATTGAGAACCTCTTACTCATCACTAGTCGAATTCACTGAGGCAAGTGTCATTGAGGAAGATTCTGGAAGCTTCCAGGGTCTTGACACCTTGTTGAATGAACTTGCTATTTGTCAATTCTCGCTCAGCACACCCTGGTAGTGCTTCTACCTGCGTTGCAGTGCAGGTAGCCAGTGCAGACTTTGCATTTCAGCGCAGACAGCTAGTGGAGCCTCTGAATTGATCCTGAATTGACTTGTTTTTGAGCAGTTTCTGGTGGAGAACTTCTGTGAATTGCTGTGGTTTGTTAGCCATGTTCCTCTAGGGGTAGGAACAGCATGTTTAGGGACTTTGGATCCCTTAGATTATGGAAATTTCATGCTTAATGCTGTAAGGCACAAAAATGTCTATAACACCATGCCACCAACATCAAGAGAACCATACACCAACATGCAAAGCCATGCATGTCCAAACCAACTAGGAAAACACACATGCAAAAGGTTACCTGCAAGTATTCTCATTGAAGTTTCTTGATCTTGCTTTCCTTCCTTGTTCCTTGCTTGCTTTTCCTTTCCTTCCCTTTCCTTTGCTCCAACTAGAGTGCTCTAAGAACTCTTGTTAAGTTTAGGTATGTTCTATGCTAGAGCAATTTATTTAAATTTTCACAGTTAGCTATCACATCAGCATTAAGATAAACTGCAGATAGAACATAAATATAAAACGCAGAAGACAAGCCAAGACAAGAGGACACAAGATATGGCGTGAGCCAGGGACAAACCCCACAATGTGTGGGGAAACCCTTTGATCAAATATTCTTTTATCCTCAAAGTTCAGTAGAGAAACAGAGAGAGATAATACATTTACAACACAATTCAACACTTTGAATTATCTGGATCTGAGCATAGTTTATTTCCTATAACAGTGAGATCACTTGAAGACATTCTGCTTCAACTGAATCTCCCAGGTGACAACTTCACCTATCCATTTCATTCATTTCTTGCACCTTACCGTGTAGCACCATCATGCTGCATCATGCATCTTCGTGCTGCTCTTGATCATTGTGATGCCCATACATCGAGTTGTCCATTACTTCATACTTCATGTTGTCCGTGTGTTGTGCTGCTTCATGATTTCATCATACAACCCATACTTGTGATTACTAACCATGACAAGTGTATATATCATCATAACTGCCCAACGTATATACATGTCCAGTGTATATATATAACTTATGTACTATAGCATATATTGTCCAGCGATTACTGCCCATCATATGTACAGTCCAACGTATATAAAAAGACCATACATATCAAGACCACATACATATCAAAACCCTATATACAGCTGGAGCAAGATCATACATATCAACACGCTATCATATAATGCTAATTCCATACATCTTTGTATCAATTTTCACACCAGAGAAATATCATATACCATCACAATATTGCGATCATATGCCATTGAGGGATGTAGTCATATGCCAGTATAATCAGGGATATCGTGTGATGTCATACCACATCAGAGAGACGAATGCGAGACCATATACCAAAGCGAAAAACCACCATGGCCTGAGTGAATATACATAAGAGACATCTAAGAGTATATATAAGAGTCTTTGGTATCCTCTGCGTGTATATATATAACCTCTGTGATGTGTGCAGGACCTCTGTGTATATATATAGCCTCTGCAATGTGTACAGGACCTCTGCATGTATATATATAACCTCTGTGGTGTGTACAGGACCTCTGTGTATATATATAACCTTTGCGATGTGTACAGGACCTCTGTGTGTATATATATAACCTTTGCAATGTGTACAGGACCTCTCCGTGTATATATGACCTCTGCGATGTGTACAAGACCTTTGTGTATATATATATATATATATAACCTCTGCAATGTGTACAGGACCTCTGCGTGTATATATATAACCTCTGCGATGTGTACATGACCTCTGCGTGTATATATATAACCTCTGCGATGTGTACAGGACCTCTATGACTTATATAGGACCGCGGCTAATATAACTCCTCTGCGATGTGTACAGGACTTCTGCGATTTGAATTGATGCCATAACATTATGTGTGAACTCAAAAAAATGAGGTCATTATCCATAGATGCGAGAGTCCTGAAGTGTTAATTTTACTTCATTACGTTGGCTTCATAACTGGGTTTAGATCCATATTATATGATTGCGTTGAATGCCTATGTGTAGAGTATAAGGCATGTTGTGTGTGTAACATATTTGCTGCGTTGTATGCCTGCATGTAGTAGGGCTAGTTGTGCATGTAAAATGTTTGTTGTGTATATAGCTAGGGCATCATCCACGCATAAGCTATGGCATCATCCAATATATCTTCTTGTGTGTCTCTCCTTCACCAAAAACCCAAGATGTGGTGAGGATAAGATCACATGAAATCATAAGGTTGAATAGATATGATGTGTGGGCTTCTATAGCCAACATAAGAGCTGGTCAGCTTGATAATAATTATATAAACAAAATAGATTCATATCTCCATAAATACTTATCAGAATCGGATGATATTTGGATCAATCCTACACCTCTCAATGAGATGGATCCAATAAAAATATTATCTGCCATAAATAAGCTGACCCACATGGAGTTTTGCCCTAGTTACCAATTTAACACTCCCTCTTAACTAGGGAGAACTCCATCTGCTGATCCATATGTCTGACTGTACTATCTCGGCCATTGGTTCCTTGCACTGCTCTGCCTAGCTCTGCTTAACTCTGCTGGCTCTGCTCTGCTCTGCTAGCTTTGTTCAACTTTACTAGCTCTACTTAGCTCTGCTAGCTCTGCTCTGCTCAATCTAGCTCTACTGAACTATGAAGAAGAAGAATTGATCGAGAATGATTCATATCATTCTCCATTGACCCAAAGTCAGTCTCAAAGTGCGTACCACTGGTCCCAGACCAATATCAACTTACCTGAAGTCAACTTCATAGTAAGTACCACTCCAACCACTGGTCCTAGACCAGTATGACAGTCTCAGAGAGTGTACCACTGGTCTCAGGCCAGTCTCAACCGACTCGAAGTCAGCGTCATAGTGTGTACCACTCTCACTGATCCCAGACCAGTACTGCACTGAAACGAAGTCAGTGTCAGAGCATGTACCACTAGTCCCAGGCCAGTCTCAACCGACCCGAAGTCAATTTCATAGTAGGTTCAACTCCTACCACTGGTCCTAGACCAGTATCGCAGGCTCAGAGAGTGTACTACTAGTCCCAGCCCAATCTCAACCAACCCCAAGTCAGCGTCATAGTATGTACGACTCTCTCTGGTCCCAGACCAGTCTCAGCCAACCTGAATTCAGTGTCATAGTATGTACAACTCCTACCACTGGTCCCAGAGTAGTATCATTGATCCTAGATCAATTGAGGCCATCCTAGCATAGGGAGTATGGTAGATAGAACGATGTGTCCATCAGTACTACTATTGTCCCTAACTTCATTTCCCTACTCATTGATCAGATGAGAGGTACTTCCCATGAGTCCCAAACTACATGGGTAGGATGCCTCGACAGGAGAACTTAATAAATCTTGTCCTCATAGGAGAACACATAAATCTTGCTACAATCACCATGGAGAACACATCAATCCTGCTACAATCGCCAGGGAAAACACATCAATCCAAGCCTCACAGGAGAACTAATCATCTTGCTACATAGGAGAGCGAATCATCCTATTCCACAAGAGAGTGGATCTTCTTGTCCCATAAGAGAGCAAATAATCTTGTTCCAGTGTGCACCACCGTGGGAGGGTGAGTCAACCTATTGTCGTATGTTGCTCCAGTAAGAACCGCAAGCTCCCAGAGCTCAATGTATGCAACATGCAAGACCGTTGTACATGGGTTTCTCGACGACTCCAAGTCGTTTGGGAAAATAAAACATTTGATCTTTTCCACAGGGCGCTAACAAAGTGTATCGACTTGTACATCATCTTAATGCAATGGAGCCTCCTTTCTCATCGACTTACCATATCCCAGATAAGGCAGTATCGGATGTCTACCTGCTGGAGAAATCGTCATATACGAGATTTCTCAATAATCGAATCCCACCTCTGGTTGTCACAGAGAATCACAATGGTATTCGTCATGTGTACAAACAACTCACAGAAGAGCTTTAGCAACGACACTACCTCATAAAAGGCCATACTAGCAGCAAAGTATTCTGCCTTGGTGGTCCTCAGAGTCACCAACTTTTGCTTCCTGCTCATCTAAGATATCGAGGCAGATTCCAAAGAGGAACAACACTAAGAAGTGCTCTAGTGATCCTTCACATTGCCTGCCCACTCATCATTTGAATAATCATGTGGTTTCATATTTCTGGCAGTGTATCTCAACCCATGAGAGATTGTACCCTGAAGATATCTTAGAAGAATTTTGGTACCAATCCAGTGAGGCTCAACCAAATATGAGCTCACCATGCTAACTGCAACACATATGTCTGGACAGAGGTTCTCCAAGAACATCAATGCAAGTGAGTTTATGAAACTTAGAGGCATTTCCCAAATCAAGTCCGACATCACTACCATATAACTTCTTGAAAGTTAAGATCCTCGAGGTAGTCACAGGTTTGCAACTTATCTTTCCACATTCAGAATCCAACTCCCTCTGTCTCCTATAAATGAGAGGGTCTGCACCTGTCAGACATAGGTGCTGGTATGAGAGGTTTATCATCCACAACCTTCGAGTAATGGTTTGGATCGGTTCCACTCCTAGTGAATCTCAGCTGAATTAGACAGCTATCATTCCTCTCATACTACTCCCGAGGTGTTTTTCTTCAATCCATAGAGGGCTTTCTTCCACCTGTATACATGAGATTTCCTGATCATGATTCTCAAACTCCTTGGGTTGTTCCAAGCCTTTGGACCTGCTGCATGAGGGGAATGGTCCTTATAATATTTTCCTTTGGTACATTTGAGACATGTCCCTTCATGCTCCCTTTCTTTTTGAATTCAGGCATCCTTGTCACCATCTGACTCATAGACCTCCAGTGCTGAGTCAATGGACATGGTCCCCAATGGACTTCCTAAAACTTGATACAACCCTAAACTCAAAAACATCTTTGAAATATCTATTTTCAAACACGTACCTTTCCATCGATAAGTGCCATCCTGTAACCTTTGACTTCCATTTCCAAGGTATAAAAGAGATTCTGGGTCCCTTGCTTTCTTAGAAGAGTCGACCATTCCTTGATGACCTGCATTACCATTCATTCCTTTGATCATTGAAGATGTCCTAGGAATGATTGTTATATTCATCAAGAGATGTGTCTCTACCATTCGGACACTGCTCCGCATAACGGCTAAACTTATTTCAATAAGGCATCCGCCTTTCCTTCCACCCTTAGATCCAAACTTCCCAATGAAGTGATCTTTAGATGGGCCATCAGAAACTTCTGCTATGCCATTCTGATAACATTCTTTGCTTCGAATTCACCCTAGGTAAATTATGACAAACCCATTGATCCTTCTGTCTTGTCCCAACTGTCTTCGATGATTGCTCTTTCACTCTTGCTTGGGCATTGTTTTCACCTCAGCTCTGATCCCATGTTAAGTTTAGGTATGTTCTATGCTAGAGCAATTTATTTAAATTTTCACAGTCAACTATCACATCAACATTAAGATAAACTACAGATAGAACATAAATATAAAATGCAGAAGACAAGCCAAGACAAGAAGACACAAGATATGGTGGAGCCAGGGACAAACCCCACAATGTGTGGGCAAACCCTTTGATCAAATCTTCTTTTATCTTCAAAGTTCAGCAGATAAAGAGAGAGAGATAATGCATTTACAACATAGGTCAACACTTTGACTTATCTGGATCTTAGCATAGTTTATTTCCTATAACAATGAGATCAGTTGAAGACATTCTGCTTCAACTGAATCTCCCAGGTGACGACTTCACCTATCCATTTCATTCATTTGCTGCACCTTACTGTGTAGCACCATCATGCTACATCATGCATCTTCATGCTGCTCATGATCATTGTGATGCAAATAGATCGAGTTGTCCATGACTTCATACTTCATGCTGCCCATGTGTTGTGTTTCTTCACGATTTCATCATACAACACATACTTGTGATTACTAACCATGACAAGTGTATATATAATCATAATTGCCCAGCATATATACATGTCCAGCGTATATATATAACTTATGTATTGTAGCATATACTATCCAACGATTACTGCCCATCATATGTACAGTCCAACGTATATATAAAGACCATACATATCAAGACCACATACATATCAAGACCCTATATACAACTGGAGCAAGATCATACATATCGAGACACTGTCAAATAACACTGATGCCATACATCTTTGTACAAATTTTCACACCAGAGCAATATCATATACCATCACAGTATTGAGATCATATGCCATTTCCATTGAGGGATGTAATCATATGCCATTATAACCAGGGATATCGTGCGAATGTCATACCACATCAGTGAGACAAATGCGAGACCATATACCAAAGCGAAAAACCTCCGCGGCCTCAGTGAATATACATAAGGGACATCTGTGAGTATATATAAGAGTCTTTGGCATCGTCTGCGTGTATATATATAACCTCTATAAAGTGTATAGGACCTCTGTCTATATATATAACCTCTGCAATGTGTATAGGACCTCTGCTTGTATATATATAACCTTTGTGATGTGTACAGGACCTCTGTGTATATATATAACCTCTACAATGTGTGCAGGACCTCTGCGTGTATATATATAACCTCTACGATGTGTACAGGACCTCTGCGTGTATATATAACCTTTGCAATGTGTACAGGACCTTTGTGTATATATATAACCTTTGCAATGTGTACAGGACCTCTGCGTGTATATATATAACCTCTGCGATGTGTACAGGACCTCTACGTGTATATATATAACCTCTACGATGTGTACACGACCTCTATGACTTATATAGGACCGCGGCTAATATAACTCCTCTGCGATGCGTACAAGACTTTGGTGATTTGAATTGATGCCATAACATGATGTGTGAACTCAAAAAAATGAGGTCATTATCCATAGATGCGAGAGTCTTGAAGTGTTAATTTTGCTTCATTATGTTGGCTTCATAACTGCATTTAGATCCATATTATATGATTGCGTTGAATGCCTACGTGTAGAGTATAGGGCATGCTGTGTGTGTTACATATTTGTTGCGTTGTATGCCTATGTGTAGTAGGACTAACTGTGCATGTAGAATGTTTGCTACGTATATAGCTAGGGCATCATCCAATGTATCTTCTTGTGTGTCTCTCCTTCACCAAAAACCCAAGACGTGGTGAGGAGAAGATCACATGGAGAGTGTGTGTCTAATGACTCCAAATCCTCTCTTATTTATACTAAAAATATAAGGTTGAATAGATATGACGTGTGGGCTTCTAGAGCCTAAATAAGAGCTGGTCGGCTTGATAATAATTATATAAAATAAATAAATTCATATCTCCATAAATACTTATCAGAATCGGATTATCTTTGGATCAATCCTACACCTCTCGGTGAGAGGGATCCAATAAAAATATCAGCTGCCATAAATAAGCTGACCCACATGGATTTTGGCCCTAGTTGCCAATTTAACAACTCTAAGTGACCAAGAGAGTGAGGGATAGAGAGAATAATGAGAGAGATCTAAACTTTCACTGACTAAGAGATTAACACTAAGGAAACCTAACACTGAGCAACGTTCCAACTAATACTCATAAGCTTTTTTATCAATGAGGCCTCTAATTTCTTCATTTTCCATTATTTTCCTTCATTTTCCTCTTCACATGAAACCTATGACCTTTTACCTTCCTTTATCCTATTTTTCTTTATTTTCACAAATAAATGTGCCAAAAATGCCTTTTTGCCTTCTAATGCCTTTGCCTTCACCTTTTCCAATTTTCCTTGGCCAAAACACACATCTAGTGATGCCCATTAGGATATCTTTGCCCAACATTCATCTTGGAATACATGTCCCTTACCCATGGTCTTATTTTTCCTTTATTAAGTTTTATTACACGAACTTTTCACTAGGGTTGTTACATATCTGCAGGTAGGATTTTATCCAACCAACTTCACCTAAGTCTTCTCCACCTTCTACCAAGGCATACAAGCCCATAGTTTGAATTTGTATTTTGCATCCATCGTGGACAACCACCTTGGGAAAATCGAGCCTCCTTGGAGTGTTGGGCTTAGCCTTGGGTAATGTGCAACTTCATTACACCTTCTCTCACTATCATATATCTCTCCAACATCTTATTCCACTATTCTTTCCCTCCTAAATATTTCAGCTAATTTCCTATAGAAAACCAGGAAACCCTATAGCATACTAGGACATCCTATAGTAGTTCCTGTAGCAACTACAAGATCTCCTATAGCTACCTGTTTGACTATGTTTTGATAAAAAATGGTAGTCCGAGTACAAGTTAGGTCCTTATTTTGAATTCTATGCCTATAAGTGACATCTGAGACCAGCTCTCCCATACCTTTTTCCCCTGCAAGACAAGATAATATAACATAGAAATTACATTCCTAAATTTAGAAATTAAAAGACTCTTTTTCTGCAAATGCAACATGAGATAGTTAGTGCATGCATATATGAATCATAAGATGATAGAGCAACTTCCCATTAGTCCAAATAGCTAGATTATAAAATGAAAGCTTAGCTTAGTTCTTTTTTGCAAGTAATTTGTGTCATTTCCTAGCTAGATGATTCATGACATTTTCCATTCAGTAGATTTTAGTTCCTAAATAGACAAGTAGTTACTTTCTTGTATTAGAAGTAGATTTACATTCACTGTCGGTAGTCAGATTCCTTCTAGTCAATAGAAGATTGGTTTGAAACCCTAGTGGTCTATCACCTGAGTTGAGAAGTGATATGAGTAGAATGTTGCATATGTTGTGCATATATCACTGTCACCTCCATGTTTGTATGAAACCCTGGGTTGATAAAGTAAATTTGGTAGCCCTAGGAGTTGTAGCATCCTTGCTGCAATACTGAGGCTCATCACTTTTTGGCACCGTTGACAGGGATGTTGCTAGGTATATTTAATTTTTTCTTTTCTTTCTCTTTTTCATTTTGTAGATAGTTCAATTTTTGTTTTCTTTCTATTTTTCATTTAGTAAATAGTTGCAATTTCTTCTTTCTTTCTGTTTTGCAAGTGATTATGAAAAAGAACTGATAAAAAGAAGAGAAAATTTCGTTCATGCTTCACAAGAGTAGAGACAATTTAGGGAATTTTTTTCCAAATACCCCCACACCATCATACAATCAACCTTCCCTCTGCTTCAATGGTTGTCAATTTCCCTCTCTAACTGAAGGGGAGATAGAGAGCCCTAAGGAAGATACCAGATATCTTTGAAGAGCCTATTCGAGAAGAAGAAGAAGAAACCATTCCACACACTTACAACATGGCTGAAAATAGAAATGAAGATGCATTTCCAATTAGCGAGACTAATGGAGATTCTAGGATGAAAAACATAATCCCCTCTACCCTTCCTCACTTCCATGGCTTAACCTCACCTTCTTGTTTGAGTTTGTTGTCATCTGTAGAACTTATGATTATACCTTTGATGACCAGAAGTTGAATTTGTTTCCATCCACCCTTAAGGATGCAACCTTGCGCTGGTTCATGGGTTTACCTGGGGACAAAATCTCTACATGGGCTCAAATGCAGCAATCCTTTAATGACAAGTATAAGGACTACTCTAGGTCTAAGGACGCAAAAGAAGAAATCTTCAGAATGACCTTGGGACATGATGAATTCTTGGAATATTATGAGGAAAGGTTCCAACTCAACTACAAAAGTGTCAGATGTACCCTTGATCCTGACTCGCTCAAGTTAGTCCTCCTTAGAGGGATCAAGGAAGATATCCTAGAAACCCTAAACATGTTGTCTAGAGGGGACATCTATCAACTATCTTATGATGATATCAAGATAGTTTTCAAAAATCATTCTAGGGTTGCCAGAAATAAGGGTAGGGATAGTCAAGCTTTGGCTAGTTCATCCTCCTCCAACACATTTATCAATAGTGAAATTGGAAACATGTTGGAGGACTTTAAGACTGAAATGTTGCATACCCTGACTCTACAAATGGACACCATGCAGATCAAGAGGAAGTAGGAGGAAGAGAAGAGAGCCTTAGCTGTATTTTTCCCTATATACACTAGAAGGCACCCCAGAAATGAATTTCCATTGAATGTTAGAGAGGTATTCCTGGTCCGTGAGAAAAACCACTCCATAGATAAGTGCCCTTCTCTACTTGGATTGAAAGTTGTATATGAAGGAACTAAAGGTGTGACTGAGCAATTCTATTATATCAACCAAAGGAGGCCTCAAGGATCTTGAACATACCAGCAGGGCATGCAAGGGGTGTCTTATTCATATTATAATCCAAAATCAGAATCCATTCCTTCGACCTTGATGTTCTCCTACTCATCCTTCATGGTCCACACCTTCTCCTTGGTCTTATCCACCTCAATACCCTTCCCAAACTACCAATCAGTTATTTCAGCCATATGATCCCCCACATCCTCAGTGGAATACCCCATCACAAGGGTGGAGGCCCCCATTCAACCAATCTCCATTCCTATTTCCTCCATCTCCATATCAACTAAAACTCCTTCATCCTGCTCCACCTAAGCAACCTCAGATGTCTACTCAACTAAATACAAACCTGAACAAAAATTAGAGACCACAAGTCTATAGTGGAGAGACATCTTACCCTACCTATGATGTGGAAATTCAATAAATCGACCTCAGGTCTGGAAGAGTGATTCTAGATAACCAACCTCCATCTCCACCTAAGGAGCTTGAAGAGGAAAAGGAAGAGAGTGTTCCTAAATCCAATCAAACTCATTTTCCTGAAACATTGATCCATTCTAGTCAGCACACCCCAGAAGAGACTGAACTTCAAGGAGAATTGAAAAACTTGTGTATTAAATCCCACTCTTCCAAGCCATAAAGGATGTCCCTATATACAACAAGCTAATCAAGAAGAAATTCTTAAAACATCCTAGGAGGAGAAAGAAAGACACCCCTACCATTAATGTCATTAAACAATTGTCTAACTTAATGGTAAGGAGAGTGATTTTTCCAAAGTATCTAGACCCTCAGAGTCTTGTGGTAGATGTGGAGATTGATGACACCATCATCCCCCACACATCGATTGATCTTGGGGATGCCAACACTGTGATGACTAAGGATACCATGCT
Organism: Pinus tabuliformis; assembly: GCA_031772625.1. NCBI lineage: Eukaryota > Viridiplantae > Streptophyta > Pinopsida > Pinales > Pinaceae > Pinus > Pinus tabuliformis. Next base: position 256,205,950 of record CM062805.1, read on the forward strand.
TAAACTGAATCTCCAAGGATAATTAAGGAAGACCACAACAATATTACTGCTTGCAAATAGATCCACAGTAGCTCCTAAGGGAGTTGTTGAGGACGTGATGGTCTCTATTGATTCCTAGGAGTACCATGTTGACTTATTAGCTCTGTAGCCCAAGACCAAATTCAATGGTTATCCTCTCATCCTTGAAAGGCCATGGCTAGCCACTATTGACGTTTACATATGCTACAGATCTGGGAACATGACCATTAAGAATAGGCATTTGTCCAAATGATTTGTCTTGTATCCTCCTGCTCAACCATCCTTAGAGCATTACTTACACTTATGGTTGGAAGAGTAAGAAAGATGAAGTGTACCATACCACATCCTACCCTAAACCTGATGAAGATGACCTAATTGATCAAATTCTTCATAACCATCCCCCCAACACCATGCCTCTTGACAAGCTAGTGAAGAAATCTAAAGATAACCCTTGGACTGATTTGTGCCTAGTTGACTCAGTTCCTACTCATATCAAAATGGTAGAATTTGGTCCATCTAAAACATTTAAAATCAACCCCTCACTTTCAGCCCATCAGGAAGTGAAGTTGTGCAACATGCTAAGTGAGCACTTGGATTCTTTTGTCTGGAGCTATAAGGAAATCACGGGAGTGCACCCTTAGGTGTGTACTCACCACATCTACATCAAGTAAGGCTGCAAACCAATGTGTCAACCTCAGAGGAGAATGAACCCAACCCTCAAAGACATAGTCAAAGAAGAACTGCAGAAGTTGTTGGATGAAAGGTTCATTTACCCCATCTCAGATAGTGAGTGTGTGTCCTGTAGTTCCGGTCCCAAATAAGAATAGAAAATGGAGGATCTGTGTGGATTATAGAGGTTTAAGAGAAGCCACTAAAAAAGACCATTTCCCTCTACCTTTCATTGATCAAGTCTTGGATGGTCTTGCAAGGAAGTGGTTCTTCTCTTTCCTCGATGGAGTTAGTGGTCACAATCAGATCCAAATCAGCCCAAAGGACCAAGATAAAATCACATTCACTTGTACTTGGGGTAACTTTTCTTATAGGGTCCTACATTTTGGATTATATAATGCCTCTGCCACTTTTCAAAGGGTAGTTTTGAGCATCTTTGTTGAGCTAGTCTATGACTTTGTAGAAATCTATAGGGATGATTTCACTCCCTATGGGTGTGATTTCCTCGAGGCTCTCTCTAACTTGGGGAAAGTATTAAATAAGTGCATTGAAATGAACCTATCCCTTATTCTTGAGAAGTGTGAGTTCTTGATGAATGCAAGGACTATTCTAGGTCACTCAATATCCCAGGGAGGACTACAAGGGGCCCCAAATAAAATTGCTATCATAAAAAGGGTCCCTACTCCTCAAAAGCATAGGGATGTTAGGAGTTTCTTGGGCTTACCATGATACTATAGGAGGTTTATCGAAGACTTCAACAAAGTAGCCTCACCATTTTTTGGACTGCTATCCAAGGAATCTAAATTTTTCTAGTTAGAAAGTTGCCAAGAGGCCCTAGAATTCTTGAAGGAAAAGTTGGCTACTGCACCCATACTCGAAGGCCCAAATTGGGCTCTTCCTTTCCACATCCATGATGATGCCTCTAAGAAGGCTATAGGAGCATCTCTAGGCCAGATAGATGACAAACTGCCTTATTCCATTTACTTCATTATCAAACATTTGTCCAAGGCTGAATTAAACTACACTATGATTGAAAAGGAGATCCTAGCTATTGTCCATTCCTTGAAAAGATTTAGACACTAAATCACTGGTTATCAGACGTTTGTGCATACTGACAATGATTTTATCAAATATTTGATGAAAAAACCTTATGTGAATGCTAGAATTATTAGATGGTTTCTTTTATTATAGAAGTTTGATTTAACTATCATTGATAAGCTAGATAGGGAATATGTAGTTACAAATATTTTTTCTAGACTTTATTTTCCTGTAGGTGAGGAAGGGATGGTTGATGATCAAATTCTAGATGAGCATTTATTTTCTATTTCAGTTATCCCTCCATGTTTTGTTGGCATAGCCAACTACCTATCTGCTGTACAGTTCCCTCCAAATCTGTCATCCAAGGAAAAGAGCAGAATTGTAAGGAAGAGAGCCCCATTCACTTGTATTGGGGGAAATCTCTTCAAGCTAGGCCGAGATCAAATTTTGAGGAGATGTGTTAGGGAGGAGGAAGACTTTGACATCCTTCTATCCTATCATGATGGCCCTTGTGGAAGCCACTTTGCAGCCAAGAATACAACCTTCAAGGTACTACAAGATGACTACTACTGGTCCACTCTCCACTAAGATGCAAGAAGATACACCAGTCAATGTGATTAGTGCTAGAGAATGGGGAAACCTACTCCCAAGGATGAAATTCCCTTGTAGCCTTAGGTGGCTCTAGTTCCATTTTACAACTAGGGCATGGATTTCATTGGGCCCATTGATCCACCATCAGGGTAGAAAAAGTACATAATTGTATGCACTAATTATTTGACAAAGTGGGATGAGTGCAAGGCTGTCAAGGTAGCAACAAAAGAGAAAGTGGCTACATTCTTAAGGGATAATGTATTCAACAAGTTTGGGTACCCTAGAGAATTGGTCACCGATCAGGGAGCTCAATTCACATCACACTTAATTGAGAATTTGTTGAGGCAGCATAAGGTCAAACACAGGAAGTCAATTGCCTCATTGTTTGGCCAATGGAAAATTAGAGGTCACTAACAGAGTATTGGAAGGAATCCTCACCAAGGTTGTGAGCAACAACATAAAATATTAGGCTGAAAAACATGTGGAGGTCACTTGGGCCCGTAATGCAACCTGGAAGACAACCACTGGCTTCACCCTGTTGGGTAGTGCAGGCCCCACGTAATGGGTTTGGGGCTTAAAGCCTGCAATTTTGGGTAAAAGTGTGGTAAAAGGTCCAAAAAGTGTGTGGAGCACAAATTGTAATGAGTCAAGTCAAAGGGTTGTTTGCCTTAACATAATGTAAGAAAATATAAAGTGAGTCGGCTTGCCCATGGTCTGCAGACCATGGGAATGTGTAAATAGAGCAAGGCTCCAATGGTAGAGGGCCAATTTAGTTGGGGCCATGAATGTTATGGGTTTATGAATGCAATATTCGCTCTGAGTCTGTAAGTTTGAGTCGCGATTGTTAGTAGATAGATAGAGGCTCTGTAGCTGTGTGAGCAAAGGCCTGGTAGAGTCTGCAGCTGTGTGTGCGGACTCCTGCAACTAAGTGTGTAGGGTCGAATGGAAATGTACTAGATCAAAGTTAATAAGAGATAAGTTGTTCTAGAAATATTGTGTGTTTTATTGCAGTTCTATATGTTTATTCTTATGTTCTAAATTTATAAAGTTTTATGGGTGCGCGCACTGGTTATAATTGTTAAATGCTTGCTTAAAGAGCTTAAGAATTAGATCTGATCTATAATAACCACGTTAATAATAAGAATCTAAGAAGTGCCTCACCACCAAACTTCGCAGAGGCCTCTACTTCAGGTAGTAAGGATCAAACTGAGGCAGAAATGGATCCCTCTTTGTTGACTACCTTTTTAGAGACATGCATGAAGCTACTATGGGACAATAAAGCAGTTAAGGGATTGCAAGAGCTGATAACTTGATGCAAAGGGCCGGGTGAACTATGGATGGTCTAGAAACTAGGCAAGCATCTGTTGTGCAACGAGTGGGAAATGCAATTGACTACATAGATTCGTGACTATGAGATGGATCAGGTTGTTCTCAACTCGGGGTCAGATGCAAATGTACTACCTAAATAGACTTGGGAATGCATGGGCAGGCCCACACTACAATGGTCTCCTATTCAATTATAGATGGTGAACCAACAGAAGATCTTTCCCATGGGGAGATTGCAAGGAGTCACAGTGGACATTGGAGGCACGAGCAGACAAACAGATTTTGAGGTAATACAAATTGTGGATGACACTAACCGTTACCCTGCCTTGTTAGGAATAAACTAGGCCAAATACATGAATGGAGACATCAACCTAAAGAAACGAAAAATGATATTTGAGAAAAAGCCCCTCTAGGTAATATTCCCACTAGATCTGGCTGAAGGAGTGTACTACACTGAAACTATACGCAATGAGGATAGTGACGATGAACTAGACTACATCTACCAAATAACAGTGCAAGATCAGGATCGAGTGAATCTGACAGTAGATGGGAGAATCTCATGGGAACGTGACAACTCCTGCATTTCAGATTCAGATGAAGAGATAGAGTGATGGCAGAACCAATCGCATGAAGTAACAATGCTGAATTGTAACATGATGGTGGGATCACTGTGATGTGTGATGACTGAAGCAAGGGAAATACCAACTGATGAGGTTACAAAAAATGTTGATAAATCCGTAGAGCATTGTGAAAAGATGATATTGGAACAGAAGTAGCACGGTGTGGAAGCAGCGGCATTGCATGCGACAACTGTGCTGGTGTGGAATACATCTCAAAAGGCTAGGGGCACTTGACACGAATGTAGAAGGCGAGAACAGGAAAAGTGACGCGTTTTTCCAGCTGATCGTGATAGAGCAATAAAAAAAACAGGTAGAAACATGCACAGAGTTCGCCAGACAAAACAAACGACTAAGAATCTGCATGTACCCAGGGTTTGATGGGCATACAGGACCGTAAGAAAAAGGAGGAGGGTGAAGGTGATCCTGTCAAGACAAGAAAAAATCAAGAGTATAGCAAAATCTCCCACTATTTGGACAGGATGCAAGGACCGGGGTAAAGAAATTCGATAATTACATGAAGCCATTCGGCGCGAGAGCTTGAAACTTCATTAACTAGATGAAGAATAGGCACAGCTGAGGAGAAAAAGCGTGATATTGGACGAAGAAATCAAAAAAATAAACACCGGAGGCACACAAATGGACCGCGTGGAACTAAGAAAACTAGACCTTTCCACTGCTGTGACCCTGCTATCACGATTACGACCGCACCTTACTGAGCAAAGGAGTGTAGAATGCAATGTGCTATGAAATACAAAGGTACTCAAAGGATGCCTGTAGCTCAGGTTAAGAGGGAAGTGGAAGTATCGCTCGTGGGGTCTGACCACCTAACTATCTATGGAAAGCACAGTCTCAGTGCTCCAAGCAGTTGAAAGGAGGCGTGGGACTATAAACAAGTCTTTAGGAGAACTGCATTGAAAGAAGGTTCCATGCAGGGCCAGTCGGTCAGCAAGATCACAGTCGCACAGATGGGGCTGAGCTGCTACAAGGGAAGGCTGTCAGGTGATCATTGATGTCACCATTCATGACAAGAAGTCCGAGTTATGACAAAGAGGAGCGGGTGGTGGGCCATTAAGACAAGAGTTCTAAGCTAGATACAAAAATATTTGCTTCCAAGAAGATATTAATGAATCAGAAGTGGAGGGAAGAGTTGAATTCAAACTCACAAATTCCTATAGAAATCGTTGCGGTAGCCCCTCAACAACCCTTGGATATTTGAGACTCGAGCTAGTGCAGAGCAAGAAGCACCCTGCTACCTGGCCACCCATGAGTATGTACTCGAGCAAATCTAGGATAGAAACCATGTCTAGAATCAGGGTAAGGTTCGTGGAAAAGCCCTATATGACCTAGAAGGAGCTGAGAGAGGGAGCTGCTACCCTAGAAGTTCCAAAGTACCCACACACGCCATGACCCCAAAGAGACAAACAGACTATGGGGCCAATCTGGGCATCACCACGATTCAGTAAATTGTCAATGGCAGAAAAGGGTAAGGTAATCACCACTAAACTCGAGGAGGAAGAGCAAGATTTACAAGCCTTAATCGCCCAGATTGAAGCACAAGATGAGGGAGAGGAAAGTTTTTTCCAAATCGATTTGGCGATAATGCTACCACCATATATCTCTTCATGGAAAGGGACAACCAAGATACCATGCATCCAGGAGCAGCCACTAGCATGCAAAAAGATGAAGACAACAAGGACTTTGGAGGGGGATCTTCTTGCCAGTAGGGAACTAGTGCGTGATATCACTAAGGGTTCTCTGGAGATTAATGATGCAGAAAACAACTGTGTTGGGGGTGCTCAGAGCATAGTTGTAGACATTACAGGTGCGACCCCTAGGAGGGATGATTCTAACCTTTGCAGAAGGTACACTCGCACCAGAGTAGATGGTGCACGCCACCATAATGAAGAGCTTAGTATTACCACTAGGCATTGTCCTAGCAGAGGCTGAAGGAGACATCAGGGGTTGGGGATTAAACTTGGTCACCCCTCCTAGAGACACCCTGTACCAACTGCAGGATGGGGTAACCACTGAGCTCTGTGCCAGGGAAGGCCGCTCCATCCAAGTATTAATGGATCAAAAAGGAAATATGGAATAGCTTAGTCTACAGTTTGATGACTTGATTTCACACAACCAAGGATTGGAATAGGCCATGGAGGAGGTTTGTAGCAGTGTACCAGAACTAGCTGTGCTAGTGGAACTCCCCACAACTGACAAGATTCATCACATGGTGGAAGGATTCCAGAAGGATCAGGCATAGGCTACGAAAGCTCAGTGGGAGTTGAACGTACATATCATGGAGCTAAGGATGAAGGTGTAGCCTACTACACCCCTGGAAGTTAGAGAGCAACGTCACTATGAAATTCAAGTAGGATTGCAAGTGATCGATGTTGAGATTTTCTGTTTTAGTCAAATAGGCAAAAATCTCTGAAGGATGACAACAATAGGGATTCAGTTCCTAGATTAGCTCCAGGTTGTTGGGAGGGAGTTAATGCCTCCTATATTCGATGTGAGGGAGTTATGAGGCTGTTAGATTATCTATGCTATATAACAGGCAGTCATTCGGATGATTTGCTAAGAGAGAGTGTGAGGATTTCATGATGTAATCTCCTAATTTGATTAATAAACTTCTGATGCCTATGTTTGGTGGACATAGCCCAGATTGGTTGGGTGAACCGCGTTAAAAGCTGTGTCTTATGTGCTTGTTTATTTTTCTGCTGTGTGTTTAATTAAGTTTGCTGTGCACCTGATCCAACAATTGGTATCAGAGCATGTTGGAGGTGCTGCCTAGAGGAGCTGCACAGTTTGGAGGTGGAGCGCTGGTGTTGCTGGCGTGGAGAATTTTTTCTCTGGTTGCTGGAGCTGTTGGTGCGTGGAGAACAGCAATAATACCTGGTGCGCTGTGCGCTGTGGAGCTGTTCAAACAAGCAGGCAAGCCATGTGCGCTGAATAAAGGTATGCGCAGTCAAAAATGTGGATTTATTTAAAAACTGCGTGGATTTATTTTAAAACCAGCGTGGATATATGTGTTTTTAAAAACAACATGAATATCCAATGAAAAACGGCACTGGATATGGCAACGGAATAATTATAAGTTGCGTTCATATATTTATAAAGTGCGTAGCAAATGGAATTACATTGAAACTAAAGCGTGGATATAGTTCAGCAAATAGTAATTTAATTGAGATAATACACGAAATCCGGTGTTTTGAAAGAGCTGCTGGATTTGCTGTTATGCATATGGCTGCTGAATTTGAAATTTGCTGCACATTGGGTTCTTTATTAAATTGCTGGTGCGTTTTTTGTTTTTTAAATGACCGAATGTCATTCATATGACATAGCCCCTGCACGTTTTCCAATTGCCTCTGCGCGGGCAACAATGAAACTTGTTGAATTTTTTGAGTAAATTTTGACCGGTGCCGTTCACCTCTAGCATGACTTTATTGAATGAACTTCAATGGGTGTGTTTTGATCTGCGATTAGTGGAAGAGGCGCAACATTATTTATTGATCTGCCAATAGATCCTTCAATTTACGTCCCTTAAAACATAAATATTCCATAGCTTACCAAAGGTGATTTTGATTAAAGCGATTAAACATGGTGAGTTGGTTGGAATCATTGTAAAGGCTGTAGGTGCGTGAATGCATGGATTTCAGAGGATTTTGTAGGTGCGTGGATTGCACAAGAAATTTTTTTTTGTGAAGTGCAAAAGGGCAGTTTTTTTTTTTTTAAGGCAAAAGTACAGAAGCATAGGCAGTTTTCTTTGTTATGTAAAAACAAAGGCATAGGCAATGTTTTTTTAAATTGCTGGTTTGATATTGGAGATTATTGTGTTTTTTGATACAAAATGGCGAAAACTCAAAGTGCCCGGTTTGAAATTGAGAAATTTAATGGCAAGAATAATTTTGAGATCTGGAAGGTGAAGATGCACGATCTGCTGGTTCAACAAGGTGTGGCGAAAGCACTGTTGGGGAAAAACAAAAGGCCTCCTTCCATGACGGAGGATGATTGGGATGAGATGGACGATAGAGCTCTGAGCGCAATTCGGTTATGTCTGGCGGACGATGTTCTGTTCAACATTGTGTCAGAGAAAACCGCCGCAGGCCTGTGGACGAAGCTTGAGAAGCTCTATATGACGAAATCTTTGACAAATCGAATTCTCCTGAAACGACAGCTTTACAGTTTGCGGATGAAAGAAGGTACCTCAATTGCTGATCACCTGAATGTTTTTAATACCTTGTTGGTGCAATTAAACAGTCTAGATGTGAAATTTGATTCAGAGGATAAGGCGATAACTTTATTATGTTCATTGCCCGAATCCTGGGATCACTTTGTTACTTCCATAAGTTTTAGTACATCAGAAATTCTTGAGTTTGATGATGTTGTTGGAGCCTTGTTGGCTGAGGAGACGAGGAAGAGGTCGAATGCAGACACCTCTACATTAGAGGTAATGATGGCCAGAGGTCGCTCACGAGAGAGACACTCCGGGGGAAAGCATAGCGACTCTCGCTCAAAATCCAAAGGAAAGAAGCCCAAGGTGAAGTGCTGGCATTGTGGCAAGGCTGGACATCTGAAAAAGGATTGCTGGAAGCGAAAGCAGGCTGCTAAAGAAGGCTCTTCGACAGAAAAGAAGGAAGCCAACACCACAGATACAGGTTCAGTATCTGGTTCAGGTATGAGTGATGAAGTATTGTCAATTAATGTTTCAAAACATGATCAAAATTAGTTGTTAGATTCCGGGGCATCTAACCACATGTGTATACATAGAGATTGGTTTAAAATATATAGATTAGTTGATGATGGTGTTGTGTACATGGGTAATGATGTAACATGTAATATTGTGGGAATTGGGAGCATACAACTGCAAATGTTTGATGGGACAACAAAAATATTAACTGATGTGAGACATGTACCAGATCTAAGAAAAAATTTGATTTCATTAGGAGCACTTGATTCAAATGGATATAAAACTGTAATTCAAGGTGGAGTTATGAAAATATATAAAGGTATCTTACTAGTGATGAAGGCTAAGAAAGTAGGAAATCTATTTCAGTTAGAAGGTAGAACCGGGTCAGATCATGTGTCTGTGTCTGAACATGACAGTACTTCCATTCACTTATGGCATCAAAGATTGGGGCATATGAGTGAAAGAGGATTGAAAATTTTGGCTGACCGAAAGTTACTTCCTAATCTAAGATCTGGAAAATTGGATTTCTGTAAACATTGTCTGTTTGGTAAACAAAGTAAACAAAAGTTTAAAACAAGCAAACATACTAGTAAAGGCATACTTGATTATATCCATTCAGATGTGTGGGGTCCAGCTCCTACAGCTTCATATGGTGGTTCGTCTTATTTTGTATCATTCATTGATGACTTTTCTCGGAAAGTTTGGGTCTACATGTTGAAAAAGAAGTCTAATGTTTTTACAGTTTTTAAGCAGTTTAGAGCATTGGTAGAAAACAACAATGGTAGAACTATAAAATGTTTAAGAACTGACAATGGTGGTGAGTTTTCCTCCAAGGAGTTTGACAGCTATTGCAAGGATGCAGGGATCGAAAGACATAAGACCACGGTTTATACTCCTCAGCAGAATGGAGTTGCTGAACGCATGAACAAGACTCTTCTAGAGAGAGCAAGGTGTATGCTGAGTAACGCCGGGTTGCCGAAGGAGTTGTGGACAGAAGCAGTGGCAACTGCTTGTTATGTGATAAACCGATCTCCATCAACGACAATAGACTACAAGGTTCCGTAAGAGGTATGGACAGGACACCCTTGTGACTATTCTAAACTCAGAGTGTTTGGTTGTGATGCATATGATTTAGTGCCTAAACATCAGCGAACTAAATTAGATCCAAAGTCTAAAAGGTATATCTTTGTTGGGTATGGTGATGGAACAAAGGGATTTAGATTGTGGGATCCTACTACCTGCAAAATCATCATCAATAGAGATGTAAAGTTTAATGAATTCTCTCTTGTACAGTTAGATGTAGATAGAAGATTGAAACAGGATGATGTATCTGATTTCCAACATATTCAGTTTGACAACATTTCTAATGGTAGTCATAACGACCATAGTTCAGATTCTAGTCATGAACAGGTTTCAGAATCAGATTATGAACAGGGTTCAGATGGAGGACATGAACAGGTCTCAGATGGCGATGGTGGGCTCCAGTATTGTAGCAATAATTCTACAACTCTTGGAGCTTCCTATCTCTAATTTTATCAACCCGGTAGTTCGTACAAACTTGGAAGCGACGGTGCTGTATGCACAAGTACTAGCTCTTGTCGCAGCTGTCACTTGGTCAGCTGGCAGAAGTCCGCTAGGGCTCAAGCCAACTTCTATAGGCTCACAGAAGAAGCTTTATGAGTGATGGATGAAAGCTATCTTGAAGGAAGCTAACCTACTTTGCAAAAATGAAATGGAAAGCTAACAAAGCATAGAAACCCTAATAACCCTAATTTAACTAGCTTGACCCTTACAATGCAAAAACGTGAATGAAACTTCTACCAATGATGCTATTACATGCAGTGAGTTGAAATACATGAATCTAAGCTACTTGCACTTGAAAAGACATGTTTTTGTATTTTGTCATTAAGTGGTTGGATTTATTGTGATGATGCTTTTGATTAGGGTTTGGTTGTGCAGGAGCGGTTGGAATGGAAGGAGAGCATGGGCAAGGTCAGGATGGCTAGGGGAGGTCCCAAGGGATCCTTAGCATCAGTCCACAGAGGTTCCTCATGTTCAGATGCTCAGCAACCGAGTGTGTGGGCTCCTACAGGATGTCTGCAGGGGATCCTACAGGAAACTCAGGAATTTCTACAGGAAGGTCTGCAATTCTTCTACAGGATGTTTACGAATTGGATTTTTGAGGATGGATGGTGGAGGGAAGATGCATGGATGGTTATGGAGGTAGGATGGAGGTCTGAAGTGACCCAGGAACTGATGGATGGAATGGTGAGATGATGTGGAAAGCTGACTTGGCTTGAAGGTAGTTGAGACAACAATGGGGAAGAAGGTAAGGTTACTTGGCAAAAGAGAAGATGGGAGATGAGGGAACAGACTTGGTGATGGAGGAGCTGATCTGAACGAGGCTCAAATGAACGAGGAGGTGATGAAGATGCCCTGCATAGTGGTTACTTGATCAAACCAACTACATCTTGCATGCAATCGAAATATCATGTGATCTATCTAACAAGTTAATGAAATCGGTGGACAACAACCTTATTCATGAAAAGAATCACGTACAACCTATGAACAAAACATTATCAAAGAGATATAAACGCATGAATAACTCCTACCAATCTATCTTAAACATAAGAAACTACTTTAACCATCGAAAGCAACCTAAGTAACACAGCATGAATTAAATCTAAAGAGCAGATTTTTTCTCAAGAACGCAGCAAACACACATAAAGAGAAACAAGGGAGGTACTGGGCGCTTGAGATGGGCCCAACCCCAAGAGCTACAGCCTCCCATGAAAGATTTAGAGCTGGTGCAAAGCTGGATCCATCTTTATTAATCAAGAAATGAAAAGTACATCAAAACTGTCCACAAGGAGAACTTGAACATGAGCTGAAAGAAAAGCTAATCTATTGCATAAAAATCGAACTACAAACTAGCTAACTAATGGCTAAAACAAAATGACTAACTAGCTACAAAATGACTAACCACTAGCTAACCCAAAATGAGACCCCAAGTCTTCTTATTTATACAATTTGAGGACCCAACAGTCCTCCTAAAAGTTAGGGACTTGGCTGCCCAAGACTTGTAGTTAACAGCAGTCCAACTTGACTTGCTTGGCTGCCCTTGTGCTCATTGATTTGGTGGCCTTTGAACTCCGAGCTGATGGTGGAGAATTCGAGGTAAGGGCCCATAAATGAGGGGGACACCTTCCTACAAATCCTCTAGCTTGTTCTCCCACGAATTTGGCTGCCAAGTGCTCATTAAGACCTTCGATTTTGTCTCCAAGTTGACCAACAAGGCTACACAAAGCACCCATTAGACTTGTTGGCATAATGACTAACCAAATTCACTCTATTAACATAAAAATAATCAAAAACATGCAATAAACAAATGAGAATGGTGGACTAAGCCAAATTAGGAGGTTGAATGAGCCCAAATAATTGTACATTTTTGGGGCTCATCATCACCCCCCTACTGAAAGTGTTGCTCATCCTCTGAGCAACCAAATCTCTCCCCTTGTCTTTGATGGCCCTGGTGGCTTCCTTGGCTAACATCTTGGCCGATTTCTCCTTTGGCTTCCCTCTTTTCAAACTTTCCTGTAGAAACTGTTCGCTGGCTTCCTGTAGAAACAGTCCTCTGTCTTCCTGTAGAAACAGACAGCACCACTGTATCTTGCTTGGCTGTGGGCGATTTTCCTTTCAGCTGGGCTGTGGCAGCCTTCATCTCCTCCTCCTTCCTGCTCTTCTTCCTCACTGCCTGCTGCTTGTAACTCTGAACATGTAACCCGCTCATTGTTCACTACCTATTGCTTGTAACTCTGAGCTAGTGTGATTTGATGATTTGCTTCCATTAATTAGGGTCATAGCACAACATAAATTGGAGCAATATGCCTGGTTGACCTCCATGGCCAAGCTAGGAATGTTTCCAAAGCAGAAGATCAACAAAATGCTATATGAATCACCTGCCATAATGTGGCAGCTTTCATGGATGCCCAAAGAACCCATGGGAATATGGAGCTAGGGAAACATGCGGCAGAATGCGTTTTCATTTGGACTCGTTGTATCAGCAACTTATGTGCTGCTATAAAACATTTATGCTGCAGCTGGCAAGTAGACTTATGTAACAAAGGTAAGAAATATGAGGAATGACAATGGGTGAACCTAATTGCAGTGAGGATTTGATGAAGTCAAAACGTGTGACCATTTTGCTTTTGCTGCAGAGGATGACATAAATTGCACAAGTTAACAACCAATTTACGAAATCAAGCCTTCACACCCATGTATAGGTTCACCATGCGTTGTTGACTTCTAAGTTTTCTACATGCATTGCTAACTTCTAAGTTTTCAGCTAGCATCTCCTGAAGCAGCATAGAGGCTATTTGCTGCGTCCTCATAGCCATTCCAATCTTCTTCTACCAGAATCCTATGAATATATTGATCCACATGCAAAACTTCAAGAGCTTCATTTTCAATTTGAAATCAGTGGCTTACAGTCTTAGCTAAACGTGACACACCATACTTCTGAACTCGTACAACGGGCATCTCCATGCTTTCTGGACTGGTTGGCCATTTTAGAAGAGCTGTGAAAGCACCTGATTGGTCTTCTGATAGTGGTATTGCAAGAGTAATTATACCCCTATCTAGCATAAGGAGGGACAAGTTTTTCACCCTTGGCCATATGATAATTGTCCATCTTTCTTCAAGCTCCAAACTTGATGAAAAACCTTAGGCTTCTCTGCTCGGGAAGATTCTGCTACACTTTCCTGTAGACGACATCCTGTAGAAACGCCTGTAGGATGTCTCTGCGCCTTTGAATGATCTTTGCATACGGGAGAATTGTTAACAAGCCCAAAACTTGATGAAGGACGTGAGTTTAACATTTGCAAGTGTAAATGAACAACAGTTAGCAAGTGTACCTGAACAACAATTACGTGAGTCTTCAGCCGAGCGTTCCTTTATTCACTGCGTGATTTGTGGTGAGGTGGCAGAGACCTGCGCTTAGCCCATGCAAACTGTTCGTCCCCTGCAGTTCCATCTGCCTGTAATCCCTTACCATTTGTTTCACTGGAGTTTAAACTATCCATAACTGGCTGTGTTTTTTTCAGTTTCACGTGAATGACCATGCTGTGTGACTGCCGGCTAAGTTCTTAGGGACGACAATCAGCTGAACCTTACTAATTCGTGGCTTAATCCCACCATTCCATTAATTCATGCAGTTTTCGAATTAAATTTATGCAATAGAGGAATGAGTTTGTCACATACCTCGAAGTTGAATGGCTGCCGTGAGCTTTTTGCTGCTGCCTGCTCTGATTTTGCTGTTGCATGCTTAGTTTTCCTGATTGCATATGGCTTGGCTACTAATCCTTGATTGCTTTTTTCATGTGCAGGTGTCCTCTGGCTGGATCTGAGTGCATGCAATCATTTCCACGTTCAACTCTGCCCGTTCAAGCTGCTGCTGCTGCATGGTCACAAAACCAGACTTCTTTTTGCCATTTCTCCCAAACGGTAGATCAGTTTGATCTGAAACTTGGTGAGCATGTTACTACCATCATTATGCATCTCCCATATCAAATTCGTGATCAACGGATGCACGGATTTCGAGAAAAATGGAAAATGGCTGAAGATTTCAGAGCTCGATTTCTCGGAAACCGTGCATCAGAATCGGCTAAAACTGCTTGGGTAGGCTACTATCACCCACGTGCATCTCCCCATGAAACAGGTTTTAAAATGGATGCACGGATATGGAGAAAATGTAAAAATGGCCGATGGTGATGGAGGCTGATTTCTTGGAAACCGTGCACCGGAATTGCATGAAAACTACTCAGGCATGTTTTCATCGACCTTGTACAATCCCCCATAAGATGGTTTGTCAAATGGATGCATGGTTTTCAAGTTATGGCAAAAACAAATTTCGTTCTATGTCTTTTTGCTTCAAGGCTTTTTGCATGTGCTTGCATGGGATGACCAAATGAATTTTGGCTGTGATGCAGGTATGGAGCTGATGGAGGAGGAGTTGGAAGATTGCATGAGGGCTTCTGGACCCTTGAGGAAGCTACCATGCTTGCCAAACCACTTTTTGAAATGCATGCCTAGTTTCCCACAGTTTCTACAGGAAGTTCCTGTAGAAGCACAACGAGAAGCACAAGGAGGTGAAAAAATGATGGAGAAAGGCAAGGGATGGACACACAAGTGCTTGTAGGCCTAATCAACAGATTCCCACCATTAGATTCACTTTTGAAATTTTATTTGGCTCGTCCAAAGGTTCTACAGGATGTTTCCTGTAGAAATACAGAGCTTCCTGTAGAAGACACAGTTTTGAGGAAAGAAGCATAATGACATGAAAAAAATGATGGAAAAGGGGTGAGGAATGGAAACATGGATGTGGGTAGGCCTCATGGACATATTCCAAGCCTTCAGGTCCTCCTCGGAGATCAATTTGGCTTTTTTGTAAGCTTCCTGTAGAAGATACGAAACTTCCTGTAGAAGGCACAAAAACTCCTTTGTCTTTGTTTTGAGTGATCCACCTGACCTACAATGTCCTTCTTGCAACCTGCAATGTCACTGTTGCAACATGAAATTATTCAATGGAGATTAGCTTTTTATTTTTTTCTTTTTTTTTTCTCTCTTTTTTTTTTTTTTGAAAAACAACCAGGGCGCCTCATGGAGGTTTTCACCCTAATTGCCTGCCCTGGGCGCCTCCAAGGGAGGTTTTCACCCAGAGATCTTATTCTCTTTTCTCTATTTTTTCCAACCCATTGACCGCCTCATGGAGGTTTTCAATCAATGAGCCAATCTAAGGCGCCTCCGAGGAGGTTTTCACCTTAGATTTTTGTTTTTTCTCTTATTTTCATTTTTTTTCATTTCTTTACTTTTTTCTTTCTTTTTTTCATTCTTTTTTCTACCCTACCCTACTTGAAAAACAAAATCATTTTCAAGTATAAGAATACTTCCAATGGAGCCATGTGCACATCGAGATTAGAGACAAGATGATGTAAAGGCTCGGAATGCATGCTTTGACAACTATCCAACTTTCAGAGACAACATGATCTGACTTTGAAAGTACAAAACATAGCTGAGGAGGAGAGTACTGCTGCAACTTAGTGACCTTCTGAAACCATATCTCAATATAGCTTTGATATCCTTGGTCATCTTGCTGATTTGGATCATTCTTCATGTCACCTTCTATCATGACCTTCTGATCTTCCTCTTGTTGTTGATTTTTCTCTGGAATACATGGAGGATTTGATGGTAACCATGAGGGAACTCTCTCGATCTCTAATTCTGATCTCTTCTCTTCATTAAGTGCAGCCCATGGTTCTTTGATCTCCTCTTTGGAATCTTCTTTTGTTGGATGTGATCCTTCAATGCTTTCAAGATGATCTCTTTTTTGCATTACTTTTCCTGAGCTTTGGTGAACATCATTGAGCTCACGAGGAATCATTTGCACATGTTGTGCCTCAGATTTGCAATGGGGTTGAGCTGCTCCATTGCATGGTTTTGGAAATGGAGGTACGGGTAGCTGAGTGGAGGTGTGAAATTGAGATGGAGATGGATGGCATTGTGGTTGGGTAGGCATTTGGGGTTGCCTTGGTGGAGGAGGAGGTGATGGTTGTGGATGAGCAGGTGGTGGAGGAAAATGAGTGGGATGAGAGTTGTACTGGGGCCTCCACCCCTGATAAGGTGCATTCCACTGAGGTTGTGGCTGAGCATAAGAGTGAAATGAATGAGCAACTGGTTGGGCATAATATGGATCTGTGAAGGAACAAGGAGGATATGACCAAGGAGGAGGTGTAGACCAGGAAGGATGAGCAGGGGGACCCCAAGAAGGCATGAAAGTGGCTTGATAGGGGTCATAATAGGTCTCGGGTGTCCCTTGTAGTTCCTGCTGGTAGGGTACGGGTCCATGTGGCCTCCTTTGGTTCATATAACAGAGTGATTCAGTGGCTCCCTTGGCTCTTTGATATGTAGCTTTGATTCTGGCAAGGAAGGGCACTGATCTGTAGGATGGTATTCTTCACAGATGAAACACACTTCTAGAGAGTGCATTGGACATTCGTTCCAAGGATGCTTTCTAGTGCACCTAGGACAAAAAATGGCCAAAGCCCTCTTGGCTTCTTCTTGCTTCTTTTGGATCCGCAAGGTATCTAGTTGCATGGCAAGAAACTGCCTCATATCACTCTTGAAACCTTCGATCTGATTTTCAAATTCATCTTTGGACAAGGGACTGCTCCAATCATTTCTGCTTGTAGCCATTTGCTTCAGAGGAGTGTTTTCTTCTTCTTCTCCCCTAGAGGTTCTTCAGATATGTCTTGATGTCCACCCAGGGGTTCTTCAATCACAGCCATCGAAGAAGAGAGAAGGCTCTGTGAAGTAGTGGGGGTGTTTTGCAATCATTTTTCTAACTTATCTCTACTCCTACAAGACATGAAATGAAATCTTTTTGGTTGATTTTTGCTTTTTTCTACTTCTACTTGCAAAACTGAAATAAATGGAACTACAACTAACTATCTTGCGAAAATGAAAATGCGGAATTGAAATGAAAGCAGGAAAGGACTAATCTATTTTGCTCAAATCAAATTGCAAGAATGAAATGCTAGGCTACGCTTGCGGAATTGAAATGCTACCCTACGCTTGTAGAAATGAAATTGCGGAATTGAAATGCTAATCTATGAAAGCAAGAAATGCTAATCTACTTTTGCATAAATGAAATTGCATAATGGAAATGAAATAAACTACTTAGCAGAAGGTTGTAGTAGAAAATAGAAGAATAGCAACAATCACCAATACTCTGCCGCTTCCCCGGCAACGGCGCCAAAAAGATGGTGGGCTCCAGTATTGTAGCAATAATGCTACAACTCCTGGAGCTTCCTATCTCTAATTTTATCAACCCGGTAGTTTGTACAAACTTGGAAGCGACGGTGCTGTATGCACAAGTACTAGCTCTTGTCGCAGCTGTCACTTGGTCAGCTGGCACAAGTCCGCTAGGGCTCAAGCCAACTTCTATAGGCTCACAGAAGAAGCTTTATGAGTGATGGACGAAAGCTATCTTGAAGGAAGCTAACCTACTTTGCAAAAAGGAAATGGAAAGCTAACAAAGCATAGAAACCCTAATAAACCCTAATTTAACTAGCTTGACCCTTACAATGCAAAAACGTGAATGAAACTTCTACCAATGATGCTATTACATGCAATGAGTTGAAATACATGAATCTAAGCTACTTGCACTTGAAAAGACATGTTTTTGTATTTTGTCATTAAGTGGTTGGATTTATTGTGATGATGCTTTTGATTAGGGTTTGGTTGTGCAGGAGCGGTTGGAATGGAAGGAGAGCATGGGCAAGGTCAGGATGGCTAGGGGAAGTCCCAAGGGATCCTTAGCATCAGTCCACAGAGGTTCCTCACGTTCAGATGCTCAGCAACCGAGTGTGTGGGCTCCTACAGGATGTCTGCAGGGGATCCTACAGGAAACTCAGGAATTTCTACAGGAAGGTCTGCAATTCTTCTACAGGATGTTTACGAATTGGATTTTTGAGGATGGATGGTGGAGGGAAGATGCATGGATGGTTATGGAGGTAGGATGGAGGTCTGAAGTGACCCAGGAACTGATGGATGGAGTGGTGAGATGATGTGGAAAGCTGACTTGGCTTGAAGGTAGTTGAGACAACAATGGGGAAGAAGGTAAGGCTACTTGGCAAAAGAGAAGATGGGAGATGAGGGAACAGACTTGGTGATGGAGGAGCTGATCTGAACGAGGCTCAAATGAACGAGGAGGTGATGAAGGTGCCCTGCATAGTGGTTACTTGATCAAACCAACTACATCTTGCATGCAATCGAAATATCATGTGATCTATCTAACAAGTTAATGAAATCGGTGGACATCAACCTTATTCATGAAAAGAATCACATACAACCTATGAACAAAACATTATCAAAGAGATATAAACGCATGAATAACTCCTACCAATCTATCTTAAACATAAGAAACTACTTTAACCATCGAAAGCAACCTAAGTAACACAACATGAATTAAATCTAAAGAGCAGATTTTTTCTCAAGAACGCAGCAAACACACATAAAGAGAAACAAGGGAGGTACTGGGTGCTTGAGATGGGCCCAACCCCAAGAGCTACAACCTCCCATGAAATATTTAGAGCTGGTGCAAAGCTGGATCCATCTTTATTAATCAAGAAATGAAAAGTACATCAAAACTGTCCACAAGGAGAACTTGAACATGAGCTGAAAGCAAAGCTAATCTATTGCATAAAAATCGAACTACAAACTAGCTAACTAATGGCTAAAACAAAATGACTAACTAGCTACAAAATGACTAACCACTAGCTAACCCAAAATGAGGCCCCAAGCCTTCTTATTTATACAATTTGAGGACCCAACAGTCCTCTTAAAAGTTAGGGACTTGGCTGCCAAGACTTGTAGTTAACAGCAGTCCAACTTGACTTGCTTGGCTGCCCTTGTGCTCATTGATTTGGTGGCCTTTGAACTCCGAGCTGATGGTGGAGAATTCGAGGTAAGGGCCCATAAATGAGGGGGACACCTTCCTACAAATCCTCTAGCTTGTTCTCCCACGAATTTGGCTGCCAAGTGATCATTAAGACCTTCAATTTTGTCTCCAAGTTGACCAACAAGGCTACACAAAGCACCCATTAGACTTGTTGGCATAATGACTAACCAAATTCACTCTATTAACATAAAAATAATCAAAAACATGCAATAAACAAATGAGAATGGTGGACTAAGCCAAATTAGGAGGTTGAATGAGCCCAAATAATTGTACATTTTTGGGGCTCATCAGGCGATCATGAAGAAATTCCTACAGTTGATAGACAGCCAATTGTGGAAGCACCAGAAACATTCTTAAGGAGGTCTACCAGGATCAAACGCCATCCGAGAAGGTATGATGATCATGTTACTTCAGTTGCTTTGATCGCTAATGATGATGAACCTTTGTGCTATCAGGAAGCTGTAGAAGGTTCAAATGGTGACAAATGGAAAGCAGCCATGAAGGAAGAAATGATGGCCTTAGGTAAGAATGGTACGTGGGATCTGGTTGAACTTCCCAAAGGCAGGAAAACTGTGGGATGCAAATGGGTCTTCAAGCTGAAACGGGGTGTGAATGGTACGGAAGACAGGTACAAAGCTCGGCTGGTTGCAAAAGGGTTTTCTCAGAAAGCTGGCATAGACTTTCATGAGATATTTTCACCAGTGGTTAAAATTGTTTCAATTAGAACTGTGTTAGCATTAGTGGCTTTGTTTGATTTGGAGTTGCAGCAGTTAGATGTTAAGACTGCCTTTCTACATGGTGATTTAGATGAGGAAATATATATGGAACAACCGGAAGGGTTTGTTCAGCATCGCAATGCAAAATTTGTCTGCAGGCTCAAGAAGTCATTATATGGCCTGAAGCAGTCGCCTTGGCAGTGGTATAAGAAGTTTGATTCTTTCATGTTGAGTCAGAAATATGTAAGAAGTGAATATGATCATTGTGTGTATTTTAAGCAGTTAAATAATGGCATGTTCATTATCTTAGTGTTATATGTTGATGATATGCTTTTAGCAAGCAAAAGCATTGAAGAAATCAACAGGTTGAAGACTCAGATGGCAAGGACGTTTGATATGAAAGATCTAGGAGCCGCAAGACAGATTTTGGGCATGGAGATTTTCAGAGACAGGAGCAATGGTAAGCTGTGGCTATCACAACAAAAGTATGTTGAGAAAATACTTTTGAGGTTTGGTATGAATAATGTGAAGCCTGTGTCGATCCCTTTAGCTTCCCATTTTAAGCTTTCTTCGATTTTATGTCCTAATACAGATGAAGAAAAGGATTATATGTCTCGAATTCCTTATGCCAATGTAGTAGGATGTTTGATGTATGCGATGGTTTGTACGTGACCAGATATTTCTCATGCAGTTGGGGTTGTCAGCAGGTACATGGCAAATCCGGGTAAAGAACACTGGTCAACAGTAAAATGGGTGCTTCGGTACTTGAGAGGCACAAGTAGTTATTGTATTTCTTACAATAAGAGTAGTGAATTTGTTTGCGGATATGTTGATTCTGATTTTGCAGGTGACTTGGATAAGAGAAGGTCAACTTCAAGGTACGTCTTTATTCTTGCAGGTGGAGCTATTAGCTGGATGTCAAAGCTACAGAACATTGTTGCTTTGTCTACTACTGAAGCAGAATACATTATTGCTTCTCATGCTTGCAAAGAGGCGGTTTGGTTGAAAGGTTTGCTTGGTGAGTTTGGTAGGTTACAGGACAACATCAGGTTACTTTGTGATAGTCAAAGTGCAATACATTTGGCTAAGAATCCGGCCTATCATAGTAAGTCAAAGCATATTCCAATCAAATATCATTTTGTAAGACAGGTTATCACTGAAAGGGGAGTCTCTCTTGAAAAGGTGCATACAAAGGAGAACTGTGCAGACATGTTCACGAAACCAGTTTTGTTGGAGAAGCTACGTTGGTGTTTGGCTTCTCTTGGCTTGCAGAAAAGATAAAATAATAATAACAGGGCATCAGGCGAATTGTTGTCAAGGTGGAGATTGTTGAGATTTTCTGTTTTAGTCAAATAGGCAAAAATCTCTGAAGGATGACAACAATAGGGATTCAGTTCCTAGATTAGCTCCAGGTTATTGGGAGGGAGTTAATGCCTCCTATATTTGATGTGAGGGAGTTATGAGGTTGTTAGATTCTCTATGCTATATAATAGGCAGTCATTCGGATGATTTGCTAAGAGAGAGTGTGAGGATTTCATGATGTAATCTCCTAATTTGATTAATAAACTTCTGATGCCTATGTTTGGTGGACGTAGCCCAGATTGGTTGGGTGAACCACGTTAAAAGCTGTGTCTTATGTGCTTGTTTATTTTTCTGCTGTGTGTTTAATTAAGTTTGTTGTGCACCTGATCCAACAATCGAGCGCGCTATACAAGACTGCAAAGGATTGTTGGATCAATCCTTTCTTATGCTGACATCACTACAAGAAGACCCAACACTACAACAGGTAGAGACAAAAGCGCAGGAGTTGCAAAAGGCTTATGACAATGTCCAAGGGACTAGAAAAACAGTCGCCATCACTCAACATTTGGCCAAGATGAGGGAGGTCCAGGCTTTGAAGGAGCAAGTGGACACTACACGACAACGAGAAGCTGGGCTCAAAGCACGCATCCAGCCTTGGATTGAGGAAGCATTCACAGTTACAACTACGATTGAGGGGAAGCTGACCCAGTTGTAGGAAAAATATGTGCTAAAGCAGGAAGGCACCTCTAACAATGCATCACGAATGCCAGGCACAATTGATACAACAGATAGCGGAATAATGTGGGGCAGATGTCAGTACAGCGCAAAGGTTGTTGGAGGAACTACGAGCAAAGATCAACACATCAACTGAGGAGTCGGGACGAGTCACGATGATTGTGTTGGGGGCCTGCTGGGTAGTGGAGGCCCCGCATAATGGGTTTGGGGCTTAAAGCCCGAAATTTTGGGTAAATGTGTGATAAAATCTCTTTGAAGTGCACGGAGCACGAATTGTAATGAGTCAAGTCAAATGGTTGTCCGCCCCAAAATAATGTATGAAAATAGAAAGTGAGTCGGCCTACCCATGGTCCGCGGACCATGGGAATGTATAAATAGAGCAAGGCTTTAAGGATAGAGGGTAGATTTAGTTGGGGTCTTGAATGTTATTGGTTTATGAATGCAATATTCACTCTAAGTCTATAAGTCCAAGTCGTGAGTGTTAGTAGATAGATAGAGGCTCTACAATTATGTGTACAAAGGCTTGGTAGAGTCCACAGCTGTGTGCGCGCACCCCTATAACTGAGTGTGCAGGGTGGAATGGGAATGCACTAGATCAAAGTTAATAAGAGATAAGTTGTTCTAGAAATATTGTGTGTTTTATCTTAGTTATATATGTTTATGCTTATGTTCTGAGTTTATAAATATTTATGGGTGCATGCACTGGTTATAACTGTTAAATGCTTGGTTAAAGACCTTAAGAATTAGATCTGATCTATAATAACCACGTTAATAATAAGAATCTAAGAAGTTCCTCACCACTGAGCTTTGCGAAGGCCAAACAAGCTAAGTAGAGTAGCATGAGTGCGCAGATTGGTTCGCGACCCTTCTAGTCCTCATCAAGACATCCCTAGGGTGTGGAAGCCTAGTTCTAGCACCCTCCCTTACTACCTCGGGTGAGACTTCAGTCTGCGCTCCGAGGACTGTTGCCGAAAGGGAGATAGTGTGAGATTTGTTTGGCTAAAACACTTTTGAACCTGGGTCAGGCCCCATCAAGCCAACACACCCCTTATGACTTGGTATATGGAAAGAAGGCTCTACTCTCCATTGAGTTTGAATACAATACTTTGAGAATGTTAGCACAGTTGGATTTAGATGTTACAAAGGCACGATAGGAGATGCTTCTCTAGCTCAATGGTTTGGATGAATTCAGGATGGAGGCCCTTCTAGACATTGAATTTATTTAAGTACGAAGGAAGTTTTGGCATGATGAGAACATCAAGGACAATGTTTTTCAAGAAGGGGATTGGGCTCAGCTATATGACTCCAGGTTCAAGGAATTCAAAGGCAAATTGATGACTAAGTGGCTGGGACCATATCTAATATAGAAGTGCCATGACAATGGGGATGTTCAAATCAGGATCATTGATTAGGAAGGTATCCTCTTGCTTGTCAATGGATACATATTGAAAGCCTATAAAAGACCTCTGTTAAGGGAAGAGTTCATTAGTACCATCAGTAAGGAAGTAAATGTGATTGGAAGTGTCTTAGCTTCCATATCACCTAATTCTTGAAGACTATTTTTATTTTTGGAAATAAAAAAGAAAAAAACAATAAGGGACCTAGGTGGAAATCTCTATGATGCATCTGAGGCCAACTCTTGGGTTGAAAACCTACTTGAGGCAGCCCAGGAGTGAAAAAAGGAAAATAATAAGATCCTTGGATGAAAAACTCCTTTGAGGTGCCTACGAGAGGCAGAGAGAGAAAATCTCCTTTGGGGAAACCTGTGTGTCTTTCAAAAAAAAAAGGGAGAAAAAACCAAAAATGCCATGATAGGGACCTCAAATCTACCCACTAATAATTTCTATGATTTTGCAAGTTTTTGAAGGAAATAAAGGACTCATGGTTATGGGGACAACAAGGCAAGTATCACCTCACTTCTTCCTCCATCCACTTCATCTCATTCATTCCTACCATGTTGTTATAGACATATTTGGGCACATCAACCCCAAACTTATATGTCAAGGTATTAGGGATCATTAACCCCTAAAAGAGTTGTTTCATACCCTAAATGACATAATCATATGAATACATCATTCCCCAAAAGTTCCATCTGAGAAACCATCCAGAAATTGCCTAAACTGAACCATACTAACTGCTCCACTGGCAAAGTACGATGCATACTGACTGCTCCATTGCCAAGGTGTGATGCATACTGTTTAGACCTTCTATAGGGTGTGATGGGCTAGGATGGACAAATGTCTGGGACAGTTTGCTAAGTGGGTGCTCATGGAATCTTCTAGAAACTTCTCATGTGCCACTTGCCTCTCTAAATTCGCCCAAGGATGACTAAGAGATCTTAAACCTTCAGTTATCCCTTCTCTTATGGAGCGGTTTGTAACAAGTGCAATGCCACTACTCAAACCCCATGGATGACTCACACCCTTGCACACATATATAAATGGAGCCCTCATCTAAGAGATCCAGAGACTAGAACATTGTGTATTGCAGGTAAGTGCTGATAGTTTGTAATTGAGGAAAGAGCATTGTAATTTTGGAGTGATCTTGCTATTTCATGAGGTGAAGAAGGATTGAAGCTGGGAGGATGATGCTGGATCAAACAATTGGGCTGTATTCTCCCTTCTATTAATAAAGTTCTTCAAGTTTTCTTCCATATGATTGTGCAGTTGTGAATGTTATCATTTGTGAATGCTATCATTTGTTCATTATATATCTGATTCTGTAATGTTTATGTTGTAATAGATCACAATGATTTGATGGTTCTTTGTTGCTGTATTTGTGTAGGTACTCTGCAAGCATGTTAAGTATGGGTAGGAGTTGCGGGTTCTATCAAAGGGGAGAGAGATTAAACAAGGAATCGAGTGGAAGTTCTAGGTTGGTTCCATTATCTTTCTCTTATCCATTACACATAGAAGAAATCATTGAATTGCTTTAAACTATTGTTTCTAGGATAGCTGCCAAACCTAGAGGGCTAACAATCTTTAGGAATATTAGTTTTCCCAGAAACAAATTGGCAACTCTTCTGGGGAGTGAATAGATGTTTGTTTGTTGTTATTGTTTGATGTTCAATGTGATAAAATATAGACAGAGCCTGAAGTCAGCCAGGTAGCCTTCAAACTACTCTTGCTTTGCAATTGCATAATAGATGAATGCTGCTTCAGTCAATTTTTGGTTTAGTTTATGAATTAAACATCTGACTTGAAAGCACATCTAGATGCCCTTTTGGTAGCTCAGTAACCTCTCAAGACACTCCATCATACTTTGCTCTTCATTATTCATCAAAGCCCACCTTAACTCATTGAAAAAAACTCCACATTTGAGCCAAACACATTTTAGTTGCGCTCCCTGGACCATTGCACTCTCTCCCACTATGACTAAGTACACATAGCACCTCCTAAGTGTAGTAAGTGCAATGCATCTCATATTCTGTGAAGCCTAGGTGCGATGATTGACTGAACTCTTTTTCCATTCTAGAAATTGAGGGTTTTGACCTTGTTTTTCAGTGTTGTTTGGTTTTTTTACTGCATACGAACAGTGCCTCT
The DNA here is from genome assembly GCA_031772625.1 of Pinus tabuliformis. NCBI lineage: Eukaryota > Viridiplantae > Streptophyta > Pinopsida > Pinales > Pinaceae > Pinus > Pinus tabuliformis. The sequence continues at coordinate 256,231,707 of CM062805.1, forward strand.
TTACTAAAGCTTACTTGTATCACTTAGATCAACCTCAATTACATTAGGATTAGTGAAATTTTTTCTGTTTATTTTTTTTCATATACAATCCTTTGTTGAAAAGTTGTTTAAATTGATTTGTCGCTTTGGTAAAAAAAGTGTCGTAATTGTCGTTTTGTGTCGAAAAGAGCATTGTCATGAATTCTTCCTTCCCTTAATAATCAATTGAACTTTTTCTTCATGCATTTGATTTGATTTTTTTATATTTGAAGTGTCGAAAGAATTTTTATTCAAAATTGAAAAGTGTCGTGGAGTCTTCCTTTCTATTTTGAAGAAGAAATTGTCAAAAATGTCATTTTGAGTGAAATACTTCAGATATTTGCAGCACTTAGTTTTCCTTTTTGATTTAATTTGTTTATATTCGAAGTGCTGAAAGAATTTTTATTCAAAATTGAAAAGTGTCATGGAGTCTTCCTTTCTCTTTTGAAGAAGAAATTGTCGAAAATGTCATTTTAAGTGAAATATTTCAGATCTTTGTAGCATTTAGTTTTCCTTTTTGCATTTTTCACATTAAGAGGAACAAAAACAAATACATGCATTTGCATTTAACATTTATTTTTTTTTTTTGTGCGAAAAGAAGATTTAGGGAAATGCACTTGTGTGTGCTCTTTTCTCTTTGTTTAAAAGCACTCTTATCTTCTTTCCCTAGTAGCTAGGATTTTCATTGTTCAAATAAACAATGATTGTTTATCATTATAGATTGCATCTTAGGAATTCCAAATCATCATCATGTGGTGAACCATTAAAAGGAAAAATTTAAATAAGATCAACTTTAAAATAAACTTCAATGAACCTAACAATGCTTTGGAACCTAACGCAACATATCTAGAGGTCTAGGCTAGTGACATGTTTTGGCGTCGTTAAAACTAGTGGCTATCATTTTCATTTAAGGTTGGGTGATTCCTCCTCCTTGATACGACAAGTGCTAGCATGAACTTGTGCTCCCAGTACCATCGCATATATATTGGGAGACCACAATACGCTTAAATCCTTTATCCATAGGAAACTGAGTCTACCGCGTTATTGATCGCAATGCACTGAACACAACATTCGGGAAGATTGACTGCTGTGCATAAGTCCTTGGTAATTTCTTTTTAATTTATCACCAAGGTGTATATTACAGTTTTGCGACTAGTTTGGTAATCCCTCTGCCTAGATATTCTAGAGCAGTCACTTTCATTCCTTTTCGATTCTTTAAAAGAAAAGGTCCATCTTAGCACTTGTCCTTTCAAGCTCATTAAAAATTGAAGGAGACTAGAGTCATATTTAGCTTTTTCTCGACTTTTAAAAACTAAGAAAGCAAAGTTGCATCCAAGCGTTATTAAAACTAATTAAATTCGGATTAACATCCATGTTCCTTAGTTGATCTTAGGTTGAGACATATGGCAATGAATACGGAGTCCACTAATCAAGGAATCCCTTTTGATGGGAATCCTAGTCCTTTTCCTTCTGGGGGAAATATTGGTGCTCCTTATATGGCTACATTATCCCTTTCGGGACTTACCATTGGCCTGCTAGTATGGCTGTTCTCAACCTCTGTGGTTCAAAATGCCATAATTTCTCCACAATCGAGTACGCCTCCAGATGAACCTAAAATTGACCCTTTGCCTTCTTCCTCACTTGTTTCTCCCTCCCCTTTCTCCTCTTCACTTGGTGAAAGTAGTGATACTAGTAACCGGGTAGCTGAGAAGAAGAAGAAAGGGAAGGAGAAGAAGAAGAAGCCAATTTAGCAAGGGGGCAACCAAGCAACCATTGTTTTGAATGCATCGTCTAATGAAAATTCATCCATTAAAGTTTTGAAAGCTAAATTTCTGTACATAATTTGTGCGAGAGACCATTTTCATCGAGATTGTCCTTGCTTTCCTTGGATCTTGAAAGAATGGTCTTCCCGTTCACACCATCCCGTGTCCTCAACCTCTAGATATTATGTTGGTAGCACACCATCAACTAGTGATAGTAAAGTTCATCGATGAAAAGGAAAGATCAGGATTATATGTAGGTTATGTGAAGCAAATCATTCCCCTCACCTTTGTCCTTTTTTGGATGAAGCCAAAAGAGTGTTGGATAACCGTCCTACTTCACTGCAACAACTTCCATCCTAATTAAAGAGTCACCAATCAAGCAGGAAGAGCTAGGTTCGTTGGGAATGGGGAGTGAGGAAGGCACATCACAACAAGAAACCTCGAAGGATCCCATCACCTATGTTAGGAGGCAAGTCACCAAGTTAGCATAAGCAAAGAAAACCAAGGCACCGATGACCCTCTTACAGAAAGGAAAAAGCCTGCTACAGCATCCTTAGGCAGTGCTACAGGAAACACTGTTAGTGCTATAGGAAACACAAAAAAAGCTACAACAAGGATAGAAAGGGTAGAGAGAAGGCAAGGGGGCAACACCATGGGTGCATGAGGAGGAATATTCTCCAAAATCACATGAGGGAGATTTAATAGAGTTGCCGTAGCCTAGCCCACAACCAAATTTGAGTTCTTACTACAAGTTCATTGAGGGAAGCAAAGTAACACCACATAAATTTTCAATCCATCGCTTCTTTGAGCTTGAAAAAGAAAGGGCAAGAAAACATCATTGGATCCAGATTTCCAAGTAAAAAAAGGTAGAATATGTGGGCCATATCGAAGAAAAACGCTTAGAGATGGGAAGGGAGTTGAGTGAGCTGAGAGATAGAGAACACATCATGAGATCTCAATTACAGGAAGAAAACACATGGCTGCAAAGGTAGTTGTAGGAAAAGGATAGCCAATTGGCCACCATGGAAAGCCTCTCCATGGAGGCACTTCAGTGTAGGACATCATCCAAATCATATGCACTACACCTCAAGGATCAATTGTTGCAGTTTCAAATGAAGACATTATCACAACAGGGGACCATGCCATTCCAATACTATAGACAATTCATAGAGCTATGTGAAAATAACACCCTGGAAGACAAGAGAAAAATATTTGAATTTTACCTACACAACTTTGCCTTGACAGATTTGAATGTGTGGGACCCTAATGACAAAAAGTTCCTCTCTTTGTATCTGTATTCTTAGGTTAGGATGATAGTTAGCTGCTGAAATTATTTATTTTTTGTTTAGCTTAACAAGTATTTGAATCATTATTTAATCTTGTTTCCATTAGTTTGAAGAAGTATATCAATGGTCTAGTAGTGAAGGAAAGTACTTCATAAATGCTTGTTACTATGGCCTCTTCCTCATCTGTGGGATCATGATTAAAGGGCCCCACTCTAACAACCCCAAAAATAGAGTTTGTCTTTTGGTCATTACATAGAGTAGGTTCCATGCTTAAATAGATCATTGTTTATGATTTATTGGTAGCACCTATAATTGTTATTTTGCTTCTTAAGTTTTCCATATCTTAGAAGGCATTCCATTCCATAGATCTAGCCATTAGCAATACATTGATCAACTTTCTCAAAATTCAATTCATCTTTTCCATGTTGGTATATAGTGATGCATAGATGAAGAGGAAAACAAGTCATGTTGTAGATATGTTTGATCTATAGGGAGGAACTCATCCAACCAGCTTCACCTAAGTCTTCTCCACCTTCTGTGAAGGCATACCATCCCATAGTTCGAATCTCTGTTTTGCAGCCACCATGAACAACCACTTTGGGAAAATCCAACCTCCTTGGAGTGCTAGGCTTAGCCTTGGGTATTGTGTACATTCCTTACACCTTCTCTCACTTTAATACCTCTCCAACACCTTATTCCATTATTTTTCCCTCCTAAATCTTTCAACTAATTTCCTCTAGAAAACCAAGACATCCTTTAGCAAACTAGGACATCCTGTAGCAGCTACAGGATCTCCTTTAGCAACCTGTTTGACCCTGCTTTGATAAGAAATGCTAGTCTAACTACAAGCTAGGCCCTCATCTTAGATTCCATGCCTATAATTGCCACCTGAGACCAGCTCTCCCGTGCCTTTTTCCCCTGCAAGATCAGATAGCATAACATAGCATTTACATTCATAAATTTAGAAATTAAAAGACTCTTTTTCTACAAATGCAACATGAGATAGTTAATGCATGCATATATGAATCATAAGATGATAGAACGACTTCCCGTTAGTCCAAATATATAGATGATAAAGTGAAAGGTTAGCTTAGTTATTTTTTGCAAGTAATTTGTGTCATTTCCTAGCTAGATGATTCATGTCATTTTCACTCGGTAACTTTCATTTCCTAAATAGACACGCATTTACTTTCCTGTATTAGAACTAGCTTTACATTCACTATCAGTAGTCAGACTCCTTGTAGCTAATAGAAGACTGGTTTGAAACCCTAGTGGTCTATCACCCCAGTTGAGAAGTGACATGAGTAGAATGTCGCATCTGTTATTCATCTAGCACTATCACCTCCAATTTTGTATGTAACCCTAGGTTGATAAAGTAAATTTGGTAGCCCTAGGAGTTGCAACATCCTTACTGCAATATCAAGGCTCATAAGGAGATAGTTAAAGTCTATAGGCTACTGGTCCAATCCTTTCATGGATCTCGAAAAGACCATGATACTGAGGTGAAAACATCGTACATGACCCAATCCTCAAGGAAATATTCTTTGACTTGATGCACAAGTACACATGTTCCCCAACTTGAAACTCCTTAAATTCCCCATCCTAATATGCATGACTCTTCTATCTCTCTTGTGGTGCATTTAGATTCTTCTTGATAACCTGCATTTCTTGTTCCATCTCTTCCAACATGGGCAGTCCTATCAACACCCTGTTTAATGGTTCACTCTAGCTTAAGGGAGTATTAAAACTCCACCCATAAAGTGCCTCAAATAGACTCATCCTTAGTGAATCCTGATAACCATTGTTGTAAGAAAAATTAACTAGTGGAAGATACTCTTCCCACTTTCACTATTGATGCATAACATACATTCTCAACATGTCCTCCATAATCCTGTTAACCCTCTATATTTGTTCGTCTATCTATGGATGATAATGTATACTGAAGGCCAACTATGTACCCAAACCTACAAATAATGCCTTCTGAAACCTAGAAGTGAACTTGGCATATTTGTCCAACACAATCTTATTTATAACACCATTCAATCTCACTATCTCCCTGATGAATACCTATGCTACCCCACTACCTCAATAAGTAGACTTAAATTCTATGAAGTGAGCTAAATTAGTCAACCTTTCAACCAAAACCATGATGGAATCAAGCTGCCTAGATGTCCTCAGGAAACCTACAATGAAGTCCATGGAAATGACCTCCCATTTCCACTCTAGAATCAGAATCGGCTGTAGTATACCACTTGGATGCTTACACTTTGCCTTTACCTATTCACAATCAAAACACATTGTGACAAAATCAGGTACCTCTTTCTTCAGGTTCAACAAGTAGTAGAACTGCTTAATCACTGTTAATGTCTTATGATATCTCATATGACCTAAATATGACTTAGCATGAAATTACCTCAAGATAAGCTTCTAGAGCTCACAGTTGTCTGACACATAGATCCTATCCCTAAATCTCACCAAACCATCTGTCGTAATATGATAATCCACATCCTAATAACCTATACCCTACTGATGTAATCTATACCTAAGCTCCTTATACTTGTCATCCTATTGTCCTACGTGTTGAATCTTATCCTATAGATCTGTCCCGTAAGAACTCATAGCTGCTATATGATTTACCTACACTCTTCTGCTAAGATCATCTACAACCATGTTATCTGTTCCCTTAGTGTACCTGATATCAAAGTAAAATTCACTGAGCGTGGCCAACCATTTAGCTTACTTGGAATTTAGATTTGGCTGGTTAAACAAATATGTCAACCTACTGTGATCACTCATACCTCCTTCCAAGAAGATAGTGCATCGACATATTCAATGCATGAATGACCGCTACCTACTCAAGATCATGTGTCACATAGTTCTACATCTGCTCATCTAGTTTCCTTGATTTGTAGCATACCACATGTCCCTCTTTCATCAGTACTCCACCCCAACCATTTAGCTTACTTGGAATTTAGATTCGGCTGGTTAAAGAAATATGTCAACCTACTTTGATCACTCATACCTCCTTCCAAGAAGATAGTGCATCGACATCTTCAATGCATGAATGATCGCTACCTACTCAAGATCACGTGTCACATAGTTCTACATCAGGACTCCACCAAGTATTCTCTTGCAAACATCTATACACACCATGAACTCTTTATCTGGATCCATAATCTTGATAACTGGAGCATTTTTCAACAACTACTTCAACTACTCAAAACTTGTTGCACATTCCTCTGTCCATTCAAATTTCTTTCCTTTTCGTTGTAATGATGTAATAATATGATGAACTTCCTATAAAAACTTGCTAACCCTATAAATAATATGACCTCATCCACATTCCTAGGAGTTGCCCATTCCATGATAGCTTTGGTATTTTACAGATCCACTGCTATGGCTTCCTTGGAGACAACATGTCCCAACACTAGTAGAAAATGATAAATTAGTGACTAGGTGACTAGAAAAGTTAGTCACTACAGCTTTCCCAAGTGAAATACTACCAAAAATAAGAAATATTAAGCGACCCAACTAAAAATGACTACATAAATGACCAATTTAGTCCTTATTTAAAAATATACATCTAGTTAATAAGAAATACAACTAAAAAGGACTAATGTGAATGAATAATTTAGTTTAGGAACAAAAATATGACTATTCAACAAGTAGTACAATAATAAAATTTTGTTGTTTATGTTAGTAATTTTAATTGTTCACTTCAGCAATCTAAACTTATAGGTGATAAGGGTTTTAAATGTTGTTATAGACTGGCTAAAAGATTATAATTCCTTAAACAATTTTTTTTATAGCCTAACTTTATAGTTGAGTTTCAACGTTCTACAAACTAATATTGACTTTAAAAGGTCATATGTTTGAATATTTAAAAACAAAGAAAAATTCTACTAAACCAACATAGAAGTTACCCATCATTTTGACAAAATGATTAAACCTCAACACATATTAACATAGTGAGTGTGTGTGTGTATATATATATATATATATATATATATATATATATATATATAATTCAATTAATCAAATAATTCCATCTAGTAATATGAAATTAACAATTGACAAGGTGTAAGGGTTATAAATATTCCACCAAACATACTAGTATCTTAAGGTCCACTCGTCATGTTACACTCTCACTTGTGATCTTTTCCTCCTCTTGTAATTTCCTAATAATTTATTTCCATGCCTCTATATCAACATTTATTAGTCTTTTGTTCTTTGATCACTTTCTCTTGTGGATATTTTTGACTATTTACCTAAATTTTCCTAGCAACATAGAAACTAAAGAGAACTATAAAAATCAATAAAAAACATAAAGATATAGGAAAAAGGAAAAGGAATACAAAATGGAATAAATAAAAGAAAGGATATTTAAAAATAATCTAATGTGTGATCTCTCCCTTCTTAAAACTTGTGCCACTCTCTTCAACGCAAAGGATTACAAAAATAAATAAAGAAAAAAAAATATTTAGATGACTAAAGAAAAATGATGTGTTATATTTTCCTTATTATAACATATGTCATTTTCTTCATTACTCATTTGTCATTTTTCATCAAATTAAGATGTGATCTTTGTTTCCCTCATTGCGTTTTTAGTGATCACAAATTTGTTTATTTTCTTATATATTTCCCTCTAAGAATTTAGTAATTTGGTGGGAGCTTCAACATCAAAGTTTCAAAGTCTGTTTAGACTATTGCAGTTGCATCAAAAAAAATTTAGCCATCCATGCTGTTGCCTTGTGGGGGCCTGACCTAGGTTCAGTGATCGTTAGCCAAACAAATCCCTACACTACTGGCCCTTTGGACATCAACCTGAAAAGTGTGGACTGAAGTCTCACTCGAAGCAGTATGGGGGGATGCTGGAACCAAGTTTCCACACCCTTGAGATGGTTGTGATGTCAGTTTATCCTGGCTATAATTGCCTGTGCACAAGTTGCTTAGCCCTTTGTTCCACCCTTCAGTACCTTTGCGAAAGGATACAATCGACTTTCACACAACCCTAACCTGGGGTTGATATACTTTTGCACTGCTAGGGCAGCAAACTATGATATTTCCCAAACTATGCTAAGTATCTCACTTTCCTTATTACAGATCTTAGTTAGGTTTGCATAAATAGATGTTCTTACTTGCATTCACTTAACCAACATAATTACATATATTTGTGCATCATATAAGCATTATAAGTGAAATTCATACCCAAACATAACCAGATGCATAACACGAAATAAAGACGTAGAAATTGTAGAATACTCCTCTTTATTGATACTTTCGGACAATTATAGACTCGACCTGCCCTGCGCACTTAGTTGTAGGGGTCCACACACTCAGCTGTAGACTTCTAGGCCTCTATGCACTCAGCTGCAAAAGCTCTACCTACACTACGACCCAAGCATAGAAAATTTTAGGGGCGAATGTTCGCCCTTTGGCAAAATTAAGGGGTTTTAAATTTTTAGTGGGAAAATATTTTGTATCAAAGTACATTTTTACAAATCACCTCAAATAGCCCACCTTATTTTAAGGGAGAGGGTAAAAAAGGTAAATTTAGCCCTTGAAGTTAGGAGTTACAACCTTCCATTTGCCCATTTTCAATAACAGGTTTTATTTAAGTGAATCCTATGGGCCAAAGGCCCAAATACCATATTTATAAAAGATGTATGGTAAATTAATAAAAATATAAATAAATGAGAGGTATGGTAAATAAATAAAACTTTTTTTTATATTTACTCCATAAGTCACCTTATATACATGCAAGGGTGTAAACAAATAAAAATATAATTAAAGTGGAAGTATGGTAAATAAATAAAACGTCCTTTTATACTTACTCAAAAGGTATGGTAAATAAATAAAAATATAAATAAACTAGACACATGGTAAATAAATAAAACCTCTTTTTATATTTAGTCCATAACCCTCATTCTATTTATGAAGGCTAAGAAAGAGCTTCTATTTAAGTGAATCCTATGGGCCAAATACCATATTTGTAAAAGAGGTATGGTAAATTAATAAAAATATAAATAAACGAGAGGTATGGTAAACAAATAAAAATAGCATTATTAACCCTAATATTAGTATTAATAAAAATAAAAATGGTAAATGGTATTGACCCATGGTATTCACCTGGAAAGTAGCCTATTTAAATGGGGGAATTAAACCAGCATTGATCCATCTTTACTCTAGATCTACTAACCCCTGAGAGGTATCAAATATCATGATATGTAAACTAGCATAGAGTCAAAAAATATTTGATCCGATCAAGAGTAAAAATGGATGTTGTAACTTAATGTATGTTAAACATTTTAGCTTAGTTAGCATAAAAAATAAAATAAAAATCAACTATTAATTTTATTAATTTTTATAAATTACTAATAGTAATTTCTAAGCTCCACGTTTATGATAACCCATGGTAATACCATGGTATTCATGTGAGCATAAACTATTTAAAGGGGAAATTCTATCATCTTAGATCCATGTTAATTCTAGGTCTACCAAGTGCTCAGAGGGATAGATAGATTTCATCCCCCTAAGAGTGGTAGATGTGGAGTTAAGATGGATATAGGTTGGTTTTTATGATAATGAAGATATTAAATAGACTTAGGAAATTATATTGTAAAAACATCTTAAGATGAATGGTTAAAGCATAGACATTGGACAAGTATATTTGTATACTTCTGTTTTAAACTGAAACAAATCCAGGGCTAAAAGGAATGGATTGATTGCACTAGTCATTCTTCTATAACTTTCCAACATATGCTAGAGTAAATAGATTGTAATTTGGGTAATTTTTCTAATTGCAAACAAGAACATATTTGTGTATTTGCAGGGTGGTTACGAGGTCCCTAGAAGTGATGAATTTGAATTTTTCTTGGTTTTATATATAGTATTAGGTTTTTTCTCATGCATTCTGTGAATGGCACGGGTGAATTTTATCCTACACCCACTAGGTTATTGATATGTAATTTTGATAATTTTGATTTCAAAAGATATTTTAAAGACATGTAATGATTTCATTTGTGTATTCAATAAACACAAGATTTTATAATTGAGTAAAATATTCGCCATGCCTAGTGAGAGATTCGCCAAAAAATTACATATACATATCATATTATTGATAAAATCACCTTCCATTTTTCCTATATACCATGGACATTCACCCATTTATTATACATGTAAATTTAGGGGGGGTTTTTAAAATTTTCCCTGGACCCAAGACTTAGACTTCTACTTCAAAGCTATCTCTCATACATGTTCGATCTTCATTGCTTGATTGATTCCTCTAACTACTTAGAGCTTAGCTCTATTTATACAATCCCATGGTCCGCAGACCATGGGTAGATCTTCTATAGCTGAAATTACATTTCCAAAATAAGGGTAGAAAACCTTATGACTCTTTAAAATCTATGTGCTCCGCGACCACAAAATGCGGAGTCTTTACATTTGGATTACAAAATTGGACAAAAATATGGGCTTTTAGCCCCAAAACTACCCTTGGGAGATCCCACACCCAATAGGCCCCCAACATAAACATCGTGGCTCACCCTCGAGTCACTCTGTAGGTGCGGAGATCTTAGCGCAAAGACCTACCAACTCTGCTTGGATCACCGCAACATCGGTAGCGCACTGAGAGGCTGCCTGCTAGACTTCTTCCACTCGGTGCTCGGTGGCTGCTACTGAACTGCTACACTGAATCGTCTGATGAGCTACTAGTAGTTGCGCAAGCTTTCATTCAATGGAGGTTGTGATTACATAAGTCTCATTTATCCATGGTTGTGGGTGCGATTTTAAGACTACTTCTTTATGCCGAGCGACATCCACATGTTCCTTAACCGCCGAATGACATCCACTGGTTCCTTGAGCACCTTTGCCTCTTGCATCCTTGCAAGCCTCTACATAAGGGAAACCATCTGCGTGGTCCCTTTGACCTCATCATACCATTTTTATATCTCGCATGCCTCTATCTCTAGGTGCTCTACATTCGGTCCTCCTATAGGGTGGTTAGGACCTCGAATGACTGTTCAAAAAGTTGCGTGCAGTCTGCCACTACACTGTCAACCACTGCTATTCTATTGTAACAACCGTGGTAAGCTATTCCCTGAATTTTGGCAAATTCAAAGGCTTAGCCTTCAACTGCAATTCTATGATCTGCAGGTTCAGTTCCAACTCAACCCTGGCCATCTCCGCTCGAGCATCACACACCCCTATCGCTAACTTGTAGACGCATGCCTCCACTGGTTCTTCTGCCTGAATCTCCAACTCCAGGACCATTCGGCAGGCTTCTTCCACTACCTACATTATTTTCTTGTCCTGCTCCACTGCCTCGTCATGCTACAAGCCCAACTGCTCGATGTTGATGCGCTACTCGCTCATCACCTATAGAGCGCAACTCTCCTGGGCCCTGAGTTCTACAGTGACTCCATCCTGCAAGAGGTAGAGCGTCACTTGAGGGAGCGCAGCCATGTTCAATCCTACCCCTTTAAAACTACTAACCATGGGCCTTTTGGCCTCCTTCTCTATAGTAAGTTCCCCATCTGGTAGCACTATCATGTTGGTCACCCTTGTGCACAACATCTCCTCAGCAGCTGAAGTGTCGATGGTGAGGCTGGTGGAAACTATGCCAGCTTGTGGATTGCGAACCTACAAATCCTGAAGCTCTATTTAGAGAGCCCCAAATACCAACTGTTGCTGCTCTTCGAACTATTGGAGGGCCTCCGTGGTGATATCCCTCACCATTTCTCTGATATCATGCAAATCCCCCTCAGTGAGGGTGATTGGGTTGAAGGACGTCTTTGATGCCTCGGTTTTCTTTCGTGGCACTTCCTACTCTCACGATCAAAATTATTGAGTTGGGTGGATGCCGTCTATAGATCTGTGCCACCTTGTTCTATCTTTGTTTCTACCTCAGTCCCAGGTGAAGGTGACTTCTGTCCTTCACGCTCTTCTCCTGTCGTTTTCTATTGTTTTGCCAATTTCATGGCATCGTGTGCCACCTGGGCCTTAGCCTTTGCTTCCTCCTTTCTGCTCTTCTTTTCCAGCTGCGCCATTTAGAGCTTTTTTTCTTCCTTCTTGCACTATACGAGGACTAGTCCGTTTCTACTGTGGAGCCTGTTGTGGCATGCCACTCCGGCAGCCAAGACTCAAGGACTACGAAAATTACATCATCAGTTGCCAGGTACGGTAGGTTATGGCATGTCTTCATAGGGTCCTTCCACGCCTTGAAAAAGACATGGTGGAAATCCACTTTGAACACTGCAAAGCTCTACAAACTAGCGTATGCTATGGGCGACAACCATGACTTGAGATTGATCCCCATCCAGATACTCATCTCCATTAAGACCGGAAATATCTTACTTTCTTTGATACGTTGTGCATCCTTGGTCGCCCACAGTGAATCATACTTCGCTGCCTCTGGAAGGTCAATGCAACCGAAGGGAACTGGTTATCCTTTGGCATCTCCCATGCCACCAGTACGATTGACAAAAGGATTCATGCATAGTGAAATGTTTTTCCCTACTCTCGAGCCTCGCAATAGTTTGCAAGAAACTCACTATATAGATAATTCACCCAGTTGAACTAGACTCCTTCTGCACATTGGGCCACTAGTGCAATCACAGGTGCAAGCATCTCATCCACGTGGCACTTCCGCATCACCTTTCCTGCTAAAATTTGTGTTTTGACCTTAACTGCAGGGTTGTTAATGCTCGAGATGGCATATCCTTACTTCTTCTTCTCCAACTTGAAATTCTTCTTCATCGCTTCTGTAAGGGCCAACTCACCACCTTTTCCTTTTGAGATATTGGCTGGATCCTCCCCTGAATAAGGCAGTTGTGTGATTCGATGAATCAAGTGGTTTGTGATGGGAATGGGCTCCTCCAACCACAAACATCCATCATGCACCAAGCAGAGCAACTGCCTGATGACGGAGACAGTCGCTGGGGCATGGTGGTAATGCGACACCCAGAGCATGTTTAGCAACCTGGATTTCTCTACATCCTTGAGCCATGTGTGCAACTCCAATTCAATCATTCTAGCAATCACGTAAATCCACCACCGCATTAACTGCTTAGTCACTAAATGCTGTAATTTCTCATGATCCATTAGGTCCCAAAATTCAAACTTTAGGACAAGAACCTGCCATAAGTGTGGTCCTTCAAAAATGATGTTGTCTGGGAGTAGTGGTATCTGCAGAGAGATCATGCTCTCATCTATGTCCTTCGGAACCTTGGCTTTACCCTTACGTGGAGGAACATATTTAGGCAACCTGGTAATAGGGTCCACACCGTAGGTTTCAACTTCCATTTCCATGTCCTCCTCATCCACCAATATTTCTTCAGATTCCTCCTCGTCAACCTCCAAACTAATGGCCTTCCCCTTTTCCTGCAAGGTGAGCTTGGTCCTCTGTGGGTTTCTTGGTGAGACACCCACTGGGATCATAGCCTACTTATCCTTCTTAGTTCTTAGTGTTTAGGGTCATTTAGGGATCTCAACTATCACTCTAGTGCTCTCTGGGGCTTCTACTACTACAATTTCCTGTGCAGCTTCCTCAGGTGTCGACACCATTCTAGTCAGGAGGTCCTGCGTCTCCTTCAACAATGTTTCAAACACTGAACTTGCTCTCAAAGCCTCAAAATTTGAAAGGTCCATACACACTTGACAACGCAACAACTAAATTTTCAAAATGCAAAGTGTTTTTTGTTGGAAAACCACTTGTAATTTATAGGGCCTTTTGAATTTGAATTCAACTGTTCCCCCCACATTCGGCCCATTATGCTAGATTGGCGGCAAATTTTCAAGAATATACCCCATAAATATAGCCTTAAATGCCTACCGCCTGCTCCATTTGGCCTCAAACCAACCATCAAATTGTGAATAGTGACTTTAACAGTCACTTTCCAGTGGACCTATGCACTAGTGCAACTATCTTCGTGTTGTTGCAGACCCTGTGACACTTTGCTGCTTCGTGCAGTCTTGACATCACGCAGCTCCCAAATTTGAGCAGTGCAATTTATAGTCCCGTGCCTCATTTCAGCTACCTGGAGCACTAAGAATATTCTACTTTCATATAGTCACATGGCTAGATTGCTGATGTATGGATTCAAGCAACTGCCATTCACCTTTCTCAAGAAGGGTTCTCCATTTAACTTAACCAAATAGACTGATCCACCATCGGTAATCTCCTTAATAACATACAACCCTAACATGTGCATCCTGAATTTTCCAGGGAATTTATCAAAGTTACTATCATACAACAAAACTAGATCATTTACCTTCAACATGCGCAACTTGATGTGTCAATCGTGCCATGCTTTTTCATGCTGCTTTTGGACCTACTGGTGAAATCCAGCGAAAAATCGCTCTTCTTCAAGCTCATCCAACTGCGTGAGTCTCCCTTCTAGGGCTCCGTGATCCATCGTACCTGTGAGCACTTCTATGTACAGACTAGGCATGATGTATTCCATAGGCATTACCTCTTAAACCCCACATATCAGGCTAAAGGGTGTTTGTCCCATCAACTTCTTGCAGGTCGTTCGTTAAGCCCATAAAACTACAGGTATGCGTAGGTCCCAATCACTTTGCTGAGCATTGCAAACCTTGGTCAATGGGTTTCAAGCACTTTGTTAAATGCCTCCACTGTTCCGTTAGGTTGTGGGTGATAAGGTGTGCTCTTTTCATGATACATGTGAAATTCCTCCATTAGTGTGGTAATCAGCTTATATAGAAAGTGTGTACCATGATTTCTCATCAAGATCCTTGGACATCCAAATTGCATCAGTACATGCTCAAATAGGAACTTTGAAGCAGTCGCACCGATGCAATCCTTCACTAGCAAGTCAAGTACTCTGTCACAGTGATAATGTACCTTGCGCCTGTCTTTTCTTGGGAGTTAATAGGTCCTACAAAATCTATTGCCCTCTTTTCAAAAGGTTGCAACATCTCTTGTGGATTCAAAGGAATTTCATCCCTCTGTGATGGCCTGCATGTTATTTGATATACATCACATGCCTTGACATATTCTTTTGAATCCTGATGAAGGGTTGGCCACCATAACCCTGCACGTAGAATCTTCTACGTGGTTGCTCTCCCTGCATAATTTCCTCCTGCGGCACCCCCATGAACATCCGTGAGGATGCTGCTTCATTCAAACTCAGGTACATACCTTCACAGTATCTCATTAGTCCCCATCTTGTATAGATGCCCAGTAATGACAGAGAAGTCTATTGCGCACACCATTGATTCCTTCTTTTGTTGGACAGAGTATTGTTCTTGTGTAGTTCCAGTTGTTAGGAAGTGTGTTATATCCTCAAAATTTCCATTCGTAATGCGCACAGTAAAAATTTGTGCTTCAGGTAATCCTTCTTCCAAATTAGTAGGCTCCTCCCCTGTCTCAATGCGCGAAAGGTGGTCCGGTCCCGCATTCAATCGTCCAGGCTTCACAACAACTTCAAAATCGTGTTCTTGGAACAATAAGATCCATCTGCAAATTTTCACCCCCAACACAGGCTTATTGACCAAGTACTTTATCACAAAGTACAGGTGCACCTGCTCAGGTTGGGGCTTTTCTCCACAGGCCTGCATCCATTTGGCCAGATGTGCGCATGGATCATTTTTCCCATCATACTTGTCTATCAACCACATTTTAGGTTTCCCAAATCATGTTCTCATCATCCTCCTACATTTGCGCCAACCATCAAAGCTTCCTTTGTGCGTACCCCATCATCTTGCAGGTGTAGTGCACAGTACCCAATCCAGGCCTGGAAGAATTGCTTTTGTGGCACCTCCCTTTCAAATGCATCCGAAAAGGTATCTACCTTAGTTAGACCATCATAAGTAGGTAGATTTCTTACCTCGGAGGACACACAATGTAGTGACTAGGTCATGATATTGCAATTCAGCGTAGTTACTTCACGTAATTGATTCTGCCAGCGTTCTATTTTCTCATTGGAATCTGAAGTGCAAGAACTCCTGCACTCCCATGTAATATGTCTATCTGCGGTGGGATTCACCCAGTCTTGGTCTCATGCTGTTATCTTATAGATGCATTCTAGATCATCATCAATTTCATAGTTGTGGACATGTTCCATATAACACAATCCTTCAGCAGGATACAGGGGTATTATTATGCGCAGTGATTTCTTCTGAAAGATCATCTCCCGCTTTTTCAAATTGATTACCCCATTCATATTATTAGCCCAGTAAATTCCTAAGAGCACAGGGTAGGGATTGTTGTCATCAACAATCTCTATTACTTCAAAATATGCCAGCGCACTCCCTCCCTCAATATCCATGGTCACTGCCTGCAGCTACCCCATGGGTATGATTTTCTGCTGATTCACCATCCTTAGCTGAACCAAAGACCACTATAGCGTAGTTCACCCCATCTGCTCCCAAGTCTGATTTGGTAGTGAATTTGCTTCTGATGCCAAATCCAGAATGACTTGATCCATTTCATATTCTCCGATCTGCGT
Organism: Pinus tabuliformis; assembly: GCA_031772625.1. Lineage (NCBI taxonomy): Eukaryota > Viridiplantae > Streptophyta > Pinopsida > Pinales > Pinaceae > Pinus > Pinus tabuliformis. Next base: position 256,248,246 of record CM062805.1, read on the forward strand.
GGTGAGTCTCAATTCATGCCCCGTCCTTGTCTTATGCTTTTCGATCTTGGGGACTACACGCAGTTCACTTGGCGCAGTCCCAACATATCTATTGATGAGTTCTTGTAACCCTTTCATAGCATTACTATAGTGCAGTAACTTCATATAGGTTTCTAGGAAAGTTGTGAGCATAGAGGGGTCCATCTCTAGCTCTCGCTTATCCTTGCTTCCTGAAGTGGAGGCCTCAGTGAAGCTCTTCTTAGCTTCCATGAATGCTTCATGAGCATGCTCCAAATCAAACTTAGCCTCTTTCATTGGGGCTTTGTGAAACCATGTACTGTCTTTCAGCTGTTTCCCCTTGTCATTTCCTATCGCGATTCCATTTTGGGTCACTATATTTACATTTGGATCTTCCTCGCATGGCTCAGACCTTATCATCTGCAAGTTCTAAGTTGGGGGAGGTGGTAGTGCTCCTTTGTCATGTATCCCAGCTGTCAGCTTAGGACAATCTTCTATTTCATGATCAAATAGCGTACAGTACTTGCACGATGTGCATGTTGGATTAGTGCAGTCACGGGCATAGTGTCCTGGCCCTCCGCAATTGTAGCAAATCAATTATCTGTGACCTCTACTAGGTCCTCCTCCACCTCAACCTCGTCCATGCCCATGAAATCCTATCCATGCAATCCAGGCATTCTGGTCAAGGGACCGTGTTTTGGCCTGAACCCTATAGACGGGAGTTCTATCCATCATCAATTCATAGCTTCTACAAGTACGCTCATCATGTCCTACCGATGTGTAAAAGTTGCTGAACAACTGTTGTGATGTTTGCACATACTTTTGTAACAAGTGGTAGTTAACCATGGCATGTTTTCTAGCTACATGATAGATAGCGCACCATAAAGCAGGTGCTGCACTATGTCCTGCTTGAGCTTCCAACCTTAAAGGTGTCAATCCTCCTTTTGCAATGTAATTTGTAAATACTTGGCAATGGTCTTTGTCATGACCCTGACTCTTGCATTTCAAGCACCATACCTCCTCACGTACCTCTAGTCAAATTGTCATGTCCTACTTTAGACTTTGCATCTCAAGGCACAAATTCTACACCTGTGCGTGGATCTGCTGAACTCCTAGATTATGATCTTGCATCGGAGTCTCATGTAGTCTCATGGTAATCTCCAAGGCCTCTGCCTAAGTTGTTATCTTTTGCTACAACAATGTGCTCCTTATGTGGGGTAGTAGCGAAGCCACAAACCACTCATGACGTTGTCCATCTGTCAAATTCATATTGGCATCGCGGATTTGCCACTTCAATCTTTGATCCAATTCCCAGGGTGTCTCGCCTAGTCACATCACCATGTCTTTGAAGCCAAAAATTGATTGTGATTCTAATTTAGGCCTATTAAATTCTCTATTTAGTGTTTCTTGGATGTCTGCTATTCTCGCATTCGGGTTATTTTTATAGTACTTAATATACGAGGTCAACACGCGATCCTGCAGAGCACTAACTAGTGTCTCTTTCTTTATATGGTCATCTGTAACACCTTGAGCTTCCCATACAACCCTTACTATGAATCGAAATTGGTCTGGATCCTCATTTCCCAAGCCTTTGAACAAAGGCAACTTCACTGTATTCACCATACTGAATCGTGGTGGAGGTGGAGGCGGTACAGGTGAAGTTGGAGGTGATGGTGGTGAAGACGAAGTTGTTGTGGATGGAGGTCATATTGGCTGAAATTCTTATCTTATCAACTGAATAGCACTTGGTAGAGAAACCTTCACAATCCCTTCTTCATCCCCTCGTAGAGGTGAAATCAAGGGGCTATGCTCTAGGCCCTTATTTCCTTCATTTTTGTAAAATCTTCTGCTTCGCATAATCCTGAACATCAAGGTAGCTGCATAACCTATTTTTCACACAACAACATTTTAATCCCAATATTCAAAGATTCTACGTACTTACCTCACATTCCTTTGAAAAAGCGTCATTCTATTTTGCTATAGCTAACTAAGGTGTCAACCGTGAATTTAGTCACAAATCCTCCTATGATGCGATCGAGCCAATGATCAATAGTGCGGGCAATATTATCCTCTGATGCTTCCATCCTTTGCACTAGCTCTGGTGTCCACAAAATAGGATTGTCAAGTTTCCACCTTCCCTGGCTATCTGCTAGCTTCATGATCCACTCATATAGCCTAGTAGAAAAGGAGGAAAAAAATATTTCATGGATCTCCAGATACAGGTATCGGTCCAACCAATGTTCTTTCAATAGTTGCATATTTATGTTTTCTTGTGTTGCGAACTCATGGATTCTTCTATCCAACCAGACTTTGATTTATTTCTTAGTTGCATTCTAGTGATACAAAATCACACATCTCTTATGCAGATTCCGGTTCCTGACAATGGAACCATTTGTTGGCTTGTGGGGGCCTGACCCAGGTTCAACGTTAGTTAGCCAAACAAATCTCTACACTACTCGCCCTTTCGACATCAGCTCGTAGAGCACAGACTGAAGTCTCACCCGAAGCAGTATGGGGGAATGTGTTGGTGTCTAGGTATGAACAAATTATCCACTCCTTTTCCTACATTAATGTATCAATCTGAGTGCATATTATTTTCAAGGCAACATGCAAGGTATATGCAGGGGAAAGGTTACGATCTGCCCTCAACCAAGAGTTCGTGATTGGCAATCAAAACATTGCTGAAACATAAGTAAAACTCAACTGCAAAACATAAAAAGGTATTCATAGTTATCTAAGAGATCTATAACAACAACAAGAAATAAACACAGCAATAGAAAATACACGCAACACAAGGAAACACGCAACACCTGATCAGAAGAGCGGGCCCAGCTCTCTGATTAGGGATGCATCACTCACAGCGAGAAGTAGATCAAAAAAAGGGTTTATATCTTATTAATCTGAATAATTCTGTTACAATACCATACAGGGGTCCCATTGATACAAGAATGATCCATATTTTATACAATACAAATGAGAATAATTATCCCCAAAACCTAGCAACTATATGCCCAAAGATATACATCATTTGTATCGCAACACTAGCACTGAGAGAGAAAGAATAGGAATGGTCAAAAATGGGCTGAGAGCAGTAGTTGCAATCAGTTATGCTGCTTTGTTGTGGTTGATCAGTTGCTGTGAATCGTGCAACTATTGCGATATGCTACGCGGTCAACACCTATGTTCCATAATCTACGGTCATCACAAGTTTTAGTAGTTTGTGTAGGCAGAAACCTTCATGACTCTACTTCATTAATTAAATATCCCAAGAGATGATAAATGGGAATTACCTCATAATGTTACATAGTAAATATATGTGAATGAATGCAAAAAGGGTGAAAAGAGGAGTGGAAATGCAGGAAAAAGATAGGCCAATTTGGTGCCCAACATCTCCCCCCAACTAGCCTTCTGCATGCCCTCGTGTAGCTCATCATCTCCACAGGTCTGGGTTGGATAGGCTGTGTGCTTCCTGAAGTTGGGCAAGATCATATTCCTCGACCATTTCTGTTCCTGGAACCTTGAACCCTTCTGAGAGGAGAACTTCCTTCCACCAATCTTTTGGTACATTATAGGCTGGGGTGTAGTGTTCTGTTGGTAGCCATAGAACCAGGTACTAGAATCAAATTCTCATCCACCGTATCCCACATGCTTGGATGCACACCACATATCTTGGCACCCTGCTGAGTGCCCGTGCAAAATTTGGTGCTCCAAACGGTTCTCTGTTCCAAACAGACATGGGTGACATCATCCACCTATTTTGACAACTATCCTAGGCCTCAGCCTGAAACATGACCAATTGTTTGGCACAGAGATCGATGCACCACTATTGTGTCCTCAGTATCCATTCCTTGTTTCCCATAATTTCCAAAAATGTAGTGTGCTTATTATGCATAGTCACTGATCTCTTGGGTTCTACTCTTACCATAAAAGGCTTCGTGGCCTGATTTGACTCGAACGTGTTAGAAGCCTTCTCCCAACATATTTGACTAAAAGTGTAAGAGGTGAGGGCCCTTAAATGAATGTCCTCCACATATGGAACTGGATTAAATTCCCTCTCAACATGCAAGAGATATCCATGCATATAAATCTCGCACATCAAGTGCTGAGTTGGCACATCATGGGCTCTCAATATTCAGAGGAACTATACATCATCATCAATCTCATGACTAATTTCTTTCTGGATGTCTTCTAAACAAAAGAAAAGAAAGCACTCATGCAAAAATAAAGAGTAACAAGAAGCAGGAGGGTGACATGTCGTCACTTCCTGTGCTAAGTGGAGCATCTGCTCTTTATCAGTTTTTAACTCTACTACTTGCCTTTCCAGCTACTCCATCTTGAATTGCTACTTTTCATGCCTCAGTCGCATTATATCAATGTGCTCTACATATTCAAAGATAGGCTTGGATGCTCTCCCTTGGGCTTTCTTAGCTCCATTCGGATATTGTGTCGCGGTGGATTTCTAGGTCTGTACCTCACTCGAAAAAGAAAATTCACGACCCTCAAACAAATATTCTATCGGGTCTATCTGAGTGGAAAAAAATTTGTTGTCGCCTCATCTACTTGCGTCCCTGCTTCGGTCATCATGGTTTTGGGCTTCTTAGCCTGCCACTTATATTACTTCACTTGGTTCTTCAATAGGTGCATCTATTTCCTCAGCCTCTTAAATTTCGTTTTGAGTCGCATTGTTTCTTTAAGCTGAAGCTAATATTTTTGCTTCATAGGCAGCCTTCATTGTTCAAACAAATCCACCCATTCTTGTTTAATCACCACCTCATCTGGCACTGTAGCTGGTTCGACAGGTGGTGATTTAACCGAGGTAGTATCCACCAGGTTACTCGACGGGGATTCTTTGCTTGGTTTCTCTTCCTAGGGAGTAGCCATTTCCTCACTGTCTCCTACCTTTCCCTGTTGTGAAGCTATCTTGACAGGTGGTGGGCTCACTCGGTGAACATCCATAGGTGGTTTAGCCAAAATTTCCCTTTCCAGTTTCCCTTGTTTCAAAAACATCTGCCTCTTCCTATGTTTTGGGTTCTTGAGAGAGGTCTCTGTGGGGATCTGTGGCCAAACTATGGTAGTTGGTCCCTTCTTCAACCCATCATATTTTAAAATTGGTGGAACAACCACCTCCTCTTTTGTATGCTGGGTAGAGCAAGACACCCTCACCCCTTTCGGAATGGATAAGTAAGAGGAAAATTGAAAGAATTCTCCTACCTGATCTATCTTGGCCCTAGTTATGGTCTCAGGCGCTTTCGCTCTGTCTGTAGTGTCTCTGCTCCAAGTTAAAACCCCTGCCTGTGTAACCCCTTGTTCTGAGGTTGATGTTGGTTCCTGCGGAACATCGTCAATCCTGACATTTAATTCCTCTGTGGTCTCCAAAGTCAGACAGATTGATGGTGGTTCTTATGGGACACCACCTTCCATGTCCCACATTTCTTGAGTAAATGATGCTAGTACTGTTTCTTCTAGCATGACATTGATCCAGATGGATTCTTGCATAATCACATCGATTCCATCCATTAAACCCCTATCCTCTTCTTCTGTTTGCCCCATGGTTCTTTCAGCTTTGGGCCCTTCTTGTTCTGGTTCTTCCTCCATTGGTTCTACGATTGAGGGTGGTTCTTGTGGGACACCCCCAGCCGCAATATTAATAAATTCCTCCACCTCAGCCTGATGGGGTCCCTCTTAGCTTATTATAGTGTTGCTTCTTTGCTCTACTAGCTCTATAGTCGAGGCTGATTCTTGAAGGATAGCCTGGGTCGTGGTGCTAGTGGCCCTTTCTATATTGGTCCCTTGCTGCAGCACCTCTTCTTCCATGGTTCCGAGGTGAAGGTTGGTTCTTGTGGAGCAGCCTCAACTGTCCTCCCTATTTCACGTTCCTGATTTTGTTCCTGCTTTTCAAGTTCCATCTCCATTTCCCTTGGTTCCTCTTGACCTATGTATTCATCCTTTGCTCCGGTTCCTTCCTCCATGGCTTCCTACTCTTCCTCTCTAGTAGCTCTAACATCCATTATTTCTTCCTCTGTAGAATCCCAAAATGTTTCCCATGGGATTTGAAATCGACCAACTACATGCATGACTAGCAGTCGGACCAGGCCATGGTTGGTAATGACTACTGCCACTTGTCGTGAACGGAGTGCACCATCAGCTGGACGCTTCTTAACAAGAAGAAAGGCATATTCAATGAGAAGGCTTCTGCCTGTGGGAACCAGAGGTGAGCCAATATTCTGAAATGGTATTTAAACATGGTGGTATACCTCCCCTCACAAGTTATGTATCTTATTACTAAACATGCTACCTCACCCCATGTGTGTGGTAATGAGTTTCAGTCGTAACCCCAACCCTTCTGAAGAACATTTTCTCCAGCCTGTGAGAATGCTTCGGGGTAGCCCACTGACCTCTGCAATGGTTTCTTCTGTAATAGGGATTTCTATCCCCTAGACCCGAGAGCTCTCTTCTTCTAAATTTAGTGTGAATTAAATCACAATTGCCTCGTTAAATCCTTCCATCCTGTCAAAATAAACATTTCACCCTACATTTTCGAAGACCTACCATACCTCCAAATTGTTTCTGACCATTGTTGTGCCCTCTTGCTCATGGCGCACAACCAACCCACCCATCGATGTAAGAACTTGATCAACACGATGGGTACAGTTGGTTGGTAGGGGGAGAGTAACAACAACCCAACTAACAATGACAATATTATTAGCATGGTGGTTTTGGGGTGAAAGGATGATAATAATTACTGGTACGCCTCGAAAAAGCACAAAAATTAAGGGCAGGGTGTCGCAGTACAGGTGAATGATTATGGCAATTGAATATAGTGTACTGGGGAAATGACAGGTAGAGTTCTTGGTGTACGATTTCAAATTCTAGTGCGTGGGAATCATGATTACAAAATCGCACCATTTTTTTGGTTTCCATTTTCATTGGATTTGGTAATGATGTGATATGATTACATTTTTTTTAGCTACACCATCGTTTCTTTATGACGGGACCCCCCCAACATAAATGTGATCATCCATAGCACGTACTAATCTCTTATTGGAATATTTTAATTAAATCCATAGGAGTCAATGAAAGCATACCTGGCGACCTACCTAGCGGTGGAGTAGCGGAAAAGATAACTGGCGGAGTAACAACACCACGGAGTAACAAAAACCATAGAGTAACAACACCGATGGAGTAACAACAACGACAGAGTAACAATAAGGTAGAGTAACAGCACCGACGAAGTAACAACAATAGTGGAGTAACATCACTGATGGAGTAACAACACCAGTAGAGTGACAACAATAGTGGAGTAACAGCACCGGTGGAGTAATAGCACTGGCATAGTAACATTAACAGTGGAGTAATAGCACTGACGAAGTAACAACAACCAGTGGAGTAACAACAACAGTGGAGTAACAACACCAGGGAAGTAAAAACAGCCAGTGGTGTAACAACAATAGTGGAGTAACAACACCGACAAAGTAATAGCAACCAGTGGAGTAACAACAATAGTGGAGTAACAACACTAGCTATTACTTGAAAAATTTCTCTGTTTCTCCTCGTCAAAATTTAATTCTTATTCCTGCAAAAAGACAAACATGTAAGTAGTAACAACATATTATTTATTTATATATTTATTTTAAAAGGCATAGGGAACAATCTCTGCACCAACAACCATCAAACTAGATGTATCAGAAAGATGCTTTAAGAAGGTATCTTTAGATGTTGGATGGTGGTATAACTTCAGACGATGTCCGTTCACTAGGAAGGAAGTACGATTTTCATCTATTGTAACCAATCTGACTGTGCCATTAGATAATACAACGTCCACTTCATAGGGTCCCATCCAACGAGTGCGAAGCTTTCCTTTAAAATCTTTGAACCAGGAGTCATATAACAATGCCTAGTCCCCTGTATGAAACACCTTATTCTCGATAATTTTATCATGCCATTTCATTTTGTATTGTTGGACAATAGTTCTCTGGACAACTTCTAACCAAATCTTGTCTACCTCATTGAGATGTTCCAGCCAGTGTTTCTAGGCCTCTGATAAGTTCAATCCCATTTCCAAAACTGTTCTATGTGTACTGATCTCGAATTCAACCAGAAACAAGGGAGATTTCCCATAGACTAGCTCAAATGGTGAAAACCCGATTGTACTTCACCATGTCGTCCTATTTGCCCAAAAGCGCTTTTGGGAGTTTCTGTGACCAATCTCGGCGATGACTTGCTATAGTTTTTGTCAAGATATTCTCCAACACCTTGTTTGTACTTTCTACCTGTCCATTCACATGGGGATGGTAAGGAGTTGTACTTTGTGTTTGACCCCAGATTTCTGCATAAGCTTCTCTATCATGTGGGATGTGAACTGTGCTCCTCCATCTGAAACGATTTCTCGCAAGGTACCTGTTACACAAAAATATCGTCACCATGATTATTTGCAGTCAGTATGGGTCTATCATCACTTGTATTGTCCTCCTAAGCAAGTCTCAGACCTCAGCTCTTCAAGTCAAGCTTTGGAAATGAGAGAAAGACATTAAAAATCAATGTAGCTCTAGTTCCACACATTCTCTCACTATCACCTGCGGTCCTACACCTTCTATGTACAAAAACTGCGGACCTGCCCGCTCTGTCCCTAATGGTGTAGGTGCGAACCCTGTGGAAGTCAAAAGGTGCAAGTTTTATCTTAAAAAACTCACTTTGGGTTAATTCTAGAGGTTTCTAGAAGGAATTTTAACGTGGATTGTTCGCTCTGAGATGGTTCATGCATCCCAAAAGAGAAGGAGCTATCCCTTTGAAGGAGGGCTTTATCCCTTTGAAGGAGGACCTAGTAACCTCCCTCCATTGCACTATAAATACAGGCGTTGGGCTGGTTGCTGGAGAGGTTAGAAGCTGAACATTTTTGAGGGTAAATGCTGGTGAAATCAAGACTTCCTAGTTGAGCTTAAGAGGAGAGCTCACATACCTTTTTGGCTTCATTGGGGAGTGAGTGAAACTTGTCAAAGTAGAGGAGACTTCTTGCTGAACCGTGGGAGGAGCTTGTACAACGTCAAGGCAAAGGTTGTAAAGTTCTTCTTCTTTTGAATTAATACAATCAAACTCATTTTTATCAACAAGTATCACATGTTATTTGTTTCATGGACTCCTTGACTTTCATGTTAAATATGTTTTATGCAATTGGATTTTCAGGTGCTATTTAATTTGTTTGCCTTGTTTGTGTTTGCAGATTCGCGACAAAGGAGCTCATTTGGATCAAAGGAGCGAGGGCATCCACAAGCTCGCGTTGGACCTAAGGTAGGCCCTAAAAACACTTGTTTGCCATTGTTAATCAAAGGATATTTAGAGAAAGATAGTGTCTGGTTGGTTTTCTTGTCATTAGGTCTTCTTTAGATTCTAGGAAGGTATATCCTGCCCGCAAGATCGACTTATTCCGTGTGACAAAATGGCAACTCCGTTGGGGACTTGATTGTTTTCCTTGTTTTTACTTTGACCTGAGAAACTGTGTTTTTGTTTCTGTTTTTGGCTTGTTGTGTGTAAAATTGGGTAGAATTTGTAGATCTAGGGTTCTTTTTTGTTTTTCATAGGTTTGGGAGAGGACCGCACCCTAGCCGTTTGACACAGTGCGTACATACCTGCAGCTTGGCTTTTAGCACAGAGCGGGACCACACCTGTGTCAACTGTGGGCCTGCGGACCCTGTAAAATTTTTGAAAAAACCTAAGATTTCCTCTGTTAGTCAGCTTAGTGTTTGTATAGAAATTGTTATCCACTACCCAGACCTGCATATAACTTGTCAGAAGCTTTCCTTAGATTGATTTCGTTAGTGTTAGGGTTTTAAGTGAAATTCCTAGGATTTTTGCTTGTTGGGTTTGTTTTTCATTTTGGTTGTGTAGTGGCTCTAAGCTTAGAAGCTGTAGGGACTTCAGATCACCTTAGTGTCTACCAGCCTTCTTATGAGTCTGACCATTTATGAAATGTCCCCTTGTTGAGGAATCCACTTTGAGTTTTCTCTTTACAAAACTTCGAAAAGCTTGTGTTTGAGAGTTTGGATTTTCATTTTCAAAAAGAAAACAAAATTTGTTGTTCTTGAGTTATTTCTGATTCTACATAAATTGGTCCTTATCTTACATCTAGCTAAGTAAAACATCCTTAAAAAAGACTTTTAGTAGGCTTTGACTTCAAATAGGTTTTTATAATTCGTAGATCTCAAAGTTAGTCATTTTCATAGTTTTGAGTGTTTTATTAAAAAATATAAAAATCTCTTTTGAAGAAGTTTGTTTTTGTAGTGATTGAGTGCTTTGAAACGAAAAGCGAAATTTTTGTGAAATAACTAGTTGTCTTGTTCTGAGTGCATTGGAAAAGGACAAAAACTCTTCTTTTAATTTTTTGAATTGAGAAAGATTTGTGTTTACAAACTATTTGCATTCTCAAACTCTTTCTTATTTAGAAGTTCATCGAAGAAAAAAAAATTGTTTTGATCATCTTAGGTGCATTTTTAGTGATTTTGAGTCGAGTCTTCATATCACGAGTTTCATCTCCACACCTTTGGACTTAAACAAACACCACTAAAAATTAATGCTTAAAGTAAAATTCACCTAGTAACATTTTTATTTCTAGGGCTCTGATACACCAACTTAGCTTAGGCTAGTGCCTTGGAGTAGGAGAGTAATTAACTCTACAAGACAATAAAAACAAACAAGTAGCTGTATCTTGTGCTAGGGAAGAAATCCAATTGTTGCATTTATGATCTGGGAAAGCTCCTCTTAAAGGAGAAGCACGAGATCGTATCCGAACCAGTGTGGGAATCAATCCTTCCTCATTGGGAACGACGCCATATATTCACGTATTAAAAATGGTAAACCTCGGATTAACCATTGTCGAGGACCCTGGGGTCACTTGTTGGTAAACCTTGGATTATGTCAAGGAGCCTTCAAGGGGATTGAGCTTGCTACTATGCCCTTGTGTGCGTATCAGATCGTAGACTGTTCCCCCAAGTATATTTGTCTCAGTTGGTAACCTTAGTGGCCATATTCTTTAGGGCTCTTCCTGAGGTGACAGTGGTGGGAAGATCCCACTGTACCTGGAGCAGATGTCGGCTAGATTCACTTGGATTTTCTGGGGGGTTCTCTTCACTCGAGACGGTTAAGTGGAGGAACTTGTGCTAGTCTATTCATTAAGCAGGTTGGCGGGGTAACTGTTCCAACCGCCATTTCTATATTGAACTCTTCGACGTTGGATTTCATCACCAACTAGTGTTTTCAGCACGGAAAGTTATTATTTGTGTGTGTTTGATCTCCTAAATTCTTTAGGCGTGTGATTCAAATTTGTTTGGTTCTTTAGAGACTTTAGGTGCTTTTCATTGAGATTTTACTTTTTTTGCGTGTGAAGTAGTTAATAGTTTTCAAACTGTGGCTGAATTACCAAGACAGTCCCGTAGACTTTGGGGCTAGTCTCCTGAGTTTGTAAACGTGGCTTAGTTACTGAGGAAGTCCCGTAGACTTCAGAGCCAACCTCCTGAGGAAGTACCAAGCCAGCTTGAAGGCTTGAAAGTCCTCGTAACTGCTAGAGACAGTAGAGTTGGGTCACCTGAGGAAGGAGAATCTTCTTTGATAGTACATCCTGATTTTCAACTGTTAGTAATAGATTATAATCCACAATCAGTGTCTGTTTCCGAAATTGCTGGTAGCTTTTCATCTAGTATTGATATAGGTGAGGAACCTGAAATATCTGAGCCTGAAATTGAAATTGCTGCTACTCTGACATCGGGGTTTGTTTCTCCAACTTTTAGTGGTCCTGGTTCACCTAGGGTAGAAAGAGTAATCACCCAAGATCTTCCTTCCGAACTTATTGCTATTGAAGAACTTGCTCCGGAAGAAGAAGTAGGCATCCCTATCCCTGAAAATCAACCTTTTATTGAACTAAGGGAGCGTGAATCAAATTTTTACAGTCTACCTAGGAGCCGTTCTTGGTATCTTTCTTTGACTAATTTCTTAGAAAACTTAGGGTTAACTTTTTCACCACCTCGTGCTCCTTATCACCCAACACCTAGAGGTTTTTATACTCCTGTAAATATGTCAAGACAGTCATCCATGTTCACTCAATCGCCCAAATATTTTTTGTACGGTGGTCCTTCTGTTCCCTCCGGGTATCAGTCACTTTCTGGTACTTTTTTAGGAGCGTCTCCTCAACCCATTGAGCAAGGGTTACTAACTGGAAGCAATGGTACTAAGCCATTGAGCGTAGAAGACATTCTCATGATGTCAGGTTCTATTCCCAATCCTCAACCTCAAGGTGGCCAGTTACCGCCTGGGGGGCACCCCCAATTAACGCCTGGGGGGCAACCTCAAGGTACACAGTTTGCATCTGGGGGGCAACCTCAAGGACAATACATACCTATGGGACAGTACGTTCCTCAAGGTAAACCCCAGACTCAATATGTACCCCAAGGTCAACCCCAGTATCAATTTATACCTCAAGGTCAACCCCAGTATCAGTATGTGCCTCAAGGGTATCAACCCCAAGGTCAATACTTGAACCAAGGTTTCCAACCACCCTCCAGTCAAACGTATGTTCAAGGAACGGGAAATGTACCTTTCAATTATCAATCCTACCCTTAATCCGGTTATGGTCCTCAGTATTCTCAACCAGTTATGGGTCAGTACCCCAGAATGAATATAGTGTGGGATCCATCGCAAGCTCAACAGGTATTGTAGCCAAGTGTACAGTTGTCATCTCAAACTAGACAACCCTTATTTTCTGGTTCACCCTAGCAACCAGTCCAGTCTAACATTCAAACTTCTGTATCTTCGGTAGTTTCTCAGCCTGGGCCTAGTACACCTCGTACTCGGCCTCAAACGACTGCTACAACTGCTGCAACATCTATTCAAACTACCCCACCTACTTTTGGAGTATCGACAGCTCCAGTTTCTACTATTCCTGTATCTACTCCTCAGACATCTTTACCACCATCTGGATCTACGATTCAGACTTTGGTTCAGATGCTTGTAGGACAACCTGGTTTAAGTACGGTTGTCACAAGTCAACCACAATTTACTTATCAACTGTACCAGGGACAGTACCGATTCGGTCCTACTGTGCAACAACCGGTCTATCAGTATCAACCGTACCCTGGGTACACTTATCAACAACCTCAGCAACCCCAGTACGGTCCGGTTAATCCTGGTTTTCTGGGAGGATACAATATCCCGAACATGATTCCTATTCCTAGTTATCCTGGATATCCTCCTCCTGGGGCTGGTCTTATGACCTAGAGTTTTAGGGATCCTAATCAGCCGTTACCGTTTATCTCAACTTTCGACTTACCTGACTTGTCGCACCTAACGAACAATCCCATTAATTATCTTCCGTTTTGGCCGCCAATGCCGAATAAGTTGCCCAATGACATTCCCAAGTTCGAAGGTAAATCAGGAGAGGACCCGTCGAACCATGTGATGACTTACCACCTCTGGTGTGCGTCTAACTCCATTACAGATGATTCAGTCTATCTTAGAACGCACTCTAATTGGTCTCGCGGCCAGGTGGTACATTGAGTTACCGCGAGGCACTTTTTATAATTTTAGTCAGTTAGCTACCTCATTTTTAACTCATTTTCAGTTGCCAGTTCGACATGACAATGGCACGGAATTGTTAACTTCGTTAAAGCAATCGACATCCACTTACATTTCAGATCATATTCATGAGTGGAGACGTTGATGGCGTTTAGTTAAGGTATTTATTCTGGATCAGACCTTGGCCGAGTGGTTTGTAAAATCTTTGTTGCCAAATATCACTGAAGATGTTGCTAAAGCCAGAGTTGTTACTGAGGAGCAAGTAATTGCTCAAGCACAATACCTTGACTTGGTCTATACTCAGTCAGGTATGTTACACGAAAAAATCCCTGATCTTCCCAAGCAAAATCAAATCACTGCAGCTCCTTCGCGATCTCATGCCGCCGACGTTATGATTGGCACGGTTAACACTAAAAGTAAGAATAAGTCTTCCAAGAATTCTTCCCCTATCATAACCTTTCCTGATTCCCCAACAAGAGACTATTCTGCAGAGATTTCCGCTGATATTCACATTGTAGAGTCATCTACAGCCAAATCAAAATCCAGTGGGAAGAAGAAAGGAAAGAAGAAGAACAAAACAGAAAAAAGGTTCAAAGGAGAAACCTGAAAAGGTGGAATCCAATGATGAAAAGCGCAAACCTCGTTATCCTTGTCTCATTTGTGATGATGAAAATTTTACAAGAGACTGCCCTCATCATGCAGAGGTTGCGAAGATTGTCAAGGGTTCCCAAACTCCTGCTGTTTTGAAGGATCCTTTTCCGGCTCAAGACAGTAAGATGATAGGTTCATCCGCGAATGCCAATGAAGAACCCATAATGATGATGTCCCATGTTAGGATTGCGACTCGATCACAAGATTATGGTAGTAAATGTCCTGTTGATGGTAAAGAAGCAAAATCTTCTCATTCTAATTCATCAACCTCAGCTCCCAGTTCTGATCCACTACAGATCGAGAAACCTAATCCAGACTTGGTAACCAAATCGCCCGCCAAGGGTATACTTCGAAAGTCAGCTTTCAATCCACATGCGAGAGCGGCTCAAAATTATAACATTGTTGAGGATTTAGCTGTTTCACCCTCGACAATGTCGGCTTTGGAAGTGCTACAATCATGTCGAGCACAATGTAAATTACTTTTGTCAGCTATAGGAGCTGTTGATGTTCAGGACTCGAACCTAATGATTTTCGATCTAGAAAATAGTACACCACGTTTAACTCATCAAATGGCTTTCCAGATACTAGTGATAGTAAAAAACAGGCCTATTCATCAGACTGCAATTGATGAGGGAGCCTCAACGTGTATTATGTCGATACAGTGTTGGAGATCGCTTGGTTCTCCTTTGATAAATCAATCCCTGACGATTCTAAAGGCATTTGATGGCCATGGGTTTCATCCTTTTGGAATTCTACAGGATTTGCCTACAGGGGTTGAAGGAAAAACCGTTAGTCTAGATGTGGAGGTGGTTGATGCCCCTCTAGATTACAACCTTCTCTTGGGTCGAAGTTGGTCTTACGCTATGACAGCGGTCGTTTCATTGGTCTTTCGAGTAATAAAGTTTCCACATAATGGAAAGATCGTAACAATAGACCAGCTGGCTTACTTTCATCCGACCCAGCCTCTTCGGAGAGTATTCATCATGTTGGTAAAACAACTATCCCATATAAGGATGTTGGAGTAGGACTAGTTAAAGATGTCGGTTTACTGGGAACTTTTCCTTTTCCTCCAATCAACACATCATCTTCATTTTGCAACCATTAATATGATTACATCAGACACCATTATTTACGATGATCCTTGGATTGTCCCTTCTGAATCTGAGATAGACTCATTTGGTAATGCCATGCCTTTGAGTCCATATGAAATTGCCTATGAAGCCGTGCAGTCGTTTGCCGACCCATGTTCAACCGAAAATGACTTAATGAATGTGGTCCGTGAGGAATCACTTTTCACATCAACCTAGGATTTAACCACGTTTCCTGAACTTGTTCACTCTGATGAGAAAATTCGTGAAATCCTATGTGTAGATGATTTACCATGGGAACTCCATCACAGATCTTCGTTTTTACCTGAGGATGATCGTTTTGAAAATGATTTCTCATCAATTTTTACAACTGAATATGTCAAGGAACCTCAGAATCCAATGAAACATCCCGATTCAGAGTTAAATTTGGGAAACATCTCTTGAACTATTCCTATTGACATTTCGGTTAAGCTCAGAATTGTTGAGAACATTCATTTAGGTGCCTCGTGTACAGATGACGAAATTCAACTATATAAGGCCCTATTTCAAGAATTTCGCGACGTTTTTGCCTGGTCCTATGAGGAAATGCCAGGAATTGATCCCGCGATTGTTGTTCATGAGATCAAAACTTACCAGGACGCTAAACCCGTCCGACAACGTTTGCATCAGATTCACCCATGAAAAGCTGCTGCAATTAAAGCAGAGGTTGAAAAATTATTGAAAGCAGGTTTCATTTATCCGATCCCGTTAACGGATTGGGTATCAAATATTGTTCCGGTTAACAAAAAGCAGGGAACAATAAGAATATGCATCGACTATAGGGACATTAATCGAGTCTGTCCAAAAGACAATTACCCAACTCCCTATATCGATCAAATCATTGATGATTGTGCCGGCAACAAAATATTCTCCTTCATGGACGGTTTTTCCGGATATAATCAAATCAATATTCTACCTGCCGATCAACCAAAAACGGCTTTCATTTGTTCATGGGGGACATTTGCTTATTGCAAGTTACCTTTTGGGCTTAAGAATGCTGGAGCAACTTTTCAAAGGGCGATGTCTTATGCATTTCATGACATCAAGCACATTGTGCAACCCTATCTCGATGACTTGCCTACCAAGGAAAATTTTAAGGATGGAAAATTTTCTTGAAGTTTAAAACATTGGTGAATCTCACTAATCCCTAATATGCAAATTATAAATGTTTATTGATATATTTGTAAAATTAATCAAATTTATAATCATTTTATATATAGTCTCTCTATAATGTTGGCGATTTTTAAGGTAAAATAATTTTATATTCTAAAATTTGGGCAAATCGTCTTTTATAAAATTGGAAATTGGCGAATCTTTTTTGTGGAAAAATCATGGAAAATTAGCCCACTGGGCGAACATTAGCCCCTAAAATTTTCCATGTTGCCTACTCATTCATTACATCGAGTTGATCACCTCGTCCATTTATGAGCAATCTTTATGAGGTGTAGGCATTATCATATTCTGTTGAACCCACACAAATGTGTCTTCTGTATAGAAATGGGTCAATTGCTGGGGTTTGTAGTTTCGAAAGTCGACATTCGCATCGATATCTCGAAGGTCGAAGCTATCATCAAATTGCCTCCTCCTTCGAGTCTTCGCCAACTCCAAAGTTTGCAGGGGAAAGCAAAATTTTTACGACGATTCATTCCTAACTATGCCGAGGTCACAAAGGGTTTTACCCGGTTGTTGAAGCAAAATACTCCATTCTATTGGGATGAGATAACTCAGAAATATTTTGATGCACCCAAACACGCGTTGACCCATGCACCGTTGTTGCATCCTACCAACTACAACCAGGATTACTTCTTGTATCTCGCCGCCTCTCATTCCACCATTGGAATGGTTTTAGTTCAGGAAGATGAATTTGGAACTGAACATGTGATATATTACCTTAGTCGAACTTTAAATCCAACTGAGCTAAAATACTCACATGTGGAGAAATTGGCATTGGCAGCTGTTCAAGCTGTCCAACGTTTTCGTCACTACATTCTACTACGTAAAACTATGATAATTTCAGATTGCAACCCTATGATCTACATTTTTACCAAGCAATTTCTAGGGGGCAAGTACTCTAAATGGATCGTTATCTTGCAGGAGTTCGACTTGGAATTTGAGAAATCTAAGTCTAAGAAATCTTTAATTTTTGCGGAGTTAATGTGTGACTTCCCACGTGCTGACACGAAAACTGTGGCGGAGGAGCCCATTGCGGATGAATCCTTGTTTCTAATCAGCACTTTAGATCCGTGGTATGGGGATATCATCGTTTGTCTCCAGACCCAATCCTTTCGGCTAGACATTTCAAGGTCAGAACGTCGAAATATTCGATTCCAGTCCCAACAATTCAAGATTATTGGAGATAATCTTTATCGCCATGGGGCAGATTTCATTTTTCGACGTTGCTTAAATCATGAGGAAGCTGAAAGGGTTCTAAATGACTGTCACTCTCGAGCATGTGGCGGTCATATGTCTGGGTTTGCCATGGCCCAGAAGATATTGCGCGCTGGCTACTTCTGGCCGTCTTTATTTAAAGATTGTATTACGGCGGTCCGAAAATGCCACAACTACCAGATTTTTTATTATCAGATGCGCGCTCCACCTTCTCCTCTCCATCCTATAATTGCCGTTGGTCCTTTTGCCAAATGGGGTATCGATTTTATTACATGTAACCATCACTCAGCCAGGGGGCATGCGTATATCATCCTTGCGGTAGATTATTTTACTAAGTGGGCCGAAGCGATGCCTACATTTGAGGCAGACGGCAAGACAGCTGCAATTTTCATGTTCAATCATATAATTGCTAGGTTTGGTGTCCCACAAGCAATAATCACTAATCATGGGCGTCATTTTCAAAACGTTATGATGACCGAACTTACAGGCCAGCTTGGTTTACGTCACGATAGTTCAACCCCTTATTATCCTCAAGCGAATGGTCTAGTTGAATCCATCAACAAATTTTTAGTTATCATGATCCGACGAATCATTGGGATTCATTGGTCGAATTGGCACAACATGCTATTTTCAGCGCTTTGGGCGTACTGAACTTCAGTAAAAACATCAACAGGGTTCACTCCTTTCCAACTAGTCTATGGTTTGGAAGCTGTGTTACCCATTGAATGCGAAATCCCATCACTGCAAATGGCCATCGAGTTACTTCCAGCCACTTCCGAAGAGGAAAAGCGTTTGTTATACTTGGCTCAATTAGATGAGAATCGACGTGATGCTACATTGGCAATCGAGACTCACGCAAAATGAATGAAAGCTCAGTATGATCGAAATGTGACCCCTCGAAATTTTTTGGGGAGGCCTAGTCTTACTATATGATCAAGCTAATGATAAATTAGGCGCTGGAAAATTCGTTCCTATGTCGCATGGTCCCTATGTTGTCAAGCGAAAGCTAGCCAAAGGGGCCTATGAATTGGTAGACTTTGACGGGGACTCTTTGGGTAAACCCAGAAATGGCCTTTACTTGAAGAGGTATTATGCTTAAAAGAATGGGTATGGAGATTTGTAGTTAGGATAGTTTTTCTTTCCAGCTGGCGTGTTTTAGTTTAAATAGTGTGCTTAGCTTAGAGAGTGTTTTTCATCATTATTCCTACTTATCTTGTTTTTACTCTTGATATTGCAGATGTCGATGCCTCTCCAAAACATACATTGGTTTCGCTGATGGTGCTTGTCGTAATACACGAAACATCTCTTCCGTAGCTTGGGTTATCTATTTTCCCTCTGGCGAGTTAGTATCTATGCATGGGGTAAGCCTCGGTCAAACAACGAACAACATTGCCGAGTATAGTGCAGTGATTGAGTTATTATCTGAATCTATTTCATTTGGGATTCAGAGTTTGATAGTGAGGTTAGATTCTGACCTCGTTGTATTACAGCTTAATAGAGTGTATGCCATTAGAAATCCAGTGTTATTGAGATTATTTTTGAGAGTGCATCTCTTGGAACATGAATTTGATTATATTGAATATCAGCATATTCCAAGATCTTTAAATACATTAGCAGATGCAATTGCTTCTCGAATGTTAAATAGACATTTGCAATAATCATACATGTAAATTTAAAACCATTCCATAAAATGATTTACAAGATAAGCCGGTAATAGAGATATATATATAGGAGTGTGTCAAAAAATACATCATCCTCGATCATAGGTTGAAAAACACCTTATGATCGGCAAAAATGATAAGTACAAAAAACAAAAATGTCACATGTGCCCACAATAGGCGATCATCCTATCACTGGTGATGATCTCTATAAGAAACCACTGCACGGGCCACCTTGCAAAGGAACCTCCTAAAAGGTCCCAGAACCCCAATCACATAGCGCTGAAGTCGACGAGGAATTTCATCTATAGTGGTCTCAGGAATGTCTCCTATCAAGAACTCGAGATGACCCTCCAACTCGGCCAATACCTCTGCTGATTCGTCCAGTGGGGCTGGCGCGGGTGCAACTGGTTGCTTCCTCTCGTAAGGTCGGAGAGCGGCTGGTCGCTGTGGACCCACATCTGCATTTGAAATTTTTTACTATCAGTTTTGAGACGATGAAAAAATAACAAAAAAAAATTAAAATAGGAAAAATGTTGAAAAGGATTTTACCTGACTCATCCCACTACTCTCCTAGTGGAAGAACCATGTCTGGGTCACCGAGAAAATCTATCCTAGCGTAAGGGAAGTCTTGAATAGAAAAGACCTGGTTTTCCAGCCATTGGAAATACTCAGGTTTGAATCGAGCAACCTCTGTCCTCTCATCTGGGTGACGGGTCATAACTGCGACCCATCACATCAGTTTGGGCTCTCGAGGAAGCCCAACTCCAACAGTAAGGTGCTATGGGATCAGCATAGGAACCCTCTCCAGGCCAAAATTCAGAACCAAAGCCCCATAACCAAAGGTATTTAGTTGTCCATTTTTGGCCCTGGTCAGTTGGCCTTTCAGATTGGCCAACACGACATCTCACCAGTTGAAGATGGTGCCTCGAAAGCAATCAACTACCATACGCATCTGGGATCCAGTGGAAATATGTAATGCGGCATCTTCGCAAAGTCTGGTGACAGTGAACGCAATCACCATGAGCTCAGGACGGGATATGGTCTTTATGTCTATCCCTTTGTCTATAGCATGACTGCTGCAGTACTCTAGCCTGAGGCTATCGACAGACTGGCCACCTGGCCTAGCCCCAAACAGAGTCAAGTCTTCACCTCTCTTAGGCAAACCAGTCAAGAAATATATGTCTGTCGGCTCAATTTCGAGTTGGTGGCCACCAATGAAGAAGCACTGGTCCTGTATGCTCCCTCTGTCAACCAACCATTGTAAGAAATCCACCTGAGCCATCATGCCAGGAATGGCCCAGAATTTGTACAAGCCGCACGCCCTCAAAGCATCAAGTGAAGGCTGATGATTCCATGCGGTAGCATCCACGTCCTCATGCTCTTGTTCACGCCAATCTAGCATGATGTACTCTCTGCATCAAGTATAAAGATAAATTAAATTGCTAGAAATTATTTTGTGTGGTCTATTTTTGAGAATTTTTGGGTTAAAAACCCTTGCGAGGGGGACCGCACCCTGCGGGTTAGACACAGTGCGTGGGACCGCACTTTGTCTACATGGAAGGTGCGGACCCCGAGCTTTTTCCCAATGGAGAAAAAGTCGGGGTCCGCAGGCCCACAATGGTAAACCTGCGGGCCCCCGCGCGCGGGTTTTGTGCCTAAAAACCCTCCCAAAAATGAAATAAATGACTAAAACAAAAAATCAAATGGTTAAAAATGAAGAGTGGGATGATGTGGATTACCTGGAGAAGACGGCGTTCGATTCCGACGGTTGGATTTCCCGCAATCTTCACGGGAAGTTTTCTGAGCAAAAGCACTATTTTCTCACCCAAACTCAAACGGTAAAAATGAATTGACAAAGACCATTTTTATAAGTTTTGCGAGTAAATAAATTGCAAATTAGTTTATGTTTCACTTTGGAAAGGTATTTTTGCAACATTTTTATCCATTTCAAACAGGTATGAGTAATGTTTGTGTTTTTGTGCAGAATAAAGGATTATTCAGGCGAAATCTATCATTTTCGACGAAAAAACATGTAGAGTCACCTTTAAGCTCTTTTCTGACTCCTGACACATGAAAATAAAGCTGAGTGTTTCTTTTAAACTCGTTAAAACGGAATTAAAAGATGGTCCACTTACAACTCTTTTCCGACCGTAAAAACATGAAAAGATTGCCGGATTTTTGTCGTTTCAAATTCAATATTGGTTATAAAATGACGTGTCATTGATCGCTTTTTTACTTTTTCGAGTCAAAGGCACTAATGACGAAAAGTACTCCTTGGTCGTAAAAGATCAAGTGGTTCTCTCAAGTATTATTTTATACTTTTTCGAGCTTGGGAGACACAAATTTACGAAAAAGGTCAACCCTGGAGTCTTCTTAAGTTTTTTCAAACTCTCTAAAATTGAAAAATGCCGAGTTTCTCCTATACTGGACTCGTTAAAATTTCACAGTAAAGGACCTGTTCAATTACAAACAGGAACGAACCACTCCTTCTTAGGATTCTAATTTAAACTAAGTTGGACTCATCTGAAGGATGAGCTTATAATCAAGCAAATGTTATCCTCCTCAAGCTTGTCAAAAAATAAAGAGGTACTTGCCAGAAATGGTGGGGGAAAAGAGAGAAAAATGAGCCTGTTTGTCATACTTTGTAACCACTCTTGAACACGACACTTTTATTCTCCTGGGTTGGGAAATACTTTGCCTAATAGTTAATCAAACCACATTGAAAGTCTTCAGCCAATTTCTGGGTATTAAATCTGGGTCAATTGTCACCAAGCCATCTGTCGTGTCGTTATGTGTTCAAGAGGTCACTGCCAATAAGCCATTCATCTGCAAAATATCTGTCATCTTGACCATCCCTGAGTCAGTCCTTGCAACTAAATTTCTTCAACTTGATCTATGATTTTGTGTTGTGGGCTTGCCTACGACGGATCGGTTTCTATCGACATCAGCTCATTATCTAGAAAGATGATCTAGGAATCGTCAGTACCTTGAGATCTACATGCCTCAATGGCAGGATTCTCACCTTTGACGACAGTTTACATCATTGACTTTCAATCAAAGGATTCCGTGACATGTTCGACATCAACACATTTATTCGCATCTCATGGATTGTACTGAGTACTTTGAGAGCCATTGACATCACTGGTGGTTTCTCTCACACTTGTTAACAGCTTACATCATTGACTGGTAATCAAGTGGTTTCTACCATGTTCGACATCAACACATTCATTCACATGGATAGAATCGTACTGTTTCGG
The DNA here is from genome assembly GCA_031772625.1 of Pinus tabuliformis. Classification (NCBI taxonomy): domain Eukaryota; kingdom Viridiplantae; phylum Streptophyta; class Pinopsida; order Pinales; family Pinaceae; genus Pinus; species Pinus tabuliformis. Next base: position 256,270,884 of record CM062805.1, read on the forward strand.
GAAGTAGAAATGAAGACCCTGGATCTAGTTTCCACAATCCAGGATGCGAGGAATTTTATATTCATTATATAATGGACTATTCACAAACAGATGGCTACGTCCATACTGTGTCCACATGAGTCTTTACTTGTGATGTTTTACAAGATCATTCCTATATCAGAGCAGTAGTTAGTTTTTCTAGTCAGTTTTGATCTGAATATGGGAATGCCTACCTCAACGATGATATGATATCATAGATATATCTTGCATTGAATGTTTTTACAGGTTCCAACCGGGCTCTCCACAAGATGATCCTTGAAATGATAAAGTACTTCACTCTTCCTAAATGATAATAAATCCTCATCTACTACAGACTTCGCACTTTAGGGGGCAATCTGTTACACAAAAATATCGTCACCATGATTATTTGCAGTCAGTATGGGTCTATCATCACTTGTATTGTCCTCCTAAGCAAGTCTCAGACCTCAGCTCTTCAAGTCAAGCTTTGGAAATGAGAGAAAGACATTAAAAATCAATGTAACTCTGGCTCCACACTTTCTCTCACTGTCACCTGTGGTCCCGCACCTTCTGTGTACAAAACCTGCGGACCTGACCGCTCTGTCCCTAACAGTGTAGGTGTGGACCCCTGTGAAAGTCAAAAGGTGAAAGTTTTATCTTAAAAAACTCACTTTGGGTTAATTCTAGAGGTTTCTAGAAGGAATTTTGACATGGATTGTTCGCTCTGAGGTGGTTCATGCATCCCAAAAGAGAAGGAGTTAATCCCTTGATGAGAGGAGCTATCCCTTTGAAGGAGGGCTTTATCCCTTTGAAGGAGGACCTAGTAACCTCCCTCCATTGCACTATAAATATAGGCATTGGGCTGGTTGCTGGAGAGGTTAGAAGTTGAACATTTTTGAGGGTAAATGCTGGTGAAATCAAGACTTCCTAGTTGAGCTTAAGAGGAGAGATCACATACCTTTTTGGCTTCATTGGGGAGTGAGTGAAACTTGTCAAAGTAGAGGAGACATCTTGCTGGACCCTGGGAGGAGCTTGTACAGCGTCAAGGGAAAGGTTGTAAAGTTCTTCTTCTTTTGAATTAATACAATCAAACTCATTTTTCTCAACAAGTATCTCATGTTATTTGTTTCATGGACTCCTTGACTTTCATGTTAAATATGTTTTATGCAATTGGCTTTTCAGGTGCTATTTAATTTGTTTGCCTTGTTTTTGTTTGTAGATTCACAACAAAGGAGCTCATTTGGATCAAAGGAGCGAGGGAATCCACAAGCTTGCGTTGGACCTAAGGTAGGTCCTTAAAGCGCTTGTTTTCCATTGTTAATCAAAGCATATTTAGAGAAAGATAGTGTCTGGTTGCTTTGCTTGTCATTAGGTCTTCTTTAAATTCTACGAAGGTCTATCTTGCCCGCAAGATCGACTTATTCTGTGTGAAAGTACCATATCGGGAAAAAATCTTTTAGAAAAGGAAGTCTGCCACCACCTATTCTGTTGCTTTCACAACCGCTCTGGCTTCCACCCACTTACTCACATAATCAATATAGACCAAGATATGAACCTTCTAATGGGAAGGTGGGTTGATGGGTCCAACAAAATTGATGGTCCATTTCTCAAAAGCTTCCAGGACTATCTGGGGCTATAATGGCATTTCATATGATTTCCCAAGTTGTCCCATACGTTGACAACTTTCACATCTTCGGACATAATCTCTAGCATCTCGAAAGATAGAAGGCTAGTGGTATCCCATTTGCAGCACCTTTTGGCCTATTCTTTTATCTACAAAATGTCCTCCATAAGGCCCACTATGGGCGGCCTTCAATATCTCATAGATATCATCCTCGGGTACACAGCGCCAAATCTATTGATCCACCCCCATATGAAAGAGGTATCCTACCATCCATGAATATCGAGTACTATGATGAATAATTTTCTATTGGTTCTTGTAAGACAAATGACAAGGTACCTTTCCTGTAGCAAGATAGTTAGCAATATTTGCATACCACGAGGTGTTAGTGGAAATTGCAAAAAGATATTCATCTGTAAATCTATCTTCGTAGGGGAATCTTCGGTATTGTTTTCTAATCTAGACAAAAAATCTGCAACCATGTTGTCCTTTCCTAGTTTATCTACTATGGTAATATCAAATTCTTGAAGTAGCAAAAGCCATCTTGTAATACGACTAGGAGTAACGTGTTTATTCATTAGATACCTGATGGCTGTATGATCCGTGTGTACAAAGGTGGGGTAACTAGTGATATAGCGCTGGAACTTGTTTATGGCATAGATGACAACGAGGAATTTTTTTTTAGTCACTGTGTATTTTAACTCAGCAGAGGCCAAGTTCTTGCTAACATAGTAAACTACATATGGTAGCTTATCCACCTACTATCCCAAAGTTTCCCCAACTGTTGTTTGGGAAGCATCAGTGTGAATATGGAATGGTAATGCCCAGTGTGGTCCTCTAAGGATTGGAGCACTACAAACGAGTTCCTTGATCTTCACAAAGGCTGCATCACAATCATTTGTCCACACAAAGTCTGCATCTTTTGTTAGTAATTGAGAAAGCGGATGTGTTATTTTAGCAAAATTTTCTATAAAGTGCCTGTAATAACCAGCACTACCAATAAAGCTATGTACCTGAGTGGGTGTTCTAGGTATTGGAAAATGTTGTATTACCTTTATCTTGGTTGGATCCATCCGTATTCCTGCAGTCAAAAGCAAGTGTCCTAGGACTATTCCTTCATTCATCATCATATGGAATTTTTACGTACTCAAGGAGACATGCGCCTGCTTGCATCTTTCAAGAACTTTTTCTAGCTTCCCCAATGCTTCTTCGAATGAATCTCCATATGCTGTGAAATCATCCATGTAGATTTCAACACTATCATCCATTAGATCAGAGAAAATCCCAAAAATTACCCTTTGAAATGTTGCAAGAGCATTATAGAGAACAAATGGGAGGACTTTGTATGCAAATGTTGCCTAGGAGCATGTAAATGTAGCGTTATCCTGTTCTTTAGGAGCTATCTGGATCTAGTTGTACCCACTAAATCCATCCAAGAAAGAAAAAAACTTCTTCCCTGCTAATGTATCAAAGACTTGGTCAATGAATGGTAATGGAAAATGGTCTTTCTGAGTTGCCTTGTTTAATTCTCTGTAGTCCACGCATAATCGCCATTTAGCATTTTCATTAGGGACCATTACCAATGGGGAAACCCATTGGCTATCTCAAATGGGGTAGATAAATCCCATGTCCAATATCTTCTGGAGTTCTTCCTTAACAATGTTTTTCAGGGTAGGGTTCATTCTTCTCTGGGGTTTCCTTACAAGACGACAATCCTCCTTAATGTATGTGTGATGAGTGCACAGATTAGTAGGAATTCCCTTCATATCTGAGTAGTCCCAAGTGAAGGATTCTTTGTGTTTCTGAAGAACATGCAGGAGTTGTTTTTTCTGGGAATCTGACAACTCTGGATTGATATTCAGGGTTTTTCCCAGTTCTATTTCCATGGAAATGTTGTCATAGGGCGTAGCTGTAGGTAGCTCCTTGAATCCATCTGCTGCTCCAATACTTTCCTGAGTCTCACAGCTCAAGACGGACTCCAGGATTTGATGATTCAAAAATGAAACAAAAAAAGGATCACCGATAAGGTAGTAATTGTGTCATCTTCAGTGATTTGTTGGATGTAGGTGTTCCTTCCCAAATCTCGTCTTCCCTTCTTTGGGGCTCTCCCTCTACCCCTTTTATTTGGCTCTCTATTCATACAAGTTGGTGTGGTGACAAAAATGAAACCACAACGCTCAAGGCCTAGAGTAGGGTGTCAAAAGACCATTCCCTCCCCGGGACAAGAGATCACTTTGAAGAGAGGGTAGTTGATGACAAAAAAAAAACACAAGAACCTAGGGTTCATGACCTGGATCAGGGCATCAAAAGACTCCCCCCTCCCTAGAACAAGACTCCAATCAAAAAAATAACACACACATGAGAAAACCTTAATACTTCAAGACATGAAGTAGGGAATTAGAGGACCCTTCCCTCCTCAGGGTGAGAGATTGGGTTTCTCGAAATCAAAACAAAAATGCTAGGGAAAAATCTAAGCTCAGATCCTGGAGCAAGGTGTCGAAAGACACCTCCCTCCGCAACGCAAGAGATCAGTCCTACTAAAACAATAAAAGTTCAAAACAAACGAAATAATTGCACTCCGAACCCAGAGCAGAGTGAGAAAGCTCATTCTTTCCCTAGGATGAGAGATTGACCCTTTGGTTAACATAGATCATGTCTTGCACCTCGTTAGCCTCCCTGGCAACGATGCCAAAATGTTGGTGTCCAAGTATGAAAAAATTATCCACTCCTTTTCCTACGTTAATGTATCAATCTAGGTGCGTATTCTTTTCAAGGCAACATGAAAGGTATATGCAGGGGCAAGGTTACAATCTTCCCTTAACCAAGGGTTCGTGATTGGAAATCAACACATTGATGAAATAGAAGTAAAAATCAACTGCAAAATGTAAAAAGGCATTCACAGTTATCTAAGAGATCTATAACAGCAACAAGAAAGAAACACATCAATAGAAAATACACACAACACAAGGAAACACGCAGCGCTTGATCAGAAGAGTAGGCCCAGCTTTCTGATCAGGGCTGCGTTACTCATAGTGAGCGATAGATCAACAAAAGAGTTTATATCTTATTAATCTAAATAATGCTATTACAATACCATATAGGGTCCCCTTGATACAAGAATGACCCATATTTTATACAATATAAAGGAGAATAATTCTCCCCAAAACCTGGCAACTATATGCCCACAGATATACATTAGTTGTATCGCAGCACTAGCGCCGACAGAGCAAGAATAGGAATGGTAAAAAATGGGTTGAGTGCAACTGCAATCAGTTATGCTACTTTGTCGTGGTCGATCAGCTGCTGTGAATCGCAGAATTGCTACGATATGCTGCACGGTCAACATCTGTGTTCCATAATCTGCGGTCATCACAAGTTTTAGTGGTTTGTGTAGGTATAAACCTTCATGAGTCTACTTCATTAATTAAATATCCTAAGAGACAATAAAGGGGAATTACCTCATAATGTTACATAGTAAATATATGTGAATGAATGTAAAAAGGGTGAAAAGAGGAGTGGAAATACAGGGAAAAGATAGGCCAATTTGGTGCCCAACAGGATGTTGGAACCAAGTTTATGCACCCTTGAGATGGTTTTGATGTCAGTTTATCCTCGCTATACCTGCCTGCGCATAGGTTACTTAACCCTCTATTCCACCCTTTAGTACAATCGCGAAAGGATACAATCAGCTTTCGCGTAGCCCTAACCTAGGGCTGATATACTTTCAAGCTACTAGGGCAATGAACTGTGATATTTCCCAAACTACACTAAGTATCCTACTTGTCTTATTACAAACCATAGTTAGCTTTGCGTAAACAAATGTTGTTACTTACGTTCACTTAACCAACATAATTACATATCTTTGCACATCATATAAGCATTATAAGTGAAATTCATACCCAAACATAATGATATGCAACATCAGGAAAGAAAGACGCAAAAATTGTAGAATGCTCCTCTCTATGGATACTTTCAGACAATTACAGACTTGACCCACCGTGCACACTCAACTGCAGGGGTCCGTGCACTCAGCTGCGGACTTCTAGGCCTTTGCACACTCATCTGCAGAGCCTCTACCTACACTACGACCCAAGACTTAGACTTCTACTTGAGAGCTATCTCTCATACATGTTTGATCTTCATTTCTTGATTGATTCCTCTAACTACTTATAGCTCAGCTCTATTTATACGATAGATCTTCTATAGCGGACATTACATTTCCAAAATAAGGGTGGACAACCCTATGAATCTTTAACATCTACGCACTCTGCGACCACAAAATGCGGAGTCTTTACATTTGGATTACAAAATTAGACCAAAATATGGGCTTTTAGCCCCAAAACTACCCTTAGGGGATCCCGCACCTAACACATGTTTCAATTGTTGTTGGTGCATCGGAGAACCAGTGGCCATAAAGACTTTGTCCTTCTCAGCCCTAAGGTGAAGCTTATCATCCTAAGTGCTAACTGAATTTACTAGATTTTGATTTTAGGGTATTTATTTTGAATGTTGTGGTAATTTGTATTTAGTTCTTGTTGTTCCGATAATTCTTCTTGAGATTTTCCGATGATTCTATTTAATGTTGAGTGAATTTCAGAGATGCTTGGTTTTCCATTGTTAGTATATGATGTATGTTTAAACATCAAAATTTTATTATATCCAGGATTGTCTTTCTAATCACATAAAGCCTATGGTGGATTCAATATGTCATTGTTAATGGATTTAGCAGGGTTACTATATGATTGGATTTTTGAAATAAGTTTGTAATCATGGGCATGTCTTTTCATTTTGGTTAAGCTGGGTTTTGAAGTGGAGAAATATGGAAAATTTTGGGAGTCGAAGAGTGGAATGGATCTAGTTATGGCATAGATAGAACCTCAAGTCACTCAATCTCCTCAATCTCAGATATTGAATTATCAGAGGGAGCAGGGGATGTTATAGGCGACAATGAGCACTGAAAGAGTCCATTCCTTTCAGATTATAATGGAGCAATTAGTTATCCTGTATGATTTTTGGTTGGAGAAAAAATGTTTGGAGGGTCTTGTTCCTATTTTTAATTAGTCTGGCATGAAAATATTTAATGTTTACAATAACCAACTCTATGGAAAAAAACCATCCACTATAGTTATACCTATGTTCAATGCTTCTTCATTTGCGTGAAATCCTGGGCCATGTGGGAGCCCATTACCATGGACCTACATGATTAACACAATAATGACCCCTTCTCCATGCCCTATTATTACAAGCTTTCCAATGGAGCAATCTTTTAGGTCATTTGTTAATAGGTATGAAAGGCTAAATCAAGGAAAGATAGTAGGAATTGTTGCGGGACTACTTTTGGGGTGGTTTCCATGGTGTTCCCTGTTAGCTTTTATGGCAAGAGGTACACATAGTAGAAGCCTAAGGATGAGGCTGAAAATATGTAGGTGAGAAGCTTTTGGTTGAGGAGACTAGTTTTGATATGTATTATGTTAATATAGATGCTAAGACCATTCAATGTTAGCAACAGAGGAGTCAGGTTCTTATGTTCTGTAGTTTGGAAGCTCAGATGTACACTTTGGGGGATATGCTCCATGCATCTACTGACATTATGGGGAGAGGCATGCTAGGGACTACTTATAAGTCTCTGATGGAGAAAAAGAATGACTGTACTTCTGAAAAGATTGAATAAGATATTGAATAATTCTAACAAATGACTAGGGATGAGTTTGATAGGCATATGGAGATGATGGGTAAGATTTTACACTAGAATATGGTTTCTCTGAGGTCTTAATTCTAGGCCAAGGAGAAGCTTCTTGTCTATTATCACTATCCCTATGGAAGCCTCTTTTCTCTCATCCATGGTATGTACATGATTCCTTTTAAATGACTTCTCTTCAAGTTGTAAAAATAGAAGTAAAGTATTTTTATTCATTACACAATTTTTGTTTCTCAGCTCGATAGCCACTCATGTCATCCATGGGGTTTGAATATTGCTCTCATATATTTGAACCCAAGATATTTACTATTTATTGTAACCTATGTTGACAAGATGCAATTGTGTTGAATATACAATATTGACATTGAATACACCAACTTACAAATAGACTCTTGATAAAAATAAGTACAATCTCCTTTTGTGCTATGAGAACCCCTAGATCATAACAAACTCAAGGTGACAATAGACATCACAAATTCACCAGACACTTTTCCCTCAGGAGATGGCTTTTGGAAGTCTTTATTCTTCGCCCCCTTGACCATTTGGAAATATCTATGGCTCTCTCTATAGGTTTGATTTAGAATTAAAGGGTTCTCTACAATTTTCTTTGTGGGCATCATTTGGGCTTACTTGTTTATTTTCTTTTATTTTCCCTTTGAAGTCTACTAGAGATATTCAAGTCCCATTAACTTAGTTTGGTTACTAGGGGACACTGATATCAGAGCTCCAATTTCTTGTACACTAGCTTCATCAATGTAATTTGGTTTTCAAAACGTCAACTATCTTTGGATATCGCTATGTAGTCCTCCCAAATATTGACTTAAAAAATATTGTTATTGGGAGATATAATCAATTGAATGAACCAATTTTGAAACTCAATGGTGGACATTTGCATGGTTTGTCCTTGTGTCTGTTAGAAGATATTCCATTTTATCCTTTTTTCTTACTCATATCCAATGGGATACAATTGCCACATAATGAGATTCTTTAATGTTTACCATTGATTTACTAGTGGTTTCTGCTCAATTATTCGAGTGGTAACATAAATTTCCCACTAGGTTAACTCATGACCTTCTAAATTCAACCAAGTGAAAGAGATTACCTTTCCTTCACTAATTTCATGTACACTTAAATAAACATCAAGTTGTTGTAACCATTGATTGAATTTAAGGGTGAAAATCACAAGTACATAAGGGTTGAAGTCAAACTTCTCTTCCTCTCTGATGGGTGTTTGGACTTTTATAGAGTTCCCCTTTTCCCACTTTTTCTTCCCTTCTCATTCAGATTATTCTTCTTTAGAACTCGAACTTCAACGATGAGGTTATGTTATTGTTTGACCTTGCTATGCTTAGGTCTATTGAAACATGTTTAGAGACATATGGATCATTTTAGTCTTTAGAATAATAAGCTTGGTTTCCAACTCACGGCCTTCTTGATTGTATCCCATATCAAAATATTCAGATTATTTCTTTATTCTTCTTACTCAAATCTTAGCTCTATGAGGAGCACTCCCTTTAACCTAGGATTTATTACTTTTTCAATAGGGTGTGCATAACACATGTCCTCCTCTCCTTGAAGTGCTCCTCAAGAATGTCCAAATATAGCAATTGAAAAACTCAATTTGGGTGGAGTGCTTCTTAAGGTTTACTATCTTTCTTCCTTAAGATCATACATTGTTTCCATGTGTGCTCCCTTGAGCTAGTGCACTCAAACCAATATTTCAACCTTTGACCACATATTCTTTGTCTTGAAATGGGCATTGGGAACAATAAGACCATTCTCTTACTTACTTAAAGTAGTATTACAAAATTTTACTTTGTTATTAGATTGTTTGATCTCTTCCCTTCCAATTCTTTCTTGTTTGTGCCTCGCACTATATCTGGCACTATACCAGTAAAGTACCTAGCACTATTCCAAATAAAGATTATATTAAAATGCATTAATTCATATAGAGTACCATATAGTACCTGGTACCTGGTACCATCCCTTCCCTTCCAATTCCAAACCTTCTAATCAAACCTTTTGCTCTATACGGTGCGTCCCTTCAGTTGAGGATTAGATAGAAACCTTTCCTGTTTATCTACGAGTATATGGTTTTATTTCTTTACCAGAATCTATGTATGCATTGTTGTCTTGTCTATCTGTACCACATTATATAGTGAAATCACACACTATGACTCTATGAAGGCTAGTTAGTTAGCTCCAATCTCTATGGTTATGTTCCATCCTTAGTGAAACCACAAAACTATGGCTACTGAATGAGTTTAAACTTTCTAAGCTTCTAAGAACGCTAGTGGAAAAATCGCTCCAATCTCTATGGTTATGTTCCTCCTTAGTGAAACCAGAAAACAATGGTTACTGAATGAGTTTAAACTTTTTAAGCTTCTAAGAAGGCTAGTGTGATTAAGTTCCACTTCTTCCTTTGCATGCAATCTATCTTGATTCATCCCATCCTTAGTTACTGAGTTTAACTTCCCATTTATTTCTTTGAAATATGAGTAGTTCCACTTACCTCTCTATGGTTCCATCTAAAGAGGATGATTTCCCACTTAGCTTCTCTACGAAGTAGTGTATTAGTTCCCACTCTATGGCTCTAAGAAGTAGTGCAAGGCTCACAGGGTGCCAACATTGGGCAACTCGGGGATCTTTCCACTATCACCTCAATAAGATGCCCTCTAACTTTGGATTGGGAGATCAATATTTTGGGGTATCCCAAGGAAACACCTTGGATATAAGTGTTCTTTTAATGATGTCCAAGTACAAGAGGGATTACACTAAATCTGAAGGTGAAATAAGTTAAGTCAAGGGATTCATAGTATTTATGTTGTAAAAGACTAGTATCACATAGAAAAGAGTCTGCTTCTATTTAGAGTGAGTGCTTGTGTCAGACAATAAGCATGTACATGTTTAGAATATGTTAGTGAATTTAACCAACCAGATGTGAAAAAAATATGTAATTGTATAATCCCTTTGTAATGATATTATTCCACTAACCAATGTTGTTATACATCATAAACAAAATAGTATCTATATCACATCAACACTTATATAATGTAATACCAACATTTTATATTCAGTCAACCAGCATATGACTACATACTACTTATACCTGTGTGTGTGTGTGTGTGTGTGTCTATATATATATATATATATATATATATATATATATATATATATATATATATATATATATATATATATATATATATATATATATATATATATATATATATATACATATATATATATACATATATATATATATATATATATATATATATATATATATATATATATATATACATATATATATATATATATATATATATATATATATATATATATATATATATATATATATATATATATATATATATATATATATATATATATATATAGATAAGTAGTTTGAAGTCAATTACACCAATTATAAATGAACAAATAAACTAGTTATAACAACAATAGATTGAAACCAATGTTGGAGGTGGTTCTCCCATGTAGGTGGGTACATTTTTGAGTTCAAACCAAAAGAAATAAGAGGAAAATGTAAAACTATAATATTTCAGTAGTAAGAGTGAATCATTAAGGTCTAAATCAGTGGATTAGGAGCAACAACAAGTTCCTACCATCAAATCAAGGAAATCAACCATCAAAATGAGTCCTAGATACTAGGAGACGACTTAGGGAGAGAAAAAGATTAGTTCCAGTGGTTGAAACTTTATCAAACTTAGTCCAACTTTGATAGTAAGGCTGATACATCCCTATAACTATAGTAGATGTCTTTATCCTACTATATAGGGAAAAAAAAGGAAGTAAGGCACCTGCGTCAAGTAGGGCTAGATTTGAGTATTTTACAGTTTTATACTATTTAAGGTTTTTATATGGCTTAGGGTAAAACCCTAGATAAACCTTTACCTAGGATGAGACTTTAGGTTTTACAAAAAAGATCAAATTGATGGCTAGACAAGTGCCGTACTCTAATCTAGGGTTAGGGAAAATAGAGCCAAAGTAACCCAAGGGCTAGTGTTTGAGGTTAATCAAGGAACGAGAGTGAAGTCTAGCAAGAAAAAAGCCAAGTAGAATAAAATGGTTATCATATATTAGGGTTTTATAAGGATGAGGTCTCAAACTAGGGCATAAATCAACTAAGGCTTCAAAACTAGGTTTTATCCTTGATAGACTATGCAAGATCCTAACTAATACAAGAGAGAGGAACCCTCAAAGTAAATAAATATTCAACAACTAAGATGATGACAAGAGTAACTAATTGAGAAATCAACCATGAAAGCACATAGCGCCTCACTAACTATGAACCAAGTAACCAAGAACATCAACCTCAAGCCATAGCTCTACTCCTCTAAGCCAGGTTCATAGTCAGTAGTCATTATAGTATGGGAATAATTCTTAATGGTAGGGGGTCAATTTCTCCTATTCCCACTTGAATGTTTTGGATGATGGTGTCGAGTGCTTTAGCCATAACCCATCCCCTAAATTCTCTTAAGGTAGTTGGAAGGACAGGGAAACCCAACACCCTCAAGGATTTAAGGTTTCTTGTCCTTCTCCTTTTCCAGAATGATTCTCACATTTTCGTTCATTACAATCTTCGTCCTTCTCACCAAACTATTTTCCTCCATTTTCTCGTCCCATTTTTCAATTTTGTTCCTTCCAAATAGCCCATACAAAATGTGGGGGGGTCATATTCCAGTAGAATTTCTTCTTCCTTAAGTTTTTTGGGACATACCGTTGACAATAATTTGGAGAAAGGGAGGCATAATCCATTTTCTTCCCAAGGGTTTAAACAGTTCACAAAAAACATTTCTTGAATAGTTACAATGTAGTAGTAGATGATCCACATATTCAACCCTATTTAAGCACAAGATGCACCAAGACGTTGGTCATTAACATAACTCTTTTCCTCAGTTTCTCCAATATAAGTACAATCTCCCTCTGTGCTCTTAGAACCCCTAGATCATAACAAACTCAAGGTCACAATACACATCATAGATTTACCAGATTATTTGTCCTCGGGAGCTGGGTTTTGGACCTGTTTGTTCTCTGTCCCCTTAACCATTTGGCAATCTCTATGGCTCTCTTTATAGGTTTCATTTAGACTTGAAGGGTTCTCTATAACTTTCTTTCTGGGCATCATTTGGGTTTACTTGTTTATTTTCTTTTATTTTCCCTTTGAAGTATCCCATAGATATTCCAGTCCCATTAACTTAGTTTGGTTACTAGGGGACATTGATTTAAAACTCCAAATGCATATATAAATAATCTAATTAAAAAATAAAAACTTGGAGTGAATTTAAAAAGAATGTTTTTAACTAGTTAATGAAATAAATCTCAAAATCACACCCCATGCCCATCTTACTTGCAGTTTGTATAGCTATTTCTCACAATTTAAATTGTTGAAACCCCATATAGTGTTTTCATAAGCCATCCTTTTCTAATAATGTGACTTTCAGACTACGTATTTAAAAAACTGGTATGAAACTACAACAAATGTAGATGTTTCTAGAAAATCACCAGAAAACGTAATTTGAGGTGATGAGCTGAGAAGAGAGGATTATAATGGCCCAAGATCATTGTCTATTCTAATCATCTGCAATTATTCAAGGAAAGGGACTGCTTGTTATGTCACAATCAATTTGGAAAGTCTTCACTGGATAAACCTTAACTAGCTAAGGAGGATTAAACTTCTAGTTAGGACCAAGCCAATAAGGCCTTTCAAGACCAAACTTTTGAAGAGTAAACCTTTTAGTAAGGATTGCATGTAAACCTTTCAATACCATTTCATACAAGTTATGATTTCTTGCCTAAATTTAAATAGTCTTTCATCTAGGATACCATTATTAGCTTTGGATGATGAGCTCTTCCAGATATGGCATATGATGGGGGCTAAGTCTGTGCTAGAAATATTGAACAATGGATAATATTGGTGAAGTTACAAATAGAATTAAGTTCTTCTTAAGTTGAATAGGGCCTTTCTAGAGGTTCTCAAATCTCTTGAACCATAGAAAGGTAGATCTAACTTATTCAACAAAATTGTTACTTTTCTCTTCTTGGTAAGGAGTCATGGTTGTTTGGAAGAGAATATTTCAAAAATAACTCAACTATTTTAATTCTCATTCTTCTACTGATAACAAGAGTGAAAATTGGTCAATTTATGGAGAAAACATAGAACACAAATATTTGGACTATAAAGATAGCCCTCTAATCAATATTTAAGAGTTTCTACTAGCCTTTTTGAATTTAAACATATGAGAATCAACATTATAGAACTCAATTTTCTCCTTTTAAGTATTTCTTGAAATGTCTCAAGGCATCAAGTGATGTGATCCTTCACATAGATTTTCATTTTTAGGTGAGAATAATGTGTATTTGGAGAGGATTTAGTGGACCAACCTGCACGTTTTTGAAAGGTTACCTTACGTTACTTGAACCTTTAATGGAAAACAAATTTTGTAATGTACAATAATTCCTACAGAAAACTAAACAAACTAAACTAAAAAGACATCACAAAACAACTCTTTGCAATAAATGATACAATATATGATTAGTATATCTCTTTAAGTTTTTGAATGAATAACCTTATATTTGATAGGCTTGTTGTTAAGGTGATAAAATTGAAATTATATTTTAATATAATACTTTCAAATTTATTACTATGCCATTTTTTAAAACAATGTTCAATATATTTATGATTTAAATTTTGTTTTGTTTGTACTAATAAGGTTTGAATTTCAATTGATAAATATGAAATTATACCTTAAATGTATGTTTTGGAATTTACTATGATCAACAATGTAGGTGTTAAAGTGCAACTAAACTGGAATTACTTTGGCAGGATGGTAGAAGAGATTGGTTTGAAGAATTTGGAACACTTATTTCAGATGGTTTCAGTCTTGTTGGCATTCTTAAAAGATGACACATCAGCTGTTATCTATCAAACTATTACCACTGGGACAAATTAATTTCATAACACTTTGGAACATGTTGTGCTATAGGTATATTTATATGCTATTTTCTTGGTTCTTTCTATCAGTGACAATAGTTGAAGCCTCAATGTGTATGCTTTTCAAAAGTTTTCTTATTTCATTTTTTTCTGTATGCAAAGTGGGCTCAGAAAATATATGAGATGTGTTAGCATTGAATTCATGTATATTCTCATGTAAATTTGGTGACTATGACTAAAGATTATTTTGTAATATGAAAATCCTATCAATATCCACCTCTCAAACTACACAATTAGATTGAATATATTGCTTGCTAATATCAGTGGTGAAGGAAACACATATATTTCAAGAATCTGAAGGACCCACTACAAGTGCCTTCTTTTAAGACTATTTTGCAATATGTTCTAGATCTGACCATAGGTATTTTAGTGTAAAACTGGGTAGTAGATTATCTCTTACGCGAGTACATGTAGCTCACAGGTAGTTCCATATTTTTCTTATTTAGTGATTCAATAACCAAAATTTGAATGAACAATGTCTTTGACCTATTTTACCTTTTAAATATTAGTCAACAATATCTACAATTTATTAATGTCAAATGTTCTTTAGTATAAACATTCAAAGGATACATTATTCTAATGACTACCAATTCCAACCCTAGCTAGTCTTCTCCCTCTCTCTGTCCTATTTCCAAAACACAATATTTCAGAGCATCTTTGGTTTGGTTTGTCAAGCAAGGAAGCAATTTCTCTATGGTTATTTTCTTGATCAATAAATTCTATTTCAAGAGTAGTGGATATCTTTCCTAAATCCTATCTAGTCACATAATTTCTAATTCAGGGCAACAAGGGCTAATTATGAGGATATCCTGAGGCCAAAATGATTTCTCTATGGTAGAGAAATGAGATAGCTCTTGAGATACCTTTGATTTTTCTTGGAAATAAAGGATCAAATTTACTGAGGCTTACCTGGTTATTGAAATTATGGTTCATGGTAGCAAAGTATTTTATATGGATATACTGAAGTAGCAAAGGATGTCTCTTGGATTTACTTGGTCACCAACATCCTGACTAAGGGGGACTGAGGTAGTGAAAGCCCTCTCTAAGGCATAGAGGCCTAACTATGGATGAATCAACAAATAATATCACTGTGGAAAACATCTTGAATTTCTCGTAGCTAATTGCAAGAACATTATCGCATGGTCTAAGGCTTGTTTTTCCTTCCTAAGGCTACTTAGGATAGTGGCCCCACCCTAAATCTATCCTAAGGATGTTTACGGTAGAAGTCTAGGAATTAATCATTCTCTGAATTAGTAAGGGCCATCTTTGGTCTTTTAAGAGGTAGCAAACCATACTGGGATAAAAATGATCATTTCATTGGGTCTATACCATGAATCGGTTAGTTATAAGTAACAACTGTAAGCCCAAGGGTGGACTGATTTTTGAGGTTTACTATAAGGTGAGGACTAGATCTAGTAGACTAGTAGAATAACTAAATACTTTAGCAATCAATTTTACTACAAATGTTGTGTGAATTGTGGTTCAAGTTCCATATACATGGTTTCATGTTCAGGATTTGAGAATGGTTGCAAAAAAATTTATGGAATACTATTAATGGACTAGTGCTAGAATTGAATTAGGGAAATATCATGTGAGATATATAAATGGGTATATTCTATTGATGATACTTATCTATTCACTATTGTATCT
The DNA here is from genome assembly GCA_031772625.1 of Pinus tabuliformis. NCBI lineage: Eukaryota > Viridiplantae > Streptophyta > Pinopsida > Pinales > Pinaceae > Pinus > Pinus tabuliformis. The sequence continues at coordinate 256,286,865 of CM062805.1, forward strand.
TATTTGTCATTGGAGAAGGTTTTACAGGATACTATGAATTTGGTGAAATATTTCTCACATTTTTAAAACCCTAAGGGAAAACATTTCCTAGGGACATTACATTCATCCTCACATGTAATCTAGTTGATGGAAAAGTGACATGACCATGGTGATACAATAAGCCTTCTCAACCATGTGTTGTAACATATACTCTGGCTTCCATGTTGAACATAGTTACAATTATGTTGATATAAGTTGTATTCTAATTTATATAACTTAGCTAACATCATTCCACCTAGTACCGAAGATAAACAGAGTAGTTGTCTTTAGTTCACTGTTCAATCAACTAAAAAAATCTTTGCACGATATGCAAAATCATCTTACCCCTTTGTCATCATCTAGATTCTCTACATGTATGTTCTTCATAGAAACATGAAAAAATTGGATTGAAGAGGTGAGGCATAGCTGAAAAAATAATCACAATTACAAGGTTTACGTTAGTAAAAGAAAACAAAAGATCATCTCCTATTATACTTCCTCGACAACCATCTCCTCTAATCTAGATCTTAATTAAACTCCTTCCTATAGAATGTCAAAATTACCATTGCATAATGTTCACCTTCATTTTCTATTGTTGAATGCTTATGACAGTGATATAATAACTTTGTTGAGACTTTGTGCTGACACTAAATCGATTTGAAAAAAATACCATCTTCTAATTCACAATTCACCGCAAACAAATCTAACAAGCTATGTTTGGAAGGGTTGTTAATGACATTATATCCAGCTTGATTTCTCATAAAAATCTACCTATATTGCTAAAAATAATGTTTTAAAATATCCATACATTTTGAGGGGTAACACAAAGAATTCTTCAAAAATAGAGAAAAACATGTGCACCAGAAAATCCATGGTCAAGGAATCAATCCCTAATTCCTGAATCCACATCAATTCAACTTGTTTAATTCTTTCTTTTGTTGCCAGTAAACTAACGTCACTTGCCACTAATGGTTCCTCTACCTTTACATCTTTCTCCATTGATTGGTCATTTTCCTGTTCAATGCCTTAGATAGCATTATGAAAGTTTCATACTTGGGCTCCAATTGATGTAGCTTGAGGGCTCTATAGGACAACATTCTCCTAAAGCCTTTTGTTCCCAATTTCACAAGCTAATGATTCCTTAATTTGACATTATAGGTTTACAGTCTTGGTATACTTGGATTTTGTGCTTTTGGAGAATCCAATGTTTAGAATGAGTTTACACTTTATGACCTAAAAATTTCCATGCTAACCTCTTTTTGATTAGCAAGCCTAATGGAAGAAGTTGGATATAGTTATAGGAATGTTGTAGTAGAATATTGCAAAGAAAAAACTGTCTAGAAATGGAGTTTAAAATTGTCATGGACATGTTTAAAAGGAGCATCTTATTATTTCAAATGGATTTTTGTGTCTAGAAGATATTATCTTCAGTTGTGAGAGTTTGCGTTCCACATAACCATTTCAAGAATATGATCGGTATCTTTGATTTTTTCATCTGGGTTATTGTTTCTTAGAAGTTTAAGCTTGAAGGTTTGTAGGATTTCATTACTAAGGCAGTGGATTTGAAATTCAATTAAGGCTTGGACAATGATTTGTTGAATATGGCATTGTTCACATCTTTTGAGAAGAAAAAAGAAGAAGAATAAGAAAATAATCTCAAAGGTGATGAAAATAGGTTCAGAAACATTTGACAATCATGAAATGAAATAATTGTTGTGGGACTTGTAGTTCAATACTACTGTAATTCACCAAGAAAGTCTTCTACAACATTTGGAAATGAAGTGTTGACATCGTGTGTTGTGAATATTGGTTATCAAGTTGCATCTGTTTTGTGTACTTAGGATGGAGTTTCTATGCTAGTAATAGGTGTGACTCTCCCATATGGTGGGGAAGATATATCAAGGCATCTCCCTGATTGCAATTCTCAGATGAAGACCCTCAAGCAAGTCTGGTGTTATTTCTTATGTTGTTTGTGAAATAATCAATGACCTACATTGTCACATGCCAAAAAAATCTAGTGTGTTGTATTTGATAAAATAGGTTCCCTCACAAAAGGAAAACCCTATATTGTTAGTGCTAAATTTATATCAGATATGCAACTGGGAGAATTTCTCAAAATAGTTTCTCCTTGGTGTAAGGTTTAATAATAGAATCTTAGCCTTACCCATGAAATTATGACCTTATTGCAATATTCTAACTTCTTCTTCCCATTCTAAAACTGGAAGTATTACTAAATTCCCACCAATTATAGCCATGACTCCATAGTCAATGTCAATATTATTCAAGCATTAGAAACACGCAATATTTTTCAAGAATTCAATGCTAGGTTTATTCTGGACCATTTACACAACTAACCCAACAATCCTTAGACTTCCTCGAGCATTGAGTTAGGGTTCACTTTATAATTTCAGTGGCTTTCAAACAAAGGTTGGATATAAAATTATTCCAAAGCTAGAAAAAACTGTGCTACTCTTCCACATGCAACAAAGGTTTAGATCTAAAATGATTTATTGTTTTGACTATGGTTCAAATAAGATTTCATTAGATTCCTATGGTGACCTCCACTTCAAACATATTCAGCAAAATCGATTAAAACATACCTAAGCAGTGAGAATCCATTAGCAAGGGTAGTGGTGGACTATGTATATCACTTTCATTTCTATTGTGATCCACATACAACTACGAATATGCAAGGGCTTGAGGGTCCAAGAATACTGCTTGATTAACTTCCTGAAAAGTTGAAGCTCTTGTTGGAAAAGATGTAATATGTTTAATAGATGGGATATACATTTTGGTTGGTAAGTAGAAGATGATGTCTAAGTGTGGAGTGTCTACACCTTCATTTTTGGAGGATTATTTTAAGGATATGGAATACCATGCTAGAATAGGAATTTTGGTGATCTTTGATTAAAGACTAGTGGCAATGTTGGCCATTTCTGATCCACTTAAAAGGGAGGCCATTTTTTCATAGAAGGTCTAAAGAAAATGGGCATATATCCAATCATGGTTACAAGAGATAACTAGATAGCAACTCAAGTTGTTCTTCAAGAGTTGGATACTCAAGGTTTCAAGGCTAATGTCATTCCTACTAGAAAAGATGAAACAATTCTTTCTCTTTAGAAGGATGTGGTTTATGATATGCAATGGGAAACCATATATAAATCCTAGGAAATCAATTGGGTGAACAACAAGCACATCTCATTCTAATTTTATTCGATGAAATTTTTCCAAAAATGAAAACTAATCCACCATTGAAATGAAACATAATAGCTCACATCAATATTATATGCCAAATATGTAAAGGTGGAAATTTTGTAGTGGTTTGAAGTGCTCTCAAGAAAATGAATCAGAAGGATTATACTTGAATCTCACAGTTTAAATACTTATAGAATATATGGGTGATGGGGAATGTTCAAAAGAAAGACGTTGGTTCTGCACAAGATAAAATCCTTGAACTGGAAATTGAGATAATCCAAATAGACATCTTAAAGTGGTTCGAGCTCCAGATATATGGAATATAGGTCCCTTACCCCTACCATACACCTTTCCATAGTAGAACTAGCTGCCATAGAAGGTTGATTTGTGCTCATCAAAGGAGAGCCAAAACTAGCGGTTGGTTGTTGTTTTTCTATTATAATTACTTCTAAGTTAATCATAAAAGCCTTGTAGCCCAATTGGCTACCTACACATGATGATCGAAGACCTGCAATAGAATCTTCATATCATTCTTCCCTTCCCCAAGGGAAACTTTAGACTTCTAGTTCCAAATAGGGCATCAAATAAAGATTCTTCTTATCCATTTCGGCAACCAACTCCCTTTTTCATTAGGGAGTAAAAAACATAAGGAAGTAGATTCCTAGGTTCATCCATTACAATCTTGATATTGAGGTTGGAATTAGTTTTACCAAGCATTGATAGGTATGCATCAAATGTGCCATTCAAAAGGTCTCCTTAATTCATCAGCGGAGACCTTTTCAAGTAGATATCCATCGACATACAATACATAATGCCCAATCTCAACAAGGCTTATAGAAATAATCCAGAACCATTATTTAGAAGATGCAATGGTCTTTAATGCTTTAGTATTGTTCATTCTTCTTGCTCCCTCTAAGACTAATGGCTCTCTGTTATGATCTTAAATCCTCTCATGCTTCCCAAGTAATCCATATACTTTTGAAGAGAACTCCTTTTGTTGCAACTCAAGACATTGATATTAATATTGAATTTCTTTCTTCTATATATATCTCCATTAACAATTTTCCGTTGAAGGTTGTGCTACAATTTTGGAAAATATTTAATCTAAAGATTACGTTTTGAGATTCCTTGGAAATGTTTCATGTACCTTCTATAGGAATATAGATATATTTGAATGACCATTATTCCTCCTATCTACACCCTCAACGGATAAGTGACCACTATTCTATAAAGATATGTTAGGGATTTGCACTCACACATTCTAGCATTTTCATGGAGAAATTTCCATTGTCAAATCTTCAGTTTTGTGGCATAACAATCATGCAATGTACATGTCAAATGGATTTCTTCCAAATACTATTCATAACTTCTGACAGCACTTGTAGAGACATTTAAAAGTTCTTTTTGAGTCTAAACTTAAAATGGTACTTTAGAAATGGGTTTCCTTTCAATTTTCCATGGATATTATCATTTTTGTCCATTGCCTCTATAGATTCGCAAGCAACAATTCTTAATTCATCTACTTCTAAGGATGATACAGATTATATAGATTTTTTATTGCTTAGGAATAATTTTAAACTCCACAATATTCACCTTGGAAACTTATATCTTGGACAATATGTTTATTGCTTGACAACCAAGAATCCTCCAATAAGCCAATATTATCACATAATAAGGAAACCGAAAACTACAAATATGACTTCTGAGGAAGAATCATAGCCTGTTGAAATTTATGAAGATTCTTTATCCTTAGGTTCATTAAGTCTGCCACAATTGATGCAATGATACCACAATAAAAAGCATCAGTGAAAGCTTCCATACCCATAATTTTCATTGGCTTCATACCCTTGGCAAAGTTGTTGAGGTACGAACTTCCCTCAATCACAAAAGATGAACAATGGGTCCCTTCAACTACCACACAATATTAAAAAAAAAAATTGTAAAGTTTGACAACTAAGGATTATTAAGGTCACGTTGTGGCTAGAACAATTCAACTCCATTTTTTCATTATTAAAAAATATGTATGTGTTCAACCATGATTTCATGTGCACCGAGAAGCATAGGTTTTCCTTTTTGTTTACTAGAGTGCCTTAGCTAAGTTTGATATAACACCAATACAAGACTATTGCATGAAGTTGATTCCCTAGGTATTTTACATAGATTACAAAGTATATGAACTTTAGATAAGAATTCATTAGTGTTTAGACAAAAGAGAAAGGTATTTTTTCATATATTACATAGTATATGAACATTAGATTGAAAATTTTCAGTGTTTAGATAGAACCTAGAGAAATATTATAGATATATAGTTAAATGTCTATTAGAGATATTTTATTCCAAATTATCTACATAGGTGTATGGGAGGGTATATCGATGACGCATCCCCTTCAAGATTTCTTTTGGATCATTCTTAACTCCTTTCTCACTTTTGTAGTCTCCTCTTATGAAGGAGGATCTACACAGGTGTGGCTTTTCCTTTTTTGTTTGGGCCAAGATCTCTAATAGATCCCAAATTGAACCCTTTTGTTTTGGTTATGGCACAATAACTCATATAGTTTTTCTAAATAGTAAGGTTCCTACACTACATGAAATTCATTGGATTTTATTCTTTAGGAGAATTCGAAAGATGCATTAAGCACTTCCATTCCTAGTCCATGCAGTTGTGAATTATTCAATCATTGCCATAGAGAGCAAATAACTGATCATGATATCCACTATCAAGATAGATGACAACTTGCTTGAAAATTGATCCATTGTATTTGGAATGAATTTTCAATGGAATTTTCTTTCTTAGAAATATATCACCATCTCCCTATTTCTAACACTTAAAATGTTACGAACAAATTATGTTTAAATATTAGGGTAAACAACAATGTGTAGTCACTCAATTCCAAAAATTGCATGCTCTCTCCAACAAACTTTAAACCATGCCCTTACAATTTGGAATATCAAAACCCCAAGCAACATTTTCGACATTTCTACAAATATCTTGATGTCTTGTATAGTTTTCCTTGTTTTAATTGATACAATCGAGATGCTACTAAACTTTGAGGATGGAAAATCCTTATTAAAATAAATGGTCAATAAATTATTATTTCTCTTGAAATAGATAGATTCAACATTCTTTTTTGAAAATATGACGAGTCAATCCTATTACTTCGCATTCTTAAACTTGCATGAGGATCAGTTTTATCAAGTCACTTAAACTGGAAATTTTTGAACTTAGAGTCTACAGTAATACATGCAAGAATCAATAACAATCGTCAACAAGCAATTAATTAATTAATTGTCTAATTCATTTTATTCTAGTAACACATACATTTCAGGAACCAACCAGGAGACCTGCTTGAAGCTTTCTTATTGAATCTTCTTAACTCCTTTCTCACTCACCTACTTCCATCATATTATGGAGCATCTTATCTTTGAAGTGTGCCTTCACCCCTTGTGATTGGGCCAAAATCTTTACTAGATCTCCAACCTATTTCTTAAATACCTACAATTTTCTCAATAAACCCAACTATTCCATGAGTACAAATCAAGTAGAAATTCCCCCTTGTATCTTCATTTAGGAAAATCCAACTTGAAAAGATATTGCTCCCAAAATAAAACATGTTCAAGTTCCTATCATTTGGGTTGTTGTAGCCGCAAATGAAGTATGCTAAAGTTACTGGAATATGTGGTTTAACATAGTTTTCCAACTGGTCAAGGAAGCGTTTACTCTCTTCACCTAGATTAGCATAGACAATATAGCTATCTCACCAAACTTTGATTCAATATTAGATTGGAAAAAATGGCAATAAATATGAATAAGAAAATGAAAAATGTATAGTTTTACTAATAAGAAACCTAGGAAGTACAAACCCCATTAAGTATATGTGTGTAGGGAAGAGAAATTTTACTCTTTGTAGAATTTGCAAACACTCTGACATATGCTATGAGTGTAAATTCATTGAGATTTAGGGCTGAAGCGATAGCCTAAGCATTGGTATCAAAAGAGTAGGAGTAGAGCTACGCATTTTTGTCTTGAGTTTACATCCAACAGATGCATCCAACTTTGTTAATGAATAATGATATCATTATTGAATAGTAATGCTCGAAAATATATGTAGTTTTCAAAGACTTAGAATGCTCAAACCATACAGGGAAACCCTTCATCTCTTCTTCCACAATGATATGGACAATATTCTAGGGTTATGAGCCCTTTTCGAATCCATGACTTTCATTTGAATCAATCCTACCCTTTTCATTCTTATTTCTATTTGGTGAATGAAATCTTTTCCTTATGAACATTTTTAGAATCTAGCAATTTACATTTTAACTTTCTCTGGTGAATTTTCTCCACCTTAAAGTCATTTATTTTGATATTTGGCATGTGATAACTGAGATTTATATCTATTCAAGTTTATTTCTTTGTATATAAACAAATTTTGTTGCTTATCTTTATTGGATTATGTCCACTTTCTTTCCCTCTTTCCTTGTCCCCTACTTGTTAGTTTTCCATTTCAGAGCTTTTCCACCATTCATCTCAAGCCATGTTGTCTTTTTCCTTTATTTTTCCCCTTCTTGACCAGTTTATTGCCATACCATTCCCATCCTTTCCTTCCATGATTTGATCCATCTGACCCTTTATTTTCATCCTTACAACTACAAAATTAAATGAATAGTGATAAGAGCATGACATTGATGAAGGTCCAAAGTGTTATTCAAGTAGCCATGCCCCATTGTAAGATATCCAATTACATTGATGGCAAGTAGTGTGGTGTAGCATCCCTACTTTTCTATCTGAAAATGAATGATATTCCTTTTAATAGAGTTGAAGGAAGCAAACTGTTTTGATCTCCCTAAACTTTAGCATTGCCTATCCCTTTGATAAAATATTTATTGCCTAGCTACTAAGAAAATCATCCTATAAGCCAGCGTTCTCACATGAAGAATATAAATTTTGTATGGATGTCTTCAAACTAATTGTCTTCTTATTTTCCCTTTCCTTTTTCTCTAGTTTCATTTTGTAGGCTATATTTCATCCTTTGTTTCTAATTTCTCTTTTAAGTTTTTAAGTAATGAATCCATACAGGTGAGGATAGTTTTAGGTAGAGGAGGAATGCCCTGTTGTAGAGTTTTATGAACCCAACGTTTCGGACTACCAAGTGAGTCCATCATCAGGGGAGAATGCGTCAATAGATATTCATAAAATCATAATGATGTATCCAAGAGCTAAAATTAGGGTATATATATAAGTTATTGAACAAAAGAAATAAGAAAATAGGTCGGCTCTTATCTTTTTATTTAATTAATTGATTAAATTATTTATTATTATTCTTATTATATAATTATTATTATTTTTAATTAATTAATTAATTTATTCAAGGGGATAACTTAATCAAATAATTTTATTATCTATAGAATTAATTATTATGTTTATTAACTCTATTTTAAATAATTGGTTCAATTGATTCATTAATTTGTTTAAATAATAAATTAATTTGTTTGATTAATCAAATTAATTAATTTTATTATGTATTCATTATTAATATGTTTATTCATTTATTTACATTATTAATTTATTAATTTGATTAATTAATTCATTAATTAATAAGTTTACACGGATAGATTAATTACTTATTTTTCTATTTCTTGAATTAATTATTAGGTTTAATAAATTTATGAAAAATTAATTTTTGATAGTTAATTAAACGAATAGATTAGTTAATATATATATATATATATATATATATATATATATATATATATAAGTTTATTAATTTAATTTAATGTACTTATTTCTTTGTTTAATTATTTATTTATTTGATTAATTTGTTTTAATTGCTTAATTTATTTATTTTTATTTTTATTTTTATAATTTATTTATTTATTTATTACTTATTTTTTTGGTTTTAGTGAGTTATTTATCTATAATTTCTAGAGTTTATTTATTATTATTATTATTATTATTATTATATATATATATATATATATATATATATATATATATATATATATATATATATATATATATATATTATGATATCAAATGATTATGTGTGAAGAAATCTATTACTAAATTATGTTTATGATTGTTAAATAAATGTATTGTTTAAGGAGGATATTACATAATTGATGATTTTATTATTTATTTATTTTTACCTTTTTAAAGTTTTTTAAGGGAATATAGTTAATTATTGGCTTTTAAGGTTTCAATTAATGGTTTCCACGTGTTGCTTAGTTTTAATCCATCATCCCGATTTAGGTTATTCTTCCTTTTTTCTATTTCAATGGCTTCCTTGATTTTCCTTTTGAGATAGTGGTCTTCTTTTCTAACGAGTTTGACATCTTCTATGCAGATGTAATGAGAGGAAGAGTGAACGTGTTCACCTAAGGCTGATTTAGAGGTCCTTTCTCTTCTTAGGTCAGCAGTGTGTTCTTTAATTCTAATATTAAGAGACCTACCCATTTCGCCTATGTATTCTTTACCGCATGAGCAAGGAATCACATAAACACCTTTTTGATGTTTAAGGTTTATGGGATCCTTGACAGAGTTGAATAATTGTCTGATAGTATTAGCAGGGGTGAATGCTACATTAATGTTATGTTTATTAAGAATTTTAGAGATTTTATCAGTTGTGCCTTTTATGTATGGAAGGGAGACTTGAGGAGTGGATAAATTTTGATTTTCAATATCTTTGTTAATCTTGTTTAGGGATAGGTGCATAGCTTTCTTGATGGTATTTATATTGTAGCCATTTAGTTCAAACACCTTGTGAAGATGGTTAAGCTCATCATTTAGATGGTCTGCATCAGATATTCTGGCGGCCCTAGTAGTTAAGGTCCTAATGATGCCAATCCTCTGTTTAGGGTGGTGATGGGAATTTGCATGAAGATATCTTTCTGTATGGGTTTTCTTTCTGTAGACTTGGAAACCAAGAGACCCATCTCTTTTAGTTAGAAGGATATCGAGAAAGGGAAGTTGGTTGTTGTTTTCAATTTCAATAGTGAATTTTATATGGTTAGAGAGGCTATTTAAGTGATTGAGGAATAGGTCAAGTTTTTCTTTTCCATGACTCCACTTGGAAAATATGTCGTCAACAAACCTTTTCCATTCTTCAGGGGTGTAAGGAAATGACCTAAGAGCTTTCTGTTCAAAGTGCTCCATAAAGATGTTGGCAATTATGGGGGATAGAGGAGAGCCCATAGCCACAGCATGAGTTTGTTCATAAATTTTACCTTTGAAGCTGAAGTAAGAGGATTTCAAGCATAGTTCCAGAAGATCCACAGTTTCTTTATCAGTGATGTTTCTCATGATCTCAATGGCTTCATCAATAGGAATCATGGTATAAAGGGATACAATATCAAAGCTAACCATAAGGTCTTCATCTTTCATTTCTATGTTATTAATCCATTGAACAAACGAATAGGAGTCTTTAATATAAGAAGGGGTATTGCCAGACAGGGGTCTGAGTTTTTTGGCTAAGTGTTTTGCCAAAAGGTAAGTAGGGGAACCTATTGTATTAAATATAGGTCTGAGAGGAATGTTAGGTTTATGGACTTTAGGAGCTCCATAAATTCTAGGAATAATGGAACTATTAGGAATGATTTTATTTTTTGTGACATCATCCAGCGATGATTCTTTGATTTTCTTAGTTACTTCATGCATGATTTTCTCACTGGGATCTTTATTGATAATTTTATAGCATCCACTATTATTTAAATGTTCTTCCATTTTATTGTCATACTCTATTCTAATCATGATTACAGTAGCATTGCCCTTATCAGCTTTTAGGATGACTATGCTTTTATTTTTTTTGAGGTCATTTAGAGCTCTTTTTTCTTCTGTGGAAATGTTAGATGTAGGCGGTTTAGAGGTTCTCAGAATTTTTGCAATATCTTGTCTGATTTCTTCACTTTTTTCTATATCTAGGTTTTTAATAGCTACTTCAATATTACTCATGACTTCCTCTATAGGAATTTTATTCGGGGTTATGGCAAAATTTAGACCTTTTTTCAAAATGGATTCAGTTGCATAATCAAGACTAATGTCTGATAAGTTAATGATGTGGGCTTTGTCTGAATTTAAACTGGTAGATGGCCTGATGGTTTTATCTACATTATTGCTCATATCTACACTATTCTCATCAGTTGATTTATACCTTTGTATTTTCTTAACCTTTATAGCTGGGTTGTCAGTATATGGAATAAGAGGATTTTGCTGTTTTTTTTGAGCTGTTATGGTGAAGGTGTCACTTTCATTTGCCACCATATCTTCATTTAATTCAGAAATGGTGAGAAGAGGAACGCTGTTAGTGGATGAGGAGTTTGGTAGGATGTCATTAAGTGGATTCTGCTGCATTTGTTGAGCTTGAATTATGGTGTGGCCATCAAGATTTCGGATCCTTGAACTGGAATAAGCGTGGTGTTTATAAGAGCACTCGTTATGCTCTTCACAACCATTACGTAAATTTTTTAGCTTCTTTAATTTATGTCTCTGTCTCGTGTCTTTAATTAGCCATTTATCCGATTTTATAAATGTAACAGCATCCAAATAATTCCATAGATCTTGTCTGAGATATGAGGAGAGAAAAAAAGTTTCTGAGAAGTTTTAACTAATTTTGACCTAACCCATTTGATTTCATTTCTAACAAGGGTTTCACTTAATTTTCTGAAGCTTGATAGATTTCTACCAAACTGGAGAGGATGTTTGCATATAGCAAATTTAGGAATGAGATTGTTATCTCTACAATTTTTAAGAAAATTTAGATTGGAAATGAGTTTAGCTCTCGATAATCTTAATTTCTCGAATTCTGATGCGCTGTCCATCATATCCCTTCCATGGTAGGATTTGATGTTTTTAAATAATGAATCCATACAGGTGAGGATAGTTTTAGGTAGAGGAGGAATGACCCATTTCTCATAATGTCATTCTTTTCTAATATACCTTCTTTCTCTATTAATCATTTCTAATCTTTGTATCTCTCTAATTTGGTAATTTTTTTTCCTTATAATATTATTTCTTCTCAAATTTACTACCATTATTTATAAAATCATTATAGATATATCTTAATCACATCTACCAAGAGCCGAGGGGATCAAATATTATTATAGGCAAATCTCCTTTTAAAATGCAAAAATTATTTACACATCAAGAAATTTAATCCATTTTAATGCTTGACAAATCTGTGATTTGGATAATCTATAATAATTTTCAATCTCTATTTATATAGGTACTATGTATAATTTTCATTGTTTAAAATGAGTTTTTTAATAATTTATTATTATTAACATTTTTTTTTTAAATTTAATGAATTACACATTTCTCACTACTATATATAATTTTCATTGTTTAAATTGTGTTTTTTAATAATTTATTATTATTAATATTTTATTTTAAAAATTGAATGAATTACACATTTATCACTTAATAAATAACTAAATTATTTTACTTTTAATTATTTTTTTTTATTATTAAAATATTCTACCAAGATCAACAAAAACACATATATATACAACCACACAATTCTTTCTACATACAACCACACATTTCTTTCTACACACAGATGAAGCCAATGTTTATACGGTATAATATTCTACACACAGATGGAGCCAATGTTTATACTGTATAATATTCTACACATACAGATGGAGCGTATAATATTCTACACATCCAGATGGAACCAATGTTTATACTGTATAATATTTCAGATGGAGCCAATGCTTATACTGTATAATATTCTACACACAGATGGAGCCAATGTTTATACTGTATAATATTCTACACATCCAGATGGAGCGTATAATATTCTACACATCCAGATGGAACCAATGTTTATACTGTATAATATTTTCATAATTTCATGCGATGGAGCCAATGTTTATACTGTATAATATTCTACACATCCAGATGGAGCGTATAATATTCTACACATCCAGATGGAGCCAATGTTTATACTGTATAATATTTTCATAATTTCATGCTATTTGGCTTATTCGTAGGGGTTAGTATAATATTTTCATAATTTCATGCTATTTGGCTTATTCGTAGGGGTTAGAATTACATTATACTGTATAATATTCTACACATCCAGATGGAGCCAATGTTTATACTGTATAATATTTTCATAATTTCATGCTATTTGGCTTATTCGTAGGGGTACTGTATAATATTTTCATAATTTCATGCTATTTGGCTTATTCGTAGGGGTACTGTATAATATTTTCATAATTTCATGCTATTTGGCTTATTCGTAGGGATTAGTATAATATTTTCATAATTTCATGCTATTTGGCTTATTCGTAGGGGTTAGAATTACATTTAAAGGATCGAGGCCCAGTCTCCAAGTCCATTCCATACCACATATGTGCTATCGAAAGTTCACTATTCACGAACTATCAAAGTCCATTCCATACCACATATGTGCTATCGAAAGTTCACTATTCACGAACTATCAAGCCAACAACAAATCACAAGGCAACTAGAAATGCAAGGTGCAAAGCCAAGTGAGGAGCCAAAAGGGCGCACAACACATCAAGTAACCTTTGAAATATCGTGGTATAAAAAAACCAAAAGGCGCTTTCACCCAACCAATGTGGTATAAATCTCATAGCCACAAAACAAAGTAGAGCACATATATGAGCCAGATGCCATCTATCCAAAGCATGAATGCAAATCAATGGTCCCCTTGTGATAGATTGATGATTCACATTGATTACAGGTGCATAGTACTAAAGAAGTTTAACATGTCTAATCTCGTCCACAATTTGATAGCTAGAGAAAACCATTTTTAAACACATGGATGAATTTCATTGGTTATGAAAATATTTTTGGCTCTTCATGGTTTCTTCATTTCAATTTTCATGGTTAAAAATGTTTAATGCCATATTCAAAGGAGAAACACCATCTATTGAGGAGTATCACTAAATTCTAGTGGTTGACAATTAAAGGGGTTTCTAAAAAACCCAAATGCCAATGATCAAGCCTAAGGGAATGTCAAACCCTCACGTGCCCAGATATAATTTGAATGTCAAAACTTTAAGTGCCCAAGTGTTGAGGAAGAAGAATACAATTCTTATGGTAATCGCCCAATGATGACAAACATCAAGAGTGCTTGAAGGAAAATTAGAAATAAATTGAGAATGCAAATTGCTAATTAAGTGATTAATTTGTAATATTCAAGGTTCGAATTTGAGAGTGAAGACAACTATGTGTATGTAAATATTTCTGATTTTAATCAAAGTTTGCCAAGATCAAAAGTACTTGAGCATTTTAAACCAGAGATTCTTGTTTCAATATTTTCCACTTTGTGTTTTTTTCATGTAATTGTGTTCCTTTCAATATTTCATTTAATGTATTATCTTCATATTTGAATGAAATCCATATGAATTATATAATTCATCATTTATGCTTTATGAATTCATTAGATTCAAATATTGCCATTATTTCACTCTAAAGTCATTATAGAATTCATCCTTGTTAGGTGCTCTATTTTTATGGAGTGCCTTCTTTATTCCACCACCACACTTTGATGACTTAATTTCCTACCTTGCTTTTTTAATTTCATTTATTCACAAACTAGCATCTTAGAAACATCTTGATTTATACTCAACTATTTTGACTCCATACCCATTGGTTATTTGCTTCTCTTCCCTACCACACCTATAAAGCCTTGTCTTCTTTGAAGATCTAGACATTATTTCACACATGAGCCACTATTGAAGTGACGCTAGATATCTTACTCAAAGAGAGAACCCCCTCTAAATGGAAATGCCAATTTCCAATCCCAATGATTGGTTCGAGGTTACCTTGGGATTCTTATATGCACAAGAAGGAAAAATTATCGTGTTAAGATGGGGAAAAACAATAATCAATAACATTGAAATTCTTAAAAAAAATAACTCATTTAAATCTGTAAGGTATCAATTTCATATATTAATGTGACATTAACTTTATTAAGTATTTAGAACCTGTGCATTTAAATTAGTTTATGGAAGATCGACTTATATTGAGTTTATTTAATAAATGAGCATTTAAATTAGATTTATTGAATGCTTTGAAATTGATTGGTAACTTCTTGAATTTCATGAATTTCATTTTTTTTTGTTATTAGGGGAAAAAGCAATCTATTCATTAATGAAAAAAAAGATTACATTCACCATATGACTGGTTTAGCATTTCCAGAAATAAGCATGAGAGAACTCATACAATAGAGAAGATAAGATCAACAAGGAGAATCTTGAAAAAAATAGGTCTAGAGGAAGGAGGGCATCAATGAAAAAACTGAATACATAAGCAAAAAATGTCATGGTTCCTTGGCTAATACCAAAGAGGAGACACTACAAAATACATTTTTGAATACGAGATAAAATGAAAAAAACCAAAGCATGTAAATACATTTAGTGGCAATGAAGCGACAAAACTTATAGTATTTGTGGGTTAAAATGTAAATACACAAAGGTATTGTAAATAATACTTTTATTAATAAGATAAGGTGTTGAATGTTACAATCAGAGCCTGCTTATATACTTAGGCAGGTGCCATTTGATGAATTATCATGCTCATTAAGACATGCCTCTTCATTAACTAATAATTAATTAACTATAATTATGATTATTATTTATTCACTCAT
This sequence comes from Pinus tabuliformis, assembly GCA_031772625.1. Classification (NCBI taxonomy): domain Eukaryota; kingdom Viridiplantae; phylum Streptophyta; class Pinopsida; order Pinales; family Pinaceae; genus Pinus; species Pinus tabuliformis. Next base: position 256,302,692 of record CM062805.1, read on the forward strand.
AATTATTTTATTTTTATATAAATTGTATCCGTAATATTGCCTATCTCTTCAAGAAGATTTGTCCTCAAAGATTTATCATTTATAATTTTCTCCAAGTTGCATATGTCATTTTGGCATGTTGATTTCTTTCTTTTCAAACCCATTTATTTTTATTGATATGAATTAGTTATCTCTCTATATATGTAAAATTTAATTAACTATAATATATTAATTAATTAATTAAATGAAGTAACTTTATAAAAAATTATTATAAGAGAACTTTATAATTTAATAAAGTTACTTATAATTGATTTATAAGGTTATTTAAATTGTTAAATTTATTTTGTTTAGTTTGTTTTGGCTTAATTGTCACAAAATGCATTCCTATGGTCGCGACCAGCTAGAGCTTTGTCTCATCGAGACGAGCTTGCAAATTATTATTTGGCCTCTAAGTTTGATGGTTCATCACACACGTATTAAATGATGATATATATGTATATATCGATACATTTGCACTGCTCTTGACCTTCATATCGGGACTAGGTATGAAAACCACCACCTCGTTTACCTTACAATTAAATAACACCCTAGAATTAATAGATTTTTGTTCTTCGGTATGGCTTGAAACTGGTTCAAAACTAGATGGACTTATGCTCTCATTTTCTTTATTATTTGATCCTTCATTTAGGGTTAATTTTGGTTCATTCTTGGCAAGAGTGTCATCTTCATTGCATTTGCCTCTAGATGAAAAATGCAGACCTTTGTGGCCTATCTTCCTTTGGTTCTTCGCTTTTTTTAATTTCAGGAATTTCTTTGGCCGATCTGGCTTGTTTAGAGAAGTGACTGGTCCATCAACTTGGAATCTTTGAAACCTTCCCCTAGGAGAAAATGGGGAATAAAATGGATGATAAGAAGCCACTCTTACATACCTGATAATGAGATGTCTAAGATTATGTCCTATTTCATCTTCTTGCTCCATTGTGCACTCATCCAATGCAACACACATGCCCATTACTTTCCTCTTCAAAATTTTCCTGTCGAATTTAGTAATTCTAGACCTAGGAGGGTAATTTTGGACATTTTTAGGAGTTCCAAAGGCTACAGAAACCTTCCCTATCTAGTTGAGATCACCCATACCCTGAAGGAATGGTATTTAGACCAGAAGTTCTACAAAAGTACAACCTGTTGTCAAAATATCTACATCTAAACCATAATCTTTAGTTCCAAATAGTAACTCAGGTGCCATGTACCAAAGTGAAAAAACTGACCAAAGTGCAAAAACCGGATAAGTAAATATGCAATCCAGGTTACCAAATAAGCCATTGAGGCCAAAATCTACTAACTTTAGTTGACCATTAGAAGCAATCCTCAAGTTTTTTGTTTTCATATCCCTATGCAAAACCCATTTTGTATGACAAACAACAAGCCCCTTCAACGGCATTTGCATGTAGGATTTTATATTAGCTGAGGAAATAACTATGTTTATTGCTTTTATAATAGTCTCAGGATCATCTCCATGAATTCAAAGATAATATGTAAATTGTTTTTGTGTGGATAAGCATTTATTAGTCAAATTATATTTGGATGAGAAAGATCCTTCAAAAATTTGATTTCTCTTAAAATAGTTACATTGACACCTTCTTTGACATTACCCAGATGGTTTTTCTTTACTGTGATAGTTTTGTTTGTCACAATATTGAAGGCCTTAGAGATGGTCCCATAATTACTGTGAATCCATCTTAATCTTCCACATCGTCCTGAAGCTCTATTAATAGGTTGGTCGATTTTCACTTGTGATATAACCTCAAAAATAGTGGGACTAACAACCTTATCATTCAGTATATGCCCCAAATTATACGAAGATGGCTTTGGGAATAATTGGTTAATCTCTCTATCATCGTAATCTTCTATAATGTATGTGACATATCCATGATTCATATCCTTGTTTCTTTGTACACAACTAGCAATATAATTATTGTTGACTATAATGGGGGTTCCATGATATAATACAACATTATATCACCCATTCTTTTTAAAATAATGTTGTAAGATATTCCCTCCCTAACAATTCAGCTTTCTACTACTTCTTATTCATTATTACCATCATCATTAAAGAGTTTCGAAATATCATCTTCTGAATAAAGGTCTCTAATTGATGAGGGAATTAATTCTTTGTTTGGTGCATCATCATTGTTTGACTTTATAGATGTTTGTGTTACTTCAACCTTGTCAACACCAGCAAAATCCCTTGATTTGCAAGGAAGAGAAGACTCACAACCATCCTTCCTCATTTCATCCTCAGTTTTCATATACCTACTTTGATTATCATTCTCATTCATATCACCTTGAGGAGATCCTAGTTCAACATGTTCAACACCACTTTCTTGGTTAGATCATTCTTTATCATTAGTCTCTTTCATGTCAATGTTTTCTTCCTTTAGACATGCTGCATATTATTCAAGATGTTTTGTTGATATTGCAAATGATATTTTTATTTGTTTTAATGATTCTTTCATTTCACTTAACTGCTCATGATTTCAGGACATAAAGTTAATGGTATATTGTGCAACGAGGAATGTCCAAAGGCTCGCATGGCTCTGATACCACTTAAGGGACAAAACTTATAGTATTTGTGCTTTAAAATGTAAATACACAAGGCTATTGTAAATAATACTCTTATTAATAAGATGAAATGCACATGAGTGTTGAATGTTACAATGAGGACCTCGCAGGTGCCCTTTCATGAATGGTCAGGTCCATTAAGACATGCCTCTTCATGAACTAATCATTAATTAACTATAATTATGATTATTATTTATTGAATCATATTTATTTTATTTTTATATAAATTGTATTCGTAACAGGAAAGAAATGAGTGACCTAACTCTAGAAGGAGAAATCCCATGAACCACACTCTGAGTCATTAAAAAAAAATGGAAACAAATCTCACTGGGAATCGTAAATCTACCTCTTTTGGACAAAGAGTTTGCCATAAAATTATTTTGTTTGTAAATGTGGATGAAGGAGATGTTATTTAAAGATTGTAACAAAGCTTCAATTTGCTACATCTTGTGATGTAAAGATGGCATCCTGAAGGAGTGCCTCCCTTCTACCCATTCAATCACTGATTTGGAATTTCCAGCAATAACAATCTCCTTAATAGCTAACCAAAATGCACATCCTAACACACCCCACAAAGCCAAATTTTCATCCTTTCTATTGGTACCTTCTCCTTCTCACTAATAGAAATGATATGACTGTCCTAGTCACAGCTTAGTCTGTGCCCCACATCCAAACTCACCTTCTGAAGGGGCCCCATCAAAATAACCCACAAAAAAAGATCTCCCTATTTCCTTATGGACCAAATTCTCTGAGATGAATTAGGATTCTATGAGCCAATTTCCAAAAAGAAAGCCACAATATTCAAAGAAGTAATCTACTCATCAAGGTTGATGTTGTAAAAAATTCTAGCATTTCTAGTCCTCCAGATGAAGCAGAATATGTACATAGGTAGAGCCCTATATTCATGTTGGTCAATGGACCATTGAGATAGACATTGTCCAATTGAGGAACAATCCACCTCTGCATAAATTTTTAGAGATTTTCGGACCTCCTTCTAGATAAATACTACAAAGGAACATGTGAGAAAGAGGTGGCCAATGTCATCAATGCCCTTTTGTACAAAGAACAAAACCTCAATCCCTGCAATCCTCTCCTAGAGAGGTTCTCCCAAGTAAGTATCTTGTTATGGGAAACAAGCCAAATGAAGCATTTAATATTTAATGGAGCTTCCCAATTCCACATATGAGCCTTTCATAGATATTTGTTGTCATTCCTGTGGTCACCAAATATAAAAGAGTATATTTTCTTAACAGAGTTGCTACCCCAGATTCACCCCGCACCATTCCAATTGGTCATCCTTCTCAAACAAATTGATCCCAACGTGGCAGAGATTATACCTATATTTATTCCCATTCAGCCTCCAAATACACTGGAAGTCCAATATCCTTGGAGTGTGACCAATGTGGAAGAGTTAAAATTGTGTTGTGATGACCACCAATTTGCACTAGATAATTTAGTATAGAGTTGCTAAGGTGTTGTAGAATTGTTACAAATAGAAGGTGATCTCGAGGCATGCCTTTGATAGCATCAAGGTCTATTCCTATCTTATCGCCCCTTCCAATAGCCCATCGAAAGTTACCACATAATGAGGGTTTGGCCTTCATCAAACTCCACCAAATGAGAGAGACATTCTTCTTTTTAAGAGCTCCAACACTTACCCACTCCTCTAGATTGCGATTAGAGAGGTATTTCTTCCTAATGATCTTCTCGAAAATGCCATATCCTTTAAATGCCTGCAATAGGTTCTTAACAAGAAGTGTCTTATTGAAGTGCTATATATCTCATATTCCCCACTGCCCCTCAACCACACCCCTGAATATGATTTCCCTATGAGCCATTTTTAGCTTTGCTAGTGCCACTCTAGAGAAAACTAGCCATAATGGAGTTAATCCTTTTGATGACAGCTTAGGAAGATAAAATAAGTGAATCTAATAAACGGAGATGCCCTACAAAACAACTTTAGTCATTATTAGGCTAAAGCCTAAGGATAACCACTTCTTCTCCCACAGTGTTAGGTTCTTCTCAAATCTTTTAATTAGCCAATTCCAATCCAGAGAAGTTGTTGGGTTCCATTTGGAAACCAAAGTATTTAAATCCTTCATCCATCAATTTGAATTTGACCTCAAATACATTTGCAATGGCAGACATTGCCTCATGGTCCCTCCAATCAGAATTCAACTCATATTTTCTTTGTTCATAATTATCCCCAAGATTGCCTCAAATTTGGATAAAATTAGGTGAAAAGCCCTCCACTGTAAACTGTTTGCTTCCCCACTAAACAACACATCATCTAAAAACATTAAGTGGATAATATTTGAGTTTCTTGTGACCCTACATCCAACAATCAAACCTAATCCCTTAGCTTCTCCTGTAGCTATGCTCAGTCCATCAATCACCTGAATCAACAACTATGGTGATAAAACACATCCTTGTCTCAAACCCCTTGAAATCTTGAAGAGATGAGTCAGTTTTCCATATATGAGAGCAACCAAGTTCATTGATGTAATGTATACCATTATCCAATCAATGTGATCACTCACAAAGGCCACCTTGTGGAGGATCAATCTTGAAAATTCCCGGTTAACCCTATCATAAGCTTTAATTAGATGAATTCTCATGGGGCAAACCTTCAGTTTTTATGGAGTGAATACATTCTCTAGAAATGGCTACAAGATCCTAAATTTGTATGTTGGACAGGAAACCAAACCGCTCTGCCATGATGTGCAAGTATAGTATCTATTTGATCCTGTGGGCAATCAGTTAGGATACAATCATGTACATATAGTTACACAATAAAATGGGTGAGAAGTAGATGGGCTGGATAATCTACGAATGTACCGTTAATGGAACTTGTGATGTAGCCCAATCTACGTGTCTCTTCAGCGATTTCCAGCAAATCAGGGCCCATTATATCATAGAAGAAAATGAACAGTTCTACCAGCCATCCATCCCGTCCAAGACTATTGTCCGTTGCCATTGCTTTGATAACTCCAAAGAGCTCCTTTGTAGTGATTGGCTTGTCCATAATCTCATTGTTTTCTTCGCTCACCATGTGAAGGTATAGGTTGGAAAATTCCATCTGATAGGTCAGATTCGAGGCCTCATTAGCTTGGAATTGTTTACTAAAATTTTGGACCTCCTCATTCTGGTGCAACATGAATAACCTGTTCTCTTCATTTGTAATGTGCCAAATCATGTTAGACTTTTTCCTTTTCGAAGCCACACTATGAAAAAATTCAGTATTCCTTTCCCCACCAGCTACCCATGCCATCAGGCTTTTCAAGCGCCATTCTTCCTCTTGGAATTGCAATATCTTGTAGAATTTAAGTTTGCAAATCGACTTGTGTGCGAACTATGAATTTGTGGATTCAAATTCAATTTTATTGAATGCTTGGAAATTTAGGATTGACTTCAGTAGTTATTATTTCTAATTCGTGAACAATAAATTCTGTGGACTTGACTTGCGTACAAATTATGAATTTGAGGTTAATTTTATTCGTTATTTGGAGGTTATAATCAACTTATTGAATGGCTGGAAATATGGAAATATGCAGGGTGACTTGGGCCTATATTATTTCCAATTTGCTAGCATTACGGCTTAGATTGTGCTGTTGATTGTGAGAATTTGGAGTTTGTTTACTTGACCAGCATAGATGCCGTTCAATTTGCTGACTTTATATCAGAAATGTGAACACTTGCTTCCTTTTTATCATATTGAATGTGAGGTTATGAATACGAGGTTATGGTGTAGTTGAACACTGACTACTCTTTTCTCATATTGAATGTGACGTTAACTTGTAGTTGGAAATTGTGAGCATGATTTTTATGCTTTCAATTTTTTTTATCGAAAACTATTAGATAAAATAATTATCAATAACATAACATCATCTCTTATTGTGAAAATCTTTATAATCAAATAATTTCTACATGCTATTTTTATTTTATAATTTTTTTTTACTGTGATGATGAATGCTACAACAATTTGGCTTGATTTCCATTTCTATATTTGTTGGAGGAATCACCTCACCTCTATGGAATCCATAATTTCCACCCTAGAGATCCTAGTTACCAATTTGGAAAGTTTACTAATACCCACAAGTTTTGGTGTAAGGACAAACTTAGTCATGTATCAGAGTTAGGTTCTATTCCCTTAGCTGAGTTTAAAAAGGGTGTTGGAAGAATCACTACAAGTCTATAAAATCCATAATTTCCACCCTGAAATCCTAGTTACTGATTTGGAAAGCTTAAGGATATCTCCAGATTTTGGTATAATGACAAAGCTAAACCTCTTCAGTGTCTAATATTTGGAAATTTCATTTCAGGTGGACTCTTTGACTTCTCGAGTAAAATGAAAGTTTATTCATTGGAATTTTGCATAGGCAATTCAATGTTGAATGCATTTTATGTGATCTATTGGATAATTCGTAGCCTCCATTCTTGGATTGTGAGCTAGACTTCTTAGATGAGTGAGAGAATTTGAGGGTATGCGTACCAAATACTTTGAAATTAAAATATCAACCTTAACACTTGTTTAAGATATAGCCAAAAAAACAAAATGCCAACTACTTAAAAAAAAAAAAAACCATTTTTAGTTTAGGTAAGATGCAGCGAAAAAAAGAAAAAGAAAAATTAGTGCCAACTAGCTTACAGAAAAATAGAACCATTTTTATGTAATTTTAAATGAAATTATTAGAAATTAAATTTATTTCTGGTATCCCATTGTTGAATTTAAGGTTTCAAGATTGACTGGATGAGAGTCGACCCGGAAAGCTGAAAGACTCTGTCACCTCAATTGTTACTTTTCGCGTGCGTCGTTCGGAAGTGGACAGGGAGGTTCATCAATACAAAGGTGGCGCTCTAGACTATCCAAAGAAATTTTGAATGAGACGTCTGAGAAGGAAAATTTGTTAGGAATAAGATAGTCAATCCAGGTACATTCATTTCTCTCTCCCCAGAATTGGCATGGTCGATTCAGTACAATGAATTACTTGACACTGGTATACCTTTTGAGATCACGTATATGATTATGATTAAAACAATGACTAAAATCAATAAACATATTGATACTGGTATACTTTTGAAATCATGTATGAGTAAAGACTAAAACAATGACTAAAATCAATAAATATATTAACACGGTTATAACTTTTTGTAAACAAAAACAATGACAATCTAATAAATATATTAACACTTTACCTTTTCAAATGATGTACGATTAAAGATTAAAACAATGACTAAAATCGTTGTTTTGTGATCAATACTTTGTCAATGATTTTCTCTGTAAATCTCTGATGTCTAGAGCATAGTTACCAAATTCGTCCGAATCGGGTTAAAAAATTCGAAAATTCGCCCATTCGATACGAATACCGTATTATTTGATAAAATTCGATTCGGTTTTCAACAATGGTTAAATGAAAAATTAAAAGCGTCAAAATCTGTGGTGGGTGGTTTAGGTAGACGGAGCAGAGTGTTCATTCACTACGAGAGAGAATGTGAATGGTGGAACAAATAGTGGTGGGATGGCATCTGGGCGGAAGGAAAGACACTGGAAAATCAGAGTGGAATAGGAAAGTTCATAATTTCTAATTTTATTATTGTTTTTTTGGGTTAAAAAGCCAGTAAATAAGAAAAGAAGAATTTGTTACACTGAATTTGTAAGAGTTTGTTAATTTGCAATAGATGTTAATTTTGCGATGACTATTTTTAAAAATGTTTATAATTATTACTAAAGATTTTTGATAAATCAGTTTTAAAATTAGAAAAATATTTTAGATTTAAATTTAGAAATAAAGAAGTATTGAAGGGAAGTTTTTTTGGTGAATTGTATTTGTAAAGTTATTATATTATCTAATTTATTGGATTTTATTCAAAATTCAAAACTAATTTTAAAAAAATCGGCTGAAAATATCACGTTACAACAAGGAATTTTTTAAAATGATAATTTTTAAGATGTATAATGTCGAATTTTTTTCGAATTAAAAATTTTCTATTCGAATTTTTATCGTATCGTATCGAATTCGAATCCGAATTCGAATTCGAACTTGGTAACTATGGTCTAGAGTGTTTCTTTATAGAGGGAGTAATGTTGTGCATGACTACATTGTGGATCATACAATTTATCTATTATTTTAATTTTGGATTAAAAATGGAGTAAAATTAATTTAATTTAAAAACATAAATTTATTTTAATTGCAGATAGTGTTTCTTTATAGAGGGGGTAATCTTGTGAATAGCTACATTGTGGATCATACAATTTATCCTTTATTTAAATTTTGGATTAACATTTTATTGTTACTCTATTTTTTAATTAAGTAGAGTAAAATTAATTTAATTTAACAATATAAATTTATTTTAATTACAGATAGTGTTTCTTTATAGAGGGAGTAATCTTGTGCATAACTGCATTGTGGATCATACAATTTATCCATTATTTTTATTTTGGATTAACATTTTATTGGTATTGTATTTTTTAATTAAAATAGAATAAAATTAATTTAATTTAACAACATAAATTTATTTTAATTACACATTTAATATAAGATGAGAGGATGAAATTTCTTTCATCTTAACTACTGAACTAACATGAAATTAGAGATCAAAGTTCATATTTTAAAATGCAAAAAACAATGTCTAATTTTTTATTGTTTAATTTGTATTTTTGAATGTTATAGAGATCACATAGCATGTACATTGAACCATTTTATCAACTCACATTAAACAATTTTTTTTGTTAAATATTAATTCATATTAAAATATTTTATTCATAACCCACATTGGATATTTTATTTTATGCAACATTAAAATAATTTCTTTTAACATTTTTTTATTCACATCTTAAAATATTTTTGAAAAATATAAAGTTTAATTTCTTTTTTTAATTCTAATTACTTTACATGAAATTATATTAGGTCATATGGACAATTAATTAAATATGAATATCATATTTATTTCTTTTTTATTATAGTAGATATTGTTTTTCTATTTAGAGAATATTTGATTTTTATAAGAGGGACTAACATATACGTTGCCTTCACACCATGTGTGATGATATCTCTATTCAACTCTCTAAAGCATTCTACAACATAGTATGAGAGTAATATGTGATTTTATCCCTACTGAGCTAAAAAAAATGAATAAAGAGTTTGTTGTTTTGAATATGTGGTAAAAATATTTCACTGTCATCCATAAATAAAATATTTAGATATCCATGTGAAATAATGTAATTTTATATTAACTTTCTACATAAAGTAACTAAAAGTAAGAAATTTTATATTTTCACTTTTCACTGTGATAAAGATATATAATTTTTGTAACTTTTAAAATTACTTAAATAAAACACTGGAATATCTATACCAACTAATTATTTCAAGATTAGTTTCATATATGTATATAGAGAAAGTTAAAAAATTTATATTAGTGTTGAATGTAGTAAAATATTTTAGTTTTCATGTTAATTAAAATATTTCAATATTGACTATATAGATATAGATAACAATTGAAAAAATAAAATTTTATGTTTAGAAATGTGGAGTAGTCAATTTTGTATGAAATCTAATAAAGCTTGGTTGGAATTGAAAGTTTAAGTTGAGTAGTTTACACAATAGAAGTGGCCAATAAATTTTTCAAGGTACTATATATATATATATATAAAGACAGATCTATACATGTATGGTATGTTTTTTTGGGTGAGAATAAACAAATTATGTATTAAGAGGGATTAAGAATATTAATGTAAAAAAAGTAGATTGAGAAAATTTTTTAAAAAGTCTTGCATGCTCACTCCATGACAAATAGATTTATATTTGTTAGACACGTAAATAGATAGATAGATAGATTCATTCTATATTGAAATGGTTGGAATTACACATCTCCCTCATACTAAACACAGTATTGAAATATTCTAATTATGAACGCCGCGTCTACAATGCTACAAGGTGGACCAAATACCTAGAAGTGTATCCTCAAATTTTAATCTCTCTTGGGGAAAGATAGAGCCAAAATTAAGACAATCTAACTTGGTTCTTAATAGGCCATGTGTCAACTCCATATTGAGCATGAGAGGAATTGCACACATTCTTGAGACAACAAACTACACCATTGAAATGTTTTAACCACCATGTGGCAAGAGAAATCAAATTCCAAATCCCTAGAAATGCAAATATTTCATCAAATTTTGATCTCTAAATAGATAAGAGATATTTGTCTTTCAATTACCTTCCAAATAAATAAATAGATAAACAAAAATAATCTTGAAATATTCTCCTTAATTGAAACTGAAATAATTTCTTAATGGCATATCTCCCTCATAATATTATGAAGTACACATATGCCCCCATATGGATGAATTACACACATCTCATTCTTACTAGTTTTATTTTCCCACAAGAAATTATATATATAAAGTTTGTTATTGAAATGTTCTACTTAAATTAGCAATGGTATTGAACTTTTTTAATTAAGATGAGCATTATAACATTTTATTTATGATTTACATTATAATATGTTATTTTAGTCATAGTTGTATATGTCTATTTTGGAATAAGATTTATAGAATTAGTGGCTTTTAATTACAAAAAAATATGTGGATGGGTGAAATTTAATAAAGAGATAATATTTGATATTTTTTTTATTAGTTTATTTAATTATTTCCACAATACGGCACATGTGCCTTGTAACAATTGTTTTTTTCTAAATAAAAAAATAGTTGATACAGAACTAGCCACATATATCATAAAATCACACTCACTTGAGAATTTTCACTTGATTGTAAATTTATACATTTTAAATTCAATAATATTTAACGTATTAACGTTAATCATTAATCAACTATTTAACCTATATGATTGTTCTAGCTAATAATTTTTTTTCTTAGTTTATAATTGACAATGCAATATTTTATTCATAGTAAACACTCACTTTGTCAGCCTTAATTCTTGGATTTGGATTGTGAGCTAGACCTTTTGGATTTAAATTGTGAGCTAGACCTCTCAGGCGTACCCAATATTTGGTAAACACAGGTTAAATTTGATTTGATTTCTGGTATTCCAATGTTGAATTTAGGGTTTTAAGATTGACTCGCTCAGAGTCAACCTGGAAATCTGGAAGACTCTGTCACGTGGGTTGTATTTTTTCTTGTGAGTAGTCCAGAAGTGGATGGGGTGGTTCATCAATACACAGGCAATGCTCTAGACGATCCAAAGAAATCTTGAATCAGACGTTTGAAAAAGAATATTTTCTATGGAATAAGCTACTCAATCAAGGTACATTCATTTCCATTTCTATTTCTCCCCAGAATGGGTATGGTTGATTCGGTACAATGAACTACTTGACCATGTGGGAAAATGGATTATATTGAAACTGGTATACTTTTTGAAATCATGTATGATTAAATATTAAAACAATGACTACAATCGATGACAAATATATTAATTACACTATTATACCTTTTGAACTCATGTCCCAATGTGTTGCAGGGGCTTGAGACGCGAAGCTTACTCTCATTGAGTCTCTTCTTTATGATTAATACATGAACCTTTACACGAACCTTTGGACTTTTACACTCTAGCGTCCTTCACATGGCCTCCTGCCTTTAACGGATTGGTGTTCCTCAGACCTTGGAAAACCTCAAGCGAACCTCTTGTCTCAAAAATACTACCTCAACAGAAAGTTATAACACATGAAAAAAATGTACTCAAGCGAAATGTATCATGCTTAGAAAATGGATACTCATATATTTATGGAGAAGTTTCTTTACAAATTCAGAGAGAATTTCTGAAGCTCCTTTCCAGAGATAGACTGTTTAGGGATTTATCAAATGTTGTGACTTGTCAAGAAAGAAGCTATTTGAAGGCTTCCTGGACTTTCACAAACTCTTTCTTAGAACTTGAATTCTTCCAAGAACATACAGACTTCAAAAACCTAAGAATCTTGCCACTTTAGGTTCTCACTAGAGCTCTCACTTTGATGCACAGGCTCCTCAGATCCGATTCTAAAGAGATGGAAGCAAGAACTTCCTCCTCGGACTCAAAAACTCGAAAAAATAACCAAAATCACACTCTGAATGCCTAGAATGAGCGTTATTCCTTCCTTATATAGGAAAATGAGGGGATAAACATCTGATAGTCAGGTAGACAGATTTAGTACTATCTTTCGTCAGTCGAAGAGATCTGGCTCAAATCTCACCAAAAGTCGGAGAAGTGCTTCGAGTCTCATGACTGAAGAATCTTCATACTAAGTTACACTGTCGAAGATTTGAACAAATCCTGTGGAAAACATTGTACTATAAATAACTTTCACATAGTGGATACTTAAAAAAAAAGCCCACGAGGAAAATGGTCACTTTTAGTCTTGTGACTAGACATCATTATTACACAGTGGAAGCTTTCAGGACAAGCCCACAAGAACCAGTAGTCCCCCAGGGGTGTGGCCCCTGGAAATCTTATCTAAAAATCTCTACAAGAATCCCAAGCCTTTATATAAATTCTTCGTACAATCATAGGCTTTCTTAAGATGATTTGGTGTTTAATCTTAGTCACGACTAGCCATTCACGGTGTTTTTTCATAAAATAACCAAGAATTTGACTGTCTTGATAATTATTGACATCTCCAACAGTTTTACATGGACAATGCCAACATTCAGTTAAAAATCCACAACTGTCACATTCATATCGAAAGTCACGCTGGAAGAAAAGAGGATCCATAATAGTCTTGTTGAGGCTAGAAGTGTTCCACCATTGTTGAAGCCATTCACCTTGCCGTTGTATTTGTGTGGTCCCTGTGGCCCCAAATTTTACTCTTGAGTAGTGAGTTTCATTTTTTCCATCTACATTCATGATGTTCCACCACAAATTTTTGTAGTCTGAAAAGTTGTAAATGGTATCTGGGAATATAATACTTGGTTTACCCTGTGGCCACATTTTTAGCATGTCATACCATCCCAACCATCTGGTTCGATTTATGGCAAGATATTTGTGGAAGATTCTCCTCCGATTGCTTCTTTCTGTCTAGATCACAATGATATCTATAAAATTTTGGCTTAGGGATTCTTCAGTCAAATGTGTGGCCATCATACTCCTCTGATACACCATGTCATGTATCCATTTTCTACCTTTGGGGTAGACTTTCCTTTCAGGTACTAAGTGTTGAATATCTGAATGAGGTTGCAAATTTGCATCAAGTAATTTTGTGTTTCTTAGCTAACATGTTGGTTTCCATTTGGAACAATATTCTTCCTAGTTCTGTGTTTCAGAAATAGTTCTCAGAGTTTGTGTATGTTGGGAAGGGTCCCATTCTATTACTATCACCATGGCAGTGTCTTTCTGATTTAAATATTCTCTGCTTAGGAAGTCAGGAAGACAATTCTTTTTGTCTTTGATGTGTTCGACTTCAAAGTCGAAATTTGCAAATAAAGCCTGCCACATTGTGAAATTAGCTTCTCTTGCCTCCTTTATAGCTTTACTAGGGACTTTCTTTAATGAAGAGGCATCTGTTCTTAAGAGAAACTTTTTGTGTATCAGGTGGATATCAAATTTATTAATGCAGTTCCATGCTGCTTTGACCTCTTTTTCTATAGTAGAATAGTTTTTCTCAGGTGGGCTCCATGTCCCTGAGACAAACTGAACTATTTGTTCTTTTCCTTCTTTCTTTTGCTTCAAAATTCCTCCCCACCCTTCATTGTTGGCATCTATTTCAACAATTTTGAAAGAATATTCATCAGCGATATGAAGAATAGGAAGAGTTTTTACCTTCATTTTAATTCTTCTGACAGCTTCAGTGTGGGCCTGAGACCAAGGTTCTGGATGTTTTTGCAGTCTTCTGTTGAGTAATAATCTATCTTTGGTGCAATATTTGTAAAAGTTGCTTACATAGTTTAAACATCCCAAGAATCTCTGTAATTGAGTTTTGTCAGTGATAATATCTGGAAATTTATCAGCAAATTCTAGAGCATGTTTTTGCAGATTGATCTACCCATTTTTAATTGTATGGCCAAGAAACTTGATACTTGTTGAAATAATTCAATCTTTTTCTTGCTAAGAACCAATCCATTGGTTTTGACAAGTTGTACAAATTTAAGGATATGTTTAAAGTGGTCACGGATGTTTTTAGAAAATATAAGTATATCATTAATGTATACTAGTAACCAATCAAAATATGGCTTGAAAATATTATCCATAACCTTCTGGAATCTGGAGGGGGCATGCTTTAGCCCGAAAGGCATGACGTTCCTTTCATAGTGTCCTGCTGGGACACTAAAAGCAGTCTTAAACTTATCATCTTCATTAATTTCCACCTACCAAAATCCTGATTTCACATTAAATTTAGAAAATACTTTAGCCCCTGCTATTCTTGCTAAAAAATTTCCTTTGTGAGGAATAGGGTAAGTATCATTTGCGAGGATATTATTCAGAGGTTTATAGTTTATGACCAGTCTTGGGATACCTCTTAACTATTCTGAATGTTTATTAACATAGAAACCATAACAGTTCCAAGGTCTGCTGGATTCTTTAATCAATATTCTTTCCAAGAGGCTTTGTATCTTTTTTTGACAGAGATCTCTATATTCTTTGTTCATAGGGATTGCTTTGCTTTTGTAGGGTTTCCCTTCATACTTATCTTTGTAGGGAAATTTTACACAGTGTTGTTTTCTATGCCAAAATGCATTTCGTTCTTTAGCACAACATTCTTTTTCTATCTGTGATCTTAGAGTTGAGATCCTTTGTTTAATTATAGGAGTATGAAGAAAGTATCCTATATTTATGGTGGTCTTTAGCTCCTTGAGCTCTTCAATTTTTTTTTTTGCATTTTCGATCTGATGCATTGCTTGTAACATAGTAGACACTCTAGGAGTAGAGACAAAGGGTAACTTGATTGTTTGTAATTTTCCATCTGAGCTTGGTACAAATATAAAATAACGAGCCTTGCCATTTTTCAATCTGGCTGATCCATGTGGCTCCACAGCTGCTAAAAATACAATCCCCAAAATACAGTCAACAAGAATGTCTGCAATAGCAAAATTTAATTTGATGCAATTCTCTTTAAAGGAAATAGAGGCCTGAGGGACTTCATACAGAAGATATTTGTTTCCTAACCCAATCACTTGTCTAAAGGATTTAACCTAGTACTTTGGAGGTATTATTTTTGAATTTAGAATATTGACATCTACCCCGGAGTCACTAAGTGTTCTTAGGGAAAACATTTATATTGATATCTAGCATACCATGATGTTGCTGATATTGGATAGACATTACTCTCTTGTCAGTGAATCCTATAGTATCATCCTTTTTTCCTTCAAATATTTCAATATTTGGGTTAGTGTAGTATTCAGCGTATGCATCCTCGGTTTTCTTCCCTTTTTCTAATTCAAAGACCTGTGCTTTTAGAGAGAAAATTTCTTTTTCGGGAGGATGAATCTCTTGGCTAACTTCTCCTAATGTGAGGGCTTTGGTCTTAGAGTTCTATTGGCTACCTTGGAAATATCTTGTGTTTCTTTCAAATGAGGCATCGATGAATAATGCCTTTGGTTTAGTTTTAGAGGCAATCTTGCTACTACTCCCTTGATTTTTGTGCATTGTGCTTAGAAAAGTTTCTAGTAACTTTTCCTTCATTTCTCCTTCTCCCAATGTTCTGATCTGGGCAAGTAGCTTTGTTTCTGCATCATCCATGGTTTGTGCCATGAGAACCTTCTCCTTTGGCTGAGAAACATGGTCTTCATTAGATGAGATTTCTGATTCAGTGCTTGATTCACACTGACAGTTGTATGAATCAGTGCAGTCACATTCATTCATGTGCATGTTTAATTCTTCATCAAAGCATTCTGAAGAAGAACTTTCAAAGGATTCAGATGTTGAACAGAGTTGTCGTTGTTGTATCTATTCTCCAAATGAAATGTCTTGACAATTATCAGATTTGTGATTCTTAGAACCACATTTATAACATAGGGTTGGCACCATGCCTTCTGTTTTTATTGTCCTTTTCTTCTTTGCAGCTTCAAAGGATTTATTTCCTCTATTTCTCTTAGATTCTTCTCATAAAGGACAGGGACTGGAGGTATGTCCAGTTTGGCCACAGAGCCAACAAATCAATTTATTCCATTGATCTTTCTTATGTGCCTGCAGATGAATAACCTCAGGTTCATAGTAATGTGTTTTTGGCACATATCTATAATATCCTTTCTTGGTCCCTTTTCTTTTCCTCTGTGGATATTTTATGTATTCTTGTCTTTTTTCTTTCTTGGCCTTCTTTTTATCTTTTCCTCTTTTTACTGTGGGGTCATCTATAGCAAGACTATACTGGTTAAAGATGGGTTTGCTCTCTAGTAATCTTGACATCTTCTGCAGAAATTTATTAACTTTCATACTAGTGCATAAGCTTACCAGAACTTTTGTTATGATGCTGTATATTTCTCCCTAAGTAAAGGATTCAAAAGGAAACTGAAAAGCATCTTGTTGTCTTAGATAATCTAAAAATTTTGAAGGCAATGCTACTAAGTATATTTGTTTCCACAAGAGCTTTTTGCTATCTTTAACCTCATATATTCTCTGAATCTAGTCTCTATGAAAATCTTCATAATGATACATTTTATTACATTTAATATTCATGATAATTATCTCATTCTTATTGGCAAGTTCAAGTTCTCCTCCACACCAACGTTCTAAAATGAATGAAGTTAGTGCCCTAATCATATTGCTTTGTGGATCTCCATCAACATTATCAATGATATCTCCCGCTTAATCTTTCAAGATTTCATTTTCCATTTTTGCCACTATTGTTGGTGATGAATCTGTTTACCATCCCAAAAAAGTTCCTGTAAATCATTGAACAATAGATTTACAAGCTTCTATTTCATTTTTTCCCCTTGGGCACAAGATCTTGTATTTTGTAAACATAAGATCTATCATTTGTCGAATCTGAGCAACACTCAGATTGTCAATATTCCATTCTCTATGTGATTCAAGATGGAAGCTATGTGTTTATGGAAGTTTCCATTTTCCACTGAGATCAGGTGCTAGATACCTGGTATATTGACTTTGGAGAGGCTCATAAATACGGAACATATGTGGTTATGAGCTTTCAAGTTGCTCTACTTCTTTAAACAGTGAGGAGATAGTCATTAGCTCAGATTTTTCTTCGGCCATTTCTTTAGGGAAGAGAGAAGGAAATATATCAACAGGCATAATAGGATGCTGAATATTTACAGATCTCTTGAATAGAGAAAAAAATAGGAATCATTTTGCCTTTGGGGGCTACATGAAGTCTATCAAAATTTTCAGACAACTCTTCAATAAATTCGTGAGTAGATTGTTT
Source organism: Pinus tabuliformis (assembly GCA_031772625.1). NCBI lineage: Eukaryota > Viridiplantae > Streptophyta > Pinopsida > Pinales > Pinaceae > Pinus > Pinus tabuliformis. The sequence goes on from CM062805.1 coordinate 256,320,596, forward strand.
TCCCATATCTAATTTCCTTTCAAAATCTTCTATCCTTGTTAAGGATTCCTTAACAAAGCCTTTCAATACAGTAGTAGAATAGTTCACATCATTCAAAGTTCTTTTAATACTATTTACATAGACTTGTATACTGTCAAAATCTTTTTTAACTTCAATAGACTTTGCAGAATTCATCTCTAGCCCTTTAACTGTTGTATTTGTCTAGTTTATCTATTCAGTGGCCTTTTGTATCCTACCACTGTCATCTTTTATGACCAGTGGAATGGCTTTAGCATTGTTCTGTGCTGCTCCTAATAAAATGCCATTTGTAAGGAGGGAAGGTGGTAGGAGTTTCAATTTTACTACCATCTATGGCAGTCCAAGAATGTTTTGTTGAGGATGATTCAACATCTTCCATTTGTACATCTGTATCTTCTTGCTTTCTCTTCCATTGATAAAAAGACAACCAAACATTGTTCTTTTGCATGTATGTTTTCCATTCATGGGATAATCTAATTTTTCTGGGTATGGAGTGGTAAGGTCAAAACTTTCAGCCTCAGGATGAGTGTTAAATCCCAATTAAGCATGTTTTTCATCCATTGATGATCAATTGTATGCTTCCTACATCCTTCCATAACCAAAAAGGACTTGTGCATTTATGGTTTTGATGGATTTTTGCAACCAAAAGGCACAAAGTTGTCAAATCTAGATTGAGGGATTATTTCATCAAGTTGTTCCAGATATCCTAGACCATAGTGAGGCATACCAGTAGGGCGAATTTTGCTAAACATGTCTTTGAGGTGGGGTCTTCATTTTCCAAAGATGGAAGCTCATGAATCATTAATACATGATCAGTGTCATGAGCGAAAGGTATTTCAGAATACTTAGGATTTGGACACGGAGTGACAAAAGTTGTAGGAGGAGATACTACTATCCCTGGATGGTGGTTCTGATGTATGATAGAATCAACAAGGCTACTGAGATTTATCTTTTGATTACAACTTGGGAAAATGACTTGTAGGGATGAAAAGTTTACAATGTGGTCATATTCAAAGAGATCTATATGAGGGAAATTTAGATATGGTGTAAAATAACTTGTAGTATCTACTACTTGTGGATCAATATACATGGATGATGCTTTTTAAGCTAAATCAATTCTTCTGTGATCTATTGTATATCTTCTAGGAAAGGATACTACAGCAGATGATGGTCCTTCTTGTATACCAGCAGAAGTAATCTTTCGCAATGTTGGAGGTTTTGGGTTATCAACAACCCAATGTTTTGGGAAACTTAGGTCCGCCCATTTAATAATCTGATGTTCTGTCTTTTGATTCTTGGTATCTATTAGAACAACTGCACTAGATTTGGATTCTTTGTTGGGAGCATGGAGAAATGCAGGATAGAGCGTATTTGTGTGTCTAAAACAACCACGAGTTTGAATGGAAGTATTATTTCTCTTTTTCTTCATATCAAACCCTGTTGTTTGAATCTGTAGTTGTAAAATATCCTTGATGTGCTCATCAAATGTATATATAGAAAAGTTGGGACAACAATCAAAGTATACTAGTCCATTTGATAATGGGGCAATCATTCCTCCTATCAATGAATCTAAATACTTGTTATGTGTCAGATCTTTGACTACGACAAGAACAAAAGTATTAAGTCCTCTATGGACTAAGGGATTGATCCCTACCCTTATGCACCCTAGATGCAAATATTTGGTTCCTAGTCTTTTGGTTTCAGCCTGAAGTTTCTTAGTGTTAAGAAGAGAAAGTGCTTGTACAGAATCTGAGTTCTCTTGTATTTGACTAATACTTTCTTTGATAGATATTCTAGTTACAACTTTAAGATGAAACATAGATAAGTCATCATACACTTCTAACGAGGAGATACTAGGCAGACACCACTTAGGTGCAGGTTGACTTTCAAAATATTCAAGTTCTGTAGAATTTAGAAAACCCATTAAGAGGTATGTTTTCTTCATCATCTAAAAACTAATAAATTTATCAACACTTTACTTTTTAAAATCATGTATGATTAAATATTAAAACAATGGATAAATCAATAAATATAATTAAATAAATTCAAAAGTACAGAGTTTCATTGATAATTGTTTTGTCGATACCATCCTTGTCGATCATTCTTCGCCAATGTGTTTTTTTCTATAAATCTCTCATGTATGAAGTGCTTCTTTGTGGATAACTACATTGTCGATCGTACAAGTTATCCATTATAATTTTGAATGAAGATTTGATTGATATAAGTTTAATTTAATTTAGGATGGATTAATCTTTTTAAATTAATTTTTTAATTAGTTTCAGATGTCTTAATACTAAAAGGGTTGAAGATTTTTTAAGTAAAAAATACCATTGGGAAAAATTTCTCAAAAGAGTTGCATTTTTGAAATATTTAATTCTCGTAAGTGTATGATAAATTAATTTACATTGGTTGCATAGTTAGATAGATCATCTTTATAATAAAAATGGAAATAATTTCATTTTTCTTATACTAAACAATATATTATTGAAATGTTTTAATTCTGATATCTAGATTTATCATGTTATAAGATGTATAAAATCTTTAAAGGCCCAAAAATTTCGTCATTTTAATTCTTTTGGTTTAAGAGAGATCCAATGTTAAGATTGGCAAGTAAATCTTACCAAAATTTAATGATGAGAAAGGAGATGATGTTGCTTTGCATTTGATTAAATTTCATATATATACATGTAAGCTAGGAGTTAAATTGCATGAATATTGACTCATGAAAATGTTTATGGTCACTCTATATGGGGATGCAAGGTCATGGTATAAAAGACTATCATCTACTAGCTTATATTTTCTTAAATATTTCCATATAGCATTCTATGAAAATTATAAGGAAAGTTACCCATCTTTATCATTGTTTAAATATTGTTGTAAAGTAAATTTTGAAATTTGATTCAACACATGGAAAATGATTCGGGTAATGAACAATTAATGGATGAAGAAATTAAATAATTTTATGAAAATTATTTTCAATATTAGGAAGAGAGAGATGGGGATAATCAAGAAAAAAATTCTTGAGTCCATTCATTTCCTAAATCCTTATTTCAAGAAGAAGCTTGTCAAATTCAGATTTCCAGACTTGCATGCATGGATACTCAAAGAAGTAAATTGATGTATAAGATAGATTTTTAGGAAATTAATAAGGAAAATCATGGTAGACTACAATATTAACTGCCTATCTCTTCTTTACAAGAAAATTACATCCTAGAGTTGCAAAAAAACTGTGAAAATGAAAATTTTGAATTAAATCTTTTTTAACGTGAAGATGTAATTCAAGAAAATACACCTCTTGAAATAAAAAATTCGTAATTTTTTGAAGGTCAAGAGGGTATCCCTGTTATAAATGAAGTAGCTTTTGTATTTGAATATTTACAAGAACTTACAAATCCTTCTGCTGATGTTCATGATAGGAAGGAAAAACATATTACTTCTATTTATTTTTAGAATGACTCTGAATTTCTCGATGGAAATAAAGAGGATATAGGGAAAATTTCTCTCTGTTCAAAGTTTTCCTTAAGGGTCAACCAAATAGAAAGCTCCATGACATAGAAGAACAAGAAATATCCTTTTTTTTTAAGGAAATCTTATTTGCAGCAACATCATCAAAATTTTCAACCCTCATATGGAATTTCAAGAAAGTAGTTGGGGGATGATACAAAGTCACATCAATTTCAATTCTTATAAGGATCCTTTTGCAATGTTTTTGGAGTCAGTGAGTGGGCTCTGTTTTTCAAATTTTGTGAATAATGAACTTGGCTTCAAATGTCAAAATGGGTTGCCATCAAATAGGGTATTCTTTTTATTTGTAGACAGAGGCATGCAAGAGGTTCAATTGGTAAAAAAAAAAAATGCTTGAATGGTTGTAATGGATATTTAAAATTCCCTGATTAAGTAGCTCAGGGCTTATATTAGAGCAAGACATATTGAATAAGCTTGTAAGTTTGAGCATTTAGATTTCAGCATTGCAGTCAGGTCTTTAAGATTAACTTCATATTCAGTTGTACTTTGTTTTCAAAATGGTTTGATTTCAAATTTTAGTTTGCAATATTTTTAGTTTGGGATTAGTCTTAGTTGTGAATTTTAGAGCAATGATTTCATGTTTTTATTTAGAGCATATTAAAATCAGGAAAAAATTTAATCACGAGTCAGGAAATGGGTTTTAGAGTTCCAAATAGCCAATGGATCAAGCACTCGGTCTTCACATTATTTGTTTCCTCACAGGTAGGATCTGGGAGCCAATGTTAGCACTAAATACATTTTTCATAATTTTTTACAACATATTTATAATTGGGGGTAAACTTTGGGTCTTAAAGGTTCTTCATGCTAGTTGGTTTATTGGTAGGGGTTAAAATTATGTTTTATTAAAAATATTGGGCTCGAGGTGCAATCTCTAAGCCCATATTCCATACCACATATCTGGTATCAAAATTCCACTATTGATCAACTATCAAGCCAACAACAAATCATAGGTAGCTCAACATGCAAGGTGCCAAGCCATATGAGGAGCCAAAAGGGTGTACAACGCATTAAGTAACCTTTGAATGTCATTGGTTATGAAGATATTTCTGGCTCTTCATGGTTTCTTCATTTCAATTTCCAGGGTTCAAAACATTCAATGCCATATTCAAAGGAGAAACACCATCTGTTCAGGAGTACCACTAAATTTCAGTCGTTTCCAATTGAAGGGGTTTCTAAAAGATCCAAATACCAACAATCAAGCCTAAGGGAATGTCCAACCATCGCGCACCCAACTATACTTTAAATCTCAAAACTTCAAATGCCCAAGTGTTGAGGAAGCATAATACAACTGTTATAGTAATCACCTGATGATGCCAAGCGCTAAGAGTGCTTGAAGGAAAATTAGAAACATATTGAGAATGAAAATTTCTATTTAAGTGATTAATTTGTAATAGTTAGGGTTCAAATTTGAGAGCGAAGATGACTATGTGCATGTAAATATTTCTAATTTTAATCAAATTTTGCCATGATCAAAAGTACTTGTGCATTTTAAATCAAATATTCTTGTATCATTATTTTCCAGTATGTGCTTTCTTCATGTGATTTTGTTCCTTTCAGTATTTCATTTAATGTATTATCTTTATATTCGAATGAAAGCCATATAAATTACATAATTCGTCATTGATGCTTTGTGCATTCATATGATTCAAATATTTTCATTATTTCACTCTAAAGTCATTGTAGAATTCATCCTTGTTAGATGATCTATTTTGATGAAGTGTCTTCTTTATTCCACCACCACACTCTGGTGAATCAATTGCCTAAAGAAATACTGCCCACCTTGGCTTTGTAATTTCATTTGTTTACAAACCAACATATTGGAAACCTCTTGATTTATAGTCAGCTATTTTTACTCTATGCCCTTTGGTTATTTTCTTCTCTACCTACCACACCTATAAATCCTTGTCTTATTTGAAGATCCAACCACTATTTCACACATGAGCTACTATTGAAGTGGCACTAGATATTAGACTCAAAGTGGGAGCCCCCTCTAGATGGAAAGGAAAGTTTCTAATCCCAAAGATTGGTTCGAGGTTACCTTGGGATTCTTCTATGCACAACAAGGAAAAATTACCGAGGGCTAACATGGGGAAAAACAATAATAAATAAAGTTGAAATTCTTTAAAAAAAATTCTTTATTTAAATTTGTAAAGTGTCAATTTCATATATTAATTTGACATTAACTTTATTAAGTATTTAGAAATTGTGCATTTAAATTAGTTATGGAAGATGGAATTAGATTGAGTTTATTTAATAAATGCACATTTAAATTAGTTTTATCATATGCTTGGAAATTGACTAATGACTTATCTGAAATTTCATGAATTTCATTTTTTTCTTATTTAAGAGGAAAAAAATCCATTCGTTAATGAAACAAAAGAGATTACATTCATCATATGATTGGTTATACATTTCCAGAAATAAGCATGAGAGTGCTCATACAACAGAGAAGAGAATATGAACAAAGAGGATCCAAAAAAATAGAGTGCCCAAAGGAAGCAGGGCATTAATGAAAAAACTGAAAAACATAAGAAAAAAGCATCATGGTTCCTTGGCCAATACCAAAGTACAAACACTATGAAACACATTTTGGAATAAGAGATACAATGAAAAAAACTAGAACATGTAAATACATTCAGTGGCAGGAAATAACTGTAATACCTCTAGAAGGAGAAAGACTCTGAACCATGCTCTATGCCATTAACAAAAAAATGGAAACAAATCTCACCGAGGACCACAGATCTAACTCTTTTGGATAGAGAGTCTTCCATGAAATTATGTTGTTTGTAAAAGCGGATGAAGTTGATGTTATTGAAAGATTGTAACAAAGCTTCAATATTGCATCTAATGATGTAAATATGGCACCCTGAAGGAGTGCCTCTCTTGTGACCATTCAATCACTGATTTGGAAATACTAGCAATAACAATATCCTAAATAGCTAACCGAATGCACATCGTAACACACCCCACATAGCCAACTTATAGCCCTATTATTGGTACATTCGCCTTCTAACCAATAGAAATGATATGACTTTCCCGATCCTAGCTAAATATGCTCCACATCCACACTCCCCTTCTGGAGGGTCCGCATCAAAATAACCCATTGGAAAAGACCTCCCTATGTCCTTATGGACCAAGTTCTCTGAGATGAATTATGCTTCCAGGGGCCAATTTCCAAAAAGAAAGCCACAATATTCAAAGAAGTATGTTGCTCATTAAAGTCAATGTTGTCAAACATTTTGGAATTTCTAGTCCTCCAGATGACCTAGAATATGTACATAGGTAGAGCCCTATATTCATGTTGGTTAATTGACCATTGAGATAGGCATTGTCCAATTGAGGAACAATCCACCTCTGCATAAATTTTTAGATATTTCCAGATCTCCTTCGAGATCAAGACTGCAAAGGAAAATGTGAGAAAGAGGTAGCCAACGTCTTCAAATTCCATTTTGCACAAAGAAAAAAACCCTTATACCTGCAATCCTCTCTTAGAGAGGTTATCCCAAGTAAGTATCTTGTTATGGAAAATAAGCCAAATGAAGCATTTAAGATTTAATGGAGCTTCCTAGTTCCACATATGAGTTGTCCATAAATATTTGTTATGGCTCCTATGGTCCTAAGAGATAAAAGAGTATATTTCCTTAACAAAGATGTTTCCCCTAGATTCACCCCCACACCATTCCAATTGGTCATCCTTCTCAAACAAACTGATCCCAGCGTGGCAGAGCTTATACCTGTATTTTTCCCATTTGGCCTCCAATTGTACTAGAAATCTAATATCCTTGGAGTGTATCCAGAGTGGAAGGGTTAAAATTATGTTGTGATGGCCACAAATGTGTTCTAGATAATGTTGCCCAGAGTTGTTAAGGTGTTGTAGAATTATTACAGATAGAAGGTGATCTCCAGGCATGCCTTTGATAGCATCAAGGTCTATTTCTATCTTATCTCCCCTTCCAATAGCCCATCTTAAGTTACCACATAACCAAGGCTTGGCCTTCATCAAAATCTACCAAATCAGAGATACATTCTTCTTTTCAAGAGCTCCAACACTTACCCACTCCTACAAACTGTGATTATAAAGGTATTTCTCCCTAATGATATTTTGCCAAATGCCATATCCTTTAAATGCTCGCCATAGGTTCTTAACAAGCAGTGCTTGATTGAAGTGATTTGTACTCAAATTACTTACCCCCTACATATGATTTTCTTATGAGCCAAATGGAATTTCTTAGCTTTGCTAGTGCCACTCTAGAGAAAACTAGCCATAATGAAGTTAATCCTTTTGATGGCAAATCTAGGAAGATAAAATAAGTGCATCTAATAAACGGAGATGCCCTACAAAACAACTTTAGTCATTATTAGATAACTGCTTATTCTCCCACAATGTTAGCTTCTTATCAAATTTTTTAATGATTCAATCCCAATCCAGAGACTCATAGTTGTTGGGTTCCATATAGAAACCAAAGTATTATATCCTTCATCCATCATTTTGACTTTCATCTCAAATACGTTTGCAATTCCAGTCATTGCTTCTTGGTCCTTCCCATTAGAAATCAACTTATATTTTCCTTTGTTCATAATTAGCCCCAACGATGCTTCAAATTTGTATAATATTAGGTGAAAAGCCCTTCACTCTGAGATGTTTTCTTCCCCACTAAACAACACATCATCGACAAACATTAAGTGGGTAATATTTGAGTTTCTTGTGACCCTACATTCAATAATCAAACCTAATCCCTTAGCTTCTCTTGTCACTCTGATCAGTCCATCAATCACCAAAATAAACAACAAAGGTGATAGAACACATCCTTATCTCAGACCCCCTTGAATTATTGAAGAAATTAGTCAGCTTTCCATTTATGAGAACAACCAAGTTCACTGATGTAATACATGCCATTATCCAATCAATGTGATTATGCACAAAGCTCACCTTGTGGAGGATCAACTTTACAAATTCCCACTCAACCCTATCATAACTTTAATTAGATCAATCCTCATGAGGTATGCCTTCAAATTACAAGTTTTTATGGAGTGAATACATCCTTCAGAAATGGCTACAACATCGTGAATTTTTTTGTTGGATAGGATGACAAACTACTCCACAATGATGTGCAAGAATAGTATCTGTTTGATCTTGTTGGTAATTAGTTTGAATACAATCTTGTACATTGTAATAGTTCCATTTCTTGATGTGGTAAAGATGGACGAAATTTACCCATGGTACTTACCATGATATTTTCCCAAGGGATCTACCCATAGTATTTGCCTTCACTTTTCAAGGGAAAATAATAAGATAAGGGTTATAGACAGTTCCTCAAGCCTATTAAAGGGGATAGGAGATAGGAATTTGGATCATTGGGACTTACCTATCTATTTTCTCTTGTTGAGAACTTGGTGAGACTATACACTACAACAAAACAAGCAATTTGCACCAGATTTAGCACTAGATTTTAGTGCATTTTTTTCTCAATTGGGATGAGCAAATTGGTGCTAAATATGACCCTATTGTATAATTTTTAAAGAGTTCTTTTTTGTGCCAAATTTTGCATATTTTTTATGCCATTTTTTGCATCATAATTTGCACCAAGATTTGCATTTGGTTTTACAATAGGTTTTGCTTCGAGTTTTGTGGCATTTTTTGTATCTATTTTTATATCATTTTTTCTTCTTGTTTTGTGCCATTCTTTGCTTTTGGTTTCGTGTCGTAATTTGCATCAAGTTCTACACCATATTTTGCATATGATTTAGTGCTTTTTATTTGCATCCAGATTGTGCCAATTTTTTCATCTAGTCTTATGCCATTTTTTGCTTCTAATTGTGTACTTATTTTTACATCTATTTTTCAGGCCAATTTTTCTGTCTTTTTTTCACCATTTTTCGCATCCAATTTTTCATTTTATTTGTCTCGCTTTTTTGCATCCTATTTTGCACCATATTTTGCATCTAATTTTGCAACATTTTTTGTATCCAATTTAGCATCATTTTTAACACCATTTATTGCATCCAATTTCACACCCTTTTGAGCATCTATATTTTCATCCTATGTTGAACCATGTGTTGTGTCCACCTTTGCATCCCATTTGTCTCTAATGTTACATTCAATTTTGAGCCCTTTTTTCATCTACTTTTGCAATCGTTTTTTCACCAAGTTTTGAATCATTTGTTTCACCTAATTTTGCATCCAATGTTGCATCTCAATTTGCATCCAAATTGGAGGCATTTTTATGCCCAATTTTGCACCATTTTTTCTACTTTTCGGTCCAATTTTTCATCATTTTTTTATGTCCAATTTTGTATCCTTTTTGATGTCTAATTTTTCATCATTTTTGGCATCCAAATTTGCATCTTTTTTTCACCACATTTTGTGTCCATATTTGCATCTCATTTTGCACCCAGATTTTAGTTTCAATTTTCATCTAATTATGCATCATTTTTAGCATCCTTGGTTTCACCCTTTTCTAGTCCCATTTTGCATCCTAATTTTACACCATTCTTCGCATCCTCATTTTGGTGTCTATTTTTGCATCCTTGTTTGCACGCAATTTGGTATCCTTTTATATGCCCTATTTTGTTCCCTTCTTTGTGTCTAGTGTTGCACCCCTTTTTAATTCTACTTTAAAACCCCTTTTGTGCCATTGTATGCATCTTGTTTTGATGGCTAGTTTAACATCAAATTCTACTCCCTATTTTTCATCCATGGTTACATTCACTTTTGGCTTCCTGTTTAGAGTTTTAAATTTTATTTCCATTTATGACCCCCTTTATGGGTTTATTTTACTAATTTCAATTACATAGTGAAATATATTACAGTTTCTAAATATCATTTTTCTATAGGATTTAATGAACAATTAGATGAACATAAAACCCTATCAGTTTATCCCAGAAAGCTAAGAAAAACTTATTAAGAGAAAGGTTGTTCTAAGGCTTAGGATTTTTAGTAGATCAAGATGTAGAGTATAGATTAAAAAAAAGAGAAGGAATTCGTATGAGCTCTTGCATGCAGGTCTTATTGGAGTTTTTAGTGTAGCTAGAAAGCACTCCTAGCTAGCTCTAAAGCTTGGTCCTACACATAAGAGAGAGAAAAAAAAAACTTTTACAACATAATATCTTGATAATCAAAACTATCATAAATTTATAAACATTTCTGAATAAATAAATATAAACCATAATCCCATAAATTCATTAGTTAAATAGAATAAGTAAAGAATGAATAGTAGCATATGGAAGGAAGAACAACCGATCTATATTAATAAAGGAGTTAGAGGAAAGTTACAACCATTAGATGCAGTTGCAACAACATCTCCCCCAACTCCTAGCTCCAAAACTCTCCCTCTCAAGATAGATCTCAGTGGCGTGACAATACAATATTTCCCATCCTTTTCTCAATGGCCAAGCATCCAATATATAGGAAAGTGAAGGCTATGAAGATTTACCAAATTCCTCATTTGTTCAATTTGGGCAAAATATTTTGGGTGAATAATGTTTCCTCATATAAAAATGGCCTTTTCCACTTTTTGAATGCTTTTGCATCTAGGAAAAATCTTCCCCATGCTTTATGTCTCTTTCTCTCTTTTGTATGCTTTTCATTTTTACAAAAAAGCTAAAGATGATTATAAAGAGATCACATTCCCCCATATGAGTTTCTGAAAGTAAAAAAGAGTGTCAAATTCTAGTTAACTCGAGCTTTTTTCCTTGTGACTGTGTGAAAATTCTAGTAACAAAATTTAGATGAAGGGGACAACTTGTTATAGACTAGGATAATGTGGTCCTCATGGCACATAACTTGTATTATAGTTTTATATAGTCTATGAGAAAGGGGCATTTAAATCAACAACATAGTATTCTCCTCCAAGATGATGAGGAGGTGTTTTCATGTATAACACATTTAAGAACATGTCTTAATTCACATTGATAACCTAATATTTGTAAACAAATTTAAAGGTAATTGACAACATTCATAAAAAATATAGCAGTATCCTCATATATCACAATTCTCCATAAAAAAAATCATTGACAATTTTCAATATACATATATGACTACTAAATCAACACTTATTGCAGATATCATTATTCTAAGATAAATTTACAACATTACATCCAAAAATAGTAATATCATCATACATAATGATTCTCCATCAAAATGCATTGACAATTTTCAACACATATATAAAGTAACACAATAATAATAATAATATCCTCATCATCTTTAATTAAATCAACTCAGATTCAAATGTATGATTATCGAATTAAAATATTTCGTGAACATCACTATTTTAAGGTAAATTCACAACATCCATGAAAACAAAGTAATATCATCATACATAATAATTCTCCATCAAAATAATGTTGATAATTTTCAATATATACATAAAATAACAAGATAAAAATGATAATATCATCATTATATTTAATCAAATCAACTAAAAGTCAATATATCATTACCAAATAAAAATGTTTCAAAGATATCATTATTCTAAGGTAAATTCACAAAATCCATAAAAAAATAGGAATCTCATGATATACAATAATTCTTCATAAAAAAAATGTAAACAATTTTCAACATATTCATAAGGTGAAAAAATAGTACTGATTGTATCATCATCATTATTTGAATCAACTAAAATTCAAATGTATGATTACCATATTAAGGAAACCCAACTAAATATAAAAAATAACGCATGGCTAGCTAGCACCACCAAAATCATAGTCAAGATCATCCTCATGATGATTTCCATGATCATCATCCTGACCATCCCAGTAATATCATCCACATAATCATCACCAATGCTATCGCTATCCTTATCATCATCATATACAATATATTATGTAATCTAAACATAGTCTATATCATCATCTTCGTGGTCATTACCTGTAGCATTCTGGAAAAAAAAATCAATATTACACGTTAGTACTAATTCCATAGCACAATGAATATTTTGATTACAATGCTAGCCATAAAATCAGATAGGACATAATAATTTTTAATAGTACTAAAAAATAAAATGAAAATATGGTATAAGATATATTGGAGATACAACTAAGATTACACTTGAAATTCACATAAGTAGTAGAAGAATTTTTTAATGCATATGAAGTAGGTACCCATTTGTTCTTTATATTATATTTTGAATGTTTCTTATGATTCCCATGCACTATTGGTAAATTAAGAGTTACTGGAAGCTTTATTTCAAATTACAATTGTAATTCATATTAAAAATAGAATAAATTTTAACAAAAAAAGAATGTCACATGAAAAAGTAAATTGTTTTTAATGAAAATTAAGTCACATACAATATGAATGTCACATGAAATATTGAGTTGTTTTTAATGCATGTACTTTTCTCTATGTTAAAATGGATCCTAATGTCCATTGAAGAACAAATGCTCACAAATAATTACTTCATTTTGTCAATTATCATACTTAATCCATTAAACCTAGTCATGAAAATGATTTCATTCAAATTGCTTTGAACTCCCTATATATAATGTAAAAGAGAAAACTCCATGACCACGACCACAACCCCCTCCCTTGCCTCATCCACCATTAGAGACAATGAACTTGGAGTTATGACCACAATAGGAACCCATCTCATGCCTCATGTCCACCATCAGAGGCATTGAACTTGGAATTAAGAGTAGACATGTTTTGTTTGTTCTAATTAATCTCCAAGGAATCAAAACATGATCAATATATCAAGGAATCCATCAAGGAATAGATATATCATAGGAAAATCTCAATAGTCTTTGCCAAAAGAGTGTGAGACAACACTTATCTCTGATTTATGAAATAACTCGAGTGAGTGGAATGAATGATGAGAAACACTTACTAGGGAAAGGAAGATTTTTGGTTTGTCCTTATTTATATTATTATTTTTGCTTCTTAGAATGGAGGGGTGTATTTAAAAAAATTCTAAAAATTATTTTAAATTAAAAAAAAAAAAATTTTCTTATGTTTTAGTTTTTTTTAATATATATTTAGCTTTAGTATTTTTTTATTTTGTAAAAAATATATTTAGTTTTTGGTATTTCTTTTATAACAAAAATTATATTTTGTTTTTATAAAAATGGGTTTTAAACATTCCATTAATGCTAAATTTTTGATTTTATGATATAAGTTTAAATTATATATAAAAAAGTAACTTAATGCCATGTGTTGTGTTGTTGAGATGGGTATTATGCATCTTTTCCTTGCTAAGTTATAGAATGTGCTTGGGTTTTTTTAATGCAATAAAATTAATTCTTCTCTTCATTATATCTTGAGATGTTCAACTTACACCTAATAAAATAGTAAAATTAAAATAGGTTTTCCTTTGTCCTTTGTAGATCTTTGTCCCCATTAATCTTGGTCTTAATAGATTAATTGTCTTATGGTGGCCTTGAGTGGTCACTCCCATTAGTTGCATGCTTTTTAGTTTTATGTTAGTGACATTTATTAGGCTTGATAACATGTTATTTAATTTATGAAAATGTGTTGTTGTCCATATTATTGTTACATACTAATATTAAATATGTTGGTTTTGAGCATGGTTTAACAAAAAGTTCCCAAAAGGTTTATAGATTGTATTTTATAATGTAATGATTCATTACTTGATGAATTTCTTTTGGATATCTTTTTTTAATGATTCATTGATTGAGAAATTGTTATGGATATTTCTTTTAGTATATTAACTTATATGTGATAAAGTCAAGACTCAAAAGTCACCTCTTTTTGATATTTTCATTGGTCAGTTTCCCTTAAGGCCATCAAGTTCACCATTTGGTCCTAAGTTAAGGAAATATATGAGTCATGAAGTGGCATTGTCCAAGCACTTAAATCTTGAAACATGTTTTTTTAAGTCGCATTATACTTCCTTTCTATGTAAATTCTCCATGAAAATAGTCTCATGGAACATGAGGGGCCTCAACAGTAAAGGAAAATAAAAACTCCTAAAAGAAAAATGGTATGCAAAGCATACATCAATAATTTTGATATAAGAAAAAAAAATATTAAGTGAGGTTCTACCTCATATAATTACCAAATGGGGGAGGAATTTCCTAGTAGTGATTGAGGCTTAGAGATACTTGGGTGGAATGTCTATTGTGCGGAATGATCACGACATCAAGGTTACCAATATATTTACCTCTTTTCGCATTATGAAAATACAATTTTAGTTAATTGGCATCGAGGACTACTACCATGTATCCAAAGTCTATGACTTCAATATCGCAAATGAAAAACCTCTATTTCTCAATTCTATTCGAAGCAAAAGTAATTTATACTCCCCATCTCCATGGATTATTGGGAGTGAATTTAATATTATCAAGTGTCTCGAGGAAAAGAGAGGATGAATCACAATGTTTACCAAGAGATTTTGTAAGATATACCATCAAAGCCTTAAAGTAGTCTCTATTAAATTTCTCAAGCAATGAGTCTCCAACCCACAATGTGGATCATGAGATGTAATACATGTGTGTGTGGTGACTAAATTAATACATAGTTCTAATAACTCCACAAACTTAAGTTTTTCACTTCATCACATAAATTGACCGTAGTGTGACATAAGTAAACCAAGAGTAGACATGAAACCCTTAGGCAACAAACATTCCCTAGATCCTCAGATAGGTTCTTAAATGATGAAGTGAAAGTGCAAGGGAAAAGAGGACGCCATGCTTTAACGATGACAAACATGTGATCAAGTGTGACTAGGAGTGTATATATCCATACATTTTCCAAATAGGGATTGAAAACATGAGTTACCATTCATTGGGCCTTACTTTTCTTTATTTTGATTTCTCTTATGTATAAGACTTAGGGAATAAGGTTTTCATAAGTTTGGCACAACTCATAGATATAAAATTAACATGAATTTTCACTTCAACCTTAGAGTTTAGACTTAGATAAAACATTATAGTGTATATTTAATGATTTTGGCTTTCACTTTTTGATTTTATTTCATCACAAATGACAAAAAAGGAAATATTTTTCCCAAATCTATTAGTGCTTAATCATAAAGGTGTGATGCAATGAAAACAAATTAATGGTGTTACTCTCTATGAAAATGATGGGTATTCTTGAGAAAATCTTATGCTTGTGGATGTCTCTTCCCTAGTTGAGAGGGAGTGAGGGTGGGCACCATATTATCCATGTATCATGTACTATGGCCATGACTAACAGTGGTAAGCCTAGTAAAGACACTAGTAGGGAGAATGGTGGATTGGATAAACATCTAGGACCAATATTCTTTGATAATTTGTACTCTGGCTAGGACTAACCACCATAAGTCAATTACATTAATCCAAGATAAGAATAGTCATGAGGATCTACTTTTCCTAGTGTCAAATATTATGACAGTGGATTAGGAAATGATCATGTGAGGACATACCCATGAACATCCTGGTAGGGTAAGTGCCTAGAGAGGCAGTGTTGTCCAAATTTATGCCTCCCAACATTGTGCTCTGATCTAATGGAGAGATAGAACTTGTTATTCAAAGCCTTACTATTTTGATAATGTTGGCTATGATGATGTAAATCATCGTTGATGCTTATCAATCCAGATCCCTTCTTATATGAATATTTCAACTTGAGAGTACTTTTTCGTCTCATTATGAGTTCCTACCTAGTTTAGAGGGGGTGTCATCATCATCAACATCATTATTGTCATCATTAAATTATCAAAATAATCACCATTCATTTCGTCATCATCATCATCATGATTATGGAAATTTTCATCATATGTTCATAATTATAGGTGTCATAGGAAATATCATGAACCCAAACATGTTATGAGTGCTTGAAAAGGGTTGTTACGACACATGATATATGCAAGAGAAATAACAACTTTATTTTTTAGAGATGATCGATGACCATCATCGTCACTACCATTATCATCATCATTATAATTTGCATCATCCCCTGTCATCATTGTTGTCATCTTTGTCATGAACATCATAATCATCATTCATGCCATTATTGTTGTTGATGAATACCAAGATGAAAATAATGATAATGATCATCAGATGGTGATGACTTGGAAGATGACGCAAAAGATAGTGATAATGATTATGACCATGCCAACATTTAAAAATTGGAAAGATTGGCCAAGGTCATAACCATCGTCATCATCATCATTGTCATTGTAACCCCCATTGCCTTTATCATCATTGTCATTATCATAATAATCACAATTCATGTCATTATCATCATCTTCATTATCATAATCATCATAATTATTGACATTGTCATAATTTGTTCATAATTCTAAATGTCATAAGAAATACCATCAATGCAAAAAATATGATGAGTTTTGGAAAAGGGATGCAAAAGTGAAAAAAAAATGGGGGCAACAATAGATGTAAAATTGGATGAAGAGTGGGCACAACATAAATAGATGCAAAAAAGGCAGAAAAATTGACACAAAAGTGGATGAAAAAGTAGATGCAAGCTTGGACACAAAATAGGATACAAACATGGATGAAAAAGTGGAAGAAAACATGGGTACAATAGTAGGCATAAAACTTAGCACGAATTGTGGTGAAATAAATGTGGATACAACAACGAACACAAAAAATATACACAAACTTGGATGCAAAAAGGAGGCAAACTTGGATGAAAAAATTGATGAAAACATTGACCAAACATGGGTGAAATAGTGAACACAAAATTAGATTCAAAATTTGACACGTTAGAAGTGAATGTAAAAGTAGACATAAAATGGGATGCAAAAAACATAAACAATATTTGATGCAAACTTGGACAGAAAAGAGGAAGCAAATGTGGATGCAAAAGTGGAAGAAAATGTGGGTTACAATGATAGACACAATAACTGGCACCAATTGTGTTACAAAAAAAGTGGATGAGAAAGTGGATGTAATAACAGACACAAAAAAGATGCAAACTTAGATGCAATAAGGGATGTAAAAGTGGATGCAAACATGGGTGCAACAAGAGAAACAAAATTGGTTGAAAAGTATAGATGTAATGGAAGTAGATGCAAAATAAGATACAAAATGAGACGCAAAACACAACACAAAAGTGAATGCAAAAAATATATGCAATATTTGATGCAAAAGAGGATGTGAAGATGGATGCAAAATTAGAAGCAAATGCAGGTACAACAGTAAGTACAAAACATGGCACAACTTGTGTCACAAAAAACTGGATATAATGATAGAGGCAAAAAAAGAAGCAAATGAAGATGTAAGATAAGATGCAAAAAGGGATGAAAAAGTGGATGTAAACATGGGTGCAAAAATGGATGAAAAATAGGATGCAAAAGTTGATGGAACACAATTCAATGCAAAAGTAGATGAAATATGAGACACAAAACCTGATGCAAATCTTGATGCAAAAGTGGATACAAAAATGGATGCAAAAATAGATGAAAACATAGGTGTATATTAGGATGCAATCATGGATACAAATTTAGAAGCAAAAATGGGTGCAAAGGGAGGTTCCAAACTAGGTGCAAATTATGGAACAAGAAAATTGGATGCAATGGTGGAGACAATAACAGATGAAAAAGAGGATGTAAATATGGATGAAAAATAAGATGTAAAAGTGGATGAAACAAAAGTAGATGCAAAAATAGACACAAAACTCGATGCAAAACTTGGCGGAAAGGGGATGAAGAAAATGATGCAAAAATGGATGCAAAAAATGATTTTAAAAATGATTTAAAAAATGATGCAAAAGAGGATGCAAGAGATGATGCAAAATTTGATGCAAATGTAGGTGCAAAAATTGGACGAAATAGAGCATGCAAAACTTGGTCAAAAAAAATTAGGTACTAAACTTGATGCAAAACATGGTGCAAAGGATGGCACAAAACTTGGCATAAAACTTGGCGTAAAACTTGGTGTAAAATCTGGTGCAAAACCTATTACAATACCTGGTGCTAAACTTGGTGTAAGATTTGGTGCAAAACTCGGTGCAAACTTTGCATCATGTTTTGCACCATATTTGATAAATAGACACAAATAACACCAAAAATGGGCTCTAGATGCAAAAAGGAAGAAAAAAGGGACATTAATCACAGGGTTTTATTGTAGTACCAGTTCTAGTATTATCCTAGGACGAAAACCCCACAGAGACTTTGTTGGTGGATCCATTTAGGATTCAGAAATGGGATTCAATATCTTTTTCTTATTTTGTTGAGCAATCGTCCATGCCATCTTCAAGTGTTCCAATCTTATTGTATGGGCATGTGTTATTTTCTTTAGCTAATAATATAAATAAATGGTTGCATTTCCTTAGATCTCTTGTGTTCTATGTTTGTCTTGTGAGTATTTCATTTAGAGCACTAAAATATTCCAAATTTGTTGATTATTTAGCAATTTGGGATCTTACAATGGTATCATAGTTTTGCATCCTACCATCCTAAGGGATTTTTGTTTACAATATTTTCGTAGCTTCGGTGGGATTTCTTCTTGCACTAACCGATAGTTTCCATATTCAATGATATTTGGTATCCTACTTTTCAGTTAATTAATTAAGAAATTTTCCTAATTCTAGTTCGAGAATCGAATCTAGATATGTATTAGGGTAGAAGATTTTTCGATCTGAGTGTTGAGGCACTGGATCTTGTTTTTTTTGCAGGATTCATCTTCTCTAAATGGCGCCGCATTACAGGTTAATTCAAAAGGGGATGCGAGCATTACTATTGATCCAGAAGGGCAGGTTTCTTGGCACACTAGTTAGGGTCAGGTGGTGAAATTACACCTATTAGACTACCATTGAGGTCGATAGCTCACATAATCACGCCGAAAGCTAAGGGTTCATTTTGCGATTGAGAATTCAGAAAGGTTAGATTGGAGGCCACATATATCGCCTAGATATGAATCAAGGAGGACTCATAATCAAGATCTCACCCAGATCTGAATCGAGGAGAACTCATAATCAAAGATGCAAGTGTAGAATGATGGATTAAAGGCAAAGAAAATAGATGAGGATTACATTAGTTTAGTGTTTGTTGCGCTAAAAATTGCCACGTTGACATTCTGCAATATGTGTGAGTCCATTACCATTCATACTTTCCTTCTTTGCAAGTTTAAAGCCTTAGTTCCTCATATCAAGCCTTGAAAACAAGAGAAAGCCCTCAAATTTTTTAAAACTCTGGTTCCGCACTTTCTCTTTGTCTTACCTGCAGTCCCGCACCTAATGGTCAAGTCCCCTGCGCACCTGACCGCACTTCCTATGTGTTATGGGTACGAGCCCCTGTAAAAGTTAAAAAGGTGCGAGTACATTATAAAAAACTCACTTTTAGTCATTTCTAGAAGCTTCTGGAAGGAATCTCGAGGTGGCAAGTTCGCTCTTCTAAGGTTCATGCACGCCATACCTTAAGGAGCTAACCCCTTGATGTTAGGAGCTTATCCCTTTGAAGGAGGATTCTATCCCTTCATAAATGGACTTGTAACCTCCTCCTCTGCACTATAAAATGAAGCATTGGGCTGGTTACTTGGGAGGTTGGAAGCTGAATATTTTTGAGGTGAAATACTGTTGGAACTTAGTCTTGTTTAGTTGAGCTTTTATGACGAGAGATTACATACCTCTAAGATCTCATTTGGAAGAGTGCAAGGCTTGTCAAAGTAGAGGAAATTCCTATTTCAGACCCCCGGAAGAGCTTGTTCAACATCAAGGCTGAAAGGGTTGTAAGGTTCTTCTACTTCAAAGTTAATACAAATAAGTTTATTTTTATCAATAAGTTGTTCATTAATGGTTTATTTTATGGATTCCTTGATCACCATAATAGACATGATTTATGATATTTGCTATGCAGGTGCTATTTAATGTTTGCTTGTTTATGATTGCAGGTCCTTAAAGATAACTCTTTTGAATGATTGAGGGATGACTACAATGAATAAGCATTGGATCTAATGTAGGATCTTAACACCATTATAGTCTTTATTTGTAAATTGCATATGTCTAGAGAAAGATAGATTTGTTTGTCTGTTTGTTGCTAGACTATCTTCTGATACTAGGGAGATTGGCCTTGTCTACAAGATCAATTTATCCGGCCAACAAATTGGCGACTCCGCTGGTGAAGGAATTTGGTTTTTGGTTTTCTTTTGTTTTGACTTGAGAAAATTGTTTTCTTTTCTGGTTTTTGATTGATGTATACTGGCTTGTGTAGTTTTTAAATCTGCGAGTATTTTTTGTTTTTTTGAAGTTTTCAAGGGACCATACTTTCTCTTCACAGACAGTGCGGGCATCTCTGCACTTTTCCTTTAGTAAACAGAGCGGGACCGCACCTGTTACTTCTAGAACCTGCGAACCTTGTAAATGTTTTTGAAAAAACTAAAATACATTTTTCCAGTTAGGTTTAGGTTTGATTTAGAAGCTTTAGTGTCTACCTAGATCTGTATTTTTCCTGTCAAAAGCCTCTTGTGAGTGAGTTCCGATAGTATTTTTGTTTTAGATGATTTTCTATAAATTTGCATGCTTGGAGTGGTTTTCACTTTGTCTCTGTAGTGACTCTAAAATTAGAAGCTTGAGAAACCTTAGATTACCCTATTGTTTTTTTGTCTTCTTGATGAGTCTGACTTGCTTGTGAAATCTATCCTTTGTGAGAAATAGATTCAGTTTTCTCGTTGCAAATCTTTGAACAAACATTGTTATAAGTTTTGAATTTCATTTTTACAAAAGAAAACATATCTGGATGTTTTTTGATTGATTTGTTATTCTGAGCAAATGAATCCTTAGTTTACTAAACAAATAAGTAAAACATCCTCAAAAAGAATTGAAGCTTTTATTTAAATAGATTTTTAAAGTTTTCCATCCCAAAATTAGTTTTGGTAGTTTTGAGTGCTTTTCTAGAACTTGTAGGTCTCTTTTGAATCAAATTGTTTTTCTTGTAGTTTCAAGTTTTGAAAAGTGAAAGGGATTTATTGTGAGCATTCATTATTAGTCTCGTTATGAGTTCCTATTGAAAAAGACAAAAAGATTTTCTTTTCATTCCCATGTTGAAAGAAAGATTTGTTTCTTAAAGAATTGCATTCTCGAACTCTTTCTTTTAGCTAGAATTTTATTAAAAGAAAAACTAATCGCTTATCATTTTAGGTGCATCTTTTAGTGTTTGGAGTCGAGTCTTCACACCATCAAAGTTTCATTTCCACACCTATTGACTTAAGGAACAACCCATAAAAGCAATGCTTAATTAAAATTGATCTAGCAATATTTTTTATTTCTAGGGCTCTTATCACCAATATAGCTTAGGCTAGTATCTTGGAGTAGGGAGTAATTAACTCTCCAAGATAGTTAAAACAAACAAGTAGATACATCCTACGGTAGGAAATAAATCCAATTGTAATTGATACATTCTGGGAAGCTTCTCTTAAAGGAGTCAATCACGAGATCATATCCGAACCTTTGAGACAATCAAGTCTGTTTCATTGGGAAAGATAGAAGATTTGCACGTATTATAAACGGTAAACCTCAGATTAACCATTTTCGAGGAGCTTGGGGTCACTTGTTGGTAAACCTTGGATTGACCATGTCGAGGAGCCTTCAAGGGGATTGAGCTTTGTTACTCTGCCCTTTACCGTAGATCGGATCATATATTGTTCTCCAAGTTGTATTTGTTACTGTTGGTAACCTTAGTGTCCATAAACTTAAGATTATTTCCTAAGGTGACGGTGAAGGACGGGTCTCACTATACATGGAGCAGACATCGACTAGACTCACTTGGACTCTCTTAGGAGTTCTCTTCACTCGAGATGCTTTTGTGAAGAAACTTGTGCCAATCTATTTCATTAAACAGGTTGTCGGGGTAACCGTTCCAACCACCCTTTCTGTATTAAACTTTTACTAAGTTGGATTTTATCACCAACTAGTGTTTTTAGTACGGGAAGTTACCATTTTTGTGTGGTTTGAACTCTTAGATTTTTTAGGCGTGTGATTCAATTGTTTGTTTCTTAGAGACTTTAGGTGGTTTTATTGAAATTTTCTTTGTTTGCGTGTGATTAATTAATATTTAATCGTGGCTGGATTACCGAGACAATCTCGTAGACTTCAGGGGAAACCTCCTGAGTATTCACCAAGCCAACTTGAAGGGCTACAAGTTTTTGTATCACCTAGTGACAATAGAGTTTGATCACCAGAAGCCAGAGAATCATCTTTAATTGTTCATCCTAATTATCAAATACAAACAATAGAGTCTATTCAAGAGCCAATTTCCATTTCTAAAGTTATTGGTAGTATTTCTCCTTCCAGTGAATTAGCTGAAGAACCTGAAATTTTTGAGCCTGACACTAGACCTGTTGTTACTCCAACTTCAAGTTTTGCTTCTACAGCTTCTAGTTATCCTGGTTCACCTAGGGTAAGCAATATCATTACTCAAAATCTTCTTTCTGGCCTCATTTCTATTGAAGAACTTGTTAATACAGAAGAAGATGTAACTCTTCCAAAAAACCAATAGATTTTAAATCTTAGGGAGCGTGATTCAATATTTTATAGTCCTTTTAGGAGTGATGCTTGGTATGTTTCATTGACAATTTTTTTAGAAAACCCAGGTCTTATTTTTTCACCACCTCGAATTCCTTTTCATCCTATGCCAAGAGGTTATTATCCATGATCGATTATGTCAAGACAGTCATCTATGTTTTCCCAAACACTGGAAACATTTTTATTTGGCATTCCTTCGAGTACCAGTCACTCTCTGGTACTTTTTCAGGAGCATCTCCTCGACCGATTGAACGAGTGTTATCATCTAGAAGTAATGGAACTCAAGCATTGAATGCAGAACAAATCCTTATGATTTCTGGTAGTATTCCAAATCCTCAACCTCAAGGTAGTCAATTATCGCTTGGGGGGCAACCTCAAGGTAGTCAGTTACTGCCTGGGGGGCAACCCCAAGGTAGTCAGTTACTACGTGGGGGGCAACCCCAAGGTAGTCAGTTACCGCCTGAAGGGCTTCCTCAAGTTTATCAACCTTCAGGACAGTACATACCCCAAGGTCAACCTCAGACTCAGTACATACCCCAAGGTCAACCCCAGTTTCAGTACATACCTCAAGGTCAACCCCCATTTCAGTACGTGCCTCAGGGTTATCAACCCCAAGGTCAGTACCCAACTCAAGGTTTCCAACCGCCTTCTGGTCAACCAATTTTTCAAGGAGCTAGAAATGTATTGCCTAATTATTAGCCCTACGTTCAACCAGGTTATGGTCCTCCATATGCATAGCCTTTTGTGGGTCCATACTCCGAAATGAAAATGGTGTGGGATCAGTCTCAAACTCAACAGACTTTGCAACCTAATGTGTAGTTAGTTAATCAACCTAGACAGCCTTTGGTTTCTAGTTCCACCCAGTAACCTGTCCAACCTACTATTCAAATCCCTGTATCTAGTACAGTTCAGTAGCATGGACCTAGCTCACCTCGTACTCCGCCTCAAACTGCTGCAACTACTACTACCTCTGTTCAACCTACAACACTTGTTTCTAGAGTATCAGCAGCTTTGGTTTCTATTACCCCTGCATCAGTGCAAATTCCTCAAGTCTCTATGCCTCAGTCAGGACCTACGGTTCAGACTTCGGTCTAGATGCCTGCGCGACAAGCTAGTACGATTGCTACAATTGCCACAAGTCAACCACAATTTATGTATCAATCGCACCAAGGGCATTATCAATTCGGTCCTACTGTACCAAACCCAGTTTATCAGTATCAACCGTATCCTGGCTATACTTATCAACAGCCTCAACAACCCCATTTTGGTCCCGTTAATCCTGGTTTCCCAGGAGGTTATAACATTCCTAATGCAAATCTGATTCCAGGTTATCCTAGATATCCTCCTCTTGGAACTGGTCTCGCTACTCAAGGTTTTCACGACCCTAACCATCAGTTACCATTTATTGCAACTTTGGATTTACCTGATTTGTCACTCCTTATGAATTATATGATTTACTATCTTCCGTATTGGTCGCCAATGCCTAGTAAGTTTCCCAGTGATATCTCGAAATTCGAGGATAAGTCAGAAGAGAATCTGTCAAATCACGTTATGACTTATCACATCTAGTGTGCATCTAATTTAATCATTGATGATTCAATTTGATTGCATCTTTTTCAACGAACTCTTATTAGTCTTGCCGCCAAATGGTACATTGAGTTATCACGAGCCTCTTTTTATAATTTCAATCAGTTAGCCATCGCTTTGTTAACTCATTTTCAGTTGCCTGTCAGATACGACAATGTCACGGAACTGTTAACTTCACTATCACATCCACATATATTTCTGATCATTTTCATGAATTGCGATGTAGGAGGCATTTAGTGAAAGTTTTCATTCCGGATCAAATTTTAGCGGAATGGTTCATTAAATCATTGTTACCTAAAATCACTGAGATGTAGCTAAAGGAGGATTTGTTACTGAATAAAAGTCATTGTTCAA
Organism: Pinus tabuliformis; assembly: GCA_031772625.1. Classification (NCBI taxonomy): domain Eukaryota; kingdom Viridiplantae; phylum Streptophyta; class Pinopsida; order Pinales; family Pinaceae; genus Pinus; species Pinus tabuliformis. The sequence goes on from CM062805.1 coordinate 256,345,497, forward strand.
TCCCAGCACCTTGATCTTGTCTATACGCAGTCAGGTACTTTACATGAAAAAATCCCCGATCTTCCAAAACACGGTCAAATAATTGCAGCTCCTTCAGGGTCTCATGCCATTGATGGTATGATTGGTTCAGTTAGCACTAAAAGTAAGAAGAAATCTTCAAAGATTTCTTCTCCCATAATAACTTTATCTGATTCCCCAATAGGAGAGTCTTCTGCCGAAATTTCTACCATCATCCATGTTGTAGAATCATCTACGGCCAAATCAAAATCCGGTAGTAAAAAGAAGGGGAAGAAGAAAAATAAACAAAATTCAAAAGATAAAACAGATAAAAATGAATCTACTGACGAAAAATGAAAACCTCGTTATCCTTGTTTCATTTGCGACGAGGATCATTTTACCAAAGACTGCCCACATCGAGCAGAGGTTTCGAAAATTGTTAAAGGTTCTCAAATGCCTGCTGTCTTGAAGGATCCTTTTCCTACTCAAGATAGTAAGATGATTGGTTCTTCCTCGAATGCCTCAGAAGAACCCATTATGATGATGTCTCATGTCAGGATTGTGACGCGATCGCAAGATTATGGTAGTAAAAATCCCGTTGGTGGTAAAGAAGCAAAATCTTCCAATTCAAACACATCAACTACACCTCCTCCTGGTTTCGGTCCACTACATATCGAGAAACCCAACCCTGACTTAGTAATCAAACCGCCTACTAAAGGTATGCTTTGGAAATTAGCTTTCAATCCACATGCAAGAGCTGCTCAGAATTATAACATTGTTGAAGACTTAGCTATTTCCCCTTTAGCAATGTCGGCTTTGGAAGTGCTGCAATTGTGCCTAGAACAACATAAATTACTATTGTCTGCTATGGGAGCTGTCGATAGGATTCAAACCTAATAATATTCGATTTAGAGAATAGTACACCCTACCTCCCTCATCAAATGGATTTTTAGGTTCCAGTTTTAGTCAAAAACAGACCTTGTTTTCAGACTGTGATTGATAAAGGGGCTTCTACGTGTATTATGTCAATCTAGTGTTGGAAATCGCTTGGTTCTCCTGCACTCAATCAGTCTCCGACAATTCTAAAGGCTTTTGATGGCCGTGGGTTCCATCCTTTTGACATTTTGTAGGATTTACCTATAGGGGTCCAGGGAAAAACGGTAAATCTAGATGTGGAAGTGGTTGATGTCCCTCTAGATTACAACCTTCTCCTGGGTCCCAGTTGGTCTTATGCTATGACTGCTATTGTTTCATCGATCTTTCGGCTTATCAAGTTTTTTCATAACGGAAAGATCATTACGATAGACTAGATGACTTAATTGTCATCCGAACCAGCCTCTACAAATAGTATTCATCACATCGGTAAAATGACTATCCCTTACAAGGATGTTAGCGCAGGTTTGATTAAAGATTCCAGTTTATTGGGAACTTTTTCCTTCCCTCCTCTTAACATATCACCTTCTATTGCAACTATTCATATGATTTCATCGAATACTGTTACTTTTGATGATCCTTGGATCATACCTTTCGATTCTAGGGTGGATTCATTTGGTGGCGCGATGTCTTTGAGTCGCTTTGAAATTTCATGTCAAGCTATACAGTCATTTTCTGATTCTTATTCAACTAAGACTGATCTTCACCCTATAATTGTTGCCAATCCTTTCGCAAAGTGGGGTACTGACTTTATTACATGTAACCCTCACTTGGCTGGGGGCATGCATATATTATCCTAGCGGTAGATTATTTTACTAAGTGGGCCGAGGTGATGCCTACATTTTTGGCAGACGACAAGACTGCTGCAACTTTCGTATTCAATCATATAATTGCTAGATTCGGTATTCCTCAAGCTATTATTACTGATCATGGAAGTCACTTTCAAAACATTATGATGACTGAATTGACAAATCAACTTGGCCTACGCTACGATAATTCTACTCCGTATTACCTGCAGGCCAATGGTCTAGTTGAAGCTATCAATAGAGTTTTAGTCACTATTATTAGACGAATCATTGGTATTCATAAGTCAAATTGGCATACCATGTTATTTTCAGCACTTTGGGCATATCTAACCTCAGTAAAAAACATCAGCAGGTTTCACTCCTTTTCAATTGGTCTACGGTTTGGAAGCAATGTTACCTATTGAATGCGAAATTCCATCATTACAATTAGCCATAGAATTACTCCCAGCTACTTCTGAAGAAGAGAAACATTTTTTGTACTTAGCTCAGCTAGATGAGAATCGACGCATTGCTGCAATAGCAAATGAGACTCATGTGAAACGAGTGAAAGCTCAGTATGACAGAAATGTTACACCTCGTAATTTTTCAGAAGGAGACCTAGTTTTACTATATGACCAGGCAAACGATAAGCTAGGGGCTGGAAAATTTGTACCTATGTGGCATGGTCCTTACATTGTTAAGCGAAAGCTGGCAAAAGAGGCTTATGAATTGATAGATTTTGATAGTGTCTCTTTACGTAAACCTAGAAATGGACTTTATCTGAAGAGACATTATGCTTAAATTCGGTGTGGAGATTTTTTGTTAGATTATTTTCTTTACTGCTGGTGTGTTTTAGATTAGAAAAGTGTGCCTAGTTTAGAGAGTGCTCTTATCATTATTCCTGCTTATCTTGATTTTACTCTTGATATTGTAGATGTCGACGTCTCTTCAAACATACATTGGTTTTGCTGATGGTGCTTGTCATAATACACGGAACATTTCTTCCGTAGCTTGGGTTATTTATTCACCCTCTTATGAGTTAGTATCTATGCATGGGGTAAGCCTCGGTCAAACAATGAATAACATTTTAGATTATAGTGCAGTGATTGAGTTATTATTTGAACCCATCTCATTTGGGATTCGGAGTTTGATTGTTAGGTTGGATTCTAAACTCATTGTATTACAGCTTAACAGGGTCTATGCCATTAGAAATCCAATGTTATTAAGGTTATTTTTGAGAGTTCGTCTCTTGGAACGTGAATTTGATTACATTGAATATCAGCATATTCCAAGACATTTAAATACATTAGCAGATGCAGTTGCTTCTAGTATGATAAATAGACATTTGCAATAATTAAAACAGTAAATTTAATAACATTCGATAACATGTTAGATGAGATAGCTGGTAATAATGATATATCATAGCATAGAAGTAGTGTTTCAAAAATATACATCGTCTTCGATCACAGGTTGAAAAACACCTTATGATCAGTGAAAATGATAAATACAAAAGTCAAAAATGTCATGAGTCTACAAAATCCATCATCCTATCCCTGGCGATGGTCACAATAAGAAACCACTGCTCGGGCCACCCTACATAGGAACCTCCTAAAAGGTCCTGGGACCCCAATCACATATCTTTGTAACCTAATTGGAATATCATCTATATTCGTCTCTGGAATATCTAGTGTCAGGCGATCTAGATGATGCTCCAAGTCGGTCAGGATCTCTGGTGATTGGTCCTATGAGGCTGGTACTGTTGCAGCTGGGTGTCTCCTCTCGAAAGGCTGGAGAGCGGCTGGTTGTCATGGACCCACATCTGCATTTAAACTTTTGAGTATCAGTTTTGGACGATTTAAAAAAAAAAAAAATAACTTAGAAAGTGTTGAAAATGATTTTACCTGAGTCATCCCATTGTTCTCCTGGTGGAAGAATCATGTCTAGGTCACCATGATAATCCATCCCAGCATATGGAAAATCCTGAATCGCAAAAAATTGGTTGTTCAACCAATGAAAGTACTCAGGCAGAAATCAAACAACCTCTGTACCCTCCTCAAGGTGGCAGGACATCAAGGCAACCCAGCGAACTATCCTAGGCTCTCGAGGAAGACTAGCATCAGCAGGAATATGCTACGGAGCTAACATGGGGATCCTCTCTAGAGCAAAGCTGACCACGATGAATCCATATCCAAAATTTTTCAGTTGTCCGTTCTTTGCTCTCGTTAGTTGGCCTTTCACATTTGCCAACACAACCTTGCACTAGTTGAATATTTTTCCTCAAAAATAGTCTACTACCATCTACATCTGGGATCCAGTAGCCACATGCAATGTTGCACTCCCGCATAGCCTGGTAACAGTCAATGCAATGACCTTAAGCTCGGGATGGTTGATAGTTTTAATATCAATCCGTTTTTCCTTTGTTTGATCATCACAAAACTCTAATCAGAGACTAGTGACAGACTGGCCACCTGGCCTAGTCCCGAAAAGAGATAATTGTTCTCCCCTCTTGGACAAACCAGTCAAAAGATATATGTCCTCCAGCTCGATTTCAAGCTAGTGGCCACCAATCACAAAACACTGGTCCTGTGTGTTCCATTTGTCTACTAGCCATTGCAAGAGGTCTACTTGGGCCATCATACCTTGTATGCCCCATAACTTTAGCAATCCTCATGCTCTCAATGCCTGCATTGTGGGCATATGATTTAATGCAGCGAAATGTACATCCTCACGCTCGCATTCTCGCCAAATAAGAATTTTGAATGTCCTACAATGCATAAAAAAGCATATTAGGACAACCTTGTTTGAAAAGTTTTGGGAAAAAATGGAGAAAAATGAATTTTAAAATTGATTTTCGCAGGGTCCGCACCCACCACTTACAGACAGTGCATAGGTCCACACGGGCTGTAAGCAACAGGTGTGGACCCACAACTTTTTTCTTTGTAGAAAAAGTCGGGGTCTGCAGGGGCTGCGTGTTGCACCTGCGGACCCCCACAAGCGAATTTCTAAGCCAATTTTTCCCTTAAAAATTAAATTTAAAGCCTAAAATCAAAATGTAAATGGATGAAGTACAAGATAAGGAGGTCATGGATTACTTTGAGTTGACGGTTTTCGATTCCGACAGACGGATTTTCCAGAATCTTCACAGGAACTTTATTACCCAAAAGCTCTCACTTTTCACTTTGAACTCAAATGGTAAAAATGAAGTTGGAAAACCCCTTTTATAAGTTTTTTTGAATAAATGAATTTATAATTTATTTATTTTTCACTTTAAAAAGGCAATTTTTAGATCATTTTTATTTATCTTAAACAGGTATGTGTAATGTTTTGAATTTTTGTGCAAAATATTGGATTTTTCAGGAAAATTTATCATTTTTCAACAAAGAGCATACATTTATCACTTTTTTGGACTCTTTCAAAAATTTACGAAAAAGCGAAACATTGGAGTCCTCTTTAAGCTCTTTTAAAACTCTCAAAAATTGAAAAGATTGTCGAGCACTTGATTGTTCGAACTCATTAAAATAAATGAATAATCATCCCTTTAGTATAAGTTTACCCCTTTTACGGACGGAAATGGACTATTTACGAAAAAGGTACACATTGAGTAAATACGGTCAATAGAGTCCTCTTTAAACCCTTTTCAGACTCGTTAAATATGAAAAGATTGTCGAGTGCTTGTCTTTTTCAGCTTGTTAAAGTATTGGAAAGTCATCCCTTTTGTATTATTTTATACTTTTTCAGGCCTAAGGGATTATTTTACGAAAAGGTACCATCATGGAGTCTCCTTAAGTTTTTCTTCTCACTAATTGAAAAAGACTGAGTTTTTCCTATACTGGATTTGTTAAAATTTAACAGTAAAGGACTTGTTCAATTTCAAATAGGAACAAACCACTCCTTCTTAGGGTTTGAATTTTAAACTAAGTTGGACTCATCCAAAGGATGAGCTTATAGACAAGCAAATCTTATCCTCCTCAAGCTTGTCAAAAATAAGGAGGTACTTGCCAGAAATGGTGGGGGAAAAGAGAGAAAAATGAACCTATTTGTTAGACTTTGTTTTATAAAAACCCGTCAACCACTCTTGAACAAGATACTTTTTGTTCACCTGGGTTGGGAAAATCCTTTGCCTAACAGTTAATCAAACCACATTGAAAGTCTTCTGCCAGTTTCTGGGTATTAGCTTTGGGTCAATTTTCACCAAACCATTTGCAGTGTCGTTATGTGTTCAAGGGATCAGTTCAAACAAACCATTCATCTGCAAAATATCTATCATCCATTTTGACCATCCTTGAGTCAGTCCTTGATAATATATTTCTACAAAACTTGATCTATGATTTCGTGTTGTGGGCTCGTCTATTACGGATCACTTTCTATCGACTTTGACTCATTATCTAGAAAATTGATCTAGAAATCATCAGTACCTTGAAAGATGCATGCCCTAATGGCAGTTTTCTCACGTTTGACGATAGTTTGTATCATTGACCTTTGATCGAATGATTCTATGACATTTTCGACTTCGACTCATTTATTCACATTTCATGGATTATACTGGGTACTTTGAGAGCCATTGACATTACTGGTGGTTTCTCTCACACTTGTTAACAGTTCACATCATTGACTAGTAATCAAGTGGTTTCTACCATGTACGACTTCGACACATTCATTCACATGGATAGAATCGTAGTAGTTCAGGAAGTGGAAATCAAGACCCTGGATCTAGTTTCTACCATCTAAGCTGTGAGGACTTTTGTTATTCATTATATAATGGACTATTCATAAACAGATGGCTGCGTCCATACTGTGTCTACATATGCCTATGCTCTTGATGTATTGCAAAATCATTCCTCTATCATAATAGTTTAGTAAGTTTTCTAGTCAGTTTTGATCTGAGTATGGGAATGCCTACTTCAACGATATATATATATATATATATATATATATATATATATATATATATATATATATATATATATATATATATATTGCATTGAATGTTTTTACAGGTTACGAATGGGGTGTCCATAGGATGATCCTTGAAATGATAAAGTACTTCACTCTTCATACATGGAAGACTCCATCTTCATCTATTACAGACTTAGCACTTTAGGGGGCAATCTGTTGCACTAAAAATTGTCAGCTTGACATTCTGCAATCTGTGTGAGTCCATTGCCAATCATACTTTCCTCCTTTGGAAGTCTAAAGCCTCAATTCCACATATCAAGACTTGAAAATAAGAGAAAGCCCTCAAAGTCTTTAAAACTCTGCTTCCACACTTTCTCTTTGTCTTACCTGCGTTCCCGCACCTAATGGTCAAGTCCCATGCACACCTGACTGCACTGTCTCTGTGTTATGGGTGCAGACCCTTGTAAAAGTTAAAAAGGTGCAAGTACATTCTAAAAAACTCACCTTCAGCCATTTCTAGAAGCTTCTAGAAGGAATCTTGAGGTGGCAAGTTCGCTCTTCTAAGGTTCATGCACTCCATACCTTAAGGATGTAACCCCTTGATGTGAGGAGCTTATCCCTTTGAAGGAGGATTCTATCCCTTCATAGATGGACCTGTAACCTCCTCCTCTGCACTATAAAATGAAGCATTGGGCTGGTTACTTGGGAGGTTGGAGGCTCAATATTTTTGAGGTGAAATGTTGTTGGAACTTAGTCTTCTTTAGTTGAGTTTTTATGAGGAGAGATTACATACCTCTAAGATCTCATTTGGAAGAGTGCAAGGCTTGTCAAAGTAAAGGAAATTCTTGTTTCACACCCCAGGAAGAGCTTGTTCAACATTAAGGCTGAAAAGGTTGTAAGGTTCTTCTACTTCAAAGTTAATAAAAGGAAGTTTGTTTTTCTCAATACGCTATCCATTAATGGTTTATTTTATGGATTCCTTGATCACCATAATAGACATGATTTATGATATTTGCTATGCAGGTGCTATTTAATGTTTTCTTGTTTTTTATTGCAGGTCCTTAAAGATAACTCTTTCAAATGATCGAGGGATGACTACAACGAACAAGCATTGGATTTGAGGTAGGATCTTAACACCTCTATAGTCTTTATTTGTAAATTGCATATGTTTAGAGAAAGATAGATTTGTTTGTCTATTTGTTGCTAGACTATCTTCTAATACTAGGGAGATCGCCCTTGTCCACAAGATCGATTTATCCGGCCAATAGTGTGCTACGAGGGGTCATCATTGAGAGGCCATAAATATCACTTATCCTGCATCTCTTCTTTACAAGGAGAAGCCAAAAGTATTTGGTTGGGAGATGAGCATTAATTATTTTTTAAGGCCGAAAATGAATTATCTAAAGGGGGCTGCATTAATTTCCATAAGGTCTAGTGTTTCTCACTTGAAGATCGATATGCCAATTTATTTGGAAGGTCAATATCCCTTTTATCTGAAGAACAAATTGATTTACCACTATGTAGTTAGGAAGTAGGCCTAGTTTTATACCAAGAGACTGAGTTTACTATCCACTTGGGGACCAAATTATTTATTTGTTTATTTCTTGAAAGATTTATTCACTAATCTATTTGGGGGATGAAGTGACTAACATGAGGTTGTATATCTTATTCATCTGGTCATTTCACTTAGAAGCCAAATTATTCATCGACACGGAGAATTGAGTTTAATGAGCCAGGGCCCATATCCTAATGAAATTGTTTCTGCTACTTGAGACTGAATTGTCGGATTCAATACTGATTTATTGAGTAATTTGAGGACTATTGGAAGGATTCGACCCAATCTGGGTTGGTCACTGTAAGACATAACCGATCTATTTCTTATAGTTAAGGAGTTAACCCCTTACGTATCCCCATGAGCGAAGGAGATAATCACGGTATTGGCACCTAACGTTGGGAAACAAATCAAGGATTAGGGCATCTGAAATATTAGTTGAAAATTTGTGGAGGGGAGATTGAAAAAATTTATTAATGATGGCTTGGATTGGGGCCTATAAATTCACCACATTGAAAGGACTACATTCTAGTTTACATTCACCATATCACTAGAATGGTCACCACACTATAGTCATCTAATTCTTACGTCGGTCCCAAAGGCCATTTTCATACGCCATATATTGTGAAGAGGATGGTGTGGTTTCCTTACATCAACGATTGCCACATAAAACAAAAAGTGATTACATTGCATGAGGCATGAGGCCACAGCAAGGTCAAGTTGTGCTCAAGTTGCTATCATGAGTTATTGCGGCATAGAGTCGGATTTGATGAGGAGCCATCACCGAGGAAAGGTCTGAGTCTATCATCATGGTAAGAGCCACCAAAATCATCATCTAGCTTGACATGCCCAAATATTAATTGTGGATTGGTTTTGGATCGCCACGATTACTGTTACAACCTTGAGGTCGCTCCTACCATAGTGGGAAGGACTGAGTTGACATTGCCATTATCTCTGTCTCAAGTCAAAGTATGGAGAATGGGATAGGGTCGAAGGAGTTGAACACCTGTGCTACTGATCCAACCGAAGTCTACCCATATTAAACTGTTGGGGACATAAATAATCACATAACATGGTAAGATTGTTGGGATATATAAAGGATTGACTATCTAGGTGGATTTTATAATGGGATGGGCCTCACATGTGGCCATATAAACTCCAAAGACCTTTGAGAATTTCTGTTTCAACCTTAAATTTATATAGATGACTTTTCACTAGGCTTGTTTGAGATAAATCTAGGATCTTACACGTTCTATATGACTAACTTTGACAACAATCAATAATTTTATCTCTACATGTAAGTGTATGGTCTTAATATTTTATCTTGCCAACAATTTGTTTAAGGAGAGTGTTATAGTGACTTTTTATACCAACATGGCTTGAATACCCACGTGAATCTCACGCAAAATCTTGATTGCCCATGTGACCATCGCATATATGCTCGAATACTTTCAAATTTGAGCATTAAGATTCTAGTTGCATCTTCAAGTGTGGCCCCTAAGGTATTTTCATATAATGAAAGCAACACACATATTCCACTTGTAGCAACAACAATACAGGGGTCCCATTTTCCCGTTCATGAAAGCACCATAATTACATATGTACAAGAAGAGTAGAGGACAACAAGAGCACCAGGCCAAATCCATATCACAATGTAGCACAGAGTTTGATAGGAGAGTGATTAAAGGACAAAGTGTTCTTTATTTCTAACCCATCATATGAATTTGTGGGTCTAGGTTTTGTGCCACTTAGATTTCCTATAACCCCTTTTCTTTCAACAATATAGAGAGACCTTACAGCTTCCTAAACTGATGCATTCTTCATATTCTTCTAAAATGTTGTATCAATTGTGTGATTGAGAAGTCATATAACCCATTTTCCTTCTAATCCCTCTTCTTCTATCAATATAGAGATAAGAAGTCATCATTTTACTTTTGGAAACACCTCAGAAATCGGGATGGTAATACATCATCCGGTCCTCTATGCTAAACTATTGCGGATAAAAAATGGAAAAAACTTACAAATGAGAAGCAAGAGAAGAATAATAGGGCCTTCTCTGGGAAGTTCCATGCTACCCTTTAGTAATCAAAGGATATCTGGAAGGAAGATGTAAAAAGAAAGTGTATCTTTGAACATGGATCCAAATTGTAGTATACAAAGTCCAAAGATGTACTCTTACAGTTCGATACATTAGAGATGGCTTTGTCCCTGATAAAGAAATCGGATTGGAAAAGGTCAGGCTGGGCCTTGGAGCCATCAATGATTGCTCTGATACAACCCATGTTCTTGGAGCCAGGAAAAATTTTAAGAACGACCCTAAATTTATATGTATAATAAATGGGCTAATCCCCATGATACATAGGAAAAATGGGAGGCGATTTTATCAATAATATAATATGTATATATAATTTTTTTGGTGAATCCCTCACCAGATTATATTATCTTGTACAGTGATGGAGAATCTTTCACTGAATTATAAAATCTTGTAAGATCTTGGCAAATCTTTTACTAAATAATAAAACATTGTGAAGTCTTGGCGAATGTTTTGTTAAAGTATGAAACCATATATGATAATAAGAAAACATATTCATTAAACTATAATACACTAACATACATGTTTGGAAAAAAGAAACATAACTTTTCTCTTCCTACAAACAATGTTCCAAGTTTCAGTGGTTTTGTTTGTCAAGGTTCTTACAATACACTCTTTCATATCCTTCTATTAGTTTTGATAATATTCCACAACAAAGTTCTTGTAGGTGTTGATATTGACCACGAGTTCTATCAAGGTAGGGGAGATTAATCTTTTCTCTACAACTTTTCTCAAGCTACCACTTTTTTCAAGTTATTAAATTTCTTTCTTATTCCATAGACTCCAACTGCGAGATTAAAAAAAAAACACATCAAGTTTGTTTACCCCAACATGCCAATAAGTAGCAAGCCCCAACTATATTATATAAGAAAGTATTAGGTATCCCAAAGGCTTGAAGGGGATCTAATTGAAATAAGTGACCATTGTGAGAAGCCTTCCAATCAATATATGAATATATAAATGTAGATTTATTATTATTTTAATTGGAAATCTTCAATAAATTAATAAAATTTAATTACGTCTCTCCCAATCTAAATTGCTTATTAGCATAATTCAGTACCCTCATACGTCTCGCATTTTTAACAACGTTGTAACATGTATATTAATTTCCTTTTTCGTGAACAATCTCCACCTTTTAGGAAAATATGGTGCAGTGGCTCCAACCCTTATAGATCATTAGGACAAACTAAGAATAGCACAGAAGATGAAAGGTTGTACAAACCAACTTATTTTTCAAACAACTAATCCAACTAATCATTAATGTTGAAGATTATCTATTGTTGCATCCCCTGATGATGGACTCACTTTGTAGTCTGAAACGTTGGGTTCACAAAACTCTACAACAGGTCATTCCTCCCCTATCCAAAACTAATCCAACGTCAGTACCCAAATACCTAAAGTTTTTCATGAAATATCATATTGAGAATGTTTGAAAAATGGTGGGAAATCTTCTGTGAGGGTATGCGGAAAGAGTGATAAGGTTTCATTATTTTGAATTCTTTTTGTTAAATCAGAAAAACCAATATTAATGGAGATTTTGGTATTTTTTACTAAATTTTGTGAAGTGACTAAATGTAGCTTTAACCATTCACCTTAAGATGTTCTTAGAATATAATTTCCTAAGTCTTTTTAATATCTTCATTATGATAAAAACCAACCTATATCCATCTTAACTCCATATCTACCACTCTTAGAGGGATGAAATCTATTTATCCCTATGAGCACTTGGTAGACCCAGAATTAAGATGGATCTAAGATGATAGAATTTCCCCTTTAAATAGTTTATGCTCACATGAATAGCATGGTATTGCCATGGGTTAATACCACGGGTTATCATAAACCTGGAGCTTAAAAATTACTATTAGTAATTTATAAAAATTAACAAAATTAGTAATCGATTTTTATTTTATTTTTTATTTTAACCAAGTTAAAATGTTTAACATACATTAACTTACAACATCCATTTTTACTCTTGATCCACCAATCTCCAAGAGGGATCAAATATTTTTTCACTCTATGCTAGTTTGCATATCACAATATTTGATCCCTCTAGGGGCTTAGTAGATCCAGAGTAAAGATGGATCTATACTGGTTTAATTCCCCCCTTTAAATAGGCTACATTCCACATGAATACCATGGGTCAATACCATGTGCCATTTTTATTTTTATTAATACTAATATTAGGGTTAATAATGTTTTTTTTCATGGTATTAATAATAATCTAGCCCATGGTATTTGGCCCATAGTATTTTTCCCATAGGTTTCACCTAAATATAACGCATTTTTTGAGTGTTCATAAATATAAGGTGACTTATGGAGTAAATATAAAAAAAAATGTTTTATTTATTTACCATACCTCTCGTTTATTTATATTTTTATTAATTTACCATATCTCTTTTACAAATATGGTATTTGGCCCATAGGATTCACTTAAATAAAACCTCTTTTTTGAGCCTTCATAAATAAAAAGAAGGTTATGGACTAAATATAAAAAGAGGTTTTATTTATTTACCATACCTTTTGAGTAAGTATAAAAAGTGGTTTTATTTATTTACCATACCTCCACTTTATTTCTATTTTTATTTGTTTACACCCATGCATGTATATAAGGTGACTTATGGAGTAAATATAAAAAATGTTTTATTTATTTACCATACCTCTCATTTATTTATATTTTTATTAATTTACCATACCCATTTTATAAATATGGTATTTGGCCCATAGGATTCACTTAAATAAAAACTATTCTTGAAAATTAGGGCCAATGGAAGGTTGTAACTCCTAATTTCAAGGGCTAAATTTACCTTTTTTACTGTCTCCCTTAAAATAAGGTGGGCTAACCTCCATACCCAATTTTTTTATAAAATAAATTTGAGGTGATTTGTAAAAATGTACTATGATACAAAATATTCGCCCACTAAAAATTAAAACCACTTAATTTCGCCTAAGGGCGAAAATTCGACCCTAAAATTTTCCATGCTTGGAGCTTTCTTGTGAAAGGGTTAGACTCAAAGTTGTCTCTTGTCTCAACAAGATCATAGCTTTAACATTGCCACTACCACCTTACAAAAATGATACCATGAGGGAGACATTGCAGCTGATAGTAGAAACCCTTCAATGGTTGAACAACATCATGCTTCCTGCCTTTCAAAAGAAGCACATAATTCTAGAACGACAGAGTTTAGCTTTGGCACATTCATGCTGAATCTAGAGTGTGATGAGTTGATATCTTAGTTGCTTCAAAAAATTTACACTAGTATTGCATCAACTCATTCAGACCATGTCAATACATGCATGCAAAAGATTGTGTCCCTATTCTTAAAAGGAGATACCGACATATGCAAGATACAAAGATCCAAATTATTGACCATTTGGAGGAAGAAACCAATGGTACCACCAACCACCTATGATCTAGTTGAGAAGTTGGTTAGGAAAAACATAGAATTTCTCAGAAAGGTGCTAATTAGAAAGGAGTTGAGAAGGATTGATGGAGGAAGCAAGAACAAAACCTGCAACAAGAATGAACTAAGGAGGAGACGACTATGCTTTATCTGCAAGGGACCATGGACACCTAACCATTCATGTCTAAATGATAGGAAGGAGTCAACAAGGACATAACAAGAGGAGATTACTATAGATAATCGAGAGTCTTCTATAGTTGGATCTATTGAATTTTAGGATGGTGAGAAACAACATGATATTGTTTAGGGAGACTTGCATGATGGTAAGCATTTAGAAGTTCAAGAGGAAATTCTACATAATGGCATTGATACGATATACTCCTATACATCTGATTCCATAGTTCTCCAGGATAATGTCCATAAAGAATATGAGAAATCAAGTATAGATAACAATCTGCCGAGGCATCTATGTTTAACAACTAGGAAGGATGAACATATTATCTCCACAGATAGAGGGGGCCAAAGAAACTTGAGTGAGGAGCCAATAGTAGTGAACTGTCATGATGAGCATGGTCATGAGGGGAAGAACGATATAAATAATGTGCAATATTCTAGAGAGCGATTCAAAGGCTCAAGATGGAGCTATGGCCTTGGGGCATCCGGTGTAGACAGGTATAGAGAAATTCAGTAAGGCACGAGAATTTCCAGTAGAGGACTTTTGGGGAAAGATCACACATTTCAAGACAGGGCTTATGATGTTGAAGTAGAGATTCCAGAAGACCCAAGACACTATCTTATAAGAGAACAAAAAAATTGAAGAGCTCATGGGGGTATGTGCCAAGTCAGTAGCCAAGTTGTCTAGTGTAGAGGAATGTCTAAAGTCCTTCATAATGCAGTAGGAGGAATACATTTGGGAGTTTCAGAGAAGCCCTCTACAGGAGTACATAGATATGGCTTGCTACATTACCAACCTACCTTTATACATTAAGGCAAGAAGGGTAGAGTTCTCCAAATGGATCATGTTGGGTGATCCAATGGAGTAGCATGAGTTAAGCATCGAGTAACATCAACATAATAGATTTGTTCCAGGTGTAGGTATTCATCCTTCTCACGACATGGATTAGTAAGAGATTATGAGTTGGAATTTTATCAACTAGATGATTCTTAGGAGGATACCCATAGCCAAGGGAATATTGTAGCTTGGGCCCTTAGGCATGGGCAATGATGGAGGGCTAAAAGGGTGTCATAACCCACAGGTCCTAGGACTTAGGTGGCATTGGGATACAGGTGATTCTATTAAGGCAAAATTGGTTAGAGGATTGTTTGGGATCTAGGTACCGAAGGATCCATTTAGGATTTTCTTTATGCAGACATGGAATGTGATGCGGGAGCATCTGAGCACCCTTCATTAAAATTGGAATCCAAAGTTGTGAAAGGGGAAACGTGGACAATCTTTGTAAACCAGGGCAAATTTTGTTAAAACGGAGCTAAATTTATGGAATCGATAAGTCTTTAGAAGGCTTAAACAATGTAAGCTTTGAAATGAGAACTGATATTATTACCCGTTTCGTAGAGATAGCAAAAGAGTGACCTGATTTTGAAAATGGGTGATGCAGGACACACATGTTTTTTTGATAGCATAGTTTTTGGCACTTTAATTTTTTTTATGGACATTTCATTTTAGAATGGAAGTGATTTTCATGTTGTTTTAAAAAAGTGGTAATTCTGCATCAAGCCTTTTTTTAAAACACCTATTTTTTGACTTTAAATTTTCTAATGTATGAAATGTAAATAATTATTTTCTAAATTTAATAATTTTTGAAGTGGTCTTCTTCTTCATATTTTCTTGTTTTTATTTTAATTTCTTTTTTTTTTTGTAGTGAGGTTTTTATTGTTTTTCGTATTTAAAGAAGAAGGTTGATATTTTGAATTTTCGATATTCTACATATTTATACGTCGTTAATTAATTTTTCAATCCACATGAAATAATTGTCTATAAAAAACAATAATTTTTAACAATTGACATAAAAATAACAATTTTTAACATAAATATAATTAAAAAACTACACGTTTTGATATTTTTTGTAATTTTTTGCTAGAAATGACATGTCAAAATCACAATTTTTATAGAAAATTTTTAACTAAAAATGGTTAAATAACAATTTTCTTTTCTTTTACTCTTTTTTTTTTAATGAATTTCATGTCAAAAAAATAATAATAATCACTGTTTTTTTCAAAAAATAATGATTAACATAAAAAATAATTCAAAAATCACATAATACAATATTGAATGCATAACAACCTTAATTGCTTGCTTATTCTTCTCATAAAATGTCAAAGTCAAAACATTACAAGTATAACTAATTAATTGTTACAAAAGATGATCTTGATTTCCAAGCATAACTTAAATTTAATCAACAATGTCACGTAATTCAAACTCTTCGTCCTCTAGAGTTTCATCATTGTCTTCTTCCACAATATTTTCTGCTTCATTTTTCTCATTTTACTCTTCTAATGGATCTTTGATGTGTGCGAATCTCCCAACGTATGCCTTTCCAATAATTCCGTGTAATGGTGGTTCAGGTTCCTTTGCCTTCTTTGCCACACGTGATTCACTAAAGTCCCCTTTCTTCAACCCAATTTCTTGCATTGCATCTGAAAGAAATTGAACAACGTTAATTCTTTGTTGAATAAAATTGCATTGTATTGGATCTTTTTCAATGGAAATGCAATTTATTCCTTTTTGAAGGAAACATGCTAGTGTTGTATCTAATTATCAAGCACAAAAGAAATAATGAAGTAAATTAGTACAATGACATATAAATTAAGAAATAACATATTGAAATTCAATTCCATATAATAAAACTTACCTAAGCCAGAAAATAAACCCAAAACCCAATCTCCTTCATTTGAACATATGTCTATAAGATACTTAATCAATAATTGTGATTTTTTATAAATGTTAGCTATTTCTCCTTTTTCTTCTTTATCTTCATATATTAGTTGTTAAAATTGGCAACCAGGGCAAAACTTCATGTGGGTCATCTTATTCATCGCTAATAATATTTTTATTAGATTCCTCTCGTCAAGAGGTGTAGTATTGATATAAAGATCATCCAATTCCGATAACTATTCATGGAGATATGAATTTATTTTGATTATGGAATTATTATCAAGCCAACCTACAACTCATGTAGGCTCAGAAGCCCAACAGTCGCATCTCTTCACCCACCAACGTTGTGTATAAATATAAGTGGACTTTTCCTCATTTGGACTCACTCATCTCATCACATCTCTCTCTCTCTACTGCGCAGATATGAGTCTCTTCTATACTGCGCTGAAATGGGTCTTTCTCTCTCACACATATGAAGCCGGAAGCTGTTGAATTTGAAGCTGCAACTGCAGAAGTAAAGATTGACTTGTGTTGCCTACAATATCTCCTCTTTAGAAGTACACTGTAGGTTCATCTGAACCTCCTTTGAAAGCCGCAACTTTTGGTGGTGGAATGAAGTGAATTCGACGAACGGTTTGCAAGATATCGACTACCTTAGTTTGAAGCCGGAAACTGCTGAAACTGAAGCTGCAACTGCAGAAGTAAATATTGACTTGTGTGGCCTAGAAGATCTCCTCTTTGAAACTGCGTTATAGGTTCATCTGAACCTCCTCTGAAAGCTACAACTTTTGGTGGTGGAATGAAGTCAATCCGACGAACGGTTTGCAAGATATCGACTGCCCTAGTTTGAAGCCGGAAACTGCTAAAACTGAAGCTGCAACTGCAGAAGTAAAGATTTACTTGCGTGACCTAGAATATCTCCTCATCTGAACTGCATTGTAGGTTCATATGAACCTCCTCTGGAAGCTGAAACTTTTGGTGGTGGAATGAAGTCAATCCGACTGTCGGTTTGTGAGATATGGTCTGCCCTAGTTTGATAATGAAGCCGCTAACGCTGATGCTACTGATCTAGGGTTTTCTACTGCTGATATGAATCAGATTTACTGTACTATTTCTCTCTGCTGAATTATTGAAGATAAAAGAAGATTTGATCAAAGGGTTTCCCCACACATTGTGGGGTTTGTCCCTGGCTAGCCGCCACATCTTGTGTCTCTTATCTTGGCTTGTTTTCTGTCGATCGTTTAATGTTCTATCTGCACTTTACTTTATGTACATGTGATTTCTAATCGGTGGAATATAATAAGAAAAAGAAGTAAACTGTTATAAGCATAGAACATACTGTAACTTAACATTAGTTTTCTCACAATAACATCATAAGTCAGTATTTGGCTATGACTCTTTCCATATACCTTATTAAAAATCATAGATATATATTTATCATCTTTTTCCCAACTATCAATATGGATGAACTCACAATCATTTATAAATAGTTGATCTTCATGGTTCAGAATATTTGGCTTTTTCTTGTAACATGAAATAGTAAAAGTTCAATTAACTTGTACATAAATGAATTTTTTAACATTAATCAAATATACATTTTAAACATCTTACCATGTAAGTTGCATCCTTGAAGTTTCTTTCCCCTTGAAGCTTGACAATAACATTGCCAATTGTGTATCTGAATGAAATGTCACAAATCTCCATAATCGTGATGATGTGACTTTTAGAAATCCCACAACCAATTTACTAAGAGCTTGATAAGTATAACGATCATTATTAGTCAATGTTTGGAATATTGAAACCATGGGGAATATCTGCAATAACTAGGGCATAATCCCTTTTAGATATGAGTTTAGCAATGTCTTCACAGTTGCCTTGTATTACTTGATATTGAATAGTGTCAAGCCCATTCCAAATGAAATGAGTAAGAGTTGGATCAAGTTCAACATTCTTAAGATGTTGCTTCTTCAATTTTTCGATCTTAATTTTTTCAATAAAGGTTCTGAAACTATATGGTGCTCCATTTGCATCCTTCTTCATCTCTTATAAAATAAACAAATATATGTGTAAGTAATAAATTAAAAATAGTATACAGATGAATACAAATGAATGTATAAATTAACATACCTTTTTAAATTCAATATATTTTCTTTTAATGTTGATGTAGAACTTGAATCTGGATAGTTGCGTACAACATCATCTCGCGGGGTTAGTGGGGCAATTCCCAGAATCAGCTCACTACCCCATGGGTTGTTGGGCCGCTAGGATGGGGCGGCGGCTGACTGCAACCATCCACCCCACGACGGTGGCCCAACGACCCACAATGGTGGCAGGGTGATTCCCGAAATTGCACCACCACCCACGTAGACCATTGGGCCGTCGGGGTGGGGCGAGGTGCCGGGTAGCCAGCCCCAGCGCCCCTAACCTATGGGTGAGTTTGGTCACCTTGAGCATCACCGTGCCCACCATGCCCACCGTGGATGTAGTGGGTAAATTTGGCCCACAAAAATTTTTAATTTAAAGAAAATAAACTTCAATAAACTTGTTTAATTTTAAAATTTTCAAAGCAGAAAAATTAACTAACCTTTCAAATGCAAGAATCCTTCGTTGAATATATTGTTGATAGCAATGTAGTTGCTCCACAAATTTGCTTCGAGTCTTTTAACAAACCTCGGAAAACCTTGATGTGATGTGAGTAATAGTAATAATGAAATTTATTATATAGGTGAAATTATGGAAATGTTTTACCATACGGTTAATGTGGGATTAATTTGTTTTAAAAAAAAATTAACATGTTAATTTTTTTACGGCGATATAGGAAACTATGATAAAGTAAATATTATGGAATTATTTTATAGCACGGTGAATGTGGGATTAATTTGTTTTAGAAGGTATTATAAAAATTAAAAAAAAAAGCATTCAATTGTCTAGTAAATATTATATAGTTTAACTATTAAATTAAATTAGGTAAAGATTTAGTTTACAATTTTAAATTTAAAGATTTATTTCATAAAAAAAATTATTTAAAAATTTTCAATAAATTGTAAACAAAAATAATGGAGGGAAATACATGAAACGAAATTTTTGGAGGGAAAAATTTTAGCGAAAATTTTTGGAGGGAAAATTTCATTCTCTAAGCTATATAATATCATTAGGAGAGTCTGCATTTATATCATTCAACCTCTTCTAGTTGAAAGGGATGGATTCTTCTGATAGTGAAGTTTCACTTTGTGAAGCATCAACACCTTTGTCGCATAACAACTCTATTCATATTGATGAATATAACGAAAATTCTTCTGCTATGAATAGAAAGTCAATTCTTCCACTTAGTCCTAATCCTAAGAACTATGAGAGTAGCACTGATGAAAGAGGGGATGAAGAGTTTCAAACAAATAAAGAGTCATGGTTTCCAGTTAGTCCTAATCCTAAGGATTATGGGAGCAACAATGATGAAGAGCATGATGATGAATTTCAAAAGAATGGAGTGTCATCATGTCCACTTAGTCTTAATCCTATGGACTATGAGAGCAACAGTGATGAAGAGCATGATGACGAATTTCAAAAGAATGGATTTTCATGGTGTCCACTTAGTCATAATCTTATGGACTATGAGAGCAATAGTGATGAAGAGCATGATGACGAATTTCAAAAGAATGGAGTGTCATGGTGTCCACTTAGTCCTAATCCTAAGGACTATAAGAGTAGCAGTGATGAAGAGCATGATGAAAAATTTCAAAAGGATGGAGTGTCACAGTGTCCTCTTAGTCTTAATCCTATAGATTATGAGAGAAGCAATGATAAAGAGCATGATGACGAATTTCAAAAGAATGGGGTGTCACGGTGTCCACTTAGTCCTAATCCTATGGACTATGAGAGAAGTAGTGATGAAGAGCATGATGAAATATTTCAAAATAATGGAGTGTCATGGTGTCCTCTTAATCCTAATCCTATGGACTATGAGAGCAACAATGATGAAGAATTTCAACTGAATAGAGTGTTATCGTGTCCACTTAGTCCTAATCCTATGGATTATGAAAGAAGCAGTGATGAAGAACATGATGAAAAATTTCAAAAGAATGAAGTGTCACGGTGTCCACTTAGTCCTAATCCTATGGACTATGAGAGCAGCAGTGATGAAAAGCATGATGAAAAATTTCTAAAGAATGGAGTGTCATGGTGTCCTCTTTGTCCTAATCCAATGGACTATGAGAGAAGCAATGACGAAGGGTGTGATGATGAATTTAAAAAGAATGGAGTGTCATAGTCTCCACTTAGTCCTAATCCTATGGACTACGAGAACAACAGTGATGAAGAGCATGATGAAAATTTTCAAAAGAATGGAGTGTCATGGTGTCCTCTTATTCCTAATCCTATGGACTATGAGAGCAGTAGTGATGAAGGACAAGATGAAGCACTTAGTCCTAATCCTAAGGTCTATGAGAGTAGTAGTGACAAAGGACAAGATGTAGCATTTTCAGTAAGTAAACAATCACAATTTCGACATAGTCCTAATTCTATGGACTATGAGATTAGCACTGACAATGCACATGAGGAAGAATATCCAATAAACATCGAGTCAAATTTTCCATTTAGTCCCAATTCCAAGGACTATGATAGTAGCACTAAATAAGGGGAAGATGTAGAATATCCTCCAAGTCAGTATTTGAAAAGCACAATTGATCATAGTGTGGATAACATTCCTCAGAACGATGACGACAATGCTTATACAAATGATGATCCAATGATGGAGATGTTGCCAAGAAATATTGTATCGACAAGGAGGAGTAGACATTTTCATATCAATGCAAGATGTTCTAGTTATACAAGGGGTAGAGTAGAATATCTTACGAGAAGAAGTTCTATCAGCACTCTCATTTCAAGTGAATGTTTTCAAAAAGATTGCTTGAAACATATGGTTTTCAAATTTTCATTGGAGAAAAGGAAGATATATTTGTCAATGAATAAAAACGTGCAAAAGTCATATTTTGTTGGGTACATGCAATCTACATTATCAGGTTATGATTATCATATTGGGTCTTTATTTATCTATAGAAAGGCTTTCAAAATGTTTCATTCAATGGGTAATTTTTGTCTCTCGAGAATCCAAGAAAATTTGGAAAAGGATCCCACATTTTATTCAAAAGTACGCCATAAACGACAGTTTGGGCCATTATCAAATACTACAATGTCATGGATGAAAGATTTCTTTTCAAAGCATGGAGAGTGTATGCTAAAGAGAGAGACAATACATATTCCAAAAAAAATTTCAAGACGAGAAATCTACAACTTATACAAACAATATGTAAAAGGTGTTGAGGGACATGGTCAGTTTATTACATATCAATATTTTGTGAAGGTATGGAAGAAAGAATTCAACAATGTTCGTATTCATAAGAAGATAAGGATGGGGTTTTTTACTACATGTGCTTCTCTTAAATAAAAAGGGGACAAATGTAAAGGGTCAAAAAGAGGTAAGCATTCATAACTTTAACTTTTAAAATTGTATAGTCATCAGCTATGAAAACGTATTTCTTAATGGATTTCTTTTATGTTGTGTAGATTCAATTGTCAAAGAACTTCAGGAGCATCGCGAACAACAAACAACTGGAACGAAAAAGTTGTAAAAGCATCAAAAGAAGTGTTATGATAATCCAAATAATTATTTGGGTTTGATAATTGATGGTATGGACTAGAAGAAAACACTTTTACCACATTTCGTTCGCACAACCAAAAATTTAGAAGAGGAAAATTTTATTTAGTATCACTTGGTCAGTTGTATGGTCTTCAATGGGAAAATGTTGCCAAAGGTCTACTTCACAACTCCAAATATTCATAATAATGCAAATTTGACAATAACCACAATTCATGATGTGCTTTCTCATTGGTTTGGTAATCTTCCTGAAGTTTTGAATCTACAATTGGAGAACACTTGCTGTGAAAACAAAAATTAGGTTGTTTTTGGATATCTAAACATGTTTGTTGAATTGAGAATTTTTCAAAAGGTAAAGGCTGGTTTCCTTCTTGTTGGGCACACTCATGACCATATTGATCAGATGTTCAGTCATTTTTCAGTCACACTGAGGAGGAAGAAAGTTTGGATCTTGCCATCATTAATTGAATGTATTAAGAAATCATACATGCCAGAGCCTACTTTTGATGTCTTGGAAGAAACTTTTGACATTCGAAGGTTTATTCTGGGATCACATGGTGAAGAGAAATGCATTGAACAACTTAATGACATTAGCTTCAAACATCAATTTCGTATCAAAAAAATTGATGGGAAAACACTAATATGGGGCAAGAAATATTCAACTACTGTAGAATGGGCACCGTCATCAGGTTTGGAATTTTTGAAGTTCATTTCATATCATCCAATATTTGCATCAAAAATATTGTTATTACAATCAGTTGGTGAAGTTCATAATGCACACAGATAGAATAGAGATATAAATTATTCTGATTGCCTAGAAGAAATTAAAAAATATATTAGATATACATGAGTACTTTGACATTGTTGATTCAGTTTGGTAGGAGTCATTTTCAATAATCAAAGTGATATCATTTCAGCAACAACAAATGAAGATATGCCTTTGAAAAATCCATATATTTGGCCACAAAATGTGTCAAATGAACATGATGAAATAAACATTGTTGAACAACAACAATCTCAAGGTATTATTAATTCTTCATAGACATAGGAAAGAGAGATATCTATTGGTTCCAGAAGATCTTGTGCACAACATGAAGCCATAGAAGACCTTTACAAGGGTTCAGTACAAGATATTAAGGAGGGTTACATGATCGCAATGCTAGCAAATGGAGATTCCAATGGCTATCCATTCTGGGTTGTTAAGGTTATAAAAGTCTTTACAGAAAATGAAGATGTTATAGGTGTTGAAGTACATTGGTATGCCACAAATACACACCCATTCAATGCTGTGTATAAGCCAGAGATGGTAGTTGACAAAAAAATGGCGGAAAAAGAAAACGAAAGGGTACAAATATAAATCGTCGCCGAATAGACCTCTTAAAATTGTAGGATGTTTACATACTTATTTATGACTTCAATTTAACAAAGAGAGGAACTCTTTGCTTGAAGATGATAGAGATTCTGAAAAGGTTGTTACCAGAAGGAACAATGTTGAGATGGGTGTCTGCTGAAACCAGTCGTAGATCCAGAAGAATTTTGAAACCTGAAATTGTGGCCATGCATGTGGACTCAGATGGGGCACTAGTTGATGAAAGAGAAGAATATGGAACATCTTCATCTGCATCCAGTCATTCATCTGAAGATGTGAATATGAGTGATTTTAAATAATTTTCTAAGACAATTTATATATCTGATGTTTGCATCGTATCTTGAAATAAAAATTTTGATTTCCATATGGTGTTAAATTAGAAGTTATGAGTCATTTTTATGCTGTTGGATTATATGTCTTAATTATGATGATTTTGTTGTTTAGAATAATCTACAATGCAAAATTAAATTAGAGATATAATGTATGTTTCATTCAATATACAAATAATGACATTTTGATTAATTTAGTCATGTAATTTGTTCATAATGTCATGATTTTTTAATTTTATGGTTGAAAAATTCCAATTTTTTTTTAATATTTAATGTTATGGTTGAAAACAATTAGAATTTTAGCAATCTTTAGTGTGATGTTATCATATGTTTAACAAGATGGATGAAAACTAATAGAATTTTAATGTATTTCAGATCCCATTATTTTATCTCTATGGTCATTACTAAAATATGTTGAATTTATACTTAGGAAAGAAAAATGTTATTCTACCAAAAACATTAGTGTGTTTTTTTCCTCATAAACAATTGTTTTTTTGCACATAAAAATTCGGTTTTACTGGCATTTTTTTAAAATGTTGAAAATTGACCCTAAAAAATAAACCATTGTTCCAATATCGACACTTTTCATTTTCAGGGTGTTTTTTGCACTAAATTTTCATTGTCACTGCCATTTTTAAAACATGTTCAAAATTGACACTAAAAAAAAACCATTGTTCTAGTATATGCACTTTTCGTTTTTAGTACTGTTTTTGATTTTTTTTGGGGTTTTTTGGCAAGAGTTCCTGTTTTAAAGTTTACATTGTTCTTAATTAAATCTAATTATATTCCATGTATGCGAATAAAGAGATTTAGGGGTTTGATTGCTTGATTTTAGGCGATTTATAGGAGGAAATCATGGATCTTAGATGATCCATATTTTTGTAATTTTCTATATAAAGGGAGTTTGTGTTATGTGGTAGGGAGAGATAGGATACAATGTAGTCGCAGGAGAATTTGTGACTAAGGATTAGACACCTTAGGCTGTAATCTTGTTCTGTATATAATTGAATATATATGGGTTATTATACATCTGCGTGTTAACTGAGTTGATTGTGTGTATGTGTCCTTACATATACATTCTTTTTTGTGAAGTTGTTAAATATGCTTATGTGGGTGTAAAGGACAAAGTTCTATGAACTTTTCCTTAAACGAGTATGGCAGAGTCAAATGTGTGTTGAACGCGAATTCCATCAATAAGAAAATGATAACTGTTGGATCAAAGAACTGATCAACGAAGCGGAAGAGTTTCAATCGAGACTGGGGTCGATTGACTAGCACAACGGAAACCATTGAATCATCTAGATCGATGGATAATATTGGTGGAACATGAGAAACCTGACAAGTTTGTGGAGAAACCCCAGAGTAGATCTGGATCGTCTGGTCAATAGATCCATAGATCTAACGGTCATCGCATGGTCACCAACGCTGCAGTTTAATTCTAAAAGAGGACCCAAAAAATCATTAAAATGAGTTTAAAGTCTAGAGGTGATCGGACCGTCCGCTGAAACGTGATCAGACGCATATCACGTGCAAAAAAGTGAGACTTTTAATTCAAAAGACAGACACGATGAGGTTTTATTCAACAAGCTTAAACCCTCACTGAGTTCTGACCATCCAGACTGTTTGTTGGGTGTCTGATCGGATGGTAATTGCATGGGAAAGTGCGCGTAGGTTAACATTTCGGGCGGACCCGATATGGTTATGAACTCGGGTTTATTTCCATTGAGTTCCTATCTTAACCATTGTTGGTTGATTGGTCAGGTTACGTTGTATTCTGTTGTTTGTCATGATTCCATGGATTATGGGTTTATTGTGAAACCCGCCAATTAAAAAGCTTCCGACATATATGTGGGCCCATAACCCACAGGTCCACGTACTAATTATGTAAAGATCCAGCTTTGCTGCATAAAAACGGCTTAGTTGTCATCAATTTTTGGTATCATAGCAGGGAAAATATTTCCTGCGAGAAGGAGTTTGCAAACAAAAGAAGGAGGTACAGTTATATTGAATGTTGGAGAGATTATGGTCTTTATATTGTCGTGTAGATAGTGGCAGAAGAAGGTGAGACAATTGCAGCAGCCGAGAGCCTATAGTACCCATATGGTTCCAAAGAAGAGAGAACTAGAGAGATGCCGAAAGACTAAGCTTAGAGGAGAGAAGCTTGGTGAGGTATCGTGTAGCGGGGAGGACTTATTACTGCAGAGGTTTTGTTGCAGCTCATAGAAAGATCATAAAGGAAATTCCACAGAGGATTTGGGTAGAATTGCTAAAAGATGAAGGAGAAGCATATGACCAAGAGGTCATAAATTTTTGTACCTCACGAGTCAGATGCAGGAGCATTCGAGCACCCTTCATTAAAATTGGAATCCAAAGCTGTGAAAGGGGAAACGTGGACAATCTTTGTAAACCGAGGAAAATTCTATTAAAATATAGGTAAATTGATGGTATTGATAAGTCTCTAGAAGGCTTAATTAAATGTAATTATCTTCCATGTATGTGAATAGAGAGATTTAGGGGTTTAATTGAGTGATTTTAGGTGATTTATAGGAGGAAATCGTGGATCTTAGATGATCCACGCTTTTGTAATTTTCTATATAAAGAGAGTTTGTGTTGTGTGACAGGGAGAGATAGGATACAATGTAGTCGCAAGAGAATTTGTGACTAAGGCTGAGATGCCTTAGACTATAATCTTCTTCTATATATAATTGAATATATACGAGTTATTATACATCTATGTGTTCAATGAGTGGATTGTGTGTCTGTATCTTTACATATACGTTCTTTCTTGTAAAGTTGTTAAATATGCGTATGTGGGTGTAAAGGATGAAGTTCTATGAACTTCGCCTTAAACGGATATGGCAGAGTCAAAAGTGTGTTGAACGCGAATTCCATCAATAAGCGAACAATAATCATCAGATTAGAGAACTGATCAATGGAGGGGAAGAGTTTCAATCAAGATTCGGGTCGACTGAGTAGCATAGTTGAAACCGTCAGATCGTCTAGAATGGATAATATTGGAAGAACGTGAGAAACCTGACAAGTTCGTGGAGAAACACTGGAGTAGATCTGGATCGTCCAATCAACAAATCCATAGATCTAACGGTCATTGCGTGGTCACCAGCGCTAAAGTTTAATTCTAAAAGAGGACCAAAGAAATCATTAAAACAAGTTTAAAATCTGGAGGTGATCAGACCATCAGTTGAAACGTGATTGGACGCATGTCGCGTGCAAACAAGCACAACCGTTAATTCGGAAAATGGATGCGATGAGGTTTTATTCAATGGGCTTAAACCCTCGTTGAATTCCGACCATCCAGACCATTCGTTGGGTCTCTGATTGGACAATAATCACGCGAGAAAGTGCATGCAGGTTAACATTTCGGGTAGACTCGATATGGTTATGAACTAGGGTTTATTTCAGTTGAGTTCTCGTCTTAACCACTTTTGGTTGATTGGACGGGTTACGTTGTATTCCGCTGTTTGTTGTGATTCCGCAGATTATGTGTTTATTATGAAATTTGCCAATTAGAAAGCTTCTGATATATATGTGGGCCCATAACCCACAGGTCCACATACTAATTATGTAAAGATGCAACTTTGCTACGTAAAAGTAGCTTAGCTGACATCAAAATGACACACTGGTTTCTATGGGATCCACATATGAGTACACAAATGCTTTTGATGTGGATATAAGTCAATTACTTGAGGGAAAGCTATTTTTGGGAGGGAGGATCTGTAATATTGTCTTTTTTTTATGTGGTCAAAATGGACGAAATTTACTCATGGTACTTACCATGATACTTTCCCATGGGATCCGCCCATAGTATTTGCCTTCATTTTTAGAGGGAAAATAATAAAATAATGGTTTTAGAGAGTCCCTCAAGCCTATTAATGGGGATAGGAGCTAGGCATTTGAATCTTTGGGAGTTATCTATCTATTTGTCTTGTTGAGAACTTGGTGAGGCCAATTCTAGTTTGATCCCAGGACGGAAACCCCACGGAGACTTCGTTGGTGGATCTGTTCCATATTCACAAGAAGGCTTCAATGTTTTTGTTTTCTTGTGTTGAAAAATCGTGCATGCCATCTACAGGAGTTCCAATCTTATTGTATGGACATGTATTATTTTCTTTAGCTAATAATATAAATAAAGGACTGCATTTTTTAGATACCTTGCGTTCTATATTTGGCTTGTCAGTATTTCATTTAGAGCACTAAAATATTCCAGATTTCTTGATTATTTAGCAATTTGAGATCTTACATATAGAATTACACAATGAAATGGGCATGTAGTTTGAGAAGGTAGATGGGATGGATAATTTAGGGATAAGGGAAATGAATGTAACATTAATGGCACTTATGATGTAGCCCAATCTATGTGTCTCTTTAGCCATTTCTAGCAAATCAGGTCCCATTATATCATAGAAAAAATAAAAAATTCTATGAGCCATCCATCCATTCCAAGACTTTTTTCCTTTGCCATCGCTTTGATAACTCCCACGAGCTCCTCTGTAGTGAAGGTATAGGTTGGAAAATTCCATTTGATAGGTCAGATTCAAGGCCTCATTAGCTTGGAATTGTTTACTAAAATGTTGGACCACCTCACTCTGGATATCCCTCTGCAACGTGAATACCCTGTTCTCTTCATTTGTAATGTGCCAAATCATGTTAGAATTTTTCATTTTCGAAGCCACACTATGAAAATATTTAGTATTCCTTCCCCATGAGCTACCCATGCCATCTAGCTTTCTAAGCACCATTCTTCCTCTTGGAATTGCAATATCTTGTGGAATTTCAAGTTTGCAAACTTTTTTTTTTGCTAAGGCAAGAGCGCATCCTTCTATTCAATTAAAAAGGAGAAATATTGTACAAAAGGTGACCACGGTGGTGAGTCCCACCAATATGATAGGCCTACCCCATTCCATGGTCCCAAGACGACAAAGCGAACCCATGGATGCAAGCCCACCAAACAAAACGAGCAGTCCAAAACTGATCGTTGGATCCTATGCTAAAGATCTAGCGGATGAAAAGAAAATCGGGTGGCCAACAAGCACACCGTTTAACAAACAAATCAGACCCGATGAACCCAACAGGCCATAATTTATAATCATATCAGGTCCATTTTTAACGTAACCTTCGTTCACTTTCACCACCTGAAATCCACCATTTGCACGTGATACTAGTGAGGTCATGTGAACAGCTCGAAGCATAACCTCTGTTTTAGACCCACCAACAAGCACACTCAATCCCGGCCATGGATTGTCCTTGTTGATCCAAGGGTTAAGGATCATATCGCTTAGACTAACAACACCAATAATTACCACACGATGAGGGCAGTAATTCCTTCCCACCCTTAGCCACGTGTTGTGTAGTGAGTGGAATCGCTCGCGATTGTGAAAAATTGCTTCCGACTTGATGAGCTTGTGATAAATCGGAAACCACCCCGAGGGCGGTAAAGATACCACATAAAAAAAAGTGGGGGTTTTGCGTCTACCGAGAAAGCTAGAACTCTGGTGTATGGGCCAAAGGAAGATGAAGATCCCTCGTTCAAGCTGTCCCCGTGAGACTTTGATGTTGCCGACATATACCTTCATCCCAAAAACGACCTTACTTATGTCATAACACTTCATAATAGACAACTAGACCCCATCTTTGTGGTGCTGATTCGGAACACCTCTTTATCCTCAACCGTCTTATCAAGACACTGCTCCCTTAATATGTTCTGAGGCATCTCTTTCCAACTCCACTTGACCCTGCTTTTGGTGCAAAGCACCCCTTGATTGGCCAATATGTCCGCTAATTTATTGGTCGTCCTTCGCACATGAGTGAAACTCACAGTGCGTAAGTCTAGGAGGTGAAATCAGATCCTTTGAAATACCTGAAGCAACCTCCAATGTCTTGAGACTTTTTTCAGCTTTGTGCCACAACAGATTCTCTTGACCGAGTTAATGATCAACTCAGAATCAACTTCAATTATAATATTCTGGAGATTATCCTGCTTCAGGAAATCTAAACACTGCTCAAGAGCCATTAATTCTGCCATATTGTTTGTAGCTCTTCCCAAATGGCAATGGAAAATAAAAAGGATACAACCATTTTCATCCCGTAACACTCCTCCAAAACCAGCAATACCCGAGTTGCCTTTTGAGGCCCCATCAATGTTGTATTTCAGAAAACCCTGAGGGGGAGGATGCCAGTAATCTGGCTTATTTTCCAGATTCATTACCTTCCTATCCATTCCCTGTGGTATAAGCCCTTGCATACCCAACTGAAGAAGTATATGCATTTCATTTTCTGAAGGTGGATTCTTTGGGGAATTTTGCACTATAGTGCCAACCGTCTCCTTTAGCTGTCTTAAGATCTGCTCAATAATGCATTGGGGTAAATTTTTACATTTTTGAAGATTTTGTTGTTCCTTTCTTTCCAGACATTCCAAAGTATGAAGCCTGGAGTTAAAGCCCAAGTTGAGCGAAGAAACTCATAATCAGAGAATTTTCATCTCCAGTTATTTAGGGTATTGATAATGCTTCCTTTGTCCGTGTCTGTCTGTTGGAAAATTGTCGCAAAAGTATCCCACAACCTAGTGATGAAAATGCAGTTATTGAGAAGGTACTCCATTGTTTCCTCTTGGGCTTCACAAAGCTGGCATCTAGAAGGTCCTTGAACACCCCTCTTCTGAATATTTTCCCAGGTCAAAATTTTCTTCTGATGTATCAGCCACATGAAGAGTTTAATTTTCATCCAGCCTTGATGCCTCCATAGGTTTTGCCAAACCCTATCGGGTACGTTGGAGTCCAGCTCAAGGAATATGCTCTTTGCCTCCTTAATGTTGAAGGTGCCTTCATTATTGTTGCCCCATCTAAGTTGGTCATGCCCCTCTGAAACAAGAATCTTCCTTTGGTCCAACATTGTCAATAGTGCATCTGTTTTTGCTTTCAATGAGTTATCATCCCCGAATTCTATATTCTTCCAGGTTCTCCATTTTTCTTCATTATTGGTTTGATCCCAAAAATCTTCTACCCTGAGAAACCCTTTGGTATCCATTTCTTTCTTGAAGTCCAGAAAGTCCTCTCTTAACCGTGTAGGTTCTTGTTGCCATTTATCCTCCCAAAACAAAGCAAGATCTTCTTCTTTGATTTCCCAGAAGCTATTTTTTTGCACTAAGCCTCTATTCTCCGAGGCCTTATTCAAGATGTGGGAGCCTTTTATGATGCCCGTCATCCTT
Organism: Pinus tabuliformis; assembly: GCA_031772625.1. Lineage (NCBI taxonomy): Eukaryota > Viridiplantae > Streptophyta > Pinopsida > Pinales > Pinaceae > Pinus > Pinus tabuliformis. Next base: position 256,376,616 of record CM062805.1, read on the forward strand.
ATGTGATCATTAACTTGCCAAGTGTTGGCGTAATTTTCTTTCCAAATACTAGCCCACTGAGCCTTTGGATCTTTTACCCAATGCCACCATAATTTTTCCCCTAAAACCTTGCTGAGTACATCCAAATCATCCAATCCAAGACCCCCATGGTTTTTCAGTTTGAAAATCTTATCCTAGGCTACCAAGGCCCATTTCTTTCTCTCCCCCCCTTACCCCAAAGAAAGTCTCTTTGAATGGTTCTAAATTGTTGTAAAACTCCTTTTGGAGCTGGAAGTGTTGAAGCATGAAGACGGGGATTGATTGCAGAACAGATTTTGTAAGCACCAACTGGCTTGCCAAGATTAAAGATCTAATAGTCCATTTCCTGATTTTATCTTGCATCCTATTAATCACCAGCTCCAAAATGCTCTTGTGCAAAGTTTTATCAGTTAGAGGAACTCCCAGGTACTTGGAAGGAAGGACGTCCCATTGAAAGCCCAGAATTCTGGAGATATTTCTCCGAATAGTAATATTAGTATTAAAAAAAAAAATCTTAGATTTGGAAAGATTTACCTCCATACCTATGGCCATGGCGAAGTCACGCAGGATTTGTTTATAAGCAAGAGCTTCTTTAACCGTGGGGACTCCTTACAACATAGTGTCATCAACAAATTGTTGATGGGTCAAAGCCTGTCCAGTCTCAAAAAGTTGGAGACCCTTGATGTTACCCACTTCTTTCGGATGCTTGATAGATCTACAAGTCCTTCCATCATGAGGATAAAGAGAAAGGGAGAGAGCAAATCTCCCTTTCTAAGACCTCTTGAAGGAGTAAAATTCTTGGAAGGAGAACCATTAACCAGAATTGAAACGCTAGAGGAAGTAACCAGTGCCATAACCCATCTTACCTAGTTATGATCAAAACCAAAGGCTAGAAGGACCTTCCTAATATAGGTCCAATTAAACTTATCATAAGCTTTGGCAATGTCCATTTGCATAATCATTCCCACCTTCCTATTGCTTAACAATGAATGCACCACTTCGAGCGCTTGAATGATGTTATTGAGAATTTTTCTACCCTCCGCATAACCTAATTGCTCCACAGAAACTAGAGTAGGAAGAAGGGGTTTGAGTCTATTGACAACAACTTTGGATATTATTTTGTACACGACATAACACAAAGCTATGGGTCTAAACCTATCTGGAGTCTGAGCATTATCCTGTTTGGGGATCAAGGAGATGAAGGAAGTATTGAGCACCTTCAAATTGGTTCTATACATTTTGGAATCCTCCACTACATTCAAAATATCTTGTTTAACAATGCTCCAACAAGCTTTAAAGAAATCCACATTGAAACCATCAGGGCCTCACTAACCTCCTCTTCAGTCACTGGCCTGTTGAGATTGAAATTATCCTCTCTTGATACTAGCTTAGGTATATGCCTTGTAAAGTTCCTAACAAAATGAGCTCTGTCTGCAATGGTCTCCTTTGCTATACCTTGAAAGTGCTAGACTAACACAGTTTCTATCTCTTCATGGGAATTGAGTAGATAACCTCCCTCGCCCTGGTTCGAAGAGATCTTATTATGGGATCTGTTCACCTTGGCAGATCTGTGGAAAAATTTGGCGTTTCGTTCCCCTTTTTTTAGCCATTGATCTTTAGATTTTCGTCTCCAAAATATTTCCTCTTATTTACATAAGTTCTCCCAGTCTTGATGAAGTTTGGTGACTTGTTCATTTCTAACTCTATCAAAGCCATCTGTGATAAGGGTTTGATTGAGTTCCTACATTTTGTCTTCAACATCTTTTTTCGGTTCAAAAATATTGCCAAATTCATTCTTGTTCCAGTATTTGAGTCTAAGCTTGACGTGTTTTAGTCTTTTGTGGAGCAAAAACATTCTTGTTCCCTTAATATGCAGATCTTTTGTCCACCATCTTGTTATATTGCTGATAAAATTTGGGTGAGTGAGCCATATATTCTCAAATTTGAAAGGTCTATTCCTGGAGGTACCAATGCCCTATACCTCAATTTGTATAGGCCAATGGTCGGTGCCTCCAAAGGGGAGAATTCTCTCTATCATTTCCTTGTCAGTGAGCATAAGGTCCTCTAAAATTATGAATCTATCTAGCTTTGAGGCTACTTGAGACTCCCCTCCTCTCTTGTTGTGCCATGTAAGGAGGCCATTACTCATATCAGTATCAACTAGCTTCATATTATCTATGAAAGTTTGAAATGCTATAGAATCTTTACTTAAAGTTCTTGTTCCCCTATTTTTTTCCAAAAGTGATTTGATCATGTTGAAGTCCCCACCCATGATCTAGGGAACTCCTGCATGTCTATCTCTTAGTTCCACAAGAGAATCTAGAAACTTGAGTTTATCATCTAGTCTTTGGGGTCCATAAACATTCGTGACCAGATAAGTCTCCTTATCTCCCACAGGCTGAATAACCACTGATAAATAATTCCTAGATGCCTCAACATCTATTATAACAATCTTTTAGGGGTTCCAAAGAGTGAGTATGCCTCTTGTTGTATTATCTGCTTTAACTTCTAGAAACTCAAATCTATTGAGCCATTTGCTGTGAATTTCTTTAATTTTTTGAATGGAACATTTAGTTCCCTGGATAAAGATCATATCTGGAGCTTCTTGTTTCATTCTATTGTTAAGTATTCTTTGTTTTCTTTTACTACCTAGACCTCTGATATTCTAAGATGTGAACTTCATTAATAAAGATTTGTAAAGGAGTAACTGGTTAGGTCTTTCATCTTACCTGAATCTATCATTAGCTTTCCACATTCCATCGATAGCTCATTTTTCTTTTTTCTGCCTTTTTTCTTTCCTAGGTTTCTAGGAGCTAATCTTGGTGTGGTTTTCATAGTTTTCACACCTTCGTTGCCCTGCCTTTCATTGTTTCTTTGCCTTTCCATCCCTTTAGCCTGAGTTTTCCATAGGAACAGCTATTGTACTCTGTTGAACTCTTCTTGAGGTAATGAGTCTACCCCTCCCATGGTTCTCTATTTGAAGAACCCTTCCAAATCTAGGTGTTCTCTATCAAGAATCTCCTGTAGTTCATGATCCTCCATTTCCATCTCACTCTGGGTCATTTCTTGGTCCATCTCAAGTTCTCCATCGCTTAGCACAGTCTCTTTCTATTTATTAATATCCTGTGTTTGTTCCTTATCTTCTGCCTTCTTCTTCTCCCCTCGGCTTCCTTCCATGACCTGATCTACTTTTGTTATTTCTTCCTCTTCTTTAAGAACTTGGAACCTGTTTAGACTGTCTTGTTGCCCTTCTGTTTTCTGTTGCTTTGGCCCCCTTTTGCCTCCTTTTCCTCTATATCCCACTTTGTGAAAGCTTTCAATATCTTTCATTGCGGTTGCTTTACTTCTGTTATCTATTGTACTGAGAGGGTGGTCTTTCAATAGGTGCCCATGCTCATGGCACCTGTGACATCTAAAAGGAATATGTTCATAATCTACTGTTTGCACCCATTTTTCATCAAAAACTTCCAAGATGACTTCATCCGGTAGAGCTCCTCAGAGATCCATCTCCACACATATTCGTGCTAAGGAAGTGTATTTTCCCGTTTTGGTGGCTTTAGAGGCTTTAACAAAACACCCTAGATTATTCCCTATGGTAGATAACAATTCTGTTTGACAGCAATCAAGAGGTAGAGAGTAGAGTCTTACTCAGACCGGGACCGAAGTGAAAGTTTCTCGCTCCGGGACAAAATTCATCATCCACGGCCGCATGTAGAGGCCTGCTGCTGCGTAGAAGTAGGGACCTCCTTCAAACACCCTTTCTTTGTCCTCAATATTTGTAAAGACCACGGTGAAGAAACCCTTGACCCAAAATGTAGGTCTATGCTTCCTTTTGGTTTCGAGTGGTATCTAATCCACCCTTGTAATGCCTTTTCAATGGGCCATAATCCCATGAATTTACAAATGATAGCATAGGTCCGCATATGGCTACTATGTGCCTGCAGAGTAGGATCATTAAAACTACTTTGAGAGTGACTTCAACCTTGGGTTTACAAGGCCCCTTTCGCGCCTTGTTTTCTGCTCTCTGTTTCTTGTCTTCTTCCTCATTTTCTTTTGTGTTGTTGTCCTCCCTTGGTTTGGTTAAATCTTGATCCTCTTCCATGTTCTTTTTCCCTTATCGTGAAGGCCCTCTGATAGATTCTATTGGTTTCTTACCTCGGCTGGCCACTGCCTACCTGTAGGAGGGAGTGGAGCTCCCCCTTTGCACGCCTCCATGGAGCTCAGAAACCTGAAACCCTAACTCTTCATCCACGTCCTTTGTTCGCAGTTTCTCGAGTGTCCCCCCTCCTAAGCCTCTATAACACATATTAAGTATGAATACATGAGAAAGTCTGCAAACTTTGACTTGTGTACGAACTATGAATTTGTGGTAAAATTTATTTGATAACTGGAAATTATTGATTCAAATTTAACTTGATTGAATGCTTGGAAATTCAGGTTTGACTCAGTAGTTATTATTTCTAATTCGTGAACAATAAGGTCTGTAGATTCGACTTGTGTACAAATTATGAATTTGAGGTTAACTTTATTTGTTATCTCGAGGTTATAATCAACTTATTGAATAGCTGGAAATATGCAGGGTGACTGGGGTCTATAATCTTTCCCATTTGTTAGCGTCATCGCTGATTAGATTGTGCTGATGATTGTGAGCATTTGGAGTTTGCTTGACCAGCGTAGATGGCGTTTCCAATTTGCTAACTTTATTTCGGAAATGTGAACACTTACTACTTTTTTATCATATTGAAGGTGAGGTTATGGTGTAGTTGAACAGTGACTACTTTTTTCTCATATTGACTGTGACGTTATTTTGTAGCTGAAAATTGTGAGCATGGTTTTTATGTTTTCAATTTATTTGTTTTTAATGAAAAGAAAAAAAAAATTATGAATAACATGATCTCTAATTGTGAAAATCTTTACAATCAAATAATCTCTACATGCTATTTTCATTTTATAAACTTGACTTTTTTTTCACTGATGATGAATGCCACAATAAAATGGCTTGATTGTCATTTGTGTATTTTTTTTTGGAAGAATCAGCCCACCTCTATAAAATCTATAATTTCAACTTTGGGATCCTAGTTATCAGTTTGGAAAGTCTGCTAATACTTGAGGGTTTTGGTGTAAGGGTAAACCTCTTCATATATCAGACTTAGGTTCTATTTCTTGAGCTAACTTTAAAAAGCCTGTTGAAAGAATCACCACAAATCTATAGAATCCATAGTTTCCACCCTAAAATTCTACTTACAAATTTGGAAAATTTACCCATACCTGTAAATTTTGGTATAACTACAAAGCTAAACCTCTTCAGTATCGAATATTTAAAAATTGCATTTCAGTTTGACTCCTTGACTTTCGAGTACACTGTGAGTTTATTCATTGGAATTTTGCATAGGCACTTCAAAGTTGAATGCATGTTATGTGATTTATTGGATAATTCGTAGCCTCCATTCTTGAATGGTGAGCTAGACTTGTTAGTTGAGTGAGAGAATTTGAGGTTATGCGTACCACATATTTTGAAATCACAAGTTGAATTTGATTTGATTTGATTTCTGGTATCCCAATATTGAATTTAGGGTTTTAAGATTGACTGGATGATAGTCGACCTGGGAAGCTAAGAGACTCTGTCACGTCGACGGTTACTTTTCGCGTTCGTCGTTCGGAAGTGGACGGGGAGGTTCATCAATACAAAGGTGGGGCTCTAGACGAGACGTATGAGAAAGAAAATTTGTTAGGAATAAGATGGTCAATCCAGGTACATTCATTTCTGTCTCCCCAGAATTGACACCGTCGATTTAGTACAATGAATTACTTGACCGTGTGGGGAAATGTACTGTATTGACACTGGTATACTTTTTGAAAATCATCTATATGCCTATGATTAAAACAATGACTAAAATCACTAAATATATTGATACTGGTATACATTTTGAAATCATGTATGATTAAAGACTAAAACAATGACTAAAATCAATAAACATATTGACACTGGGATAACTTTTGAAAACCAAAACATTGACAAACTAATAAATATATTAACACTTTACCTTTTCAAATCATGTAAGATTAAAGATTAAAAGGAGGACTAAAAACGATAAATAAATTCAAAAGTAGAGAGTTTCATTGATAATTGTTTTGTAATCAATACTTTGTCCATGATTTTCTCTGTAAATCTCTGCTGTCTATAGTGTTTCATTATAGACGAAGTAATCTTGTCCATAACTACAGTGTGGATCATACAATTTATCCATTATTTTAATTTTGGATTAACATTTTATTGGTACACTATTTTTAATTAAAATAGTGTAAAATTAATTTAATTTAATAATATAAATTTATTTTAATCACAGATTTAATATAAAATTAGAAGGATTAATTTTTTTTATGTGCAAATTTATTTTAGAGCCAAAAAATAATATCTAATTTTTTATTTTTTAATTTGTATTTTTGAAAGTTATAGGGATTACATATGTGCCTTGACTCATTTTATAAGCTCACATTCAATTGTTTTTTTGTTAAATATTAATTAATATTAAATTATTTTATTCATAACCTACATTGGATATTTTATTCTACAACATTAAAATATTTTTTTAATATTTTTTGTGTTAAATATTTTTTGAAAGTATAAGGTTTAAACACATACATATACATATATACATATACATATACATATACATATACATATACATATATATATATATATTTCTAATTAATTTACATGAATTATATTAGTTCATATGGACAGCTAATTAAATTTGAATAACATATATATATTTTTATTGTAGCGGACATTATTCTTTTATTTAGAGAATATTATTTATAGAAACTTTACTTTTATTTTAAGAGGGTAGAATAAGGCTGGACATAGTTACACATCTCCTTCACATTGGGTTGTAGAATAAGTCTCCTAAAATAATAATAATAATAATAATAGAAAAATGCATAAACATGTTTGTTGTGTTGGAGATGTGGTAAAAATATTTCACTTTTGTCCATAAATAAATTATTTAGATATTCATATGAAATAATGTAATTTTATATTAACTTTCTACATGAAGTAACTAAAAGTAAAAAACTTTTTATTTTCACTTTTCATTCGAAGATATATAATTTTAAAGCTTTTTAAAATTACTTGAATAAATTGTGTGAATTTCAAGATTAGTTTCATATATATAGAAAGCTAAAAAAATTATGTTAGTATTGAAAGTAGTAAAATATTTCAATATTAATTAAAATATATATATATATATATATATATCTGTGTGTGTGTGAAACTTTTGTTGGAATTGTAAGAATAAATTAGTGGTTTACACAATAGAAGTGGCCAACAAGATTTTCAAGGTACTCAATCTAATTATGGATTTAAGAATACAATGTATATATATATATATATATATATGGATGGTAAATCTATAGGGGTATGGTATATTTAGGAGTAAGTTTCTTTTTGGTAAAAAAAAATAAAAAAAATTATATATTAATAGGGATTATGAAAATTAAAGTAAAAAAAATAGATTGAGATTTTTTTTGAAAGGTCTTGCATTCTCACTCCATGATCAATGGATTTATATTTGTTAGACAAACAAATAGATAGATAGATCGAAAGATAGATAGATAGATAGATTGAAATGGTTGGAATTACACATATCCCTCATACAAAAGAACACATCATTGAAATATTCTAGTTATGAATTCTATATCTACAATGCTACAAGATGGACCAAATACCTAGAAGTGTATCCTCAAATTTTAATCTATCTTGGGGAAAGATAGAGCCAAAATTAAGATAATCTAACTTGGTTCTTAATATCCCATGTGTCAACTGCATGTTCAACATGAGAGGAATTGCACATAGAACAAACTACACTATTGAAATGTTTTAACCACCATGTGCCAAGAGCAATCAAATCCCAAATCCCTAGAAATACAAATATTTCACCAAATTTTAATCTCTCAGTGGATAAGAGATATTTTTCTTTCAATTAGCTTCCACATAAATAAATAAATAAACAAAGATGGTATTGAAATATTATCCTTAATTGACATTGAAATAAATTTTTAATAGCACACCTCCCTCATAATAAGATGAAGTACACATTTTCCCGATAATGGATAAATTACACACATCTCCTTCTTACTAGTTGTACAAAGGATCTTTCCCACAAGAAATTATATATATAAAGTTTGTTATTGAAATGTCCTGCTTAAACTAATGTTGGTATTGAAATATTGTAATTAAGGTGGATATTAAAACATTTTATTTATGGTTTACATTGTACTATGTTGTTTTAATCATGGTTATATATGTCTATTTTGAAATAAGAATTATAAAATTTGTGTTTTTTAATTACAAACAAATATGTGGATGGTTGAGATTTAATAAAGAAATAATATTAAACTTTTAATCTTGGTAGTGGGTGGATATTTTTTTTGGTTGGTTTATTTAATTATTTCCACAATAACACACATGTGCTTTATAACAATTGTTTTTTTTTAAATGAAAACATAGTTGATAGAGAACTAACTACATATATCATAAACTCACAATCAAATGTGAAAATTTTCACTTGATTGTAGAATGATACAATTGAACTTCAATGATATTTAACCTATTAATATTAATCATTAATCAGCCATTTAACTTTTATAATTGTGATAGTGAAGAATGAATTTTTTTTTTTTTACAGTTGACATTAAAATATTTTATTTGTAGTAAACCAGCCTTGCCAACCTCAATTCTTGGATTTGGATTGTGACCTAGACCTCTCAGGCTTACCCAATATTTGGAAATCACAGGTTAAATTTGATTTGATTTCTGCTATTCCAATGTTGAATTTAGGGTTTTAAGATTGACTGGCTGAGAGTCGACCTCGAAATCTGGAAGACTGTCATGTGGCTGTATTTTTTTCTCGTGAGTGGTCCAGAAGTGGGCGGGGAGGTTCGTCAATACAAAGGCAGCGCTCTAGACGATCCAAAGAAATCTTGAATCGGACGTCTGAAAAAGGATATTTGTTATGGAATAAGCTGGTCAATCAAGGTACAGTCATTTCCATTTCTCTTTCTCCCCAGGATGGGCACGGTCGATTCGATACAATGAATTACTTGACCGTGTGGGACAATGGACTATATTGACACTGTAAACTTTTTGAAATCATGTTTAAAGATTAAAACAATGAGTAAAATCGATAACAAATATATTAATTACACTGTTATACCTTTTGAACTCATGTCCGATTAAGATTAAAACAATGACTAAAACTAATAAATTTATCAACACTTTACTTTTTCAAATCATGTACGATTAAAGATTAAAACAATGACTAGAATCAATAAATATGATAAAATAAATTCAAAAGTAGAGAGTTTCATTGATAATTGTTTTTGTCGATCATTCTTGGTCAAAGATTTTTTTTTTTTTTCACTATAAATTTCTCGCGTATGAAGTGCTTCTTTGTGGATAACTACATTGTCGATCGTACAAGTTATCCATTACAATTTTGAAATAACATTTTATTGATAATGTAAATTTAATTTAATTTAGGATGGATTAAGTTTTTTAAATTAAAAAAAAAAATAGATTCAGATGTCTTATATATTAAGAGGGCTCAAGCTTCTTTGTGGATAACTACATTGTCGATCGTACAAGTTATCCATTACAATTTTGAATTAACATTTTATTGATAATGTAAATTTAATTTAATTTAGGATGGATTAAGTTTTTTAAGTTAAAAAAAAATAAAATAAATTGATTCAGATGTCTTATATATTAAGAGGGCTCATGATTTTTAAAGTAAACAATAACATTGAGATTTTTTCAAAAGAGTTGTATTTTTGAAAGATGTAATTCCGGTAAGTGTATGTTAAATGAATCTACATGTGTTACATAGATAAATAGATTAATTTTGTAATGAAAATGCAAGGAATTTCACCTTTTTTATTTCAAATAATGTATTATTGAAATGTTTTAACTGTGGAATTTCGATTTCTCGTGTTACAAGATGCATCAAATCTTTCGAGGGTTAAATATTTTTTCAAATTTTAATCTTCTTCGCCCAAAATAAATCCGAAGCTAAGATTATCCAACTTTGTTTTTAATATGTCATATGATTATCCAACTTTGTTCTTAATATGTCATATGTCAACTCAATGTTGATAGTAAAAAGGAATTATACATCTTCTTCACACTGTAAACCACAAAATTGAAATCCCTGGATGGGGTGATGGTCAAGAAAGAGGAGCTAGGCAGGTTGCGACACCTCACTTGGGTAATCAGATAGGGAACGTGAAAAAACATCCCCACCTCACTTGGGTAATCAGATAGGGAACATGAAAAAACATTCCCAGTGAGATTAATGTAGGTATGTGTGATGGGACAAGCCCTGAACACCTACGGCTTAATAATTAATTGTTGATTGTATTGTTGATAACTATGTGGTTGGTTGACTTTATGGCATGGTACTGTGGTTTAATTATTTTGAGGACAAGTGTCCTCGTCTTGGGGCTTGCTCCTCCCTCCTCTTACTATGCCCACGAAACCCTAAGCTTGCTCATTTCATCGTTGTTTCACTCTGCTGCTCTGCGAGGTGAGGTCTCTGGTTCTGGTTCAAGTTGCTTCACAAGGGTTTCGTTTCACCTGGGCATGAATTCCCGTGAGGGTTTCCACCTGCATGCATTGGTGATGCTTTTTGTTCTGATCTCGAGGTTCTGGGTCTAGAACCCCTGGTCTCGGTCTCTAGTCTCAGTCTTGTTCGGCCGTGTGGTTATGATTTTGGTTGTGGGCTTTTGTTATATGCTGGCTACGATTAAGCTGTTGTTCTCAAAGTGCTTGCTTAGTTGTTTGACTATTTGCTTGGCATTTGTCACAGGTCATGGTTGCGGCGGGCTCTCATCCGACATTTAACCAGAGGTGAGTTTTCTCTCCTTGCTATTCGTTTATGCTTCGTTTTCTTTTATCACTGATTGTTCTTGCTCCTTATGGGCAGTAAGCACTCTGCGGCCGTGAACTTGGTCCATGGCTTCCTCCCTTGTTCGCACAGGCTTGGCTCCTTCGGTAAGTCCCTCTGTAAACCCTTACCTCTACTTTCAACTCTGTATTTATGGTTCTGTTTTGTTGGCTCTAATGGCCTGTTTGTTGGCCATGCAAGTATGCGTCTAGGCTCTCCATTCACTGGTCTCGTGCCCTGACTCCTACGTTTGTATCGGGTTTGTTGCTCCTCTGTTTGTGTGTCTGAGATGTTTGTTGTTGGTGGTGTTCTATGGGTGTGTAGTTGAGGGTTTGGATTCAGCCTTACTGTGTCTTGGCATGAATGTGTCTTCGGCCTCACTGTATATTTATGCTTCTGGTTATTTAAGTTATGAATTGTAATGATAACGGTCCTGTAGCGACCTCACGGTTGTTTTTGGCACTGTTAACTCTGTTTTTACAACTTATCTGTAACTGGTAACTGTGTCTTGGACTGTGGATGTTCAATTTTGCTATATATATATATATATATATATATATATATATATATATATATATATATATATATATATATATATATATACAGTGATTTCTGTTGACAATTAAATAGCAAAGGGAATTGATATGAGTCTAGTTTTGGTACCTGTGGCTATTTGTTTATTCCTTCGACGGTGATTTTCTCATTTTTTTTGCAAACCCGCTCCGTTGTCTTGCTGAACTTGTCCAGATGCTCTTCTTACTTCTTTTTTTATCGTTCACTCTCTGTCATCGTTATGATTTGGAAAAGAAAATGAATTTAGCAAAATTAGGCAGAAAATATTTAAGCTGCAATATATGAGTTTAGATTTCTTGTTCTTCAGAATGTTTTCATGCTTCTTTCTATTCAACACTATGATGATAAAAAATTATTACAGTAATTATTTCCTTCCTCTATTTTGTAAAGATCATTGTACAGTTATTAAAATGTCAGTAGTTACATTTAGTTATTCCTTAACAACTGTTCTTTCTTGACTGTAATCTAAAAGTAAATTTTAAATAAAAATAAAAACAACGTAAGCAAAACTAACAATGGCTAAGATAACTATTCTTAGAAATTTAAATGAAAATAAAAACTAACTGAAAATCAGTTTGTTTTCAAAGACAAATTGTCCATTCATGACCTCCCTAAGCTAGATGCTCCTGCATCAAGGTCTCGGGGTAGGTGAAAATTCATGGCTCCGGTCCATGAGGTCATCGATAGAATACCCTTCATGTTGTATATGTCCTGCGTCAAGCCATGAACTGTCCTCAATAGGGTGGTTCTTCCACCTGATGAGGTACTGTAGGTACTCCTTTCTTCGAGTCCGCCTGGCCACCTGTGTATCAAGGATTCCTTCGATTTCAAGTGGCTGAGCTGAAGGCATTTGTCTCATCCACGAACTACTCTCTTCCTAGGTATCCCGTTTTGGCTACACCAAATTGTCCTCTTCAGGACTGGCAATGTATGGGAATATATCCACCACATTAAAGATGGGTGATATTTCTATACCTGGAGGCAACTACAGCTCATAGGAATTTGCAGAAAACTTACGTAGAATTTTAGAAGGTCCAATTTTCTTAAATTTCAACTTATTATATTCGCCTTTAGGGAATCTTTCTTTGCACAGATGCGCAAAGACTTGATCCCCTATGTTAAATTGTACCTCCCATTGTTTCAGATCTGCTTTCTGTTTGTACCTTTGACTGTTGTCGTATAATTTTGACTTCACCTGCTCATGTAGGTCGTTAATTACTCTTGCAAAATCTTCCCCATAAACACTTCTTCTTTCTAACTGTCCCAAATCTCATAACTCATGCACTCCTCAGGGATGCATTCCATACAAGATCTGGAATGGACTACTTCCTGTGCTTCGATTTGGTGAATCGTTGTAAGCAAATTCTGATTGGGCAGGTACACAATCCCACATTCATGAATTTTCCCCAAATAGACTCTGCAGTAGGTTTCATAAGCTTCTGTTCACCACCTCCATCTACCCATCGGTCTGTGCGTGATAAGCGGAGTTGAAATTTAAGTTTGTATCCAACTTTTTCCACAAGGTGCGCCAGAAATGTCCTGTGAATTTCACATCCCTATCAGAAACAATGGACTTTGGTAAACCATGCAGTCTGATGACTTCAGTGAAAAACAAGTGTACTACATGGGTAGCGTCATTGATTTTCCTACAAGGGATGAAGTGTGCCATCTTGGAGAAACGGTCCACCACCACCATGATGGAGTCAAAAACTTGCTGCATTTTGGGCAGACCCAGGACAAAGTCCAGACTGACTAAATCCCATGTTCTGTTTGGAATAGGCAAGGGTGTATACAACCTCATGTTCTGGCTATGCCCTTTCACCAACTAACATATCTTACACCTGGTCACATATCGTTGCACGTCTCTTCACATCTTCAACCAGTAATAGAAATGACTGAGCTAATCCGAGGTCTTTTCAATGCCGAAATCTCTAGCTAGACCTCCACTATGTTTTTCTCGGATGATGTTCTCCCTCATTGAGCATTCTGGAACACACAACTATCCTCCCTTGAATAGAAGCTCCTCCTGTAAGTTATAGTCCAACCATGGACTATTCTTCCTCAACAAGGGATTTTCTTAGGACTCATAAGCCTCCTTGAAATCTCCATCTCTTTGATACAAGTCCTTCATTTGTTCAATAGCCAACACTTGTATCATGCTCTCCTACAAGAGTAAAACTCTTCTTCTTAGTGCATCTGCTACCCTATTGGCTTGACCACTCATATGCTTCAATAAGAATGTAAAACTCTGCAAGTACCCAACCCATTTTGCGTGTTTATGATTTAGTTTATGTTGCTTCATAACATACTCTAACGCAGAATTATCAGAAAACAAGACAAAATCATTACCCAACAAATAATGTATCCAATGCTTCAAGGCTTGGACGACAGCATAAAACTCCTTGTCGTAAGACGTGTATTTTTGCTTGCTTCCATTTAATTTCTCACTAAAATAAGCTACTGTTTTGTCTTCCTGGCTGAGTACGACTCTAATGGCTATACCACTGGCATCACAACGAACTTGGAAAGGTTTGTTAAATTAAGGAACCTTAAAATTGGCCTTTCAGTGATCTTCTTCAATATCTGGAAGCTCTTCTTCGTAGCTTCAGTCCAATGGAAAGCCTGACTTGCCTTTTTGATGGTATCCAACATGGGTGCATAGATTCCACTAAAATTCTTTATAAACTTGTGATAGAAACTTGCCAACCCGTGAAAACTCTGAACTTCGAACAGACTCTTAGGTGATGGCCAGCTAAGTATAGCTGCAACTTTTTCTGGGTCCATTTTCAGCTCATTTTCTGCAATCACAAAACCCAAATAGACTAACTCCTTCTAAAAGGAAGAACGCTTTTTTAAATTTATCAGCAACTTGTTTTGCTGCAACTTCTCTGGAACATATCTAATGTGCCGGAAATGTTCTCCCTTGGTCTTACTGAAAATCAGTATATTGTCAAGATACACAATTACGAATTTCCCAATGAACTCCTTCAACATCTCGTTCATCAGGTGCATGAAAGTACTAGGGGTGTTACTCAACCCAAATGGCATCACCAGCCATCCGTACAGGCCTTCATTGGTTTTGAAAGTTGTTTTCCATTTGTCCTTTTCTCTTATTCTAATCTGGTGGTATTCACTCTTCAGATCTATCTTCGAAAAATATGCTGCTCCACTCAGGCAGTCCATCCTGTCATCCATTTGTGGCAATGGAAACCTGTACCTGATAGTAATTTTATTTATTGCTCTTGAATCTGTACACATTCGCCACTCGCCTCCTTTCTTGGGAGCTAAAACTGTCGGAACTACACAAGGACTTAAACTTTCCCGTATCAATCATTTGTCCAACAATTCCTGTACCTACTTCCTGATCTCCTCGTTGTCCTTAGGACTCATCTGATAAACAACTTTGTTTGCTAAACTATCTCCGGGAATAAAATCTATGTGATGACTGATACTCCGCTTTGGTGGTAATTTATCCGGTAAATCATCCACCACAATGTCGTTGAATTCCTACAATAATTCTTGGATTTCTTCAGGAAAGTCAGAAATTTTAGCGTGCAACAACACTGCTCTTGGTCTCCTTACAAAACCATACTTTACCTCATTATCTTCAGTCTGTTTTAGAAATTCTTTTCCACCCACCAGCAACACTTTTTTCCCACTAGTTTCTGTTGTTTCTTCTTCCTTGATGGGTACTAGTCTATGCTTAATCCCATCCTTAACAAACTTGTAACAATTTGTTTTTCGTTCATGAACAACTTTTCGGTCATACTACCATGGTCTACCTAGCAGAATATGACACACGTCCATGGGCATGGTGTCACAAATCACCTTGTCCCTATGCTTGCCAATATGGAACTCCACCTCACACTACTCATCAACTCCTCTTTTTCCAACCTGTTCACCTTCAAGGCACTCAAAGGACATGTGCCCCCACTTGTGGCACTTGTAAAACTGGTAGGCAACCCCTCTACCTTTGCCATTACCCCTTCCTCTCTGTTATCACCTTCTTACCCTAGTGCTACCTTCCTTTTCTGTTATTCCTCATGTCTTTGAACTGCTGCCTTCTTCACTATTTTTGGCAGTCCTTCCTTTGCCAAAGGATTGTCCTTTCCCTCAGCCAGATCCATGTCCCCTTTTGGCGTTATGCTTCCTTGTGATCTTTTCTTTTGCCTTTAAGGCACTCCAGTATGCTTCCTCTATGGTTTTTGGAGAAAGAATACTTATATCATCTAATATCTCCAGCCTTAGGCCATTCACAAACCTTGCTGTCTTTTCTGGGGTGTCTTCAATGTAACCAGCTCTTAGATTCACCCGATAAAATTCTTCGGTATATTCTTTCACCGTCATTCCTCTCTTCTTCAAATTCTGCACCTGCCGATACAAAGCAATCTGGTAATCTTTGGGCAAAAACTTACCCTTCATCTTAGTGACCATTCTAGTCCACTTTTTAATAGGTAATTTATTTGATCTTCTCCTCTCTGCTTGGACATCGTCCCACCATAATGCCACGTGTCCTTTTAACTTGGTGGCAGCAAATTTAACTTTCCTATATTCACTGATCTCCTCACACTCAAATTATTTGTCTAACTCACTAATCCAATCCAACAGTACTTCTGTGGACAAACTACCATCATAGTTTGAAATATCAAGCTTTGGATTACTTATCACCAATAAAAGTGACCTTAATAACCTAATTCCAGGTCCTTCCTCATCTGATCCATCTGTCATAACTGCAGCTTCTTCATCACTATCATCTCCTCCTTCAGGATCCCTTCTCCTTCTTGCTTCTACTGTTGCCAAACAAGCATTCAGGATCCTAATCTCTTCCCTTAATCCTTCATCTACTACCCTTCGAATAGCTCTGCCACGACCTATTCTTCTGACTTCCATTTTCTAAAAAAAAAAAACAATTAACTCTGACCTGCTCTGATACCAAAATTTGATGGGATCAGCCCTGAACACCTACGACTTAATAATTAATTGTTATTTGTATTGTTGATAACTGTGTGGTTGGTTGACTTTATGGCGCGGTACTGTGGTTTGATTTTTTTTAGGATAAGTGTCATAGTCTTGGGGCTTGCTCCTCTCGCCTCTTACTCTGCCCACAAAACCCTAAGCTTGGTCATTTCGTCACTATTTCAGTCTGCTGCTCCACGAGGTGAGGTCTCCGGTTTTGGTTCAGGTTGCTTCACAAGGGTTTCGTTTCACTAGTTTTGGGCATGAATTCCCGTGAGGGTTTCCACCATCATGCGTTGGTGATGCTTCCTATTTTGAGCTCGATTTCGAGGTTCTAGGTCTAGAATCCCTGGTCTTGATCTCTAGTCTCAATCTTGTTCAGCCCTGGTTATGATTTTGGTTGTGGGCTTTTGTTAAATGTTGGCTACAATTATGTTGTTGTTCTCAAAGTGCTTGCTCCATTGTTTGATTATTTTCTTGGAATTTGTCACAAGTCATGGTTGCGGGGTGGCTCGGCTCTCGGCTCTCATCCGACGTTCAGCTAGTGGTGATTTTTCTCTCCTTGCTATTCGTTTATGCTTCATTTTCTTCTGTCACTGACTGTTCTTGCTCCTTGTGGGTAGTGAGCACTCTGCGGCCGTGACCTTTGTCTGTGGTTTCCTCCCTTGTTTGCACAGGCTCGGCTCCTTCGGTAAGTCCCTCTGTAAACCCTTACCTCTGCTTTCAACTCTGTATTTATGGTTCTTTTTTGCTGGCTCTAATGGCATGTTTGTTGGCCATGCAGGTATGCATCTGGGCTCTCCATTCACTGGTCTTGTGCCCTAACTCCTATGCTTGTATCGGGTTTGTTGCTCCTCTGTTTGTCTATCCGAGATGTTTGCTGTTGGTGGTGTTCTATGGGTCTATAGTTGAGGGTTTGGCTTCGGCCTTACTGTGTCTTGGCCTTATGATGGCTTCGACCTCACTGTATATTTATGCTTCAGGCTATTTAACTTAAGAATTGTAACGATAACGGTCTTGTAGTGACATCGCAGTTGTTTTTGGCACTGTTAACTCTGTTTTTATGGCTTGTTTGTAACTGGTAACTATATCTTGGACTGTGGATGTTTGATTTTGATATATATATATATATAGAGAGAGAGAGAGAGATACAGTGATTTTTGTTGACAATTAAATAACAAAGGGAATTGATATGAGTTCAATTTGGTACCTGTGGCTATTTGTTTATTCCTTCGACAATGATTTTCTCGTTTCTTCTGCAAACCCGCTCCATTATCTTGCTGAACTTATTTGGATGCTCTTCTTACTTCTATGTTTATTCTTCACTCTCTGTCATTTTATGATTTGGAAAAGAAAATGAATTTAGCTAAATTATGCAGAAAATATTTAAGCTGCAATATATGAGTTTAGATTTCTTTTTCTTCAGAATGTTTTCATGCTTCTTTCTATTCAACACTATCATGATCAAAAATTATTACAGTAACTATTTCCTTCCTCTATTTTGTAAAGATCATTGTACAGTTATTAAACTGTCAGCAGTTACATTTAGTTATTCCTTGACAACTGTTCTTTCTTGACTATAATCTAAAAGTAAATTTTAAATAAAAGTAAAAAGAACATAAGCAAAAGTAACAATGGCTGAGACAGCCGTTCCTAGAAATTTAAATGAAAATAAAAACTAACTAAAACTCAATCTGTTTGCAAAGACAAACTCTCCAGCCATGACCTCCATGACATGGATGCTCCTGCATCAATGTGTGACCGTTATGAATCATTCCTTTGATCCAATGAGGCAACAATGAAAGGAAGAAAGTTGTCAGTCTAAGTTGTTAATGTGTGTAGAATGTGGGATCACTATGAATGTTCTCATGCATTTAATTCCCTGGACTTGGGACTACCATGAGAGACCATGTCATCGTAGTTGAATGCACGTCAAGGAGCTGGTGCAATTTTTCTCCTGTCATCGTAGTTGAATGCACGTCAAGGAGCTGGTGTTATAGTTTTCCTGTCAGTAATTGTGCCTTTGATTTTTAGCCTACGGTTTTGGATCCTTTCATTCCTCTTGGTTGTGTTAAAGTGTAAACTTGGTGTTCTTCAGGGGTTGTTAGTTAACAAGTTTCTTCATTTAAACAAGATAGTGGTGAATTAAACAAAGTCTTTCGGTAGAAATTTGATCCTGATGATGAACCACACTTGTTGGTTCGAAACGCATTTGCCAAAAAATTCTCTCATGTGATTTCTACCGAAAGACTTTGTTTAATTCATTATGGATCACAAAAGCTTGAATATAGAAAAAAAACGATAGTGGTGGTTGAGGGTATTTATCTCTTGTCATGGTTATGTCTATCGTATTGTGTCAAAATTTATGTTTCCTTTCACTTCTCTTAGTAGTGTTTCAGTGCCAATGTAGTGTTCTTGGTGGTCGGTCAAAGAGATTGTGACTTGGTGATGGATGGGATTTTAATGGTTAGGGGAATTCAACTCTATTTATGGTTGTGTATCACTTTTCCAGTTTGTGGCTCAGACTCATTTATCCCTCTTGGTTTTGTTATATTTATAACTAGGCGTGCTTGGTGGTATTCCCAAAAGCTTGTGGTTTGGTTTGAGGAAGGATTTTGGTTGTTGGGGCGAATTGAATCAATCGTTCTCCTATGCCTGGTTGTCTCAGAAATCCTCCTCACTAGTCACAATGCCAGTCAAGTAATGGCTCGTAGCACCAACAGTTGATGGTCGTTCCTTTCCTTATGTTCTCCTCTTCGATAGATTGGGACATGGTTTGAACCTAAGTATCGAGTTGCTTGGTCTTCCATTCCGCACTATTGGGCTCACATTAGAAGGGGGGTGCTTACTATCAAAAGCAGGCCCAACAAAGTTTCTTACTGACTGGGCTGAGTGGATTTCAGTTACTTCCATATAAGGGGTCAATTTAATCAATATATGTGGATGGTGGATATTTATTAGCAAATGAAGTTTCTATCAGGGTAGAGTCTTTTGGGAAATCATGAAACATGCATGGACATTCTCCACTCTCTTGGACACCTGCATAAGCAATTGAGGGATCTATATTGAAGGATGGAAATGATAAAGCACTGTATCGACATTCCCCAAGCTACAAGAAGATCATTAGAGGACCCAAAAGTATTCATCCCAATTGTAGGCTAGGATTCTGATCCCTCAGCTTGATTGTGATATGGTTATGGTTTTTTATCTCCTATTTTTAGCTACTTTTCTACAAGGCTAGTTAGGCCAATATCTAAGTTGCAGTATGGTTACCCTTCTTCTTCTTTAAGTTCTCAAATATCCCTCTCCTCCTTACGGAGAGTCTATTTATGGATATGGTATTGTCTCTCCACTAAGAGACCGTGTTGAATTTTGTAATCCTTTATGTAAATCCCAACTTTTGCTGTCAATATAATTCACCACCAAAAAGCTACATAATTGAAATGTTTTAACCATGATGAGAGAAATCAAATCCCAAATCCCTATAAATACAAATACTTCATTATCTCTAAGTGTATAAGAGACAATTGAAATAAATTTTTAATAGCACATGTTAACTCCATATTAAGAATTGAATAAATTACACATTTGCCCCATAATGGATGAGATATACAAATCTCCTTCTTACTAGTTGTACAAAGAATTTCTCCAATAAAAAATTATATATATATAAAGTTTCGTATTGAAAAGTTCTATTTAAAGATAAATTTGGTGTTGAAATATTATTATTAATGTAGATATTAAAACATATTATTGACAACCTACACTGCAATATTTCTTTTTAATCTTGGACATGCATGTCCTTTTTTGGAAAAAAGGCTTACCAAGTTTATGTTTTTGAATACAAAAAATTGCATGGAAGAGTGAGATTTTATAAAAATGGTATATTCTCCATCATTTTCACACATAAAGAGATCATATTAAACTTTAATACTAATTTTGGTAGTTATTCATTTATTTCTTTAATTATTTTCATAATAGCAGGTATGCTCTTCATAACCATTATTGTAAAAAAGGTAGGATTAAAGAAAGTTCACTTGATTGTAGGATGATATAACTTAATTTCAGTGATATTGGGCTTATCTACATCAATTTTCCATTTAACTTATATAGTGATGCTACTTAATAATTCTCTCTCTTTATTCTATTTCTAAATATTTTATTTATGGTAAATATTGGATTTTTTTTGTATTAATATATTCTCTCTCTTTCTCTCTCTCATTCACACACACACACACAAAAAGATTTATTAGGTAAATTGGTGTCTTTATTTTGAAAAATGGCTTCCATAATTTGTGTTTTTTTGGATGCCTTTAGGCATAAAGGAATCATATTAAACTCTAACCCTAAAATTTGTAGTTAACCATTTTATTTTTATTATTTCATTTCAATTATTTCAAGCATAACACATGCATTTCATAAACAATGTTGTAAAAAAATGAATAAAGAGAGTAAGTTAAAAAATAGGATTTAAAATATAAGATTAAAGTGGATTGTAACAAAATAGAGATAAATAAAATTCACTTAATTGTAAGATGTTACAATTTAACTTCAACGATATTGGACCTATTAGCACGACTCATCCACTTAACTTATATGGTTTCCCTAGCTAATAATTCTTTCTCTCTCTTTATGGTGGACCTAGATAATAATTCTTTCTCTCTCTCTTTATGGTGGACATTGAAATATTTTATTTATGGTCAACATTGAATTTTTTTGTAGTTAATACTTTCTTTAAAAACCATGTACCACCTCCTCTCTCTCACACACACATTTAGATATCACATTTCAATTATATATTTTGAATTAAATGAATTACACATCTCAATGGCAAAACAAAAATTTGGTAGAACATGATGTGTTTTACTTTCAATTACTTTTTCTTTCTTTCTTAAAAAAAGGCTAATATAAATTACACCAAGCTCTATTTTTTCGGGATAGTTTAATTCCCTTAGAAGTGGTTTCTATCATTAACCCCTCCACATGAGGTTTGAACCTGAGAAGGTCTATTGGGATAGTTTAATTCCCCCAAAAGGGGATTCCATGCTCAACCCCTCCCCTAAGTCTTGAACCTAAAATCTAGTGAAGACAAAATCCTCTCAAACCAACTAATCTACACCTCATGGATTAAAATAACATATTTCTATTCTATGCAACTATATAAATTACACTCCTACCTTATATTAAGATTTGAAAGGCAAGCAATAAAATAATAAATTTTTTACTTTTATTTACTTTCTTTATTTTAAAAAATATAAAAAAAATTAATATAAAATTATTTTAGTTAAAATGAATATTAAAATAAAATCTTTATAATATTATATTTCTTTTAATACATCAAATATATATATATATATATATATATATATATATATATATATATATTAAATGATAAAAAAATATTTTTAAAATAAAATAAATTAACAAATGAATAATTATAAATAATCCTTTATGATTTATCACATACTTATGCTAAGTAAAAATTAAAAGCTACATCCCCAAAAAAAAACCAACATTGAAACTTGTTTTTTGACAACACTATCCAAAATATATATCATATCTATATAATTAGCAATTGCATCGAGAGGTGCAAAGGAAATCCCCCATACGAGGAGCCCAGGGAACGTGGAAGGCAATAAACAAGTGGAATGTATTGAAAATAAAATACAATCGAAATTTGAGGTCCTATATTTGCTAGCGAAGGTAGCAGGAAAATCCTTGCAGCCACAAGGTACATGCCAAAGGATTTCAATTTATTTGGTTTTTTTTTAAATGACATGAAATAAATTATGGGAAAAAAAACCACATAGCAGAACAATCACACCTTCTAGCTAGGTATTCCCTCTTAAGGGTTTCTTAGGAAAATTTTGTGTCTATTGTGGATGGTGTGTGTATTTTTTTCTATTTTTTATTTCTCTCAATTAATTAAGTAGAAAATCAACTAACTAAAGAATCTAGAATAAGAAAAATTAACAATAAATATTTGAGTGATTTTTTCAGATTTGACAAACAATTCCAATGGAATATCTACACCAATTTATGGATCATATTCAATATTGTTCATGCAAAGGCTCAAACAAAAAGGTTGAGTTTGTAGCTTTATAGACCTTTCTTCATTTTTCAAGCAAGTAGGGAGTATCCAGATTAGAGGTCATGGATGACTCTAAATTGGTGATAGATTGGACATGAAAAAATGTTGTGTTGGATAATGTATGTCTTGCTCCCCTTCTTTAGGAAATTCAAAATATTCTTCTATCATTTTCAATGGTACTCTTTCAAGCATAACAACAAAGGTTGAATCAAAAGGTAGATGAATTATTAGATGAAGCTTTGGAATTATAGCCTAGCCTTTTTGGTTTCTATGAGTATTGGGATAGCTAGGAACTCATCATTTTTTGTATCTCTTTGATGTGCAAATGTTTCTTGAAACAAGTTGTTAAGCATCAACTTTTGTTATCATTATGGAAATGTTTTTTGTTTTGTCAATAAAAATGGTGAATTTAATGTCATAATTATAGTGGTTATTTGGACTTTTAGGAAGTGACTCTTTAGATATTGAATTTTGATGAGTCATTCTGATAGTAACATGTATATTATCCATATCTATATAAGTAAAAACTTCTGTTTATCTATATATATATATGAGAGAGAAAGATTAATTTCTACATTATCATCTTCCCAAACTAAATTTTTCCATCACTCTAAATCTTCAATATTAAACACTATTTATTGATATATGGAATTCTTATATTTAATGTAAAAATAAAACAATAAAATAGGATATTATTAATATTTTTCAAAATAAAAAATAAAAAATTGGATTCTAAAAATGATGAAATATTAAATTAAATAAAATTATACATAATTGATAATATATCAGTTTTTTTTAAATAAATAAATGACATTTATATAAGTTTTTTATTATATATATATATATATATATATATATATATATATATATATATATATATATATATATGTGTGTGTATGTATGTATATAATATTCAAATATTACACAACAAAAGGAAAAAATATAATTAAAAAATAATATTACAAGTTATATGATATATATAAAAAACAATTATAATGTTCTCTCCCTAAATTAGATTTTGCAACCTCTCAATCAATTATTTTTTGTAACTTGGAGATTTTTTCCATTCCTCTCATCAATCTCATCATGGGGCCCCATTATATTCCCTACTTCTCACACTCAAACAACTCCAACCTCTCCAACATTAGACAACTGGAGCTCTAACTCAACTTATTGTACCCCATATTTTAATGTCCCTTAAATTACATATTTTCTCTATTACCAATATTTTAAACAATGGACAAGTCTATATATAGGAATGTTAAAGTTTGGCCATCACTTTGTCATTCAACACAAAGAAGGTCCCGCTACAGTGTCAAAGGGTATATCTAAGGAAGGGTCAAGTCCTCCAACATTGGATGACCAACACTCGCATGTCACAATGCTTCAAAGTTCCAATGAAAACCCTTGTTAATAGAAGAAATGGAGAAAGTAACCATTTGCACTTAACTTTCCCCCGGCCCACAAGAGCCTTGAATAAATGATTCATGTAAAGCATAATGAAGCATGCCACAATTATCAGATATCCAATTGAATTCCAATAGCAAAAAACCTATAGTTATTGGTATTCTTAGAACTACATCTAAGGTATTGTGTAGAGAATTTGACCATAACATTTAAAATATGCTAGAAATAGAGAATCCTATCAAGGAACTGTACAAATGAATTTTCAAGTGACTTTTGTACATTGAACATAGTTGGGTACCTAATGGAAGAAAGCATAAGAAATATCTCTCTCATGTTTGATCAAACCTCGTTGTCTCATTTGTAGTTTTTCATGAAATTATTCCAAGGTTCCTTGACTATCACAACATTCCTCCTGTGCACTTCTGAAACAAAATGGACAGTAAAGCCATTTTTTTTCAAGTTAAAATACAAAATATTTTTAGGTAATCAGAGTTATTCCTGTAATTCCACATCACACAAATATTAATAGTGTGGTATAAGTGGTGTAATTATTAGAAAAGTAAATTTAGCATATCTAGTAACAAAGGAAAATCAACTGATAAGAAAAACCCAGATCATTTTAGAGCTATGTAAACAGGTATCTATATGAGGTATGTCCTGATTGAAAGGTCCTTCAGTCTGAAAATGAAATGTATGGAAATTTACCAGAAAACGTTCCAACAAATTGGAGTCATTCTTTTGAACACAAAACTTACTCTTTCACTTTTGTTCTTATTATAAGGGATTGATAAATCATTTTCCAAAGCACCATTATTTTGAACACCAAATTTTCTCTGTCACTTCTGTTCTTCTATGCATATAGATATCCTTATTTTCATGAATCAATAAATAAATGAATTTAATGTGAGAGACTCATAACTTTTTATGTTACAAATTAAAACATAATTCAACCCAACTCCACTACACTCGTAATGAAATTCTTATTGAGGTGATTAAATCATCAAGCATCCTTTGGTCTTGAAAGGTTAAAAGCACATGGGGCTTATTGCACACTTACTTCCTTTAGCAGATATATCTTCAATATTTGGTCTTGCAAGGTTAAAAGCACATGTGGATTTTAGAAAATTAGTTGCATTCAACCGATATATCTTCATATCAATTAAAATTGATTAGCTCTTCTTAGATTCCATGCATCAAATTTCCATGAGCAAAGTCACCTCCTTATGGAAAGCATACTATTCATATTGCAAAATGATTTTGAAATGATTCAAAACAATGTTACGATTATTGGAATAAATTTTTAAAAAGGCATTTGTTTGGAGCATATTAAAGGATATTTTACGTTTTGTAAACTATTCAATAAAAAATTACTTGAATCTCCCATGTTAAACAAGATTTTTTAAAACATTGCATATATGCATTCCATGATATAAAACCACGATATGCACATTAGAAATTACCTTTCATAGAAGAAAACATGTTTCTTGCTACTAATGCCAACTAATTTTTTTTTTGTAAGTCAGATATGTATATTATAGAACAAAATATGTTACAAAAAAGTCTGCCGAAGCAGAACGAGACCTTAGAAAGACCATTTTACCAGGGCTGACAGCAAGCCCTTAGCTTTCAAAACCAAGCTGCACACCTTGCAGGGCGGCCTACTCTTAATGCTGTTACTTATTGCCACGACACTATCAAAACTTGGACAGAAGCAGAGTAACATAACGAACTTACATAAGGCCGAAGCCATAACAGAAGACAAACGAAAACAAGAAGAAAGTACTAAGGAAACCCGCCAGGACGAGGAAAACCGCCAATTCGACTGACTGTGTCTAAGCCCATGTCCAGAATATTCTTGTCAACTCTGGCGTGCATATATTGCATGGATTGGAATTCATGTGCTTCCTTCATCTTGTTCTGCTGCACCTGGGGATCCGGGCTCAGAGTTTGCCGAAGAAGCCTGATGAGCAGAGTCAGTTTCTTGTTGACAGTTTCCACTGCATCATGCACTGTGGAAATTCTTCGATCTAGCGATTCATGGATTTCCTGAATTTTTGCTAACTGATCCTCTGATAGGGAGTTCCCCTTCCCAGAATGCTGCTTCCCTTCGTCCTTTGAGTCCAGGGCTTTCGCAAGGAGGGTTTTGATTCTCCAGCTCTCCGCTTTAGTCTGAACATATTGAGTGGCTCTTTTGGAGGGAGTGCTCGGGTCATGTAACCAGTCAACCTCCTCCGCAATGATCCCCTCAGTTCGCTGCGCTTCTTCCTCTTTCACAGAAGCTTCCAGTTCTGCTATCTTGCGTTTGCTCCTAGTTGCTGCTCTCGTCTCGTACATATTCTGTGCTGTTCATAGCTCTTGGTTAGCCGTGGAACACCTGCAACTCCCCGCCTCTATACTATGCCCTTTAATCTTATCGCAGTGAACACTTCTACAGATAGGAAAATGGTGGTCTCTTGCAATGCCTTGAACTGAGGTGAAAGAACCAGAGCCTTGACTCTCTGTTAAATAGCTATTTTCCATAAAGTTTCCCATAATGCACTCTCCCCTCCGATGCAGAGTGGAGGTACTTTCGTTATTAAATCGGAGGATATCCGCACAGATCAAACAGCTCCTCCCTGACCTGACATAAATGTTGCTGAAATCCTTCCCATCAAGGTTGTGCCAAGTGTCCCTTCCTCTCAAGCGGACTCTACGGTGTCTTTCGTGGCAAGAACTATAATGATAGTATCCAAATTTGGCCTTCTCTTGCCATAAAGACCACCGCCGCTTCTGTCTAGTCGTCCAGCTCCCGTGATGAACACCCATGCCGTTACCGGTATCTTTAGTTATACGGCGCCGGAAACAGAAACCGTTGCCGGTCAAGCCCGGTCGGTTTCGTTTAAGTCTTGTTGTGCCAACTGTAAACATCTCGCCTTCAGGTTCGGGCAGTCCACTTCCTGCCAACAACTGTCCCACCCCCTGTCCTGATTGTCCACGCCACAATTCGCCAGGTAGTCCGCCAGCCCGTTTGCCTTACGCCTTACCGCATGAAAGACTAAACCTTTCATTCTGGCCATAAGTTCTGCAATATTCTCCGTCACCTTGGCGAGCCACCAGTGTTTTGTGGCTTTGTTCGCCTTAGTGCCTCCTTGAATTCTCTTAGCTGTTGATATAACTAGTGACGAATCCCCTTCCACAATTGCATTGCATATTCGAAGGGATTTTAAAATTCTCAGACCATGCTCAAGCACTGCAAATTCCATCTCATTATTCGTGCTTTCCCCAAGCGCTCTATAATATATATGCAGAATTTCTCCATGCTGGTTTCTTATTGCACCTCCAATTCCTGCCATGCCGGGATTACCTCTCGAGGCCCCATCAAAATTCAGCTTCAAGCCCCCTTCCAGCGGACATTGCCATTTGTCGATCTATGAGGATGGAAGCGTTCTGTGTCTCGAAGCTGTGATGCTGCTGGTGGCTTCCAGTCGAAAGCATTTCAGGATGCGTAAGTCTTGAGCTGAAGGTTTCTCATTACTTTCCTCTCTGCATTTCGTTTGAATTAACTGTTGAATGTTAGTTAATATACTGTCTTTAGAGAACTCTATGTTCCTATGTTCATCTTGAAATATTCTACGGTTACGTTCCTTCCAAATAGACCATAGTAAGAAGCCTGGAACAGACTTCGAAATGCTGTTGACTCTTAGGATGTTGGAGAAGTCTTTTTTCCAATTTAGAATGGTTTTGTGAATGGATTCTCTGTCGCGGTCAGAACTGCCGAGAATTCCTTCCATCCAGCTCCATAACTGATTTGCCCATTCACATGCATTAAACAAGTGGTTTATGGTTTCCTCTTTCGCGAGGCACATAGGGCATCTTGAGGGTCCCCTGAATCCTTTCTTGCACAAGTTGTCACAGGTTAAAGTTTTGTTTCTCATTAGAAGCCAAAGGAAGGCCCTGATTTTCGGCCAGAATAGGCTGTCCCAAACTTTGTTGCACCATGGCATGGCTTCTACCTGTTCTTCCTTTACTATTATATCCCTGGCTTCTTTTAATGAGAAATTTCCATTGCCTTTTAAACCCCATCTTAGCTTATCATCTTCTGCAGTTTTTCAAATCTTTCTTTTGAGGATTCTCTCATTGAATTGCTGAATGCTTTCGTTGTTCTCCTCTGTGCTCGCAGGATTTAAATTAATCCAGTCCCTCCATATCGGATCCCTACTGCTTTGAATCCAATATTGATTAACTCTATATCTACCCTCGTTTTGACTTATTCGCTTGAGGGTGGATAGCTCTGGGGTGTCCAGTTTAGGGAATTGCTGCCAAGCATCTTCCCAGAACATGGCAAGCCTTCCGTTGCGAATCTCCCAAAAGCTGTGCTCCTGTACTAAGCTCCTATTATTCCTGGCATGGTTCCATATTGACGAACCTTCCGGGACTTCCTGTAGTCTTATGAGGTCCTGAGTATCACAATCTGGAGTATACTTCTCCTTCCAATGCCTCGCCCAAGGTAAATTGGGTTCTTTAATCCATTTCCACCATATCTTAGCTCCACAGGTTCTGTTGACCACAAAAGGATCTACTAAGTTCAGCCCCCCCATAGATTTTGGCTGGCATAGCTTATTCCACGCCACCAACGCCCATTTCTTCTTATCTCCATTCCCATTCCATAAAAAGGATCTCTGTATGTTTCTCATTTGCTGTAGAATGCCCTTGGGAGCTGGAAGTATAGAAAGTAAATATTGCGGAATTGCCTGTAGAACAGCCTTGGTTAAGATAAGTCTACCCACCAGGTTTAGAGCTCTGTGCGTCCAGTGCTTGCACTTTTTCTCCATGTTGGCAAGAACCTTCT
The DNA here is from genome assembly GCA_031772625.1 of Pinus tabuliformis. Lineage (NCBI taxonomy): Eukaryota > Viridiplantae > Streptophyta > Pinopsida > Pinales > Pinaceae > Pinus > Pinus tabuliformis. The sequence goes on from CM062805.1 coordinate 256,405,432, forward strand.
CCCAGTGAGTTTTCTGCCAAGGTTTTAGAGTCAGGGGAGCACCTAGATATTTCGAAGGCAGGGAGCCAATCCTGAATCCAAGAAGCTGGGACAGGTGAGCTTGAATTGCCGGATGAGTGTTGAAAAAAATGATTGTAGACTTAGAGAAATTAATCTCCATGCCAAAGGCTCGGCTGAAGAGATGAAGGATGCCCTTGTAAGCCAAAGCCTCCTTCACAGTGGGTGTACCGTGTAACATGGTATCGTCCACAAACTGTTTATGTGTTGTGGTTGGTATCGATCTTAACAGTTGCAGACCTTTTATGGATCCTTCTGCTTTCTTCTTGGCTATGATTCTACTTAGTCCTTCCATTAGGATAACAAATAGGAAAGGGGATAGAGGATCCCCCTGTCTTATTCCCTGCAAAGGAGTAAAAGGGGCTGATGGAGCACCATTGACAAGGATTGAATATCTTGGAGATTTGATGAGAGCAAGTATCCACTTGATCCAAGCCCTGCAGAAGCCAAATGCATCCAATACAGCTTCAAGGTATCTCCAGCTTACTTTGTCATAGGCTTTTGATAAATCTAATTGCATTAGCATACCTGCTTCTTTTCTCGAATGAAGTGAATGGATCATCTCCTGTGCTAACAAGATGTTATCTAGAATTTGTCTACCCTCAACGTAGCCCGATTGCTCTTCCGAAATGATGCCAGGAAGAATCGACTTTAGTCTATTAGCTATGACTTTTGAAATAATTTTATAGATAACATTACATAGGGCAATAGGTTTGAATTTGTCAGGTGTCTTTGCTTCTTCAACCTTAGGAATGAGCGCTAAAAAGGTGGAGTTGATGGATTTTAGAATAGTTCCTGAGCATCTAGAATCCTCAACTACCTCCCAGACCTCCTGCTTAACAGTGTTCCAACAGGCCTTGTAGAAATTGATGGTAAATCCATCTGGACCTGGTGCTTTATCATTAGGCATACTCCTAATTGCCTCCTCCACCTCCTCCAGAGAGATTTCCCTGCTAAGGGCCCAATTCTGATCTGAGGTGATGGATTTAGGAATGGCTGCTATGAGTTCCCTGATGGCTTCCTCTCTGTTTATAGGCGGTTCCTGCGCAATTGAGCTGAAGTGATCCGAGAGCAGAGTAGATATGTCATTGTGATTCTTTAATATCTCCCCTGCATTGTTTTTTAACTCAAGAATCTTGTTAGCACCTCTATGGTCTAGAGCCGACCTGTGAAAAAATTTAGTGTTCTGCTCCCCCTCTTTTAGCCACTGGATTCTAGATTTCTGTTTCCAAAGAATCTCTTCTTGCATACATCTATTGTGCCACTGCTGTGAAAGAACTTTTTCCTGCTCAACAGCTTCGACACTGTGGATGCCTGCTGCCCCATCTCTGTGAATCTGTTCCAATTTGCTCTCTAGAATGGCTTTCTCCTGGAAGATGTTTCCAAAAACCATTCTATTCCACTCTTTTATCTTTTCTTTAGTTGCTTTCAGCCTCTTTTGTAGATTAAACATTTTGGAACCTCTTGCCTCCAAAGGTTCAGACCACCATTTCTCAACCATTTTGAGGAAGTTAGGGTGTCCTAACCAAAACTTTTCAAATCTAAATGGTTTATTCCTAGGAGTGCCCTGAACTTCGACAATAAGCGAGATTGGCCAATGATCCGACCCACCACTGGGAACGATATCTGATTCTGCTATTATACCATCCATAATTATGCTTTCTGAGATCAAAAATCTATCCAAGCGAGAGGCTATCAACCTCTCTCCCCCCTTCTATTGTTCCAGGTAAACATGCCACTCTTGGGGTGTATGTCCACCAATCTGACAGTCTCAATGAAACTTGTGAAGGCTTTCGCATCCCTATTAAGTTTCCTAAGACCCCCTTTTTTTTCCAGAAGGGTGGTTATCATATTGAAATCACCCCCCAGAATACACTTAGACCTTGGATATCGTTCAATAAGTCTGGTTATTGAATTCAAAAAACTTATTTTATCTTCTAATTTCTGAGGACCATAAATATTGATGCAAAGGAAGGACCCAGAGTTACCTGTGGGTTGAAATTCCACCGCTATGAAGTGTTTGTTCACCTCAGCTAATAAAAACTGGATTTCCCTTGCATCCCATAGTGTTGCAAGGCCTCCTTCTCGTCCCTGGCTTTCAATCTCTAGGACTTCTAAATTTCTCCCAAGCTTCTTATATAGACTGTTCATGCTAGAGTTGCTACATTTAGTTTCTTGTAAGAATATAATTTCCGGTCTGTATTTCTGGATTTTCCTCTTTAAGATTTTGTGTTTTGCATGGCTGTTAAGCCCTCTTTCATTCCACGAGATGATCTTCATGTTTAACTAAATTTCTTGGTAGGACGGGAAGGCGCTAAGCGCCTTCATCTTCCCTGAGTTTATCATTATCATTCCTAGCTCCTGTAGAACTTCACCACTAGTTCTACGGCCTCTTCTTTTCTTCATCTTTGAGTTGGATGATTTCCATAGAAGACTTTTCGAGTGGAGACTATTGCCTTTTACTATACCTAGCTTCCTATTCTGCTTTTCTAATTCTGCTTTTTGCCTTGCTATGAACAGGTCGTTTACCTTCTTGATTTCTTCTTCCGGTGCGTTTTCTATTCCTCGAGCCTTCCAGTTCTCAGCAATTACTGGTAGATTCATCCCCTCCCTGGCTAGCGCCTCTTCCCACTCTTGATCCTCACTTCCGCCATCACTGGTGAGCATATCAGTTTCTTCTTCCGTCTCCTCTGTTCTCTCCTGCATTTGAACTTCGTTGTTGAGGTCTCCTTCATCCGTTCCTTCCCTGGTTGGTTCTTCCTTTTCACCATGCCCTGCATCTGATGTTAGGGTTTTGTGCTTGTCCTCCGAATCTGTTTCAAGATCTAAGATCACAAACGAGTTGTTGTGGTTGTTTCTGTCTGTATTACCTTTGATATTCTTCCTTCTATTAGCTCTCTGTCTAGACTTGGGTTTTATGAAGGTTTCTTTGTCTTTGTTGGCTTGTGCTGTTTCGGTCTCTGCTTCCTTCCTAATCATAGGGAAATCTCTCATCAAATGCCCATGTTCATGACATTTGCGGCACCGGAAGGGAATCTGCTCATAGTCTATGGCCTGAAAATAATCCTCGTCCCTATATTCCAGCCAGAGCCCCTCATGCAGTGCCCCGGAAACGTCCATTTCAACACATATTCTGGCGTAAGATGTGTATCTCTTTTGTAATGTTGCTTCCGAGGCCTTGATGAATGTTCCCAACTGGTCACCAATTTGTTTCAAGGCATTTAGACCCCAATAATCTATTGGGAGAGAGAACAAACGAATCCAGACTTGGACTTGAGTAAAAGATTCTTTCTCTGGGGCGAAGTTTGGTTTCCATGGTCGCATGTACAGACCAGCTGAAGCCAAAAAGTATGGGCCACCCTCAAAAATTCTATCCTTGTCTTGTAGGTTGGAGAATACAACTGTGAAGAATCCCTTGGCTCCCAAATGAATTTTAACATCCCCCCTCGGCTTCCATTGTCGTCTGATCCAATGACAAAGAGTCCTTTCAGATGACCAAATACCCATAAATTTGCAAATGACAGCATGTTCTGCCATGTGCTCTCTGTATGCCTGAATCTCTGGGTCAGTAATTACTACCCTGAGGTTATTGGTCTTTTTTGGTTTGCAGACCCCATTTGATGAAGAGTATCTATTGGGGCTTGTGCTTGTCTCCCCCTCCTTTTCCGGCTTTCCTTGCCTATTATCTGTTTGCTCCCTGTCTTCTCCTGCTTGTCGCTCCTCGTTTTATGATGATTTAATTATTAAGGCGATTTTGTCTTTAGTTCATGTCAGGCTTTCATCCACTTTTCCTTTGCCTTCTGTTGTGTTGTCTGGCTTGTCAGTTTCCCCTTGTATTGCTACTAATGCCAACTATTAAGCACCATACTTAAGCACATTTCATTCTTGATCAAATGCATTCAACCCCCTCCTGGAACAAGCAACTTATGCCTAAAAGATTGAATTACAATGGTAGATAATTTGTAATAGTGATGGGTGCTTAAAAGACCCACAAAAATTACCATGTGTATAACTACCAATGAATTCTACTAGCAAAAGGGCAAGCTCTAAGAGGGCTATTTCAAAACTTGAATAAAAAATACAAGCAAGGAAGTCCATTGAAGCAAAAAACACAGGTTTGGAGATGACATCATATCACTTAGAGTTGTACAATGCCTACAAAGGTGATTACGTTTGGCGCATGTGTGGTAAATGGGATCATTAAAGCAATGACTTGTACCATGACGAGGCTCCCTATGGTTACAACATAATGACTTCGTGGTGCACTCCATGATAATATTCCTAGGAAGTCCATCAAAATGCCCAAACTGCTTGCAGTTCTTGCAAGCATGATACCGGGACCAATGAAAATCCTTCCTGTAGGATGCCTAAGGGTTGAGCCCTTCCCCCAATAGCCTCTCGATGACCCTGAGCCTTTGGGTTATCCAACGACCTCTATGAAATTTCCCATCACCTATTATAGAATCCTGTGGGGGTTATTAGAGCCTTCAAATCTAAAGTCCACGCACCTGAAGTCCATGCAGGAAGGACCTTTTGGTGAGAGAAGAAGATGAATAGAAAAAGAAGAAATGAAAACCAACCATGTGTCAAACTTGGATAGGTGTGAGGAAGAATAAAATTAATCTCTCTGATTGTTTGCACACTAGAAGCCCATAAAGAAAATGCCTTTTAACATTAAAATTATGAGAATGAGACTCAACTAAACATTAATACATATCATGTGTAGATTTTGTTATCAGATTGAATTACAATAAGATTTTGAACACACTACATAATGATGTAATTTGAATTTTTCCTTATGATAATATGATTTATATATAAGGGTTGTCAAATATAATGATGAAAATTGAAAGGTTATTGTAATATCCCGGCCAAAATATTTGCATGGCTTATATAAATCTATTAACATAACATATATTAACATAGTCCAAAGTGGTTGGTGCTAAAAACAATTGTGATGGGTGTAACTAATCGGCTTTATGAGTTATCTTGCAAGGGTTTTTGGTTTTATGTTTTTTATATATATACTTGCACGCCCTCTCCGATTAGGGAGAGGAATATGAAAAAATTCTTTGGAGTGCTAGCCACAAAATTCACTGATACTAATTGCATAATTTACACAAGAAATGACTATGAGAGGTCAACCTGATCTATGGATAAGATAGATAGAGATTCCATTGTATCCATAATCCCCAATAGTTAACTCTCAGTCATTCTCTGCAAGGAATGCATATATAAGTTGAGGGAGAAGGAAACAAAAGAAATCTTGGAAAATGCATCTATGTTGGAAACGTGGATATCTTGTTGGGACTTGAACCGTGTGTTCCAAATAGTGGAGGCTATGAGTGGAGTTAAAATCGATAGATCCTAGCATATTGCACATAAGAGAGAAGTATTGACATCACTATTCTTGAAAGAAGAGATTACATATTATTATTTTTCATTTGAAAGAAAATAAAGTATCCATTATCTTGGAAAACAATGCTTATGAATATCGTTTGCATAATAAAAGAATAGCCATGTCATTCTCTTGGAAAGACTCCATGATAAAAGATAGACTAATGTGCTAATATTTTGGAAAAGAATGCATATGAATATTTTAGATAAATATATAAGTAACCATGTGAGTTCTTGAAAGTCATTTCTTTGAAAAGATTGTAGAGACTTGTGTGAGGAAATATATTACTTGCATGATTACTGTTGTATAGTTTTCTTGGGAAAGAACATATGCACATACGTAATAATAGTTTCTTGGAAAGGAGTCTATACACAATATGAAACTATGCAGAAGAATATGTGGTGTGTTAGAATTCCTGAAAATAATATGTAATTACATATGCATAAAAGAATAGTTATTATGCATTTGAATTCTTGAAAAACAAGTATATGTTTGCATGCAAGAAAACTAGATATCATGCATTTGAATTCTTAAAAAAATAAGTATATGTTTGCATGCATTAAGGTATATCTATTATGTTTTTAATTTTTTCGAAAAGAAAATATGTACTTGCATGTACGAAAAAATGTCTATTATGATATCTTTTAGAAAACAATATCTATTGAGGTGAACAAAAAAATAGCTATGATGTTAGTTTCTTGAAAAACAATATGTGTTATATACATGCACGGAATAATAGCTAATACGTGACTTTTCTTTTGGAAAAAGGTTGTGTGAATATGCATGTGCATACATAGAAAGAATAGCTATTGTATTAGTGTTCTTGAAAAAGTAACATGTGTTTGCATACATAGCTACTATGTTTTTAATTTCTTTCGAAAAAGGTTATGTTTTGCATGAAAGAAGAATAACTATTATGTTAGTTTTCTTATGGGAAAATATCATGTATTTGCATGCAAGATTGTGTTAACCTTCTTTGGGAAAGATTATGTATTGCATGCAAGATTGTGTTAGCCTTTTTTTGGAAAATATGATGTATTTTCATGAATGAATGATAACTATGGTGTTACCTTTCTTTGAAGAAGAATATGAATAATTGTGGTAGTTTTCTTTAGGAAAAGAATGTGCCTTGTGAAAATAAATGATAGTTAACGTGGTAATCATCTTGGAAAAATTTTCCCTCTTCTTATATGAGGAGAGGGTAATAAACATGAAGGTTCTTTTAATTATTATTATGTTCATGTGGTCAGAAGTAGAGTTTTAATAAGTCCCTTTTCATGATACATGTGGAGTAAGGATTAAGTAGCATGCCTTGATAATCTTTATGCAGTTTTACCTTATACATGTGGGAATTTGACTAGTTTGGCATGGTTCTTAACCATACACATGCATGGACGAACAAACATGTTTTAATGATTATGTTATTTTAAAATAATGCAGGTGTTGTGTTGTTAAAGAAAACATGTCACGATATTTCTTTACGTTTTATATGAATATGAATAGATTTTGAAACATCACTAATAAATATATATTATGGGTTTGATTAATATTTGGTCTAATCATGATATCAAAGTTTGCTGACAATAGCAGTTCTAGGAAAATATTGCAATGTATGCAAAAGATGGATTATGCTTAACACCAAAATAGATCTATCTTAATCACTCATCTGCCAAGAGCTCAGAGGGATCAAATCTCATTATATGTAAATCGCCTTTTAAAATGAAACTGTTGAAAAAATATTTACATGTCAATAAATTTAATCCCTTTTAGTGCTTGATAAATCCACCATTTTGATGGATTTATAATGGTTTTCAATCTCTCTTTATATAGATAACATGTGTATTTTTTCATTGTTTAAATTGTATTTTTGAATAATTTATTATTATTAATATTTCATTTTAAATATTGAATGAATTATACATTTCTCTCTTAAGAAGTAACTAAATTATTTCACTTTTAATTACTTTTTCTTTTTGAGTATTGAAATATTTTACTAAGATAAAAAATAACACGCACACAAACACACACACACATATAAACAATGTTTTATATGGAAATATTTATAAAAAAAATAGAAGTATTTTTGAATTTTCAATTACTTAATCTCTATAAAGTTAAATAAAATTATATTATTTAACATAGACATAGAAATATTTTATTTTTAACTCCAAAAGTCAAAGTAAAAACCACATCTTTTTCATAGTCAATTGTAATATTAACAACGAACCAAGTGAGTGGAATGAGAATGAGATTATTGATATTTTATAATGATTTTAATTAAAATTAATTAAATATGTATAACCATTTAATTTTTTATTATAGCATACCATTTTTTTTAATTTAAAGTGTTTTTTTTAAGGGACACATGTCAACTCCAAGTTGAGCATGAACAAAATTACACATCACCCTCATACTAGGCTATAGAATGAGGCTCTCAACTCAATTATGATAGGAAATGAGATAGTGGTCCATGCAAATGGAAGGAATGTCAACTATAAGATAATTCATTGATGGAAACAACCGGGTCAAAAAGACATAATGTTGAGGATTGTGGGTAATGGTATTATGATCATTGCAATAGCTTCTAGTTGGTTATGTTATATTTAAGATGATATTTCTTTGTAATATTTTATGGAAATTGTCAAAGGATGGACTCCATTATAACCATTAAGTGAGGGATGGACACCCTAATCAATGTTTAATAAAAATTAAATGTTTGTTATTTTTCACCCTACAGGGTTTCCAGGGTATATTGGTGTTCAATGATGTGTTTACCTATTGTGCCATTATAATGATGTTGGTTCCATGCATGACGTGACATTTACATTATCAAGTATGTGAATAACTAACATAATTAAAAGAATTGTGAAAATAATACAAGGTTACATTAGAAGTTTATGATAGTATGCTACAACAGTGGTTGTTATGTTATGCAACTTACTATTCCATTCCTAAAGTTTATTCTATGTAACAATGACTATTTTTTCTAATGGTCAATGAATGAATACCAAATAGTAATTTGGAAAGTTACACATTTATAAACTCTCCAAAAAAATTCTAACCTTATGTACTTTTCCATGAGGTTCATATATTTTTAAAGTTTATATACTAACTGAATATTTAATTTATTTATAATTTTAAATTAAATTATTATTATTTTATTCATTTAAAAATTCTCTTGGTTATCCCTGATCGAGTTGAGAGTTGGGGCAAAGGCATTGGTGGGATTTGTCCCACTAGTATGCTATTAATTGAAAGGACCTGAGGCAGTGGCGTGACCAGCCTCACACACACCACCCTACACGAGAGCTATCAAGAACTTTTAATAAGCATGCGGTAAGGAGTTTGGATAGGCACGCAGATATATTCCCAATATATGTTGCAAGTGGCATCGTGTTGTATTCAATACTCAACACTCCTTCAACTAGATTTCAGAGGCAAGGAAACATTACCAGGGTGGTTTCAAGAGAGATAAACAACACCCATGCTCAAGCTATTGCTTGAGATGTTTCTCCTCATGGTCACCTTCTTTATGGGTATGTTCAGATTGTCAAACTCTTGCACACCATGCTTTTTGTGCATTGTATGTATTTAAAAGGGTTATTAATGGTTGGTTATGTCATGTCTTTCTAGTTTAGAATTAAATTAAGTTTGGAAATTTGGGGATAAGGGGTTGGATTGTATGTTGACCTGTCTTGGGGTTGGTGGATCTTCACTAGGAAACTCACCACTGTTATTAGTAACTTTTCGTTCCCTAGGTTCATGCATATTGGGGATATGTTTCATAACGATCAATATCTCAAGATTTTACATGCACCATCTGTATGGATCAACTTAGGGTGGGTATGTGGGGGAGATATTATGCATATTTTATGTTTCATCTCTCCAAGATGAAAATATTCTTTGGAGTACTTAGGTCAGTTTCCTTGAACAGACCCATGGTGACTGTGTGGGGAAATCTCTTTTATTTTGGTTTATTGATTATCTCTGCAATGTATATGTTTCTCTAGACTCTGCAGGTTCACACCTTAGTTTGGTTTTCTAGTCAGTCCCTCTAGGTTGGCCTCTAGAATTTAAGTCTACAATCACGAAGAAGAAAATTGAAGGAGGGGCATTTATTTCCTTAGTGATTGTCAGGCTCCTTCCCATTTACATTCAACTGCAGGAGATGGCTCAACCTATCTTGCAATGTGGGTGATCCCTAACTCAGGGTCAGGGTCATGGCCATGGGAGGGGAAATCATGACCCACTAGAAGTCAGGGTCCTTGGAGCAACAATGAATTGGTCTCAAATGCAGCAAGAACCTGTATGACCAACACCCATGCCCAAGCATGCCAGATCATCAATGGGTAGGAAACTGAGATCATACAATAGGTGGATAAAAAAGAGTAGGTGATTAATGAGTGGAGGGATCTTATTCTAGACCCTAGCCATACCCATGGTCATCACACTCAGTTTCATCAGACCTTATATATTTTTTGGATGGAAAAGACTATTTTGGCTAAAGCTTTGACAACCACTTTTGTAGGAATTTTGGGGCTAGCAGAAGAATTACAAGGAATTCACAAAGAATTCTAGCTTATCCAACATCAGATCCAACAACAAAACACTCTCCTTGAACGCATAGAGCGACACATTCCTTGACTACCACAAGCTAAGCTGTCAGGCTCAAGTGCCAAAGACCCAATGCTAATTGAGTCTTCTGATGATTAATATAGTTTTTAGTATAGTGTGGATACTTTGTTATCTTGCTATGTTTAGATGAATAGTAAGGATTTATTTTTTTATATGGTATAGGCGTATGGTCAATAGGAGTTATAAAGACACTCAAGTATGTTTAACCTTACTAAACACTCTTAGAGAATTCATATTTTAGATGGGATTACAATGCAATCAATAGACCTAGTTACCCACTGGGAAGGTTGAGACTACCTGGTTATGGTTGTTGATATTGTAATACCTACCTATTTTTGAAAAAGTAATATAAAGGAGTGTCCAAGCTTACAAAAATAATATCTCTTGACTAAAAATAAAAATAAATTATTTGACTTTTTAATTCAATGCATATGTTTCCATTATATATTCAAACTTTAATATTCATAGAGAAACCAATTAAATTACCTAGACATCATTGTACCAATATAAGATTCCATCGGGAGAGAGTTTGTTAATATATAATATCCAATATATTGTTTTGTGGATAGGCTTATTCGGGATACAGAAACATGATTTTTCTATCTGTTGATTGTTTAATTTTAAACTTCTAAGTTTTTATGTTTTTGACAGCCTTCATTATTATTTGCTGAGAATTAGGGGGAAAAAATGTATAAACTTTAAACAAAAATATAATATAAAGTTGAAAATAATAAAAGATTATATTATTAAATAAAAAATTAAATTACAACTTTACCTATTTATAATTTATTGAAATTAGTCTTTTCTCATTTAAAGGATGATTATGACTAGGTATCTCATGTATAATAAGAAGTTATACAACATGGAAGCCAAGCACTTTCCTGAAATTTATTCTTACTCTAGCCAAAACCCCCACTTTGTGCTCAAGTGAGGCTAGCATAAGCATGTCCAGTCTTGGCTACACCATTGGGGAGTAAAGGAAGAGATAATCTTGAGGAATATGAATAATATTAAAATATTATTATGTCCAAATTTAAAGATAAGTTCTAGGATGATAAGGAGTTGGAGGGAAAAACGAAGCTAAAGTATTATAAGGTGATTAACCCTAATCTCAAAAACAAGAATTATCTTTATATCTTTACTAATGCTAATAATAAAATGAACATTTCAAAGATAAGAACTAATTCTCATGAGCTTCAATGTGAAACTAAGTGTTGGTCAATTCCCAAAACACCTTGGGATGAAAGAGTGTCACCTTGTGATACTAAAAGGGTTGAAAATGAAAATCATTGTCTCTTGGATTATCCAACTCTTGCTCACATTTGTTCTAATTTTCAAAATATTTACCACACTACCAACCTTCTTGATTGTTAAGTCAGCAAAACTACGTTGATGTAGGAACACTTCTCTCACTTTTTTTCGATCATAGAAATAAAAAGTTAAAGAATCTCAAGTAATATCTTACTTTCTTAAAGTCCAATAGACCATATTAATCTTAGTGGACATTAATTATCATCATCATTTTTTTATTAAGAAAAATATTTATATTTGAAAAGTTTTAATACAATAAAAACATAAAAAAATAAACAAAATGTTTATTAATAGTTAAATTCTTAATCAAAATTTTAAATACTTAATAGAAATTTAATTGTTTCAATTAAATCTTAAAACTTTGATTGAAACTTATCTCAATAAAAAAATTATAAAGATCATTTTTAGTAGCTATACTTCCAAAAAGTATGACAAAAAATCATGGTTTATTCATATTATTTATTTTTTATACAAATATTTTATTTAGTATATGAAAAAATGATAAAAATAATTTAAAATATAAATAAAATAAATTATATACGAACTAGGTTTACAAAATTATAAATACCAATATAAATTTATATTAATTCTATATTTATCAAGTTTTAAGAGATCAAATCTCTTGAAATATAAATCTATTTTTGAGCTCAAATATTAAGGAAAAGTTCACACATTAAGACATTTGATTCCTCATGACAGTTGGTATATCTGAAGTTAAGATGGATTTATGCTTTTTATTAATAATATTATTTATATTTATATAAATTTCACATTTCTACATATATAAATATTCTTATTTTTAATTTTATTAAAACCTATATATACATCTTGAGTGGGCCTAATGGTTATGATCATGTATTTCCTCGTAAGAGGTTGTATGTTCAAAACCAAAGAGAGGTAAAGTATGTATGCCTCTATATACTTTAGTAGTCAAATCATTATACAAAGGTGGATCCCTTGTTCCACAAACAAGAGGGTTTCATACACCAATTTGATGTTTGTCTTGGCCATGATTGGATACCATATATATGTAAATATGTGTGTGTGTGTGTGTGTGTTATTTTTCTTTGACATACTTTATAATTGTTTTAACTTAATTTTTTAATGTAATATGCATAAAATTATTTATGTAAGTGTGTGTATTTTTCTTTAGTATTAAGTTTTTATACCATTATTAATTAAATTGATATACAAAGTTTGACATATAATTTTTATGAATATGAATAATTGTTTTAATTAGTATTATAAAATAAATTAATAATTTTATTTTTTATTTTTTACTTGGAATAAAAAATGGGAAATCCTGGAGCACTTTCCCACATTTGGTGGTTGGTAATTTGGGTAAATTGTCAGCCCTAATTATGGGACCTTGCTGCAAGGGAATCAAAGAGATTCGAACTCATGATCAACAAAAACTAGCAACAATATCAAAGAAATTCATTTGGCTCTAGACCAATATTTGAGCTAACCCTAAGGATTGATATATATATATATATATATATATATATATATATATATATATATATATATATATATATATATTAAAAGTGCTGGAAATCTTAAAGTATTTCCCCACATTTCATGGATGGTAAACGAGGTAAATTCTCAACCTCAATTACAGGGTCTCGCCCTAAGAGAATCAAGGAAACCTTGAATCTATGAACAACAACATTATCCAAACTTCACATATGGCTCTAGACCACTTGAGCTAACCCTCATATATATATATATATTGAAATATAATGTTTACTAATATGAATAATTATTATTTAAATTTATTAAAATTCTTTAGGTATATTATGGTTTTTTCTTCGAAAAAATGTTTATAATTTTATATATAAAAACAAAATTGAATTGAATTGATTTATTCTTTCCATTATTTTTAATTGATCAAACATTTAAATCTTTATATTTATTTACAATTATTACAACATCTCCACCGTACTCTATTGCAAGCATAAATTAAATAATTTAGCCATGAATATATATACATTATCATGTCTTATATTTTTAAATAATTAACATTTGTTTCATATTACATACGCTTAATTATCATTCTTAATATAATATTAGTTATTCAAATTAGATCCTTTATGATAAATATAAAAGATTATTGTCTTCAAAAGTGTATAGACTAGTTTGTGAGAGAATGTGTTGTTAAGAGACTCCTTACGATTTAGTTGGTTTAAATATTCTGTACCCAAGTGTTTTGTTTATGGTATACAGTGCACCTAAAAGTTATAATGGTAGTACTCAAAATCGACCCATGCCATGTGAAAATAAACTCAACATATTTGTTAATTTCTCTAAAGACATACATAAACAAACACATGACAATTATTTATGTAAGAAATTCATATAATTAAAAAAATATTACTCAATGAATAAAGTTCACTAAATTGAAATAAAATTATTGGATAAACGTTGACTATGAACGCTAATATGAACCATGCATAGTTGTTAGATTCCTTTAAACATGAGCATCCAATCACATACAGATAATTATTTATGTGAGAAATTCATATAAATAGAAAAATAATCCTCAATGAATGAAATTCACTAAACTCATTGGGAAAATGTCAATCATGAATGGCATGCATAAATTTAAGATATAACGAACATCAATAATAAGATTCTATTTCTCTAAATGTAGGATTTTGTAATTCATAATTATATGTCAAGTTTCCTCCGGATCAATCACATGTAGTTTTTTTCATTGATGTGTTTCAAACCATTTATCGTGGTTCATCATCATGAGAAAGACGGATAACTCAAATCAGATCCTGAATAAATATATTAGAGGTGCAACGACTAATTCCCAACTGATGAAAAATAAATAATATTATATTCAAGTTACAACATTAAATGGTAAGGAAAAAAATAGAAATAATAATGTAGAAAATAAAAATCCATAAATTAAAGATAAATAAAAATAAAAAAATAAAAAATTATATTAATAGATTTACAATTTACTAATTTATATATATATATATATATAGATATATATATATAACCTTAAATACAGAGGATGAATAGAGGAAGTATAATGAAAAGAGAAAAATATAAAAAATAAAAATACATTATTTTAATTAATTAAATAAATTATATATATATATATATATATATATATATATATATATATATATATATATATATATATATATATATATATATATAAGGAAAAGTGGGAAAGACTAATATAAGTAGAGGGAAGGAAGAAAAGAAAACTGAACAGATCAAATAAAAAAAGGGACTAATAAAACCTCTAAGCAAAGGAGAGTTTAAGAAAGTGAGTGAAAGCCAAGAAACAAAAATGAAAGGAGGGAGAAAAATAAAGGACGAATCCTAAGAATAAAGGGATAGGACCCAACAACTACTATTCTTCCAACCATCATCCCTATTTAGCATCTTAGAACTTTTTTCAATGTCAGTGGCCTCCGTGAACTTACAATGATGGAAATGATCAATATTTTCAATGACTTGGGAATACTCTATGAAATTGTGATGCTTTATTTTCTCAACATGCTAACCTAATGTTGAGGAGTGAGTCATGAAATGTTTTATGTTAGTTACATTCTCCTGAAACCTTTGATTAATGGAATGATCAGTTTCCCCCATGTAGGGAGCCCCACAGGAACATGAGACCAAATATACATCTCTCATGTCTCTCGGTTACACTGGGTCTTTAACTAATTTAAGGGAGCTACAAATAGTGTTTAGGCGTTTAAAGGTAGAATAAATATTGTGCTTTCTAATAATATGAGAAATCTTATCGGTAGTCCCTTGGATGAAAGGAAGTTGAACATTAGAATTCAAATCACGACATTTTTTCTTTATCTTGGGATGTTTGCTTGCTTTCAAAAATGCCCTACTACCATGGGATCTTCTATAGCCATTCTTTTCAAAAACATTAAGGAGATGGATTTTCTCACCCTTTAGGTGACTCTCATCAGAGTCTGCAAAGCTCGAGTGGCTAACGCATTTAGAACTCCTATCTTTTGGGATGGATAGTAATGAGAGTCAACATGAAGATATTTCTCATTGTGAGTTTTCTTGGGAAAAAATAAGTGACAGAAAGAACCATCTACTTTCTTAGAGATAAGAGTGTGAAGGAAGGGTAGGCTACCATTAACCTCTAATTCCATGGTGAATTTTATGGATCTAGATTGACTATTAAGATGTTGTAGAAACAAGTCTAAATTATGATGACCATATGGCCAAATGAAAAAGGTGTCATCAACGAACCTTTTCCAAATTTTTCGCCTTTATCTTCGCCCATCCTTTCACACACTTGAGTGTAGGAATTGTATATGATTGAAAGGGATGATATAAAAGGAAAATTTATCCTAAGGTACATACTATTCTGCCAACCATATCATTACTCATGGCACTTGTGATCTATAGATATCCAATCAAACACATTAAAGCTTGGCTTTGACTTTTGAACTTAGTGAACCCGAGTTATGAGAGAAGAGTAATTTGGAATAGAAAACGCGAGGGGAGAAGGAAATTCTACTAAGGCATGAAGGATTTACGACATTTTGGCGATGAATTCGTTGTAGTTTTTCTTCCATTTTTCTCCTTTGATAAAAAATTAGGACTTTTATTTTTTCCCTTAATTAAAAATTAGGACTTCTCATTCACATAAAGGAAAGACGTCACATTTTATAGGTTGTATGAGAATATTTGATCCGAAAACCACTTTGGATATTTTATTGGACACTTTGTCACAATAGAGTTGATAAATTTCTACTGAAAATTTGAAATCTATACTATGAGAATTATTTTCCTTAGACTTTTGGATTTATTAAGTTATTGTTTTTATGAATGTAATATAGAAAATACAAATAATAGAGAACATACAAAAATACAATCACTCATAACCATAATAAGACAACATATGACCTGGGAAACCCTTTATGAAGAAACCCAGGTGGAATGTGAGGTTTCTCTCCTCTCTCATCATTTGAATGGAAATGTATGTAAGTACAAATAAGTGAAACATGTGGCCCATGGGTTGTTACAATGCATAACCCTTATTTTTTTGTGCTCTCTCTCTATCTATTTTCATCTATTCTACTCATATGTCGAACAAAAGGCACTCAAATAATATGGAAACCCTTTTCTTCCTAGTGGTCTAGTTACAACATAGCCCAATAGCGTACTAGTGGTTAAGTTTGACTCCTTAAACTCTTAACTACAGTTATAATACTGACTCTTTTATAGTCTCCTTCATCATGATCACATATCTAGCACATTTTCCATGGATAATGGGGGCCGATGTTGCATCCTTTGCAATCATGGTGGTCAAAACATGGAGGTCAACTTCCAAGTGCCATAAATTTTTTCATACAGATTTTGATTGAGGTGATTATTACACCATTGGAAAGATATTTATGTTTAGAAAATTGCTAAGGGGTGTGGAATATAAGAAACAAAGTATTACACCTCGAAAACATAATTTTATGCCTTAATCTACTTTTGGATTGTTTCAAACCCCACTTCACCAAACTAGGAACCGATAGTAAAAATGGTCTGATGAGTTGATTCCTACATCTTTTCTTCTCTGAGAGCATAAAGATGGAGGAAAAATAATATAATGATCCAATGTATAACATACCTCCCCAATTTTAGAAGATTTTGGTTCCTAAAATCTTCTACCAAATGAGATGAGGAAATTGTTCCTCCAACTTCTCTTGGGTATATTGACAGGTGCCCAATTTGGCATATTTCTACTACTGATATAAAACCTTTTTGCATATATTTTTTCCATTTTCACCTCACTGCAACAACTGTTTTTCCTATTTGAATGCATTTTTTGTCAAGGTACATTTATTCTCCTAATATTCCATATTAATGTTTATTCTTACGCATTTTAGGAGATAATTACCTTTCTACACTAACCACTAATATTCGGGAGGAAGAGATACAGGAATAAGCAGGATACATGTGTTTTCACTCCTAGACATAGGTGCTAAAACTCCCCGATATAGGTTTTACAAATCCTAAGTGGTAGGTGTTGCAACTAAATATTGTGGGTTGATGCAACTCACCATTCTAGTGCAATACTACAACTCCAAAGTGTTGTAATTCTAGGATGCTACAACTCTGAGTTGAAGATACTTGTGCTACAATTCTAAGATGTTGACACTCACACTATGACTCCTTGTTGTTGTAACTCTCCGTTGCGCCATTATTGCAACTCACTCTAGCATAATGTTACAAGTCTCAGTCAAGTGGTTGTTGTTGTATCTCACTCTAGTGCTATGTTGAAACACCCAGTCAGGTGTTTGTTGTTGCAACTCTGGGAAACTATTACAACATGTTATCTTAGTTGCACATTTGTTGCCAATAAAGCACCTAGAGTGGTCAACCAACCAATATCCTTAAACATGATATTGACAAGGAAAATTGGTCATTCTACAAGGAAAGTGTGACTTAGGTACCATTGTCACACATTTGATTGTGCCTAGCTTTTACCTCTTTAAGAAACCCATTGTAACTAGATGGAATAGTCAAACTTTCATGAATTTCCATCGAATTATTAAATTATTTCTAATATTTTATTAAGTAGGACAACCAAAATAAGAAATCACTTAGTTAGTGAATCAATTTCTCTAAAGCAAAGAGTTAGTTTGCATTTGTAATTTTATTTAATAAAAGTTCCTATTTCTTTCCATCGATATTGTGTTAATTAGCTAACTTGTTATTGTTTCTTTGACCAGTACCTCATCTAAGGAGGTAGGGATCCCATCCTTTTCTAAGCATTATCGGTACATCTAGTATAGCTATAGAGTAATACTTACATTGATTTATTTCTAGAAATTCCTCTATATATCATATTATTGCAACTCTGATTCTATTAATTACATATTGTGCAACTCTGATTATGTTATTCACACAACACTAAAACTCTAATATTTTGACTAAATATTTACATATTGCTACTACATATCTAATGCATGGTTTTTTATTGCTGCAACTCTCGTATGATTATAGTTGTAGATTAAGGATTAGGTTAGTATTTTAACTCACACTACTGTGACTCTGCAAGTAACATTACAATACTATTTTTGCAACTTTAATAGATTAATCTATTTTTAGATTTATTATTCACTATACCTTATTTTCTAGAATTAAAATTACCTTTGTAATGTGATCCTTCATAGAACAACTTGGTTTGATTTTCTTAAATCTTGTCGATTGTTACAGATTTATCAATCACTACATTTCATGCGCATTTATGTTTCTGAATTCAAGGTCATCTAAAGCACTTGAACAAATCACCCTTTTATTGCCAATGTGTTTAATTTTTTGCAAGTGTGTTTATTTTTTTTTCAAATATGTTTAATTTCCTGCAAGTGTGGTTTAGATTGCAAGTGTGGTGTTTATTTATTTTAGTGAATTCTGATGGAATCTCAATATCTTTCCCTTTGACATGTGATTATAATACTACAACTACAAATTGAACTAGCATAAATGGTGCATGAAAGCTCGCAAGTTCCATACAAACCTCAATTGATAGTTAAATGTCAAAATTTTGGTTATCCTTTTGAGCATTTAGAATTAATTAAAATGCCCATCATTTTTGGTGTTGTTATCGAGGAACTATCAATAGTGTGTTCATTATTTTGTTGCATAATACTTGTTTTATTTTGATTGTTTCTTTCTTTGACATAGAGGATTTATTTCAGTAGTTAATGCAATCAATTTATTTTTAGAATAAATTACCTTAGATAGAATGTCTCTTTAATTTTTTCATGCCCAGAGTTAGATATCAGTAGGGTAGATTTACTAAAAACCCACAAAAAACTAGAAATGATGGTCAGTCTCAATAGGAGAAAAGGCATAGTCAACCAGACTAATTAACTCCCACAGAAAGCTCTGTTGCCAAAAATAAGCCTAAAATCTTCGGAAAATAGCCCAAGGTTGCACAAGCTTCATCCTCTGCACCAATAGAAGATTTGTTTTATGAAGATATAATAAGTTAGAAAATCCAATTTGAAGAGTTAATTTTTTCAAACTCTCTTTAGTAGCTTCAAAGAAGAAGAAAATCCCCAAGAAGAGATGGCCCATGAAGTTAAGGAAGAGGAAAGTACCTTTAGATTCCCTATCCTTTATTCAAATGAGGAAAACAGGATGAAGAAAAATCCTTACTCAACTTTGCCAAATTTTCATTGCATATCCAAGAAATATCCTAACACATTCCTCTTTGAATTTGATGTACTCTACCGGAGTTATGATTATGCAACAAATTCTTAGAAATCGAAGTTATTTCCTACCACACTTGAGGACATTTTTTTTATGTTTGTTCATGAGTCTTGATAAGGGTGGTGTTAACGCTTGGAGTCAGGTGAAACAAAAATTATTGGAGAAGTACCAAGATTATTACAATGATAAATAAAGAAGGGAATAAGTCCTCAAGATGAAAAAAGTCTTGAAAATTATGTCTGAAAGTTCAATTACAATATTCATAGAGCAAGGTAGGAAAGCCTAACTCCCAAGAAACTATGTGTCTTGTTATTAAGAAGAATTTGAGATGATTGCTTTGAACTCCTCAACTTTATGGGAAGGGGAGATGTCTCTCAACAACCCTATGATGTCACCATTGAACCATGTTGAAGATATTCTAGGTCCACTATAAAATATGGTAGAGGATATAGAGATGTACTGATAAGAGTTGGCAACAATGTTGGAAGCAGGGTTACAAGAGATAAAATCATAAAGAAACTGTGATAATGTAAAATTGATATCCTTAGTTCTTGAAGCTTCCAATTAGATACATTACATATGAACAAAATGAAATGAGAAGTGTTGGGTGTGGAGCTTTATTATCTTCCTGGTTATTCTGAGGTTTTTGTTTCAGTCATGTTGGATCCATGTTCCTAATGGGGTAGCAACACCACCCATTTAATCACCGTTAGGGGGGTCAACGAGGGGGATGATGATTTTATGAGCCCCTCTGAAGCATAGACAAAATTTTTTCTTATAAAATATTATAATTTTATACTCAATCTGGGACATTCCTTAGGTAGATGATCTGATGGTAAAAGTTATGTTAATTTAGGGCTTTTTCCCTAGAAGGAAACCCTCGGTTTATATGAGGGAATTGTATCGCAGTTGCACATTATTATTTTGATAAAGAGAGAGAGATGAGACTGTGTGAGAGCGAAGAGAAAAATATAGTGGATTTGTGGTAGGTTTTATCTCTTCATTTTTCTAAATAATATAAAAGGAAGGACTGGTTGTTTCTCCGCAGACATAGCCCAAATTGGTTGAGGCACTTATATCTGTGTCTCTCTTGTTTGATGTGTTTATGTATTTGTGTTTCCACAATATTTTATGTATTTCATTACTCCATTAATTAATTTCTAACAACTGATATTACAACCAAAGTCTATTTGGTTGATAAACTCATGGGAAATAAGGGCTCCTAGTTTGAGTAGGAGCAATGATGGAAGATCGTAGGTTTAGGGTTCAGAAATTTAACAGCCAAAACTACTAGCAGTGGAAAATGCGATGGAAGATTATCTGTATCAGAAATATATGTACCTACAATTGAGTGTAAAATCAGAGAAGCTGATGAGTATGATAGATGCAAAATGGGAGATTCTCGACAAAAAGGCACTAGGAACAATACAATTATTTCTGGTAGCGTCGGTGGCATTTAACATTTCAAAGGAAACAACAACTGAATTTTTAATGATGACATTGGCCAAACTATATGAAAAACCCTTGGTCTCAAATAAGGTATTTCTTATGAATTGTCTATTTAATATGAATATTTCAAAAGACAGATATGTTGATGATAATTTAAATGAATTTGACATGGTTACCAATCGATTAAGTTTTGTAGAGGTAAATTTTGATGATGAAGTTAGGGCTTTATTATTTATGTGCTCATTGCTAGAAAGTTTGAAGGGCTTAGTAATGGCTATTAGTAACTTTTTCTTTGGATCTAGTACCTTAAAGTTTGATTCTGTTGTTGGTGCCAGCCTTAGGGAGGAAATGTGATGAAATAGATTCGGTGAGACATCAGGTAATGCTTTGATTGCAGATACCAAGGGAAGAAAAATGGAAAGAGGAAGGAGCCCAAGAAATCAAGAAAAGGAATATCCAAATCCAGAAAATGGATAGTCTGCTGGAAATGTGCGAAGAAAGGACATCTAAAGAAAGAATATCCAGCCTTAGGGAGTAAGCTAAGAAAAGGAATATCCAAATCCAGATAAGGGATAGTCTGCTGGAAATGTGCGAAGAAAGGATATCTAAAGAAAGATTGCAAATCTCAGAAGGGAAAAGAAGGGGATGGAAAACAAGATAATAATCAAGAAGAAAATCTGACAGGGGAGGTGTTTCATGATGCTTTGATTATTTCATTAGAGAATACTATTTATGCCTGGGTGGTAGATTCAAGGGCCTCATTCCATTCCACACCTAATAGGAAACATTTTCATGACTATGTTCAAGGAGATTTTGGACAAGTTCAACTGAGTGATGATAAACCCTGAAAAATCATTGGAATGGGTAAGGTTTTTATAAAGAAATATAATGGAAACCAATGGCTATTGAAGGAGGTAAGGCATGTTCCAAATCGAAAGAAAAATCTAATTTCAATAGGGAAGTTGGGAGGTGAAGACTGTGTAACTACTTTAACAGACAAAACCTGGAAGGTCACAAAAGGAGCCTTGGTAATAGAGAAAGGAGAAAATGTTGGTACATTATGTTTATGCAACAATATTTATAATTTTGTTAATGCTGTAACCTCCACACAAGAAGATACAACACTCTGGCATCATAGGCTTGTGCACATGAGTGAGAAGTGGATGCAGATTCTTCACTCAAGAAATTTGTTGCCAAGTTTGAAGCATGTTGAGTTGGATTTTTATGAAAATTATGTTTATGGAAAACAAAAGAGAGTCAGTTTTATCAAAGTTGGGAAGGAGAATAAGAGCAAAAAAGTGCATACAGATGTATGGGGACCGGCTTAGTTATCATCTCTTGGTGACTCTTGCTATTATGTTACTTTTATTGATGGTGTAGCTAGGAAAACCTAGATTTATTGTATTCAAAATAAATATGATGTATTTGATACTTTCAAGAAATGGAAATCTTTGGTTGAGAATGCGAGATGAAAGAAGTTGAAGTGTCTCAGATCGTAAAAAAGAGGTGAATATTGTAGCAATGAGTTTTGTAACTAGTGTTTAGAGCACGGAATTCACAAAGAGAAGATAGTTTCAAGAACACCACATGCAAATGGTGTGTTAGAAAGGATGATGGGACAATCATGGAGTGTGCAAGGTGCATGAGAGTGCATCCATGATCTCCCTTACAATTTTGGGAAGAAGTTGCAGATATTGTTGTTTATATAATAAACATAGGTCCTTCAAGTTCCTTGGAGGGTGTTATTCCAGAGGAGGCATGGATAGGTAAAAAGGTACACTACTCATTTTTAAAGACTTTCAGTTGTGAAGCCTTTGTCCACATCAATAAAGAAAATAGAACAAAGCTTGAGGAAAAATCAAAGAAATGTACCTTTATTGGATATGGTGTAAATGATTTTGATTATCGGTTATATGATTATGAAAATCACAAAATCATTAGGAGCAAAGATGCCGTATTCAATTAAAAGGTCTTGCATAAGGATCATATGCAGGGAAGGAAAAATGAAGAAAGAAAAAAAAGAATATGTAGTCCTTGATGAGATCACAAAAAAAGTAAGGATGTGTGAAAATCATAATGATCAACAACCACAAAAAAAAGAAAAAAAACCATGCACCTCAAACATCTGAAAGTGGTGTTAGAAGATCTAGCAAGATAAGTAGACCCCCTAAACGATACTCTCCTTCACTATATTATGTATTGTTGACTGTTTCTAGTGAACTGGAAAGATAGGAAGAAGCAATGAAGGTAGAAACAAATAACAAGTGGGAGCAAGCCAGAGAAGAAGCAATGTACCCCTTGATACATAACTAGACTTGGAACTTAGTCAAGTTACCTACAACTAAAAAAACATTGAAAAATAAATGAGTTTACAAGTTGAAGGAAGACGATAGAGGCAAACAAGGCCATAAGTCTATAATTATGGTGAAGGGGTTTTCACAAAATAAATTTATAGACTTCGATGAAATTTTTTCTCCTGCTGTTAAAATGACTTCAATTAGAACTATTTTAAGTCTAATGGCAACGGAATATTTGCATCTTCAGTAGTTAGGTGTAAAGAAAACCTTTCTCCATGGGGATTTGGAGGAAGAAATATAAATGAAATAGCCACAAGGGTATGAGGTCAAAGGAAAGGAGAAGCTAGTGTCCAAATTGAAGAAGAGCTTCTATGGCTTAAAATAGGGTCAAAGGTAGTGGTATCTAAAATTTGACAGTTTTATGTCTGAACAAGGTTATACTAGATGTCACTCTGACCATTCTGTTTATCTTTAAAAACAAAATGATGGAAGTTATATTATATTGTTATTGTATGTAATGACATGCTTATTGCAAGGTCTAACATGCAATAAATAAACATGCTGAAAGGAAACTTGGAAAATTCATTTTCAACTAAGGATTTGGGTGTTGCAAAATAAATCCTTGGTATGAGAATAACTAGAGACAAAAAAAATCACAAATTAACTTTGTCTCGGAGTGAGTACATAGAAAATGTGTTGGAAATACTTAACGTGTAGAATGAAAATCCAATAAGTACACCTTTGGCTAGCCATTTCAAACTATGTAAGGAGATGTGTCCCAAGACTCAAGAAGAGATGGATTATATGTGTAAAGTTCCATATGAATCAACAGTTGGAAGCTTAATCTACACAATGGTCTACACAACAACTTGTATTGTGCATGTAGTGGGAGTTGTAAGTATGTATATGAACAATCTTAGAAAAGAGCATTGGATGGTAGTAAAGTAGATTCTCAATTATTTGAGAGGTACCACAAATCAAACATTATGATTTGGTGGTTCAAACAATACTCTATAGGGATATGTTGATGCATATATCGCATGTGATAAATATAACATGAGGAGTACAACAAGGTATGTGTTTACTATAGGTGGAAAACATGTCAGTTAGGTTTCAAAAATGCAAAGTGTTGTTAAAATTTCAACAATGGAAGCAAAGTATGTTGCTACTACAGAGGCTAGTAAATAAATTATTTGCTTACAAAATTCTATGGATGAATTGGGAAAAAATAAGGAGACAGGCAGGCTATATAGTGAAAGCCAGAGTGCCATTCATCTTGGAAATAATTCAACATTTCATTCCAAGATTAAAGATATACAAATCAAGTACCATTTCATACAGTTAGTGTTGGAATATGGACAGTTAAAGCTGGAAAAGGTACACACTAGCCAGAATTCTGTAGATATGTTAAAAAAAGTTATAACTAGGGAGAAATTGAAATTTTTCTCATTGTCAATTGGTCTTCCAGTATGATGGTGAAGATGAGAAACAAGTAGGTCCAAAGTGGGAGAATCTTCTAGAAAATGAAGTAGTGGTGGAGTTTCTATAATCAGTATCCAAGTGGGAGATTATTGGGTGTGGAGCTTGATTAACTTCCTGATTGTTCAAAGGTTTTTTTTAGTCCTGTTGGATCCTTATTCCTAATGAGGTGGAAATGCCACCCATTTAATCACCATCAGCGGGGTCCAAGGGGGGGACGATGATGATTTTATGAGCCCCCCCTAGCGGGGGTTCAAGGGTAGCACCCCCAAAGCTAAAAATAGATGAAAAGATACCTTGTAAAATATTGTAATTTCGTATTCAATATGGGTCGTTCATTAGGTGGATGATCTAATGGTAGAAGTTATGTTAATTTATGGTTCTTTTCCATATTATGAAACTCTCAGTTTATATGGGAGAATTTTATTGTGGATGTGTATTGTTATTCTGAGGAAGAGAGCAAGAGGAGGTTGTGTGAGAGAAAAGAGGAAATTACAATGGATCTGTTCTAGGTTGTACCTCTTCATTTTGCTAGATAATATAAAAGGAAGGACTGACTATTTCTCCTTGGAAGTAACACAAATTTGGTGAACCATGTATATCTGTTTCTCTCTTGTTTTATGTGTTTATGTTTCAACAATATTTTATGTATTTCATTGCTGCATTAATTAATTTATAACATGAAGTGGAATTGGCATTTGAAATATTTTGTCTGAAGTGGATAAGGAATAACCCACTGAAAGAGTGTTTATTGGACCAGGTTGAGACATGTGTGACATGTAGTGGGGACCATGCTACTAGAAAGTGTCCATCCCTACTAAGACTAAAGTTTGTCTACCAAGAAGTTGAGGAGCTGGAGTAGTTAGGTTTTGTTTCTAAAAAATGATTATGGTAGACAAAGCCTCAAGGTATTGTCCAAGACCAATCTTCGTATTTTAAGTCATATTACACTAATCATTATATTTAGTATCGTTCTCCTACATGGTGCTTTCCTAGGCAATCATGGATGGCTTCTCCAGCCCCAAATCAATTTTAGAAACAAGGGTGGAAAAATCCCTCTTATGGAGGCCCTCAACATGCCATAATACAACCTCCCATGCAAAATCTTCCCTTTTGACAAATGCATCCATATAAATCAACCCCTCCTCGACTAAAAATACCTACATGACCCATTCCTAACCCTCATAATGGTAAGGCAACCCAAATTATTGGTCTTGCAACTTACCCTAATTACCCAACTTACTCCATCTCTTCCTGGACTTCCATGGCATTCACTTAAGATCAAGGAAGACTCTAAGAAAAGGATATCTTCCTATACATATTCAAGATTTGAATGCAGAATTTTGAACTGAATAGTTGGAACCAATGCAACCTCTAGATACCTCAAGAATAAACCATGTTTGCTAGGAACCATAGGTTCCTCCTTACCCTTAAATATTAGACTTGGAAAAAGGAACTACCCATCCCGAGTTTGATATTTTATGTGAGCTTAAAAAAATTTGTGTCTATATACTACTATTTTTTCCAAATAAATATGTCCCTGCCTATTTAGAAGAGGTAAGGGAGATGTGTCTAAGAAAACATGGTATAAAAAGAAAGGATCCTCAAACTATTCATTTCATGGGAAAGCTATGAGACTTGATGATGGTAGGATGTTCTTGTGGCCAAATATTAATTAGACCTTGGAAGCTCAGTGGTCAATGTGAAAAAAAGCCATACCCTTATACCAAACACGTTGATTGACCTTGAGGCAACCATCAATTTTACGACTCAAGAAACCATGGAGTCCTAAGTGCTTTCTAATCTTGGGAAGAACCCACAGTATTACAACTTGTTGATAGATCAATTATCAAAATCAAGGGAATTTGGAAAGATGTAGTGATCTTAATCTATTAATTTAAATATCCTACTAACTTCTTAGTCCTATAACGTAAGTTCTCTTTGGGAGGTTATACTTTAACCCAAAAATTCCATGGTTGGTTACTACAGATGCAACATCGGTTGGAGGTCAGGTAATTTCCCATGGGACCTATACCAAGAAACTCACCTTGTATCCTCCCACCAATACCAATATAGATACTGAAACACCATTTTGGGCCAATAGAGAAGAAATTGATGAAAATGATGTTTCCCATTAAGTCCTCATTATCGAGCAATATATGGCCATGTGAGGTAAAAATGAGGATGAGAAAATTAGTAACTTCATAGCTCCATCCTCCTCTTCACCTAACATACATGATCTTAATCACATCATGGACCCAAAATTATAGGCTTCTTTTGTGTCATCAAATAAACCACTAGTAAAACATGACCCCTGTTATGAAACCAGCTCACAAAAAGATAGAAAAGATCGATGAGCGCCTTAGAATTCAGCCTCTTCAAGGGGGTAACCTCCTTTACATTACATAAATGAAAAATTCTTTGGATGATACAAATGAAAAGACCTCCTTTCTATATATAGGAGTCTAAGGGGTCATAATATAATTAGATCTGGCATAACAATAATAATGTAAAGGCACAATAATAACAATAGTGGGCTTCTATGGGGCACAATAATAACAATAGTGGGCTTCTATGGGGACTACATGGGTACAACAATATAATAAGGGGGTTGTACTAATAACGATAAGGTGTTACACTAGTAATATAGGGGCCTAACATGCCCCTCTCCTTCAAAAAGTGTTGTCCTCAACGCTTGAGTAGTTCTTGATGCTTCTATATAAAATTCTTGTCCTGCCATGTGAAATATTCAACAGGCAAGTTCTTCCACTTGATGAGATGCTTTGAAATTGATCGATTTTGTAGCTGTCGACTTCTCAGTTCTGTAAATTATTCAGGTTCCAATATGCTTTTTCCTTCCTTGTCAAGTTCTGGCAATATTGTTGGAACTCGGATATTTGACAACTTTTGAATGAGTTGCCACCCTGCTTTGCCATTCTTCCATTCATACCTTCCTTTGTTTATCAAATTTGGTTGGATAATTGTACCAACCTCTACCATTTATGCAACCATATGTTCAATTTCACTCCTTTGGGCATATGGATATCTATAATGCTTGAAGTTTGGAGGAACTCATCTTGGAATAAAATGAATAGCATGATCATGATCACTAATACGTGGGAGACCTTTGGGAGTCTCAAATACCTTGGAATGATTGTCCAAGACTTTTTAGAGATCTGGAGAAATACATGATTTAGATGTGGGGGAAGTTAGTGAACATAATTGTGCAATTATGCCTCATTGTTCTTTCTTTAGAAGCTTTGTCATTCTGTCAGAGTTGATTATCTTTGCTGGTTTCCCTATGATACCCCTTAATTCAACTTCCTTTCCTTCCCAAGAAAATTTCATAAAAGCTTCTTGAAAATTAACAGCTATTGTACCCAATGATTGTAGCCATTGGACTCCTAGTATAACATCAGCACCACCCATTGGAACAGAAAACATTGGGCTATTCAATTAATATTCTCCCATGGATAGCTTGATATTATGGCACTTTTTATAGCAATTTATGGTTCCTCCACTTACAACCGTCACTTGACACTCTGGTACTGGATCTAGGAAGAAATTCAAGTCCTTGGCTATCTTACAATTAATAAAATTATGGGTACTACCTGAATAGTTTGAGGAGTGGTAATTCCAACGAATGCATTACAAGATATGGTTGGATTTATTTCTTCTTTCTCTGGGGTAGGTTCCTGGTGAGTATCCATTTCTTTTAATGTTTCTTGATACTCTTCTTCTTGATATTTCACTATTTTAACCTTCTTCTTCTTGATATTTTCTTCTATCTTGAGAGTTTGGGGAGTGGTAATTTCTTCCAATGCTTTACAAGATATGGTCGGATTCATTTCTTGATGCTCGATGTGACCTTTCACTTGAACATTTTTTTCTTGATATGTCCTTCCATCTTGATAGTTTGAGGAGTGGTAATTCTGGCCAATGCATTACAAGATATGGTTGGATTCAATTCTTCTTTCTCGATGTGATATTTCACTTCTTGAACCTTTTTCTTCTTGATATGTTGTTCTATATTGAGAGTTTGAGGAGTGGTAATTCTTGCCAATGCTTTACAAGATATGGTCGGATTCATTTCTTCTTTCTCTGGGGTTGGGTCTTGGTGCATATCCTCTTCTTTTGATGTTTCTTAATCCTTTCCTTCCTCCTCTTCATACTGTATGTAAAACAATTTCTTCTCAGCACACTTATGACCTTTAGTGCATTTTCCATCACAATTGTAACATAGTCGTTTTTTTCTTTTTTCTTCCAATTGTTCTGTTGTAACCCTTGTAGGTTGTGGAAGGCTAGGAGAAACAACACTTCCATTATTATAGTTGTGATGGGTAGACTTGTTGCCATAATTTTACTTTCCACTTTGTAACAAAGCCTTTTTTCTCTTTCCAATTGTTGTGGTGTTGCTCTTTGTATCCTCATAATGTGCTATCATTTCCTCCATGAAAATTGACCATGTAACAAGTTGTTTACGAGAACAAAGCCCTTTATACCATAAAAATTGATTTGATTCTAAATATGAAGATGCAATACATACCTTTTGTAATAGTGGTACACCATGTAGATCAAAATATTTCTCCATCTGAAGTATCCAATTTACTGGATCCTTGCCATCAAACTTCCTCATATCGCCTTTTCTTGATTTTAGGAGCTTGATCTTGAAACAACTATAACTCTATATCTTTGGTTCTTCCAGTTCTGAAATTGCGACCTATATTAGCCCTCTGCGTCCTCTTTCTAATGCCACCAGTCTGATCAAATTTAGATTCTCCAAGAAAGAGTTATGCACAATCTCCCGAGATGACGTGATTATATACCTTTTCAGAAGAGCAAAATTGTATTAAGTTCCATGTGTGACTATGTTAACCTTAGGATCTGAAAAATATACACAAGAAACTACAGTTTGTCCTCTTTTTGTAACTTCTTATGAAATTGCAATCTGATGCTCAAAACAAAAGTTATGACGATTTTCCCCAAGTCACCTGTTTGGAATGTAATTCGGGAATATGCAAAGATGCCAACTTCCTCAGATCATATCTCCACAAGTATAGCACGAAAAGCTCTGAAATTCTGATCTGAGCTTCTGAACAATTTCAACCCAAATGGGTTTTTTCCAGTGTCTAAAATGTCACAGAAAAAAGTTATAGCGCAAATGCAACGATGACCTGTTTGGAGCAGGGAAACCCTATAATCCAAAGCTTTGATACCAAATGTTATGAATCCAGCTCACAAAAAGATATGTCACAACATTATTCGAAATATATTTGGATGATTTCACAACATATGGTGACATATTTTCTTTAGCACTATTTAATCTAGAAAATGTTTTAATAAGAGGTAAGGAAAGCCATGGCCCATGTTTCCCTTAATAATGAAATTTTTTACACAATGTAAACAAAAGGCATAGTACTAGGGCACCACATCTCATAAAAATGCATTCAAGTGGATCCAATGAAGATTAAGATAACATTAAATCTGTCAGTTCCACGAACACAAAAATAGGTACAAAAATTTCTAGAACACATTGGTTACTATCATCATTGAATAATTTTCCCAAGTAGCTCACCCCTTATTTTATTTTCTTAATAAAGACATCAAATTAGTGTGACCATATACATGCTAATGTTCCTTTCAAGAATTAAAATCTCGAGTGTCCAAAGCTCCTATTTCGAGAGGGATAAATTGGTCCCTATCATTCCATATATCCACGGATGCATCTAACTCCAAGACCAGACCCGTCTTTGGAAAACAAGAAGGGAATTCTCCATATGCAATTTATTTTATCAAAAAAAATATCTTACCCATAGAACTAAATTATATGGTGATAGAAAAAGAGTTTCTTGTGGTAATACATGAAATTAACAATTTGAACATTATATAATAGGTTATCTAGTGATTTTGGAAATTTACCATGTAGTCATAAATATGATACTTAATGAATAAAACAATAACAATGGGTAGAGTAACTAGGTGGTTATTATTATTGCAATAATTTTATACAACCATCCTGAAAAAACTAGGTAAGGACAATATAGTGGCTAATTTTATTTCAAGACTAACATCGAATGAGAATGAGCGTCCTATTATTTCCTTAATGAACATCTTTTTGTAGTATCTATTAAATCTCCTTAGTTTTAAGTTATTGCTAATTACTTGGCTAAAGGAATACTTCCTCATCACTTGTCTACGAAGGAAGAGAAAAATATCATCAAAGAAAGTGGGAGATTCTCATGGATCGATAGGTGTCTCTTCTACATAGGACCAGATCTTATTATTCGGAGGTGTGTACGAGAAGAGAATATCTATGATATATTGGAGCCATGTGATGATGGTCCTTTTAGGGGACACATTGTAGACAAGAGGATGAAATAAAAAGTACTTCATCAAGGCTACTACTACCCCATTATCCTCAGCTATGCTAAGAAATATGTGAAGAGTTGCGATAGAAGTCAACACATGGGAAGACAAGTGAAATCAGATAAGATGTCATTCCAACAATAAATGGTACTGTAGCTCTTAGATAGATGTAACCTTGATATTTTGGGACCTTTTAATCCTCATCATTATAACTCCTACATCATAGTATGCAAAAACTATGTCACAAAATGGATGGAAGCCAAGGAACTCCCAACCATAACTAAACACATAGTGCTATAGTTTCTTCATGAATAAATCTTCATTAGGTTTGTTATACCTCAAGAAATAGTTATTGGTAGAGGAGCTAAATTCACCTCAATTATTGTAGAATACCTAATGCAGACATATAATATCAAGCACAAATTTAGTACACCATACCATTCGTAGGATAATTGACAATTGGAAGGGACAAATAAGATTCTTTAGGCTATTATCACTAAGATTGTTATACTACATCTCCAATATTTGGCATATCAACCCCTTAAAGCTCTATGGACCTAATGAACTACATGGAGGATTACTACTGATTTCACTCTATATGAGTTAATGTACAAAGAGAGATTATTTTTTTCAATTGAAACAAATATTCAAACACTTGGAATAGCAATACAAATTAGAAGTGACCTATTTGAAGCTCGCAAGTAGAGGTCGCTTTAGGTAAACATGTTGGATGAACTTTGTCAAGATACCTTATATTAGAAATCATTGATACAACACTAGAGTTCTCTATGGCATGACAAGTTCATCAAGAAGAAGAAATTTAAAGCATGACACTAGATTTGTTAATTGATTCCAGGTTTAAGGATTTCTATGAAGAGTTCTATGTTTGATTAGTCAGATCCTATGAGATAGACACCATATATTATAATGGAGCCACTAAAATTCAGACCAGTAATGAAGAGAGAATGGCCTAGATGGAAAATATACACATGATTCGATTATATCACAAACCCCTATGAAAGGAAGCCTTCTTGAGGAAAATCAATGATGGATGGCCAGAGAGTAACCTATAGATTGTCTATATGGGAGATATCATTACTAGATGAATCAATCTCACATCTTATTTATTTCAAAAATAAAATAGGAAAAGCAATAAATCCCATGTTTGGAAACACCTAGGGGTATAACTAGGAAACATGTCATGTGAAAACTATTCTAGGTCGATGCATTCCACTTAAAAAATAAGAAGGTTAAAACAAATGATTTTTTTCTTATAAAACTCATAAAATAATATTAATTTCAAAATATGCAAAGGCAGAATCCACTATTACTACAACTCAATAGCTACATCTTTGTTGTTGTATCTATGTTGCTACAACTCATTGTTGCAACTCCATTTCAATAACGTTTTTGATGCAACTCCAATACTACAATTCCATTGTTGCAACTCATAAAGTGCAACTCGATTTTTGCAATTAAAATGATCAATTAGAGTGACAATAACACTTGCTGGAATGTCATAGGTGGATCAAGCTACAAATCTGGTACAATGACACTGGGGCTACAACTATGGAGTACTGCAACTCATAGTGCTACAACTTTAGGAATGTTGTAACTCTCATGCTAGCAATGATTCCATCTATATTTTTGGGGCTAACACAAAAACAAAACAAGGGTATGAAACATAAATGAATCCACTACCAACCTAGAATAAGTGACCACTTGTGGTAAGTTAGAAGGTACATCTCCTAACCATATATTGAATGGAATTGATTTGGGATACATGACATAAACAATGGATTGATCACATGCACTCATTAGCATTTCCATTGACCAATGAAATCACCCCACTATTAGACAATATTTCTTTGCCATAAATGCAATTCACAACACTAATCTCCCCACCAAACTGCCAAATTCACTATGTAGCCACAAAACAGACTAAGCTATGAAAAGAAAGTGAAAATTGGAGGCTCATTGAAACAAAGATATCCCACAAAGACACTGTTGTTATAGGAATATGATCACATCTAGATAATTTTTCAAAATGGATGATGGATTTAATATGTCCATAAGCTCAAAGGATATAATGACAATGTGGCCATGGATTTTTCCATGAATTTTAGAGACAATAGGTTAATAGTTGGGTGAACAATGGTTCAGGTGAATGAAGATTTTATGTTGAGGTTACTAGTATCCCTCAAAGTAGAGAATGATGGTACTATATAAGAAGGCCAAAATAAGATATTGTGGAGAAATTACTTGAAGCAAGTTAGAGATTCATCAAGAAAGTATCATATTTGACTGGAGATTGTTGCCTAACCTTTGGGAGGATGTAACCATCATGGTGTAGAGGTATTTTACATGTGAATGTTTCCATGGAATAGTTTACTTACAACATTTAAGGTTGTTAAACCACCTAAGACATGTTGTGCTGGTTAACATGCCATTCTACCTTTCAAAATTTCTAAGACTCTTATGACAGAGGAACACTCTACTACAACTCCATAGTGAGAAGAGGAAAACCATGAAACTAATGTGGAGATCATTGGAAACAAGGCTCCAACCAAAAGGTTGAGGCAGATGCAAAGGAGACTTGCATATGTATCAACTCCAAGAAGGAAGAGAACAATACACAACAAAGAGCCAACCCCTGTTGCTATGACTCTAGTAGAATAGGAATAAACCCCTATTGTCACATAAAAACTAGAAAAGGTGGAAGAAGAACTTGTTATAACATAATAATATGAGGCCCTTGTTATCACACAATAACTAGTAAATATGAAGGGGGAAGAACAAGGTTCTAAGAAACTAGAGTTGGATATGGAGATAGAAGAGAACCTTATTATTACACAAGAACTAGAATGGTGAGACACAAAATAGGATGTTGTTGTTACACAAGAAACAACAAGGGGAGTGTTGATTAGTAAAAATGTCCTCCATCAACATTAGGGGAGACCACCTAGTCGGGAACTTAAAACAACTACTTTTCCATTGAAGATGGCGGTTGCAACTAGATCTAGTGGGTCCAATTACCCTTTCTCTATTTATTTGCTGGCTTATAATATCTCTATTCTCTTACCAACAGAGAAAGAGAAATCAATATGACTCTTTTGCTGCTAGCTTGGCAAGAAAGTAATCCCTTAAGTTGATTTGGAGTTTAACCAAACCACTTCTAATGCTTTGCCTCTTTAAGAAGAGGACTTCTGGAAATGCGGTCTTTAAACTAAATGCAGATATAACTCTATATTCCCTAAGGATATCTCAACTGGATGAAGGATTAGTCCTCCATGCAACAAAGGGAAAGTCTAATAATAATTGGGATTTTAGCATGAAAATCTTATGATGAATATTTGGTTAAAGAAATATTCATTTAATTGACAGTGTAATTACTTATCATTCTATGTTTAAGGGATCAATTAATCATAACTATTGAATCACTAACATTAGGAAGTAGTTCACATAATGTTAATGAAAACAACAGATAATGAACCAATAACATTAGTAATTAGTTCACATAGCATTATTTGTTATTATATCAGGATAAGGTAGCAGATCACTGAGTAAATAGTTACTCATAAATATGATCTTAATAAGTAATAGCAAGAGATAAATGATAACAGATTTATGTACTAAATATTAGATAGCTAATATAAAATATAAGAATCAATATTGATAGTAGTTTCCAAAATAAATTCCATAGACATAATTCTGCTACTAAAAAGGAATGCAATTTGTTATTAAAAATATTAGTATTTTTTACAAACTAATCAAACCTCCTCTCCTACTCAATAGAAGATTTGATCCTCAACAAGCCTCCTCCAAGTCGCAAACTCAGCTGATAAAAACAACAGTTACAATATTGCAAACCCTGCTCCTCTTTACAAAACTCGGAATTGAAAGAGACCAAACCCCAATCACATAAATAATAGATATGTGAAAGAATTTCATATTCTAATAATGCTTCTCTATTCCGTCTCATGCGTTTTTTTTAAGTGCAATAGAAAAATCAAAATTAGCCATTTAAAATGACGGAAAACTCAATACACATATGACTATTAATTATTGTTGAAGACCTTTTAATTTTAATTCAATGGCTAAAACACTGGTTAGAGGATGATACACGTGGAAAGAGCTGAGTGGTATTGGAGGTAAGCTCATCGGAACTTTTTATAATGCGCACAAACAAAAAACGTAAATATTGGGAGGTTGCAATATGGAGCAGACATAATATTTTATTGAACTCCTTTTAAATAGTGTATCAGGTCCGGATATCAAAGGTGAGTGGATTATCGAAAGTCGGAAGTTGGAGGGATATGATTATCAGAGATCGAAGATCAGACAGATATGTTGTATTGGCACATCGACAAAGTACCATATGAAAATATTGGTGGGATATGAATATCAAAGTTTTTAAAATGTGTCTCAGTTGAAAATATATGATCGCTGAAAATTGGGAGTGGAAGTAATTATGTGGAAGTGGGTCCTCCCTCCAATAAACTACAATCACTATTAAATGGGCCCAAGACTTATGATATCAGGGATTTTGAAAGAAACCTTTCGATATCAATAAGATCTGAGGTTCTAATATGTTACAACCAGTTTATCAAAAGACAACATCCACTTTATAATATAAGCCAAAGCCACTATTTGGAAAATAAAATAGTATAGGCACTATTAATGAAGATCTTGGTCTCAGGGGTTTTGAAATGCATGATAGAAAATAAAAAATAATATTTACAAAAATATAATTATTTACAATGAGAGGTATTTATAAAATAAAAGGTAAAATATATTATATAAGGCCAAAGTAGTGAAAAACATCCAATCTTCAATTAGGTGTTATTTGCAAATCAAATGTCCAAATGAGATCAAACGAATTTTGATAGAAAGATAAAAACAAATCAAACTCGTTGGATCAATCCAATTTCTCAAAGTCGAGTAGTAATATGACCAGTCATTCAATTAAAGGGTCCCCATAATGAGAATTAAGTGAATAATGGGGGGGTTGTGTTTTTACCACAACAAGGAGATAGAAAAGAGTAACTTGTTGCTACATAAGAACTAGAAATGGGAGACATAGAAGAAGGAATTTCTATAACTCTATAAGTTTACATGGAATAAAAAATGGGAGAAGAAAAAGAATTTACAACACCAAACACAGGAAAACAAAAAGAGGCTACTCCCACACCGGAACTGCAAAAGACCTTCAGGGGTCGAAAAGAAAAGAAAATAGTAGGCATTCTTTC
The DNA here is from genome assembly GCA_031772625.1 of Pinus tabuliformis. NCBI lineage: Eukaryota > Viridiplantae > Streptophyta > Pinopsida > Pinales > Pinaceae > Pinus > Pinus tabuliformis. The sequence goes on from CM062805.1 coordinate 256,441,884, forward strand.
CTTGATGCCCATGTATACTTCTATTATTATAAGGAATAGAATAATTTAAAACAAAAATGGAACACTTCAAGAACAATTTCACTATTGAAGAGTGATTTTAAGGAAAGAAGGCCTTTTGAAAAATTACAATTTCCTTCTCAGGAAGGAGATTTCCTTGTTGTTGAGGAAATAGGGGAGACTCTTCCAAAGGTAAAGGAAATAGCTCAAGAAGAAGCACTTGAGAAACAAACCCTAGAAAAAGATTTCCAAACAAAGTAAAAAGGACCTATGGTGATAGAATTTGGTTCAAATAGATTCGTTTGAGATGGAGGACTAAGGAGTTTAAGTAAGCCTCCTAGACTAGTGGGAGAGATCCGAAGAAGATAAGTGTAATGAGATGTTAGTTTCTTAAGGGGAGAAGGTAACTTCCATCAGGGAACACCAACAAGTTGTTTGAAACCTTAGAGATATATGGGTTGATAAGTTGGAAATTCACAAGACGAAATGGGAGTGATGGAAGAACGGAAAGGGAGAAGCGGATGAAAATACTATCAAGCTACCGAGATAGGCAGATAAAAAGGAGGTTGAGAAGACTGATCTTGGATTATTAGTGGAGGCCATACTTAGCTTTAGAGCCCCTTCTACTTTCTAAAGTATGTGCTTGTAGGATAAGTATTTCATGTTCCAAAGAACTTCTCTTATTACCTGCAAGCCCTATGAAATCATCTCTCTGAATATATTACTAGACACCTACTATGCATGCACCAATGAGGAGAAGAATAAATTATGTGAGCTCTATCAAAATAATTGTTGCATCATAAACTTGTTTGGAACCCTAACCATTTTGTAGTGGATGTTCAATTGCAAGATTTTGCATATTTCTTCAGTATCCACATTTATTGGAAGTTTCCCATTAGTTGGTTGAAAATAATTTTAAGTGTTATTTTAGGGTTAGAGGAGAGTATTATAAACCCCAAGATTTCTTCATAATACATTAAGTAAGGGTAAAATCCCCTAAACATGTAGAACTTATGGCTTGAAACAAGCAGGAGGCCATTGAACACTATACAATATAGATTAAATTATTGACAAAAACAATTGGGAATGGGTGTTGTTGAATAATGGGGACTCACCATAAATGACATGAAAAACATATATCTATTCAACCATGACATTTTTCTCGTGGCCCTCAAGAGAGTACACTGATATATTAGGTGTATAGAAACTTATGGGAACCATTGGGTTGGCATCAAATTCCATTCTCAAATACCTTTCTACCTTCTACCAAGTATCAGAAAGACACTATTATGACCAAAAAAGAAGAGCTTGTATGTTGGAGAGAAATTAAGGAAAGGAAGGGCCACTGACATGCTCATGAGTCAGGGGATGTGGATTATAGCATTAGTAACATCCATGGATGCTACTATGAGTCAAACTTATATTGAAGCTTGGTTTCATAGGGACATCTAATATTTTTTATTGGGGTGGGATGATGGGCACCTAATTTGGCATCTTTGCAACACCCATATAAAACCTTTTTGCATATCATTTTCCAATTTTCACGTCACTCCAACAACCTTTTTTCTTATTTGAATACATTTTTTGTAAAGCTACATTTATTCTCTTAATATTCTATCTTAATGCTTATTCCTATGTATTTTAAGAGATTATAATTATAGTTATACACTAACCACTATTTTTCAGGAGGCAAAGTTGCAGAAAAAAGTAGGATATGGGTGTTACAACTCCCATATATAGGTGCTGCAACTCTCGATCACTAGGTGCTACAAATCTAAGTCGCCAAGTGCTAAAAGTCCCTATTGAAAAGTTTTATGACTCCATGTTTCAAATTTTGTGACTCACCATTATAGTGCAATGTTGCAACTCCAAATTGTTGCAATTATAAGTTACTATAACTCTAAACTAAACAAGGCTTGTGATACGATTCCAAGATGTTCATGCAAATGATATGACTCCCCATTGTTGTAACTCTGCTTCACACCCTTGCTACAACTCACTTTGAGCGTAGTGTTGCAACTCTCAGTCATGTGGTCATTGCTACAACTCACTTTAATGCAATGCTCCAACCATTGGTCAAGTGTTTGTTGATGTGAATTTGGATAATTGTTTCAACATGTCACTTCACCTAAACAATTGTCTCCAATAAATCATCGAGGTCATTCAACCTACTAATCTTCCAATCCATGAAAGTGACAAGGGAAATTGGTCGCTCCATAAGGAAAACATGACATAACTATCACTTGTCACATAACTAATTGATTCAACATGTTCTTGACTTTTACCTTCTAAAGGAAGCTCATTGTAACTAGATGGAGAAATCAAACTTTCATGACTATCCATCGACAAACTATTAAATTAGTTGAGATATTTGTATAAGTAGGACAGCTAGAATGATCAATCATTCAGTTAGTGAATCAATTTCTCTGAACCTAAGAGTTAGTTGTACTTTTAATTCCATTGTTTCAATACAAGTTCATGTTTCTTTCCATAGATGGTGTGTTGTTAAGCTAGAATGTTGTTCTTTATTTAACTAGTACCTCATCTAAAGAGGTAGGCCCCCTTCCTTATCCCGGTACTATTTGTACATCATAGTGTTGCTATATATTTACTTACATTTCTTTGTTTCTAGAAATTCCTCTTATTATTGTACTGCTACAACTTTGATTCTATCGATTACAAATTGTTGCAACTCATAAAGTATACACAACAATAACTCTTACATATCTAATATGTAGTTTAGTTATTTCTATGACTCTTGTATGATTATACTTGTAGCTTAAGGATTAGGTTAATGCTACAAATCATGTTGTTATGAATTTACAATTAACATTATAGAACTATGTTTTGTAGGTTTAATATATTACTATATTTTTGGATGTATTCTTCACTTTAACTTATTTTTCTAGAATTACAATTACCTTTTTGGTGTGATCCTTCATAGTGCATATTGGTTGGAGTTTCTTATAAATTGTTTATTTTCAAATTTTTCAATCGTTAAATTTCATGTGCATTTCTGTTGTATAATTCAACATCATCTAAAATGCTTGAACGAGTCACCCTTTTACTGCCAATGTGTTTAATTTTCTATAAATGTGTTTACTTTCCTACAAGTGTGTTTAATTTATTGTAATATGATTTTCTACAAGAGTGTTTTTTATTGCCATTGTGACATGGATTTCTTCCGGTGACTTGTGCAAGCATCCCAATAAATGAAAAACAACTACAACATATACAAAAATAAATGAAAAAATTGTTGGTTGTGGAGCTCGATTATCTTCTTTATTCAAAGGTATCATCGCATTGGACCCCACTTCGTAATGGGGAGGCAACGCTGCCCGTTTATGTGCACTGCCAGGGGGGTCTAGGGGGGGGTGACGATGATTATTTAGAGCCCCCCTAGAGCGAGGGATAGGGGGAAGCCCCCCTGAAGCTAAAAATAGATCTAAAATTTCCTTGTAAAATGTTGTAATTTCGTAGTCAATCTAGGCCATTCATTAGGCATAAATATGATGGTAGAAGTTATGTTTAATTTAGAATTTTTTGCCCTAGAAGGCAACCCCTCGCTATATATGAGGGAATTGTATCAGGGCTATGTAGATCTATATTTTGCGCAAGGAAGAGAGAGGATATTAAGAGCGAAGAGGGAATTACAACGGATCTGATGTAGGTTGTATCTCTTTATTTTGTTGGATAATATAAAAGGAAGGACTAGTTGTTTCTTTATGGATGTAGCCCAAATTGGGTGAACCACATATATCTGTGTCTCTCTTGTTTTATGTGTTTTCTATGTTTATATTTATGCAATATATTCTATGTGTTCCATTGCTCCGTAATATATAATTTTCTAACAAAATTGTAGAAATAAAGGACTTCATGCATTGAATATATTCAATACTTGGCCATTCATAGGGTGTATTTCTAATTCCCCCTCAAAGGATTGTAAAATGTTTGTTTAAGGGATAATATTTAGGGGGATATGAAATGGACCTACTGAGTGGTTTTGAAATATAGTATGTTTGGCTTTAGCCTCATGGTTTTGTCCCATTTTAGCAATAAGGCACCAGAAGCAAAGTCATTGTTATCAACTACGGATATATCAAACCATTTTTTAATAAACTACTGATGAATATTTATTTTTTCTTTATATTTCTCTCGTTCATCCTCCAATTTTAGAAAATTTTAAAGTGTACTATGCACTTTTACACAAAGTTCATCTCTTACATATTGGGAAAGTTGCAAAGTAGAAAGGAAAACATTAGGATGAAGATTAGATTTATTTCCATTGAAAAGAAAGAATGGAAAGCTTATTAAGGCTACCTTTGGTGTAACTCAATATACCAATAAAGTATTTCGATGAGTTTTTTTTCAATCTTCTTGGTTTTCTTCAACAATTTTTTTTAACAATTCTAATAATATTTGTATTGGTGGATTATACCAGACCATTTTCCTATGGGTAATAATTTGTGGAATAGTTAATTTTAATTACATTGTTAACAAAAATCTTATTTAATTTCAAAAAAATAAATTAAGATGCATTTCAAAAAAATAAAGAATCAGGGATACTAAACCTGGTAATAATATTTTGTTCAAGGAAAGAGATAACTTGATTGTTGTTTATAGTTTTAAGTGGGATGCCTTCTATCCATATTGTAAAGTAATCCAAGGTAATTATTATGTACTTCTGTAATTCTAATGAATCTATAGTAATTTCTCCAACGATATGGAGTCCCCTCTATTGACATGAACTTTCAGTTATTAGTAGTTATAAAGGGAATGCAATTTTCTTTTCTTTACCTAAAAAACTCTCACACATTTTGTTTTTACTAACAAAAGTATGAGTATCCTTGAATATTGTAGGCCGGTAATATCCAACACACATAAGTTTGTGTATAGTGGTATCGCCACCAAGGTGTCCACCTATTGGGCTATTGTGTGACCATGCTGACACTTTCTCAACATCTATCTTTTCCAAGCATCTCAATAAACCAATTTCAGAAATTTTCCATAATAAAGGCCCATCAATGAGCTATTATTGATAATATATGACCTTTAATGCACTTTTCTTCTTTGATTCCAAATACGATAGAGTGGTACCATTGTTAAGATATAATTTCATATCATTGTACCATGAGTTAGTTGCTAAGGGGTACATAAAATATTTATTTAACATTGATTTTATCCTCGTTCTCCCAAATCAATTCTTTTTTTCTTTTGAGAACCTTCTAATTCAACTACTATCTTGCAAAGACCTTGTCCTTTGACAATCTGTGTGTGATTTACCTCTATTTCATACTTATAAAGTGTGGTCATCAAATTTTCCCTTTTATCTTCCAATTCTTTCTGGACAAACAAGAGATGTACAACATAATGTGGAACAATAACTTTCATATGATATTTCAAGAGATATGGTTGAAAATATTTCACTACTTTAAATACAACAAAAAATTTCTTTTCCACTTCTACGTATTTGAATATAACTCCCTATAAACCAAAACTCATAAAATAAATGGCCACTTCATTTCCCTGTGCATTTTTTTTGAGTTAGCACTATAGCAAAAGAAAATTAAATCGTAAAAGTTTATAGAATAAACTTATGATTAAAATTAGGGCTCATCAGTGCTATAGCTTATGCAATAACTTGCTTAATTGAATTGAGAAATAATTTTCCTTGCTAATCCATTTAAACAAAGAATTTTTCTTGATCATATCTTGGAGTGGTTTAATTATATCTACAAAGCAAGAAATAATTCTTCTTGCAAAATTTATTTTTCCTCAAAAAGATCGTGTAGAATTTTTATTATGAGGAAAAACAGTTTGTGAAACAGTTTTTGTTTTATATGGCTCTATCATAATACCAAACTTAAATACAATAAACTCCAAGGGTTTACCTTATGTTACTACAAATAGATTTTTCTTTGACCTTAGAAATATTCCACACTTTCAGTGTTGAGAAAACTTTACCTTAGATGATGTTGATGGTCCTTCCTATTGTTTGAGAAAATTGTTACATCATCCAAGTATTATACTATTGATTTATTAACTAGTTCCTTGAAACAAATGTTCATTACCCTCTGAAATGTTTATTACCAATATTTATTACCTGATAATGCATCATAAAGTTTTTTGTTTTAAATATTTTTACCCACTTGAAATTATCTTGCAAGTCATAATACTTCTCCATTTGAGCCACATATTTAAAAACCATATTCTTTCTCTTTGGCTCTGCATCTTGAGACAACATGTTAATTTGATCATCTTGTTGATTTTCATTGATGATTGATCCCCTAAAAGTATCTTCCTATGTGACTAATTCCAAATTTCAGGCGTCATCATAAAAAACTCTCCAATTTTTTATATTGACTAGTATGAAAGGCCTATAAATCATTTTAACGAAAAACTTATCAATATAAAATGTTTGTGATGGTATCAAACTAGAGGTTATCATGGAAATCAAATCAGGATCTACATTTTGACTTCAGGGTATAAAAATAACATTGAATACGTCACAATTGGAAATAACATCCTATACCTCCTCTCTTTAATTCTTAAGGCAATTCGAAATGAATCAAATTTTTTACATGTTTGATAACTATTTATGAACCATGGATTACCTTGACCGATTTAACATCCAATTTTAACACTTTGTTAACGTGTTGTACCAAATCCTCATACTCAGTAATTTTATTTGTGCATTAAAACTATAAGAAACAAGCCATCATTTACTTGTTTCCTTGAGCATCTTTGAAAATTCATCTAGTCTCTAGTACACTTTCACTTAACTTAGAGGCAACAAAGAAAGAAAACAATAAATTTTTATTTACATCAAAATTCACTAAATCTAAAACTGAATTTGCACTTGTGCTTATAGAATTTACAAAGTTATTTACAACTATATAAGTTGAATGAAGGATATTCAATTGATTGTGCACATCTGCAAAAGGCGAAGAGGTAGTAATAATATTTTCAAAAAATGATTCAAAATAGTAGTTATCAAGCATAGAGTTACAAAACATAATGGGCCCATTTGCATCATTCAAATTAGTAACTATTTGCTTCATATGCCTTTCCCTTTTCACTTTCATTTGATTAGGCTTACCATTGCATGGAAACCAAAGATGTGACATGTCTGTCAAAAAATATCCATTTCATTTTTTTGACCAATCCTTGCTTAATAAGAAAAACATATGATTTAGTAATATCAACAACGATTATGTCTATAATCTGATAGAATTTTGGATTAGAGGAAAGCCAAATAAGTACACCCTTTAATTCACTTAGCACTTGAACATTTGAATTTTCAAGTTGAAAAATCAAAGTGGTTGTTTTATTAGATTCTACAGTTAGATTTTTAGAAACTAAATATGGTATAACATTAGAATATGCCCCAAAATAAACCAAGTATTACACAGATTTTAATTATAAATTTAAAATGTTAACAAGAATGGCAGAGTACTGGAATTATATTTCCCCCTATTAGTGTAGCATTTACCTTTGATTTACTTTTTGTAAAGAAACTTGAGTAGAATTACTTTTATCTTTTTATCTAGCTATTGAATTAATCAATTTTTGAATTGTTACCAAGTGTGTGTAACAACTTCTTCTTCTTTTTGTGTGTTAATTACGATAATTCAAAATTTGAAATATTTAATCTAGTTTTTTAAAATCATTAAGGAATTTAGACTTCTGTGATCCATAACATTGTTTAGAAAATCTTCGGCAAAATCACATAATCAATCTTTTGTCGACACGTTTCGAACCAACCAGTGTGGTTCATCGTCAGGACAAGTTGAAGGACTGATCTGGCTAAGCTTGATTAAATAGAGTGTGCAGAGAAAATCATATTATAAACTATCTATAATTACCATCGTATTCAAAACTAGAATTGGTGTCTCGACCGGTCAAACGAAGACTGCTTAGATCGCAATGAACTGGGCTTTAAAAATATACCCAGGAAATAATTAACTTTTAATGAAAAACTATTTTTAGGATTTAAAACCATGATTCCAAACCAATAGAGACAAAATATGAAAGGTTTTCTCATTTGTATACCATGTTGTTACACTAAAAAATGTCACCATGACTATTTACAGTTAGTATGGCTCTATCAACAGTCATGCTATCCTCTTAGGCAAGTCTTATGCCTCTGCTCTCCATGTCAAACTCCAAAAAGAGAGAAAGTCTTTATAAATGTATTTATCTCTGGGTACGCAGGTTCTCTCAACCTTACCTGCAGGTACGCACCCAATGTTCACAAAAGCTACGTCTTTGGACGCTCTGTATGTAAAGGGGCAGGTGCGTCCCCCTGTAAAGGTCAAAATGCGCAAGTTTCATCTTTAAAAAGTTACTTGTGGTCATTTCTAGAGCATTCTAGAAGGTTTTTCGACGTGTATTGAGCGCCTCCAAATGGTTCATGTACCCCTACCAAAGAGGAACTTATCCCATCAATAAGGGAGCTATCCCATCCAAAGAGGGGATTATCCCATTGATGGTGGACCTGAATAACTTCCTCTTGAGCACTATAAATACAGGCATTGGGCCAGAAGGAGGGGAGGTTGGAAGCTATACATTTCTAAGGGTAGATGCTGCTGGAATTAGGACTCCCATTTAGAAGCTTGTGAGGAGAGACTACCATCTTTGCTTGTTCTATTTGGAAGTGGGTGAGCTTTGTAAAAGTAAAGGAGAACTCTTGATGGACCCTGGGAGGGACTTGCACAACACCAAGGCTCAGGTTGTATTTGTTCCTTTTGTTACCTATTAATGCAAATGAGTCCATTCTTATCAATAACTTGTTATTTATGAGTTGTTTCATGTACTCCTTGGTCTATGTGTTAAATATGTTTTATTCTATGAGATTATCAAGTGCTATTTAATCGTTTGATTGCTAGTGTATGTAGGTTTCAAAGTGAAGGAGGAGCTCATCCGGATCAGCGGAGCTGGACTGCTACAACAGCGTTGGATTACAGGTAGGATCTAAACACTTGATTTCTTATATAGTAAATGCATGTTTAGAGAAGGATTGCTCTTGTTTGTCTTGTTTGTCACTAGAGAGTCTTAGGCTCCTAGGGAGGTTGGTTGTGTCCGCACAATCGACTCTTTCTGCCTGATGATAGCAATTTGAAGCTATCATCAAATTTCCTCCTCCTTCGAGTTTGCGCCAACTCCAAAGTTTGCAAGGGAAAGCGAACTTTTTACGCCGATTCATTCCAAACTACGCCGAGGTCACGAAAGGTTTTACACGGTTGTTGAAACAGAACGCTCAATTCTTTTGGGATGAGATTTCCCAACAATCTTTTGATGCACTTAAACACGCGTTGACCCATGCACCGTTGTTGCATCCTCCCAACTACAACCAGGACTACTTCTTATACCTCGCAGCTTCGCATTCCACCATTGGAATGGTGTTAGTTCAAGAAGATGAATTCGGAGAAGAACATGTGATATATTCTCTTAGTAGGACCTTAAATCCCACTGAGCTAAAATATTCGCATGTGGAGAAATTAGCCCTGGCAGCCGTTCAAGCTGTCCAGCGTTTTCGTCACTACATTCTTCTCCGTAAAACTACAGTTATTTCGGATTGCAACCCTATGATTTATATTTTGACAAAACAACTGCTAGGGGGCAAGTACTCTAAACGGATCGTTATCCTGCAAGAGTTCGACTTGTAGTTTGAGAATTCCAAGTCTAAGAAATCCTTAGTTTTTGCAGAATTGATGTGTGATTTCCCGCGTGCTGACACAGAAACTGTGGCAGAGGAGTCCATTGCGGACGAATCTTTGTTTCTCATCAGTACTTTAGATCCGTGGTACGGGGATATAATCATCTATCTCCAAACCCAAACCTTTTGGCCTGAAGCTTCAAAGTCGGAACGTCGAAAAATTCGGTTTCAATCCCAGCAATACAAAATTATTGGAGATACACTTTATCGCCGGGGGGCAGACTTAGTTTTTCGACGTTGTTTAACTCACGAAGAGGCTAAGAGGGTTTTGAATGATTGTCACTCTGGAGCATGTGGCGGTCATATGTTTGGGTATGCCACAGCTCAGAAGGTGTTGCGCGCTGGCTACTTCTGGCCCTCCATGTTCAAAGATTGTATCATTGCAGTCCGGAAGTGCCACAACTGTCAAGTGTTTGATCGCAAGATGCGCACACCACCTACTCCTCTCCACCCTATAATTGCCGTTGGTCCATTCGCCAAATGGGGTATCGATTTTATTACTTGTAACCCTCACTCGGCCGGGGGGCATGCGTATATCATCCTCGCGGTTGATTATTTTACTAAATGGGCCGAGGCGATGCCTACATTCGACGCAACCGGAAAAACAGCTGCAGTTTTCGTATTCAATCATATTGTAACTAGGTTTGGTGTCCCACAAGCAATCATTACTGACCATGGGAGCCATTTTCGAAACATCATGATGACTGAGCTTACAAGCCAGCTTGGTTTGCGCCACGATAGCTCTACTCCTTATTATCCACAAGCCAACGGTTTGGTTGAGTCTATCAACAAAGTTCTGGTTATCATGATCCGACGAACTATTGGTATTCATCGGTCGAATTGGCACAACATGTTATTTTCAGCGCTATGGGCATACCGAACCTCAGTAAAAACTTCAATAGGGTTCACTCCTTTCCAGCTAGTTTATGGCTTGGAAGCTGTGTTACCCATTGAATGCGAAATCGCATCACTTCAAATGGCTGTCGAATTACTTCCAGCTACTTCCGAAGAGGAGAAACGTTTATTATACTTAGCTAAATTAGATGAGACTCGACGTGACGCTGCATTGGCAATCGAGAGTCACGCGAAGCGGATGAAAGCTCAGTACGATAGAAATGTGACCCCTCGAAGTTTTTCGGAGGGAGACCTAGTGCTATTATATGATCAAGCTAACGATAAGCTAGGTGCTGGAAAATTCGTTCCTATGTGGCATGGACCCTACATTGTAAAGCAAAAGCTAGCAAAAGGGGCTTATGAGCTGGTAAATTTTGATGGGGACTCTTTGGGTAAACCCAGAAATGGACTTTACCTAAAGAGGTATTATGCTTAAATGGTGGGTATGGAGAATTTTTAGTTAGGTTAGGTTTTCTTTCTAGCTAGTGTGTTTATTAGTTTGGTTAGTGTGCTTAGCTTAGAGAGTGTGTTTTTCGTCGTTATTCTGGCTTATCTTGGTTTTACTCTTGATATTGCAGATGTCGACACCTCTCCAAACATACATTGGATTTGTTGATGGTGCTTGTCGTAGTACATGGAATATCTCTTCCGCAGCTTGGGTTATCTATTCGCCCTCTGACGAGTTAGTTTCTATGCATGGGGTTAGCCTCGGTCAAACAACGAACAACATTGCAGTGGTTGAATTATTATCTGAATCTATTTCATTTGGAATTTGACGTTTGATAGTGAGGTTAGATTCTGAACTTGTTGTATTACAGCTTAATAGAGTATATGCCATTAGAAATCCTGTGTTATTAAGATTGTTTTTGAGAGTGCGTCTCTTGGAACGTGAATTTGATTACATTGAATATCAACATATTCCAAGGTCTTTAAATACATTAGCAGATGCAATTGCTTCTCGAATGTTGGACAGACATTTACAATACTCATGCAAGTAAATTTAAAAACATTTCATCACATATGTTAAACAAGATAAGCCGGTAATAGTGATATATATATAGATAGGAGTGTGTCAAAAAATATACATCGTCTTCGATCATAGGTTGAAAAACACCTTATGATCGGAAAAAATGATAAGTAAAAAAAGCCAAAAATGTCATATGCGTCTACAAAAGTGATTAGCCAATCACTGGTGGTGCTCCCTATACGACACCACTGCACGGGCTACCTTACACAAAAATCTCCTAAACGGTCCAGGGACTGCGACTACATAGCACTAAAGCCTGATAGGAATATCATCTATGGTAGTCTCAGGTATATCCACCGTCAGACACTCTAGATCCTGCTCCAACTCAGCTAGTGACTCTGCAGCCGCGTCCTGTGGGACCGGTACCGGTGCAACTGGATGTCTCCTCTCAAAAGGCCGGAGGTTCGCTGGGCGCTGTGGACCAACATCTGCATTTTGAAAATTTTTACTGTTAGTTTTGAGACGATATATATATATATATATATATATATATATATATATATATATATATATATATATATATATATATATATATATATATATATATATATATATATATATATATATATATATATATATATATATATATAATTTGAAAACTTGTGGAAAATAAAGTACCTCTGTCGTCCCATTGTTCTCCCTGTGGAAGAACCATGTCCGGATCACCTCGAAAATCTACTCCGGCATACGGAAAGTCCTGGATCGAAAAAACCTAGTCCTCTAACCAGTGAAAATAACTATCAGGGAATCAAACAATCGCCGTGCCCTCGTCACGATGCCGGGCCATCACCGTAACCCATCGTATCAGCTTTGGCTCCCGAGGACCCAAGATTTCAACAGTGAGTTGCTGAGGGATCAGCATCGGAACTCTCTCTAAGGCAAAGCTCACAACTAGAGGCCCATATCCAAAGGTCTTCAGTTGTCCGTTCTTTGCCCTAGTCAGTTGGCTCTTCATATTAGCCGACACAACATCACACCAGTTGAAAATGGTGCCTTGGAAACAGTCAATCGCCATCCGCATTTGGGACCCGGTGGCAATATGTAAAGCGGCTGCACCGCAAATTCTGGTAACCGTGAAAGCTATAACCTTGAGTTCACGCAGAGAGATGTGTTTGATTTCTACGCCTTTCGCATGGTGTGCATTGGGTGTGCACCAATCTGCCCGGAGACTAGCAAGGGATTGGCCACCCGGCCTAGTCCCGGCTAGATTGAGTTGCTCGCCCCTGTTTGGCAAGCCAGTGAGAAAGTATATGTCAGAGGGCTCTATCTCGAGCTGGTGTCCTCCGATGTAAAAGCATTGCTCATGAATGTTCCATCTCTCAACCAGCCACTCCAAGAATCTCACCTGAGCCCTCATGCCAGGTATGGCCTAGTATTTATATAGTCCGCATGCTTTTATGGCATCAATGGAAGGTTGATGATTAATTGCGGCTAAATCAACGTCCTCGTGCTCTCTTTCTCTCCAATCCAACATGGTGAGTGCCCTACACACCAAGAAACAAAGATTAGAATTAGTTTGGGAAATTTTAAATGGTTGATTTGGGGTTTGGGGTTTTCAATTTCCGCCTTTCGCGGGGGACGCACCCCGCGTTTAGAACACAGAGCGTCGGGACGCAGCTGGCCTGAAGGTGGGCTGCGTCCCCCGACCTTTTTCCTGTGTGGGAAAAAGTCGGGGGACGCAGGTCACCCTTAGGGCACCTGCGTACCCCGCAGAGCGATTTTTGAAACCCAAAACCCCCCAAAAATCAAAACTAAAACCTAAAACAAACTTTTAATCGGATGAAATTGAAAAGGAGGATGTTGTGAAATACCTGGAAGAGACGGCGTTCTATTCTGACGGTCGGATTCTCCGCAGCGACCACGGGAAGTTTCTTGCCAAAAGCCCTTTTTTCAACCTCAACAGTAAAATGGTAAAAATGACATGGTAAAAAGTCTTTTTATAGGTTTTTTGGATGAATGAATGCTAGGTTTGTTCATTTTTCACCATGGAAGGCTATTTTTCAATGTATTTTTGCCTATCTTAAACAGGTATGAGTAATGTGTCGTTTTTGTGCAGGACAAAGGGATTTAGAGGGAAAATTGTCACTTTTCACGAACCAAAATATCAGAGTCATCTTTTAAGCTCTTTTCTGACTCCTAAAATATGAAAAGATTGTCGAGCGTTTCTTTTACACTCGTTAAAATGGAATTAAAAGACGGTCCCCTTATAGCCCTTTTCTGACCGTAAAAACAGGAAAAGATTGCCAGGTTTTTGTCGTTTCAAACTCGATATTGGAAATAAAACGACGTGTCCTTGATCGCTTTTTACTTTTCAGGTCAGTGGCACTAATTATGAAAGTACTCCTTGGTCGCAAGATCAAGCGGTTCCCCCAGGTATTATTTTATACTTTTTCGGGCTTGAGGGACACAAATCTACGAAAAAGTTCAACTTGGAGTCTTCTTAAGTTTTTCAGACTCTCTAAAATTGAAAAACACCGAGTTTTTCCTATACTGGGCTCGTTAAACATTTCACAGTAAAGGACCTGTTCAATTACAAACAGGAACGAACCACTCCTTCCTAGGGTTCGAATCAAAACTAGGTTGGACTCATCCGAAGGATGAGCTTACAATCAAGCATATGTTATCCTCCTCAAGCTTGTTAAAAATAAAGAGGTACTTGCCAGAAATGGTGGGGGAAAAGAGAGAAGAATGAGCCTATTTGTTATCTTTTGTCTCAGAATAAACTTTATTATTACTCTTGGACACGACACTTTTCATTCACCTGGGTTGGGAAATTCTTTACCTCACAGTTGATCAAACCACTTTGAAAGTCTTCAGCCGGGTTCCGGGGATTAACTTTGAGTTATTCATCACCAAGCCATCTGTCGTGTCGTTATGTGTTCAAGAGGTCTGCAAGCAAAACTTTCATCTGCAAAATACTTGTCATCCATTTGACCATCCCTGAGTCAGTCCTTACAGCAACATTTCTTCAACTTGAACAATGATTTCGTGTTGTGGGCTTGCCTGCAACGAGTCGCTTTCTATCGACATCAGCACATTATCTAGAGAGATGACTTAGAAATCGTCAGTACCTTGAAGTCTGCATGCATCAATGGTAGGTTTCTCACCTTTGACGTCAGTTTACATCATTGACTTTCGATCGAAGGATTCCGTGAAATGTTCGACATCAACTCATTCATTCACATCTCATGGATTGTACTGGGTACTTTGAGAACCATTGACATTACTGGTGGTCTCTCTCACACTTGTTAACAGTTTACATCATCGACTGGTAATCAAGTGGTTTCTACCATGTTCGACATCAACTCATTTATTCACATGGTTAGAATCGTACCAATTCGGGAAGTAGAAATGAAGACCCTGGATCTAGTTTCCACCATCCAGGCTGCGAGGAGTTTTGTATTCATTATCTAAGTAGACTAATCATAAACAGATGGTTGCGCCCATACTGTGTCTACAAAAGTCTATGATTATGATGTACTGCAAGATCATTCCTGTATCAGAGTATTTAGTCTGTTAGTTAAAGTTTTGATCTGAGTATTGGAATGCCTACCTCAGTGATGATATAATATTATACATGTATTTTGTGTTGAAAATTGCAGGTTCTGACCAGGCTCTCCACGAGATAATCCTTGAAATGATAAAGCGCTTCACCCTTCCTAGATAATACAAAACCCTAATCTATTACAGGCTTCGCACTTTAGGGGGCAATCTGTTACACTAAAAAATGTCACCATGACTATTTACAGTTAGTATGGCTCTATCAACAGTCATGCTATCCTCTAAGGCAAGTCTTATGCCTCTACTCTCCATGTCAAACTCCAAAAAGAGAGAAAGTCTTTATAAATGTATTTATCTCTGGGTACGCAGGTTCTCTCAACCTTACCTATGGGTATGCACCCAATGTTAACAAAAGCTGCGTCTTTGGATGCTCTGTATGTAAAGGGGCAGGTGCGTCCCCCTGTAAAGGTCAAAATGCGCAAGTTTCATCTTTAAAAAGTTACTTGTGGTCATTTCTAGAGCATTCTAGAAGGTTGTTCGACGTGTATTGAGCGCCTCCAGATGGTTCATGTACCCCTACCAAAGAGGAACTTATCCCATCAATAAGGGAGCTATCCCATCCAAAGAGGGGATTATCCCATTGATGGTGGACCTGAATAACTTCCTCTTGAGCACTATAAATACAGGCATTGGGCCAGAAGGAGGGGAGGTTGGAAGCTATACATTTCTAAGGGTAGATGCTGCTGGAATTAGGACTCCCATTTAGAAGCTTGTGAGGAGAGATTGCCATCTTTTCTTGTTCTATTTGGAAGTGGGTGAGCTTTGTCAAAGTAAAGGAGAACTCTTGATGGACCCTGGGAGGGACTTGCACAACACCAAGGCTCAGGTTGTATTTGTTCCTTTTCTTACCTATTAATGCAAATGAGTCCATTCTTCTCAATAACTTGTTATTTATGAGTTGTTTCATGTACTCCTTGGTCTATGTGTTAAATATGTTTTATTCTATGAGATTATCAAGTGCTATTTAATCTTTTGATTGTTAGTGTATGCAGGTTTCAAAGTGAAGGAGGAGCTCATCCGGATCAGCGGAGCTGGACTGCTACAACAGCGTTGGATTACAGGTAGGATCTAAACACTTGATTTCTTATATAGTAAATGCATGTTTAGAGAAGGAATGCTCTTGTTTGTCTTGTTTGTCACTAGAGAGTCTTAGGCTCCTAGGGAGGTTGGTTGTGTCCGCACAATCGACTCTTTCCGCCTGACACATGTAACGGTGAATATATCAAAATCGTATTGAGTGCAGTACACATCAACAATAAAATTCATAATCAATGGGGCTCTAAATGGAATATAGAGTCCAAAAGCAATGCTACAAGCTATGGGGCCACTGACATACCACAGGCCTACATATCAATGATCAACATGATCAACTTAGTTGGTATAGTCTTGACTCTCAAAATTTTCAACTACTTGAGTCACAAACTTCTCAGCTAGTTGAGTTACGAGTCTCAAACTTATGAAGGTATTCTACCCTAATATGCCCTATTACTTCATTTGGTGATCTCCTTCACATGGCCTCCTATCCTAGCCAAGTGTTGTTTGAACTTGTAAGTACCACATCCTTCAATAGATTTTTAGTAATATTTGCAGATCATTTTGTCATCAATAATATCACAATGAGACCATGCATTATCCTTGGATTTTGGAGGCATGGTGGCTACTACTTAACCCAAGCTCTCTATTGTTCCACTACTCCAAAAAAAAACCCAACACTCCCAAAGCTCATAATGAACCTAAAAAATAATCCAAATGAGATTTGTGAGGGAAATAAGAGGGGAGACATCCTTTTAAAGGCTTGGAGGGGCTGTTTTTAGAGGGAAAAAACCCTTAGTTTTCCTCAAAACCACTTGAAAAATTGTGAAATAGCCTGTTATGGGTTCTATAGCTAGCCTAGAAATAAATAATTTAGTTTATGGGAAAATTGACCATTTCCATCATAAATGGATCAATTTATGGTTGATCAGACCCAAAAAACACCTCCCGACCCTAGATGACCTAATTTTTGAACTGGTTTGAAAGTGCGAGATAATAAACCAACTAGTTTAACCAGTTTACGGATCAAAATTGGCTATTTTTTAATATTATGATAATTATAACAGATTCACCTACATTGGAATTCATTTTGTTACTAGAAGAATGTTTATGCACAAGATAGGAAGTACAAGGATATCCTAAGGTGGATGAGAGAGGAATTTTGCTTTTTTTTTACATCATCAACTTCTTTTAGCTCATCCTTATCTTAATCAATTGCCCTTCTAGAAACATCCAAAATAAATTTTATGGATGGTTTAGGGCTCTCATACTCTTTTAGTTCCTTGCTAACTAACTAATTTTCTTCTTCTCCCTCAATATCAATGAATGATTTGCACATATTTTCAAAGGCTTGCTAGCTTTTTTAGTTTTCCTGAATGAGCAACATTATGTGCTCTCTAAAAATTATCCTAAGAAAGGTCCTCAAGGTTAAATTTATCAATAGAATAATTTTGTTTGTAGTAGGTGGATTATTTTTTCTAATAAATCGCCTCCATGTTTTGCTATAATATGGGCCTTCTCCTTATATTTTCTTTAAATATACTATGCCATTCAAAAAAAAAATTCTTCTTGGTAAGACTTACATATCAAAAGTATTTTTTTTATCTTAAGTGTTTTTAGTATACATGGGATTTTCAACATTAGTGATTTTTTTTTCTTTGATTGAATATTTACTTGCAACGCTAAGCATTTGAGTTTCAATTTTTAATGTCTCCACACTAGTTTAATCTAAGGTATTTTTACCAAATCTCTTCACAAAAATAGCAATGCTTGAAGGAAGTGTTGTAGTGTAAAACTCTATGAGGATGTTTGTTGTAGGGCTTGAATATTTAAGGATTATTCATTAATGTTAAAAATCATTAATTGAAATCTTTGGTTTCTTTCTTTACCTTTTCATTAATTTTAATTCTATAAAGCTCTAAAGCTAAAGTGGCGAGTGTTTTATCTTCACCAATATTTTTGGTGAAAGCATTTTCAAAATCACTCCAATTTGTTATAGAAAACTGAGGAACTGTGAAATACCACATAGATTCGTTGCCTTCAATAGTAAAAGGAAATAATCGGCATTCTATGTCTTCATTTTGGACATTCCTTAAACTAATAGCTAACATAAACTTACTTACATGGTATTCCAGTGATTCTTTGTTATTAGGACCAAATTTGAGAAAGAACCTTTGGTAAATCATGAAGTTGTTTAGGTATAGTAATTTCTCATGGTGCTTACCATAGTCTCCCTAGATAAAATTCCATTTTTTGAGGTGGTGGTGGAGATATTCTCAGACTTGGTGGCCTTGAAGACCTAGAAGTGTGATGTGGAATTCCCTTTGGAAGCTCCTCAAGAAATATTCTTGGAAAATCTAGAGGAATATGAAGTGGATATGGAGGATTACCTACACCATCATACATTGAAAAAATTAGTTCACTTCAATTAGCTTTACCCTAAAAAAATTGAGATAAAAATGAACCTAATTTTACATCAAATATTTCGACAAAATTACCTGGTTGTTCCTCTTTTTGCAACCCACCCTTTCGTGGAATGGTGAATTCTATAGGTGGTTGACAAATATATCTACTATATGCTCTAATACCTTAGATTGTTGAAGTTCTACAAATGTAATATTGTGCAACAAGGATTCAAAAGCTACACTAAATTTAGTAGGTTCAAAATGAGATGGTTGAATGGGCTTAGTTTTTGATTCTGCTTATTATGAATATGGTAAATGAACTAGTAGTTCAAATGCTATTGATTTATATGGTTGAGAGGCTTACAAAACCTCTTTCAAAGGTTTACCATTAGATCATTTTTTAGAAGCTATCTATGTGGGATTATATGGTTTGTCTAATCTAGATTCTCTCCCTACCATTCAAACATTGGCCCTCATTCTAGAACACATTATTGTTGATGGTTGGAAATGGCCTAGCCAACAACAATGAGGAATATCACCTAATAAAGATCCCAATTAGACAAATACTTCTATGTTGTGGTGATATTCATTGGTATGGGCTCGGTCACCTCCACAAGAGGTTCCTGATATGTAAAAATGTCAATACAAAAGGAAAATATATACCCTAACACTAATATACACTAAATATATTCAATATATTTTAACTATTATATGGTATTGTGTATTCCTAAAAATTCAGGAGCCAGTTATAAGTGTTTCCAAGCACAAACAGAAAGTATTTAAAAGAATCAAGAAATATTTAACCAAATCAAGTAATGAATAAGCTTTAATACAATATCATAAATAATTCAAATAAATAGTCATTTGAAATAATAAATGACATATCATTTATATGATTATTTTTGTTAAGAAATTGTAAAAAATAAGAAAGGAATCTCAAGTTTTTATAATGTAAACTTTAAATTGTAGACTTAGATAAATGAATTATGTAGGATTTCTAGTTCATAAAATGAACCTCCTAACAAAAATATTGACCTTCAAAGTTTATTATTTTGTTGAAAATATATATATACAATTAAAATACATAGCTTTTCATCCTTGACTCATTGTAAGAGTTGCTACTTAAACTACATCATACATATGTTTAGATTCCTGAGACTTTAGTCACAATAGTCTCAATTTCTAACTCACAAAATCATTTGAAATTTTACAAAAATGATTCCTTGTGAGGAATAAAAAAGAAACACGTTTTATATATACCAATTTGAGGAATTATGGTTTTGTAAGAAAATGGAATTTGTTACATAGATGAATTCATCTAATTTGGATATAGGGCATGTACAATTCTGTTTTCATCTATGAGCATACCCATTGATGCAAGAGCATCGTAAAACCTAATAGACTGAGGAGGTCAATCCTTTTTACTAGTGGAATTGGTTCCTCAAAGTGTGAATTGGGTTAGATTAGGAAAAAATTTATTTTTCAATGTAATATAGCTATATTAAAGATTTTTTAATTTGTTTGAGAAATTCTAGAGATCTTGGATATTGTAGCCAAATTATATTCTGGATCCACTTTTCATGGATCTAGAAGGAACTCATTTATGTACTTATTCATGTATTGAATTACTGAAAAGAGGGAGGATAAGTAGAGAAGTGTATGTAAGATAGAACATAAAGTAATTGAGGGCCAATAAGGGCCACAAGGTAGAGAGGGATTTGAATATAAATAAGGATGATAGGGGCTTTGTAATTTGTGTGTGAATATTAATAAAGGAAGCATTTCATTGTGAGTGAGGAGAGCTAGAATTATTTTACAATTAACCAGTCCTTCTGCAATCACTAATTTCACATTATGTACGTTATGAGGCTCACATAGCTCTATATATATGTTTATTTGTTATTTTAAGGTTAGCAATTTTAGAGTGATTTGTTGATAGATTCGAGAGGTGCACACAAACACACACACACACATATCTAGAAGGGTTGCAGGAGGTCTGTGAAGAGAAGAGGCTTCTAGGAGTGTCACGAGACTGAAAATATATAAAAGGAGTAGAATTCTATAGAAGGAGAGAGAGTATGTTATGAAACCAGCTCACAAAAAGATAGAAAAGAGATATCCACGCCTTAGAATTCAGCCTCTTCGAGGGGGCAACCTCCTTTACATTACATAAATGAACAATTCTTGGATGATACAAATGACAAAACCTCCTTTCTATATATAGGAGTCTAAGGAGTCACAATATAATCCAGCCGACCTAAAAATAATAATATAAAGCCACAAAAATAACAATACAGGGATTCTATGGGGTACAGAAATAACAATATGGGGGTAATAGGGGCACAACAATATAAATAGGGGGTATAACTACAATAGTAATGGGGTAATCACTAGTATTATAGGGACCCAACATGCCCCTCTCCTTCAAAAAAGTGTTGTCCTCAACGCTTGAGCAGTTCTAGATACTTCTGCATAAAATTCTCATCCTCCCATGTGGAATCTTCAGCAGATAAGTTCTTCCACTTGATAAGATACTCTGAAATTGATCGATTTCGTAGTTGTCGAGTTCTTGTTTCTGTGATTGCTTCCGGTTCCAATATAATTTTTCCTTCCTCGTCAAGTTCTGGCAATATTGTTTGAATTGGGAGCTTGTCACCTATAACCTTCTTTAAACATGAAACATGGAAAACTGGGTGCAATCGAGAAGCTGCAGGAAGCTCCAATTTGTATGCCATAGTACCAATCTTTTCCAACACCTTGTACGGACCATAATACTTTGGTGATAACTTATTATCCTTCTTAGCTTGCTTTAGGGACATTTGCTTATATGGTTGTAGCCGTAGGAATACCCAATCACCTACATCAAAACTTCTTTCACTGCGATGTTGATCTACCTGTTGTTTCATTCTATTTTGTGCCAACACGAGGTTATCCTTTAAGAGTTGGAGGACTTGTTGCTGATGTTTGATGTGATGTTCCACTGCGTGAACCTTAGAATTTTCTCTTAAATATGATGTGATGGATGGTGGTTGATACCCATAAAGTGCCATAAATGGGGTCATTTTTTTTGTTGTATGGAAGGAAGTGTTATACCACCATTCAACCAGAGGCAACCATTTGACCCATTGTGTCTGTTTATCAGATACAAAGCAACGAAGATATCCTTCCAAACATTTGTTTACTATTTCAGTTTGCCCATCAGATTGAGGATGATAAGATGAGCTATGAGCTAACTGAGTACCAAGACAAGAAAATAATTCTGTCCAAAAATTCCAGTGAAAATGGGATCTCTGTCACTTAAAATAATCTTTGGGTTTCCATGTAGCTTTTGAACTGTTTCCATAAATGCAGTAGAAACTGTACTGGCTTTAAATGGATGTGATAATGCACAAAAGTGTGCATACTTGGTAAGTCTGTCAACTACCACCATGATGACACTCTTTCCCTCAGACTTGGGTAAACCTGTGATAAAATCCATTGAAACCTCCTCCCAACGTTGGCTTGGAATGGATAAAGGTTGTAATAGACCTGGTGTCTTAATTGTTTCAACTTTATTTTGCTGGCAAACCAAACATTCCGCCACAAACTTTTGAATATCTGATTTAAGGCCATCCCAAAAAAATTCCTTCTTAACCCTGTGGTAAGTTTTTAAAAATCCTGAGTGCCCTCCTAAGGGAGAAGTGTGCAATTCCATAAGAATCTTTTGTTTTAGCTGGGAATTCTTACAGAGGTATAAGCGATCTTTGTACCATAACGAATCATTTTGCCAGCTAAATGTATCAGAAGTACTGGAATCTTGTTGTAGCTTTTGAATAAGTGCCCACACTTCTTCGTCATTCTTCCATTCCTCCCTTGCTTCGTTTATCCAATCTGGTTGGATAATAGAAATGGCACACAACAATGCTTCCACATCCTCATCCTTTCTTGAGAGTGCATCTGCCACCACATTTTGCTTCCCTTTTTTGTAGATGATTTCAAAGTCATAACCCAACATCTTTGTGACCCACTTTTGTTGCTCTTCAGAGGATAATCTTTGTTCTAAAAAGTATTTAAGGCTATCATGATCCGTTTTTACCTTGAAGTGTCTTCCCATTAGGTAGGGTCGCCATTTCTTAAGTGCATGGAGTATTGCCAACATTTCCTTCTCATAAATAGCTTTGCTTAAAAACTTTCCCTTGATTGGACGACTTTCAAAAGCAATGGGTCTTTCATCTTGCATTAGAACAACACCAATTCCATTTCCTGAAGCATCACATTCCACAATAAAGGTTTTTGTGAAGTCCGGCGTAGCTAAGACCGGTGCTTGGCACATTGCCTCTTTAAGATGTTCAAAGTCCTTTGTTGCTTCTGAAGTCCATGAAAATGAATCTTTCTTCAATAATGTTGTTAGAGGTGCTGCTATTCTCCCATAATTCTTAACAAACTTGCGATAATACCCTGTCAACCCAAGAAATCCTCGCAGATGCTTTATGGATGTGGGGATTTTCCATTCCTTAATGGCTTTAATTTTTCTAGGGTCTACCTTAACTCCTTCATGAGATACAATATGACCCAAATATTCTACCTCCTGGACTCCAAAGAAACATTTGGATCTTTTTGAATATAATTGTTTCTCCTCCAATAGTTGCAACACCCTGTCAACATGTTCAACATGATCCTTCCAAGACTTGCTGTAGATTAGTATATCATCAAAAAATACTAACACAAATTTTCTAAGGAATGGTTTGAAAATTGAATTCATCAAACCTTGAAATGTTGAAGGTGCATTGGTAAGGCCAAAAGGCATGACCAAAAATTCATAATGACCCTCATGAGTTCGAAATGCTGTTTTTGGAATGTCTTCAATCTTCATTCTAATTTGATGATATCCCGAACGAAGATCCAACTTGGTGAAGTAAATTGATCCATGCAATTCATCCAGTAATTCATCAATAACAAGAATGGGGAACTTATCTTTAATAGTGAGCTTGTTGAGCTCCCTATAATCTGGACACATGTGCCAAGATCCATCCTTCTTGTGCACCATTACTACTGGAGCTGAAAAAGAACTTTGACTCGGTTGAATTATACCAGCCTCTAGCATTTCTGCAACCATACGTTCAATTTCACTTTTTTGGACATATGGATATCTGTACGGCCTGATGTTTGGAGGAACACTTCCTGGAATCAGATGAATAGCATGATCATGATCACGCATAGGTGGGAGACCTTTGGGAGTCTCAAATACCTTGGAATGATTGTCCAGGACTTTTTGGAGATCTGGAGAAATAGATGATTCCAATGTGGAAACATCTAGCGAACATAATTGTGCAATTACACCTCTTTGCTCCTTTTTTAGAAGCTTTGTCATGCCATTAGAGCTGATTATCTTTCCTGGTTTCCCTGCAATACCCCTTAATTCAACTTCCTTTCCTTCCACAAAAAATTTCATGAAAAGTTCTTGAAAATTAAAAGCTATTGTACCCAAGGATTGTAGCCATTGGACTCCTAGTACAACATCAGCACCTCCCATTGGAATGGAAAGCATTGGGCTAGTCAATACATATTCTCCCATGGATAGCTTGATATTATGGCACTTTCCAGAACAATTTATTGTTCCTCCATTTGCAATCATCACTTGACACTCTGGTGCTGGATATAGGAAGCAATTCAACTCTTTTGCTACCCTACAATGAATAAAATTGTGGGTGCTTCCTGAATCAATCAACACTATTACCTTTTTCTTCTTGATTTGTCCTTCTATCTTGATGGTTTGAGGAGTGGTAATTCCCGCCAATGCATTACAAGAGATGGTCGGATTTATTTGTTCTTCATCTAGGCTTTGTTCCTGGAATATATCCTCTTCTTTTGACCTTTCTTGCTCCTTTTCTTCTTCCTCTTCACAATCTATGTAGAATAATTTCTTCTCAGCACACTTATGACCTTTTGTGTATTTGCTATCACAATTGTAACAAAGCCCTTTTGCTCTTTTTTCTTCCAATTGTTTTGGTGTCAACCTTGTAGGTTGTGGAAGACTATGGGCAACAACACTTCCGTCTTTATAGTTGTGAATGGTATGCTTCCTAGTTGCCATAATTTTGCTTTCCATTTTTCTTGCTAACCTGAATGCCTTCTCTAATGAATCAAGTTCCCAAAGGCGCACATCATGTTGGATATTATCCTTTAAAGACCCTATGAACACATCAATCCTATGCTCCTCTGGAATATATTTTACCCTTATGTTCAATTTTTGGAACTCCTCAATGTGCTCCATTATTGAACCCTTTTGTTTGAGACTTATCAATTGGCTAAAAAAAGTGTTGCTTTTTGTATCCTCATAATGTGCTATCAATTCTTCCGTAAAAATTGCCCAAGTGATAAATTGTTTACGAGAACAAAGCCATTGATACCATACAAACTGATTTGGTTCCAAATATAAAGTTGCCATACGTACCTTTTGTGTGTTTTGCACATTATTGAGATCGAAGAATTGCTCCATCTGTAATATCCATGTGGCGGGATCCTTGCCATCAAACTTCCTCATATCGATTTTTGGAACATGGTGAGTCTTCGATCCAACATTAGAGTCTATGGAATCATGATTAGCATTTCTTTTGTTCTCATCATGAGTTTCCTTTACTACCTTTTCACCATTAGTGACCCTTTCTTTTAGCAACTTCTTCAATTCTTCCATGTCTGTCTTCAAATCTATCTTCAAATCATCCATCTTAGCTTCCACTTCAATCATCTTAGCTTCTACACCTTTCTTTAAACAGTTCATCTTAGCTTCTACACCTTTCTTTAAACCATCCATCTTAGATTCTGTTCCTTTTTGTGTAAGGGACAGTTGTTGCACTTGGTCTTGTAATTTTGATATATCGTGTTGCATTTCTTCCTCTTCTTCATGAGTCATGCCAGAGCTTTCAGGTTCCTTACTAGGTGTTTGCATTTTCTTTCCTCGGGGCATCAGTTACTGATAATAATGCTCTACTATGCCCTTTGAATTCCTTCAAAATAAATTTTCAAACCAAGCTTAAGCAAAAATTTAAGAAAATCTACACACCTTTTTTCACTTTGTAGGAGCTCGATATTGCCTCTGATGTATCTCTGTACTCTCTAATTATCTAGTCTTGAATTTCTGACTTGTAGTAGCCCTCTATGTCCTCTTTACAATGCCACAAGTCTGACCCAAATTGGATTCTCCAAGGAAGAGTTATGCGAAATCTCCCACCGTGACTTGATTATAGACTAGTTCAGTAGAGCGAACTTGTACGGCATGCCACAAGTCACTGTTTCGACCTTTGGATCTGAAAAACACCCACAAGAAACTAAAGTCCGTCCTCTTTCTGTACCTTCTTACGAAACTTCAATCCGATCCCCAGAGAGAAAGTTATGACGATTTTCCCCAGGTCACCTGTTTTTAATGTAATTCAGGAGTCTCCAAAAAGACCAACTTCCTCAGATCATATCTCCGCAAATATCGCGCAAAAAGCTCTGAAATTCGGACCCAAGGTTCAGCGCGATTTCATCTCAAATGGTTTTTTGTTGCGACTTCTGAAATGCCACAGAAAAAAATGTTATAGCGAAAATGCCACGATGACCTATTTGGAGCAGCGAAACCCTAGAATCCAAAGCTCTGATACCAAATGTTATGAAACCAGCTCACAAAAAGATAGAAAAGAGATATCCACGCCTTAGAATTCAGCCTCTTCGAGGGGGCAACCTCCTTTACATTACATAAATGAACAATTCTTGGATGATACAAATGACAAAACCTCCTTTCTATATATAGGAGTCTAAGGAGTCACAATATAATCCAGCCGACCTAACAATAATAATATAAAGCCACAAAAATAACAATAGAGGGATTCTATGGGGTACAGAAATAACAATATGGGGGTAATAGGGGCACAACAATATAAATAGGGGGTATAACTACAATAGTAATGGGGTAATCACTAGTATTATAGGGACCCAACAGAGTAGGATTTGATATTTCTTTTTAACTCTAGAAAATGCTAACTAATGATCATTTTCTAGACAAATGTTGACCTAGTAAGTCTCTCTTAGAGGCTATACGTCGGGAATTCCATTATATTTGTTTGTTGACGAATTAGGCTCTTATGGTCGAGTATATGTATCTCTAATAGGTAGACATAGGGTCCCACCATGAGGTTCTCACCAAAGGGTTTTCCATGGTGTTCTCATTAAGTTCATAGTTTTAGTACATCGAGATGTTATGAGCAAGTGGGTCCTACCCCAAAATTCCACTCCAGTGGCTTTCATATATGTTTTCTTGCATAGCATTTGACTACCAAGGTCAGGCTAAAAATATTAAGTGAAGACTTGAAGCAAGTCATGCCTAGAGCCTCCTTCTTGGTAGCAATTGTAACCTTCTCTTTTCATCACGTCGGGATCCCTTTAACGGGCTCACGTGGCATTGACTGTGGGCTAGATAGAAGGTGGGCCAACCCAGAATCTTATCCTGGAAGTTTTATGAACTGGATACTTGTGAACTTATCTTTTTACCATGCCATAGTTTTGAAATTTGGCCAGAGATATTAAGCGGAGATTTGGATGGGTCCCGTTAGAGGGTTCACCCCAGCGGCATTTGCAAATTGAATTTAAGGAAGTGTTAGGAACCATGGTCCTGAGCATATAAACATGGAGTTGGGAAAGGACTATCTTATGAGAAGTAGGCCATACTCGCATAAAAATGGCTACCCTTTCGAGTCCTCCCACATTTTGATAGATTTGCCACTGTGATTTTAATGGGGATTATATCCAAATGGTGGTGAAGGAAGCATGGATTTGGGAAACCTTTGACCAAATTTGGGCACTGTGGATTTTTGAGGAACTAGGAATTTAGCAAACCTATATTTGGGCCTACACCAGTTTTTCTTCTTCATTTTTAAGATATTTGTTTATTTCCTCACTCTATTCATATTTTTGGTCTATTAGAATGTGTTTGTTTGGAACGTAATAACTTCTAGTGTTATGTCCAAAAAATTTTCAATCTTATGTAAAAGAGATCCCACATTCTTTGTGGAGTAAAATACCCTTGTTATCATTTGTTATATAAAGAGGTGAAATTACATTTATAACACATCATTATTGGTATTTTATTCCTTCGTATCTCTTGGCATATAATAGAGGCACTAAAAATATAAAAAAATAAATATATAAAAAATAAAATGGATAGATTTAGTATTATCAAAATCCCATTCAAAATAAAATAATTTTATTATATAACATTGAGAAACAAAGCATGTATTAATCACCTTTTTCCCATGATTTATCCTTTTAAAATTAAAAATTAAACTTGACTTACGTTGAAATTAGATCTAGGCTTGATAGGTTACAAAATAAATAAATAGTTATTTTGACAAGAAGGTTAGCCATTTTAAGCTTTTACAGTTGTGATATTTTATTCGACATTGGTTAGGTGTATTTAAAACACTTAGTTCATAAAGTTTTACAAACACAATGCCTATTGTGACTTATAGTGCACAATGGCTAGTATGACACTTAGTCAAATTTTGGTGTCAATTCCATTTAACAATATGACCTCAATTTCCATGAAATCCTAAACACATAGAATGAGATGACAATTTCAATCCTTAACACACAAAATGATTAAGTGTTTGATCTAACAATTTTAAGAAAGGGATCCAAATACAATACAATCATCGAGATATCTAGGACCTAAGTATCTAGATTACTAGAATAACACCTATATATTGATCTCACATCTAGATGTAAACATAAATGAAAACTCATATGGAATTTGAGAATTTGGAACATCGAAGTGTTACATTATAATGATTCTTCCTAGATCCATATGTATTTGAGAACCATAGTGATGTGGTATCTAGGCATCAACGTTATTGCTAACGAGTCACTACATGTAAATTTTCCAAATCTGAATGTAACCATTCATTATTAAATGGATCTAGTATCTCGGCATTTAAAGTGTTAAGTATTATTGCACATAATTTTTTCTCTAGATTCCATATTTGATACTCATTAGTGCCACATTATTAATCCTATTCAACAAACATATCCCCGACTCAGTAATCAATGGCAAGTAGAAAGGCACATCATAAATTCCATGTCAGTAGTCCAACTCAGTATTCTATTATGTCCTCTGTTGTACCTTAGGATACAACCCCAGGATGAGTAGAGGTTAGTGGCCAAGAAAATTGTTCAAAATGATGATTTTCTTAATTTTTTGTTCCATTGTGAAACTTCAGAAGTGTTTGTTTTACAGGTAAATACTATAAAATATTCTTGGAATAAAACACCCTTTCAAAGTGGCCTTCTGATGATGAATATGATTTTAAGTTGTAGTACAATGGATGAAAAATATTTTTAGGAAAGTTTTAAACAACATGATACTTGTGGCAGAATCTCTTGTTTTAAACTTTAGTAGAATTATGGAAGAAAGATGAAATGAAATACAGAAAAGAGGAGCACATATTAAGGCTATTTAACTTTAACTTACAGATACTGTGATTTCAGTGAAACTATATTATTGAAGGCCAACTGCTCCATTACCCTCTTCTATAGAAGAACAACATTAAATTCACAGCTATGAGGAAAAACATTTCACATTCAAAATCTATCTGGAATCACTTCGAAAGCTTTATTAGAATCACCAATAAGACAAAAATATTACACATATTTTTTTTTTGCTTCTAAAGTAAGAAATCTCGGAACCCTTCCTCATTCCTCAAAATTTCCTTTTGTGTGATAATTAAAATGAGGATAGTTATGAAATTTTCAACTATCAAAACTAATAACTACTTGAACCATTTTAAACTATTCGGTCCTTCGAAGGACTTCATCTATGATAAAATAAAAACAAAATTACATCATTTTACAAATACATTTTGAAAATTTTTGATGAAGTAACAGGTGGCTTTTCCTCATTGAGTAATCTCAAATTCTGGTGCAGTAGAAGGTCCAACTTCGATTTTTTTTGTTGTGGGAGACACTCACTCTGCTTTTATTCAATGGCCTATCTATTGTTCATAATAAAAGGCCCAATTGTTTTTGGAGATTTGAATAAGTGCCCCTTCTTTGCTAGGACAAAATGAACTTGATCAACATTTAAACATTGTCTGATAAAATATAAAGAGAATAGCCTCATAGGTACAAATCTAGGAAGTATGAAAGGGGAAACCTCTGCTCCATACAATCTAATCTTAGCATAGTCTTCATAATCACCCACTTTAACATATTTGCTAAGCTGAAGAAGAGATTGAGTCTTTGGAAAAATACAAGGCGAAGGAGAGCTATTTATAATGGAGTAAGCAAGTCACAAGAAAGAAGTATTGAAATATATAAATCCTTCATAATTGGTGTTAGTGTCAGTCTTTCCAGCCTTCCTCCAGTGATCAAATATGCTCTTACAAAGTGGTCTCAGAGTGTCAAGGCCAAATTTTGTCATTTCAGTGAGTCTTCAAGCAAAATTTGGTCACTAGGCATTAGGTCTAGGGTTTGCTTTCACTCCTTCTAAAGTTGTCCAAATGGCGGTCCATGTCATCATTCGGCTGAGTCTATCATCATTCATAGGGTTTTCATTATCATCTCAGTGTCTAATGAGTCTTTTTACACCTTGTCCATGCTTCAGTTGCGCCTAGGTAAGGTCATTTTCCTCTCCTAGGGTTTTGAGGGCAATTTCTCTTGGACAGTCAAATCATCGGCAAAACTTGTATCCTGATGTTCATACACCTTCCCCTATCATTAAAGTACCTTACCCAATGCTTCTCATCACTGAGATCCCCCAAATTCCTCATTTTTGCACAAACCCTAGTTTCTAGCTACAACTTGGCAATTTTCTAGCTTGGGGCTGTGTTTTGCCATTTTGGACCCCTTCCCCTCACTCGATCCCTGAGATTCCACTTTCCCCTGCTTCATAACATCCCTCCCTACTTCCAAAAATTTCCCCAAGAATTTAGAAGCCCCTTATCCCCTTCATTTCGCTTCATTTCGACAAAATTCCTTGTTTCACACATCGGGGCAAGTTTCACTCAAATGATGCTTCAGAGCAATCAAAGATGAATTTTTCAAAAATGAGAGAGGTTGTTGTCCACATCATGCCAAATAAGAAAAACCACCTTCACTTTTTTCACAGGTGTCATGGTTTTCGAGAAATGTAAAAATTGCAATCGCCAGATCCAAGGAGGTTGGCCAAGGCACTAAAACGACGGAAAAGGCCCGATCCACTCCAAATTTTTGTCAAAGCCTCTTTGACTGAGCATGGTACTTTATTGGGGACTCCCAGCCCAAATTTCAAGAAATTTGGAGAAAATTTTGTCATTTGTGAATTTTTTGTGCCATTTACAGGTTTTCTCCATTAACGGGTCTCACCCCCCGCGCGACCCTTCATCTTGGCAACTCCATTTTGCAAAAACTCAGCATTTCTAGATTTTTCATGAGAATTTACATATGCTCATCCATGGACAAGAGATTTTATGAAGTTTTGGGCCTCCAGAAAGTCAAAAAACAAGCAAAAAATGACTTTCTGCCACATTTTTGAGACACAGAAAGCAGTCTTTGGAGATTGTACTTTTGGAGAAACAAATGACCACCAAATTCAGAAATTCCAGTTGGGTTGGAAAGTAGACTCATAGACCTTTCCAACAAGCCTACTCTTGCTCAATTTGGACACCTAGAAGTGCCCCAAAAGTGGTCCCAAAGGCGCGCGACCCATCAGGCACAGGCGCGCGACCCGCCAGGCAAATTTCTCCAAATTTCAGTGTACAGCTCAGAAAAACGCAGTTTGACCCTGTTTGACTTTTTGTGGTAGATTATTATCCTCTTTGATGTAACTAATGTACTTTTATGACACTTTTACACTTATGTACCTCTTCTAGAATATTCATTCATGAAATAGGTGAAAATTAAATGAATGAATTGGTTTCCTAGCTTATAGAGGCAAGTTGTTTTGAGTGCCTAGTTTTTAGTGCTTAGTTTAGAAGTGGTTGAAACAGCTCCTAGGATAGTGAGCTCGACCCATGGAGGTAGGGAAAGAGGTTATATGATCTATATTATGTACTTTCTTGCTCATTTTCATGGTTGGACTCTTGAGGGATAAGCTATCATTGTATTATTCACTGTATCTCTGCAATTTTTGGCTAAGGAAGACCAGGGTTTTGCAGTCCTCTTTGGGATTCTTGTGGTTACATGTATTGATGGTGTGTTTCTTTATGTACCTGTAAGTGTGTTATGTGAATCATTTCCTTTCTTTTCCTTCTGCACATTAAACAAACGAAGTGTTAAAGTAAGAATTCATGATTGTCATGCTCTGCTTTTAAGTTTGTTTAATTTCAATGTTTTCTACTGTTTAAGGAGAATTCAAAGTTATTGTTTGCTCTCCTTAGCTCCTCACTTTTCATTCCGGACCATCCACCTCAATAAAAAGCATCAATACTATCTCCTACCTCGCCCCAAAGAACCCCCTGCAGAAACTGTGTCCAATCCCCGCACCCAAAATTGCCATCCCCTCAATTTGCCACCAAAAACCCTAAAAACCCCAAATCAACCTTTTTTATTAGTTTACTAGCCTAAAATCAGTGTTACCCTATTGGTCATCTCATCCATTGAAGATTTCACCGAGATAGACCGGAGAGAGCCCTCTCCAGCCCCGTAGGGCTAGCTACGAGGCTAAGTGGTTTGATGTTTCCTTGAGGTTTGCCTTTCTCAGCCTGAGGTGAAATTTCAAGCGCTAACAATTGGCATGAATTCTTAAGCTATCTGACCATTTCGCCATTGATTTCTTATTTTTATGCATATCCCTTATATTAAAACCCAAATGCGTGAATTTCCCCACATGAGTGTACAAGAAAAGATAAGTCACCAATGAAGGAAATCTAAAACAACTAGTAAGATCAAGGTCTAATAACTAAGAATTAACTAGTTTTTCCCAATAGGCAGGTATATCAAGTATAGTCTCAAGTTGCAGAATTAAATTAAACATCCCCAAAATGGCTTGGTCAATGATGGTTCTATCTTCCCTTCCCAAAACCTTGGCAATTATTTGCAGAATTGGTCTTAAATCTTTGGTAAAGGTTTTAAGAGAAAATTGAGTAGATTCTATAGGTAATTATAGTCCTTTAGGAATTAAAAATAAGGTCATTTGGGCATAATCCTTCCCAGACAAGTCTTGAAAAGCTAACAACAGTGTTTCTTCTGAAAAATGAGATATAAAGCTTTGAGGGTGGAAATACCAGGGCTTGCTGAATTAAAAGGGCATACACCTAAAAAATATTTTCACCTAATGCATTCATCACAAAGCACTTATGAGGGTAGAGAGTAGAGACTAACCAGTAAATAAATTCAAGGAAAACATAGGTTTGGGGAATTATTGTAGCAAAAATACCAGACTTTATGACTGTAACATACATAGGGGAGTCCTTTTGGTTGACTAAAATATGTTGATGAAGTTCCATTAGATTTAGAGAGAAAATTGGATCAAAAACATCCCTCTTGGTGTCCATGAGAGGAATGTGGGTAGAAGAACCCGACAACACAACTTTCTTTGACATTCTGAAGACTTCAACAAGTGGAGATGATGTATAAATACCTAGTTGATGAATGAATGGTGATGATAATTTTGAATTTTAAGTAGGATAGCGACTGTGACATACTACAAACATGGAGATTTGAAAATGATAAAATCAGAAGAATGAGACTAAAGCAAAGTTCATGGGGAAATAGGAAAATGGGAGGGAAAACAAAATTAATGTTGAATTGACGTGTATGGGATGGATGAAGTGGCAGATGAGATGTGATGATGTGATGGGGTGACATGGGAGTGACATGATGGTGATATTGAAGACCAATCTTCTAGAATGTTCTCGCTTGCTGTGGTGCTATGGGGGCACCCACCAGGACGGGGGAAGCCCGCAAATCACATTAGTCGTGGATTGATAGTTATCCACCAATCATTGACTCCTCTATGGAGGCACTCACTATCATAACTTTTGAGAAACTCATGATGTCATTTTGAAACCATCGAGGGGTCCCGACATGAAATTTAACTCCGCCTGACAAAAAATCCCACCATTTAGTTATATAATATTTTTTTATTAAAACAATTTCGATTCAGTCTCGATAGAATTAATACTGCATCATTATCAACACTAATGTTAATCTGCACTTCATAAAACCAAAATCGTAATGCTTATTCTAGACTTTGATTTTGATTTTTTAATTTTTTTTTGAAATACATAATTTTTTCTTTTTCACAATTTTAAACATAGTGAAAACGAGCTACAACATTTAGCTTCACCTGGGGATAGTTCTTTAGAATGAAGCACTAAGAACCACACATTAGTGCATTTTCTTTAGGCATGGAGTCATGTTATAACTTAGAACATTATAATGAAGAACTCACTGGTTATTTATAATGAACAAGCCGATATTTACAATGGAAAAATAAAAGATCTAAATCTGAAAATAATGTTTTAAGTACTTCCCATTGATAGGAAGTTGCAGTAGTTCTCCATTCAAATTTTCCAAAATAAAATTGTTTTTGGCTCTAGTTTTTGATACTAAGAATGGTCCAAGCCATAGAGGATCAAATTTACCATGTTTTCCCTTATCCTCTATTCACACATCCCATCTTAGAACCAAATATCCAGGCTGAAAAATAATGTTTCTAGCTTTTCTGTCAAAACTCAGTTTCATTTTCTCTTGATAGCTAATTAAATTCTCCATTACCTTCTCTCTATCTTCATTCAATTCCATTGGGTGGGTCATTCATCTAGTTAGTGTACTAGGTTCCTGTTCAACATCCTGAATAAGTGCAACAATTGGTTTTTCTAATTGACTAGGAAACAAAGGCTGCTACTCCATACACCAACTCAAAAGGTGACTTTCTAGTGGATCTCTTAGTAGTCACCCTATTTTCCCATAAGGAAAATTTTAGCTGAGACTCCCAGTTTTTCTTATTTTCTACAATAGTTTTCTTAAGTATCCTTACTAGAGTTTTGTTTGAGGATTCTTCCAACCCATTTCCTTGAGGATGATAGGTGGTAGAATGTGAGAGTATTACATTGAACTTCTTGCAAAAATAAATCATCATTGCAGACCTGAACACCTGAGCATTACCTGCTACTCACTTCTTCAAATAACCAAATCTAGTGAAAATGTTCTCCTCTAGAAATTTAATTACCACTGAATTAGTTTCCCTCTTAGTTGGAATAACTTCCACCCATTTAGTAAAATAATCAGTACTTGTTAGGATCCATTTATGTTTTCCACTGGAAGGTGGATTTATTTCTCCTATAAAATCTAGACCCCATTGTCTAAATGGTTCTTCAACAAACACAGGAATTAGTGGTAAAGGTGCCAATTTCTTCTTCTCAGCAAATATTTGGCACTTTTCACAACTTCTCACTAATATGAAAACATATGAAAACAAAGAAGGCCAGTAGAAACCAACTTTCAAAATTTTATGTGCTGTGACTTTCCAATTATAATGGCCACCACAAAGACACCCATGATATTCATTAAAAACTTCTATAACTTCTCCTTCTATCAAAAAAAGTAACAAAATACCAACAATATATTTCCAGTACAATTGACCATTTGTTATTACATACTTCTGGGCTTTCAATTTGAGAGATTTGTACTTTGTTCTATCTAAGGAATTTGGGTAGCTAAGGAAAGATAGAAAATGGACAATATATTTATACCATTAAAAAAAGGTACTTATATAAAATTTTATTATCATATTCTTTCTCCTTACCTTTTTCTTCTGCGGTTTTTTATTTGGAGATCTTAGCTAGCAAATTAATTACCACAGCTTGACAATTTTCTTCTATCAAGGTATTTTCTAGTCCTTGTCCCTTTACTAATTTTGTTGGTTTTATGTCCATATCATACTCTTGAATCTTTGCTATCCACTTTCCCCTTTTTCCATCACTATCACTCTGAGTTAGCACATCTTTGACATCATCATTAGGAACATATGCAGTGATCTGAGATTGCAGAACATAAATTCTAAAGGCTTTCAATGCTTTAGCCAGAGCATAAGACTATTTTTTTTAAATGTTATACTTCAACTCTACGCCCCCTAATACCCTGCTAAAAAATGCTACTAGTTGTTCGTTCTTATCTTGATTTCTTTGCAAAAGTACTGCTGCAATAGTAAATGGAAAAGGGAAATAAAATATTTGAAAGAGTTTTTTATAATCAGGACTCACAAGTACTGGAGCTTCTCTGAAATCTTTTTTGATTCTTGCAAAAGATTCTCTAGCAGTTGTGGTCCATTTGACTTTTGCATTTTTTTTCAGCATATCAGTGATTTATTTCATGATTTCTACATAATTCGCAATGAATCTTTTGAGGAAATTTATTTTTCCCAAAAAACTTTGGATTTCCTTTTTACTCCTTGGTAGAGGTATATTCTTGATTTCTTCAACTCGTTTAGGATAAATTTTTACTCCCTCTTTTGATACAATATGCCCAAGTAATTTCCCTTCTTTCAAGACAAAATGAGACTTTTTGGGATTTAATGATAAGCCATACTTTCTACACTTCTCAAAAGTTTGTTGAAGATGTTTCAAATGCTCCTCATTAGATCTGGAGAAAATTGTAATATCATCTAGATAAATGACCACAAACTTTTCCTTTTCTCCTACAAAGGCTATATCCATAGCCCTCTAAAAAGTAGCACCAACATTCATTAACCTGAATGACATTTTTGCATACATGAAGGTTCCCCATGTAGCTGTGAATGTTGTTCTCTTTTGATCTTCTAACTGAACTACAATATGATTATAACCTAAAAATTCGTCAATCATAGATAATCTAGATTACCCTATTACTCTTTGCAGAATGTGATCCATCTTTGGAAGAGGATAATTGTCTTTTAGTGAGGCTCTATTCAAATTTCGAAAGTCTATACATAACTGAATTTCTCCATTTTTCTTCCTCACATGTACTAAATTAGCCACCCAATCTAAATATGTGAGAGGGACAATTATCTTTTCTTGTAATAATTTCTTGACTTCCTTCTCAATTGATGGAAAGACAAAATGATTTATTTTCCTCAATTTCTTCGTATATGGCTTAACTCCTAGTTTTAAAGGAATCTTGTGCTGAACAATGTTGGTATCATAAGTTTTAAGGTCTTCGTAATACCATGAAAACACAACAACATATATTTTACAAAGATCCACATGCCTCTATTTATATTCTTCTTGAATTCCTTTTGTCAGCTTCACCAAATTTGGTTCTTGCTTTATTCCAGGGTTGCAATCTTCAATGTCATCTTCCCAATTTGATTTTCTTTCATTTACAGAAACATCATTTGCATTGAACAATCTTTCCATGGGTACCAAACCTCTAGGGATCACATTATTTTTCAACTGCACTATCTTCTGACCTCCCACAGAATCTTTCAAAGGAAGCTCATTATTTGATTCTTTTTCTTGAAGCTCTTCAATTTCATCTTCTTGATCGATCTCTAAATTTGAAAACTCCCCTACCATCTCCAGAAATATTTTAATTTGTTCTTCATCCTCAAAAACCTGCCAATATTTTGTATTATCTAAAATGGAAGGTTTGCTTCTAATTTAAAATTCATGTATCAGTTTGGGATTTAATGGAGGCTTGAAAATGCTAGCTGCCACTGGCAGTGAGTCAGCTAATATGTTCCCTTCCCTTGGCAGGAACTGTATGTTAAAAGCAGAAAGAAAAAAAAAAAGAAATGTCTACTAAATCCTTCACTTCATTTTTATAAGCTCTAAGGCTCGAATATTTAGTTTGGCATTAGTTCTTGAACTATTTTACAAACAATTCAAAGTCCTTAAAAATAGAAATGCATTCTATTCCTATGTGTTTATTAGCTTTTAAACCAAGAACAAGAGCCTCATATTCAGTAATATTATTTGTGGAGTCAAACTCTAGTTTATAATAAAAGGGAATAATCTAACCTTTAGGGGAAAGTAGAAGAACCCAAACTCCATTCCCTTCCTTTGAATATGCACCATCAAAATGTATCTTCCAAATTCCACTGACTGTTTCTTCCTTGTTTTGAATTTCTGAAGGAACCTGCACTTCTGTATCTTCAACAATTCCATGAGATTCTTACAACATAAAATAGTGAAAATCATCTTTTTCCTAATTCTAAACATGAGAATTACTTGAACCCTCCTTGGTTATATTCTTCACAAATCTTCTCTCCCAATACAACCTGCTTTCTTCTCCACCAAATACCAATGATTATATAAGTAAAATCTAGTTTGAGCGCTCCTCCCAACTTGACTCCCCAGGACCTAGAAAGTAGCATTCCAAAATGAGCTGAAATATCTGCAAAAGCAACATCTATTACAATGCTTCTAGATGGAATTTGAGACAATGAAACTACCATATCTTTAATAAGCCCCACACATTTAACCTTTTTTCAATCAAAATAATATAAGTCTTTGTAAGGTTTTGTAATTTGTAGATTAAGCTGCTTTATAACTGAGAGAGGCATTAAGTTATGAGAAGCCCCTGAATCGAACATACAATTGCGAGGAATAAAAGTTTGTGTCGGAAGAGAAATGTAAAAAGGAGGAGCGGAAGAATATTGTTCTTCCTCATGAGGGATAAACATCACTACTTGCCTTTATTCTTGTAAAATAGTTGTATTAGTTTCATGATTGTTCTGAGATAAATTTATGAAATCAGAAACTTGCTTTTTATAGTAAATTTTTTTCGCTAATTCAGTTAATGGAATTGGAATTTTAATTTTCTCCAATTCTTTCTGCAAATTGAAAGAATTAACCTCCTTCACAGTTTTTTATTGTTCTTCCTTAGTTGGCTTTTCTTTTGGCACATTTTTTGGAATCAGAATAGGTTGCTAGGATTTTTTCTACAACATCCCTATGCCTTGTCCGCTTCTTGAACTCTCCCCTTGATGAATTAGGACTATTGGGACTGTATTCAATGACTTCTTCCCTCTATCATCTTGTTTTGGTGACTTTTTTGAGTTGCTTGGTTGGATTAATCTTCCACATGGTCTTGAGTTCTTGATCTTTTCCTCGACCTCAGATCATATTTTTTATGTAATTCTGCTTGCATAAAATCTGTGAACCTTTTGCAATATTCTTCAATCTCTTCATCATCTAGAGCAATTTGAGGTTCCCATCTTGAATCCTCATTGGTGACTATTTCTCCTTCTTCTTCAGACAAAGTAGAATATTGGTTTTCCTACAATCTAAGAGTCTCTTCCACTGCTTCTTCTGGTTCATCTTCAATGTATAAAGGTGGTTGCACCTAATCCTGATATTTCTTGTGCCTCTGCATAATTTACAGTGGTTGTCTCATAACTCGAGGATTGAAATTCTATTTTGTGTTTGATGAATATTCCTTGGAGGATTTTTACTTTACAACTCTAATTTTACCAATTTATTAGATAAATTTCTGATAACTTTAGTCATTTCATCTAGCTTTTGCTCATGAGAATCCTTTTGTTGACTAGCAGGCTTGACTTCCTCCTTTCCCTTCATTTTATCTTCAACTTGGTCCTTTTCTTTAACCTTTCCCACAGTAGATAAATTTGTTTCAATATCCAGTGCATTAGTATGAATTTGGTCCAAAGTAGGAGATCTCCATTCCTTCAAAGTAAAACTAAAATCATATTCAAATTCTCTTGAAAACACCACTTTTTCACCAACAGGTGGTGGTTTTATTTCTATAGGTAGGCTATTATATAACTTATTAAGCCTCTTAATAAATTCAGCTACCTCCTCATCTGGTTTTCTCTTAATTGCATTAAACTTAGTCAGGAAATAAACACGATCTTTCTTTTCACGCGATCTATGTATAAATGTAATCTCCAATTATTCCAAAGTGTTTATTAAATTAACAGGAAGGTATTTAAACCATTTCCTTGCTTCTCCATCCAGTGACTACACAAAAAGCCTAATCACCACATCCAATTATTCAACATTCAAATTCTCTGCAAAAGCATAGAAAGTTGCCACATGTTTTTCTATTGTTAATTCATCTTAGAATGTTTTGATTCTGACAAGAAACAAACTTCCTATCTGAAATACAAAAGATTGTGGTGGAATAATAGATATATGATTTGGCTGAGAAATAACAGAGACAGTCTGATGTGAAACTAATTTTTTTTTTTTTTCAATTTCTTCAATTTTTGGGAAGGAGAAAAAAACAAACTCAAATGACTCTTGTTCAAGGGTAAGTTCTCGAAAGAGACTTTGAGGAGGGAATAATCTTTCTTGAGAAAAATCTAAGTTTCTAACAACTTCTTCTAAACGATAAATTCTAGGATACTGCGAGACATAACTAGTACCAGGAGTTGATAGGGTAGGGCTTGGAGTTACTAGATATTCCTCTTTCCAAACTCTTTGGGAAACTAATCTTTCTAGATTAGAAAGGACAGGAGCATTTTTTTTGAGGTATCAGATCTTATGTGAGGCCTTTTGGGAGCTAGGACTGCTTTTCTTGGTGAGATAACTCAGCCTTGACACTTTCTTTGCCCACCGAATAAAGAAATGACATATAAAAGAAAACCTATGGAAAAATGACTTCATTCTCCATTCCCCGACAACAGTGCCAAAAAAATTTATACCTTAGGAGACAACCCCCGATTGAGTAGAGGTCAGTTCCCAACACATTTGTCCAAAATGATGAATTTCTTAATTTGTTTTTCCATTTTGAAACTTGAGAAGAGTTTGTTTTACATGTAAATACTATACAATATTCTTGGAATAAAACACTCTTTGAAACTGGCCTTCTGATGATGAATATGATTTTAAGTCATAGTACAATCGATGAAAAATACTTTTAAGAAAGTTTTAAATAATAGGCTACTTGTCACAGAATCTCTTACTTTAAAATTCAGAAAAAATATGGAAGAAAGATGAAATGAAATACGTAAAAGAGAGGTACATATTAAGGCTATTTAACTTTATCTTACAGATATTATGATTTCAGTGAAACTATATTATTAAAGACCATCTGCTTCATTACCCTTTTATATAGAAGAACAACATTAAATTCACATATATGAGGAAAAACATTTCACATTCAAAATCTGTATGCAATCCCTTCGAAAGATTTATTAGAATCACCAAGAAGATGAAAGGATTACACATAATTGTTTTTTCTTCTCAAGTCCAAAAACCTGGAACCCTTCCTTATTCCTTAGAATTTCCTTTTGTATGATAATTATAATGATAATGGTTATGAAACTGTCAACTATCAAAACTACTGACTACTTGAATTGTTTTAAACTATTTGGTCCTTCAAAGGACTTCATCTATGATAAAATAAAAACAAAATTACATCATTTTATAAATACATTTTGAAATTTTTTTTTATGAAGTAATTGGTGGATTTTCCTCATTGAGTAATCTGAGATTCTTGTGCAGTAGAAGGTCCAACCTTTTTTTTGTTGCTATGGGAGACATCCACTCTCTATATTTCTTCCATGGCCTATCTATGGTTCACAATAAAAGGCTCAATTGTTTTTGGCAATTTGAATAAGTGTCCCTTCTTTGTTGGGACAAAATGAACCTGATCAACATTTAAACTTTGTCTGATAAACTCTAAAGAGAATAGCCTCATAGGTACAAATGTGGGAAGTCTATAAGGGGCAACCTCTGCTCCATACAGTCTAATCTCAGCATAGTCTTCAAACTGGAACCAATCACCCACTTTAACATCTTTGCTAAGCTGAAGAAGAGATTGAGCCTTTGGAAAAATACAAGGTGGAGGAGAACTATTTATAATGGAGTAAGAAACTGACAAGAAAGAAGTAGTGAAATATATAAATCCTTCATAATTGGCATGACTCTTAGGGTATCTATCCAATTCACCACTCATTGCTTATTTTTATGCATATCCATTATATTAAGACCTAAATGCATGAATTTCTCCACATGAGTGTACAAGAAAAGATAAGTCACCAATGAAGTAAATCTAAAACAACTAGTAAGAGCGAGGTCAGACAAATGAGAATTAACCAATTTTTCCCAATATGCAAGTATATCAAGTACAATCTCAGTTTGTAGCATTAAATTAAACATCCCCAAAATGGCTCAGTCAATGACAAAAGTATCTTCCCTTCCCAAAACCTTGGAAATTATTTGCAAAATTGGTCTTACATCTTCAACAAAGGTTTGAAGAGAAAATTGAGTAGATTTTATAGGAAATTGTGTGTTGTAGGCATTAAGAAGAAGGTCATATGGGAAAAATCCTTCCTAAACAAGTTTTGCAAAGCTGACAACAAAGTTTCTTCTCAAAATGGGATATAAAGATTTGAAGGTGGAAAGACCAAGGCCTGTTGAATTAAAATAGTAGACATATGAAAAATATTTTCACCTAATGTGTTGATCACAAAGCACTTCTGAGGGTAGAGAGAAGAGACTAACTAGAAAATAAATTCAGGGAAAACATATGTTTGGGGAATTATTGCAGCAAAAAGACCGGACTTTACGACTACAACATACATAGGGCGCTCCTTTTGGTTGACTAAAATATGCTGATGAAGTTCCATTATATTTATAGAGAAACTTGGATAAAATACATTCCTCTTAGCGTCGATGAGAGGACTGTGGATAGAAGAACCCCACAACACAGGCTTCTTCGACATTATGAAGACTTCAACACGTGGAGATGGTGTATAAATACTTAGTTGATGAATGATTGTTGATCTTAATTTTTTATTTTAAGTAGGATAGTGAATGTGGCATGCTATGGACATGGAGAACTGAAAATGATAAAATAGGAAGAATGAGAGTAAAATGGAGTTTATGGGAAAATGAGAAAATGGGAGGAAAAATGGAATTAATGTTTAATTGAAGTGTACAAGATGTATGAAGTGGAATACAAGATGTGATGATGTGACAGGGTGACGTAGGAGTGACATGATGGTGATGTGGAAGACCAATGTGCTAGAATGCACTCACTTTCTATGGAGCTACGAGGGCACCCACCAGGATGGGGGAAGCCCACTGGTGGTGATCCCACAGATCATATTAGCCGTCAACTGATAGTTAATTAACTATCATTGATTTCTCTATGGAGGCACTCATTGGCATAACTATTGAGAAACTAGTGATGTTGGGTTGAAACCATCAAGGGGTCTTGACATGACATTTAACTCTGCCTGACCAAAAATCTCTCCTTTTAACCGTATAATATGTTTTTTATTAAAAAAAATTGAATGGGTCCCAATAGAATTAATACTACATCATTCTCAACAATAACGTTATTCCACCCTTCATAAAACCAAAATATTAATGCTTATTCCCAACTTTGATTTTGATTTTCTCTTTTCTTAAAATATGTAATTTTTTCTTCCTCACAATTTTAAAACATAGTGAAAAACGAGCTACAACAACCTCAAAAGATAATGTGAATGATCATATATAAAAAAATGAAAAATTAAAGGAAAAAGGGACTTAGAATTGATATCCAACTTCCATAGGAAATAGAATGAAAAACTTGAGGATTACATCAAGATACAAATATAATAAATCTGACATCCACCACTTGCTAAAGGAATTGTTGACAATGCATCTAGATCTAGAAGTTAGCACCACATCTAGCATCCAATTAAACCTAAAGAAGTACACTTCTTCCTGATCTAGATTTGGATTACTCTTTTCTGATTATCCCACATCTAACTTCATCATTTCAGAAACCATGATTTGAGTCCATATTTTTTTTTAGCATAGTTTTTCCTTTCAAAGATTTG
Source organism: Pinus tabuliformis (assembly GCA_031772625.1). NCBI lineage: Eukaryota > Viridiplantae > Streptophyta > Pinopsida > Pinales > Pinaceae > Pinus > Pinus tabuliformis. The sequence goes on from CM062805.1 coordinate 256,485,227, forward strand.
ATATTTTGCAAAAATAAAATAGAGACCAAAGTGAACCAAATAATTAAATTTCCAAAGAAAATTCATTGAAACAAATCAGAAAATTCGTGAAAAGAAATATAAAGAAAATTAGCTCAAGTTATGTAAAAATGTGATCAAATCATTTATTTAAATAATTACAAATCGTTAAAATTCATATCAAGAAAAATTAGAAGGGTCTTCATTATTTTATGAAGAACTTATATGACAACTAGGGGGGCTTCTAGGCTATAAAAGCCACCACTCTGTGCTTTTGGTGACTAGTGATTGTGTGAAAAGAAGTGTTAATGGAAGGCAAAGTGGTACCAAGCAAGTTTTCTAGTAACAGACACAAACCTAACAATAATGTGCCAATTAATGACAGTTGGGTAGATTGAACTTGCGAAGAAATAAGACTAGGGACACCTTCTAATAATGATGGGAGGCCTGGTGGGTGACAAGAACACTAGGGTGCAAATGGGTCCCCTATTTTTCTTGTGCAAGTGAGGATACTTTAAGTTGTTTTTCAAAAATGAATTGATTGATTCAAGGCATGAAAACCAAAGTAAAGAATAATTATTTGACTATCTATTTAGAATTTATACAGCTCAAATGTTTTTATCAAGTGGATAATCTCTTTATGATGTTAAAAAATGCATTAACAACACAAAATCTCAAAGCCACATGATACCTAATGTCCCACGAAACTAGTGAAGGTTGAAAGGAGGATTATAATGAGGGTTATTAGGGGTAGTTCTAGAGTGGCTATCAACATTCCTAATAGTCATTCAAAATCACCTCCAAATGTAGTTGCATCCCACAATTTCCACCTTCAGTAGATTTCATAAAATTTGGTCACTAAGTTACCTTCATCTAGTGTGGGGAAAAGAATTGTAGCTTCTAGGTGTGAATTTTTACTTCATAACCCCAACCAAGAGCTAGGAAAATCAAGGAGGTCTACAAAATTGTAGGTCTAATCCTCACCCCCTTCATAGGTTTCTTCTTTCTACAAGTTTTTTGGACACTACATTATGAAGGATTTCAAGTTATATATAAAGTAAACTTCTATGTCTCTGATGTAAAGTACTATGGGGGGTTATTTGTATGCCTATCTTGTGTGGTAAAAATAAAATAAAGGGTTATTTTTAATGGTTTCTTTCATAATATAATAGTCTATATGACTAAAATTTGCTAGTGATAAGGGATAGGATATTACGTTTCTATCACCAAACTAAAAAAGAAAAAGAAAAACACTTCAAAAAATTAAAATTGTGTATAATCATCCATGCAAGTCAATGACTTATAGTCACGTGAATCTTACTTAATGAAAACTAAGGATTTGCATAAACCACATGATTGTTTCTTTCACCACTACATGAACTATATATGTATCAAAACAGACTAAAGTTTCTCCCATATAAAGCAAAAGGATGATTCTAGATTCTACGTGGGGTCTACTCAGACACCTATTAGGGAATTTGAGAAGAAGAGGGAGTCTACAAAATAACTAAAGAGTGAAAAACCACGATGGAGTGAATAATTTATATGAGGGAATTAGTGAAGGGTTTGTACCAAATCCTAAGTGTTGTATAGGTAGATACATCTACACAAAATTATAGATAAAATTAGGGGTTAGAACAAAATACAAACATAACTTGTAGAGTCCAGATGTGAAGGAATTAAAATATAAATAAGTAAGAACATAAGAACAAAGAAATGGAATTGAAATCAAACTCCTTATTGCTAATGAAGAAAGGATTTGATTTCCTACAAACAAGACACAAAATAGGATGGTGTAACACTAGGGGATCATTCTTCAATCCCTTTAAGGAAGGTCCTTGTTGATCTCTTTATTTCTGTCCTCTCTCTCCTGATCAAGAAGTACGCAAGATATTCCAATGGTAGAAAGCTTATCAAGAAGTAGTATACATGAAATAGATTGAGAGTTGATACACTCCTAGTAATATTTGGGCGCCATAACATTCTCCTGTATTCAAACAGTTACCCATAGTTTTTACTTATATACTTTCTTCATTTTTCTTCAAATATAGTTCATGGTGTGAATGGAGATCAAGTTCATTGTGGGATTCCCATATTTAAGAGGGGCATAGGCCTTCAGTTGCCAAAGTAATTATCATTAAATCCCATATAGGTTTGATTGGATTATTTGAACTTGGTACTTCCTTGCCAAAATTATGTGCATAATTTTTTGCGTCATTCATTAAGGAGCTATTGCTTTATATGGATCTACTTAGTTCTCAAAGGGACATTTGCATAGATCATGTAAAAATTTGTAACTACCCATCTTACATTTAACCTCTTTTACAAGATCTCTAGGGTAAACATGAGTTGATTTTCACTATGATATAAACCAAACTCCAAGTTCTAGTTATGAAAGTGGGGCCAACAAACCGAAAATTTTATGATACCTCTCAAGAGCACTAGATCACCCAGAAGTCAATCCACAACCTCTAATGATTAGAGGATGAGTTCGTACTTATGTTTCACAATCATAACACCCCAACCACACCCTTGACACACTGTGCATGTTATTATTAGGCTCCAATTGCACCCATAAGCCTTCCTTCATGTTGTTATGACCCAAATACCTTAGTTTTGTGCCAATAGTTGCAAGATCTGTGGAGGCAGGCTTAACCAAAATATAACAAGAATAGAAACCATGAAAATTCATCCCTAAGATTACATAATAACCAATATATGTGCTCATTAATCACAATATAGAAAATAAGTCACATTAACATATACAAAATCCAACCAAGTTAGAGACTTCTACGTACCACCCAACCATAGTTTGGGCTAAACCAAATATCTCTTTCAGCCAAGCACCCACATGCCATATTCCAAGCATGAAAGTGGGATATCATGGTATAAACCAAGAAATAACCAAACAAGGACTCCAAAGGTTAAATTACCTCCACCCTCAAGATATCGTAATCTCACCTAAACTGGTCACAAAACCAAAACAAGCTTGGATGTCTCAGAATTCATTCACCATACCCAAAGTAAATTTCTTGTCTACACCCATTTGTCGAGGGATTCCCGGATAAAACCATCTCCACTCCCAACCCTTGGGATTTTCCTGAGACCACCTCAACCAGATCCAAGAAGTTTCGGCAATCCAACTATCAACCAAGAATGAATCCCATCACACCATGTCTATCTAGGAAATGGCAAGGTAAAGATGAAACCACTTTCAATCTAGGAGAATCCCATGCCAATGAAAACAAATGAACCAAATAATAAAATACATGTACCATGCATTCACACCCCAACAAGGAAATCACACATGCAATCTATTACTTGCAAAACCTTCATGTTGAAGTTGTTGATCCAACTTTATCCTTGTGCTCCCTTACTTTCCTTTGCTTGCTTGTTTCTATCTCCTCTTGGAGCTCTCTCTCTCTCTCTCTCTCTCTCTCTCTCTCTCTCTCTCTCTCTAAAATTGGTCCAAGCTAAAACTGACAAAAGATGTGAAGTGTTTCTCTGATACCTTTTTTATCATTGACGACTCTTTTTTCTTCATTTTCCTTCATTTTCTCTAATTTTCCTTACATGCACATGTGTGTCTCTTCATCTTCCTGTTCTCCTATTTTCATAATTAAATTCCAATAATTTCCTCTCTTCCTTTTCCAATTTCCATGGCCATTAATAAACTAGAACTGATGCCCATTATGATGTTTACCCAACATTTAGCTTGGAATGTGTGTCGCGTGAGCTTGGTTTTACTTTTGTGTTTAATATCTTTTATTACATGAAACTTTAACCTGCGGTTGTTACAGACCCTTCCCCCTTAGGGGAACAATTTCCTCAGTTATTTATGACACCTATGACCAACAAATTGTTGAAAACAAAAAAGACTACCTATGTTGCTTTATAACATAGCTCAATGCAGTATTTACAATGACCTCCTACCGAGAAACAAAATAAACATACTTCTTATTGGATCTCTGTGACACAACTCATTGTGGTATTTACAACAACAATTATATGTGTGTGTGTGTGTGTGTGTGTGTGTGTGTGTGTGTGTGTGTGTGTGTGTGTGTGTACCAAAAAGTGATTTTCTTAACTCATTTGCTTCAATTAGAAAATAATGAAGGATACAAAGCCCGCATCGGATCAGTCATATCCCATGTAGCTTCATCAATCCTAAAGTGCTTCCACTACACTTTAATCTGATCTATTACTCAGTTTTAGAGAATAAGATGTTTCCATTGCAAGATGCACTGAGGATCTGGCTGGAACTCTCCCTTTGGTTCTACGTGCAATATAAACCAAACAATCACATGATCAACATCCTGCACATATCTCTTAAATAATGAAACATGGAAAACTTCATAGACTTTCACCAATGGAGGCAATACAAATTTTTATGCCACTAGTCCAATCCTCTAAAGGATCTCAAAATGCCCACAATACCAAGGTTCCAACTTGGCACATGACCCAATCCTCAAGGAGCTCCTCTTGGGCTTGATGTGGAAGTACACATGCTCCCCAACCTAAAACTACTTAAATTCTCTATGTTGATCCACATAAATCTTCTTCTTTTCCCGTGATGCCTTTAAATTCTTCTTGATAATCTACATCTCCTATTCAATCTTAGCCAAAATATCTGGTCCAATTAGTACCCTATTCATTGGATTGCTTCAGCTAATAGGATTATTATAGCTCCACCCATAAAGAGCCTCAAATGAACTCATCCTCAATAACTCCTAATACCCATTGTTATATGAAAATTAATAGTGGAAGATACTCCTCCTACTTCCTCTATTGATGCATGACATACATCCTCAACATGTCCTCAAGAATCCCATTGACCCTCTCTATATGTCCATTTTCCTATGGATGATAAGTTGAACTGAAGGTTATGTTTGTCCCCAAGCCTGCAAATAACTCCTTCCAAAACTTAAAAGTGAACTTGGCATCTCCATCTAATATGATCTTCTTGGGAAAACCATGCAACCACATTATCTCCCTGATAAAGATCTTAGCTACCTCACTAGATGAATTCATAGACTTCACTGCAAATGAAGTGAGCTACCCTACTAAACTTGTCAACTACAACCATAATGGAATCATGATTCCTCTATGTCCTCGGAAAGCCTGTTATGAAGTCCATGGAAATGACCTCCCATTTCCATTTTGGAATCAAAATAGGCTGTAATAGACCATCTGGGTTCTTATACTCAACTTTCACCTACTGACAGCCCAATCATCTTGCAACAAACCTAACCGCTTCCTTCTTCAAGTTGGGCCAATGATAAAACTTCTTAATGGTTGTCAAAGTCTTTTTGTATCTCAAGTGGTTTGAGTATAAATTGACATAAACTCTCTCAAGATAATATTTTTCGTCTCACTATTATCTAGCACATAAATTTTGTTCCTAAATCAAACCAAGAAATCTATCATGAGGTGATACTCCTCATTCCTACCACCTTCACCCTGTTGCTGCAATCTTTACTTCAATTGTCGGTACCTCTCATCATGCTGCCCTGCATGCAAAATACGCTCCTGTAAATCTTCTCCATAAGATATCACAACTGAAATATGATTTACCTACACTCTCCTACTAAGAGCATCTATAACCTAACTCTCCTTTTCCTTAATGTATCTGATCTCAAAGTCAAAATCGCTAAGGATATCCAACTATCTAGCTTGACTAGAATTCAAATTAGGTTGGTCAAACAAGTACCTCAGTCCACTCTGATCACTCATCAGAATAAACCTCCTTCCAAGGAGATAATTTCTCCACGTCTTTAATGCTTTAGTGATAGTTTTCAACTCAAGATCATGAGTCACATAGTTCTGCTCATGCTCATTCAGCTTCGGGACTACATCATAACATACCACCCTTCCTTCCTACATCAAGACTCCACCAAGTCCTTTGTTGCAAGCATCTATACAAACTACAAACTCCTTATTTGGATATACAATCTTGAAAACTAGACCATTTGTAAGAAAATGCTTCAACTACTCAAAACTAGTTACGCATTCCTCAATCCATTCAAACTTCTCCCCTTTCCTCTACAAAGATGTAATAGGATAGCCAATCCTTGAGAATTTCCTGATGAACCTACTCTAATAACATGCTAGTCCCATGAATGATCTCACCTCATCCACATTCCTAGGAGTTGACGACTCCATGATAGCTTTAATATTTCCTGAATCCACTGTTATCCCCTCCTTGGAAACAATGTGTACAAGTAATGGATCTAATATTGAAAGAATCTACACTTGCTGAGCTTGACATAGAATTGATGCTCTATCAACAATCTCATCACTACCACTAGTTTCTCTGCATGCTCCTCCTCATTCTTGGAGTATATCAATATATCATCAGTAAACATTATCACAAACTTGTCCAGGTAAGGACGCAATACCTTGTTCATCAAGCACATAAAAGTAGCTAGAGCATTAATAAGATCGAAAGGAAGCACCATAAATTCATAATGCCTATACCTCATGCGGAATGCGGTCTTGCAAATGTATTCTTCTTTTATGTGCACTTGATGATATCCTGATCTCAAATTGATCTTTGCGAATGTTTTTGCTCCCTTCAGTTGATCAAACAAGTCATTAGTCTACGACAATGGATACATGTTCTTGATGGTCACCTTGTTCATCTACATGTAATGAGTGCACAATCTAAGAGTACCATCCTTCTTATTTACAAACAACACTAGTGCAACCCAAGGAAATACACTTAGCCTTATGTATCCCTTATCAACCATTTTATTAAGCTCAAATTTCAATTCCACCAATTTCAAAGTGCTCATCCTGTAAGGTGCTTTAGATGTTGGTGCTGCTCCTGGTACCAACTCAATAGAGAAATCCACTTCCATATTAGGTGGTAACTATGAAATATTTGCAGGAAACACATCCTAAAATTGTTTCAAAATAGGGTACATCTTCAGGACTTCCTCATCCTCCACATCCTTTCCTTTGTCACAGGAAATATGCATGGAAAACAATACACACACCTTTCTACAACTACGCTTATCTTCAATAGTTGTAACCATTCTCACTGATGTAGGCTTCTTCTTTCCCTCTAAGATTTTGTTTTCTCCATCATCATCCAGACACTGAATATCCATCTCATAAAAATCTACCTTGGTCTTATGAGTAAACAACCAATCCATGCCAAAAAGAATATCATATGAACCCAAAGGAAGCACATTTAGATGCATTGATGTAGGTATACCATTATGCTCGAATGCACAAGCTCTCATCCAATGGTGAACTCTTTTCTTGGTCCCGATAGCCAATTGCACCAACCAATATTCAACATGCACTTCTTTACTCAAATGGCACTGATCAACCAGGTCAGGACAAATATAACTATAATTATATCCAAGATCAATCAAAATGGAAATAAATTGTTCACAAAGCTTACGTTTCATCTCAATAATAGATGCCTAATGATCTGCTTTCCTGTTATCAAGTGCTACATAAATCTGAGGAATGCTCTGACCAACATCCCCAATCATCTATGCCTCTCGAGCATTGTAAATATGAATTTTTCCACCTTGGTACAATGGAAAATCCTTCTTACGATGGTCCTTTCCATGAATCCAACACTACAATAGTCCCCAATCATTACATTTATTATGTTGCTCTACAGGCCAAGACCCATGTCCTTTCTCAATTGTATTAAACTTCTTGTAAGGAGACATTTTCTTTCTCACCTGCATTATGTGATCTCCCATGCTTCTTAGGCCACTTTTCCTTAGTCTTTTCATTCCCTTTCCAATCACGCTTGAACTCAAGCTTGCACTTTGATTGCTCATGAAAATGTTTCAATTTCATGACGACTTCCTCCAATGAAAGAGGATCATCAAATTAAATCTGGTCTCTTAATACTACTTGCAACCCATTGATGCACGTTTGAATCTTCTCCTTCTAATCCTTAAGATAAGGCACATACCTCAACAACTCGAGGAATCTACTTGTGTACTCATCATTTGCCATAGACCCATCTTCAACTCATAAAACTTCTTGGCCCTATCACCGTAGTATCTTTTGGATAGGTACTTCTTCTTGAAGAGTATCTCAAACTCATCCCAAATCAACTCCTCTTCTATAATGCTTTTGACATTCTTCACATCTTCCCACCAAATATTTGCTTTCCCTTTGAGACTGAAGGTAGATAAACCAATACATAACTGAATAAGGACTCCATATGTTAAACCACCTCCACCCTCAAGCTACCGTGGTCTCACCTAAATGGGTCGTTAGATCAATAAACCAAAACAACCTTGGATGCCTCAAAATTCCTTCAGCATATCCAAAGGAATTTTCTTGTCTCCACCCACTTGTCGTAGGCTTCCTAGAGAAAACCATCTCCACCCCCAACCCTTGGGATTTTTTTGAGACCACCTCAATCAAAACCAAAACCTTTCGGAAATCCAAAGCTCAACAAGAATGAATCACGTCGCACCATGGCTATCTAGGAAATGGAAAGACTTAAACCACTCCCAATTGAGGAAAAACCCATGCCAATGACAACAAATGAGTCTAATAATCAAATGCATGTACCAAGCATTCACACCCCAACAAGGAAATCACACATGCAAACTGTTACTTGGAAAAATTTCTGTTGAAGTTGGTGATCTAACATTTTCCTTACACTCCCTTGCTTTCCCTTGCTTATCCTTTTCCTTCCTTTACTATTCCTTTGCTTTCCTTTACCTGTTTTCTTGTTCTCTCCTCTTGGAGCTCTCACTCTCTCTCTCTCTAAAATTGAACCAAGATAAAACTGACAAAAGTTGTGAATTATTTCTTTGATTCCTTTCTATCAATATCTCATTTTTCTTCATTTTTTTTCGTTTTCTCTAATTTCCCTTGCATGCATATTTTGTATCTCCACCTTCATTTTCTCCTATTTTCATTTATTTTCATAATTAAATGCCAATTATTGTCTCTTTTCCTTTGCTAACTTCCATAGCCATTAATAAACCACAAGTGATTCCCACTGTTAGCACCTAAATCTACCTTAGGCTGAAGGAAGGCAAAATTTAGGGTAACCACAAACCACACTCAGTCTGGTAGCTAGCCCTACCAGAATAGGAGAGGGCTCTCTCCGAGTCACGCTCAACAAATAAGTAAACGGAATGGTCTGAGATGACTAACAGTGAAATATTGATCTTAGGCTAGTAAGTAAATATGGATACAAGAAGCAATTTTTTATGAATGACTGAGTTTCTGGGATGGTATGGGACCAACGGACAGCAATGAGCAGAGAATTTAATACAAAGGCACAGATTACTTCGTGAGGCAAGACAGGCAGAAAGTCTAGCAATCTTAGTTTGAAATAACGCGGAATGGAGGAATTGCTTAGGAGGTGAAAAGGGCATAAGTACATGAATCCTTTTCAACAGAAGAAGAACACTGAACATTAAATTCTCCCATAGGCAGAGCAATAAAAATGAATTCTACCTTATCTAACTTAGAAAATTTCACTGGAAATGAATATGAAATGAACTGTGAAACATTACGAAATGCATATGAAACATAAGAGAAACATTTTCTACACTCACAACCACATGAATCTCATGAAACAGAGCCGCTGCCTTTCATTAATCCTCTGTCAAAATATACAATGAGGAACCGAGTTTCTCTCCCATAGTCTCCCAGAAATTACAAGCCAACCAACCCTTTGCAAATGGTTTGCATAAAATAAATAGACTGTGCCATGAGGAAATAGAATGACCAAGAGTTGGGGAGTTTTTCGAATCATTACAAAGTGGAAGTGGAAAGCCAACCATTAGTTACAGGTGCAGCGTTGCAAAAATGACAAATGGCTTGGGTGACTGCTTGCCTTCCTTTGCCACTTGGATAGAAGCCAACCTTTAGTGGAAATACTTTAAATTTTGCTTTAGGTGCCAAAAAAAGTGTATTGTAGATGATTGGGCCCACTTGGAGAAAGTCGTGAATCGAAATGTCACGAAGCAGAAGTGATTTTGGCATTTTTCTCTATATGCGCCGCGCCCAAATCTATACGCGCCGCGCCACTTTGGAGGCTATTTTGAGGTACCTTCAGGAGTCCAAATTGTGCCCAAGTGTGCTTGTTGGAAATCTTGGCTTATCTACTTTCCAACCCAAGTGGAAATTCTGAATTTGGTGCTCATTTGCCCCTCCAAAAATTCATTCTCCCAAGGCTGCTTCCTATGTGTCAAAATAGGGGCAGAGAGGTCATTTTTTGAGTGTTTTTGACCTCCTGGGGACTCAAATCATGCCCAAATCTCTTGTACATGCACCATCAGGCATGATTTTTCATGCTGAATCCAAAATTGCAAACCATTTGTGATTTGGAGCTCCCAATCCTAAGCCCCGCTCGAGTGGCACGGCACACAGGGGGAAAAACCTGTGTTGTGACCAAAAATTTGCCATGTGACCAAAATTGCCCAAAATTTCTTGAAATTTGGGCTGGAGCTTCCTTATCAAGTGTTATGCTGGGCCAAAGAGGCTTTGGCCAATATCTGAAGTCGATCAAGCTCCCTTTGCCTCTTTTTCTTCTTGATTGCCTTCCTCAATTTCGCCTTCAAAATTCCTGATTCGGGCCTTGCATACTTTGTTTCGCGCCATGTAGTGGAAAGCCATGTGTCTCAGCAATGCATGGTCCTTGTCAGCCTTGTCCAGTAGCCTCTCTAAGTGCATAGCTACCTTTTGACAAAACTCATAACATGACTGATGCTGAAAACATGACATAGCAAGAGGACAGGCCTGCAATTCTATAAGGGTGGTCGGTTCCTCTCTCACATGTCTGCCACTTTTATGAGGCCTCCGAGGTGCTTGTTCTTCCAAGGTAGAGTCACTTTGGGTTTCCACCTCATAGTCCGATGAATGCTCAGATGCCATAACTGCTATACAAAATACCCTGAAGACAAGATGACTGATGTGTATGAATTGTGCTTGAACTGCCCTTTTTGATGTGTTGAAATCTGTCACCAAGGGGAAAATGCAACAAGGGACTGTTAGGAAGGGGAATAATATGAAGGGATTAGGGACTATGAGGAGGGATTTTATTTAGGGAGTAGGGAGTTTAGGAGATTTTATACAGAGTAGGGTTTGGGGTGTTAGGAAAATTTATATGGGGTAGGGTTTTGGGGTTTTACCTTTGACAAATGTGAGGAGGGGATAGGGAATAGGATTTTAGTAGCATTTTAGGATAGGGAGAAATGGAAAAAGTAGAATAAGGAAGAAGGGAATGAGGGCAAGAAGGAAAAATGAAAATGGAGGAAGAACCTTGGCACCAACACAATGAGTTTGTAACCCTAACAGCATTTGCTTTGATGATTTTAGGTGGTAGGGTTTAAGAGTTTTTGTGCAACCATAAGCCGCCATGAACTATCATCATACTAACATAAAAATGGATGAAACACTGAGAGATTGACCCCACCTGGAAAATTCAAGGGATTGAAGGCAATTGGTTGCAAATTCTGAGCAAAATCAGCCTTGGCAGCTCTATGTGTCGCGCCTTCCCAGTGCACTGCACCAGTGTAAATTTACACTGGAAATTTTCTCTCAGTGCGCCACGCCTCCCATGTGTGTCGTGCCTTTTTCCAAGTGACTTTTGGAGGCCTTCTCGCTGTCCAAATTTGGTGTAGGATAGCTCGGTGGAAAGGTCTTTGAGTCTACTTTCCAACCTAACTAGAATTTTTCAATTTGGAGTTCATTTTCCCTGTCAAAAATCAAATCTCCCAAGACTGGTCAAAATGAACAAATTGAGCCTACTATAAGATTTCTTGTGGGTGTAAGCCCGGGTAATACCTAATCGGGCTATATGTTACATCCTTGATTCGCAAGTAAGGTGTAACGAAGGGAGAACCCCTAGCTAATCTTGCTAATATGGGAGTGTAAGCCTAATCTAGCTCCCCTCCTTCTCGGTTATATGGGTAATCCTCCCTCCTTAATCTAGATAACATGGGATCAGAGGTGCATTCCGGGATCACCTTCCCTCCCTTCGGAATCCTACACCAATTATGAAATTCCAAATTATGGAATCACCACTTAACCGGCCGGACCCGAAATGACGGATCCAGCCGTAGGTGCCTCTACATGAGCTTCGGGTAACCAGATATGAACTGGTACCATAGGCACTTTGACGGGGAAAGGAGCGGGAGAAGCAATCCATGGAAAGATTTGGCGCCGCTCACTGGATTCTGTGGTTGCCAAATGAGGCTGCCTCAAGGCAGAGTGCTGTTACAGTCAACTTTTGAATGCCTTTCTCAACTCCAAATTGAGCTCATGATGGCTCTCTGGAAAGATATTTGTGTCTATTTATCATTTGAATCATCAATTAGGTCATTTGGCCAACCCAGCTAGGTGAAAAATTGATTTTCCCAAGGTCACTTCAAAGGTGCATCAATTCTCCCGAGGCGATTGTAATTTTGACATTTCTCTAGAGCCATGACACCTGTGTAAAAAGTGAAGGAGGTTTTGCTTCCTTGGCATGTTTTGGACAAAAACCTCTCTCAGTTTTCCCAAATTCATCTTTTCTTGCTCAGAAACATCATTGGAGTAAACCCTATCCCGATGTGTAGAACAAGAGATTTGTCGAAATGAAGCGAAATGAAGGAGATAAGTGGCTTCTAAATTTTTGGGAAAATTCTTGGAAGTAGGGAGGGATGTTAAGAAGCAGGGAAAAGTAGAATTTTAAAGATTGAGTGAGGGGAAGGGGTCCAAAAAGGCAAAACACAGGTCCAACCTAGAAAATTGCCAGGTTGTAGCAAGAAACTAGGGTTTGTGCGAAAATGAGGAATTTGGGGGATCTCAGTGATGGGAAGTGTTTGATAAGGTACTCTAAGGATAGGGTAAGGTGTATGAACATCAGGATACAGGTTTCGCCGATGATTTGACCATCCAAGAGAAATTGTCTTCAAAACCCTAGGAGAGGGAAATGACCTTACCTAGGTGCAACTGAAGCATGAACAAGGTGTAAAATGACCCAGCGGAACTTAACATGATAATGAAAACCCTCTGAATGATGGTACACTCAGCTGAACGGTGACATGGACTGACATTTGGACAACTTTGACGGGAGTAAAAGAAAACCCTAGACCTAGTACCTAGTGACCAAATTTTGCTTGAAGACTCACTGAAATGATAAAATTTGACCTTGACAACTTAAAATCACTTTTTAAGAGCATGTTTGATCTTTGTCGGAGGACTGACAAGACCGACTCTAACATTGGCTCCAATGGGGATGGTAGCTCCTTGGAGGTACCAAGAACATCAGATCTCTAGAAGATCTAGATAGTGCCTTCGTCCATTGGGCTATGGAGTCCCTTATTTCGACAAACCAACATGACTCAATTTATTGACTAAAACCTGACTCAGGCCCACTTAATTATGGAACCAACATGACTGAAAAAACTGACTCAATGCAAAAGGAAATGACTCATTGCTGACTTGACTAAAACAAAAACTTACAAAACTTGTTCAATGGCAGCGGTCCATCAAGATTCGAGGGTTTCAAATCATGATGACAACCACTTGTGTACTAATGCAATATGTACAATCATGTGTAATGTGTCTTCCAATGTAACTAATCAAGTAGATGCCTCCTTGATTGATTCTCTGGATCAGATCTTCTGGTCAACAACAGATATTGGTAACTGGGCCTCCAAAAACATAATTGACCATGATCCCCTTCATCACTAAATACTACAATAATCACCTTCATTGCTGACTGCAACAAATCTACCATTGGATCCTGAAAAACATGAAGTTTTTCCTTCTGCTGAAAAAACAAGGTATCTTTTTCTCTTGATTCTGGTCTTTCTTCATAAATAAGAGTATGCTCCTGGTCTTCAAAAAATTCTGAACAAATAGGTGAGCAGATTTCCTCTTCAAATAACATTTCAAAACATGAGACATATGAGGAAGAGTCTGAAAGGGAATCCTGAATGGTCTGGTCTGCTGAAGTCTGAATATATTGTAGGTCATCTTCATATGATATGACAGCCAGATTGTCTTTGCATTCATCAATCATGAGAAAAGAAACCTCAAATGATTCTTGAAACCCAACACAATCATCTATATCATCTACCATAAATTCACCCACAGCTTTTTCACTTACTTGAACAAAGATCTAATCTCGCTGTTCATAGAGGGAATGAGCTACCTCCTCATGAAGGTCTAGTTCTGGTGAGATAAGGCCAGTTAGGTCTGTACCTCCGTTTTCTCCATTTGAGGCAGCCTCAACCATGCAACTCCCTTTTTCCTCCTCACCATCTGTCTCTTGATCTGATTTATCATCCCCATTATCTGAGATTGGAACATCATTTTCTTACATATCATCTTTTATTTCCACCAGATCTGAAACAAAACTTCTTCTTTCATCATTTCCAGCCATATGGAAATCTTCAGCCTGCTGATCTATAAAGCTTCCCACAGGACTGTCATCCATTTCAAAAGAGGAAGAAGTTTCACCAACACTTTCTTGACCATGTGTGCGTAGAAAATCTGCTTTAGCTTGAGCTGGAACATAACCGTGCAAGAGTTGATCTAACTCGTCTTCAGACAAAGGAGATAAGACCTTTTGTTTCCTTTTGCTCAAACACTGATTATCTTCATTAATTTCAAGTGAAGGTGTATTTAAATATTCCTCATACTGCCGATCCATTGCATGTAATTCTTGTTGACTGTCAAGATGCAAAATTCTTTCATCTTCCACCATACTAAAATCTTGATTATGTTGCAAATTTTCATGACCGTCTTTACGCTGTTGAAAGGGATTTTCATACAGGGCTTCCATGATCTCATCATCCATAAAATTATCATCCTCATAGTATTTTTCAAGGCTTTCAATAAAAGTAGAAGCATGTTTGCAACAGTCATGAACTAGATTCAATGATGCATACGAGTCTTTATATCTTTCAATGAACAGGGCATGAAAATCCTTTAAATAGTAAATACAAGCAGGCGGAAAACTTTCATACCAAGATTGGGCTTCACCTTCGAGAGTGGCCAGGAATATCTTCATCAAGCAATCTTCAGGGAAATCAACCTTCAACTTGCGAATATGCTTGTGAAATCGATCTAGATGTAAAGCAACGTTCTTCTTACCATCATCTTTAAACGTAGGCAGATTCCTTGAACAATCTACCTTCGGAATTTTATTTGGAAAACCTGGGACGTGATCTCGGCTCATGGGAGCGTATCTTCTTGCAATCCGCTCCATTTTAAAAGAAAATCTCAAAGCTATTGATCCCTCTGCAGTGGAGTCACCATGAAGCACCAATTGTTGGATTCTTCAGTGAAAGGAGTCGCCAGGTGAATGATTTCAGCCGTCTTCTTATGTCTGATCATTGTTCACCATCAACAATCACATCTGAACTTGAGATATGTACTGGGGCAAAACAATATTCAAGCAAACCATTTTCTTCCCCAGTGGTGTCACCACTATGTTAGCACCTAAATCTGCCTTAGGGTGAGGGAAGGCAAAATTCAGGGTAACCACAAACCACGCTCAGTCTGGTAGCTAGCCCTACCAGAACAGGAGAGGGCTCTCTCTCAGTCACGCTCAGCGAATAAGTAAATGAAATGGTCTGAGATGACTAACAATGAAATATTGATCTTAGGCTAGTAAGTAAATATGGATACAAGAAGCATTTTTTTATGAATGACTGAGTTTCTAGGATAGTATGGGACCAACGGACAGCAATGAGCAGAGAATTTAATACAAAGGCACAGATTACTTCGTGAGGTAAGACAGGCGGAAAGTCTAGCAATATTAGTTTGAAATAACGTGGAATGGAGGAATTACTTAGGAGGGTGAAAAGGGCATAAGTACATGAATCCTTTTCAACAGAAGAAGAACAATGAACATGAAATTTTCCCACAGGCAGAGCAATAAAAATGAATTCTACCTTATCTAACCTAGAAAATTTCACTGGAAATGAATATGAAATGAACTATGAAACATTACGGAATGCATATGAAACATAAGAGACACATTTTCTACACTCACAACCACATGAATCTCATGAAACAGACCCGCTGCCTTTCATTAATCCTCTGTCAAAATATACAATGAAGAACTGAGTTTCTCTCCCACAGTCTCCCAGAAATTACAAGCCAACCAACCCTTTGCAAATGGTTTGCATACAATAAATAGACTATGCCATGAGGAAATAGAACGACCAAGAGTTGGGGAGTTTTTTGAATCATTACAAAGTGGAAGTGGAAAGCCAACCATTAGTTACGGGTGCAGCATTGCAAAAATGACAAATGGCTTGGGTGACTGCTCGCCTTCCTTTTCCACTTGGTTAGAAACCAACCTTTAGTGGAAATACTTTAAATTTTGCCTTAGGTGCTGACAAAAGTGTAGTGTAGATGAGCAGGCCCACTTGGAGAAAGTCGCGAATCGAAATGTCGCGAAGCGGAAGTGATTTTGGCCTTTTTCTCTATATGCGCTGCGCCCAAATCTATACGCGCCGCGCCAATTTGTAGCCTATTTTGAGGTACCTTCAGGAGTTCAAATTATGCCCAAGTGTGCTTGTTGCAAATCCTAGCCTGTCTTCTTTCGAACCCAAGTGGAATTTCTGAATTTGGTGCTCATTTGCCCCTCCAAAACTTCATTCTCCCAAGACTGCTTCCTGTGTGTCAAAATAGGGGCAAAGAGGTCATTGTTTGAGTGTTTTTGACCTCCTGGGGACTCAAATCATAACCAAATCTATTTTCCATGCACCAACAGGCATGATTTTTCATGCTGAATCCAAAAATGCAAACCATTTTTGATTTGGAGCTCCCAATCCTAAGCGTCGCGCCAGTGGCGCGGTGCACGGGGGGAAAAAACCTGTGTTGTGACCAAAAATTTGCCATGTGACCAAAATTGCCCCAAATTTCTTGAAATTTGGGCTATAGCTTCCTTATCAAGTGTTATGCTAGGCCAAAGAGGCTTAGGCAAATATCTGAAGTCGATCGAGCTCCCTTTGCCTCTTTTGCTTCTTGATTGCCTTCCTCAATTTCCCCTTCAAATTCCTGATTCGGGCCTTGCACACTTTGTTTCGCGCCATGTAGTGGAAAGCAATGGGTCTCAGTAATGCATGGTCCTTGTCAGCCTTGTCCAGTAGCCTCTCTAATTGCATAGATACCTTTTGACAAAACTCATAACATGACTGATGCTGAAAACATGACATAGCAAGAGGATAGGCTTGCAATTATGTAAGGGTGGTCGGTTCCTCTCTCACATGTCTACCACTTTTATGAGGCCTCCGGGGTGCCTATTCTTCCAAGGGAGAGTCACTTTGGGTTTCCACCTCATAGTCTGATGAATTCTCAGATGCCATGACTGCTATGCAAAATACCCTGAAGACAAGATGACTGATGTGTATGAACTGTGCTTGAACTTCCCTTTTTGATGTGTTGAAATCTGCCACCAAGGGGAAAATGCAACAAGGGACTGTTAGGAAGGGGAATAATATGAATGGATTAGGGACTATGAAGAGGGATTTTATTTAGGGAGTAGGGAGTTTAGGAGATTTTATATAGAGTAGGGTTTGGGGTGTTAGGAAAATTTATATGGGGTAGGGTTTTGGGGTTTTACCTTTGACAAATGTGAGGAGGGGATAGGGAATAGGATTTTAGTAGCATTTTAGGATAGGGAGAAATGGAAAAAGTAGAATAAGGAAGAAGGGAATGAGGGCAAGAAGGAAAAATGAAAATGGAGGAAGAACCTTGGCACCAACACAATGAGTTTGTAACCCTAACATCATTTGCTTTGATGATTTTAGGTGGTAGGGTTTAAGAGTTTTTGTGCAACCATAAGCCGCCATGAACTATCATCATACTAACATAAAAATGGATGAAACACTGAGATATTGACCCCACCTGGAAAATTCAAGGAATTGAAGGCAATTGGTTGCAAATTTTGAGCAAAATCAGCCTTGGCAGCTCTATGCACCGCGCCTTCCCAGTGCGCTGCGCTAGTGTAAATTTACACTGGAAATTTTCTCCCAGTGCATCGCACCTCCCATGTGCACCGCGCCTTTTTCCAGGTGACTTTTGGAGGCCTTTTTGATGTCCAAATTGGGTGTCGGATAGCTCGTTCAAAGGGTTTTTGAGTCTACTTTCCAACCCAGCTAGATTTTTTCAATTTAGAGTTCATTTGCCCTATCAAAAATCAAATCTCCCAAGACAGGTCAAAATGTGCCAAATGAGGCTACCTCAAGGCAAAGTGCTGTTACAGTCAACTTTTGAATGAATTTATCAACTCCAAATTGAGCTCATGATAGCTCTTTGGAAATCACTTTGTGTCTAGTTATCATTTAACTCATCAATCAAGTCATTTGGCCAACCAAGCTAGGAGAAAAATTGATTTTCCCAAGGTCACTTCAGAGGTGCATCAATTCTCCCGAGGCGATTGTAATTTTGACATTTCTCTAGATCCATGACACCTGTGTAAAAGGTGAAGGATTTTTTTCTTCCTTGGATTGTTGTGGACAAAAACCTCTCTCAGTTTTCCCAAACTCATCTTTTCTTGCTCAGAAACATCATTGGCGTAAAACCTATCCCGATGTGTGGAACAAGAGATTTGTCGAAATGAAGCGAAATGAAGGGGATAAGTGGCTTCTAAATTCTTGGGAAAATTCTTGGAAGTAGGGAGGGATGCTAAGAAGTAGGGGAAAGTGGAATTTCAAAGATTGAGTGAGGGGAAGGGGTCCAAAAAGGCAAAACACAGGTCCAACCTAGAAAATTTCCAGGTTGTAGAAAGAAACTACGGTTTGTGCGAAAATGAGGAATTTGGGGGATCTCAGTGATGGGAAGTGTTTGATAAGGTACTTTAAGGATAGGGGAAGGTGTATGAACATCAGGGTACAAGTTTTGCTGATGAATTGACCATCCAAGAGAAATTGTCTTCAAAACCCTAGGAGAGGGAAATGACCTTACCTAGGTGCAATTGAAGCATGAACAAGGTGTAAAATGACCCAGTGGAACTTGACATGATAATGACAACCCTCTGAATGATGGTACACTCAGTTGAACAGTGACATGGACTAACATTTGGACAACTTTGACTGGAGTAAAAGCAAACCCTAGACCTAGTACCTAGTGACCAAATTTTGCTTGAAGACTCACTGAAATGATAAAATTTGACCTTGACACCTTAAAATCACTTTGTAAGAGCATGTTTGATCTCTTCCGGAGGACTAAAAAGACCGACTCTAACACCCACCATGGTGCTTACCCAACATTCAAGTTTGAATACGTGTCACATGACCTTGGTTTTACTTTTGCCTTCAATATCCTTTATTACATGAAACATTAACCCAAGGTTGTTACAACCATGCAGTTTGACATTCTGCTGATGAAAAAAATCCATTTTTTTAAGTTTTATCAATTTCTTATGAGCTTCTAATAATTCCTTAGTAATCTCTATTTTTGGTGATTTAATGACATTTTTGGTTGATCTCCAATATAGCTATTTACACTATTTTTACATGATAACATTGTTGCTTTATAAATGCCCACCCAATGACTGTACACGTACATTTTCTATAATCCCATTTCTTTCATGTTATGCAACCCATCCCTTCAATATGCCATATAGACCTCATTTGTACATATAGTCATCAAATGAAGGATAATATGGATCTTTCATGGTCATCACCTTTTTCTTTGTTTTACATATGCCTTTTAGTCCCTAGCCATTATGTAGAAATTGTGTTATTTCTTCTAATCCATTAGGTATATTTTCTTCTTTAAATAAATTCTGTGACATTTGAATGTTTGACATTAAGCCCACTAATTGTTCATTTAACCTCAATTCTCAATAAAAGATATGGGTTAACTTATTTTTTCTACATTCATGATTGCTTTAAAATCAAACTCTAAGAACAATAGTGACCTTCTATATTCCCTTCCTGACGCATATATTATTTGACAAGATACTTTAAAGTTTGAGGATATGTATAAAATGGTATATCTATCTATCTATCTATCTATCTATCTATCTATATATATATATATATATATATATATATATATATATATATATATATATATATATATATGAATTTTTATAGTGAGAGAACATATATATCATTCAAATAGGATTTTTGATTTTTCTGTATATTAATTTCTCTCAACTTTGTTCATTCACTAAATTGCATAAAATATTTAATGGTTGATTTTCTTTTCTCTTTAATTCAACATTGGTCCTACATTAAGGATTAACGCATTCATATGGATTGAAATAACTCAAGAACAGAAAGGTGATATGTGAAATTTGTTTTAAAAAATAGTTGCAAATTTAACATTAGAAGAAATTCTCAATAATTATACTTGCTAAGTTTTAAGTTTGTTTTTTTCTAAATAATATCACTAATTAATTATCAATTGACATTATAAAGACTTTCTTATATTAAATAATCAAATTTTAAATTTTTTTAATCATTAATACTAATAAATGAATATAATATTTAAATTCATTATACATAGTCAAATCATTGAAATAAATTTACCACTAATAACTTATTAATTCTTAAAAGAGCTTTACTACATTTTTTAAAAGACATTTGTTGTAGTAGCTACAAACACCCTCCAAAAATTTTCCTTAGCTTTGTTTTGGAGCCTCCCTACCAACCATCCTAAGCAGCATGTCTTGCAATGTCAATTACACAAGCTTCAGTGGTTTTCTAGCAGATTGCCAGCCTGTGCATGATAGCTTGTTGCATCCCCCTCACAGGTTGTTTCTCGGGTCTTTGTCAAGCTACAGGCTAAGAAACTCCCTTAAGATATTGCGCAATTCTAGAGGGGAACCAACCTTCCCTATATTGCGCAATCCTCTCTCGTAGCCTATTGGGCTCCAGAATTGCGCAATTTTCCCTGTCAACCTTCACTCGAAAAACTATGCAATATGTCCCAACAAGGCTAATCAGCCTAGAAATTGCACAATTCTAGGTAGTAGTCAGCTCCTCAGCCCATAAATTATGCAATCCTTCTAGGCAGCCAGCCCAACTCCCTCCCAGAAATGCACAAGTTTTCCCCTTAGTCAAACAGCCTGCTTCATTGGGTTGACTAGTTCCACTCGGGACTGAGAAAACTTAACTTCCATGCATGGGTTGATTTTTCCCGAAATAGAAAAAATAAACGTGAAAAAAACATCCCTAGATTTTAGGGAGCTATTTTAGCGGCTGGAAGTTACATGAAAAAATCGTTTTAGAATCTTTTCTCCAAGTCTCGCTTTTTCCTAGATTTCCGGCATGCACTTTTAGGCCTCAAACTTATCTATTCGATGCTATAGAGCTCGCTTATTCACATCAATATTGGAGCTCTAAAATCCCAGAACACATCCAAGAGTATTCAACAGATCCATCTCAGCTATTTATGGGTAAGTCCTCTTAACTTTTCTGTTGCAGCATTTCTGTCACCTTCTGTGTTTTGGCTTGTCTGAGTGTTGCTTGCTTGATTTTTGTGAACGATTGCTATCGTTTGCATGTATATTAGCTTGTACTAGCACCATTTCATTTTTCATTAGCATCTCACTATTGTCGCATGCATGACACTATTTTGCATGAACGATCACTGATTCAGCGACTCACTTCACACACATGTATGGTGTTTCGTTTCCTGAATATTTCATTCAATGTTTGCATGCACAATCATTCACTCTTTCTTACACTCAATATCGCCAAGAATTCACATTCACATTCACTTACAGTTGCCCGTCTTTGGGTCTGGACATCCTTGGACTGGACTCTACCTCACCAAGACAACATTGCATAATCCTGAGAGGGAAGGCTTTGCCTTCCTCTCAGAAAATTTGCATTTCTGCCCAGTGACTGCCCTCTAGTATTGCATTGCAAAATTTTGAGAGGCAGTGACTGTTGGCCCAGAAAATTGTGCAATGGAGTCATTGGGTCTGCAATCCTTGCTAGCAGAAATTACGCATTGTGCAATTCCAACAGCCATCTAGCCTCCAGACAGCCCAAACTTCCTTTTGCACAGTTCTGGTAGCCAGCCTCTTGGCCCCCCAGGAAAAATTGTGCAATCCTTGCCAATCAATCCCCAATTATGTTGCATGTTGTTCCTCAATTTTTATTTGGTTTTAGTTGACAGATTTATTGCCATGCATGATGCTATGTCTTCAGATCTAGTAGGTGTTCATCCACCTCTCAGTAGTTTAGGATCAATGGCCTCCAAGAGATCAGGATCAAAGGACACTGACGGAAGTGCAATTGGAGCAGCAGTAGAGTGAGTGTCTACAAGTTTGCTAATCTATGAAGACACCAAGATAATTGTAGACAAGGACATCAAGCTCAAATGGCAAGAGGTCAATGATGCAATTGAAGGAAAATTTGTGGAAGATCTTGAAGACCGTTAGGTCTATGTGAACATCCACAAGTCCGGCTTGTACCGGATTTCATTCAGGTATCCCCTGCTACCATAGATGGACATGATACATTGGATCGTCTCTCACACTGATCCCGAGATGATGACATTGAGAAGTGTCAACGGGGTGGATATTTCTACCTTCAGGGCACAGGAAAGTGAATAGATGTGTCATATGTCAAAGCCCATGATCACCATGGAGATAGTCTTCATCATACCCAACAACAATGCCAACTCCAGAGATATCTTGAATAAATGGGTGAAGGAGCCAGCCAAATTTAGGATGATATCCAACCAGGTCTACAAGACAAAGATACCTCGTAAGGTGTATCAATACTTGTTCATATTTTCATGTCATTTGTATGGAAAAGAGAGCATGGAAACCTTCCCATAGAGTTGGGTGATCACGTTGGACCAATTGGGTAGAGAACGCAAAGAATGCAACTGGTCCAACATGTTGGCTCACCAGCTGAAGTAACAGGTAGCAAGAGCTCGATAGATACCGAAAGATATGCAAGCATAAATCTACATGTCTACTTACATATTGGATGAAATCTATGTCCATCAAGATTTCCTGGGCTTGTAGTGGGCATGGACATCGGCGGAGACCTCTATGAACACTTATTGTAAGATATTGCCTAAATGAAGCATCAGAGGAGTTATCACATAGATGTCCGATCATTTTGTCACCCGAGTGTACAAGATGAAACAAGAACCACCTTGTATGTCGAAGTTAGCAACAGAGGCACTGATTGGTATAGTAGATTGGTATGCCTCACCATCTAGCACCTTCATACGAATGTACAGCATGGAGAAGCCTTTGCATTTTCTACCAAATTTTTCCTTGGACAAACTCATCATGCAGGGAGTATTATATCACATCTCAGCAGGGTTTCAAGCCAGGCTGCACTAGAAGAAGAAGGAACCTTAGCTCGCTCTTCCGTTGCAGATCAAGTTATACGAGATACAGAATTTCAAGCATCCAGATGCCGAAGCAAAATAGATGAATAAATATCCATTTGATGCCCGAAGTTACAATTCGTATGACCCACATTGTCTTCTGAAAGACCACTGCATGAGAGTACAATTTACTTGGATCCATAGGGCATGTCATTGGCTGGAGGAAGACCCATGGAGATACTGTCACAGCTTCTCCAGACCCAATGAACTGGTCGGCCTTGATGTGGAGTGGTTAGTGAAGCAGCGTGAAGCAACAACTCAGAGAGAACTAACTGAAGTAGTGGTAGAGGTAAACATACCATTACGCGACAAGGGCAAGAGGAAGATTGTCGACAACATGGAGGAGGAACAAAGCTGCAAGTTCTGAGTAGACCCACTTGTGCAGAAAGCAGTTTTGGAAATAGAGGCGAAGAGGCAATAACAAGATAAGAGGATTGTGCAAAGGCATAGAGAAAAATGGAGAATGGAGGAAACAGAGAAGGATTTGCATGAGTTGAAGGAGCAACTCCAGAAGGAACAAGAGTTACGAAGACAAGAGAAGGAAGTGCAACAAGAAAAGGTACATCATGGGTGCAACATGTAAAAATATATGAAATTGCACACGTATAGCTAGTCGACTCATCCGAACAGCTGGCATCAGGAAGACAGGGTGAGCCATCACAGGAATAGGACTTTTCTCAAGAGATTTAATAAGCACTTGAGCAGATGGATACAAACATGGAGCAAAAGGAGTTAGAGAGAGACATCGACCTCATGCCTCACCACCAAGAAATTGATCCACCAACTTCACCGGATCCAGGAGTAGAGCAGGTACCACGCGACCAAGGAGACACTGAGATCCTTGGAGACAATTTGAAGGAGGAGATGCACAACATCTCATTCAATGAGTCCCAACATAGAGTTGTGCAATCTTGTAGAGTTTCGACTCCGGATGATCACACATCTCCTGCATAGTTTGAGGAAAAAGTGATTGTGTTTGATGTGCGTAAACATACAACAACATTGGTAGATGCTACTAGAGCATATGCCGAAGCCACTACCTCGATTGTTCACTTCCTGATAGCTGAGAATGAGTGAATGGCTAATGAATTACAGATGGCCAAGTAGGGAGGAGAATTGGTTACAGCATCTGCCCAAGTAGAGGTGAAGAAGGAAATATTGGATGAAGTATTGTCTCTTGACACAGTCATGCGAGTGTTGTATTCCAAGTTTGGTACTGTGCATAAGGCAGTTGTCCACCACAATGGTTGGCAACACTGATGTGCAAGGAGAGCATGCACCTTATTGAACGTGCATGCTCCTATTGATTACACGCAAACATGGAAAATGAGATAGAAGGGAGTCTCGTTAGACTTGCCTAAGATGATGAAGCCCAGAGCGGTCGAGCTAAAGGCATGCATCCAGAGTCAGATCCAGAACTATGAAGATCTCCCATAGCTCATCACTAGTCTATAGGCTTCCCATGCATGGGTATTCAGGAGTATGGATGTTGTTGTGCACACACATGCGATCCCATATATTGGGACACTCACCCACGCGAAGACAAAGTCATAGGTCCGACAGGAGCTTGACTCATACTTTGATGAGTTGATGTGCATAGCAACTAACCTAGACTTGGTGATCTGTGTAGACACCATGCATAAGTATGTTGCTAGTCTTGATGCACTCAAGACAATGATCTGCATACTATCAAACGAGTTGGACAGAGGAGCCTGAGCAGTGTACCCAGATGCTATGGAGGCAAGAATTCATTTCCAAAAAGATGTCACTTTAGAGTACACGGACACCATCATGGACTACCGAGCTTGGCATCAATTCGCTATTGTCGACCACCATGAGGATGTTGAAGATTTGTCTTCTCATAGTTTTCCGAGTCATAGTGATGTCTTGCATGGCTTGCACAAGCCTATTTTGTCTCACATGGGTACATGTGGAGATTATATGTAATGTCTTGTCAAGTGTAAATTCAAGTTTCGATAGTTGGATGTAACAGTCATAGGGTAGATGAACTGTCACAAAGGGGAATGTCAAGGGCCACCCCACCCTTTGCTATAAATAATCCATCATAACTCGTTGTAGAGGGTTTTGGTCATCCAAGCTTCTAATAGGAGTATCTTAGAGAAAGCTTGGACAATATTGTAACAAGCCTTGGCTTCTCCACTGTGCAAAGCTAGTATATCTATTTGGAGGAGAAGGCAGTTGTGGTTGTAACGTTTTGCTATCGGAACTAGTGGTTGGACATGGATGTATTGTATGACTGGAACTTACACTTCTTAATATAATGTATCCAACACATTTCATGCATATTTCGTATTGTATTCCAGTTATCTTTCTTACTCTAAATGATATATGTATTTGTTTCCTTACACATGCAAGTATGGACTATTCTGTATAAGTATGCATGAATCTTACTGAAATGTGTTGATTGGTTGAACCAACACTTTGGATTGCATGCTAACTTGCTTTATAGCTTGTGATGCATATTTGCTCGTGTGTTCCCTTCCAAGCCGCATACCATTACAGGTTTCCGAGAGGCGCACTCACCCCACTTTCCATGTGTTAGAACCATTCATGCACCTTCCTTGACTTGCCGTAGCTGTCACACCCTTGCTACTAATAGGGACATCTTACTTTTCCTCTGTGTGAAACCATGGTCAAGGTGATACTGTACGACCCACTACAGGGACTCCTACACCAAATGGTCTAATGTCTAATTGGGACTTCTTACCGGGGAGATCCCCTGACATGTTGGTGGGTCCAACACCATCGACATTTCTGACGCTAGAAGGAGGGCCAGATGACAAGCTGTGTCCTCTCATCCTATTTTGAACCTTTGCACATATATCATGGATTTTGTTACACTCCTCCCTCCATGATGTTTTTCGCATGTTGAACCTCTTCATATCACATGGGACTTCAAAGATATCTTATCTGAATTCATGTATGATGGTGAAGGTGAAGTGGTCTGACCTGTTTTCTTACATGACTTCCTTGCCATGCTTGACGAGAAAGATGGATGTTCTAATGAATAGGTCAGTCTACTGCCTGCATAAGCACTTCGTGAAGTCCCATGACGATGGTTCTGCAGGCTACCAGTTGACAGTGTGAACTCACTTGACAATTTTTGTGATCTCATTGAAGATACTTTCCATCATTTTGATCTAAAACATCTTGACCAAAAACTGTTACAACAATGGAAGGCCCCGCATGAATCACCTGATGATTTTTGGTAGCACTTCTGTGTTTTGTAGTTTCAAGCTCTAAGAAGCCAGATGAAATTCCAGTATCTCATTGATAGGTTTGAGTCTTGTCTTATCAACTCTGTCAATCCCAAAAGGAAATATGAGCCAAATCCTAGCTCAACATAATTCAATGATGGAGTTGTGCAATCACAAATGGACACGGTCACTGTCACAAGTGACTGTCTGCTGACCCCTCATCAAATAACTCCACCAATGTAGAGTGATGTGGTAGAATAAGCACACACATCTGTTCAACTAGCACATCTTCAAAACATCACTTAACTTAATTTTCGTGCAGATGTGGTTGTGAATCCATCGAGTTGTCACATGCATTTTGTACCACAACCTCCGTCTTTGTACTCGGATGATCCTCCGGATGATACTGTCTTGTGTTCTTCCATTCTGGACTCTACACTTGTTGTCAATGAGGATCAAGCCATCGACAGAGTTGGTGTTGCACAAACAAAATTCATTCTCATTCATGAAGAGTATGTCCGGGAGCTTGAGCATCAACACTTGACAAAGGATGACTCCTTTCTATCTGAGCCTCCTCCGTTCTTCCCTGACCTCTTTGGTGAACCTTCCATCCATGATTTTTCATGTGTACCTCCACCTAGAGACACACCCATCGTTGATCACTCGCAGGACACACCAGATGTCATTCCATCATCCTACAATGGAGAGGATAAGTTATTCATTGAAAATCCACTTGAATTTTCATCTTCCTTTTTTAGAAATACTGAGGGTGAATTTGTCTGCTTCTCATCTACCCATTTGTTTGATTCATCAGATCATGAGGATGCTGATAAAATCACTGAATTTACTGATTGTATTTGTCATGATCTATTTTCTCTCGTATTTGATCATGATGATGATTCTATCTCAGTTGATTTTTGGAAGCCACCAGTTTATGATGATCTATCTTTCGATGAAGTCGAAACCGCCTAGACTGTCAAGGCACTTCAACCTGAGCTAATGGTTATGTCAGGCCCCACTGTCCTGAGGTTGGTTTCACTTCTAATCAAGAAATTGTTGAAACACCCAAGGCTTCTCATCACTCATTTGTATGCATTGAAGATCATTCTCACACATAGATCATACTTCCTCCACTCGAACTACATGATCCCATCATTCATGCATTGGAGGAATATTACATTGCAAGCACACTTGCATGACAAAAGTTCTTTTTGTTTCTTTTGTTTGCTTGCATGTCACAGTCAAGAGTATGCATATGCTTAGCAACTGAATGTAGTGCCACACAACACCATGACAAGTCCATAGACTGGATGTCATGTAATTGTACTCACTTATGTTCTATGGACACATTGAAACACAGAGTGTATTTGTCTTCATTGTTATATCTTTCTTGTTTGCTAGTTTGCACAACCGGGTTACTCGCGAACCATGACTTCACCAACATCGGTCAACCAGTGCGCGAGTGGCTGCATTGGAGGTATCACTTCACATGATTAGGCCCATGCATTGTTAACTTAGGAGTAGGAGTAGTTTTTTCTTTGGTTGTTTACCTGCATGCTTATTTTCTTACTTTCTTCGCTTCTCTATTTTTTTGTTTGCTTGTTTGCTTACCTGCTTTGCTTTCACATTTACTTCTGCTTTCACTTTGTTTTATGTTTGTTTTCTTATTTCGTGCTTGTAGGTTAGTTTCGCATGAAACCGTGTGTGACTCTTGAAACAAGCTAGGTAAAGTACAAGAGGACTTGTACAACTATCACTACTTGGTTATTTGTCGTCCTGCCTCTATATGAAGAACTTGTTATCTTCATTCCATGATTCACCAATGGAAAATATGTACTGTTCAAAGTGAAACTTGGTGAAAACACAATGCTTGCATGCTAACTATTGTCACCTACTCTAGTCAATTGTTTGTGGGTTAGCCTTTGGCAGCTCACTCAAGTAGGGTAAGGTGAGGGGGAAAACCTTAACATGCATGTCAGAGGTATATAACAAACTACTTCTCTAAAGGAATAACCTCTTATAATCTCAATAAGTTGGGATCCCTCTTCCACCTCTGAAATGAATAAGGGCTATGCACAGTTATGAAAAATGAAAAAAATTAAAAGTGAAAAATGAATAATGAAAAATGAATAAGGTGAAAGAAGAGAAAGGCTTCCTGCACAAAGAGGTGATGCAAGTAACTCTGTTGGGGTACTGTCCAGGGCTACTAGTAGCGGAGCAAAACCAGAGATGAAACTAAAACTCTGATGACTATACTTCTTGTGCACGGATATACCCCTCAACCCCAATCAAAAAAACTGTGTTGGAATGACTTGGAATGTGTGTCAACCGACCAAGGGCTTGGTAGATGCTACATCTTAAAATCAAGCAAGTGTGGAAAACAAGATGAACTAAGAACTTAACAATACTTCTAGAGGTCTTAGACTTTCTTTTCACAAACAAGGTCCATTCAGAGAGCTAGAGTTCTACCAGTGTTTCACCAAGTGTTGTAGCAGCTACAACCACCCTCCAAATTTTTTCCTTAGCTTTGTTTTGGAGCCTCCCTACCAACCATCCTCAACAACATGTCTTGAACTATCAAGTGCACAAGCTTCAGTGGTTTTCTAGAAAATTTCCAGCCTGTGCATAATAGCTTGTTGCATCCCCCTCACAAGTTTTGGTGAGACTCGGTATTGCAACAAGAATGTTGCAACTCCCAATGCTACCGACTTTAAATTATCAGCCCAGGGTTCATACAGAATTAAGAGGTATTGGCACTATATGTGCAACATACAATGTGTCCTTCCTTTGTTGTCATGATGTAATGGAGTGCATGTACGAAAATCAAACCCTAAACTAATTACAGAAAATGAACTAAAATGGAAACACTAACCTATTGCAAGAAATAAAGTACAACGAAAGAAACATATGCTAATTGCATAAAGATCATAAACTAAATGTAAAAGAAACCTAAATTAACCCTATTTATCACATGTGATGATTTAAACTAACTGAGCATGGAATCTTATCTAGAGAGTGCTAACTGTTGTGCGCATGAAGAAATATAAAATAACTTTTTCCTTTTTATCTTTTTGCTTGAAAAATGTAAATGCTAATCTTGCTTGGTTCTTTGGTAGGGGAGATAGGTGTGGACGAAAAGGAGTATAATGGTTCATATCGCTTGGAGGGTATGTAGGGGCCTAATCCTGGCTTCTAGTGATTATTTTTCTCAATTCAGGCTCAAAACAAGCCACTACAAGTTTTCCTACAGGATGTCTACACGAACTACTAGTTCCTACAAGATGTCTATAGGGTCCCCTATTTTATTACAAAAAGTAAGTCGAAACCTTAGGAAGTGGTCTAAAATGTGGACTAGAGATTGGGAATGGTGGATAATAGAATAATAGGTATGGAGGTGGTGGAAACTACCCAGAACTCAAGAAAGGGCTTCAAGATGGGTATATTTTCTCAATGGAAATGCCAATTTTTGCTCATAAAACAAGAATTTTGATTAAGACTTTAGTGGATTTTGGCGACATGGGTAGATGAGGCTTCAATGAGGTGAATGAGATGAGGTGTCCCTGCAAAGTAGAATCTCCTAAAGCACACATTATTGTCTACATATATCCTCAAATTCATCTATACATGGGAAATATTTATTAAATTACTAAAAAAAATCAGAAATTCGAGAACTAGTGATCTAGTAAATCTATCAAATGCCTAACCTAATCAAGTGAAAATTCAATGGGGTAAATTTTTTTATTAAATCAAATGTTTTTGTGATCTAATGCAAGTGGAACCAACTCGATCGAATCTCATTAGCATACTCTATAAAATAGCAGAAATGTATTGTTCTTTCACATAAAGGAGTTCGAGAAATCTAGATTTGGGAATAAGAAGACTAATCCACGTAGCTCAATGATTAATATGACCTTCCAAAGCTTTTCCAAGGATGAAATGATGCTTTTGATCCTGAAAAATAACTTGCATCAACCGTTTAACCCAATCCTACAACAAGAAATCATTAATACTATATGCAAAAATGGAAAGAAAAAAGAATAAGAGATGCATGTGAATACGAAGTGAAAAGAAGAAAAGAAAATGATAGAAAAGGGCTCTAAGGCTCCTGGGATGGCCAATCCCAAGGAAACTCAAAGTCCTATGGAGGAGAACAAGATTTAGAAGCTGAACATGACACCAATCTTCATTATTTTCATCAATACAATTACATCCCTCCAAGAAAATACAATGGAGCTGCAAACATATGCGTTCTCTCCATAAGAATACGAATCAAAATATTTCTCTAGAGGCAAATTCGACTTGGTACTTATACAAAATGATTATGAATCATTCCCCATGAAAGGAGGAATCTTTCCCCACAAAAATCCTTTGATTAGTGGATTTGGTTCCCAATACTAGGAATCTGCATTAAATGGCAAGGAACACATTCCTAGATTTGCTCAATCATTGGAGTTCCACAATATGTGCCATAATTCCAGAATATATTATTTATTTATTACTTAATATTGATCCTCCTGTGGTAGGGAGAAAGTCCCTAAATTATCTCCTCCTCCAAATCTTCATAATCTACCCAATATTTTCATAATATTCCACAAAAATAAATAATGTTACGTACAAATATGAAATTATTCATAAACCTTCCTAAGGAATATATTAAAGTTAAAAATACATTATCTAATGCAAAAAGAGAGGTTTAATATGCTAAAGGATGGTTCGATGGGCCTTAATTTATGTTTAATTTAGAGGCATGGGCGTTAATTTGTGTCTAATTTAGAGGCCCATCAGGTTGTTTCTCCAGACTTCGTCAAACTGCAAGCTGAGAAGCTCCCTCAAGAAATTGTGTGATTCTGGAGGGGAACCAACCTTCCCTCCACAAATTGCGTAATCCTCTCTAGTAGCCTGCTGGGCTTTAGAATTATGCAATTCTGCCTGTCAACCTTCACTGGAAAAATTGTGCAATTTGTCCCAGCAGAGCAGCTTAGCCCAGAAATTGTGCAATTCTAGGAAACATTCAACTTCTCAACCCAGAAATTGTGTAATCCTTATGGGCAGCCAACCCAGCTCCCTCTCAGAAATGCACAAATTTTCCCCTCAATCAAGCACGTTGTTGCACGTGCCATTGTATTGTCTAGTTCCTACCAGGACCAAGAAAACTTGACTTGCATGCATCAGCTGCTTTTTCACGAAATAGAAAAAAGAAACATGCAAAAAGAATCCCTAGATTTTAGGGAGATATTTTTAGCAGTTGGGGGTTACATGCAAAGATCATTTTAGAATCTTTCCTCCAAGTGTTGCATTTTCCTAGATTTGTGGCATGCATGTCTGAGCCTCAAACTTATTAATTCGACACTTTATAGCTCACTTATTCACATTGATCTTGGAGCTCTGACCTCCCACAACACATCAAGGAGTCTTCAACACATCCAGCGCAACTATTTACGAGTAATTCCTCTTAACTTGTCTTTTGCAGTATTTATGTTTCTTTCTATGTTTTGGCTTGTGTGAGTGTTCTTTTCTTGATTTCTTTGAACGCTTGTTGTCATTTGCATGCATATTAACTCATACTAGAATTGTTTCAATTTTCATTGGCATCCTACTGTTGTCACATGCATGACACTGTTTTGCACGAACAGTCGTTGATTCGATGACTCGCTTCACAAACATGCATGTTGTTCCATTTCCTAAATCTTTCATTCAATGTTTGCATGCATGATAATTCACTCCTACTTACACTCAATATCACCTTGCATTCACATTCATATTTGCTTTTAGTTGCCCGTCGGCGGGCCTGGGCAGCCTTGGCTGGGACTCTGCCTCACCAAGAAAACATTGCACAATCCTGAAAGGGAAGGCTCTACCTTCCTATCGGGAAATATGCATTTTTGCCCAATGACTATCCTCCAATATTTCATCACACAATTCTAAGAGGCAGTGACTTTTGGCCCAGAATATTGCACAATGTAGTCACTGGGCCTGCAACCCTTGCCAGCAAAAGTTACAAATTGTGCAATTCCAACAACCAACAGGCTACCCTAGATTGTGCATTGGAGACAATTCTAGTAGCCAGCCAGCCTCCAGATAGCCCAGAGTGACTTTTGCACAGTTCTGGCAGCCAGTCTCCCGGCCTCCTAGGAAAAATTTCGTAATTATTGCCAGTCAATCCCTGGTATGTTGCATGTTGTTCCTCAAGTTTTCTTTGGTTTTAGCTGACAGATTTCTTCCCATGCATGTCACTATGTCTCCAGCTCTAGCAGGTGTTCGTACACCTCTCAACAATTGAGGATCAATGGCCTCCAAGAGAGCAGGAATAAAGGACACTGATGGAAGTGCAACTGGAGTAGCAGTTGAGCGAGTGTCTACATTTTTGACGATCTATGAAGACACTAAGTTGATTGTAGACAAGGACTTCAAGATCAAATGGCAAGAGGTCAATGATGCATTTGCAGGAACATTTGGGGAAGATCTCGAAGACTACTAAGTCTATATGAACATCCACAAGTCCATCTTGTACCAGATTGCATATAGGTATCCCGTGCTCCCATGCACGAACATGATACATTGGATCATCTCGCACACTAATCCCGAGATGATGACATTGAGCAGTGTCAGCGGGACAAAGATTGCTACCTTTAGGGTACAGGATTATGAATAGATGTGTCATATGTCGAAGCCCATAATCACCATAGAGACACCCTTCAACATACCCAACAGTAATGCCAGCTCCAGAGATATCTTGAAGAATTGGGTGAAAGAGATGTCCAAATTCAGGATGACACCCAACCAGGTCAACAAGACGAAGATACTGTGGAAGGCATATCAATACTTGGTCATATTTGCATGTTGCTTGTATGGCAAAGAGAGCACGAAAACCTTCCCGTAGATTTTGGTGATCGCGTTGGACCAACTGGGTAGAGAAGGCAAAGCATGCAATTGATCTGACATGTTGGCTCACCAGATGAAGGAACATGTAACAAGAGCTTGACAGTTACCCAAAGGTATGCAAGTAGAAATCTACATGGCCGCTTACATCTTGGATGCAATTTGTGCCAGCCAGGAGTTCCTGGGCTTGAAGTGGGCGTAGACATCGATGGAGACCTATGTGAACAATTATTATAAGATTTTGTCCAAATATAGCTTCAAAGGAATTATCACACAATTTTCCAATCATTTTGTCACCTCGGTGTACAAGACGATCAGGATCCACCCTACATGTCGAAGGTAGCAATGGAGGCACGGATTGGTATAGAAGATTGGTATGCCTCACCGTCTAGCACCTTCATATAGATGTACAATGTGGAGAAGCCTTCACATGTTCTACTGAATTTTTCCTTGGACATATTCGTGATGCAGGAAGTATCATATCACATCTCGACAGGGTTGTTAGCCAGTTTGCACTGGAAGAAGAACGCACCTTGGTCCGCTCTTTCATTGTAGATTAGGTTATACGAGATACATAATTTCAAGCATGGAGATGTCAAAGCAGAAAAGATGAAGAAATATCCATTCGATGCCCGAAGAATCCATATCACCTCCATTGTCTTGTGAAAGACCACTCCATGAGAGTATAGTTTACATGGATCCACGGGGCATGCCATTGGGTAGAGGAAGACCCATGGAGATGCTATCATAGCTTCTCCAGACCCAATGAACTGGTCATCCATGCTGTGGAATGGTTAGTGAAGCAACGTGAAGAAGCATCCCGGAGAGCACTAGCTTAAGCAACAATAGAGGTAAACATACCAATGCACAACAAGGGCAAGAGGAAGATTGTCGATAGCATGGAGGAGGAAAAAAGTTGCAAGTTCTGAGAAGGCCCACTTGTGCAAAAAGAATTTTTTGAAATACAGGTGAAGATTCAACAGCGTGATGAGAGGAATGTACAAAGGCAAAAGAGAAAAACGGAGAATGGAGTAAACATAGAAGGAGTTGCATGAGTTGAAGGAGCAACTCCAGAAGGAACAAGAGTTGCACAGACAGGAGAAGGAAAAACAATAGGAACAAGTACAACAAGGGGCTTAACATGTACAAATAGATGAAACTACACCCGTACAGGTATTCAACTCATCCGAACAGCTGGCATCAGGCAGATAGGGTGAGCCATCACAGGAAGAGGACTTTGCTCAAGAGATTGAACAAGCCTTTAGCAAATGGATATGTACATGGAGCAATAGGAGTTAGAGCAAGACATAGACATCATGCCTCACCACGAAGAGGTCGATCCACCAACTTCACCGGATCCAGGAGCAGAGCAAGTTCCAACTGACTAAGGAGACACTTAAATCCTTGGAGACAATCCGGAGGAGGAGATGCACAACATCTCATTCAATGAGTCCTAATCTAGATTTGTGCATTCTCGCAGAGTGTTGACTCTGGATGATCACACATCTCATACACAGTTTGAGGAATGAGTGATCATGTGTGACGTGGACAAACATCCATCAGCATTGGCCGATGCTACAAGAGCATATGCCGAAGCCACTAGCTCAAGTGTTCGCTTCCTGATAGTTGAGAACAAGTGAATGGCTAAGGAATTATAGATAACCAAGCACGAAGGACAATTTGTTACAACGTCTGCCCGAGAAAAGTTGAAGAAGGCAATATTGTTTGAAGTATTTTCACTTGACACAGTCATGCGGGAGTTGTATTCCAAGTTTGGTACCTTGCATAAGGAAGTTTTCCATCTCAACGTTTGGCAGTAGTGATGTGCAAGGAGAGCATGTATCTTATCAAACATGCATGTCGTTTTTGATTACATGCAAACATGGACAATGAGACACAAGGGAGCCTCGTTACACTTGCCTAAGATGATTAAGCCCAGAGCGGTCAAGCTGAAGGCATGCATCCAGAGTCAAATCCGAAACTATGAAGATCTCCTACAGCTCATAACTAGTCTATAGGATTCCCATGCATGGGTATTCTGGAGTATGGATGTTATTTTGCGCACACATGTGATCTCATCTATTGGGACACTCACCTAGGCGAAGACAAAGGCACATGTCTAACTGGAGCTTGACTCATACTTTGACAAGTTGATGTGCATAGCCACCAGCCTAGACATGGCAATCAGTGCAGACACTATGCACAAGTATGTTGTTGGCCCGACCACACTCAAGAAAACGATGTGCATTCTATCAGATGAATTGGATAGAGGATCCCGAGTATTGTACCCAGATGCTATGGAGGCAAGAATTCGTTTCCAGAAAGATGTCACTTTAGAGTACATAGACACCATTGCAAACTACCGAGCTTGGCATCAATTCGCTAATATTGACCACCATGAGGATGTCGAAGAGATGGTCTTCTCATAGTTGTCTAAGTCATAGTGATGTTGTGCATGGCTTGTTCAAGCCTATTTTGTCTCACATGGGTACATGTGAAAATTGTATATAATGCCTTGTCAAGTGTAAGTTCAAGTGTCAATAGTTGGATGTAACAGTCATAGGGTAGATGAAGATTCATGAGGGTAGATGAACTATCACAAAGGGGAATGGCAAGGGCCACCCCACCCTTTGCTATAAATAGTCCCTCATAATTCACTATATAGGCTTTTGGTCAGCCAAGCTTCCGATAAGAGTATCTTAGAGAAAGCTTGGAGAATATTGTAATGAGCCTTGGCTTCTCCACTGTGTAGAGCTAGTATATCTCTTTGGAGGAGCAGGCGGTTTTGGTTGTAACGTTCCCCTATTGGAACTAGTGATTGGACATGGATGTATTGTATGACAGGAACTCACGCTTCTTAATATAACAGAGCCAACACATTTCGTGCATATGTCGTATTGTATTCCAACTATCTTTCTTACTCTAAATAATATATGTATTTCTTTTCCTTACGCATGCATGTATGGACTATTCTGTCTGATTCCTAGTGAGTCCTACATGGCTTGCTCAAGCCTATTTTGTCTCACATGGGTACATGTGCAAATTGTATGTAATGTCTTGTCAAGTGCAAGTCCAAACGTTGATAGTTGGATATAACGGTCATAGGATAGATGAAGAGTCACAAAAGGGAATGTCAAGGGTCACCCCACCCTTTGCTATAAATAGTCCCTCATAACTCATTGTCGAGGCATTTGGTCAGCCAAGCTTCTGACAAGAGTATCTTAAAGAAAGCTTGGATAGTATTGTAACGAGCCTTGGACAGTATCACAAATTTAACATTAAAAAAAATTCTCAATAATTATACTTACTAAGTTTTAAGTTTGTTTTTTCCAAATAATATCACTAATTAATTACCAATTAACGTTATAAAGTCTTTCTTATATTAAATAATCAAATTATTAAAAGTTCTGTTTATCATTAATATTAATAAATAAATATAATATTTAAATTCATTATACATAGTCAAATCATTGAAATAAATTTACATCAAATAACTTATTAATTTTTAAAATAACTTTACTACATTTTTTAATAAATGAATTCATTTTATAAACCAATGAACATTATTCTATCATGAATATTCTTATGTCATTATTTTAATTTAGTTAATGCTCGAGTATTTGGTCTTAATATACTTAATGCTTTGAAAATTTGAATTAAAAGAGAAATAGTTCGAATTAAAGGAGAAATAATTCTATAGTCAATAAATTTTTTATCACAAATATTTTTGTTATTTTAATTTAGTTAATGATCGAGTATTTGGCCTTAATATACTTAATGCTTTGAGAAATTGAATTAAAAGAGAAAGAGTTCGAATTAAAGGAGAAATAATTCTATAGTCAGTAATTTTTTATCATAAATATTTTTGTTATTCATTAAACTAGTTAATTTCAAAATTTAGTACTAATTTACTTTAGGTTTAGAAAATTTCAATTAAAAAGAAAATAACTCTGTAGTTTAGAAACAAAAATTGATATTATAATTATATAAAATATTAAATAAATTAAAAATTTAATATATGATAATCCAATTACCATGTACAATATGTCATATAGTATTCCACTATCAAAATATTTATATATACAAAGGGTGATGTATTTACGATCTCTCTGCGGTATCTCTTTGCCGTAATAATTTATGGTGATGTATTTATGATTTCTCTGCGGTAATAATTTACAATCTCTCTCTGGTAATAATCTACGATCTTTGTAGTCATAATTTACGATCTCTCTGCAGTAATAATTCACGATCTCTCTGCAATAATAGAAAAATAATCTAGGACACATGCATCTGTGGTCCGGCTTGCTGATAACAGGAGCACACATTCTTTATATTTTTCTAATACATATCTGCTCATATATTTTCAAACATGAATAATTCACCATAATTACCAAAGGTAGACCTAGCACAGTTACTCTACAGAACCTCTATGAGTATATAGAGTCTTTAGAGAAACGTAGAGAAGAAAGAGAAGTCAAGCTACAAATAGAGTTAGTAGCCATGCTAGAAATAAATTCACATCTCTTGAAGACAAGATCCAAAAACAAATAGAAAATAAAATAGAACTATTGGAAAATAAGATGGAGGCAATGGAGACTAGGTTGCAGGTTATAGAAAAACAAAACCAAGATATGAACCAAACATCCCAGCAAGTAGATGATGATACTTTAGAGAGTCTTAAAATGAAGGACATGATTAAAGAGATAGAAGAAAAAGTTAATAGCCACTTCACCCTAAATAGTGTGGCAAGTAAATTAGATATCAAACCAATTAAAGATGGAATGAAAAAATTGATAGAATTAGACCATGAGCGTAACAAAAGGGCCTTGACCCTTATAATCTTTGGTTTGAAAGAGGAGGTAGACGAGGATACTTTAGCCATAGCCTAGACATAATTACATAACCGATTACAAATTGAAACAACGTGTCTCACAGAAGCAACAAGGTTGGGGAAACTAACTAAGAATAAAGGAAGGTTGATCCGAATAAAGGTGAGCTCTACTAACCATAAGTATGACATAATTAGTAAAACCTCAACTCTAAAAGGAACAGGAATATTTATAAATGAAGATCTCATTCCAGAAGATCAAGCAAAATTGAGAAAGGAGGTTCAAAAGGTAATGGAAGCTAGGAAGGAAGGAAAATGGGCAATCATCAAAAATAGAAAAGTCGTTATTTGAGATAGGAACCAAAAAGATAATAATAAATAGCAATTCAACATGCTCCGGATTCTTTTTTGGAACTGTCGGGGCTTTCCATGGAACAAAAGCCCCAAGCTAAGTTGGATCTCTAATGAAGTTGATATTGTTTTTCTTGTTAAAACTTGGGAGCATGAAGAATCTAAGGTCCCTAACATAGATGGCTTTACATTATGGTCTACCTGGAATAAGTGATCCTCCCATAGAGGCGTTGCGGGTATATCTTGTTACATTAACAGTAACATCTCTCCCCATGCTAGGATTTATAAAAATGACCCTTACAACCAATATAGTTGGATAGAAATTATTGACATTTACGATAAAAAGACCTACATAGCAATCTGTTATTCCCACCCCATCAATTCTAGCTTCTATAAGAAAAAGAATCTAGATAAAAATAGTCCTTACAATGGTTTAGAGAATGATAGTTCTAGCCTAAAGAATGAAGGCAGTATCCTTTTAATGGCTGACTTTAATGCTCGAACTTCAAGCAACCAAGCTATTCTTCTAAGCATTCAGTCCAACCCTAATCCTCTTTGGTTAGACGAAGACCTTCCTCTAGCTAGCTGGTACAAAAGGAGCTCTGAAGACCTCGGGGAGAATTTGTTTGGGTTGAAGCTAGTCAAGATCTATAGTGCTCAGGATCTCATAATTTGCAATGGTCTAAAGAAGTGGCCCAATTCTAGCTACATGACATGCATCCATGGGCTTGGTAGCAGTGTGGTAGACTATGTTATCTCCGATCTCCCTCTATACAACGAAATAACAAATTTTGACATCTTAAATGGCCACGAACCTGACTCTAATCATAGGCCTTTACTTATAACTCTCAATTTTGTCATGCATAGAGATCCCATAGAAGATAATCCTTATAGCCAAAAGAAATTAATCTTTGATAGAAAGAAAAAATATCTCTTTCTAAATGAATTAAAAACTAATTTGCTTCCTTTATCTAATATAGACAACATAGAATATCTCTATCATAATTTTACTAACCCTCTC
The DNA here is from genome assembly GCA_031772625.1 of Pinus tabuliformis. Lineage (NCBI taxonomy): Eukaryota > Viridiplantae > Streptophyta > Pinopsida > Pinales > Pinaceae > Pinus > Pinus tabuliformis. The sequence continues at coordinate 256,524,837 of CM062805.1, forward strand.
ATATTATGTTGACAAGTTCTCAATTGAAGTTTCAAGTAATAAAAGAAATAGCAAAACCAACCCATGGTATGACAAAGATTGTAAAATTTTGAGGAGAGCAATTAAGGAAGTTGTTGATGAATCTCTTAAAATTGACAAGATAAAAATATAAAAGCCCTAACTAAAAGGGAAAAAAGGCAGTATATTCATAAAAGACAAGAGAATCTCTTACACCTCTCTAAGGTAGCTCCTAAGAAATTCAGGAGGCATATCCTAACTTGGAAAACTAAAGATAATAAAAAAATTGCTTTACACAACTGGAATTTCTATCTTAAAAAGCTTTATGAATCTCTAAATGTAATGGATAACTTTGAAAGTCTGCCCACAACGAAAGAAGTTTCCTCATTAGAAGACATTGATTTTGGGGTTAATCTCTTCGCTAATGGGAAAGCTAAGGACATTGAAGGTTACCAGGTGGAAATCTTAAAAATTGGAGGTTGTGTCCTCATCCCCCACATTCACAAGCTTTTCAATCAAGCGATCAAGCAAGGGTTCACTAAACCATGGACTCAAAGCCTCATTATCCCTATTTTTAAAAGTGGGGATACAAATAACCCCTCTAATTATTGGACAATTATGATCATCTCTCTCCTAGCTAAGTTATCTGGTATTATTTTGGAAAGGAAGTTAAGCATATGACTTGAAAGTGAAGGTAAGTGGGCTAAAGGCCAAGCGGGTTTTAGAAAGTAGCACTCAACAATAGACCACCTCGTTACTCTTAGGATCATTGTGGAGGAATGCCGCAATGATAAATCCAATCTCTTTTGCTTCTTTGTGGACTTTCGATACGGTTCCTAGAAACAATCTTTGGAACATATTAGAAGAGCTAAAGGTTCCTTTTCAGTTGAGAGTTGTTGCTATAAGGTTATATGAGAATGTAATTGCCAAGTTAAAGAGCAACGAGGGGTGTTCGAAAGATATTAAGCGTAATATCGGAGTTAAACAAGGTTTCCGCCAGTCCCCTACCCTATTTGGCATTTACATCGACAAGCTAGAAGGTTGTTTAGAGGAAGCAGGATGTGCTAGCCCGATCTTAGCTGGGATAGTCATCATTCTTCTTCTCCACGCTGATGATATTGTTCTTCTTGCAAGGTGTCCATCTAATCTTGATAAGAAACTTATACTTCTTAAGGATTTCTACTCTACCATGGGTATGATTATTAACACTGACAAAACAAAAGTTATGATTATCAAATCCAAGAAGGAAACTTATGCTAATTTTATGTATGACAATAGTAACTTGGAGGAAGTGTCTTCCTACAGGTACCTAGGAATTGATATTCATCACAAGCTCAACTTGAAATATAGCATTGAGAAAAGGATTAATGGGGGATAGAAAGCTTATTTTGGTCTTGAAAATAATTGTCAAATGACAAACCTCGTAATGTGGGATAGAAAGAAGTTCCTCTTTGAAACTTTAGTTACTCTGATTATCTTATATAGATGTGAGGTTTGGGGTTGTATCATCTCTAGAGAATCCTGGAGAAAGATTGAGCAAATCCAGAAGCGTTTTATAACATAACCTCAAAATTAAAAGCAACACACCCTATCCTATTCTCCTTATAGAAGTGGGTCTTTCCCCTATTGAGAGTCTACCTATGACTATGCTTCTGTTGTACAAGCACACAATCGATAACATAGGAGACCATAGACTTCCTAAGCTAGCTTTAAATTCCACCTAAAACCACTTAAGGCTCAAATGAGGTTGGTATAAAGACACCAAGGCCTAGTTAAACCATTGGGAGATCGATTAGAATGTTACATTGCAAAGCATTAATAACATTAAAAATATCGTTACTTCTAAGTTCAAAGAAAAAATGTGGTGTGAGAAAGATTTAGCAGCTAAAAGAAAATTAAGATATTATAAGGAGGTCATCAACCCCACCCTAGAAGATCAAAAGTATCTCTTTGTTTTAACTAGCTCAAAGAAGAAAATTAATATAGCCAAGATTAGAACGAACTCTCATGAACTCCATAGTGAAACGGGACGTTGGGCAGTTGCTAAAACACCATGGATGGAAAGGTTCTACCATCTCTATGAGAATATGAACATCGAGGATGAAAATCACTTCCTCTTAGAGTGTTCCGCATACAACCACATTAGATTTCAGTTTCAAAATCTTTGTTGCAATACTGACCTTCCTAACCTTTTACATTGTTAAAATTATAGTGAGCTTGGGAGGCTTCTCTCCAAGCTTTTTTAGCATAGGAATAAAATCTTAAATCAAATTAAATAATTCATTTATGTAGGTTTGATAGACCAAATTTTGCTCTCAATAAACATTAAACACCATCATCATCATCAATAAAATTATAAATTCATATATATGAAATGAATTAAGAATTTAATATATAATAATTCAATTTAATATATAATAATTCAATTACAATGTGCAATATTTCTTATAAACTTATATTATCATATAAAAAATATATATTTTCCATATACATAATAAATAGTTAATGTACATAATTATATTTAAAAAATCCATAAACAAAAATATAGCATTCATCATTCTTAACTCAAAAAAATACAAACCAGTGTTTATAACTAACTTATTTAACCCTAGAAGTACCGAGGCATTCGGGTACTCACTACTATGGATTCATTCACTCCCATTTCTCAATTGAACATGTATTTTCTTGTTGCTAACGTGGATTCATTCACGGTCACTGCTCAATTGAATATGTGTTGTCTTGTTGCTAACATATTATTTGTATTTGATTGAACAATATCTTTGTACTTGTAGGATTATATTAGTTTGATTTCATGGATTAGTGTAATTTTCATGTCATTTGTGATGACTAATTTAATTAAAATATATGAGATTGATAAAAGAAATTGAGGTATCTTAATTGATATCATCATGGTTAGTTTTGTTTGAAAATGTAGGGTTGTTTATTAACAAATTTTAGTTAATATTTAGTCAGGGTTAGTTTTATTTGAAAATCTAGGGTTGTTTATTAACAATTTTTTTATTGTAATTTATTCTACGCTTCAAAATTGGTAAGTTATAGAATCAGTGATAAGAGAATTTATCCATGTATATATTGGAGTCACGATTACTGTTACACCAAAACGTGGAGGTGTTAGTAAACAGACACATCGCAACAATCTCCCCTCCCAAGCCGAGCCAGGGGTGTTTCTAACTAAACCTTTGGCTCTAATACCATTTTGTTGGAGTCACAGACTGTGGTTACACCAAAACCCGTAGATGTTAGTAAACAGACACATTTTAAACACATGCCACGAAACACACGAGGAGCGTTGGATTATCCTTCTACACTGTCGTTGACGGGGAGCATTGGATTATTTTTTTAACCAACTCCATGACATCCATTAACTCACTATCAATTGATTTTCTCATTCTTCGTACCGTAGGAAGAACAAAGTCCATCGTGTGCATTGTTGGAAATTTCTGCTGATTTCAAACAAAATTCAACAAAGCAGAACAATGCTCTGATACCAATGTTGGGGATTTTCTGGTAAAATCCCAAAAACAAACAAACAAACTGCACACAGAGACAATGCTCTGTTTCTCTGCCACAGGATCTTTTGCACAGGGAAGCTAACTTGTTTTCTGAGAACATAAATTTTTCACACCCAAAAAAAACTTTGCATTCATCAATATGACTGCCTGTTACAAAAAAAAGGTCTTCCTCTTAACAGAGGGATTACAAAACTGCTGTTACATAAAGGTCTTCCTCACATAGAGGGATTCACCAACACTATTTCAGATGCAGTTCCACAAAGAACAAAAGAGTCTTCCTCACACAGAGGGATTCACCAGAGATTACGCTGAAGAGCATCTTCCTCTAAACCAGAGGGATTCACCAGTCAATGCTAAAAAGCATCTTCCTCTTGACAGAGGGATTCACCATGACACTATGTTGAAAAGCACCTTCCTCTTTAACAGAGGGATTCACCAAGTGACTGTGCTGAAAAGCACCTTCCTCTTTAACAGAGGTATTCACCAAAAATACATTTCAACCAATCAAGAATTTACTCTGTGTCCTTCTGAGATTTTACACACTGTGTGTAAAAATCTCATTTACATTTACTGCTATAAAAACAGAGTTTTACATATACTGCTGTAATAAAAAAAACTTACTTACATTTACTGCTGTAAATGTAATTCCTTACATTTCATTAAAAAATCTCCTTTACTGTCGCGTTGCTGCACCTTTCTTGCTCTTCGTGTTCAACAAAGCATTCACTGCAATGTGTGCTTCCATTTTTTTATTACAATGTTCCCCCTGTTTTTCTATGATGGCACTGCTGTGCATGCCTCTCTTAGATGTTCGCTGCTGCCTTGCCTCTGCAATTCGCACTGCTGTGCGTATTTCATTTCATCACACTATTGTGCTTCATTCTCCACACAAAATTATTAACATACGCTGCCCCTTTTCACTCTACGCACTGCTGTGCGATGCATACTCACCTTGCTTCACTGCCGCTAGAGTTTTTGTTTCATTCATCCCATGTGCTAATAAATCATTACAGCCACGAGCCCTTTGTGTTTGGTTATGTAAAATGAACCCTTGCACTGTTGTGCAAGTCACGATGTTCTTCACAGAAGTCAGCTTGGGTTTTTCGCTGCAGCAAGCCCTTTTGTTTCTTTGTTCAATCATATAAACCCAAAGCAAAACATATATAAAAAACGACTCCCAAAGCAAACATTTTATTTACGTGCCGTAAATAAAAAAATCTTCTACCAACTATCTACCACCGCCATTTAATTTTCAGCATGGCGAAGGTACTTCATAAATTAATTCATTGACAAGTCGGCGGTCAAAACAAAAGTTTGATTTTACTCCATGCAATCTCATTTAATGCATGTCTGAATGCAGCTTGGGTTTGATCAACGGTGGACAGCGAGCCTTGCAATCGGACGGTTGACGAAGATTTCGGGAGGCCTTATTTGCTGAACGTTAGGCTCCGATAGAGCAGTGGTTTTGCAAATGTACAGAGGACCACGCGTCCAAAACTGATTGCGTCGAAGGAGAGCGTACGGAAACCACCTGCAGACCAAAGGCGGTCCGATAACTCACATCGGTTTTGCTGAGCTGTTTTCCTGCTGCCGTCGCTGTCCACGTCCGCCAACACTGAGTATGGCAGCAGCGAATCGTTTGACTCCCTTCTTGCTCCAGTCATCTCCAATCCCAACTAGAAGGTAGAGGCCATCATGCTCAGGTGTTTGCAGTTCTCGGACAACCATTGAAAACACACAGCAAGATTTCTTAACACAAAAGTTTTCCTAGGTTCGCCGACAACGCACGAAGTTGGAATTAATATTCCAACACTCCCCTTTAATTTCAACTACTGTGCTCAAGCACTCCAATCATGTAATATCCTCTTTCTTTCTGCCTCTGGCAACATTTCTAATCTTTGCATCTCCAAGCTATCCTGCAACCTTTTCTTCTCTGCTTTTATGGCAGATTTGATTTCATATCTTTCCCCTATAAAAAGATCTTCATCAAAGAATGACTGTTAATATAGTTCAGCAATAATGATAAAAAAATTACAGGCTCCCCTTAACTGTATGCATTTTCTTCTTTCAGCAAAGTTTTCTCAAAAGAAACTTAGATCGACTAGAGAGCTCAAGGGACTTTCAGACTGTATTTCCTTCCTTCTCCATACTTGTGTAACTTTCTTCTTGTGCATAGGTCTAGCTTGCATAGGAGCCCATGTTAAGTTACAATCACGTGCCATATGCCCAATGTTATGACACTTGAAACATTCTACATTGTTCATGAATAAGATTTCATGATTTCTTCCTGTAAAATTGTTTCTTGGAAGTTGTCGGAAACCATAACATCTATCTCTACGAAATGCTCTATAGTCTTTTGCCATATGACCAAAGTTTGAACAAGAAGAACAATAACCAAAAAGTGAACCTTGGTACCTGGTAGATGGTGGTTTCCTTGATGTACTTCTGAAGCCTTTTTGCCTCAAGATCCTTTGATGATAATCATTGCATCTTGCCTCTTTGACATCAGCTACATTTCTTCTTGGAGCTAGTTTTCTACTTGGAGTAGGATTTTTTCTATTGTAGCCTTGATTTTTCACCTTGCCTTTGTTGGAACTATGAGCATCACAATTTCTTTCTGGCTTCTTCACATTTCCTTTGCTTAAAGCATTTTCATTCTTGTTTGAGGGTTCACCTACATACTCGAGTCCTGATTTATCAGATGGAGATCTGTGATAGTTGAGCATGTCATCCAAGGCTTGAGAGCTCTTCATGATTTTGTTGATCCCTTCAACCTTTTTCTTGAGGAGGACAATCTCTTCTTCCAATCTTTCACACTCATTATTCTTCTTTGCAAGTTGTTCCTCAGTTTCTTCTTTGCTACGAGTAGCTTCAGCTGCTACTATTTTAAGAGAGATAATATCTGACTTCATTTTGGAGATTTCTTCATTCTTTGCTTGACTGCTCTCTATTTTCTTCTCAGCTTCTTGTGCATGCTTCCTGGCTTCTTGTAGTTCAGACCTAAGGGAGGAGACCTCTACCTTGTACTGTCCAATCTCTTCTACAAGTTTGTTCACTCTCTTGTGCCTTTTTTCAAGTTGACTTGACAAGATATCTTCCTGCTTCTTTGCTTTATTCAATTGATTTGTCATGGATATGACTTCTTCATGATGCTTCTTTTTGCATTGATCAAGTTCCTTCTTAAACTTGGCGAGCTCTTCATCCCTTTCTTTTATTTGAAGTTTGATGAGGTCAACCTTCTCATTTTCAGCTTCTATGATGGGTTCAGAATTTCCTTCTTGACTGATGGTCATGGTCAGTGCTCCCTTTGCGTGAAGGTCATGAAGTCTGCCCCATATATCCTTTGCTGATGAATATTTTCTTAGATTCTTCTTTACAGAATCAGGTAGTCCATCCAAGATAGTCTTTGTTGCTTTTGCATTGTACTCCTTGGATTCTCTATCCATCTTGCTATCATCCATCACTGATTCCCAAATTTCAATCCCTTCAGACTGTAAGAAAGTCCTCATTCTTATTTCCCATATATCAAAGTTCCCATCGAACCTTGGAGCCTCAAATAGAATGTTTTGAAATAGATTGTCTTCTGTTTTAGTAAAGGAGGGAGACACAACCTTAGGAGGATTGGAGGCTTTCTTCCTTGACCTTGTCATTCTTAACTATGCTTCAAAATACTTGACTGTGTTTTTAAAACACTGATTGTTTCTTCAACAGTAACACAAAGAAATATTTTGAGGAATACCTGGATTATTTTGCCTGAGACTTCATTCTGCTGGAAAAGACTTACTGCTGCAACAAAAGGAACCTTCCTTCAGCTTCTTTGACGTCTTCAAAGAGCCTGGACTAGCTCTGTCATCATCAAAGAGCCTGGACCAACTCTGATACCATGTTGGGAATTTCTGATGATTCCGAACAAAATTCAACAGAGCAGAACAATGCTCTGATACCACTGTTGGGGATTTTTCTGGTAAAATCCCAAAAACAAACAAACAAACTGCACACAGAGACAATGCTCTGTTTCTCTGCCACAGGATCTTTTGCACAGGGAAGCTAACTTGTTTTCTGAGAACAGAAATTTTTCACACCCAAAAAAAACTTTGCATTCATCAATATGACTGCCTGTTACACAAAAAAGGTCTTCCTCTTAACAGAGGGATTACAAAACTGCTGTTACAGAAAGGTCTTCCTCACATAGAGAGATTCACCAACACTGATTCAGATGCAGTTCCACAAACAACAAAAGAGTCTTCCTCACATAGAGGGATTCACCAGAGATTATGCTGAAGAGCATCTTCCTCTAAATCAGAGGGATTCACCAGTCTATGCTAAAAAGCATCTTCCTCTTGATAGAGGGATTCACCATGACACTGTGTTGAAAAGCACCTTCCTTTTTAACAGAGGGATTCACCAAGTGACTGTGTTGAAAAGCACCTTCCTCTTTAACAGAGGCATTCACCAAAAATACATTTCAACCAATCAAGAATTTACTTTGTCTCCTTCTGAGATTTTACACTGCTGTGTGTAAAAATCTCATTTACATTTACTGCTATAAAAACAGAGTTTTACATATACTGCTGTAATAAAAAAAACTTACTTACATTTACTGCTGTAAATGTAATTCCTTACATTTCATTAAAAAATCTCCTTTACTGTCGTGCTGCTGCACCTTTCTTGCTCTTCATGTTCAACAAAGCATTCACTGCAATGTGTGCTTCCATTTTCTTATTACAATGCTCCCCCTGTTTTTCTATGATGGCACTGCTGTGCATGCCTCTCTTAGATGTTCGTTGTTGCCTTGCCTCTGCAATTCGCACTGTTGTGCGTATTTCATTTCATCACACTGTTGTGCTTCATTCTCCACACAAAATTATTAACATACGCTGCCCCTTTTCACTCTACGCACTGCTCTGCGATGCATACTCACCTTGCTTCACTGCCGCTAGAGTTTTTGTTTCATTCATCTCATGTGCTAATAAATCATTACAGCCACCAGCCCTTTGTGTTTGGTTATGTAAAATGAACCCTTGCACTGCTGTGCAAGTCACGATGTTCTTCACAGAGGTCAACTTGGGTTTTTCGCTGCAGCAAGCCCTTTTGTTTCTTTGTTCAATCATATAAACCCAAAACAAAACATATATAAAAAACGACTCCCAAAGCAAACATTTTATTTACGTGCCGTAAATAAAAAAATCTTCTACCAACTATCTACCACAGCCATTTAATTCTAAGCATGGCGAAGGTACTTCATAAATTAATTCATTGACAAGTCCGCCGTCAAAACAAAAGTTTGATTTTACTCCAGGCAATCTCATTTAATGCATGTCTTAACACAGCTTGGGTTTGATCAACGGTGGATAGCGAGCCTTGCAATCGGACGGTTGACGGAGATTTCGGGAGGCTTTATTTGCTGAACGTTAGGCTCCGATAGAGCACTGGTTTTGCAAACGTACAGAGGACCACGCGTCCAAAACTGATTGCGTCAGAGGAGAGCCTACGGAAACCACCTGCAGACCAAAGGCGGTCCGATAACTCACGGCGGTTTTGCTGAGCTGTTTTCCTCCTGCCGTCGCTGTCCACGTCCGCCAACACTGAGTATGGCAGCAGCGAATCGTTCGACTCCCTTCTCGCTCCAGTGATCTCCAATCCCAACTAGAAGGTAGAGGCGATCATGCTCAGGTGTTTGCAGTTCTCGGACAACCACTGAAAACACACAGCGAGATTTCTTAACACAAAAGTTTTCCTAGATCCGCCAACAACGCACGAAGTTGGAATTAATATTCCAACACGCATGGAATTTTTCCTTTATTAAATTCCATACTAGGGTCCAGGGAAACCATTCAACATTTTTCGTACCATAGGAAGACCGAAGTCCATCGTGCGCATGTAATTTTTCCTTTATTAAGTTCCATACTATGGTCCATGGAAACCACTCAACATTCCTCGTACCATAGGAAGACCGAAGTCCATCGTGCGCATGGAATTTTTCCTTTATTAAATTCCATACTATGGTCCATCGAAACCATTCAACGCCACGCATTTTGACTGCAATTTGTTGTGACCAATGGCTTAATAGTGCATCCACAGAATAGGGTCCTGGTCTTATATCCCCCTTCTAGAATAGCTCTGGAGTTCTTCCAAAAAGATATTCTATGGAACTCTATAAAACGCACCCACTTCACGGGCCACGGGCCATATTCTCTGAAATTCTATAAGACATAGCCAGCTTAAACTCTGTAAGAGGAAAATTCCATCATCACTGAGTGGTTTCCATGGCTGAGCCGAAGGTCAAGGTATGTAAGTTAGAGTGGAAATTGAACATTCCCAAAGGTCCCATGGAGCATAATAGAGTGCTTGAGAAAACCCTGCATGTATTAGGCAGCTGGCAATCCAGTTTTAATTCAATGTGCAAGATGACTTGGAGGCTTGGAGCAGACGATCCAAGGAGAATTTTGCATTCTATAAAAGTCGGAATCGCACTTGTCCTGGTTTCGCTCTTCTATTTCATGAATCCGTTGTTTGAAACAGTGACGTGGGGTATGACTGTTTGGTCCGTCATGACAGTGGTGGTTGTCTTCGAATTTACTGCAGGTAAGAATATTGTTTAACTTGTTTGTAATATTTCGGGAGTTGTTGAGCCAGTGTAGCTTATGGGGGTGAGGATGGTATGTTGTCTTTTCCTCTAACGGGACTGAAGTTCTGGAAATTACATGTTTGTCTATAACGTACATGTTCTTAAAGGGATTGAAGTTCTGGAAATAACATGTTTGTCTATAACGTACATGTTCTTAACAGACACATGTTCATTTGTAACATGTTTATCCTCAACGTAATTAGTACCAGATTGATACAACAAACCACATCAAAAAAAACTTATTTCTGGAATTGTATATTTGTAGTGTTAGATGGTGTGAGATGTCTCCAAAATTTCTAATCTAAAGTTCAGAGCGAATACTCCACTTATTATCAATAAGAGAAAGTACTTTCTATGTCTGGAAAATTTCCAATCTAAAATTCAAAGTGAATGCTCCACTCATTATCAAGAACAGAAAAACACTTTTCTTAGGATGAGAGAATGTTGAGTCTAAAGGTTTTATGTTTTGATACATTCCATAATAAAATCTAATTTCGATAGTAATTGGCTTCCCATACATCCCTCTCCATACAATCTCCATAAAATTTAAACTTCAACTTCGTATTTGACATACAAACCAGCTTATTATTACACTTCATGGATACCAATGTTATCAGTCATATTTCAACTTAACATGGGAAAAACGCGATTTGAAAGTATGATGTTTGTTGTGACAGGAGCGACCTTATCCAAGGGACTAAACAGAATGTTGGCAACATTGTTTGGGGGACTATTGGCTGTAGGGACAAACTACGTTGCAGTTCATGCGGGACACAACTCCGAACCAATTGTAATTGGGGCTGCTGTGTTTTTAATAAGTGAGTACACTGAAAGTGTTGAATGTCTATACGGATATCTTTCCTAAGCTCGTACATTAATCGTGATTGAGCCCGTTTGGAATTTGTTCGGTCTAACTGCAGGTGCAGCAGCGACATTTGCACGGTTTCTTCCCAAAATCAAGGCTAGATATGATTATGGAGTTCTCATATTCGTTCTCAGCTTCAGTTTCATGGCCATTTCTGGATATCGCGTCGACAACTTGTTTGAGGTTGCTTATAAACGACTGGGTACCATAATCCTTGGATGCATCCTATGCATACTCATTAGTTTACTAATCTTTCCTGTTTGGGCCGGAGAAGATCTTCACAGATTGATTATAAAAAATCTGGAAGGGCTGGCGAAATCTTTGGAAGGTAAGCAAATATCCTATAAAATTGGGTCCAGTTTGATGATGTCACGTAGTAGATGCTGTCACAATTGTAATGGATCAGCAGGTTCTATCAAATTTAATGAACTCACTTTTCACAGTTATGATCTAAACAATCTTCCTTTCCTACGGTTAATAATTTAATTTTATTGCGATGCAGGGTGCACGATAGAATATTTCAAGGAATCCTCTGTTGAGTTCAGTGACAAGTACAGTAATGTTTGCCAGGGCTACAAATCCATATTAAATTCAAAGGCTAATGAAGAATCCTTAGTACGTATAATTACTCTCTGTCCCAAATATTTACTAACTGATATGCAATGTAATTGGATATTTTTGTAATTGAACTTAATTTAATTTAATTGTAAATTTTGAAAATATTTCAAAATTTAAAATTTGTTTATTTTATTTCAATTATCCACTAAAAAACTCCTTCATATAACTTTTCATTGTAGCAATTTTTCCATTAGCATAACATTTGGTTATCTTTCTTGAGGAAGAAGAGAAGAAAAAGGAAAAAAAAAAGAAAAAAAACTTAACTTTATTATCGAAAAATAAAATCATGTTATGCAAATACATCTCTAACATAGATCTCATAGATCTGTCAAAAAATTGGCAAAAAAACTATTGGAAAATTGTTACAAGAATAGATATCTAAATTAATTTATGCAAACAAATAAATCTAAAATCATATTAGATGTCCAGCATCTAAATCTAATAGATCTGTCCAAAAATTGGCAAAAATCCATTGGAAAATTGTTATAAAAATAGATATCTTGATCTACTATGTAATCTATCCAAAATTTAGAATACATATAATAAGGAATAAATATGTAATCTATCCAAAATGTAGAATACATATAATAAGGAATAAATAAGTGTTGTTTATTCCACATATAAAACCACTTTAGAAGTCCATAACAAAAAGTCTAAACATATGGTGTTTTTGGACTATTGCTAATGAAAGACCTATAATAATACTAATGGAATCTGTCATTTTCAAACTCCAAAATCATCCCAAACCAATGCCCTCTTAAAAAGGGAATGCTTAGATATTGACTTCCCTAAAAACATGAGAAATTGTGAACCTGTTAAATGAATCTTTTAAATTACTATCTCATTGAGAGAAGGCAAAACCCCCAAATTGCTGCATCTCATTGACAGAAGGCAAAACCCCCAAAATTGCTGCATCTAATTGTGATAGGGACTCAATTGATAACCAATATGATTCTCTAAAACTCGCAAAAAGTAAACAATTTTTTCAATAATTAAACATATTTTTCAATGGCAAAAAGAATTAAAAGCTTCAAAGCCATTAATTTCAACTCAGTTCCATTTTGAGATGGAAAAAATGTAACTCTGTCAGAAAAAAATCGCACCTCTCCACAAAGTTTGGGCTCACCCTGAGCTGCCCCCTTAGAAAACCCCACGGCCTGGATATCAATCCGGACTTGAGTAACAGTCCAGCAATTGTGAACTGTTTGAGGGTTGCTTTGCTTTTCTTTTTTTTTAATTTTCTATTGTTGCTATATATCTTTTTGCAGGCGAACTTTGCTAGATGGGAACCAAAGCATGGTCAGTTTGGTCTCAGATATCCCTGGATGCAGTACGTCAAAATTGGAGCAACCATGCGTTCTTGCGCATATTGCGTAGAAGCTTTAAATGGGTGCCTGAACTCTAAGGCTCAGGTATACATAACAAAGTTTAGATTAAGAATATGAAAGCTTGTGTTAATAATTTTCATGTAGCTGCAAAACGCAACACAACCAAATTAATGCTGATAAATCACTGGATTCCAGACAAGGCATTCCTTGCGAGAGCACCTAAAAGCACCATGCATGAACCTCGTAGCCGAATCCTCCAAAGTTCTAGTAGAACTAGCAGAGAGCATGAAAACCATGACCCGAGGCACCCGAATCGATCTCATGATCGATCGCTTAGACAGAACAGTGAAGGAATTACAGATTTGTTTGGTGTTCGAACCAAAGGTGCTTATAGACAGTAAAAGGCAGGAGATCATGGAAGAAACCCCACAAGACAAAATTGTGGACATAAAACTTACCCCACCTTCTGAATCTGAAAACCCACAAGATTTGACAAGAAATGAGCCTCAAGGTCGGATGGTTGAAACAAACATCCATCCGCTTACCTCTACCGAAAAAAGGATGTGGCCTCATGAAGATCTTCCTGTTACGATGGGCGACTCTACTGGAGCCGGAGAAAAACAAATCCAGAACTATGAAATAGTTGAGGGTGTGTCTTTCATGGACACAGCTCCTCTTGCAACAGTTGCATTCCTTCTCACAGAGATTGTAGCGAGGCTTGGGACTGTTATTAAGGCAGTGGACGAATTGGGAGAGCGCGCAAATTTCACTACTGTGGGCGATAAGCAAACTATCGCACCTCCAAGCGGTGGACTCGATTCGTTTTCTGAAAGCTCCGAACAAGTCGACCAAGACTCCGAAACATTTTTTTTATATACTTTAGCTATCTCTATATGTACGCTTGAAAATGAATGAGGCATCGGAAGCAAAACATGGTCATTAGAGGTATCATACCAAACTCAAACATCTCTGACTATACACTACCATCCTCAATATTCGTTGCCCGTCAATAAAGTTGTTGTGGCTCCTTTGAACTTTGACATTTCAGGAAGGTTTCCAGCATACACTTTTAATTCTGGTCTTATCGATTTCATAATTTACACCGACATGAGTGATAGTATGGCTGATTTTGGTGGCCATGTTTGGAAGAAAATTAATCGTATGGTTAGTTGTTTTACAGTGAAGCTAATAAACTTAAAAAAAAAAAAAGTAATAATTAGTATAGATTTATTTTATTTGGGATTTATCAAATTTAGAAAATTTAAATTTTTTAAGGTGTAAATTTTTTAGTGTAAAAATCCAGAAATGTTTATACTATGAGAAATTTGATTTTTATGATTTTAGTTAAATTTGAAGTAAAAATGGATCTATGACTACTACATATTTTTAAGATATTTTTTTAACACAAAAAAATCTTTTGTTCTAAAAAATCACTTTTTATTTTAGATATTTTACATTAAAATTTAATATCAATTGAATTGTCTTAAATATAAACTCTAAAATAGAAATAGTTTGAGACTATTTTAAAACAAAACTTTATATTTAAAACAAAAGCAGTTTGAAACAAAAATATTTTAAGACAAACTTTATATTTAAGACAAAAATAATTTAAGACCAAAATATTTTGAGACAAAACCTTATATTTAAGACAAAAGTAGTTTGAGACAAACATTTAAAGGTCAAACTTTATATTTAAGAGAAAAACAATTTAAGACAAAATTATTTTAAGCCAAAAACAATTTAAGACAAAATTATTTTAAGACAAAAACAGTTTAAGACACAAATATTCTAAGACAAAAATTTATATTTAAGACAATGGCCATTTTAGATGGAATCTATTTAATGCAATTAACAATTAAGATACAAACATATCAATTTAAGACAATATTATCTAACAACTGCAAAATTGACTCTGACAGTGTGCCTTAAGTCCGCCAGCTTGCACGCAACTACTGTCTTGCACCTATACCAAGATCGTTATTTTACTTACCATTCACATTATATTATATAAAGAGAACGATTTGTTGGGCTCTTTATTTTCTGAGGGTAGTCGACTAAGAAAAACGCGACGAATTTTACTGACAGTGTTTCTAAGACATCAATTCATCTTCTATCCCTTTCATATCTACTGATACGATTAGAGACAACTTGTCTATCGTTTCATTCAGCACTACTACACAGAGGGGGATTTTAAGATAATTTTTTAAGAGAAAAGAAATATTTTGTCTTCAAATTTTCAATACAAGGCACTAGTAAAAAAAGGTAAAGGTAAAGGGTTAGGGGTCCATTTACTAGAATTGACCAAGTGGTTGGTTTACCATGGTTGTGAAGTGATATTCAACAAAGGAAAAGCATTCCTGAGACACATAGCCACGGGGTAGGTGAAGCAAATCGGGGTTCATGTGAAGAACCTGTATAAGCTAAATGTGGAATATTGTGCTGCATTAAGCACTAAGGGAGACAAACTGTAGCTCGCGATGTTGATGAACTTTGGCACACAATACTTGGTCATTTGCATCATGGTACCTTGAATGTTATACAAAAAATAACCACTGGCCTCCCTAAAGGAGCACTTAAGCAATGGGATATATGCAACAGATGTACGTTGTGGAAGTACGTAAAATCTACATTCCATGATCGAGACAACAAAGCACATGCAGTCCTAGAAATGATCCAGTATGATGTTTATGGACCTTTCTCGACAACCTACACTGTGAGACACAAATATTTTGTCATTTTTATTGATGACTTCTCACGGAAGTGTTGGATCTTCTTCATGTGGAAGAAAGATGAGACATTCTCCAAGTTCATAGAATTCAAGACACTGGTTGAAAAAGAAGGTAGCAAGAAGGTGAAGGCTCTATTGTAGCGGCTGCAACACCCTCCAAAATTTTGGCTTGCACTTAAATTTCGGAGCCTACTATGGATATTGTGATCGATCGTTCCTTAGTCACTTATTGGTAAGTTGATGATCTCAAGCTCCCCTTTTCAATCTTAAGAGTCGTTCATGCTTTTATATTTACATAGAATGTGTCATATCTGAAGTGCTTCTTCCACATATTCCCCAATCGATGCTACCACTGTCATAGTTCTTCTGAGATGTTTTCTTCTTCTTAGGTGCTTTCTTCTTAAGATTCTTTCCCATTGTTCTACGGATCTCCTTCAAGTGATCAAGCTTCAACAAAAGGACCTGCTCTGATATCAATTGTTGGAAATAATATTGAGGCGGGGGGGGGGTGAATCAATATTATCAAATTAATAAAAAAATTTCATTTCCATACTTAGATACATATATGCTACTTCAGTTAATGGAATCTGTGTGTATACGCAACTGTGTCTAATGAAACTAGTGTATATCCAAAATACTTATGATTCAGTTAATCCATTAAATGTTGATCTTTAGTTAGTGCATCAGAACTTCATTAACCATATGAATAGTAAGCAGGTGCAGTAAAACAGAACAGATCATCACACACAAGAAGCACACATGAACACCATGATATAAGGTGGAAACCCAATGTCGGTGAAAACCACCTGTTGCAAGTCATCTCTATCTTCTTTTAATAAGAAACTTCATTTTACAATATTTTTGTACTGGTGCAGTCTTATACCAGTACACAGGCTTCTACCTGCAGAAGGCTACAACCTTCTCTCATTCTCCAGACTCACCTGGAAGGGAGCTACAACCCCCTTAGCTCTTGTACTAGCTGATCCATTTACTAATACCTAGGTGTCGGCCTACTGAAATGCTCCAACCTTTACTCGTTCTCCAGCTGCTACTGGAAGGGAGCTACCACCCCCTTTTCTCTTGTACTAGTTGATGTACTAGTACGTAGGTGCCGACCCACAAAAGGCTACAACCTTCTCTTTCTTCCTCCAGGTACCACGTTTCATAAATTTTCAGACTAGATACTCATGGAACACAACATCATAATCTGAAGGCCACGCTTCATCCAATTTTCATACTGGACCCATCAACAACATTGAAGCACAAAATTAATCATCATTGCAATACACCCATCAACTACACATGCATCTTCAATCTCTGAATCACCCAATACTAGAACACTGAATCCCTATCAACAACACAATCACCAGAACACAGAACAACACTCTGCAACAATAACCAGATCCAACTACAACTTCAAATATCGTATCTCATAATGTGTACGCTACTATGATGAACCAAACCACCATACCTACGTGCTTTCACTAAAGCCAACCCGCGTACAGATCTACAAATACTTACTCGTAATTTTGCAGCTGTTCCAGGCATCAATCATACCCAGATAATAACATTCATACAATAAATATGCGTCAATAATTCAGATCTAGTCTATCCATAGTCAAACCATATAATGATAAACATTCCAAGCCTTGTTCATCATCATCCACATGAGTGCATCCTTGGTTCAAATCAAGCTAAGCATCACAAACCCATGACCAACATACTAGATCTCACACTTCATCAGATATTCAATCCTTGCACTTGCACCCATCTTGGCCTAATGATCTTCTTCTTATATAGGTTTAGGCCTTACTTAATACCATGGTCCAAAACCATTAAGAACCAATACTAGGGACCCAATACTTAGGTTCAATACTTTGGACACAATACCAAGGACCAAAACCATAGGTCTAAATACCATGGACCCAAAATTAAGCTTTCCCACATGTACGCGCTTTTCCCTGCATGAAAGTGCATGCATACGCATATGCAACGTTTGATCAGCAATCCCGCGTGTATACGCACCTTTGTATATAGTGAACCTGCGTGTATAACCTACTTGGTATATAGCGAACTAGCGTATATACGCGACTTGGTACATAGTGATCCTATGTACGTGTATACCTTACTTGGTATATAGTGAACCTGCATATATACTCTTCTTTCTTCATTCTTTGTACTCTGATCATCAATTCTTTACTACTGACCTGTTGCACTATAATATATCATCTTACCATCAAGGACAACACTTGTATCATAATGCCAACAATCTCCCCCTTTAGACTTGATGGCAAAGCTAACTTGTCATACTGAGAACTGTCATCTAATTCCTTTGAGTTGTCCTGCATCTCATGTATTCTGTCACATTTGATATCTCTTTTAATTCATCTAGATATATATAAGTGAGTTGTTCTTCTACGAGTGGGTTGCCATTAAGTACAACACATGCATCATAATGCCAACAATCTCCCCCTTTGGACTTGATGGCAACAACACCAAATCCCTCTCCCTCTTTGACATCAAGGGCAAAGGGCGGACCAAGAAATTCTCTTTCCTTGATAAACATTCTGCTGTCCATACTCCCCCTGAGTACCTGCTGAAATCTCTTAATGAGCTCCCACTTTTTATATGCCAAGGCGTACCAATTTGTTCATGCTTGTTATAGACAATTTTGTGCCTTACAGCAACAGACATGAATTGTCAATAATCCAAGGGATCCAAAGTTCCCTAAACATGATGTTCCTACCCCTAGAGGAACAAGGTCAGCAAACCAACAGCTCTCAGATCAGTTCTCCACCTGAAAATACTCAAAAACAAGAAATACTGAAATCAAAGCAGGTGCTCCACTAGGTTTCTGTGCTGAAACTCAGTTGCTCCATGGTGTACCTGCGTTGCAAAGCAAGTGGGACAAAGGCCACCTGCGCTGAGCGAGATGGGACAAGTGGCACAATGAGTCATTGCTCTGGAATCTTCCAAAAATGACACTTGGATCAGGGATTTCGCCTTGTGATGAGTCAGAGGCTCTGTTTCTCCAAGTGGAAGCAAGGTTCTCCAAGTGGACTCAAGAACTGAAGATCAACTAAAGATTAACTGAAGAGAGAGAGGACACAAGGCAGCTACACATCAGTTGCAAGCTGACTCATCCTTTCTCAATTCATCTATATATTGAGCTCTCTCCTATGAGCTCAGGAGGCTGGAATTTTGTGCAAAGTAATGTTATGCTGTTGGTTTCACTATAGAGCTATTGGGTGATTGCTTGAGGGAGGTGAAGAGGAGAAATTCTTTCTGCTGGGAGGTGTTGCTGGATTGGAGCCTTCAATGGTTGTAATACTCTCAGAACCTTGACTTCTTCATTAATAAAAGCTATTGAGGTTCTTCTATGTGCTCTTGTTTCAATAATATATTGTGATAATTGCATGTTTGGTTTACACTAATCCTTGAACCAGTTATGATTGCATGCTTCTTGTAGTTCCCTTCTTTGTTATTTTGCAGGATCTCATTGTAGCTGGGCCAGCAAAAGAGCAAGGAGTTGGGAGCAAGCAGCCAAAGAGAAGAGTTTGGATTCGACATTAAGCGTAAGGCAACGGTTAGTGCATTTCTCCATTCTCTTTTGCTTTCATAAAGAAGTAAACCTTAAGTAGTTTGTTTTACAGTTGTTGCTAAGGTACTATCACCCTTAGAGTGGGATAGGGTCATCCGAGTCGGATACTTTTCCCTACAACAAACTGGCGACTCCACTGGGGATCGTATCCGTTTGATTGTGTTTGTAGTATTTTGCTATTCATTTCCTGAACAAAAGAGTACCAAATCGAAAAGCTTTTGACTATATCAAAAGCGAAGTAGAGGGCAGCTACTCTAGCTCATTTCTGAGCAAGTTCATGATTTGAAGAGCTGATCTACAAGGATCCTTGTAAGCTCTTAGTGATAGCTTTTCACCTTCCTAATCATCCCTTTGAGTGTGCTTGACTGATTGTTTCTGATTTGAGAAAAAACTGTGCATTTTTGAGAAAATTATGACCCGGAAACTGTGAAAACGCAATTCTCGTTTTCCAAAGCAGGTAGTACACAGGCTACCTGCTTTGCAATGCAGGTCCCAAAGGGGCTACCTGCGCTGAGAGCCAGACTGGCTGTGCAGCACCTGCGTTGGCCTAATTTTTCCTAGTGCTGTTGGGGTTTCCTCCTTTTCTCTTGCCTGTTTTCACCATTGATTTGGCTGCCAGTTACCAGTCTTGCACCTGTTCTGAAACCAATATTACTTGCCATCATTCTGCCTCTGTTATATAACGAAATTGTACTTGTTCTTTGTATTTCTTACTCATTTACAATTTCCCATAACGAAGAGTAAACTAGTCTTGCTTTTGGCCTCTTAGATCTGAACCTGTGTTAGGCATTTTGCTGGTCTAAAGAGTTAGCTTGTTTGCTATCCATAGCTGATTAGTCATTTTTACTTTCGTCATTATGGTTTGATTTCATGCATTTCCAGTGATTAAGCAAGTAAATCTTAAGGTGTCTTTTGATTTTGGACAATCTTGTTTACTTTCGCTTTAAATCGAAATCAAAGTTATATAACGACTTTCTTTTTGTAACCCATCCACATTAAGAAAGGGAAAAGAAAATACATGCATTGTGCATTTTGCATTTGACTGTTTGCTTGACGATTTAGAAAAAATTTGCATTTAGTGTGTGCTCTATGATCTGTGAGAAAAGATTTGCCTTTCTCTTCCCTCAGTAGTTAAGGTTTTCAAAGTTGAAAGATTGAAAAGTTTGCTTCTCATCTTAGACTGCATTCAAGAATTTGTTATATACATCTCGTGGTGATCCTTAAAAGCAAACTGCTAAGCAAGATCAACATTAAAATAAATCCAATTTACATAACAACGCTTTGTAACATAACACAAACACATAGAGGTCTAGGTAGAGACGTGTTCCGGCGTCGTTAAGCATAGTGACTGTCGATCTCTACGAAGGTGGGTGATTCCTCCTGAGAGTCGGTGGCACTAATACGGACTTGTGCTCCCACGTACCGTCGAGTATATATTGGGAGACCCCTATAGGCAATTATCCTTTATCCATAGGAAGCCGTGTCGGCCGCCCTACTGATCGCGATGCAGTGAACACAGCATTCACAAAGATCGACCACCCGTACCGTAAAACGTATTCTGTGGTTTCGCGAAAAGTTTGGCACACCCTCTGCCTAGAACTCCAGAGAAGTTTCTTTTGGCCTTTTTCAAACTCTATAACTGAAAAAGTCCATCCGAGCATTTGTCACTTCGGGCTCGTTAAAACATCGAAGGCGACTAGAGTCATCTTTAGCTTTTTCTCGACTCTTAAAACATGAAAAAGCAAGTTTGTGTCTAAAAGCGTCGTTAATAAAATTTATTTTAAACGGAACATAATCACCTGTTATTCCCACGTTGATCTTTCAGTTGAAAAGTATGGAGCCCACCAACCAAGGAAGTAACCTTGGTGGAAGTCCAAATCCCTTCTCCTCTTGGGGAGATGTTGGTGCGCCTCATATGGCCACATTGTCACTTCCAGGATTGACAATCGGCCTACCTGTATGGCTCTTTTCAACTAATGTAGTTCATATCGCCACTAATCCTGAGCAGTCGAATCAACAGTCAGACCAGTCTAAAACTACCCACCAGCCTTCCACTTCTTACAATTCTTCCTCTGATCCTTCATCTTCACAAGGTAGAGCCGGCAAAAGTCAGCCTCCCATGGAGAAGAAGGAAAAGAAGAAAAGAGAAAAGAAGCAGAAGGGGCCTATGGTGAAGGCGACTGGAGGCAAGCAAAAGACAGCTGACAAAAACCCACACACTGCACCGACCGGGCCTAAATCGCCATGTGTCATTTGCAAAGGGACCCACTTCCATCGTGATTGTCCTTGTATTCCCCGGATACTAAGGGACTGGTCCCTAAGGTTGCACAATCCGATAGCATCAACCTCTGGTAGTCATGTTGATTGCAGTCCGTCAACTAGCGAGAGTGAAGGACGAAGAGGGAGACCAAGATCACCATGTATGTTGTGTGAAGGCGATCATGCCATCCACCGATGTCCATTCTTAGATGAGGCAAAGAGAGTTTTGGAAGATCGTCTGGTTTCACCGTTACGACTTCCTCCTGGATACCAAAAACTCGTGCCTAATCCCTCGATAGTTGAAAATCCAGCTGACCCGCTCAAGTGGTCGGCTGAAGTGTCGGTCATTGAGAATGAACCTACTGAATCCAGACCAGACGAAAGTCTAAAGGTCGAAACGGCAGTTGACCCGGTTCTTCCTTCAGAGGTTTCATCCTCCAATGACTCCGTCATTCAAGACCCATCTTCAAATGACACCCTCACTGAAGAGGATAAGGATGACACCGTCCATATTCTTTTCATCAACATAGACTCTGATGAGCATCAGGGCAATGCGCCCATTCCTTTATCGCAGGAAGGAACATCGTCAGGGTCGTATCCGGCCGTATATTCGGTCCCACCACCAAGCAACCTAGTCGTATCCTTTGATTGGAATCAACTAGGCAGACCCCGGTTACCAGCCAATATCCCATTCAGAATCATAGTCCAAATCTACAGAATGGTGATGGCTGGAACTATCATTGATGAAGGGGCATCTGTGAGTATCCTTTCCTCTATTGCTTGGAAAGCACTGGGTTGCCCGGCGCTTTTACCTGAGATGAGAAATCTATCAGGTTTTGATAAAGGAACCAGTCACCCGTTAGGGATTCTCCCCAATGTTCCAGTTACATTGAAAGGGAAGACAGTTCATATGAACATCATGGTCGTCCAGGGACCCTTGGTTTATAACTTACTACTTGGACGAGACTATATATATTGCATGGAGGCGATAGTGTCCTCCCTCTTCAGAGTCATGTGTTTTCCGCACGAAGGAAGAATGGTCAAGCTCGTAGACCAACTTTCATTTCCAGGATCACGCATCGCAAATAGTCAAATACCATCCCTTAACGGTTTATTCACTCAAGGAATGCCACCACCCCCGGTTCTACTTCCCGATGAATGCGAGTAATTCGGAAAGAAAGAACTAGGACCCAGGGGGCATGCACCCTGGCCTGCCTTGGGCAGAGAAAACCTTGGGTATAAAGTTAATTTCCGCAGAAGAATGGACTAGTCCGTACCCCGTCCAAAAAAGGAAGAGAGGGTTGTTCTAGGATAAAATTCTTTTGTCAAAGTTATGTGAAGTGGAAGGATCGCTCCCTTTGTCTAAAAAAGTAGGCTCTCCTAAGGAGGAGATCCACTTGTGGCAGCAAGTAGCCACCATCTTTGAATGTCAAGCCTCACCCATTAAAACAATATGTTTTGAAAGAGAGTAGGGGCAGTCTCCAAAGAAAGAGATGAAATTGCTGAAACAAGTAGTCACCATCCTTAGCAACCTAATGATAGACATCGCCGAAAAGAGAGTTTATTTTGCGGCAGCAAACGAAACCATTTTTCGGATAATAAGTAAGAGGACAGAATCTCGAAATTATACTTTATACCTGGGGGCATGCAAACCTTTTGGACTGCAAGCACGGGACGACTATTTATTTTTTTTAATTTTTAGGTCCTCCCTTTAAACCTGTAGGTCTAACCCGTTAAACTCGTAGGATTAGCCGTTTCTAGCTTGCATAAAAAAGGGATGAAAGGCAAAAGTTAAAACCTGCCAAATTGGAGTAATTAGTGAGGTATCGCTCCTTAAATAAGATTACCTCACCTAAGGCATTCCTTGTATTAAGACTGGTATAAATTGAGCAGTTTTAGCAATGTTCATGCTCGTTAAAAAATAAACGCAAGAATTGAGCATTTTTAGCAGAGTTCATGCTCGTTAAAAAATAAACATAAATTGTGAGCAATCTTTCCCTAGCAGTTCAAGCTCACTCAGAAAAAATGAACCGGTAAATAACCATTGAGAAAAGTAACCTTTGAAAGCCATATTAAAAGCCCTTGGTCGTGTTTATATGCCATCACCTCCATCCGTTCATTTTGGCCAATCGTTCATCTCCATGTGTGTGTTTACCCATTTTGAGGAACAGCTGCGAAGGGTGATTTCACTTAGCCATCCTTGTGACACTGCCGTGATTGGAAAATTCCAACCTGTACCTGGAATCTGCTACTATCCCTGTTTATCACTCGTTCCTCAAAAGACGAGTCCTCTTTGAGCTCTTTTCACTGACTCGTAAAAAATGAAAAGTTTGCCGAGTTTTGGCCTTCCAGCTCGTTAAAAGGACCGGAAGAGCTATCCCTCCTCTAGATTTTAATCTTTTTGGACCTGAGGGATTATTGCACAAAAAGATCGAGCGCTTGTTTTGTTCGACTCGTTAAAGAAATCGAAAACTCATCCCTTCTGTATGGTTTTATACTTTTTCGGACTTAAGGGATTAGAAGACGAAAAAGGAATTTTTGGAGTTAACTTTCCGTACCTTTTCAGACTCTCTAAAAATGAAAAGGACCGAGTTTTCCTTGTCGTTAGACTCGTTAAAATGATTAAATAGCGACAAACTTGTCTTTAGACGAGAACGAGTTTCCCTATCGCTAGGCTCGTTAAAACATAGCGATGGGCTTGCCCGAAGGGCAGGTTATAGAACAAGCATATGTTATCCTCCTCAAGCTTGACAAAAATAAAGAGGTACTGGTCAGCAATGACTGGGGAAAAATTGGGAGAACCTCACATCATTAATGGTAGCAAGTCGCTCTTGAACATTACACTTTGTCCTCCGTATCACATCGGGTTGGGTTGTTTCATTCACCGGTCTCATAACCATGGTCCTCGCCACACCATCCACAATTGGGGTAATGCTACCAATCCATCACATCAGTGTCGTTATATGTTCAAGAGATGTGGTTCTGCAAAGAGTCAACCGTGTCCCATCCACTGCCATACATTATCCTTCATCCACTTCATGACCGCCACCCTGAATCATACATCACAGTTTGTTTTCACCTCATCATAATCACTAGCTCCGTTCCGTGTCACTGATGTGGGATTCATTAAGGCCCTCCTTTGACGGATCGCTCCTTGTCGACATCAGCTCATTATCCAAGGAGTTGATCTAGGAACACCCCCTTCAGTACTTTGAAGCTTGCATGCCTCAATGGCAAGTTTCTCACTTCCGGCGACAGGTATACATCAATGACCTTCGACCAGAAGATTTTGCATGGTGGTCGACGCCAAGTCCTTTATTCCCGCCATGTGAATTGTACTGCCGTACCTTGAGGGTCATCATCCTTATCGGTGATTCCTCTCGCGCTTGTTAATGGTTTACATCATTGACCAGTAATCAAGCGATGTCTTTCCATGTTCGACTTCAAAAAATTCTCACATGGATCGACTTATACATCGAGTGAAGATCGGAAGAGATTGAAGACCTCGGATCTAGTTTCATCCATCCGGGCTGCGATATATATTCAGGACATAAAGACATTTGATATGTACATCATTACAGCAGATGATCATCCTTCTCAAAGGATGATAATTTCAGCAGAGAATTATCAGTCTACAATCAGACGATCGTCTGTTCTATGTACCAAAATGTATTTATAAAGCTGAGCATGGGAATGCCCACCTCAGCTAGATCATGAAAATGTATGAAAAATAATGTATTGTATTGTATCTTATTACATGACACTTCTCAGCAGATTGAATGAACTTCGGATCCTCTCAATAAAGCATTTCACTCGATAAACGACCTCATACTTTAGGGGGCATCTGTTATAGACAATTTTGTGCCTTACAGCAACATTCATGAATTGTCAATAATCCAAGGGATCCAAAGTTCCCTAAACATGATGTTCCTACCCCTAGAGGAACAAGGTCAGCAAACCAACAGCTCTCAGATCAGTTCTCCACCTGAAAATACTAAAAAACAAGCAATCCTGAAATCAAAGCAGGTGCTCCACTAGGTTTCTGCGCTGAAACTCAGTTGCTCCATGGTGTACCTGCGTTGCAAAGCAAGTGGGACAAAGGCCACCTGCGCTGAGCGAGATGGGACAAGTGGCACAATGAGTCATTGCTCTGGAATCTTCCAAAAATGACACTTGGATCAGGGATTTCGCCTTGTGATGAGTCAGAGGCTCTGTTTCTCCAAGTGGAAGCAAGGTTCTCCAAGTGGACTCAAGAACTGAAGATCAACTAAAGATTAACTGAAGAGAGAGAGGACACAAGGCAGCTACACATCAGTTGCAAGCTGACTCATCCTTTCTCAATTCATCTATATATTGAGCTCTCTCCTATGAGCTCAGGAGGCTAGAATTTTGTGCAAAGTAATGCTATGCTGTTGGTTTCACTATAGAGCTATTGGGTGATTGCTTGAGGGAGGTGAAGAGGAGAAATTCTTTCTGCTGGGAGGTGTTGCTGGATTGGAGCCTTCAATGGTTGTAATACTCTCAGAACCTTGACTTCTTCATTAATAAAAGCTATTGAGGTTCTTCTATGTGCTCTTGTTTCAATAATATATTGTGATAATTGCATGTTTGGTTTACACTAATCCTTGAACCAGTTATGATTGCATGCTTCTTGTAGTTCCCTTCTTTGTTATTTTGCAGGATCTCATTGTAGCTGGGCCAGCAAAAGAGCAAGGAGCTGGGAGCAAGCAGCCAAAGAGAAGAGTTTGGATTCGACATTAAGCGTAAGGCAACGGTTAGTGCATTTCTCCATTCTCTTTTGCTTTCATAAAGAAGTAAACCTTAAGTAGTTTGTTTTACAGTTGTTGCTAAGGTACTATCACCCTTAGAGTGGGATAGGGTCATCCGAGTCGGGTACTTTTCCCTACAACAATGCTCCCTCTGAGTACATGTTGAAGTCTCTGCTCTACTGAAGAGTGATGTTCATGCTCCCCTTGATTGCAAGCAAGGTCTGCCAAAAATATGTTCTACAAGAAGAACATGACTCTATCATAAATGACCTTCCTATCACCAAAGGCTCATACATACATCCATCTCCCATCCTAGTGGGGATATACCAATATTGACTCATCCACCCAACCAAGTGAGGATACATCAAAATTTTACACATGATAAAACAAGAAAATTACATCATCCATCCCAAGCATAGTGCGGAACCCAGCATAGGCCGTTACATGACCTTGATAATAAAAGAAATACATGACATAGAGACCAAATATCAAGGAGAACTATCATTAGCAGCATCTGTCAATCATCAACAATCATGTTCTCCCTCTACACCTATTCTATCTATGCCAAATGGTCTCTGTCAGACCCATATCAGACTCTTCTTATTGATTTCCTTCAAACCAACATATACGCGCGGGTGTATATACGCGGATGTTCCTCATAAAACTCGCGTACAACCACTTCCAGATCAACAACTTGTAAATGTCCTATAACAAGGCATGTCTGCATATAGATATCAACTCATCCTTTTGAACATCATCATAAAATCATTCATATTATATCATATGTGAAAAACACCATAGTCATCTTATCATCTGCATGATCTTATATACCATCCATGTAACATTACACGGGAATATTCCTTATCATCAATTAACATATGTGAGTATCAACCTATCATCATATAGGTAAGAACTCATCATCATCATATCTCAAACAATGCAACTCCATGTATCCAGCGTATAGCACTGTATCTAGAGCTCAAGATATTTTGACAGGACTTCTTGATATCATCAACATCCACAATCCTCATCCATGTGAGTGCTAAGAACTATAGGAATCCTGCATAATAACTGTATTATACGATCCTTATGACTCATCATCAAGTAACAAAGATATGTAGTCAAGCTTTGTACTTCTCCTTATCCTTATGAAGATCACCATGTAAGCATCATATACGCACCATCAAAGAATCAATCCACAAATATGATCTGAACATCAACTATGTAACCCCAAGAATCATATGAGATTTTGTCATGGATAACTCATAACCATATCATAGCAAGATGTATCATTTAGCCATATAAGCATCCTCACTAAGGACTACTAACCATAATTTCAACAATGCATTATTAAAAGCATATGTTCCCCCTGAACTTGTGCCATCTTGCTTACTGTCAGATTTGATCATGCATATATCAGCAAGAAGTATCAACATCCACAAGTTAAGATCAAATCATTCCTAAACATCTTACAAGTATCAAGACATTTCCACACAACATCAACAGATTGTAACCATTATGAAACAAAGGAAATAATGGACTGAATCATATCATACCCCTTTTCCTGAGCCTGTCCCACTGCTTTTCCTCAAACTAACATATATGCGACTGTGTAGTAACCAACTCGCGTATATACGCAACTTCCCTTTATGAAACTTGTGTATGAGATTTAGGACACTGAAGTTTTACACTTTCAACTCCCTCTGAGTCTGTTATGTCTATATATTGTGTTGTGCCACATCTGTCTAACTGTACTTCCTTCTTCTTCCATATCTTCAAGTGTGATGATGTTTTCTCCTTTTAGTATGGTGCCCATACTTTGTTCCTGCAATCCTTAGCTATATTTCCAAGCTTGTTACATGCATAACATCTCACATGTTCCATATTTCTTCTATAGAAATCAAACGCTTTGTGACCAAACATATTGCAAGCAAAGAAATATCCCTTAAAGTACCTGGAATGTGATGTTCTTTCTGTGTGATGGTATTGAACCATTCTACTTCTGCATCTAGCTACAACATGTCCAAGATTATGACATACATAACATTCAACGTTATTCACTGGAGGAGTAAAAGATTTTCTTTGAAGAATTTCTTTCCTTGGTTTTTGATAGGATTGACCTCTCATCTCCTTGTCGAGCATTTCAAATTTTGCATTAGAGTTCCTTATCTTACTTTGTGAACTAGATTCACCTTCAACAGATTCATGAAAGCCAAGACCAGTTTTGATAGCAGGAGACCTTTGACTACTAAGAATATCATCCAAAACCTTAGTACTATCTTGAAATCGTAAGAGCTTATCCTTTTCTTCTAATTTATCTTTTAGAATATTTGCCTCAACCTGAAGATGCTCTTCCTTTTCATGATTTTGTTTCTTCATGTTTTCCTCAGCTTTCCTTCCTTCTTCCAACTAATGTCTTAATTCAAGAACTTCGTTTTCTTGTTTTTCAAGAGCTTGGAGTAGTTCTTTATTTTTCTTATTTGATTCTTCAACATCTTCTTTTAGCGAGAGGATCGTAGCTTCAAGACTTTCATAGTAACTGGATCTATCTCTGAGTTTCTTGATTGTTTTTCTCCTTTCATTGACTTCATTTCTTAATGATGTCACTTCATCCTGCAACTTTTGACATTTTTCATTAAATAGCTTCCTTACCTTGTTTCCTTCCTCTCGTTGAGCTTTTAGTTTGGTAGATTGTTCTTTGAAGGCACATTCCTTTTTGTTCAACAGATCTTGTTGATCACTAATTTTGTCTGTAAGCCTTTTAAATTCTTCCTCTATTTGATATCTTTCTTGCTCACCTATAAGAGAAAATTCAGTTGTTTCGCTATCACTTTCATCATCTTCACATGGATGGATACCAGAGGATAACAAATTCATACCTGATAGATCTTGTTCATCTTCATTCTGAAGTGATTCTAAATCTAAAGTTATTCTTCCACATATTCCCCAATCGATGCTCCCACTATCATAGTTCTTTTGAGATGTCTTCTTCTTCTTAGGTGCTTTCTTCTTAAGCTTCTTTCCCATTGTTCTACGGATCTCCTTTAGACAATCAAGCTTCAACCAAAGGACCTGCTCTGATACCAATTGTTGGAAATAATACTGAGAGGGGGGGGGGGGTGAATCAGTATTATCAAATCAATAAAACTTTTTCATTTCCATACTTAGATACATATACGCTACTTCAGTCAATGGAATTCGCGTGTATACGCAACTCTGTCTAATGAAACTAGCGTATATCCAAAATACTTATGATTCAGTTAATCCATTAAATGTTGATCTTTAGTTAGTGCATCTGAACTTCATTAACCATATGAACAGTAAGCAGGTGTAGTAAAAGAGAACAGATCATCACACACAGGAAGCACACATGAACACCATGATATAAGGTGGAAACCCAATGTGGGTGAAAACCACTTGCTGCTAGTCATCTCTATCTTCTTTTAATAAGAAACTTCATTTTACAATATTTTTGTACTAGTGCAGTCTTATATCAGTACACAGGCTTCTACCTGCAGAAGGCTACAACCTTCTCTCATTCTCCAGACTCTCCTAGAAGGGAGCTACAACCCCCTTAGCTCTTGTACTAGCCAATTCATTTACTAGTATGTAGATGCCATCCTACTCAAGTGCTCCAACCTTTACGCATTCTATAGCTGCTACTGGAAGGGAGCAACCACCCCCTTTTCTCTTGTACTAGCTGATGTACTAGTACGTAGGTGCCGACCTAAAGAGTGCTACAACCTTCTCTTTCTTCCTCAAGGTACCATGTTTCATAAATTTTCAGACTGGATACTCATGGAACACAACATCATAATCTGGAGGCCATGTTTCATCCAATTTTCATAATGGACCCATTAACAACATTGAAGCACAAAATTAATCATCACTGCAATACACCCATCAACTACACCTGCATCTTCAATCTCTGAATCACCCAATACTGAAACACTGAAACCCTGTCAACAACATAGTCACTAGAACACAGAACAAAACTCTGCAACAATAACCAGATCCAACGACAACTTCACATATAATATCTCATAATGTATACGCTACTATGATGAACCAAAGCAACGTACATATGCGCTTTCACTAAAGCCAACCCACATACAGATCTGCAAATACTTACTCATAACTTTGCAGCTGTTCCAGGCATCAGTCATACCCAGATAATAACATTCATACAATAAAATAAGCGTCAATAATTCAGATCTAGTCTATCCATAGTCAAACCATATAATGATAAACATTCCAAGCCTTGTTCATCATCATCCACATGAGTGCATCCTTGGTTCAGATCAAGCTAAGCATCACAAACACATGACCAGCATACTAGATCTCACACTTCATCAGATATTCAATCCTTGCACTTGCACCCCTCTTGGCCTAATGATCTTCTCCTTATATAGGTTTAGGCCTTACTTAATACCATGGTCCAAAACCATTGAGAATCAATACTAGGGCCCCAATACCTAGGTTCAATACTTCGGACGCAATACCAAGGACCAAAACCATAGGTCTAAATACCACGGACCCAAAAATAAGATTTCCCACATGTACATGCTTTTCTGTACATGAAAGTGCGTGCATACACATACACGAATTTTGATCAGCAATCTCGCGTGTATACGCACCTTTGTATATAGTGAACCTGCATGTATAACCTGCGTGTATACCCTACTTGGTATATAGTGAACTAGCGTATTTACGCGACTTGGTACATAGTGAACCTACATATAACCTGCGTGTATACCTTACTTGGTATATAGTGAACCTGCGTATATACTCTTCTTTCTTCATTCTTTGCAGTCTGATCATCAATTATTTACTACTGACCTGCTGCACTATAATCTATCATCTTGCCATCAAGGACAACACTTGTATCATAATGCCAACAAGGGTTATTGCTTGTCATGCAAAGGGAGGTTTGTTTTGCTTCAAGGGGAAATCTTTATGAGAATGGATTGTCCTCACCACATAGTCATGTTTCATTCTCATTTCACAGACTCTTACACAAGTGTCGCCTTTATCCTCCCAAAGTCTATCATCAGAGCCGCACTTGCCATAAGCTGCCAAAAATGATGTTGCATTAAGCAAAGTATGTGTTATATGTTTTAGATGGTCTATGTTGTATCAATAAGTTTTTAAGTGTGTGATCATAGTCAAGTTTTATCACTATTCACATCAGTTCCACTGATCCCACACTTAGCTAAATTTCAGAGCTTCCTTGGTAACCTAGCCTCATCCAACTTTCCTGAACTGCACACTTCACATATGTAACCCTCAAGCTTTTCCCTTACCTATTGGAATTGTGCAATGTGTATAAATTCCAACCTCCCTTAGCATTCAAAACTATGTAGTGGTTTCCTCCAATGTTCGTCCCTGAACCAGAATCCACTGTCTCCAGAAACTGTGCAGTTTTTTTCCCTTGACTACCCAATCTACCTTGCATTTCGAAATTGCGTAACTGTCCTCCAAGGGCCTCATCCCATAGAAGTTCCTTGCATCCTAAAAATATGTAAATGTGTCCTCGTAGGGCCTCATCCCACAAAAGTCATTGCCCACTAAAACTACACAATTATGTCTCTCAAGGGCCATGAAGAAAGATGACATGATAGATGACTCTCAAGGAGCTAAGGAGAAAAATAAGAAGACCAAGGAACCCAAGGTATGATAGAATATCGGGACCACATGAAGACTCCATCTGATGCATAACCCTTTGGAGGATAGGTATAGAAAACAAATCACATATTTTGAAATACACCTCTTACTGTAGCTTAAAAGTTTGCTTATCATTGTCGTATCATTTTGTCTTCAATGACATGCATGGTTGCAAGAACTGAAAGTCATTCCATGTGTTTCCTCTATGTGTCTTG
Organism: Pinus tabuliformis; assembly: GCA_031772625.1. Taxonomy (NCBI): domain Eukaryota; kingdom Viridiplantae; phylum Streptophyta; class Pinopsida; order Pinales; family Pinaceae; genus Pinus; species Pinus tabuliformis. Next base: position 256,557,042 of record CM062805.1, read on the forward strand.
TTCCCTTTCACTTGTTTATTACATATCTTAGAAGATGAAGAGTATTACCACTTGTTTATTTAAGCTACGAAGGTTGTGACCAACATGATCTTATGACTAACCAGGCACAATGAAAGGCATCCTAAGTGGGATGAAATATGTTTGATGATACGTATATAGTCAGTACACACCTTTGCATTAATCCTTGTTTTGTATCTTGCTTGTACCCTCACTGCTTGTCAGATTTGGCTACTTGCTGCCAATAGTCTCTTAACTCTTTCCTGATAAAGTAGGGGAAGGAATTTCCTTCAACCTGATTTCTTCAAGGCTCTTCACAGAAAGAATACAACTAAGAGAAGGAGATGTGGAATCTCACTATCAAACTCTTGAAAATAGTTTGCATGTTCAGATCTATCCAAACAATTAAGCTACCACTCAACAACATTGTCAATCTTGGAAGACTCAAGAAACATCATATCCCTAGATATTATAAACTTCTTATTTACGTCATCATAGAGATGGTATGCTTTGGAGGTATCAGTACCTAAAGAACATACATTTGTGACTCCTTGCACTAATTTCTTTTATCTCTTCCGAAGGTAAGAAGGCATAACACGGGGAACCAAAAACCCTGAGATGCCTCACCAAAGGAATGGCCATACCACATTTCATAGGGAGTCTTGTTTCTAATAGCAAGAGATGGACACCTATTATTTATATACACGACACATAGAACCACATCAACCCAAAACCTTATGAAGTTAACATGTGAACTATGCCAAGTTAATAGTGAAAGCAATACATTCCAATGAACTATGTGTTGAAAAATGCAGCAAGAAATTCTCAATTTGATTTTTCCTTGATTAAATTGAAAAAATTCGGATTTCCACATCAAGAGAAAACTTGGATGATGATAACTTCTGTGACATGGCTTCTGTCACCTAGTTTACTCAGTAAATTCGAGTTGGAGGAGTTAGAGTTTAGTTCTACATATGTGATTGCTAATTTTTAGCAATAAAGGTCAATTATCTGAGGTTGTTGTGAGTTAAACTAGTTCTAACTTCTAGAGGAACTAGTGGAAGGTCATTTAAGCAGTGGGACTTCAGTCAAATCCAGTGATCATCTAGTTAACTAATCAATCAACAAAAAGTAGTTGGGACATGCAGAGAAGTCAAGTTCCCTGATATTGGTGGAGATTCCAAGGCGGTTTTAATTTCTTGTAGCTCACACAGTTGCAAGAACTTACAATAACCATAGTGGAGGAGGTAGTTTGAGTAGGAGATTCTTGTGAAATTGGAGAGTGAATTATTGTTGGTAGCATTAATAGCCTACCAGGAATTTGTTCTTCACCATACTTCAATGTTTTGGGCAGGGTTTTTGAAGGTGGATAATTTTTTCTGATGCTTTTTGGTCATGCATGTCCTCACTAAGTATATTGGAAGGTCTGTAATAGTTCCTTTCATGCAAGTCCTCACTAAATATGTTTTGGGATGTTTGTACTAGTTCCTTGCAAATTTAAGTTTTTCAAGGCTTAACTACTTATGATCCTAGGTGCTCATAATAGTCTGACAGTTTATGACACTCTCCAAATCACCATTCCTAAAAGGATCCAACAAAACAACTTGAGAGGAGGATGAGAAGGGCACACTCTTATTGGAACTAGCCTAGAACTAGTGGAATTGGTTGGTCCCAATGGTTTTAGAGATGTACTATTCTAGTTTGGAGGTTTAGATTGGCTAAGGTTGTTCTTGTATTGAACTGACCTTAAAACACCAAAGTGGCTAGTTCTCTACTAAACTGACCAATTCTGAAGAATGTAGTGCAACATAGCTAATGTACAACAAATAATATTTTTTTAATAAAAAATACTTAAAAGGAAAAAAAATATCTTAACCCTAGGGCCCTACAAAACCTAACCCTAGTAATTAATGGTAATATTTAATTTTTAAAGTTAAATTAAAATTTTACTTTCTCCTTATCTTTCCTTTTTGAAAAAGAAATATAAGGATAATGTCAACTTTTACTTAAATTTTTAATATTAACATTATTTGTTTTGGGTTGCTTCAGAGTGGTTCCAACTTCATTCAATTTTGAGAAATTCAAATTTTAGTTCCCATTCAAAACTTAGTGGTGATTGTTTGAACCGCTTCTTTCTAATGAGTCCTAGACTTTTACTTCCAATTTTTCATGTGCATTTATTGCATAATCATATTGCTCATGAGACTTTGCAGCATAAGTTAATCTTTAATTCATTGCAATCACTTTACCTAGCTTAGGGAACCATCAGCTACCCCTCCCAAGTTTCTCCTCAACATTGAAATTTTCTATGGAAGCAGACATTCATTTTATCCATTAGATCATTCTTTCCACTATGACAGTCCAACAACACCCCTACCAGCATATTCTTGACAATCCATCTCATCTTTACTGCTACCTTATAAACACTCTTAAATATTGTGGCTCCAATCTAAAAGAGGAAGAACTAGAAAGGGCCTTCTTGGCCCTCTTCCAACCCACAATATGTTTATCTTCTCTCTTGCGCTTACACTCTAGTATTTTTGCAACTTCTGAATGGCGAATCTTAAACACAATCTCATGGTGTGCATTCAGGGACGCATAATTCTCCCTTGCTTTGCATCAAATTAACCCCCTATCATTCCCTTTACCTTTACATGCAAGCATATATTTTCCTTGTGGATGACTGTTAAGATTCCCATCTCTATTTTGCGTCCCTCTCCTACCCTCATGAACCTGATAAGCTAAATTTAACCAATCTCACTGTATCTGAGATAAATAACCCAACCAACAGGGTAGATTGAGTTGAGATCCTTTTAGAAACTAAATCCATCCCTCCACAATGATATGTCCCTCTCCAAACAACATCATCATGTTGTGTTCGAGATCTATCATTCCCATGATCACCATAAATTTCTTAGTCCTTCACTTACATCTTTGGTAATGTCATCATTTAGATCACTTATACTTTGTTGTATTGTTTCTTGTGTTATGATTTCTTTTAATGGAAATATCTCCGTAGTAGGCACGAGTAACCAAATTTAAGTTCTTATTGAACTCTTGTGTTAACATACTTAATTTTCATTTTGACCTATTCGGTTTCAAATTCTAGTGTGGTTGGTTTACTGGTTGACTACTAGCATTTACCAAGTGGTTATTGATGATAACAGTTAGTTTAGAGTGAACATTGGACATCGCTTTGAAAACCAAGCCCCAATAATATGCAACCATCATGGAACATTTCAGAGCCCGTACTTTCCTACAAAGGACACTATTTTCATTCATCAAGAAAAGTTATATGAGAAAGAACCAAGTGGTTATGATTTTCAACATTTACACCTACATTTCCTATCTATCGTTTTCATTTTGTTTTTGCTAACGAAGAAACACACAAACATATTCTATTATATAAGATATTTTTTTATTGTTAACAAAATTATTATCAACCATGGTTTATTTAGAAAATAACATATATTAAACTATATAATGAATTATTAAATTGATAACTATTTAATATGGGTTGACTTTTAGTGATATTTCTATGGATCATCTTATGATGTTGTGGACAATTTAGAAGTCACGTCACTAGTAAGTCAATTTTTCATGTCTCCTTCTCATGTTTATATGAAATAAAGTAGAGAATGGGTGGGAATATTTAAGTAATAATACTAAAAATGTGATCACAAATTATCTTAAGTCTACACACAATATATTGATAACGTATCCATATGAGAAGTACTAGAGTAGAGGGATTGGATCAACCAAGCCTTTTCAATATATGAAAATATTAGGCTTCAAGAGTTCATGTGTTGTAGTGATGGATGCATTAAAGAGGGACAATAAAATTAACTCAAACTACTAGAATGGGATATTGATGGCTGGAGGTTAAGTTGTATCTATTATGGGAGCCTCATCTTTAGTATCTCCTTTGTTTATATGTTCTCCTTAGGTGATGGAATTTCTTCACAAAACTATTTTGAGAGTTAACATTTGTTGATTACATGGTTATCTTGTTTCATTAATAGAATTATATTTCTTGATAAAACAAGTAGCAAAAATACTATTGGTGTGTTAGGATTCAAATTAGTTTTTCCTTCCCCTAATATTATTTTTTAACTTGAGGAGATGGAGGGTTTTTGAGGATGGCATATTATGTTCTTCTAGTCAATGTGAGAAGCCCTTGACGAAATTTAGGGCCTCGACGAAATTTGTTCAGTAAAATCTGTTGATATTGCTATCAGGATATTAGATGGAGCCTCCTACCTAACCTCTTCAAACCTAACCTAGTCACAGTAAAATAAATTAAACATTGCAGTTCCACTTTAATTCTTCCTCCTAATTTTTTACCGCACCCTTAAGGGACCTTGGTAAAATAAGTCCGTTCATGATTAGTTGTGAAATTCTGGTGTAATAATACTTGTATATATACCATAGAGTACATAACTCCATATCAATAACTAACCTTTTGTATCTGTGTGGATGATATTTTGGTTATGGGTGACATAATATCTTGGTGGAAAGATGTTTGGATCCATATGAACATGGTGATAATATTTAACATAATCCTCATGTCTATTCATTAATTTGATTTGTGATTAGTCGGGACCCAACATGCACACTTGTACCTAGGATATAAGATTATGTAATCCTTTCTTGGATGACCTCATTGTCAATATCGATGGAAACATTTATACTTGATAGTTGGATTTTTGGATGCATTGCTTGGATGACTTCATTCTTAATGTGGAGTGTAGTACTTGTACATGGGACCTTGGTTTATGGATGATCCCTTTATGGACACACTTCTTGGACTATTTCACTTTTAGGGTTGGGGGCAATGCCCATACATAGGAAGTTGGCTTATGGAGATACATCATAAAGATAAAATTTGAGAGCGATGTGTTTCAAAGGGGATGAAATGGTGGGATCCCTCCTAGTGATGTAATGGAGTCCATAATGGTTAATAATATTATAAGTATGGTGGTCATTTAATGTAATATATACAAAGTCTATTATGTTATTTATTATTAAATAATTCATACTAGGTAGTTTTCATGCGATAAATGTAATATGACCTATTCATTAGCATATGCACCAATAGTGGTTAAAGTTTAGGTTTTATAAATGAATAATATTTAAGTCCTCCTTACTGGATTTTTTGGTATAGTGATTGTATTTGAGCATTAGTTCATTGGGAGGTTTCCCTTGAAGAGGAAAATGAATAAGAATTTATCTTTCCATAAAATTACTACCATACCCTTGAAACTTACATTGATGGTTTTGGATTCAATGAAGTAAAATGAATTTTTATCATATTCTTAGAGACATTACCCCATAGTGAATTCATGCACTAAAAACTTATGGATACCTTTTCTAATCCTTACACCTATCTTTATCTCGGGAGTTGGATCTCATCAACAGTCCAGGATGTAGATGCCCATCTGACGATGAAGGTTTTCTTGAGCTTGGTCATGGTAACTACCCGCCTGATCCATGCTAGCCAAGTTTCATTCGTGTTGTTTTCTGTAGGGTTTCCAAACAACTTCTCCCTCACAGGTTCCAGATGTTTGGCAAGGTAACCTCTGCACCCTTCCCTGCGAAATTTTAACACCGGTTTCCATAATGGCGATGTAAGGTTTGCTAATGAACCTAATACTTAAATCTCTATCTATCTCTCTCAAATATCCAGATATCATGCACAACCTTCGATTCATTCTATCAAAATTATTCAGCATTGCCTTGAGGGTTTCATTCAATATTTTAATGTTTTTTTGTTGTGTTGGATAGGAACCTCCATTTGGAAACAATGATCAATCCAACGATCAATGCTCTCTCTCAACAATTGTGAGGCTTCTATTCCAGGTACATTTCCTCTCAGAAGCCCCAACCCTTTCATTTCAGCAATCCTAGGTCCAGATCTTCTTGTATTAGTTTCTGCAATCCCATGTCCAGCTTTGTTTTTGTTAATGGCAGCAAACCGATGTCCAGCCTTGCAATGATGGGAAGGGGTAGGGTATCTAAAAGTTACTCTATCTCCTTAACATCATCCCATTCATGTAGAGGGTCAGGCCTCTTAACTATTGTTCGTCCATGACATTAGTGTAGTTTTACCCTAATTCAATATGCTTGTGTGTTCACTTTTGTAGTATGGTGTAGTTTTAGCTTAGTTAACAGGCCTGATTTGTTAATCACCATGATAGGTTATGTTCATGGTTACACATGGGGGCTTAGGTTTCATTTTCATGTGATATGCTTAGCAGTACCTCATGGAAACATTTGTGTTTCACCATCAAATTGATCATAAGGAGGAAGATTCACTAGTATTTATATTGATTTCTCTGTCCAATTAAGATGTTGTGACAAATTCAAAAACCGAGTGGGAAGAATTACAAAGCCCCTCCATCAACCACTTCTCCTCTCTATTTGTTTGAAATCATACTCCAATGGTAGAATTGTGACGTGAATAATAGGATATGTACTTCACAATCTAAATTTGTAAAAGACTCTATTGGGAGTTCTGTAAAAGGGAACACCATTAATAGGCAAAGTGATTTGTGCCCCAAAGTGAAATTCATAAATAGGACAACATGTATGATGTCAACCATATATATAAACACAAGTTACATACCCTTTTCTGTTTCTTATTATAGAAAATTCTAATGTATGCATTTTAGAAAAGGATAACTAGATAAGAGACTAAATCAAAAAGTATTTGAGGAGATTACAACACACAAGAAAAACTTCAACAACCTTGAAACTTGGTAGTTGAGTCACTCCCTAAACGTAGTAAATAAAAACTTTCAAAATTGGTTATAATCTTAATGATAAGGTGTTTTTAGTTTGGTGACCATAACTACTTGTAATTCACCATGAACATTTTTCAATATTGTTCCAATATGCTAGAGATCTCCATCAAAATTTATCTTCCCAAATCATCTTTCAGATAAGCATTAACGACAAAGTACCATTACCCAGTGATCACATATTTAGTTAATGTAGAATGGATTCTCTACAATTTTTCATATATGCTTCCATAAATTTGATTGCAAGGTATGCTTGGGCGGTAAAATATTGTCCTCACTTTTTCATCCAACACATTGCTTCAGATATCTATGAACAATCACTTTGTTGCATGATGCATCCTCTAGGTGACCAATTCATCCATAGTTTGTTCACTGAATGAATCCTGATTGGCAGTAATCCTCCATAATAGCTCTGATATCTATATAAAACTGACAAGCCATCATTTTTCTCAGCATCCTTCAACCAAGATTTGAATATTCAAGATTCCAAGCCATCCTGAAGGTATTCTATTAGTTCTTATTCATCCATCCACAATACTTCACTGGGACATACTCTGGAACTTATAATTAAACAATATAAGTGAGATTTGATTATAACATTGTACCATGAATCATCCAACCTGAAGATCTATTTGAAGCCTACTAAAGTCTATCAGTGACATATTTACAAGTACCAAACACTCAGAAATTAGGTTGCATCCTTTACTGAGAGCAAATAAAAATCAAACTCAATTTACTATTCCCGTGCTTAGTATTACTCTTTTCCTTACTCTGACGATGCCACAAATCATGACAAGATGAAACCTAGAAATCATCCTTCATCTTCATCTCGTCCTCATGCCGATTCCATGTTATCCTCCTTTTGATGAAAGGTTGGGGTTCTGTTTCCATTGCGAGCATTGTGGTTTGGCTCTCGTTGATTCTATCTATGGGACAAACTCTTCAAAATTCTCTCATGTTCTTGTGTGAGCCTCTCATTGTGAGTTCTTAAATTAGTCATTTATGCATGCAAGTGTTGGACTCTTTCTAACACAGATACATTGCCCTCGCAAGACTCCTCTCCCAATTGTATCCACATTTCAGGATCGGCCCCTACATAAGATGCTTCTGGTGTGTTTGGTGGTATACTTCCCCTTTGTATATTGTCTCTCATTGTCTCTGTCTTCATTCACATGTTGTTTTCTTTAGTTCCCAAGATGCCATGGTGTCAGAACCTTGGCTCTCATACCACTTGTAATAATTATAAGAATACCAAAAAAAATACTCACAACCATATTCTTACCATATGAATGTTATAAATTTTGATACACTACTTGGAAATAGTCTTATGGTAAGGATTAAGGATATTTATGTTAATGTTATATAAATGTTTTGAAAGAATTTACCATCCTAACCTAACCCTTTACATGTTCTTAACTTAATACTTTGCAATTATTTACTCATATCCATGTTACCACATATATATAACATATTATGGAGGTTGGTTTATCGTCACATTCCTTGTTGTTTTTGTTGTTTAATTAACATTGAAAACTTCGATGTATATAAATCTTGACAGTACCAACCTTTAGTAATTTATTTATAAATCCCAAGGGTGGTCTCTGGAGAGTTCTGTCCCCTAAACACCTGTACCGATATCCATTGTGTGATCATAGCTTGATGATCTAACAGTAAGGCTTTAGGCGAGACGGTTGAGGTAACCACTTTCACCTCAAGCTCTGCATTCGATGGGAATTGTGGTAGTAATTTCAAGGTTGAAGGCACCCTGCAATATCGCGAGGGTTTCCTGAGAGGATGATGAAACTATTATTAGGTAGAGTCTCCTACTGCACCAATACCTTACATACATTCCAGTTGGAATATGCCGGGTTAATTTCTGGTTGCTTGGGTTGAACGCAGGGTTTTCTCGCAGAGTTTCCCCATTCCTCACTCATTAACATTTAGGCGATGTAATGGTTGCCACAACAGACGAAGTATTCTCCATGCTTAGCCTCACAGAGACACAAACTCCGAGATTACATAAAAGGGTTTGAATTAACCATTTTACTATGCCTTCACAGTAACTATGGTGCCACTGAATTTAAAGACAACACCCAAGTTGTGGAATGAGTCTTTCTCTTTCTTTATTTTACATTTTGTTTAAAACAATGCCTCTTGTTAATTGACTTGTTTCTGGTTCAATATTCAACAAGTGAGATTTCCTCTAGGACCTTCACCCTAATGGTATGCATGTGGGTTGAGAGTAGTCTACTTCTAACACCAAGTCTCCTTCTTGGGTTGGTTCCCTGCTTCTTAATAGGGCTACATCCCTCTGATTGCAAATTCATTGTTTTCCATGCGGCACTGTAGTACTGTTTGAGAAATCATCCTATGTTCCTCATGGTTGTAGTTAGGTTATTTCAATATGGTGAAACCCTATTGATACATCCAAGTGCCCGATCCGGGTATGATGGTTTTACTCCACTATAGTCAATATAAACTCGTCCATGGATTCTGTAATTAGAATGTGATTTATTTTTTTATATCTCACTGTTCAAATTATATAAATTGTTATATGGCTTGAGGATTTTCCTGTAAATTTGATTCATTCTGTCAAAATTATTCAGCATTGCCTTGAGGGTTTCATTCAATATTTTAATTTTTTGTTGTTGTGTTAGATAGGAACCTCCATTTGGAAACAATGATCAATCCAATGATCAATGCTCTCTCTCAACAATCGTGAGGCTTCTATTCCAGGTACATTTCCTCTCAGAAGCCCCAACCCTTTCATTTCAGCAATCCCAGGTCCAGATCTTCTTGTATTAGTTTCTGCAATCCCATGTCTAGCTTTTTTTTTGTTACTGGCAGCAAACAAATGTCTAGCCTTGCAATTATGGAAAGGGGTAGGGTATCTAAAAGCTACTATTTCTCCTTAACATCATCCCATTCGCGTGTAGGGTCATTTTTCTTAACTATTGTTTGTCCATGCCATTAGTGTAGTTTTACCCTAATTCAATATGCTTGTGTGTTCACTTTTGTAGTATGGTGTAGTTTTAGCTAAGTTAACAAGCCTGATTTGCTAATCACCATGATAGTTTATGTTCATGGTTACACATGGGGGCTTAGGTTTTATTTTCATGTGAAATGCTTAGAAATACCTCATGGAAACATTTTTGTTTCACCATCAAATCGATCATAAGGAGGAAGCTTTGCTGGTATTTGTATTGATTTCTCTGTCCAATTAAGTAGATGTGACAAATTCAAAACTAAGTGGGAAGAATTACAAAACCCCTCCATCAACCACTTCTCCCCCATATTTGTTTGAAATCAGACTCCAATGGCGGAATTTTGACGTGAATAGTAGGATATGTATTTCACAGCCTCAATTTGGAAAAGACTCTGTTGGGAGTTCTGTAAAAGGGAACACCATTAATAGGCAGAGTGATTCATGCCCCAAAGTGAAAATCATAAATAGGACAACATGTATGACGTCAACCATATATATAGACACAAGTTACATACCTTTTTCTATTTCTTATTATAGAAAATCCTAATGTCTACATTTTAGAAAAGGATAACTAGATAAGAGACTAACTCAAAAAGGATTTGGGGAGATTACAACACACAAGAAAAAGTTCAACAACCTTGAAAATGGGTAGTTGAGTCACTCCCTAAACATAGTCAATAAGATCTTTGAAAAATTGTTATAATCTTAATGATAAGTTGTTTTTAGTTTGGTGACCATAACTACTTGTAATTCACCATGAACATTTTTCACTATCATTCTAGTATGGTAGAGATCTCCATCAAAATTTATGTTCACAAATCACCTTTCAGATAAGAATTAATTATAAAGTAACATTACCCAATGAGCATCAATTTAGTTAGTGCATAATGGCTTCTCTTCAATTTTTCATATAGGCTTCCATAAATTTGATTGAAAGAATTGTTATAAAGAAGAATTTTCTTCATATATTCATTCTTCATTCGTAAAAAGGAATATAAGAGTTGGATATTAAAGTTTTTTATATGCAGTTTTTGGCATGCTAAGTGGATTGAGGGTATTAGACACCTCGGTTATCCTATCTAGAAGCCTAGTTTGTATTTTTAATCTGATACAATGTTTTTTCATTGTTTCATGTTTTATCTTCATCTGAGGTAATGGAGGTATTAATTTATTATGGTTGAATATGTTAATGTCCTCCCTATCTCTTGATCCACAAAAATGTGTAAAATGCTCAACATAGAATTCTAAATTTTGAGGTATCCATAGCCCTTACGATGCTAATGTATAGATATGTTGTTACAGGCTCACTGTTGGTCAAGGGACTGGAGTTGTTCTTGCTTCATGTGATATATACTATTAAAGGCTTCGGAAGAGTAAGTTCATGAAGCAATTTTGAGAGTTTTAATCTGAAGGAGCATTGAGGCGTTGCTTATGTTTTATACCCTTCATTTCATAAGACCCAACACATTTCCATCACATGTGAGTCCCACAAAAGGAAGCATGGGTTGCCTTCTCTTGCTAAGATCAGTGGATTTCTCGGCATGAAAACCACTCTTTTTTCCTACACATGCATACAAGCATCTCATGGATATGAAGTTTCATTGATGGAGAGGGAAATATAGAAAAAAACAACCAAGTATTCTTCGATTTCCTCAAGGGTTACGATGATAAACTAGCCCTTGTCCATCAAGGAGATCTTAAGTCTTTCCTGGATATTACAAAGAAAATGAATTTCCAAGAAAATGTAACTTGATTTATCTAAATATAACTATCAAAAGTAGCCTCAATTTCACAACAGAAGTGTTTACTTTTATAGTTATTATAGATGAAATTATTGAAATTCAAAGGGAAAAGTAACATTGTGTTGATGTATTCTAGATTGATTAGTTACAGGTTTATAAGGACTCTAGACAAAGAGAACACAAACCTATTATATCTGTGGGTCTTCCTTTGGAGGGGTAGTTGCAACCTTGGCTACATTGTTGTTCCTAGGACGGAGGTTAAGGCAAATCTCTCCCTTTTGTATCACATTTGGTTGCCCTCTAGTTGAAGATGAAAAACTCGTTGAAGCAGTTGACTGTGAGAATTGGGGAGGTAACTATTTCCATGTGGTTTCCATGCACGAATTTTTTTCGGATGCTCCTTGCACCACTTGAGGAAGTTTCTTCTCCTTTGACTACTATTTTCCCTATTGGCATGACAAAGTCCTATATTTCTATTATATAGGACTATAAGATTCTTCTCAATAATTTCATGTAGTATACTTAAGGAATGTGTTTCATTTTCCAAAGTGTTGGCATAGGGTCACAAAGAGAAGCACAAGAGAAGCCCATATAGACCTGCTGACACTTACATGTTTTGCTCAAGTTGTGGCGTTGCTTGTAATGAAAATTCTGACACCATTTTGAAATTGCAGCGCAAAGCCATGAAAAGCTTTCAAATGTTACATTAGAGAATTGCTTTTCAAAGTATATATGGTTGGCCCAGGTGGCTCCAGAGACACACACAGCACAAAGAGGACTTAGGAAAGCTCAAAAAACAAATACTTTATATTATACTTGAACCAGGACTAGAGCATAGATCTCGTCATCCTAATCGTGGTGGTGTGAACTGTTCTTCAAACCGAGTCTGTATATGAAAGTTAGAAGGAGTCAAAATTGGGCTGAATTTTTGCTGACTCAGCAGGCTTAAGGAGGTCACAATTTGGACAAAACTCAGCCACCAGATTCTGGCCAAACTGGGTGAATTTGTGGCCTCGTTAAAAAGACTCCTACGACGTAAATTCATAACCAAACCCTCATTTAATGCACCCAGTTTTGAATGTGCCACTTAATATAGTTATGGAGGGTATCAGGTAGGCCACGCAATGTGGACCCGACCCGCTTAAAAAAAAAAAAATCAGTGTTAAAACTATAATGTGGTAAATTGAGAGGGGTGGGGATTGATCACCCCACCCCTCCTCCACTATTTTTGACATTAACTAATCCACCTAACTGCCTTATTGGTTAATCCACAGGGAAATATTATATAAACCCAGTATTTGCAGTGCACCCGAGGAATAGATGGAGGAACCAGGAATGGGAACAATTTTCGAGACAATTAATTTTTAATTAATTTTTAATGTAGGTGGAACCATGATTGGGCATTTTGCAGGAGGGCCAAATTTCCACTTTGTCAAATTTTGACAAATTTTATATGGATTCAACACCTCTCGTCACCATAGACATAATGGCGTTGTCCGTTTCTCCATCAAAATTCTACATTTTTCAGCCACTTTTAGTATGCAGGTGGAACCATGATTGTTGTAAAAACAGGGAGTGGAACCATGAGCCTTGAAATTTTCCCGAGGTAAATTTTTTCGATGTGAGAATATAGTCAAGTTTATACTCATTTTTCATGGTTTTCCACAAGGATCACAATGGCGAGGTCAGATTCACCATTTGAGTTGTAGATTTCCAATCCAACGATGGAGCAGAATCTTTGAGGAATCTAGGGGGAATCTAAAAGATTCCTTGAGCCCCAGATTCTAAATTTCTCAGAATTCAAATTTTGGATGGTCGATTTTACACTAGTCGATGCCACAAAATTGATGATGCATTCAGATTTTTCATTCTCTCATTTCATTTTCCAGCCATTTTTCTAAGTGCCAATGTAGATGTCCACATTCATGTGCAAGTAGTCATTTTCATGTGATTGATGTTGTGAGATCGATAGTCCAAACAGCTTCAACAGTTTGACATCTTTTTCTTCAGATGGCCATGGTGGTGAGTTATATGTTGTGTTCATGTACTTCTTCTTTATGCATTATGCTGCACAAATCCATGTTTTGATGTTTGATGCGAGATCCTGTTTATTACATGTTTTCATGATTCCTTGCTTGATGTCATGCGGAATCATCTTTGTGATGTACTTGTCATCATGACTTGTGATGTTGTGTTTTGAGATCCATTTGTTGTATGTTGCTAGGATACTCTTGTTGTCGTCATGCATGTTTTGCATTGAGATCCCTTTTATGCCATGTTGGCGAGATGCTCATCATGCATGAGTTTGTGTCATACTGATAGGAGTCTTTTAATTGAGAGTTCCTGTAGTGGAACATCTCTTAGAGCCACTCCTGCACGAGGGCATTTTCCTTGTATGATTGCGACATCATATCTTGTGTACATCATCACTATTGACAACACTTAATGCATTGACCTACACCATCTTGACACAAGGGCCTGGAGTCGTAGTCCCTCCTGGACGAACTCTGTTATCAATGGGTTATGTTTTTATGTTGTTGACGATTGTCATGTTCCTCTTATTTACAGCATGGACATGTATTCATTTAATTTCTTTTAAAAATGCGATCTAACACATCACAAAAGCAAAAGGTCTTGGAAGGGTCCTTTCTCACACCCAAACCTGGATCAATGATATGCTTCGATTTTAAAACATGTCATAGAAAACTACAAAAGTGGGAGAAAATTTCCAAATCTAGGTTTAGAATCTTCTTATGACATGGGAATATCAGTGGAGTTAGAAGCTACCAGTGTTGGACCTCACGTAATTCTCAATACTTTATTTAAAATAACATTTAAATAACAAAAAAAGGAAATTTAATGTTTATGTTTTTCAAAGTATGTATATCATTAGTGGGACTAATGGTTTACATCCAGAAGAATATCATATATATATCTCTATAAAGCATTTTACTTCTTTCATATATCAATATTGGGATATATGGAAGAAATTGTTAATCTCAACTTTTAAATATTCTGCTTATTTGTATAGTTTTAGTGGGTTTAATGATTAACAATATGTGTTTCCTTTTAAGAAGTCTTAAATTCAAATCCAAAGGGATATAATATGCATACTTTTATAAACTTTAGCATTCAAATTATTACACCCAAATGAATCCCTTATCTCACAAATAAAAAGATGAAAGATGTTCTTTCACACAAAAAAATGATCTCATACACAATTATAATATAAGATTAAAGTATAATAATTTTTTTATCTACACTTTCGAATTGAATTTCTTCATTTAACATGATAATTACTGCTTGAAATGTTGTTGATTACTTTTCCCAGAATGATCAAGCACATATTGGCACTTTCCCTAGGAAGAGATGGATAAATTGAAAATAAGCATAACATGAATGTTCATAAGTTGGTTGTTGAATTAAGACAAAAACAAAGTACCGACAACCCCAAGCAAGGTCACAATGATTTTTCCTAGTACATCTGTAAGGTCTGGATTTATTCTAAGCCTTTGTTTGAATAGTAATTAACATCAACCAACATAACCTCATTGATCTAACAGATGCAAGCTTCCGGCCTTTCAAAATTTAAGCACTCCATACCTTCTCACAAGGATTTAGGGAGGACTTGCTTATGCCTACTACATGAATTAATGGAATCTTTACAGCTTCATTAGGATATCTCTGAATAACTCTAGGAACTACAGGCCATAAAAAGACATGTGGAAGGAAATGAAATACTTAAAAGGTAAAACAAGAAAGATCATTCCATCAGTAAGAAGTCAATGAAGGTCAAGATCATCATAATCAAATATGATGGTAGATGTTGAGTGGTATAAAGAGTGTTATGAGAAACACAGTGGCATCTGATATTATGATACCTTCAAGAACCGTGACAAGATGGATATCGATGTTGATGGGCATATGATAAATCTCGGGATATTTTGCGATGATGTTATTGAAGCATGGGAGGGGCATGAATTTTGAAGTGATTTCCAATTCCAAAATAAGTCGATTACTGTTGGTAACACTTACAACATATTTTTAGAGCCTCTGGATATTTCACATTATTATAGCTTTAATGATAACAAAAACTATCTTTTAGAGGGAAGACCTAATCGTCATAAAATTATTTAGAAATGGATAGAAGAGAAAGAAAAAAATCACATTTTGAAAGGGCAGAGAACTCACACAAAGCATGCATCCCTCACTTTAGACTCATGTTTTTGGGCGCATGTAGGAGAAGCTTAGAAAGATCTAGAAAATATGAAGTAATGCCAAAGTTAGATCCTACAAAATCTTGAAAAATTTGAAGAGTATGTGATAGATATGGAAAATGCTTTGAGCATTTCTTTAGATGTTTTCGTGGAGGGAAGTAGGTTCATGATTTGGCTGGAATAATGGAAAGATTATAAGAAAAATCAATTCCCTAACAAGAGATCACCTTTATATAAGATAATGGAAAAGAAAAACAATTGAATTTGCAGGTATGTGAATGGAAAATTTGTTTTCTACAAGGATCTTTTTCTAATTAGGTTTCTTGTGTTATTTTTTTGATGTAAATTTTTATTTTTATTTGAAGGCAAAGGACGTTCTTTCATTTTCTTTCTAGTGTTTTGAAGAAAAGTCCCTCCTAATTTTCTTATGAGATGTAATATTTTAATTTAGTTAAATTAGTGTAATGATTGAAATCTATTTTTAGGGCTCAGAGAATCTTTGAGGATTGAAACTTTTTCCCTCTATGTAAAACATATTCTGAATGTTTAGTAAATATTTTTCCCGATGTTAACAAATATGTTTAACATAGATTAATAAATATGTTTCCCAATGTTTGATAAATATGTTTAACACGGATTATTTAGAGAAAATATTTTTTTTCCATTGGATGTGCTTATACAACTACAGTACCATATTCATATTCGTATAGGTTTCTAGGGCCTCTTTTGCACCTTGAGAGGTCAACTATTTGGGCATCAAGAAACATGAAATATATATTAATTAATTATATATATATATATATATATATATATATATATATATATATGGCGAGAGCATACATTCTAATTTCACATGAAAAATTTGAAAAGTTACTTTTTAAAATTTTAAATAATTATCTTAAGACCTTTCATAACCAACCCTTTTCTCTAAGACAATGATTAATACCTTCCAGGATTAACCCTTTCCTTTAAGACCATGAATGTTGGGCTGTGTTATATTCTTTCCATGATGAGCCCACGTAGTTAACCAGGGGGTTAGAGAGGGGGTAGAGCCCCCCTTCGTTGTGCCAATTGTGTAGTGGGGGGGTGATCACAGGGGGTTTGAGATGTACCTGTAACCCCACTTTATGGGATCCGGGGTAGCGCTCTGGAAAATTTTGGTTTTGGACCCCATGTTAGGATGGGCAGACCCACCTATGGTTTTGTGCATGATTTTCGCACATGTTTTTGGATGCGATGGTTTTTGATCCATGGTGTTGGATGCTTTGGCATGTATAAATATGTATTACAACATTGAAAGGAACATAATGAAAAATCAAGCTGGTAGTCCCAGTTTTGGGATCCAAGGGAAATCTCTGTGTATATGTTTTTAATGTGTTATGCTCTCGCATTATTTATTTTCTGTGTTTTAGAATTTGTATGCAGGTAATTTCTATACGGGGTTAAAACCTACAATGAATGATACCATTCAAGATGACCCTTTCGCTGTAAGATCATTAATATAACCATTCTCAAGCATGTCCACCTTTTACAAGCTAGAACCTAAAGCAAGGACAACAATCTCACCAGTGGAAAATAACTCCTAGAACACCAACAACTATGCCCACAGCTGTAAGTTCTCTACCTCAAACTGCTCTCACTACAATATTTCTTTTCCATCAAGGATGAAACTAACAAGGAAACCCTAGTATAGGGGCAAGTCCAGCTGACCCATCTCAAGCTTAATTTGTTTCAAAGAGTTCTAAACAACCACTAGTTAATCAATAGGTTAATTCGTGCTCTATCATGGCTCCAAAGTTTCCTCCAGCAGATTCTGTGCCCACATTAATAGTTGGTCACTTCGAGTTTCAAAGTCTGTAAGCACACTAACATTAAGGATTGCAACTGGGAGCAAACGACCCATCTCACAATAGAAATATTTATCTCCTATCTCCAACAAAAAGTCATCTCGAGTGGGTAGTAAGAGCACACCCTCTGTTTTGGGGCCTTCGCATATATCTCAAATCTCATCAAGAAAATCTACATAGAACCAATACCAGCAACAAGCACGATAGTCAATCTATTTAATGGTATCTAGATATCTAGTTGGATTAAAGATCCAGCCATATCATAACCAAGCTCATTTCAATCCAAAACAATTCCTTTCTACCCGTAGTCTGTATCTACAACGACAAGCAATACATCAATCCCATTTTTTACCTCAATCTACTCATCAAGTATCGAGACTCCATCAGAAATAGCAAATACAGGGGTTAAATTCCTAAGAAACATATTTCAGTAATCCTCATTTGCGTCAGCAATAGGAGCAATAGCAACAAATGCAACTAGGTTCCTCAACGTCATCCAATTCTAGGACATTTTCACTTGCCTCTCCAACATTAGCATTGGGTGGTGGCCACCAAAATATTAATCTTGGTATATCTCTTGGACTCAATTTACATGCACAATATAGTGGCCAACATCAGTCAAGTAGCCCACATGCAGTTCTACCTTCTCAATATAGGTAAACATTTACAAATGTATCTAAAAATCCCATAGAGCAAAAAAAACTATTGTAGGTGAAACTCCTATTTAGTGATTTATAAAACTATTGGCACATACCTTTCCAAGCATGTGCCATATATGTCTTTTTTAGATAAGCTACTTATTGTTTGGCCACTTTTGAGCAGATGTCTTGAATCAAGATCATATAAATGGAGTTTAAATGTTACAAAATCCTACTAATTTATGTACATCCTTTGATCAGAACATAATCCTTTTGAACTTTCAATACTTCTCCTCAACCATATTCTATATGTTTGTATTCTGGAAGCCTGAAAAATTTAGGAGGCAATATGGCAAAAGGGATGAGCAATCTAGGTAGACTAAGCCTATCCATGGCACTATATTCTAGTGTTAGAGCTCCCAATAGTGGATTGGAATCCAATGGAAATGCAATGCAACATGCAAAAGAAACTTCTGTGGCTTCAACTGTTATGCATTTTTTTCAAATGCGTCTGATTTCTATCCACTATCCTTCAATCACAATAATCGCGAGACCTATTATCCCTGCAACTAACACTCCACTTAGATTGTATGGCAAAGCTGCAACAAGTGTGGTGCAAACTTAATCCAACTGCAATCTCAGTTTTGAATCCCTGAGAACATTTTCCATCCAGCTAACTCATTCCTAGAAGTGTACAAAGTTGCTGTGCAGGGACATGCATTTATTAAAAATATGAACACCATCATATCCAAGTTCATTTATACCAGTCAACAGTAAATTGCATTGCACAAGAGAGTTGGCTTATTTGCATGTTTCCTTGTGATCTTAAAGGGTGCTCCATTAGATATTTGAATCCTAATCTGCAGTATGCTGAGAACCTTTTCTTTTGTCATTTTGTATTATAGTCCCCTGTTAACATGTATTGAGATAGGCCTGTTCATGAAATGTATATTAAAGTCCACGAATATGTTTTTACCATTTCTGATGCATGAATGCTTTCGACTTCTTACCACAGGGATATATGTTGGTCAGTTAAAAATTGGCTATTGGGTTATTCTGGCCATTGATTTCAAAGAAGGCTAAGGTTTACCATCAAAATCTAGAGTTCCATGAGTTTGGTCCAGCTTTTGTATATTACATTGACATGGAAACTCTCAAGCTATCTAAAAGAATTCAAATATTTAATATTGGAATTTTATTTCATGGAGTGTAGTTATATGATCAACCAATTTTGTGTTGTTTCATATGGTTGGATGTTCCTACTGAAGTTAAAATTGCAGTTGCATTAATAGATTTTGAACGCTTGCATTGATTCTGGTAATTTTGGGGCTAATTTAAAAAGATTTTAGTTTCATGTTTATCCTTGGGTCTGTGCTTGACTTTTAAATTTTCCAATTTGCACATTGTTTTTAAAATCCTATCAAGTTATTATTCTCTTTTCTTGGTATGGAGTCGAGACTATTACATGGTTTCATCTACACATTTTACTAGTCTTGTTCTCACTGGCAATTTCCACTTTCCACTATAACAATTCCTAGGTTTTGTATCAATTTCAAGAGCCCCAATATGATTGGATATCACTAGTCCCCATGATACCAGGACATATCCCGTTTTATTACCATAGGTCGTTTCCCTCAAGGGATGGACAAATCACATAGGAGATCGTTGAAGCTTAAGGCTATTAGGTATTGTGCATTGGGTGCTAATTGCATTGGAGGAATCCTTTTGGGATCCTACATAAGTTTACGATGGGAGAGGAGGATAGATTCTCAGTAAAATATGCACATCAAGCAATTTCAATTCTGATAATTCCAAACACAGATAAATTCAGTGACTCCACGATGAACTAATGAGTTCCATCTGAGAGAAATATCATGGATAGTGAGACCTATAGTGATGAGCAAAAGAATCAAATGTTTCCCTTGACCTACAAGTTCCAGATATTTTATTGTGCCCCAGCGCATGCTAGTTCTATGTAACAAAATTATCGTCCTTCTGGAGCATGTATATTTTGTTATTAGAATTGGTATTGTGAAACCTACAGATCTTGGTTAAATAACTACCCAGATGACAAAGACTATTGTTGGTTTGGAAAACACCACTGACTCTCATGTTGCAACTGTTGTTGTGCTTTCTCATCTAGTTGTTTCTGCTTCAAATGGAACTTTTGTTGTTCTTATCACATCTGCATACTGGGAACTTGGTTATCCTATCATCCTTTTGAAGCACATACCATTTTAATATGAAAACTGACCTTGAGAAACTTACAAATCTCGGCTAAAGAACTACCTAGATGACAGACTGTTTTAGTTTAGGAAAATGCCACCGACTTTGATGTTGGGGATTTTATTGTGCTTTGTCATCTAGTTTTTTCTGCTTCAAATGAAACTTTTTTTGTTCTTATCACATCTGCATACTCGGAACCTGGTATCTGGAACTTGAAACTTTGTAGAAGTTTATACTATCCATTGTGGACAAAAGAAAATCACCTGGATGAGATATATGAGACTCTTTTCTCTATCCTCACTTGATGGTGTGTATCCATATAAAAAATTGTATTCATCTACCTATTTAGGATTGTTCATTCCCATGAACCATATGTTCACTTAGCAAGGGAGCTCTAGGGCCAACTGTACAAAATGTTGACCCAGCATTGGAACTATCTGGCAGGCTCAAAGGTTCAGGATCAAACCCAAGTGGAGAGCCAAAGTGTTGAACAGGTTTACTCAGAAGTCTCCTTTTAAAGCTTGGTTTAGGGATGGTCTTCTTGGAATTTATACTAATGGTTGTCGATGTTGATGTTGTTGTACCCTATCATATCAGTCACTGACCATGATGATAATTCAAAATATATCACAAGGTTCTACTGATATTTTTGGTTGATTGGAGTTTCCATGAACTTTGGTAAAAGAAATATCATCTCAAACTGGCAACTTGAGGATGCCAATGACAACAGTATTGACAAAGACTCCACTCATAAGAAAAGTTTACAAATAGAAACATTGAGAAGGAATATAATTTGAATGTGTGGAAACAAATTGACCTTTTTCGTAGTACTAGCTGGAAGATCTGACTTGAACATAGATCCATTCTCTTGAAAATGATGACCAAGTTTCAATTTCATCATCCTATCCAAATGAGTTCTTTATGGTCTCTGTAACATTGGGTTTGAGTATTTTTATCTATCAAGTACACACAATATAGATATAAATATGTAAAGATGGTTAGAATTGCATGATAATTCACAAATAACCTACTGTAGCCTTTCATACCCAAACTTTTAAGACAATTGGTTATGCCAACAACAAACATTCCTATACCAGTTGATGAGTAATCAGTAGATCTCACAAAACTCCCAAAAAAATTAGAAACATTATGTGGAGTTGAATATGCCAACAAAGAATGGAGGTTCTTGCAGCGGATGATGTAGAATACCCAGAAATCTACAAAGGCAACTCCAATAGAGGCAAAGTGAATAATTTTTGTTGGGGCTCTTGAGGTGCAACTGGTGAAATTAGATTATGAATTTTTGCAGATGTTGTAGTGTTCTATAGTGAATTTGAAGCAGTTGATCCAGAATTCTTTTCTATTACAGTGGGGCTAAAGGCAATTACTTCATCTTCTTCTTTTCCTTTCATAGTGGCAACTCCTGCAACATGGGAAATTGGCTTTCCTAATGAAGGAGCCTCTTCCTTTGCACAGTTTGGTCCAATCTGTTGTAGAACATTATAAAGTTTATTGAATAGAATTAGAGACTTTGGACACGACAGCTTTAGAGTTTAGCTCCATTTTCCAAGAACCTCTCCTACAACAACAAACTCAATCAAGTTTGCATCAAAATATATTCCATACCTTCCATCTTCTATTGAATCTACAACATCCTTCCGAGCTGCCAGAATCATGTATACCTGAGTTCTTTTTTTAATTTCTACCAAGCACATTGTTAGAAATCCCCATTCCAAAATCCTCCCCCAATGCAATACCCTCACTTCCACTTCATGATATTTATTATTTTCCTTAAAAAGGACGTATGCAATCTCACCTCTCAAACTATCTGCATGGGAGTCTTCTTAGTGAACATTTCTAGAGTCCAAAAGTTTGCTCAGAAAAACACCAGTCCCTCTAGAAAAAATGACATTGTGCTAGCTTGCTTCTCTTCTATATCATCATTACTGGTTGCAGTATTTGGTCTGCATGCCAACCTTCCATAAGGACTAGAATTGCTGGCAAAAAGGAACTAGAGAAGACATCCTTGATATTCTCACATTTGCTAATAATACACCTTGAAAATTCAAAAGCAGTAGTAAAAGCATTCTAAAGAATGAATAAATGTAAATTTCTTTCATGCAACAAACTTCAACTTTCAGTTTTTCTAACCTTATGAGTTGTGATGATTATAGTTGTCAGAAGTCTAGAGAACTACAAGGCTAACATAGCAAATTCAAAAATGTCTTGTTAATCTCTGGAATGCTGACTTGTTTTCTTTTCAGTATTGCTCCTCCTTGTTTCTATTTCTTAACATACAACTTCACATCCCTTCATTCTCTCCCTCTCCCAGCACCCTTTGTAGGTGTCTTATCAGTCATAGATGTTTCAACCATAGGCAGAAATTGAGAATAATGCTGACCATGCTAGAAATATTCTAGCTAAATTGATGCCTTAATACATGCAAAGAAATAAGACATTGGAGAAAACAGTAACTATGCATACACCATTTCCTTGATAAAGGGAATGTGAGCAACATAATTTATAAAGAGAGATAAGATAAAGAAAAGATAATTTTATTAATGTCCAGTAAATGACCAAAATAAAGGTCAAATGGGACTAAAAGAAACAATCAGTGATACCATTTGTAGGGTGCCCTAAATTACTCTGAAAACATAAAGCAAAAATAACATGACCAAAGAAAACATGAATTAAATGTTACATCCAAGAGTGCAAGAAAGTATCTAGAAATCTGTAAGACCAGATTAAGAGGAAGAAGGTGAGGTGGAGGGGTATCCAATAAAGTCAACTATAGAGATGGACCTGATGCACTATTTAATGATGTCAGTTGGGGATGGACCTAGGCTAGTAGGACCTAGCTAGATGATCCTATGAGGAATCTAGGAAACATGACTAGGTATTCCCCTAAAATTCAAGGTCAATGAAAGGAATCTCATGATGCAACTCCAGTTCATGTTGGGTATCAATCCAATCTGTCAACTGCGTAGAGAACAAACGTGATAATCTCCAGTGTGAAAGGCCAGATCAGCTCTGGGATGAGATGCCATGAGAGATATTACAGACCTGGTGTTATTTTGTAAAGGGAAAATGAGACTCACCCTTAAGAATATGGTCAAGCTGATCTTCAATGGAGCTTCCCAAGGGAATCTAGGCAATTCTGGAGGAGAAGGAATGCAAAGAGACGAGGAAGACTTTACTTCTACTATATAGGTTTAGGGGAAACACTGATAATGTAACTGAAGTAGAAGAATTGTCAAGGGGATAAAACTGACCCTTGAAAGAGGTTTTACCACCATTGAAGTGCAAGGGAACTAAGGAAGAATCTATGGGTCCCTGAGTTCTAGGAATGGGAAATGATAGGAAACAGGTCTCTAGAAATGGGTATGATGAGCATCCAAAAGTATTGGAAACTTTGGTGTAGTCTGTGTAGGAAACTATAGGAAATTGGTAAACACTGGAAAATAGTTTTCATAAATATGGACAACATTTTTCAAGCAATGTCTACCTAAAACCTCTACTATAGTGCTCTTATTTTAACCTGTCTACCACTCTCTTTTGAAAAATTGGAACTAAGAAGAGGTTTCTAACTTTTTCCATGTAAAATGACCTTTATCTTACATGTATGGTTACACTCTGACAACACTCTTAGTAGTTTAGTGTTGGGGGTCTTTTTTTGTTTTTTCTTCATTTTGGAGCTTTCAAAAAATTGAAAAGTTGCTGGAAACAGCTAGTTGTTTCAGAAAACTTGGAAATTTCCCTAGATGTTTCCTAAAACTACTAAAAACCATCAAAAATTGTTGATCATCTTTTAGGTACTACTAAGTACTAATAGTTTCCAGTGATTGGAAAGTTTTCGATACCATCACCAGTTTCTAGAAAACAATTCACTCATAATAATCACGAAAGGATCAGACAAAGGGATTTTGGTGCATTGAAGGTTGAATGAAATCATTGAGGAAGCTCACAAAATTAGGAATAGTTTCAAATCAATAAAATTTACCCATTACGCATGTTACAAGAAGAGGGTAGTTGATTGGTTGGCTAATAAAGGGATAAACTTACTCGAAAAGGAAGGAATGTTCCAATTCATTCCTCCATGGTGAGAATGCTAGCCTAATGGAGGTAATATAATTTAATATTGATGATAGGCCAAATCAATATAATGATTAAATATTACACATCCCCTTAAAACTCTAAATAACATTATTATCGAGCATCTTTCCATGTGTTTGTTCATAAAATAAATGTAGGGATTGACTTGGTACCCTTCTTTAGTAGGAAGTGTATAGAAAGGTTCTCATTGTTCTATTTGGACTCTGCCCTGCAACGCTCTGTCATCAAATTCCTCCTCTCAACATATCCATCCCCGGGTTTTTTCTTCGCCTTAGAGAAATGGTAGATTACACGGATGAGCCCTAGCTAGAGTCGTTGGTTCTCAATAAATAAAATGAACTTATTTTAAATAATTGAAAAATGTAACTCACCAACTCAAGTGAGCACTCAATATTGACCTCTCATTTGAAAGGGAATTTTATTTTCACGTATATAAGAGACTCTATTTTTAACTCTATTTTAAACAAGGGGCGAGTCAAAAAAATTGAAAATATCTAGATATATATATGATTGATTTTAGCCCTGAACTACAATTCATACCACTTAGAATACTAAGTGGAGATTGAAAAAGTGAATGACTTGAAGTTTCATAATGGTGTTTTTTGCACGTATTGAAATGAACCAAAATGATGTGATGAATGAGGAGCAATCCCAAGAGCAACTCACTCTTGTCTATGTTTAGTTGGCTTGACCAAGAACCAATAAAAAGGACCAAAAACCTTTTATAGTTTAGTTAAGCACCAATTAGGATGGCTTAGGAAGTATAGTAAATGAAGGAGGAGGAAACCATACTTGCAAATTTTTCTCTTTGGCTCTAAGAGCAAGACACTAAGCACATTGATTGGACCATCATACCTCCTAAGATACATGTTTCAATTTCCAAGCTAATAGCAATAGTTAGCAACTATATCTTTAACCATTGTTTGTGAAGTATTATATATAGCTTAATTTTTTCTATGACCTTCATGATTTATATATTGTACTCTATAACCACTTTATAAGAACTTTGAAGTCGTTTCACATAATTCTTGTTAGATTGAGTGCCTTATGTTCAAAAAACATGAAAATAACATATCACTTAGTATGTGTCTTGCTTGCTACAACAAAATAATGTCCTTTTCAAAACTATCACAAGTTGGTACTTGGGTTAGTTATATGAACCATTTTTGAATGTTTTCTAATTTGGTTTTTAGTGGTTGTAACATTTTACTTTGTTATAGTAAAATATATTGCATGTTTTTATTTGTCTATGTTATTTTCTTATTCTTAATTATTAAATTGTTTTTAAGGAGATGATTAAGATCCTCTTTCACACAACCATATATTATAATCAATCACCTATTATTGATGGTTTATTACTAACAATCACCTATTATTAGTATAGCTCTATTGGTAGTCTATTACTAGCAACCACTTGTTATTCAGACATAATAGGGCACAACTCACTATTCAAAAAAGACACTCTACTTTCCTTATATAACATATACACCTCGTATTCATTTTGGCGTTTCCTTCCTCCACTTTGGGTTTTCAAAATTGGAACCTGTCCTTTAGCACCGATTTCATTTCCAAGAATACATATCCTTCTGCATGTATTTCAACTGTTTATATATATATATATATATATATATTCAAAAAGTCAAAAAACCCTGAAACACTATCAACGTGCCCTTGCACCTTTTGTTGAAAATGCTAGTAACTTAATATTTGTTGAATGTTCTTTTTTCTCCCGATTCTAAAGATCCACTTAAACACTTATACAGTTATTATAAATGTAGTTTTCAGGATTGCGATAACTCTTCACATAATTCTTTAAAGTATACTAACTCAATGGAAGAGCACCTACCTTACAAGCAGGAGGTTGGTGGTTCGATTCCACTGTGCTCTGACATGAATTAATCAATGATTTTGTAGTTTATTTTTAATTAAATGTTCTTTTATATCGATTTATTTCAATGGTGAGATATTTCTAGATTCATTGCTTTATATTGTCTCTAAAGAGACAATAGCTAGTATTACAGACATATTGTCTCTAATCCTAGTGTTGTCTCTAGAGAGACAAAAATGAAATTGTCTCAAGAGAGACAAAAATGAATTTGTCTCCTAAGAGACAATAATGATTGTGTTATATATTGTCATTGTAGAGACAATTTTTAAGACAATAATTTTTGAGACACCCGCTTAAAGACGATATTTAAGACAATACACGAGTTTTTTTTGTCTCATGTTAAGACAATTTACCCAAAAATTGTCTCAAAAATTGTCTTGAAACCCCCTTTATGTAGTAGTGTATGTTTGTGCTCGGAAAAACATTAATAAATTTTTTTAACTTTTAGAAACCTTTCATTATCCATAAGATACAATCGCTTCATATACATCCATAAACACATACATACATTGAATTATTTCTGTTATTAATATTTTTCTAAATGTTACATGTTTGTGTATATGCACACATATTGAATTATTTCTGTTATTAATATTTTTTTAAATGTTGCATGTCATCTCCATATTAAGCATTTAATTAATTACAAATCTCATTAGTACCTTGAATTAGAAAAAAAAAGATATCAATAGAATAAGAACTTGTTGACACTTTTTAGAATAAAAACTTGTTGACACTCTTTCTCTGTATATTCCATCTTAAATCTTTTACTCAACATACATATTGAAATATTTGATATATGATCCACATTAATACTTTTTAAATATTATATATCAACTAAAAATGGAATAAATTACGCCTCCTTCACAATGAAAAGGAAAATATAAGAAAATTCTACTCTAAATTATATTATTTTTCTATATAAAAGCTATATGGAATTGTGTTATTAGTCTCTCCTTGCTTTTGATTGTTTTTTTACTAGTCATTAGTTGAGCTTTGACAAATATATTCTCTAATGTTTAACTTTATAAAATACATATTTACTTTTTAATGTTATTAGAAAAATGAATTTGTAATCTTCCTAAAAAGTCTTATTTCTACTTTCATGACATGTGTGATGGAACATAATGAAATAATCTTTGTTTTAGTCAAATTAAAACATACATACAAGAGCTTAGTTAATAGTTAACGTAACCTTAACATACCAGAACCTCGTTAATGTAATTGTTTTTCAGTTCTCCATAAAGAAATAGAATCGCAACCCGTTGTTATAACCAGTGTTTAAAAGTAGATTAGGCAAGTAGGGACGAGCATTCTCACCTCTGAATTTATAATCCTCCTAATCATATGCTAGAATTGCATTTTCTATTGTGCCGAAAGTGCCAAACCAAAAGTGAGTTCTGATTTCCGGGATGCAAATCTCTGCAACCCAATTACCCTAGTGCCTTTGTCTGACTCCTCTATAAAGCTTCATAGGATGAGCCAAAGCAAAGCTCTTCCTATCACATGATGCTTTCCATATTTCATTAGTTGTCCTCTGGGACTGAAATTTAGAGCGTTGCTCCAGTGTTGAGGAAGCTGCTATTGGTTCTACTGCAGCAACAAATATTGGTGGTTATTGACCGAAATCAAAGGAAAACCTGACTGAAACTGCGATTTAGGTCGTGCAACCATTTTGTTGTCGTGGGAATGGTATTGCTTTATTTGCGACTTTGAAAGTTCTGACCTGACTCACTTATTTCAAAAGGTCGTCATCTGTAGTATTTCCTTTCATAATGGCAAGCCCGTTAGATTTTCGAGATTATCTACTTACAAGATATTCACCATAAATGTATTGCTCAGTTAAAGGTATCTTCTAAGGCTATCAAGTATATTCATTTGTTTATTTTATTTATAATATTTTTATAAAATTTTAATTCTACAAAATATTATAAAGTAAAGTATATAAAATTTGAAACATAGTTATAATTATTATTATTTAAAAAATTGATTAGAAGTATATTTTTATATAGACCAATTTAATTATAAATTTTTTTATTGAAATTATATGATAATTTTTTTAGGAGATTAAGTATTTTTATTATTTAAAATATATTTTTAAATACATAAATAAATTTAACATCCTCAAAATTTTTTAGAACATTTGAAATATGCAAATCCCAAACTTTTTTTAAAAGAAAATATATTACTTTTTATAATTAAAAACATATATATTTTTCAAATAGGTTTTTTTATTTTTCCATATATTAATTTCTCTCAGCTTTGTTCTCTCACTAAATTGCATAAAAATTTTGAATGGTTGATTTTCTTTTCTCATTAATTCAACATTGCTTCTTAACGTAGAAAAGTGATATGTGAAATTTGTTAAAAAAAAATATATCCCAATAATTATACTTATTAAATTTTAAGTTTTTTTTTTCCAAAATAATATCACTAATTAATTACCATTGACGTTATAAAGACTTTCTTACACTGAATAATCAAATTGTTAAAAGTCTTTGATCATTAATATTAATATTAATAAATAAATATAATATTCCAATTCATTAGACTGAATCAAATCGTTGAAATAAATTTACATAAATAACTTATTAATTCTTACATTTTTTAAAATACATTATAAAATTCTTTAAAGTAAATAAACTCATTTTATAAACGAGTGAACATTATTTTATCACGAATATTTTTGTGTCATTATTTTAATTCAGTTAATGCTCGAGAGTTTGGAGAGAGAATTTTATAGTTAATAATTTTTTATCATAAATATTTTTTTTATTGATTAAACTAGTTAATATTTACTTTAGTTAATGTTTCAATAAATTTAGTATTAATTTATTTTATGTTTTGAAAATTTAAATTAAGAATATAATTCTATAGTATAAAGGAAAAAAATCCATATTATAATTATATAAAATATTAAATGAATTAAAAATTTAATATATGATAATTCAATTACTATTTAATATGTTATATAGTATTTCATTATCAAAATATTTATATATATAAAAAAAATTACTTTTCATATACATAATAACTAATTAATATACCTAATTATATTTAAAAAATCTATAAACAAAAAAATAACATTCATCATTCTTAACCCAGAAAAATATAAACCAGTATTTTGGATAGCTTGCGAGGACTCACTCCTATGCGATTCATTCACTCCCATTTCACAATTGAACATTTATCTGCGATTCTTTCACTCCCATTTCTCAACTGAACATTTATTTTCTTGTTGCTAACATAGATTCATTCACTGTTACTTCTCATTTCAATTGTACATGTGTTTTTTTTGTTGCTTTTTTGTTGCTAACATATTATTGGTATTTAATTGAACAATATCTTTGTACGGGTAAGACTAGATTAGTTTGATTTCATGGATTAGTATAATTTTCTCACTAAATTTGATTAAATGTTTTAAAATATGTGAGATTGATAAAGGAAATTGAGGCATCTTAATTGATAACATCATTTTAGTTAAGGTTAGTTTTGTTTGAGAGTGTAGGGTTCCTTATTAACAATTTTTTTTATTGTACTTTGTTTTAGGCGTAAAAATTGTTAAGTTATAGAATCGGTCATAAGATAATCTATCCATGCATAAATACAACCAATTTTGCGGCCAACTCCATGACATCCATTAAGTCCCTATTTAATGGATTCTCTCATTCTTCGTATCGTAGGAAGAACGAAGTCCATCGTGCACTTGGAATTTTTTCTTTATTAAATTCCATACTATGGTCCATGGAAACCATTCAACGTCTCGCATTTGTCTGCAAGTGTCGCCATCTAGTTTGTTGTGACCAATGGCTTAATAGTGCATCGATAGAATAGGGTCCCGACCTTATATTCCCCTTCTAGAATAACTCTGGAATTCTTCCAAAAAGATATTCTATGGAACTCTATAAAACACACGAACTTCACCCATATTCTCTTAAATTTTATAAGACATAGCCAGCGTAAACTCTGTAAGAGGAAAAATTCATCATCACTCAGTAGCTTCCATGGCTGAGGCGAAGATCAAGGTATGTAACTTAGAGTGGAAATTGAACATTCCCAAAGGCCCCATGGAGCATGATAGAGTGCTTGAGAAAACCCTGTATGTATTAGGCGGTTTGCAATCCAGTTTTAATTCAGTGTGCAAGATGACTTGGAGGCTTGGAGTAGACGATCCAAGGAGAATTTTGCATTCTATAAAGGTCAGAATCGAACTTGTTCTGTTTTCCCTCTTCTATTTCATGAATCCATTGTTTGAAACAGTGACGTGGGGTATGACTATGTGGTCCATCATGACAGTCGTGGTTGTCTTTGAATTTACCGCAGGTAATAATAGGGTTTAACTTGTTTTTAATATTTCTAGAGTTGTTGAACTAGTGTAGGTTTTTAACTCATAATGCCCATACTTCATGCAGAATGCAATATTGTAGATGTTTTCTTCTTTTATGTGCACCTGATGATACCGTGATCTCAAATCGATCTTTGTGAATGTTGTTTCTCCCTTCAGTTGATCAAACTAGTCATCAAACTATGACAATGGATACCTGTTCTTGATGGTCACCTTGTTCAGCTCCATGTAATCAAATGAACAATCTGAGAGTACCATCCTTCTTATTTACAAACAACACTAGTCAACCCCATGGTGTTACATTTGGCCTTGTGTATCCCTTATCAACCACTTCCTTAAGCTCCAACTTCAATTCGACCAATTTGAGAATTCTCATCCTATAAGGTACTTTAGATGTTGGCGCTGCTCCTCGTACCAACTCAACAGAGAAACCCACTTCCCTATGAGGTGGTAAATATGAAATATTTGCAGGAAACACATCCTAAAACTATTGCAAAATATGGTACCTCTTGAAGACTTCCTCATCCTCCACACCCTTCCCTTTGTCACTGGAAATATGCATTGCAAACAATACACACCCCTTCCTAGAACTGCACTTAGCTTGAATAGTTGTAACCATTCTCACTGATGTAGGATTCTTCTTTCCCTTCGAGATTCTCTTTTCACCATCATCATCCAAGCACTTAATAGCCTTATCATAACAATCTATCTTGGTTTTGTGAGTAAATAACCAATCCATGCCCAAAAGCATATCATATCAACCCAAAGGAAGTGAATTTAGATTTGTTTATGTAGGTATACCATTAAGTTCAAATGCATAAGGTCTCACCCAATGGTGAAGTCTTCTCTTGGTCCCTGTAGGAAATTGCTCCAACCAAGATTTAACATGCACTTCTTTACTCAAACAAAACTGATCGAATAGGTCAGGACTAATATAAGTATAATTAGATCCAGGATCAGTCAAAATGGAAATAAATTGATCACAAAGCTTACCTTTCATCTCAATAACAGATGCCTAATGATCTCCTTGCATGTTATCAAGTGTTGCATAAATATGGGGAATGCTCTTACCAACATCCCTAATCATCTATGGCTCCTGAGCATTGTAAATATGAGTTTTTCCACCATGGTACAATGGACAATCCTTCTTTCGGCGGTCCTTTCCATAAATCCAACACTGCAACAGTCTCCCATTGTTACCTTATTTATGTTGCTCTACAGTCCAAGACCCATGTCCTGTCTTAGTTGCATTAAACTTCTTGTAAGGAAACACATTTTCTTTCTCACCCACATTATGTGATCTCCCGTGATTCTTAGGCCTCTTTCCCTTAGTCTTTTCATTCCCCTTTCAATCACGGCTGAACTGAAGCTTGCGCTTTCACTGCTCATGACAATGTTTCAATTTCATGATGGCTTCCTCAAGTGAATGAGGCTCATGAAATTCAATCTTGTCTCTTAATACTACTAGCAACCCACTGATGCACCTCTGAATCTTTGCCTTCGAATCCTTAAGATAAGGCACATACCTCAACAACTCCAATTAAGAAAAAATAATTAAAACATTAACACGACACATCCCAATAATATAATTTTAACAAACAAAATCCCTAAATAAACAATGTTGTTAAAGAAAGTTTATGCTAAATAGAGCAGACCATAAAGCCCCCTCTAAAAACTATCCACAAAACCTACCTTCACTTTTTTAAATTGGACTCAACATTACAATGAAACCAACCTTACAAACAAACCTTCATTTTTTAAAATTGGACTCAACGTTAGAATGAAACCAACATTACAAACCAACCAGAACAACGTTTCTCGGAAACCAACCTTTGCCTTTTTTTTATTGTGCTCAACGTCCAATTGGAACGAGACCAGCATTACAAATGAACCAGAACAAACGTTTCTCTGAAAACCGTGTCAAAAAACCATTCGTTTCTGGAGAAACCAGTTTCATGTATTGAAAAACAAAAACGACTGTACAAAACGGCATTTTCCGTACCATTCCGTTTTCTTTGCGTTTTTCTTCGGAAACGAATGCTCCCGTACCGTTTATGGTAACATAGCTGCTTAGTCATAGATGTTTCAACCACAGGCAAAATCTGAAAATAATGCTGACCATCATGAAAATATCTCAGTTAAACTGATGCCTCAATCCATGCAAAGAAATAAGACATTGGAGAAAAATGTAAGCATGCATTCACTATTTCTTTGATAAAGGGAATGTGACCAACATATTTAGAAAGGTAGATAAGATAAAGAAAAGATAATTTTATTAATGTCTAGTAAATGACCAAAATAAAGGTCAATGGGACTAGAAGAAACAATTAGTGATAAAATTTGTAGAGTGCCCTAAATTGCTCCGAAAACAAAAAGACAAAATAACATGACCTAAGAAAACATGAAATAAATGTTACACCCAAGAGTGCAAGAAAATATCAATAAATCTGTAAGAATGGATGAAGAGGAAGAAGGTGAGATAGAGTGGTATCCAACGATTCAACTACGGAGAGGGACCTGATGCACTATTTAATGATGTGAGTTGGGGAGGGACCTGGGTTGGTAGGACCTAGCTAGATGATCCTATGAGGCATCTCGGAAACATGACCAAATCTTCCCCTAAAAGTCAATTCCAATGAAAGGAATCTCATTATGCGACTTTAGTTCAGGCTGGGTATCAATCCAATGAAAGGAATCTCATGATGCGACTTTAGTTCAGGCTGGGTATCAATCCAATTTGTGAACTACGTAGAGAACAAGCATGCTAAGCTCTAGTGTGAAAGGCCAAATCAGCTTTGGGATGAGATGCCATGAGAGGTCTTACAGACCTGGTGTTAGTTTGTAAAGGTAAAACAGGACTCACCCTTAAGAATATGGTCAAGTTGATCTTCAATGGAGCTTCCCTTAAGGGAGTCTGGGAAATTATGGAAGAGAAGGAATGCAAAGAGACGGGGAATATTTTACTTCTACTATATAGGTTTAGGGGAAACTCCGATAATGTAACTGAAGTAGAAGAATGATCAAGGGGTTAAAACTAGCCCTTGAAAGAGGTTTTACCACCCTAGAAGTGCAAGGGAACTTAGGAAGAATCTATGTGTCCCTGAGTTTTGGGAATGGGAAATGACAGGAAACAAGTCTCCAGAAATGGGTATGATAAGCATCCAAAAGTATTGGAAACTTTGGTGTAGTATGCATAGGAAACTGTAGGAAAATGGGAAACACTAGAAAATAGCTTTCAGAAGCAGGGCCAACATTTTTCAAGCAATGTCTACCTAAAACCTCTGCTATAGTGCTCTTCTTTTAACTTGTCTACTACTCTCTCTTGAAAAATTGGAACTAAGAAGAGGTTTTTAACTTTTTCCATGTCAAATGACCTTTATCTTACATGTATGGTTACACTCTCGCAACACTCTTAGTAGTTTAGTGTTGGGGGTATTTTTTTGTTTTTTCTTCATTTTGGAGCTTTCAAAAAATTGAAAAGTTGCTGGAAACAACTAGTCGTTTCAGAAAACTTGGAAATTTCACTAGATGTTTCCTAGAACTACTGAAAAACATTAAAAACTACTGAGCATATTTCAGGTACTACTAAGTAGTAACAGTTTCCAGTGATTGGGAAGTTTTGGAAACCATCAACAGTTTCTGGAAAACAATTCACTAGCAATAATCATGAAAGCATCAGAGAAAGGGTTTTTGATGCATTGGAGGTTGGATGGAATCATTGAGGAAGCTCACAAAATTAAGAATAGTTTCACATCAATAAAATTTACCCATTTCCAATGTTACAAGAAGAGGGCAGTTGATTGGTTGGCTAATAAAGGGATAAACTTACTCTAAAAGAAAGGAATGTCCCAACTCCTTCCTCCATGGTGAGAATGCTAGTCTAATGGAGGGAATAGAATTTATTATTGATGACAAGTCAGATCAATATAATGATTAAATATTACACATCCCCTTAAAATTCTAAATAACATTATTACCGAGCATCTTTCCATGCTTTTGTTCATAAAAAAAAATGCAGGGATTGACTTGGTACCTTGCTTTAGCAAGAAGTGTGTACAAATATTCTCATTGTTCTATTTCAACTTTGCCTTGCAATGCTCTTTCTTCATATTCCTCCTCTCAACATATCCATCCCCGGTTTTTTTCTTCGCCTTAGAGAAGCGGTAGAGTACACGGATGAGCCCTAGCTAGAGTCATTGGTTCCAAAGAAATAAAATGAATTTATTTTAATTAATTGAAAAATGTAACTCACCAACTCAAGTCAGCACTCAATATTGACCTCTCATTTTAAAGGGAATTTTATTTTCAGGTATATAAGAGACTCGATCACTTCACTCTATTTTAAACTCTATTTTAAACAAGGGGTGAATTAAAATAATTGAAAATATCTAGATATATATATGATTGATTTTAGCCCCGAACTACAATTCATACCACTTAGTGGAGATTGAAAAAGTGAATGACTTGAAGTTTCGTAAAGGAGTTTTTTGCGTGTATTGAAATAAACCAAAGTGACGTGATGAATGAGGAGCAATCCAAAGAGCAATTCACTCTGGTCTATGTTCAGTTGGCTTGACCAAGAACCAATAAAAAGGACCAAAAAGCATTTATAGTTTACTTAAAAACCAATTAGGATGGCTTAGGAAGTATAGTAAAGCAAGGAGGAAATGATACTTACATTTTTTTCTCTTTGGCTCTATGAGCAAGACACTAAGCACATTGATTGGACCATCATACCTCCTAAGATACATGTTTCAATTTCCAAGCTAATAGCGATAGTTAGCAACTATATGTTTAACCATTTGTTTGTTAAATATTATATATAGCTTAGCTTTTTATGTGACCTTCATGATTTATATATTGTACTCTATAACCACTTTATAAGAACTTTGAACCTGTTTCACATAATTCTTGTTAGATGGAGCACCTTATGTTCAAAAAACATGAAAATAACATATCACTTAGTATGTTTCTAGCTTGCTACAGCAAAATAATGTCCTTTTCAAAATTGTCACAAGTTGGTACTTGGGTTAGTTATATGAACCATTTTTGAATGTTTTTTAATTTGGATTTTAGTGGTTGTAACATTTTACTTTGTTATAGTAAAATATATTGCATGTTTTTATTTGTCTATGTTATTTATTTATTCTTAATTTTTAAATTATTTTTAAGGAGATGATTAAGATCCTCTTTCACACAACCATATATTATAATCAACCACCTATTATTGATTGTCTATTACAAACAGTCAACTATTATTAGTCTAGCTATGTTGATAGTCTATTACTAGCAACCACTTGTTATTGGGACATAATAGGCCACAACTCACTATTCAAAAAAGACACTCTACTTTCCTTATACAACATATACACCTTGTATTCCTTTTGGTGTTTCCTTCCTCCACTTCGGGTTTTCAAAATTGGAACTTGTCCTTTAGCACCAATTTCATTTCCAAGACTGCATATCCTTCTGCATGTATTTCAAGTGTTTATATATATATATATATTCGAAAGGTCAAAAAATCTTGAAACATTATCAATGTGCCCTTGCACCTTTTGGTGAAAATTCTAGTAACTTAATATTTGTTGAATGTTCTTTTCTTCTGATTCTAAAGATCCACTTACAGACTTGTACAGTTACTATAAATGTAGTTTTCAAGTTTGGCATAACTCTTCACATAATTCTTTAAAGTGTGCTAGCTCAATGGAAGAGCACATGCCTTATAAGTAGGAGGTTGGTGGTTCGATTCCACTATGCACTAACATGAATTAATCAATGATTTTGTAGTTTATTTTTAATTAAATGTTTTTTTATATCGATTTATTTCAATGGCGAGATATTTTTGGATTCATTGTTTTATATTGTCTCTTGAGAGACAATAGCTAGTATTAAAGACATATTGTCTCTAATCCGAGTGTTGTCTCTAGAGAGACAAAAATGAAATTGTCTCAAGAGAGACAATAATGAATTTGTCTCCTAAGAGACAATTATGCTTGTGTTATATATTGTCTTTATAAAGACAATTTTTTAAGACAATAATTTTTAGACACCCACTTAAAGACAATACACAAGTTTTTTTTTGTTTGTCTCATCTTATGACAATTTACCCAAAAATTGTCTCAAATATTGTCTTAAAACCCTCCTTTATTTAGTAATGTATGTTTGTGCTCCGAAAAAGACTAATAAAATGTTTTAACTATCAAAAACCTTTCATTATCCATAAGATAAAATCCCTTCATATACATACATAAACACATACATACATTGAATTATTTCTATTATTAATATTTTTTTAAATGTTGCATGTCATCTCCATATTAAACATTTAATTAATTTCTCTCAGCTTTGTTCTCTAACAACTTTAATCAATTGAAATTACGTGATAATTTTTTTTGAGAAGATTAAGTATTTTTATTATTTAAAATATATTTTTAAATACATAAATAAATTTAACATCGTCAAAAAAATTTTAGAACATTTGAAATATGCAAATCCCAAACTTTTTTTAAAAGAAAATATATTACTTTTTATAATAAAAAACATATATATCTTTCAAATAGGCTTTTTGATTTTTCCATATACTAATTTCCTCAGCTTTGTTCTCTCACTAAATTGCATAAAAATTCGAATGGTTGATTTTCTTTTCTCATTAATTCAACATTGCTCCTACATTAAGAATTAATGCATTCATATGGATGTCAAATAAGCCATGAAAAAAAAGTATATGTGAAATTTGTTTTAAAAAATTGTTGCAAATTTAACATAATAAAAAAGAAAATTCCCAATAATTATACTTATCAAATTTTAAGTTTTTTCCTTTCCAAATTAATATCACTAATTAATTACCAATTAACATTATAAAGACTTTCGTATACTTAATAATCAAATTGTAAACTTCATTGATCATTGATATTAATATTAATATTAATAAAAATAAATAAATATAATATTCCAATTCATTATACTCCATCAAATCATTGAAATAAATTTATATCAAATAACATATTAATTCTTACCATTTTTAAAAGACATTATAAAATTCTTTAAAGTAAATAAACTCATTTTATAAACGAGTGAACATTATTTTATCATGAATATTTTTATGTCATTATTTTAATTCAGTTAATGCTCGAGAATTTGGAGAAATAATTTTATAGTCAATAATTTTCTTATCATAATTTTTTTTGTTGAATAAATTAGTTAATGTTTACGTTAGTTAATGTTTCAATAAGAATTTAGTACTAATTTATTTTATGTTTTGAAAATTTAAATTAAAAAATACAATTCTATAGTATAAAGAAAAATCGATATTATAATTATATAAAATATTAAATGAATTAAAATTTAGTATATGATAATCCAATTATCATGTGTAATATTTTATATAGTATTTTATTATCAAAATATTTATATATACAAAAAATATTTTCTATATATATAATAATTAATTGATAAACATAACCCACAGTGCTTTGGATTGATGGTGAATGGATGTACTATTAAAACACTCCTTGCCATAGGTCACTCGTTCAAATCCCTTACGAGTGCTTACCTACCAAAAAAACTAATTAATATACATAATTATATTTAAAAAATTTATAAACAAAGAAATAACATTCATCATTCTTAACCCACAAAAATATAAACCACTCTCTTGGATAACTTTCGAGGACTCACTCCTATGTGATTCATTCACTCCCATTTCTCAATTGAACAATTATTTTCTTGTTGCTAACATAGATTCATTCACTGTCACTTGTCATTTCAATTGTACATGTGTTTTTTTGTTGCTAACATATTATTGGTATTCAACTGAATAATATCTTTGTATTGGTAAGACTAGATTAGTTTGATTTAATGGATTAGTATAATTTTTTGACTAAATTTGATTAAATATTTTAGAATATATGAGATTGATGTTAGATAACTTAATTTGGTTAAATATTTTAAAATATATGAGATTGATAAAGGAAATTGAGACATCTTAATTGATATCATCATTTCAGTTAAGGTTAGTTTCATTTGAGAGTGTAGGATTCGTATTAACAATTTTTTTATTGTAATTTCTTTTAGGCGTAAAAATTGTGAAGTTATAGAATCGGTCATAAGATAATCTATACATGCATAAATACAACCAATTTTATGGCCAACTCCATGACATCCATTAAGTCCCTATCTAATGGATTTTCTCACTCTTCGTACCATAGGAAGACTGAAGTCCATCATGCACTTGGAATTTTTTATTTATTAAATTCCATACTGTGGTCCATGGAAACCATTCAATGTCCCGCAATTGTCTGTAAGTATCACCATCTAGTTTGTTGTGAACAATGGTTGAATAGTGCATTAAGAGAATAGGGTCCCGAGCTTATATTCCCCTTCTAGAGTAGATTTGGAATTCTTGCAAAAAGATATTCTATGTACCTCTATAAAACACACCAACTTCACCCATATTCTCTGAAATTTTATAAGACATAGCCAGCTTAAACTCTGTAAGAGGAAAAATTCATCATCACTCAGTAGTTTCCATGGCTGAGGTGAAGGTCAAGATATGTAACTTAGAGTGGAAATTGAACATTCCCAAAGGCCCCATGGTGCATAATAGAGTGTTTGAGAAAACCCTGCATGTATTAGGCGGCTAGCAATCTAGTTTTAATTCAGTGTGCAAGATGACTTGGAGGCTTGGAGTAGACAATCCAAGGAGAATTTTCCATTCTATAAAGGTCAGAATTGGACTTGTTGTAGTTTCCCTCTTCTATTTCATGAATCCATTGTTTGAAACAGTGATGTGTGGTATGACTGTGTGGTTCGTCATGACGGTGGTGGTTGTCTTCGAATTTACTGCAGGTAAGGATAGGGTTTAACTTGTTTTTAATATTTCTAGAGTTGTTGAGCCAGTGTAGGTTTTTAACTCATAATGCCCATACTTCATGCGGAATGCAATCTTGTAGATGTATTCTTCTTTTATGGGCACCTGATGATATCCTGATCTCAAATCGATCTTTGTGAATGTTGTTTCTCCCTTCAGTTGATCAAACTAGTCATCAATCTACGACAATGGATACCTGTTCTTGATGGTCACCTTATTCAACTGCATGTAATCAATGAACAATCTAAGAGTACCATCCTTATTATTTACAAACAACACTAGTGCACCCCAAGGAGATACAGTTGGCCTTATGTATCCCTTATCAACCACTTCCTTAAGCTCCAACTTCAATTCAACCAATTTGAGAGTTCTCATCATGTAAGGTGCTTTAGATGTTGGCGTTGCTCCTTGTACCAACTCAATAGAGAAACCCACTTCCCTATGAGGTGGTAACTATGAAATATTTGTAGGAAATGCATCCTAAAACTATTGAAAAATAAGATAACTCTTCAGGACTTCCCCATCCTCCACATCCTTCCCTTTGTCACTGGAAATATGCACTGCAAATAATACAAACCCCTTCCTACAACTGCGCTTAGCTTGAATAGTTGTAACCATTTTAACTGATGTAGGATTCTT
The DNA here is from genome assembly GCA_031772625.1 of Pinus tabuliformis. Taxonomy (NCBI): domain Eukaryota; kingdom Viridiplantae; phylum Streptophyta; class Pinopsida; order Pinales; family Pinaceae; genus Pinus; species Pinus tabuliformis. Next base: position 256,597,346 of record CM062805.1, read on the forward strand.
CTTTCCCTCTGAGATTCTCTTTTCACCGTCATCATCCAAACACTTAATAGCCTTCTCATAACAATCTATCTTGGTCTTGTGAGTAAATAACCAATCCATGCCCAAAAGCATATCATATGAACCCAAAGGAAGTGCATTTAGATGTGTTTATGTAGGTATACCATTAATCTCAAATGCATAAGCTCTCACCCAATGGTGAACTCTTATCTTGGTCCCTGTAGGAAATTGCTCCAACCAAGATTTAACATGCACTTCTTTACTCAAACGAAACTTATCTACTAGGTTAGGACTAATATAACTATAATTAGACCAGGATCAACCAAAATGGAAGTAAATCGATCGCAAAGCTTACCTTTCATCTCAATAATAGATGCCTAATGATCTCCTTTCCTTTTATCAAGTGCTGCATAAATATGGGGAATGCTCTTATCAACATCCCTAATCATCTATGCCTCCTGAGCATTGTAAATATGAGTTTCTCCACCATGGTATAGTGGACAATCCTTATTTCGACTGTCCTTTCCATAAATCCAACACTGCAACAGTCCCCCATCGTTGCCTTTATTATGCTGCTCTACAGTCTGAGACCCATGTCCTGTCTCAGTTGCATTAAGCTTCTTGTAAGGAAACACATTTTCTTTCTCACCTACATTATGTGATCTCCTATGATTCTTAGGCCTCTTTCCCTTAGTCTTCTCATTCCCCTTCCAGTCATGCTTGAACTGAGGCTTGTTCTTTCACTGCTCATGATAATGTTTCAATTTCATGATGGCTTCCTCAAATGAATGAGGCTCATCAAATTCAATCTAGTCTCTTAATACTACTGGAAACCCACTGATGCACCTTTGAATCTTTGCCTTTGAAACCTTAAGATAAGGCACATACCTGAACAACTCCAAGCATCTACTTGTGTACTCATCATCTATCATAGAACCCATCTTCAACTCATAAAATTGTTTGGCACTTTCATCGTAGTATCTTTGGATAGGTACTTATTCTTGAAGAGTCTCTCAAACGCATCCCAAATTAGCTCATGTTCTCTAATGCTTCTGACATTCTTCACATCTACCCACGAAATATCTATTTTCCCTTTGGGATTGAAGGTAGTTATCTTGGCTTTCATATTTTCTAAATATTCCTGCAATTTGAAGAACTTCTTCATCCCAAGCAACCATGATTCTGCATCTTTTGATTTCATCATCTCCCCATCACAATTAGGAGGCTTGACTTTATTTAACTCTTTTGGAAAATACTCATTCTTCCTATGTTGTTGGCAAGGATGATGATTGTGTATCGTGGAAGAAGAGCTAGAATATAACCCATATGTACTGGTTCTCCTGCCAGGCGTATCCAAGAATCTGCTACTCTTCATTGTATCCTCCTTGTACAACCAATGTCTCCTTTGAAACCTACTACCATCTACCCCATTAGTCTTCTCCTCTCGCCTATACCCATGATTCAACCCCATATGTCCATGCTTCTACAAATATGAAAGGATTTGAAGGATGACTGCATTAACATCTGCCCAGATTTCCTGAGCTTTGGCAAGCCTTTCCTATTCCTCAATCAACTTGTTATTGTCTACCTTGCAACTTGTGATCTCTACCCTTAGAATTCTTAGTGTATCTGCCAGATCTAGAGAATTCTCTTCTCCTTGCTACACACTTTGCCTTTTCCATTCCATAGAATTCACATCATGCCTGTAAGGGGGGCCATGTGAATTTTAGTCCACCATTATACTCTTCTCCTTGCTACACACTTGAGCTTTTCCATTCCACAGAATTCACATCATGCTTGTAAGGGGGGTCATGTGAATTGTAGTCCACCATTATGCTCTTCATTTTTGACCTTCTCTCCCCTACAGACATGCCATGCTAGATAAACCAAATAGAAAATAATCAGAAGTATATGTTAATGTATTTTAGTGGAGGCTATCTTGTTTGCACAAATCAATCCATATTAACATCGGATAGACCTATAATGACACCAACATATCAACATCATCATAATAACATAAAACTTCAATAATAACCACATGCATGATAACCATAACCATCAGACAACAATATGCATTTAGCCCATCCAGTCCAAGTGTTTGAACCTAGAAATTCTGATACCACCTTGTAACCACCACTCCCACATTTACCCGCTTTTACAAGCTCTATAGGGTAAAAATGAGTTGAGTGTCATTATGATATGGCCCAATCGAAGTTCCAGCTATGGAAATGGACCTGACAAATCGAAAACTCTATGTTTCCTCTCAAGAGAACTAGATCACCCAATTGTCAGTGTAGAACCTCTAATGATTAAATCCTGAGCTGAAACTTATATTTCACAAGCTAAACACTCCAACCTCACCATTAACACACTACTCATGTGGTTATGATGCTCCAACCACACCATAAGCATGATTTCATGCATTTATGACCCAAATTCCTCATTTTTATCTTAGCGATTGTGAGATCTATGCCATTTTTCAGGATATCTTCTATAACACTTCCTAGAATTGCCTATGACTTTCCATCAACATAATGAATATGATAATAATGCCAATCATTCAAACCTTTATCGATATCTTGAGCTCAACGTACCTAATACATCATAGACATTTCGTTAAATATATGATAAACATAGAAGCTAAATGTCATGAATGCATATTTGATCATAAACCTCTCAACTTCATTAGAGAATCATCAAGAAGGTCCAATTCCCTCTCAAGTAGTTGTAGCAACACTTGTTATCACATGCATTCATCAACCATTCAATAACGTATGAAATCATGAATAAGAGCCATAGTAAGAGCACATCATATATCCATGCATATAACTAGCATATAACCAAAATAGAAACCATGCCATGTAGCCATAAAATCAAATAATAAACAATACACATGCTCGTTAATCAAAATATAGAAAATAACTCATATTAACATATATAGAAGCCAACAAAGTCAGGGACTTCCATGTACCACTCGACCATAGATTGGGCTGAACCAAATCTCTCTTTTAGCCAATCACCCCATGCCATATTCCAAGTATGAATGTGGGATCTCATGGGATAAACCAAGACATAACTAAATAGAGACTCCAAATGTTAAACCACCTCCACCCTCAAGCTACTGTGATCTCACCCAAACTGGTTTTGGGATCAGAAAACCAAAACATGCTTGGATGCCTCAGAATTCCTTCACCATACCCAAAGGAATATTCTTATCTCCAACCACTTGTTGTCGGCTTACCGGAAAAACCACCTTGACCCCCAACCCTTGGGATTTTTCTGAGACCACCTCAACCAGATCCAAAACCTTTCGGAAATCCAAATCTCAACCAAGAATGAATCCCATCACACCATGGCTATCCAGGAAATGGAAAGGCAAGGCTAAAACCACTATCAATCCAAGAAAAATCTATGCCAATGACAACAAATTAGTCAAATAATCAAATACATGTACCGTGCATTCACAACCTAACAAAGAAATCACACATGCAACCTGTTACCTGCAAAACCTTCCTGCTGAAGTTGTTGATCCATCTTTCTCCTTACGCTCCCTTGCTTTCCCTTGCTTATCCTTTTCCTTCCTTTGCTATTCCTTTTATTTCCTTTAGTTTTTTTCTCGGTCTCTCCTCTTGGAGCTCTCTGTCTCTGTCTCTGTCTCTGTCTCTCTCTCTCTCTCTCTAAAATTGATCCAAGATAAAACTCACAAAAGTCGTGACTGATTTCTCTGATGCCTTTCTATCGTTGATATCTCATCTTCTTCATTTTCATTCATTTTTCTCTAATTTCCCTTACATGAATATTTTGTCTCTCTGCCTTACTTTTCTCCTATTTTCCTTTATTTTCATAATTAAATGCCAACTATTTTCTCTTTAACTTTGCCAATTTCGATAGCCATTAATAAACTAGAAGCGATTCCCACTATGGTGTTTACCCAATATTCAACTTGGAATACGTGTCACATGACTTTGGTTTTATTTTTTCCTTTAATATCCTTTATTTCATGAAACGTTAACCCAAGGTTGTTCCAAACATGCACTGTGACCTTATACTGATGAAAAAAACAATTTTGTAAAATTTTATCAATTTCTTATGAGCTTCTAATTAACTTCCTTCGGTAATCTCTTTTTTTGCTGATTTAATGACATTTTCGGTTAATCACCAATAGAGCTACTTATGCTATTTTTATGTGATAACATTGTTACCTTTTAAATATCCACCCAATGATTGTACACATATATTTTCTATAATCCCATTTCTTTCATTCTATTCAACCCTTCACTTCAATATGCCATATGACCTCATTTGTACATATAGTCATCAAATGAAGTATAATATGGATCTTTCATGGTCATCACCTTTCTCTTTGTTATACATATGCTTTTTGGTCCCTAGCCATTATGTAGAAATTATGTTATTTCTTCTAATTCATTAGGGATATTTTCCTCTATAATAAATCGTGTGACATTTGAATGTTTGACATTAAAGCCACTAATTGTTCATTTAACCTCAATTGTCAAGAAAAGATTTGGGCTAACATATTTTTTCTACAAGATTGTTTTAAAATCAAACTCTAAGAACAATAGTGACCTTCTATATTCCCTTCGAGGACACATACATTATTTGAAAAAAAACTTCAAAGCTTGAGAATATCTATAAAATGGTAGATTTTTTTAAAATGAAAATATATGAATTTTTATAATAAAATAACATGTAGATCATTCAAATAGGATTTTGTATTTTTCCATGTATATTAATTTCTCTTAGCTTTGTTCATTCACTAAATTGCATAAAATTTTGAATGGTTGATTTTCTTTTCTCTTTAATTTAACATAGCTCAAGGATTAATGGATTCATATGGATGTGAAATAACTCTAGAAAAGAAAAGTGATATGTGAAATTTGTTTAAGCAGTGGCTGCAAAGTTAATATTAAAAAAAAAAAAACTCAATAAATATACTTACTAAGTTTTAAGTTTTTTTTTCCAAAATAATATTACTAATATTAAACATTTTTTATCATTAATATTAATAAATGAATATAATATTCAAATACATTATACATAATCAAATCATTGAAATAAATTTCCATCAAATAACTTGTTACTCCTTAAAATAACTTTAATACATTATTTAAAACACATTATAATTTTTTTTGAAGTAAATGAACTCATTTTATAAACAAGTGAACATTATTTTAGCATGACTATTCTTATGTCATTATTTTAATTTAGTTAATGCTCAAGAATTTGGTCTTAATATATTTAATGCTTTGAAATTTGGATTAAAAGAGAAATAATTCTATAGTCAATAAATAAAAATTATGATAAATATTTTTGTTCTTGATTAAACTAGTTAATACATACTTTAGTTAATGTTTCAATAATAAGAATTTGGTAGCAATTTATTTTATGTTTTGAAAATTTAAATTAAAAAGAAAATAATTCCCTAGTTTATAAAGAAACATTGATATCATATTTATTTAAAATATTAAATAAATTAAAATTTTAGTACATGGTAATCCAATTACCATGTGCAATATGTCATATGGTATCTCACTATCAAAATATTTATATCCACAAAAAAATTATATATTCATGTATATGAAATGAATTAAGAATTTAATATATGATAATCTAAAGACCATGTGCAATATTTCATATAGTATTCCATTATCAAAATATTTATATATGAAAAAAGATATTTTCCATATACACATATACACAACAACTAGTTAATGTACATAATTATATTTAAAAAATCCATAAGCAAAAAAAATAACACTCATCATCCTTAACCCCAAAAAATATAAACTAGTATTTGTAACTAACTTGTTTAGCCCATAGAAGTACCCACACATTCTTCTTGGCTTTTGGATAGCTTTTTGGGACTCAGTACTATGGGATTCGCTCACTCGCATTTCTCAATTGAACATGTATTTTCTTGTTGCTAACAGAGATTCCTTCACTATCACTTCTCAATTGAACATGTGTTTTCTTGTTGCTAACATATTATCTGTATTTGATTGAACAATATCTTTGTACTTGTAAGACTATATTAGTTTGACTTCATAGATTAGTGTAATTTTCATGTCATTTGTTAAATAATTAAATTAGATTAAATGTTTTAATATATAAGATTGATGTTAGATGATTAAATTTGATTAAATATTTTAACATATAAGAGATTGATCAAGGAAATTGAGGCATCTTAACTATCATCATTTTAGTTAAGGTTAGTTTTATTTGAGAGGGTAGTGTTTTTTATTAATAAAATAATTTTATGTAATATGTTTTATGGTAAAAGTTGTTAAAGTTATAGAATGAGTCATAAGGTAACCTATCGATGCATAAATACAACCAATTTGTTTTCTGGCCCAACTCCATGACATCCATTAAGTCCCTATCAAATGGATTTTCTAATTCTTCATAGCATAGGAAGACCAAAGTCCCTAGGAATACCGAAGCCCATCGTGTGCATGGAATTTTTCCTTTATTAAATTCCATACTATGGTCCATGGAAACCATTCAACATCCAATTCCCTCTCATGTGGTTGCAGCAACACTTGTTATCACATGCATTCATCAACCATTCAATAACGTATGAAATCATGAATAAGAGCCATAGTAAGAGCACATCATATATCCCTACATATAACTAGCACACAACCAAAATAGAAACCGTGCCAATGTAGCCACAAAATCACATAATAAACAATACACGTGCTCGTTAATCACAATATAGAAAATAACTCATATTAACATATATAGAAACCAACAAAGTCAGGGACTTCCACGTACCACTCGACCATAGATTGGGCTGAACCAAATCTCTCTTTTAGCCTATCACCCCGTGCCATATTCCAAGTATGAATGTGGGATCTCATGGGATAAACCAAGACATAACTAAATAGAGACTGCAAATGTTAAACCACCTCCACCCTCAAGCTACCGTGATCTCACCCAAACTGGTTTTGAGATCAGAAAACCAAAACAAGCTTGGATGCCTCAGAATTCCTTCACCATACCAAAAGGAATATTCTTATCTCCACCCACTTATCGTGGGCTTCCGGGAGAAAACGGTCTTCATCCCCAACCCTTGGGATTTTTCTGAGACCACCTCAACCAAATCCAAAACCTTTCGGAAATCCAAAGCTCAACCAAGAATGAATCCCATCACACCATGGCTATCCAGGAAATGGAAAGGCAAAGGTAAAACCACTATCAATCCAAGAAAAATCTATGGCAATGACGACAAATTAGTCAAATAATCAAATACATGTACCATGCATTCACAACCTAATATAGCCAGCTTAAAAATTCATCATCGCTCAATGGTTTCCATAGCTGAGGCGAATGTCAAGGTATGTAACCTAGAGTGGAAATCGAACATTCCCAGAAGCGTTATGGAGCATAATAGAGTGCTTGAGAAAACCCTACATGTATTAGGCGGTTGGAAATCCAGTTGTAATTCAATGTGAAAGATGACTTTGAGGCTTGGAGCAGACGATCCAAGGAGAATTTTGCATTCTATAAAGGTCAGAATCACACTTGTTCTTGTTTCCCTCTTCTATTTCATAAATCCATTTTTTGAAACAGTGACGTGGGGTATGACTGTGTGGTCGGTCATGACAGTGGTGGTTGTCTTCGAATTTACTATAAGTAACATGGTTTAAGTTGTTTGTAATATTTCGCGTAGTTCATGGGGATGGTATGTTGTTTTTGTCTCCAGCAGGAATTGGGGTGGGGATCATATGTTTTGTTTTATTTTGTATTTTTTTTTTATTTCTTTTCTCTAGAGGATTTTGGAAATGATAGGTTTGTCTTCAATTTATTTAGTACCAGATTGATACATTAAATCATATTAAAAAAGCTTATTTTTAGAAATGTAAAAATATTTCTAATGTTGGATGGTGTGAGATGTTTAGAAAATTTTTAATCTAAAATTTAAAATAAATACTTCAAAAAACCTTTCTATGTCTATAGAATTTCTATTTTAAAGTTTTGATCCAGGTTATATTTTGCTTTAAAACGTATTAAAGAATTACCTGAGTAATTTGTAACTTAACCATAGAGAATTAATGTGCACATGAGAGAAGAAAAAAAACACACTTTCCTCCCCCAGCCTGGCAAACTTGGGTTCTTTTATAAAAACGTGTGCGGACTTACCAAACATTTGGTTGGCGCAATGGTAATAATAGGAATTATTAGGGGAGGGTGTTGAAATTATAATTTCAACTGCGCATTTATTGCAGCGCATTTAATTCAGAAAACCACGATGGATTTCCCCGCACGACCTTTCAAGCTGAGTGGTATTTGTCAAGAGGGCTCCGATCACCCCAACTTGCTACCACGCGTCCACTGTACTTTTCCAAAACCGCCCATCCCCCGAAACGTAAAGTTCATGCAAATGGGGCCTCTGGGGAATTGATGGCAGCCGTTCGATTAAATCAATGGTCACGTACAGGTCTACACCAGGAGCAATTTAATACTTGCGTGAAGTTTTGTTTGACCACCGACTAGTCAGGAAAGTAATTAATGGGTCGGTAAGAGTTGGTAAAATTTTTAATTTTATTGTTTTTTTTTATCGTGGAAGTATGGGCAAAAGTCAAATGTATATGTAATGTTTTAATTTTATTATTTTTTTATTGTCTACGGGAGAATGGTCAAAAGTAGTATGTATTTTTTTTGTTATTCATTGTAAGTGTGAAGAAACGCACAACAGTGCGATGAAGAAGAAGTAAAAAAAAAAGGGAAACATGTGCAGCGCGTAAATGTTGGAAATTTTGCACAGCAGTGCAAAACCAAAAGAAGAAAAACTCGCGGCAGCGAATGAAATTTGGGGATTCCTTTTACAAGAGTTTTTAGTTGTTCGTTGAAACGAATGGGAATGCGCAGTAGCGCAAATGTAATTTTTTTATTGAATATGCAATGTGAAAGATTGACAGCTTGAATGTAATGAAAAATTTCACACAGGAGTGAATGTAAAGAAAATTTTTACACAGCAGTGTAAATTTTTTTTTATGGAGGCAGAGTAATTTTGTTTTTGGTGGAATTTTTTGGTGAATCCCTTTGAGAGAGAGGATGAAATATGTAACATGCAGTATTTATCAATGAATATAAAGTTTTTTATGTGTGTGAAAAATCTCTGTTCTCGGAAAACAATTTAGCTTCCCTGTGTTAAAGATCCTGAGGAGAAAACAGAGCATTGTTCTCTGTCCTTTTGTGTTTGAAATTACCAGAAATTCCCAACATGGTATCAGAGCAGATCCAGGTTCTTTGAAGGTGTCAAAGAAGCTGAAGGAAGGAGTTTTTTTTTGCTGCAACAACCTCTCCAGTAGAGTGAAGTCTCAGGCAAAAGAATCCAAGGTATTTTTCAAATTTTTTTTGTGTAGCTGTTGAAGACAGTCAGTGTTTTTAAATACACAGTCAAATATTCGAAGCATAGTTGAGAATGCAAGGAATGGCTAGCACAAGCACTAGCACGGGTATTCTTAATACTCAGCTCCCACAGTTTAATGGAAAAAACTATGACTATTGGGCAATAACCATGAGAGCCCTGTTTGCGTCACAAGATTTATGGGAACTTGTTGAAGATGGGTTTGAAGAACCAGGAGATGAAGATGAGTTTAATAGGTTAACTCAGGCAAGGAAAGATCTGTTGAAGAGCAACAGGAAGAAAGATTCAAAAGCCCTCGTATTTTTGTATCAAGTAGTGCATGAGAGTGTGTTTCCAAGGATAGCAGCAACCAAGACATCCAAAGAAGCATGGCAGACTCTGAAGACAGCCTATCAAGGTATGTAGAAAGTGAAGACAACAAAACTACAGTTGCTGAGGAGAGATTTTGAGAATCTGTGCATGAAGGAGTCAGACAATATTGACTCATTCTTCACACATGTAATATGTCTGGTCACATAGATAAGGTCTCATGGAGAAACTCTTGAAGAAAGGAGGATTGTGGAGAAAATATTGAAGGTCCTACCCTCAAAGTTCGATGTGATTATTGCCACCATAGAGGAGACAAAGGATCTCACAAACTTTTCAGTTGATGAACTTCATTCATCACTAATAACACATGAGCAGAGGTTGAGTAGAAATGAAAACTCATCTCTAGAGCAAGCCTTCAAGACCCAGATTTCCTTTGGAAGAGGAAGAGGTCAAGGCATAGGAAACAAGAGAGGAAGAGGCAGAAGCCAAAACAGAGGTGGAAGAAACAATCCAGCAAATGCTCAAGGAAGAGGCAGCAATCCAAATCAGAACCAAGGCCAAGGTAGCAGTCAACAAAGTGGACAACATCATGCTCAAGGACAAAGGTATGAAAAATCCAATGTCCAATGTTATTATTTTAAAAAATATAGGCATTATGCCAATGAATGTAGGAAGAAGTAGCATGATATGAGTAATAGATCAAGTGTAAATATCACTAGAGAAAATATCAGCCAAGATAATGTGCTTTTAGCTTGTAACATGGTTGAAACAAACATTGGTGATATATGGTTTCTAGACTCTGGTTGCAGCAACCATATGACAGGAAACATAGCCTTGTTTTATGCTTTAGATCAGAATGTGAAATCATAAGTCACACTTGGGATTGATAGTAAAATTTTTGTTATGGGAAAAGGAGAAGTAAAAATATTTACAAAGAAAGGTGAAAAGAAAACCATAGCAAATGTCTATTATGTTCCTGGAATGAAGTGTAACCTCTTAAGTATTGAACAACTTGTTCAAAAGGGGTACAATGTTTTCTTTGAGAGTGATGTATGCACCATCATGGATAGAGCACCCAGCAAACGATGCATTTCTGAAGTAAAGATGACGAGGAACAGGATGTTCCCTCTCAGAATAAGGGTAGATTTGAAAAACAAAGAAGTAATTGCAGCAGTTACCCAAGAGGCTTTCCAAAGCGTACCAAAGGATGAAAATTGGTTGTGGCACTTGAGATTTGGACATCTCAAATTTGGAGGTCTTAACTTGTTGAGTAGAAAATGAATGGTAAGAGGATTACCATTGATAGAGAAACCGGACAGCCTTTGTGAAGGTTGCATATTGGGGAAACAACACAAAGAAAGTTTTCCATCAGGGAAAAGCATAAGGGCAAGGGCACCCTTAGATATTGTCCACTCAGATTTGTGTGGACCGATGAAAACTCCATCATTAGCAGGCAGCCAATATTTTCTAACATTCATTGATGATTTTACCAGAAAGACTTGGGTTTATTTTCTAAAGAACAAAAGTGAAGTGTTTGAAAATTTTCGCAATTTCAAAGCACTTGTAGAAAACCAAAGCAGGCTGCATATCAAAGTTCTGAGAACTGATAGAGGAGGTGAGTATATCTCTAAGGAATTCCTACGGCCTTGTACATAAAATGGAATTCATAAGCAATTTACGGCTAGGTACACCCCGCAACAAAATGGAGTAGCTGAAAGGAAGAATAGGACAATCATGGATATGGCGAGGAGAATGTTAAAGGCAAAGCATTTGCCAAATGATTATTGGGCTGAAGCTGTACACTATGCATTATATATTTTGAATAGGTGTCCTACAAAAGCAGTGATGAAAAAAGTGTCGGAACAAGCATGGAGTGGGAGAAAGCAAGGGGTCACCCACATGAAAGTTTTTGGATGTGTGGCCTATGCACACATTCTAGATTAGCTAAGGAGGAAGTTGGACAGAAAAGGGGAGAAATGTATTTTCATTGGATATAGTGAGGAATCCAAAGCTCACAGGTTGTATATCCCATCTACCAAGAAGTTTTTTGTGAGCAGAGATGTTCTGTTCATTGAGGAGGAAGCTTGGGATGAAAGCATAGAGAAAATAGTGAATGTTAAAAATTGTTTGTCTCATGATGAAAATGATGAGGAGATGGCTGAAATACATCCCCAAACAGCAGTGCCAACACAAGGGCGGCAAGAGACACCCTTGAGGAGAAATGAAAGTGCTTCTCCAAGCCTATCACAAGGAGGAAATTCAAGTGCTTCTTCAAGCACTTGTGCGCCAAATGAAAGAGGTAAGAAATTCAGAAACTGAAGTGACATTTATGATGAAGGTATGAATTCCTTGTTTGCTTTATATTGTCATGTTGATGACCCTATTCATTTCGAAGATGCAATTAAGGATAGGAAATGGATAGAAGCTATGGATGAGGAGATTAATGCCATAGAAAGAAACAAGACATGGGATTTGGTTGAACTACCAAAAGGTAAAGAAGTCATTGGAGTCAAATGGGTTTATAAGACCAAAAGTAATGATGAAGGCAAAATAGAAAGACACAAGGCAAGACTTGTAGTCAAAGGATATAAGCAGTAGTATGGGAGAGACTATGAGGAAACTTTCACACCGGTTGCAATAATGGAAACCGTGAGAGCAGTGTTGTCCATAGCAGCACAAAACAAGTGTAAAGTTTACCAAATGGACGTGAAGTTAGCATTCCTAAATGGAGTGCTAATGGAAGAGGTTTATATTGAGCAACCTCTAGGCTATGAAAAGAAAGGCCAAGAGTACAAAGTGTGCAGATTGAAGAAAGCTTTTTATGGGTTGAAGCAAGCACCAAGAGCATGGTACAGTAGGATAGATTCCTATCTACTGGAAAATGGATTTGAGAAGTGTGAGGGAGAATCCACCGTCTACATCAAAGAAAATGATGTTAAATTACTAATTGTTGTTCTGTATGTTGATGATGTTATCTTCACAGGTAATGATGAATATCTCATTGAAAATTTCAAAGCAGTCATGAAAGAGGAATTTGAAATGACTGACATGGGTTTGCTGAGATACTTCTTAGGAATAGAAGTAGATCAAAATGAAAATGGAATTTTTATCTCACAAGCAAGATATGTAAATGAAGTGTTGGAAAGATTTAACATGCAGGACAGCAAGGCAGCAATCACTCCCACAGTAATGGGATTAAAACTCAGCAAAGAGGATATCAGCAAGGATTTTGATCCTAGTTTGTATAAGAGCATAGTTGGCAGCCTAATGTATTTAACTGCAACTAGGCCAGATATAATGTTTGCTGTTACTTTAATTTCCAGATTCATGGAGAGGCCAAAAGAAGCACATTGGCAGGCAGCAAAAAGAATTCTGAGGTATGTTAAAGGTATTAAAAGGTTTGGCGTTTTATATACTATCTTAGAATGTTCAGATTTAGTTGGATACACTGATAGTGATTGGGCTGGAAGTGTAGATGATCGAAAAAGCACATCCGGTTATGTTTTTCACATGGGTTCATGAGCTATTTCATGGGCTTCTGAGAAACAGCCTATTGTGGCATTGTCCACAGCAGAGGTAGAATATGTGGCAGCTATAGCAGCAACATGTCAAGCAGTTTGGATGAGAAGAATGTTGAGGAGTTTAGGCCAAGATCAGGAAAAAAGAACAGTGATTTTTTGTGACAATAGCTCAGCTATTGCATTATCCAAGAATGCAGTGTTTCATAAGAGAACGAAACACATTGACACAAGGTTTCATTACATCAGGGAATTGGTGAACAATGGAGAAATTGTTTTAGAGCATTGCAGGACTCAGGAGCAGGTTGCAGACATTCTGACCAAGCCATTGGACTAGAAAAGTTTTGAATTTTTGAGGAAGTGTTTGGGTATGACTGATAACCCAACAGTTGAAATTAAAGGGGAGTGTTGAAATTATAATTTCAACTGCGCATTTATTGCAGCGCATTTAATTTAGAAAACCACGATGGATTTCCCCGCACCACCTTTCAAGCTGAGTGGTATTTGTCAGGAGGGCTCTGATCACCCCGACTTGCTGCCACGCGTCCAATATACTTTTCCAAAACTTCCCATCCCTCGGAACGTAAAGTTCGTGCAAATGGGGCCTCCGAGGAATTGATGGCAGCCATTCGATTAAATCAATGGTCGCGTACAGGTCTACACCAGGAGCAATTTAATACTTGCGTGAAGTTTTGTTTGACCACCAGCTAGTCAGGAAAGTAATTAATGGAATTTACTATGGGTCGGCAAGAGTTGGTAAAATTTTTAATTTTATTGTTTTTTTTACAACAGAAGTATGGGCAAAAGTCAAACGTATATGTAGGGTTTTAATTTTATTATTTTTTTATTGTCTACGGGAGTATGGTCAAAAGTAGTATGTATTTTCTTTGTTATTCATTGTAAGTGTGAAGAAACACACTACAGTGCGAAGAAGAAGAAGTAAAAAAAAAAAGGGAAACATGTGCAGTGCGTAAATAGTGGAAATTTTGCATAGCGGTGCAAAACCAAAAGAATAAAAACTCGCGGCAGCGAATGAAATTTGGGGATTCCTTTTACAGGAGTTTTTAGTTGTTCGTTGAAACGAATGGGAATGTGCAGTAGCGCAAATGTAATTTTTTTATTGAATATGCAATGTGAAAGACCGACAACGTGAATGTAATGAAAAATTTCACACAGGAGTGAATGTAAAGAAAATTTTTACACAACACTGTAATTTTTTTTTAATGGAGGCAGAGTAATTTTATTTTTGGTGGAAGCTTTTGGTGAATCCCTCTGAGAGAGAGGAGGAAATATGTAACAGGCAGTATTTATCAATGAATATAAAGTTTTTTATGGGTGTGAAAAATCTCTGTTCTCAGAAAATAATTTAGCTTCCCTGTGTTAAAGATCCCGAGGAGAAAAAAGAGCATTGTTCTCTGTTCTTTTGTGTTTGAAATTACCAGAAATTTCCAACAGAGGGTTCAGGCGGACTCCTCCCTCCCAAAATATGCATCTGTTTGTTTTAAAATACAACCACACGTTTTATTTTTAACCCTGGTGGAACCTTCGTTGACGACATGTTTTTTTTGTTTAAACATTGTTTTGAAACAATGACGACTCTTGGCTCATTTCCAGTGGAATTGTGGCCTATATCTGGTGGAGATATCGTCAGGCAGATTGCTTTAAATAGCAGCAGTTTTGGTTGTTGCAAGGGCAGACATGGATTGCCCAACTGTGTATCCCTTACCCGTGATGGCTTTCCATACTCCGGCGGCGGGTAAGGCGCTGTGAGCTGGCTGTTAGCGGTCGTTTAATGTTGCGGTGTATTACCATATTTGCTGCAGGCCAGTGGGGGAAGGTTCCCTTTCGTTGGTGTATGGTGGTGTGAGGGAACGGGATTGGTGGCCCGTGTCCCACCCAAAACCTCCGCAGTGTTGTTGTTATATGTGGTGGGGTGACAGTCAGTGTTGGGCGCCGGAGTTGGTAGCCCGCGCACAACTGTATAGTGGGGTGGCAGTGTCATGATCGTCCACCCTCAATGTATCATATTTGTTATATCAGTTGGAAGGCCCGGTCGACCTGTTATTTTTTTAATTTTATATGACAACTTGAATATTTTTAAAATACCCATTTTTATGTGGAGGAGACATTTTAACTAGGCCGAAAATTTTCCCCGAAACCTTCCTAGGTTTTCGATCCGAGTTTCGGCGAAATTTTATCTCTTTTAATCCCACTACATAGGCAAGTCAACTCAAAACTTTGACTGCGTCTATCTCTTTCATCCGGACTCGGATTGGAGGGCCGTTCGTACCGTTGAAATCAAGGCAACGAGCACTTCAATCTGATGTCAAGAAAATTTCCATTCTGGCACTTTAAATTTTGAGCCTTTTTCATTCCCATGATATATTGAGATCCACCCGGATCAAGTTCAAAGTGAAGTTCAGGTAAATACTCTTGTGATTATCAAGAACATGAAAAAAATATCTTCTTAGGATGAGAGAATGTTGAGAGTCTAAAGGTTCTATATTTTGATACGTTCCATAATAAAATCTAATTTCCTTCGTAATTGGCTTCACTTCCCATACAACCCTCTCCATAATATGTAAACTTCAACTCTTTATATTTTTCACACAAACCAACTTATTATTACACTTCATGGATACCAATGTTATTAGTCATATTTCAACTTAACATGGGAAAAAGCACGGTTTGAAAGTATGATGTTTGTTGTGACGGGAGCGACCTTATCCAAGGGACTAAACAGAATTTTCGCAACATTGTTTGGGGGACTAGTGGCTGTAGGGACAAACTATGTTGCAGTTCATGTTGGACACAACTCCGAACCTATGTTACCAGAAATGGGATGGTTGTCACTGTTCGCGGTAAAAAACATGTAAGAAACGAGACCAGATGGAAACATCGTTTTCTACAGTCGTTTTAGTTAACCAGTGCATATATTTTACAGGAAATTTTTTACAGGTCGTAGTTGGTTGTTTTGCAGGCCGTTCTCAGCCCTATATGTTCACTCTTTATTGTAAATTTCATGCATGTATTCATCAATAACCTAGAGGCCTATGCGAAGTATACTAACCAGTGCATATATTTTACGGGAAATCTTTTACAGGTCGTAGTTGGCTGTTTTGCAGGTCGTTCTCAGCCCTATATTTTCACTCTTTATTGTAGATTTCATGCATGTATTCATTCAATAACCTAGAGGCCTATGCGAAGTATACAGAAAGTTGATTATTTTTGTACTATTGTCCCTTTTTTAGTTGATTTGTTTTCCTTTAACATGTATATTGTTAAAATTCATAGTTTAAACACTATGTGGCTCAAGAAGTTCAATTTTAATTGCAAATCTATTTATTGTTTATATATATATATATATATATATATTATTTGGTTTTTCTTTAAGGAAACAATAATTAGCCGAAGGCCCAAAATGCATAAAAATGTATACACTTAATTGACTAAGAAGCATAAGAATTTATATATTTAATAGTCAATTTGCTAAGCATAAGTTTGGTATTCAAATTATTTAGTTTTTAAATAAAATTTGGGCAGGAAATTTAGTTGAAACTATATTGAAAACTGAAACTAACTCTGCATTTTTCATTTTTATTTTCATTTTTTCTCTCCTCGTTTCTTGAGTGCGAAACCTCCAAACTTTGTTTCTCGTACCGTTGTCATTTCTCGTTTCGTTTCCGTTTTTCGTTTCTGGTAGCATAGCTCCGAACCAATTGTAATTGGCGCTGCTGTGATTTTAGTAAGTACACTGAAAGTGTTGGATGTCTATACATAGATCTTTCCTAAACTCTTACAATAATCGTGATTAAGCCCGTCCGGAATTTGTTCGGTCTAACTGCAAGTGCAGCAACGACATTCGCACGGTTTCTTCCCAAAATCAAGGCCAGATATGATTATGGAGTTCTCATATTCGTTCTCAGCTTCAGTTTCATGGCCATTTCTGGTTATCGCGTCGACAACTCGTTTGAGGTTTCCTATAAACGGCAGGGTACCATAATCGTTGGGTGCATCCTATGCATACTCATTAGTTTACCAATCTTTCGTATTTGGGCCGGAGAAGATCTTCACAGATTGATTATCCGAAATCTGGAAGGGCTGGGGAAATATTTGGAAGATAAGCAAATATCTTATAAAAGGAGGTCTAGTTTGATGCTATCACATCATAGATGCTTTCACAATTGTAATGGAAAAGTAGGTTTTATCAGATTTAATTGTAGATTTTGAAAATGTTGAACTCACTGTTCTTTGAAAATGTTAAACTTTCTTTTCTTCATCAAATTTTAAAATATTCTCAGAATTTTTGACAGTTATGATCCCAACGATCTTCCTTTCCTACGATCTTCCTTTCTTCTGGTTAATAATTTAAATTTATTATGATGCAGCGTGCATGATAGAATATTTCAAGCAATAATGTTGAGGTCACTGACAAGTACAGTAATGTTTGCAAGGGCTACAAATCCATATTAAATTCAAAGGCTAATGAAGAATCCTTAGTACGTATGATTACTCCCTGGGCCACATATTTATGGATATGCAATGTAATTGGATATTTGTGTAGTTGAACTTAAGAATATTTCAAATTTGAAGACTTGTTCATTTAATTTTAAATATTTTAAAAATCTTGGTTATTGTTTTTCATACTTCAAAGATTTATAATCAATATAAAATTGATCCTTTATCCACGATTAAGAAACTCCTTTATATAACTTCTCATTGTGAAGTTGTTTCTGTTTCTTAACAAACAACTTCACATCCCTTCGTTCTCTCCCTCTCCCAGCAATGTTTGTAGGTGTATGCTTAGTCATAGATGTTTCAACCACAGGCAATGCTGACCATCTTGAAAATATGTCAGTTAAATTGATGCCTCAATCCATGCAAAGAAATAAGGCATTGGAGAAAACAGTAAGCATGCATACACTATTTCGTTGATAAAGGGAATGCGAGCAACATAATTTAGAAAGATAAATAAGATAAAGAAAAGAAAATGTTATTAATGTACAATAAAGGACCAAAATAAAGGTTAATGGGACTAGAAGAAACAATCAGTGATACCATTTGTAGGGTGCCCTAAATTGCTCCAAAAACATAAAGAAAAACTAACATGACCAAAGAAAACATGAATTAAATGTTACACTCACGAGTGTAAGAAAGTATCTATAAATCTGTAAGAACGGATGAAGAGGAAGAAGGTGAGGTAGAGTGGTATCCAACAATTCAACTACGGAGAGGGACCTGATGCACTATTTAATGATGTCAGTTGGGGAGGGACCTGGGTTGGTAGGACCTAGCTAGATGATCCTATGAGGCATCTCGGAAGCATGACCAAATATTCCCCTAAAAGTCAATTCCAATGAAAGGAATCTCATGATGCGACTCTAGTTCAGGCTGGGTATCAATCCAATTTGTGAACTACGTAGAGAACAAGCATGCTAAGCTCTGGCATGAAAGGCCAAATCAGCTTTGGGATGAGATGCCATGAGAGGTCTTACAGACCTGGTGTTAGTTTTTAAAGGTAAAACAGGACTCACCCTTAAGAATATGGTCAAGTTGATCTTCAATGGAGCTTCCCTTAAGGGAATCTGGGCAATTCTGGAAGAGAAGGAATGCAAAGATACGGGGAATATTTTACTTCTACTATATAGGTTTAGGGGAAACTTCAATAATGTAACTGAAGTAGAAGAATGATCAAGGGGTTAAAACTAGCCCTTGAAAGAGGTTTTACCACCCTTGAAGTGCAAGGGAACTCAGGAAGAATCAATGTGTCCCTGAGTTTTGGGAATGGGAAATGACAGGAAACAAGTCTCCAGAAATGGGTATGATAAGCATCCAAAAGTATTGGAAACTTTGGTGTAGTCATAGGAAACTGCAGGAAATTGGGAAACACTAGAAAATAGTTTTCAGAAACATGGACAACATTTTTCAAGCAATGTCTACCTAAAACCTCTGTTATAGTGCTCTTCTTTTAACCTATCTACTACTCTCTCATGAAAAATTGGAACTAAGAATAGGTTTTTAAATTTTTCCATGTTAAATGACCTTTACCTTACATGTATGGTTACACTCACGCAACACTCAGTAGTTTAGTGTTGCGGGTCTTTTTTTTGTTTTTTCTTCATTTTGGATTGCTGGAAATAGCAAGTCGTTTCAGAAAACTTGGAAATTTCACTAGATGTTTCCTAAAACTATTGAAAACCATCAAAAACTACTGAGCATCTTTCAGGTACTACTAAGTACTAACAGTTTCCAGTGATTGGGAAGATTTGGAAACCATCAACACTTTCTGCAAAACAATTCACTAGCAATAATCATGAAAGCATTAGACAAAGTGTTTTTGGTGCATTGAAGGTTGGATGCAACCATTGAGGAAGCTCACAAAATTAAGAATAGTTTCACATCAATAAAATTTACCCATTTCCCATGTTACAGAAATAAAATTTACCCATTTCCCATGTTACAAGAAGAGGGCAGTTGATTGGTTGGCTAGTAAAGGGATAAACTTACTCTAAAAGAAAGGAATGTCCCAACTCCTTCCTCCATGGTGAGAATGCTAGTCTAATGGAGGGAATATAATTTATTATTGATGACAAGCCAGATCAGTATAATGATTAAATATTACACATCCCCCTAAAATTCTAAATGACATTATTACCGAGAATCTTTTCATGCTTTTGTTCATCAAAAAAACGCAGGGATTGACTTGGTACCTTGCTTTAGCAAGAAGTGTGTACAAAGATTCTCATTGTTCTATTTCAACTCTGCCTTGCAATGCTTTGTCTTCATATTCCTCCTCTCAACATATCCATCCCCAGTTTTTTTCTTTGCCTTAGAGAAGTAGTAGAGTACACGGATGAGCCCTAGCTAGAGTCATTGGTTCCAAAGAAATAAAATGAATTTATTTTAATTAACTGAAAAATGTAACTCACCAACTCAAGTGAGCACTCAATATTGACCTCTCATTTGAAAGGGAATTTTATTTTCATGTATTTAAGAGACTTGGTCACTTCACTCTATTTTAAACAAGGAGTGAATCGAAAAAATTGAAAATATCTAGATATATATATATGATTGATTTTACCCGGAAATACAATTCATGCCACTTAGTGGAGATTGAAAATGTGAATGACTTGAAGTTTTGTAAAGGAGTTTTTTGTGTGTATTGAAATAAACCAAAGTGATGTGATGAATGAGGAGCAATCCAAAGAGAAATTCACTCTTGTCTATGCTCAGTTGGCTTGACCAAGAACCAATAAAAACGACCAAAAAGCATTTATAGTTTAGTTAAAAACCAATTAAGATGGCTTAGGAAGTATAGTAAAGCAAGGAGGAGGAAATGATACTTACATTTTTTTCTCTTTGGCTCTATGAGCAAGACACTAAGCACATTGATTGGGCCATCATACCTCCTAAGATACATGTTTCAATTTCTAAGCTAACATCAATAGTTAGCAACTATATGTTTAACCATTTGTTTGTTAAATATTATATATATCTGATCTTTTTATGTGACCTTCATGATTTACATATTGTACTCTATAACCACTTTATAAGAACCTTGAAGCTGTTTCACATAATTCTTGTTAGATTGAGTGCCTTATGTTCAAAAAACATGAAAATAACATATCACTTAGTATGTTTCTAGCTTGCTACAGCAAAATAATGCCCTTTTCAAAATTGTCACAAGTTGGTACTTGGGTTAGTTATATGAACCATTTTTGAATGTTTTTTAATTTGGATTTTAGTGGTTGTAACATTTTACTTTGTTATAGTAAAATATATTGCATGTTTTCATTTGTCTATGTTATTTATTTATTCTTAATTTTTAAATTATTTTGAAGCAGATGATTAAGATCCTCTTTTACACAACCATATATTATAATCAACCACCTATTATTGTTTGTCTATTACAAACAATCACCTATTATTAGTCTAGCTTTGTTGATAGTCTATTACTAGCGACCACTTGTTATTGGGACATAATAGGCCACAACTCACTATTCAAAAAAGATACTCTACTTTCCTTATACAACATATACACCTTGTACTCCTTTTGGTGTTTCCTTCCTCCACTTCGAGTTTTCAAAATTGGAACCTGTCCTTTAGCACCAATTTCATTTCCAAGACTGCATATCCTTCTACATGTATTTCAACTATATATATATATATATATATATATATATATATATATATATATATATATTTGAAAGGTCAAAAAACCTTGAAACATTATCAATGTGCCCTTGCACCTTTTGGTGAAAATGCTAGTAATTAAATATTTGCTGAATGTTCTTTTCTTCCGATTCTAAAGATCCACTTACACACTTATATAGTTACTATAAATGTAGTTTTCAAGTTTTCCATAACTCTTCACATAATTCTTTAAAGTCTGCTAGCTCAATGGAAGAGCACATGCGTTATAAGTAGGAGGTTGGTGGCTCGATTCCACTATGCACTAACATGAATTAATAAATGATTTTGTAGTTTATTTTTAATTAAATGTTTTTTTATATCGATTTATTTCAATGCTGAGATATTTTTGGATTCATTGTTTTATATTGTCTCTTGAGAGACAATAGCTAGTATTAAAGACATATTGTCTCTAATCTGAGTGTTGTCTCTAGAGAGACAAAAATGAAATTGTCTCAAGAGAGACAATAATGAATTTGTGTCCTAAGAGACAATAATGCTTGTGTTATATATTGTCTTTATAAAGAAAATTTTTTAAGACAATAATTTTTAGACACCCACTTAAAGACAATACACAAGTTTTTTTTTTTTTTTTTTGTCTCATGTTAAGACAATTTACCCAAAAGTTGTCTCAAATATTGTCTTAAAACCCCCCTTTATGTAGTATTGTATGTTTGTGCTCCGAAAAACATTAATAAAATTTTTTAACTATTAGAAACCTTTCATTATCCATAAGATACAATCCCTTCATATACATCCATAAACACATACATACATTGAATTATTTCTGGTATTAATATTTTTCTAAATGTTACATGTTTGTGTATATACACACATATTGAATTATTTCTGTTATTAATATTTTTTTAAATGTTGCATGTCATCTCCATATTAAGCATTTAATTAATTAAAAATCTCCTTAGTACCTTGAATTAAAAAAAGAAGAAGAAGATATCAATAGAATAAGAACTTGTTGACACTTTTGAGAATAAAAGCTTGTTGACACTTTTTCTCTATGTATATTTCATCTTAAATCTTTTACTCAACATACATATTGAAATATTTGATATATGATTCACATTAATACTTTTTAAATATTATATATCAACTAAAAATGGAATAAATTACGCCTCCTTCACAATGAAAAGGAAAATATAAGAAAATTCTACTTTAAATTACATTATTTTTCTATATAAAAGCGATATGGAATTGTGTTATTAGTCTCTCTTTGCTTTTGATTTTTTTCCACTACTCATCAGTTGAGCTTTGACCAATATATTCTCTCATGTTTAACTTTATAAAATACATATTTACTTTTTAATGTTATTAGAAAAACGAATTTGTAATCTTCCTAGAAAGTCTTATTTCTACTTTCATAACATGTGTAATGGAACATAATGAAATAATCTTTGTTTTAGTCAAATTAAAACATACATACAAGAGCTTAGTTAATAGTTAATGTAACCTTAACATACCAGAACCTCGTTAATGTAATTGTTTTTCAGTTCTCCATAAATAAATAGAATCGCAACCCGTTGTTATAACCAGTGTTTAAAAGTAGATTAGGGAAGTAGGGACGAGCATTCTCACCTCTGAATTTATAATCCTCCTAATCATATGCTAGAACTGCATTTTCTGTTGTGCCGAAAGTGCCAAGCCGAAAGTGAGTCCTGTTTTCCGGGATGCAAATCTCTGCAACCCAATTACCCTAGTGCCTTTGTCTGACTCCTCTATAAAGCTTCATAGGATGAGGCAAAGCAAAGCTCTTCCTATCACATGATGCTTTCCATATTTCATTAGTTGTCCTCTGGGACTGAAATTTAGAGCGTTACTCCAGTGTTGAGGAAGTTGCCATTGGTTCTACTGCAGCAACAAATTTTGGTGTTTATTGACCGAAATCAAAGGAAAACCTGACTGAAACTGCGATTTATGTGGTTGAATAAGACTTTGTAAGGTCGTGCAACAATTTTGTTGTCGTGGGAATGGTATTGCTTTATTTGCGACTTTGAAAGTTCCGACCTAACTCACTTATTTCAAAAGGTCGTCATCTGTAGTATTTCCTTTCATAATGGCAAGGCCGTTAGATTTTCGAGATTATCTACTTACAAGATATTCACCATAAATGTATTGCTCAGTTAAAGGTATCTTCTAAGCTTATCAAGTATATTAATTTGTTTATTTTATTTATAATAGGTTTATAAAAATTTAATTCTACAAAATATTATGAAGTAAAGTATAGAAAATTTGAAACATAGTTATAATAATTATTATTTAAAAATTTGATTAGAAGTTTATTTTTATATCGACCAATTTAGTTATCATTTTTATTTATTTATTTATTCTATTGAAATTATGTAATAATTTTTTTGAGGAGATTAAGTATTTTTATTATTTAAAATATATTTTTAAATACATAAATAAACTTAACATCCTTAAAAAGTTTTAGAACATTTGAAATATGTAAATCCCAAACTATATATATATATATATATATATATATATATATATATTACTTTTTATAATATAAAACATATATATCTTTCAAATAGACTTTTTGATTTTTCCATATATTAATTTCTCTCAGCTTTGTTCTCTCACTAAATTGTATAAAAATTCGAATGGTTGATTTTCTTTTTCTATTAATTCAACATTGCTCCTACATTAAGCATTAATGCATTCATATGGATGTCAAATAACCCAAGAAAAGAAAAGTGATATGTGAAATTTGTTTTAAAAAATGGTTGCAAATTAAACATTTAAAAAAAAAAATTCCCAATAATTATACTTATAATATTTTAAGCTTTTTTTTTTCCAAAATAATATCACTAATTAATTACCAATTGACCTTATAAAGACTTTCTTATACTGAATAATCAAATCATTGAAATAAATTTACATCAAATAACTTAATTCTTACATTTTTTAAAAGACATTATAAAATTATTTAAAGTAAATACAGTCATTTTATAAACGAGTGAACATTATTTTATCATGAATATTTTTATGTCACATTATTTTATCATGAATATTTTTATGTCATTATTCTAATTCAGTGAATGGTCGAGAATTTGGGGAAATAATTTTATAGTCAATAATTTTTTTATCATAATATTTTTTTATTGATTAAACTAGTTAATATTTGCTTTAGTTAATGTTTGCATAAGAATTTAGTACTAATTTGTTTTATGTTTTGAAAATTTAAATTAAAAAAATTAATTCTATAATAAAAAAAAAATTGATATTATAATTATAGAAAATATTAAATGAATAAAAAATTTAAAATATGATAATTCAATTACCATGTGTAAGAATTTAGTACTAATTTATTTTATGTTTTGAAAATTTAAATTAAAAAAAAATTAATTCTATAGCATAAAAAAAATTTATATTATAATTATAGAAAATATTAAATGAATAAAAAATTTAATATATGATAATTCAATTATCATGTGTAATATGTTCTATAGGGACTCCTTGTGATAGGTCACTGGTTCAAATCCCGTGTGGGTGCTTCCCTACCAAAAAAACTAATTAAGATACAAAATTATATTTAAAAAATCTATAAACAAAGAAATAGCATGGATCATTCTTAATCCAAAAAATATAAACCAGTCTTTTGGATAGCTTTCGAGGACTCACTCCTATGCGATTCATTCACTCCCATTTCTCAATTGAACATTTATTTTCTTGTTGCTAACATAGATTCATTCACTCCCATTTCTCAATTGAACATTTATTTTCTTGTTGCTAACATATATTCATTCACCGTCACTTCTCATTTCAATTGTACATGTGTTTTCTTTGTTGCTAACATATTATTGGTATTTAATTGAACAATATCTTTGTACTAGTAACACTAGGTTAGTTTGATTCATTCACTGTCATTTCTCATTTCAATTGTACATGTATTTTTTTTGTTGCTAACATATTATTGGTATTTTAATTGAACAATATCTTTGTATTAGTAAGACTCGATTAGTTTGATTTCATGGATTAGATTAGTTTGATTCATTCACTGTCATTTCTCATTTCAATTGTACATGTGTATTTTTTGTTGCTAACATATTACTGGTATTTAATTGAACAATATCTTTGTACTAGTAAGACTAGATTAGTTTGATTTCATGGATTAGTATAATTTTCTGACTAAATTTGACTAAATATTTTAAAGTATATGAGATTGATGTTAGATAACTGAATTTAATTAAATATTTTAAAATATATGACATTGATAAAGGAAACTGAGGCATCTTAATTGATATCATCATTTTAGTTAAGGTTAGTTTTGTTTGAGAGTGTAGGGTTCGTTATTAACAAAAAAAAATTGTAATTTGTTTAGGCATAAAAATTGTTAAGTTATAGAATCAGTCATAAGATAATCTATCCATGCATAAATACAACCAATTTTGTGGCCAACTCCATGACATCCATTAATTCCCTATCTAATGGATTTTCTCATTCTTCGTACTGTAGGAAGACCGAAGTCCATCGTGCACTTGGAATTTTTTCCTTATTAAATTCCATACTATGGTCCATGGAAACCATTCAACATCCTACATTTGTCTACAAGTGTCACCATCTAGTTTGTTGTGACCAATGACTTAATAGTGCATTGACAGAATAGGGTCTTGGCCTTATATTCCCATTCTAGAATAGCTCTGGAATTCTTCCAAAAAGATATTCTATGGAACTCTATAAAACAAACAAACTTCACCCATATTCTCTGAAATTTTATAAGACATAGCTAGCTTAAACTCTGTAAGAGGAAAAATCCATCATCACTCAGCAGTTTCCATGGCTGAAGCGAAAATCAAGATATGTATCTTAGAATGGAGATTGAACATTCCCAAAGGCCCCATGGAGCATAATAGAGTGCTTGAGAAAACCCTGCATGTATTAGGTGGCTAGCAATCTAGTTTTAATTTAGTGTGCAAGGCGACTTGGAGGCTTGGAGTAGATGATCCAAGGATAATTTTGCATTCTATAAAGGTCGGGATCGAACTTGTTTTGGTTTCCCTCTTCTATTTCATGAATCCAATGTTTGAAACAGTGATGTGGGGTATGACTGTGTGGTCCGTCATGACAGTGGTGGCTGTCTTCGAATTTACTGCAGGTAAGAATAGGGTTTAACTTGTTTTTAATATTTCTAGAGTTGTTGAGCTAGTGTAGGTTTTTAACTCATAATGCCCATACTTCATGCGGAATGCAATCTTGTATATGTATTCTTCTTTTATGTGCACATGATGATATCCTGATCTCAAATCGATCTTTGTGAATGTTGTTTCTCCCTTCAATTGATCAAAATAGTCATCAATCTATGATAATGGATACCTGTTCTTAATGGTCACCTTGTTCAGCTACATGTAATCAATGAACAATCTGAGAGTACCATCCTTCTTATTTACAAACAGTACTAGTGCACCCCAAGGCAATATAGTTGGCCTTATGTATCCCTTATCAACCACTCCTTTAAGCTCCAACTTCAATTCAACCAATTTGAGAGTTCTCATCTTGTGAGGTGCTTTAGATGTTGGCGCTGCTCCTCATACCAACTCAATAGAGAAACCCACTTCCCTATGAGGTGGTAACTATGAAATATTTGCAGGAAACACATCCCAAAACTATTGCAAAATAGGGTACCTCTTCAGGACTTCCTCATCCTCCACATCCTTCACTTTGTCACTAGAAATATGCACGGAAAACAATACACACCCCTTCTTACAATTACGCATAGCTTGAATAGTTGTCACCATTCTCACTGATGTAGGATTCTTCTTTCCCTCTGAGATTCTCTTTTCACCATCATCATCCAAACACTTAATATCCTTCTCATAACAATCTATCTTGGTCTTCTGAGTAAATAACCAATGCATGCCCAAAAGCATATCATATGAACCCAAAGGAAGTGCATTTAGATGTGTTTATGTAGGTATACCATTAATTTCAAATGCATAAGCTCCCACCCAATGGTGAACTCTTCTCTTGGTCCGTGTAGGAAATTTCTCCGACCAAGATTTAACATGCACTTCTTTACTCAAATGAAATTTATCGATTAGGTCAGGACTAATATAGCTATAATTAGATCCAGGATCAATCAAAATGGAAATAAATTGATCACAAATATTACATTTCATCTCAATAATAGATGCATAATGATCTCCTTGCCTATTATCAAGTGCTGCATAAATATGGGGAATGCTCTTACCAACATCCCTATTCATCTATGCCTCCTGAGCATTGCAAATATGAGTTTTTCCACCATGGTACAATGGACAATCCTTATTTTGACGGTCCTTTCCATAAATCCAACACTGCAATAGTGCCCCATCATTACCTTTATTATGTTTCTCTAGAGTCTGAGACCCATGTCCTGTCTTAGTTGCATTAAAATTCTTGTAAGGAAACACATTTTCTTTCTCACCTACATTATGTAATCTCCTGTTATTCTTAGGCCTCTTTCCCTTAGTCTTCTCATTCCCCTTCCAATCACACTTGAACTGAAGCTTGTGCTTTCACTGCTCATGACAATGTTTCAGTTTCATGATGAGTTTCATGAATGAAGCTCATCAAATTCAATCTCATCTCTTAATACTACTGGCAACCCACTAATACACCTTTGAATCTTTGCCTTTGAATCCTTAAGATAAGGCACATACCTCAACAACTCCAAGCATATACTTGTGTACTCATCATTTGTCATAGAACCCATCTTCAACTCATAAAATTGCTTGGTCCTTTCATTATAGTATCTTTGGATAGGTAGTTCTTCTTGAAGAGTTTCTCAAACGCATCCCAAATTAGCTCCTGTTCTCTAATGCTTCTAACATTCTTCACATCTACCCACCAAATATCTACTTTCCCTTTGGGACTGAAGGTAGTTATCTTGGATTTCGTATTTTCTAAATATTCATGTAATCTGAAGAACTTATTCATCCCAAGCAACCATGCTTCCACATCTTTTGATTTCATCATCTCCCCATCACAATTAGGAGGCTTGAATTTCTTTAACTCTTTTGTAAAATACTCATTCTTCCTATGTTGTTGGCAAGGATGATGATTGTGTATCGTGGAAGAAGAGGTAGAATATAACCCATATGTACTAGTCCTCCCATCAAGTGTAGCCAAAAATCTGCTACTATTCACTATATCGTCCTTGTACAACCAATGTCTCCTCTGAAACCTACTACCATCTGCACCATTAGTCTTCTCCTCCTGGCTGTACCCATGATTGAACCCCATATGTCCATGCTTCTACAAATATGAAAGGCTTTGAAGGATGATTGCATTAACTTCTGCCTAGATTTCCTGAGCTTTGGAAAGCCTTTCCTATTCCTCAATCAACCTGTTATTGTCTATCTTGCAACTTACGATCTATACCCTTAGACTTCTTAGTGTATTTGTCAGATCCAAAGAATACTCCTCTCCTTGCTACACAATTGACCTTTTCCATTCCATAGAATTCACATCATGCCTGTAAGGGGGGTCATGTGAATTGTATTCCACCATTATGCTCTTCATTTATGACCTTCTCTCCCCTACAAACATGCCATGCTAGATAAACTAAATAGAACATAATCAAAACTATGCGTTAATGTATTTCAGCGGAGGTTATCTTGTCTGCACAAATCAATCCATATTAACATCAGATAGACCTATAATGACACCAACATATCAACTTCATGCATAATAACAAAAAACTTCAATGATAACCACATGCATGATAACCATAACCATCACACAACAATATGCATTTAGCCCATCCAGTCCAAGTGTTTGAACCTAGAAATTATGATACCACCTCGTAACCACCCCTCCCACATTTACCTGCTTTCACAATCTCTCTAGGGTAAACATGAGTTGAGTGTCATTATGATATGGCCCAACCTCCAAGTTCCAGCTATGGAAGTGGACCTGATAAATCGAAAACTCTATGTTGTCTATCAGGAGAACTAAATCACCCAATTGTTAGTGCAGAACCTCTAATGATTAGATCATGAGCTCGAAATTATATTTCGCAAGCTAAACACCCCAACCTCACCATTTACACACTATTCATGTGGTTATGAGGCTCCAACCACACCATAAGCACAATTTCATGCATTTACGACCCAAATTCCTCATTTTTATCTTAGCAGTTGCGACATCTATGGCATTTTTCAGGATATCTTCTATAACACTTCCCAGAACTGCCTATGAATTTCCATAGACATAACTAAGATGATAATAATGCCAAACATTCAAAACTTTATCAATATATTGAGCTCGGCGTACCTAATACATAATAGACATTTCGTCAAGCATAGATAAACATAGAAGCTAAATGTCATGAATGCATATTTGATCATAAACCTCTCAACTTCATTAGAAAATCATCAAGAAGGTCCAACTCCCTCTCAAGTAGTTGTTGCAACACTTGTTATCACATGCATTCATCAACCATTCCATAATGTATGAAATCATGAATAAAAGCCATAGTAAGAGCACATCATATATCCATGCATATAACTAGCATATAACCAAAATAGAAACCATGCCATGTAGCCATAAAATCACATAATAAATAGTACACCTGCTTGTTAATCATGATATAGAAAATAACTCATATTAACATTTATAGAAACCAACAAAGTAAGGGACTTCCACATAACACCCGACCATAGACTGCGTTGAACCAAATCTCTCTTTTAGCGAATCATCCTGTGCCATATTCCAAGTATGAATGTGGTATCTCATGGGATAAACCAAGTCATAACTAAATAGGGACTCCAAATCTTAAACCACCTCCACCCTCAAGCTACTGTGATCTCACCAAAACTGGTCTTGAGATCAGAAAACCAAAACAAGCTTGGATGCCTCAGAATTCCTTCACCATACATAAAGGAATATTCTTATCTCCACCCACTTGTCATGGGCTTCCCAGAGAAAACGATCTTCATCCCCAACCCTTGGGATATTTCTGAGACCACCTCAACCAGATCCAAAACCTTTCAGAAATCCAAAGTTCAACCAAGAATGAATCGCATCACACCATGGCTATCCAGGAAATGGAAAGGCAAGGCTAAAACCACTATCAATCCAAGAAAAAACTATCTCAATGACAACAAATTAGTCAAATAATCAAATACATGTACCATGCATTCACAACCTAACAATAAAATCACACATGCAACCTGTTATCTGCAAAGCCTTCCTGCTGAAGTTGTTGATCCAACTTTCTCCTTACGCTCCCTTACTTTCCCTTGCTTATCCTTTTCCTTTGCTATTCCTTTTATTTCCTTTACTTGTTTGCTTGCTCTCTCCTCTTGGAGCTCTCTCTCTATCTCTCTCTCTCTCTCTCTCTCTCTCTCTCTCTCTCTCTCTCTATAATTGATCCAAGATAAAACTGACAAAAGCTGTCACTAATTTCTCTGATGCCTTTGTATCGTTGATATCTCATTTTTCTTCATTTTCATTCATTTATCTCTAATTTCCCTTGCATGCATATTTTGTCTCTCTGACTTCCTTTTCTCCTATTTTCCTTTATTTTCGTAATTAAATGCCAGCTATTGTCTCTTTAACTTTGCCAATTTCGATAGTCATTAATAAACCAAAAGTGATTCCCACTATGGTGTTTACCCAACATTCAACTTGGAATACGTGTCACATGACCTTGGTTTTATTTTTTCCTTAAATATCCTTTATTACATGAAACGTTAACCCAAGGTTGTTCCAAACATGCACTGTGACCTTATACTGATGGAAAAAAACCATTTTGTGAATTTTTATCAATTGCTTATGAGCTTCTCAACAACTTCCTTAAGTAATCTCTATTTTTGCTGATTTAATGACATTTTTGGTTGATCACCAATAGAGCTACTTATGCTATTTTTATGTGATAACATTGTTTCCTTTGAAATATCCATCGAATGGTTGTACACATACATTTTCTATAATCCCATTTCTTTCATGCTATCCAAACCTTCACTTCAATATGCCATATGACCTCATTTGTACATATAGTCATCAAATGAAGTATAATATTGATCTTTCATGGTCATTACCTTTTTCTTTGTCATACATGTGCTTTTTGGTCCCTAGCCATTATGTAGAAATTGTGTTATTTCTTCTAATTCATTAGAGATATTTTCCTCTTTAAATAAATCATGTGACATTTGAATGTTTGACATTAAACCCACTAATTGTTCATTTAACCTCAATTGTCAAGAAAGGATTTGGCTTAGCATATTTTTCCTACAGGATTGTTTTAAAATCAAACTCTAAGAACAATAGTGACCTTCTATATTCCCTTCCTGGACACATATGTTATTTGACAAAATAATTCAAAGTTTGAGAATATGTATAAAATGGTAGATTTTTTTTAAAAAGAAAATATATTAATTTTTATAATAAAATAACATATACATCATACAAATAGGATTTTTGATTTTTTCGTATATATTAATTTCTCTCAGCTTTGTTCATTCACTAAATTGCATAAAATTTTGAATGATTGATTTTCTTTTCTCTTTAATTTAACATTGCTCAAGGATTAATGCATTCATATGGATATGAAATAGCTCTAGAAAAGAAAAGTGATATGTGAAATTTTCTTAAAAAGTGGTTACAAAGTTAATATTAAAAAAAAACTCAATAAATATACTTATTAAGTTTTAAGTTTTTTTTTTCCAAAATAATATCAGTAATTAATTACCAATTAACATTATAAAGACTTTCTTATATTGAATAATCAAATTAAATTCATTATACATAATCAAATCATTGAAATAAATTTACATCAAATAACTTATTATTTCTTCAAATAGCTTTAATACATTATTTAAAAGACATTATAGTTTTTTTAAGTAAATGAACTCATTTTATAAACAACTGAACATTATTTTACCATGATTATTCTTATGTTATTATTTTAATTTAGTTAGTGCTTGAGAATTTGGTCTTAATATATTTAATGCTTTAAAAGTTTGGATTAAAAGAGAAATAATTCTATAGTCAATAAATATTTTTATGATAAATATTTTTGTTATTGATTAAACTAGTTAATACTTACTTTAGTTAATGTTTCAATAATAAGAATTTGGTAGTAATTTATTTTATTTTTTGAAAATTTAAATTAAAAAGAAAATAATTCCCTAATTTATAAAGAAAAATTGATATTATAACTATTTAAAATATTAAATAAATTAAAATTTTAGTACATGGTAATCCAATTACTATGTGCAATATGTCATATAGTATTTCACTATCAAAATATTTATATACACAAAAAATTATAAATTAATGTATATGAAATGAATTAAGAATTTAATATATGATAATCTAATTACCATGTGCAATATTTCATATAGTATTCCATTATCAAAATATTTATATATACAAAAGATATTTTCCATATACACATATACACAACAACTAGTTAATATACATAACTATTTTTAAAAAATCCATAAGCAAAAAAAATAGCATTCATCATTCTTAACCCCAAAAAATATAAGCCAGTATTTGTAACTAACTTGTTTAGCCCATAAAAGTACCCACACATTCTTGACACATTCTTGGTTTTTGGATAGCTTTTGGGGACTCACTACTATGGGATTCATTCACTCTCATTTCTCAATTGAACATGTAGTTTCTTTTTGCTAACAGAAATTCCTTCACTATCACTTCTCAATTGAACATGTGTTTTCTTGTTACTAACATATTCTCTATATTTGATTGAACAATATCTTTGTACTCGTAGGACTAGATTAGTTTGACTTCATAGATTAGTATAATTTTCATGTCATTTGTTAGATCATTTGATGGCCCAGCCCTTTTCCACGTGGCGACGCTGTGTCCACTGTGCGAATGTTAATGTGAATAAACGTTGAAGTAATGTGATTGTACAGATTCTGGATATTTCGGATGGGTTAAAACGATGGTACAGGTTACCAATTCACATCTGTCGGTTTCTCACCTTGACCTACTCCCGCCTTTTGACAGCCAACCCTAGTTCACTTGTCATTTCATTTTCACTGTGCGAAGTTCTTTGGTTCTGCTCTGTGAGGGTTTCTTTGCGCCTCCGCTCCTCGCTCCGGCGCTGGGTTCTTCTGGTGCCTCCGACCTCCTGCTACTCTGTGCGTTGGAACTATTGTGAGGGCGACATGCTGCTAACTTTCCGCACTGTAACTCGATATACTTTCTGGTTCTTTTTTTGTTCTTCCGCTATAACAAGGTTTGTTCCACGCTCTGTTAATTTGCTTTTGTTATTATGACAGGTTTCTCTCAGTCCCGAGCTCCGGCTAATCGTTCCACTTCAATCCGGATTCAAAGGTAAGTTCTGGTTCGATGTTAAACCCTGCTTCCACACCTCTTCCAGAGTCTAACAGGCTCGCTCCTTTGCTCTTCAGGTTATGGGTGTCGGGTTGTTTGCAATGCTGCCCGTCCAACTCAGGTAAATACCCAATGCGGTTGTGTCTGTTCGTTTACAGATGTTCTTTATTGTTTTCTTGCCTCAGGCGCTAACCCACGTCTATTTTGTTGTTGCAGGTTGCTCGGGTGGCTGGCCGCCATGGGCTTATGCTCTCTGTGCGTTCTGGAGACAACCCAAAACCCTTTCAACTTGATGTAACGGGTAGGGTCTTTCCAGCTCGGCCCCGTTTGTTAGATTATTAAGCAATTTGTGGGTTTTTGTATTTAATGCTCACAGCTCCTGGGTTGTAAACGAACTGTATTAAACTGTTTTTGAGGTCTGGTCTGTATACAATAATCGTCGTTTCGGCCTGTAATCGACCTGGTCCGTCTTTGTTGCTTTGGTTCCTTGAGTCTGTTCGGTTGCCTTTCTAGTTTCTTGCAATGACTTTGATTATAAGGGGACTGTGGTTTAGTGAGCGTTCTATGCTCAGAGAAACTTATGGTGCGTTTTATTCATAAGGGTTACATTAAATGAAGCTTCTGTATACTTTATTTCCAGCATTTACATAACTTATGAAAAGCATTTAAGTTAGTATGCTTGTTACCTGGTTTATTATGATAACTTTGGTTGTCAATCCGTTCTTCTGTGTGGGATAGCTCCCTGTAGCAGCGCCTTCTCTTCTCGTTATGGTTTGCTGTCTTTAAATTCCAGTATGTGCTCAATGTTTTGTATCACATTCGTATGCTTGCTGTGTATAACTTACAATGGATGCTTAAGCAAATAATATCAATCGAGTAAATTAAAGTATGCCTGTTATATCCTACTTGCAGTGGATGTTAATACCGAAAACAGTATCAATACATTAATGTGACAGTGGTTCTTAAAACAAACAGTTTTGCTTCTTTCTAGAGGAATGTATCTGTCTTTTTCTGTTCGAGGAGAATTTTTTTTCATTATCCGTTTTTCTCTGTTTTTACATCTGGGTAGCGTAACTGCTCCCACTGTCAGTTAAACTGTTTACCAGAATTATTCCAACTGTGTAACAGTTCCTTGTACTAAAGACTAATTTATGGTTAACTAATTACTAAACTTAAAACAAAACACAGTTTTCAATTACCATGGTCTCTAAATGACCTTCTAGGAAATAAAACAAATAATAAAGAGAATTAAAACGAATGACAAGTTTTGTTAACCTGGTTCTCTCCATGAGACAGTCAACCACCTTCTGTCTCCTCGGAGCTGGATGCTCCTGCATCAGGCTCCCGGGGTGGCAAAAAGTCATGGCTCCGTTCCATGAGGTCGTCGACAGAATAGCCTGCTTTCTGTATCTGCGTCGCGTTAAGCCACGAACTGTCCTCTATCGGACGGTTCTTCCACTTGACCAAATACCGCAGATATTCCTTCCTGCGTGTGCGCTTAGCTACCTGTGTGTCCAGAATCCCTTCGATCTCAAGGGGTGGTGCCATTGGCATCTGCCTCATCCACGAACTTTCCTCACAACTGGTGTCCCGCGGTGGCTCTGCTGCTGTATCGTCTTTCGGATCAGCGACATAAGGGAACAGATCGGCCACGTTAAAAATGGGAGAAATACCAATCCCTGGTGGCAACTGTAACTCATAGGCGTTCGCAGAAAATTTGCGAATGACTTTACAGGGACCAATCTTCTTAAATTTTAACTTGTTGTACTCCCGTTTTGGAAAACGCTCCTTACGTAAATACGCAAGGACTTCGTCCCCAACGTTGAACTGAACTTCCCGGCGCTTGGAATCTGCCCGCTGCTTATATTTTTGACTGCTGTCTTGTAATTTCAGCTTGACCTGCTCATGTAGATTACTCATTGCTTGAGCGAAATCTTCTCCATCAGCACTTCGTTTTTCGAGCTTCCCCAAATCCCGTAACTCATGCACGCCTCGTGGATGCATGCCGTACAAAATCTGGAAAGGGCTATAACCAGTACTGCGATTAGGTGAATCGTTATATGCGAATTCCGCCTGAGCTAGTACACGGTCCCACGTCCGGGAATTCTCACCTGTTAAACTCCGAAGTAAGTTCCCCAAACTCCGGTTTACAACCTCCGTTTGGCCATCGGTCTGCGGGTGATAAGCGGAGCTGAACTGTAACTGAGTGTTCAACTTTTTCCACAGGGTTCGCCAAAAATGACCGGTGAATTTCACATCCCTGTCGGAGATGATGGACCTTGGAAGTCCATGTAGTCGAACAATCTCATTGAAAAACAGATGTGCTACATAAGTAGCATCGCTGGTCTTCCTGCAAGGTACAAAGTGCGCCATCTTTGAAAATCGATCTACCACAACCATTACTGAATCGAAACCCCGCTGTGTCTTAGGCAAACCCAAAACAAAATCTAAACTGACGGAGTCCCATGGTCGGTTCGGAACGGGTAATGGTAAGTACAAACCTGTATTCTGACTGTGGCCCTTTGCCAGTTGGCAAATCTTGCACCTACTCACGTACCTTTGTACATCCCGCTGTAATTTTGGCCAGAAATAAAAATGTCGTACCTGTGCTACCGTCTTATCTATACCGAAGTGTCCAGCCAAACCCCCACTATGTTTCTCCTGAATAATGTTTTCCCGCATTGAGCAGTTGGGAATACACAGTTGTCTGCCCTTAAATAGCAATCCCTCCTGTAAATTATAATCCAACCACAGACTGTTGTTCCTTAACAGAGGGTTTTGACAATCCTCATAGGCTTCCTTAAAATCAGCATATGTTTGATACAACTCTTTCAGGTGTTCAAAGCCTAAAACCTGCATCGTACCTTCCTGCAAGAGTAGAATCCTTCTACTCAGCACATCTGCCACCTTGTTCGCTTGCCCACTAATATGTTTCAGTACAAACGTGAAATTCTGTAAATACTCCACCCATGCTGCATGCTTATGGTTCAATTTATGTTGCTGCATAATGTACTGTAACGCAGAGTTATCTGTAGACAGAACAAACTCATTACCCAACAGATAGTGCCTCCAATGTTTTAATGCTTGGACAATTGCATAGAATTCCTTGTCATAGGTTGAGTATTTCTGTCTACTCTCGTTCAGTTTTTCACTGAAATATGCGACTGGTCTATCCTCCTGACTTAGTACTGCCCCAATGGTTGTATTACTGGCATCACAACGAACCTGAAAGGGTTTGTTGAAGTCAGGTAGCCTCAATATCGGCCTTTCAGTAATCTTCCTCTTCAAAATCTGGAAACCTCTTTCCGCTGCCTCAGTCCAGCGAAATGGCTGATTTGTCTTCTTAATCGTATCCAGCATAGGTGCGCAGATCTCACTGAAATTCCTGATGAATTTCCTATAGAAACTCGCTAATCCGTGGAAACTGCGGACTTCAAATAAACTTCCCGGTGAAGGCCAGCTAACTATAGCTGCTACCTTTTCTGGGTCCATTTTCAATTCGTTTTCTACAATTACAAAGCCCAGATACACTAACTCCCGCTGAAAAAAAGTACACTTTTTCAGATTGATCAGCAATTTATTCTGCTGCAACTTCCTCAACACATTACGAACATGCCTGAAATGTTCTTCTTTAGTTTTACTAAAAATCAAGATGTCGTCCAAGTAAACTATCACGGATTTCCCAATAAACGCCTTCAGTACTTCATTCATCAAGCGCATGAACGTACTGGGAGCATTGCTCAACCCAAATGGCATCACCAGCCACTCATATAAGCCTTCGTTCGTCTTGAAAGTTGTCTTCCACTCATCTCCTTCTCGAATTCGAATCTGGTGATATCCACTCTTCAAGTCAATTTTCGAGAAATAAGCTGCCCCGCTCAGACAATCCATCATATCGTCCATTCTTGGTAAGGGGAACCTGTACCTAACCGTAATTTTGTTTATGGCTCTGGAATCTGTGCACATTCGCCATTCGCCTCCCTTCTTTGGAGCCAGCACGGTTGGTACTGCACAGGGGCTCATGCTCTCTCAGATCAACCCTTTGTCTAACAACTCCTGGACCTGTTTCCTGATTTCCTCATGGTCCTTAGGACTCATTCGATAAGCTGCTTTATTTGGCAGACTTGCCCCTGGTATAAAGTCAATGCAGTGACTAATACCTCTCCTGGGTGGAAGTTCATCTGGAAGGTCATCCACCACGATGTCCCCAAATTCCTGCAGCAGCTTTTGGATTTCCTCGGGAAAATCTGAAATCTGTGTATGCAATATCACTGCTTTTGGTCTTCGTATGACAGCAAAATTTACTTCACTGTCCTCAATCTGTTTTATAAATTCTTTTCCGCCCATCAGCAATGCCTTCACTCCACTGGCTTCTGCTGTACTTTCCTCTTTGATGGGTACAAGCGTGTGCTTGATCCCATCTTTGACAAACTTATAACAATTGGTTTTTCCGTCATGAACTGCGCTCCTGTCAAACTGCCAGGGTCGTCCTAGCAAAATATGACAGACATCCATCGGCATAACATCGCAGATGATTTTGTCTTTGTACCTGCCTATCTGAAACTCCACCTCACACTGTTCATCCACCAACAGTTGGTGTCCCTTCTGCAGCCATGACACCTTATATGGAGTGGGATGTTTCAGCTTTTTCAAACCCAGTTTTTCCACCATCTCTACTGCTACCAAATTGTCGGTACTTCCACTATCGATGATAAGCTTGCAGCACTTATCTTGTGACTTGCAAACAGTCCGGAACAGAGCTTTTCGCTGATCAGGCTCTGCAACTTCTTTTGTTGGTTTTAACAGCACCTTATTCAATACCAAAGCTTCGCCTCTCTCTCGTGCGTTTTCCACTTCTTGAGGTGCTATTTCAGCATCTTCTGGCTGAGCAACATAAGCTCCTCTTCCACCTACAGGTTCACCTTCAGGACAGTCATATGACTTGTGTCCTAACTTATGGCAACGATAGCACTAGACAGTTCCCCTGCCCCGACCACTTCCTCGCCCTTGCTGAGCTGGTCGTCCTCCTCTAGTGCTATTGTCCCTCTCTGCTGTGCCAGCAGACTTAGAACTGCTGCCTTCTTCACTGGAACCTGCACTTCTACCTCTACCAAAAACCTTACCTTTTCCTCTGCCAGTTCCGCCTCCTCTCCTGGCATTCTGTTTTCTGTTAATTTTCTCCTCTGCCTTCAGTGCAAACTGATATGCTTCATCCAAAGTTCTGGGTGAGAGGATACCGATTTCATCCAGTATTTCCCCCCTCAAACCATTCACATATCTGGCTGTTTTTTCTGGGGTATCTTCCACATACCCTGCCCGCAAATTCAACTTATAAAATTCCTCTGTAAATTCCTTAACAGTCATTCCTCTTTGTTTCAAGTTCTGTACCTGTCTATACAACATAATCTGATAATCTTTTGGCAGAAACTTTTCCTTCAGTTTTGCCTCCATTCGGGCCCACTTCTTTATAGGTTGTTTGTGTTGCCTCTTTCTTTCCGCCTGAACGCTGTCCCACCACAAGGACGCATGTCCTTTCAACTTTGTGGCGGCGAACTTCACCTGCTTGTCCTCACTGGTTTCCTCAAACTCAAAATATTTGTTCACTTCGCTTAACCAATCCAATAACACATCTGCAGACAGACTTCCGTCATAAGTGGATAGCTCATGCTTTGGCTTATGACTAGACAGCAAAACTGACTTTAATAACCGGAGTTCCGGTGTCACCCCTTCAACCTCATCTTCTGGTTCTGCCACATCCTCATCACTATCATCTGCTGGGTTCCTTCTTCCCCCAGCTTCTACCACTGCTAATCTTTCTCGCAAAACGCAAATCTCCTCACGGAGTCCCTCTTCTGCTATTCTCCGGATCGCTCTTCCTCTTCCTCTTCCTCCTCTACCACCCTCCATTCTTCCTATTTGTCAACCAGCTCTGATACCACTTTTGATGGCCCAACCCTTTTCCACGTGGCGACGCTGTGTCCACTGTGCGAATGTTAATGTGAATAAACGTTGAAGTAACGTGATTGTACAGATTCTGGATATTTCGGATGGGTTAACCGGTGGTACAGGTTACCAATTCACATCTGTCGGTTTCTCACCTTGACCTACTCCCGCCTTTTGACAGCCAACCCTAGTTCACTTGTCATTTCATTTTCACTGTGCGAAGTTCTTTGGTTCTGCTCTGTGAGGGTTTCTTTGCGCCTCCGCTCCTCGCTCCGGCGCTGGGTTCTTCTGGTGCCTCCGACCTCCTGCTACTCTGTGCGTTGGAATTATTGTGAGGGCGACATGCTGCTAACTCTCCGCACTGTAACTCGATATACTTTCTGTTTCTTTGTTTGTTCTTCCGCTGTAACAAGGTTTGTTCCACGCTCTGTTAATTTGCTTTTGTTATTATGACAGGTTTCTCTCAGTCCCGAGCTCCAGCTAATCGTTCCACTTCAATCCGGATTCAAAGGTAGGTTCTGGTTCGATGTTAAACCCTGCTTTCACACCTCTTACAGAGTCTAACAGGCTCGTTCCTTTGCTCTTCAGGTTATGGGTGTCGGGTTGTTTGCAACGCTACCCGTCCAACTCAGGTAAATACTCAATGCGGTTGTGTCTGTTCGTTTACAGATGTTCCTTATCGTTTTCTTGCCTCAGGCGCTAACCCACGTCTATTTTGTTGTTGCAGGTTGCTCGGGTGGCTGGCCGCTGTGGGCTTATGCTCTCTGTGCGTTCTGGAGACAACCCAAAACCCTTTCAACTTGATGTAACGGGTAGGGTCTTTCCAGCTCGGCCCCGTTTGTTAGATTATTAAGCAATTTGTGGGTTTTTGTATTTAATGCTCACAACTCCTGGGTTGTAAACGAACTGTGTTAAATTGTTTTTGAGGTCTGGTCTGTATACATTGATCATCGTT
Organism: Pinus tabuliformis; assembly: GCA_031772625.1. Taxonomy (NCBI): domain Eukaryota; kingdom Viridiplantae; phylum Streptophyta; class Pinopsida; order Pinales; family Pinaceae; genus Pinus; species Pinus tabuliformis. The sequence goes on from CM062805.1 coordinate 256,637,961, forward strand.
TCGGCCTGTAATCGACCTGGTCTGTCTTTGTTGCTTTGGTTCCTTGAGTCTGTTCGGTTGCCTTTCTAGTTTCTTGCAATGACTTTGATTATAAGGAAACTGTGGTTTAGTGAGTGTTCTATGCTCAGAGAAACTTATGGTGTGTTTTATTCATAAGGGTTACACTAAGTGAAGCTTCTGTATACTTTATTTCCAGCATTTACATAACTTATGAAAAGCATTTAAGTTAGTATGCTTGTTACCTAGTTTATTATGATAATGTTGGTTGTCAATCTGTTCTTCTGTGTGGGATAGCTCCCTGTAGCAGCGCCTTCTCTTCTCGTTATGGTTTGTTGTCTTTAAATTCCAGTATGTGCTCAATGTTTTGTATCACATTCGTATGCTTGCTGTGTATAACTTACAATGAATGCTTAAGCAAATAATATCAATCGAGTAAATTAAAGTATGCCTATTATATCCTACTTGCAGTGGATGTTAATACCGAAAACAGTATCAATACATTAATGTGACAGTGGTTCTTAAAACAAACAGTTTTGCTTCTTTTCAGAGGAATGTATCTGTCTTTTTCTGTTCGAGGAGAATTTTTTTTCATTGTCCGTTTTTCTCTGTTTTTACATCTGGGTAGCGTAACTGCTCCCACTTTCAGTTAAACTGTTTACCAGAATTATTCCAACTGTGTAACAGTTTCTTGTACTAAAGACTAATTTATGGTTAACTAATTACTAAACTTAAAACAAAACACAGTTTTCAATTACCATGGTCTCTAAATGACCTTCTAGGAAATAAAACAAATAATAAAGAGAATTAAAACGAATGACAAGTTTTGTTAACCTGGTTCTCTCCATGAGACAGTCAACCACCTTCTGTCTCCTCGGAGCTGGATGCTCCTGCATCATCATTAAATTAGATTAAATGTTTTAATATATAAGATTGATGTTAGATGATTAAATTTGATTAAATATTTTAATATATAAGAGATCGATAAAGGAAATTGAGGCATCTTAATTATCATCATTTTAGTTAAGGTTAGTTTTGTTTAAGAAGGTAGTGTTATTTATTAATAATTTTTTTTTTATTGTAATTTGTTTTTGGGTAAAAATCGTTAAGTTATAGAATCAGTCATTAGGTAATCTATCCATGCATAAATACAACCAACTTGTTTTCTGACCCAACTCTATGACATCCATTAAGCCCCTATCAAATGGAATTTCTAAATCTTCGTACCGTAAGAAGACCAAACTCCATAGGAAGACCGAAGTCCATCATGCGCATGGAATTTTTCCTTTATTAAATTCCATACTATGGTCCATGGAAATTCCATACTATGGTCCATGGAAACCATTCAACATCCAGCATTTGTCTGCAAGTGTCGCCGTAGTTTGTTGAGACCAATGGCTTAATAGTGCATTCACAGAATAGGGTGCTGGTCTTATATTCCCCTTCTAGAATATTTCCCTTCCAAAAATATATTCTATGGAACTCTATAAAACGCACACACTTCACCCATATTCTCTAAAATTCTATAAGACATAGCCAGCTTAAACTCTGCGAGAGGAAAATTCATCATCGCTCAGCGGTTTCCATGGCTGAGGCGAAGGTCAAGGTATGTAACCTAGAGTGGAAATTGAACATTCCCAAAGGCCCCATGGGGCATAATAGAGTGCTTGAGAAAACCCTACATGTATTAGGCGACTGGCAATCCAGTTTTAATTCAATGTGCAAGATGACTTGGAAGCTTGGAGCAGACGATCCAAGGAGAATTTTGCATTCTATAAAGGTCGAAATCGCACTTATTCTGGTTTCCCTCTTCTATTTCATGAATCCATTGTTTGACACATTGACGTGGGGTGTGACTGTGTGGTCCATCATGACCGTGGTGGTTGTCTTCGAATTTACTGCAGGTAAGAATATGGTTTAACTTGTTTGTAATATTTCGCGAAGTTCATGGCGATGGTATGTTGTTTTTTTCTCTAGCGGGAATTGGGGGGTGGGGATGGTATGTTGTGTTTGTCCTCAATTTATTTAGTACCAGATTGATACAGTAAATCACATTAAAAAAACTTATTTTTAAAAATGTAAAAATATTTTTAATTGTTTAGATAATCTTCGGCAAATCACATAACCACTTTTTTGTCGACCCGTTTCGAACCAACTAGTGTGGTTCATCGTCAGGACAAGTTGAAGAACCAATCCGGCTTAGCTTGATTAAATAGAGTGTGCAGAGACTCCAACAGCTATAATGCTAACGGCTAATTTTGACCTAATGATCCTGGTCAAACCCCTAAAATAGTTAATTAATATTTCTCGAAATAGGTAAATAAAGGCATTCATTTGTTAATTAAGAATAGATATATTATTATTATTCTCTCAAATATTAAGAGAATTCATAGTATAATATTAATATTTTACTCTAATGGTCATTAATAAAATATCTATATTAAATAATCTATATTTAATATTATTCCAATATAATACAAGTAAAAGGTAATCAATTATTTTTAGAATATAGTTACCTAGATAATTGAGTAATAATTATTCAATTGTCCTTGGTAAGTTAGAATTTCATTATTTTGTTTTTTAGATTATATCATATTTATTATTTAAATATAATGGTCCATTAAGATAATAATAATATATGTTTAATAATAATCTATATCTAATTTATAATCCCAAACAAATTGTTAAATCAATATTATTCCTAGAATTTAGTCACATTAGGTAAATACCATAGTATAGGGGTTAACGCCAAGTCTATTAATAATAGAATAACTAATGTTATTGGTATATCCTAATTTATTCTATAAACCTAAACGTCTTAGTTACCTTTAATAATTTTTTGGGATTAATAAGTCTTAGTTACCTTTAATAAATTAGGATATACCAATAACATTAGTTATTCTATTATTAATAGACTTGGCGTTAACCCCTATACTATGGTATTTACCTAATGTGACTAAATTCTAGGAATAATATTGATTTAACGATTTGTTTGGGATTATAAATTAGATATAGATTATTATTAAACATATATTATTATTATCTTAATGGACCATTATATTTAAATAATAAATATGATATAATCTAAAAAACAAAATAATGAAATTCTAACAATTGAATAATTATTACTCAATTATCTAGGTAACTATATTCTAAAAATAATTGATTACCTTTTACTTGTATTATATTGGAATAATATTAAATATAGATTATTTAATATAGATATTTTATTAATGACCATTAGAGTAAAATATTAATATTATACTATGAATTCTCTTAATATTTGAGAGAATAATAATAATATATCTATTTTTAATTAACAAATGAATGCCTTTATTTACCTATTTCGAGAAATATTAATTAACTATTTTAGGGGTTTGACCAGGATCATTAGGTCAAAATTAGCCGTTAGCATTATAGCTGTTGGAGTCTCTGCACACTCTATTTAATCAAGCTAAGCCGGATTGGTTCTTCAACTTGTCCTGACGATGAACCACACTGGTTGGTTCGAAACGCGTCGACAAAAAAGTGGTTATGTGATTTTGCCGAAGATTATCTAAACAATTTTATGGATCACAGAAGTCTAAACTCCCTAATATTTTTAATATTAGATGGTATGAGATGTTTAGAAAATTGTTAATTTAAAATTTAAAATAAATAATCAAATTTTTTTTTCTATCTCCATAGAATTTCTAATTTCCAATCTAAAATTTTGATTCAAGTTATCTTTTGCTTAGAAATATATTAAAAAATTACATGAGTAATTTGTATCTTAACCATAGAAAATTAATGTGCACATGAGACCAGAAATTTAATAACAAACTTCTTCCACTCTCCTACCTCAATCCGTACCTCGATCCGCGTGACCACTTTCCTCCCCCAGCTCGGCAGACTTGGGTTCTTTTATAAAAGCGTTGGCGGACTTACCAACCAGTCGGTTGGCGCAATGGTAATAATAGGAATTACTAGGGGAGGAGTCGGGCGGCCGCCTCCGTTGCAAAATATGCATTGGTTTGTTTTAAAATATAGTGACTTGTGGTTTGACGGTAAGTCATATGGATCGAAGTTCAAATCTCATTGAGTATAATGATTTGTAGGTGGTTGATTATGCTCGCTAAAATCATAGGAATTTAGTATACCCAACTTGCAGGTGATTGATTATACCGTTGGTGTTATAGTGGCAGTTATGAGGTTTGATCTTGAATCTTCCATAGATTAAACCTGACAATTACCAATTCATCATGTGGATAAAAAAAAATAGAACGGCACGTTTTATGGGCGGCGGAATATCCGTTGACGACATGTTTTTTTATTTAAACATTGTTTTGAAACAGCGGCGACTCTCGTGGCTCATTTCCGGCGGAATTGTGGCTTATATCTGGCGGAGATATCGTCGGGCGGATTGCTTTGAACGGCGGCGGTTTTGGTTGTTGCAACGACAGACATGGATTGCCCAACTGTGTATCCCTTACCCGTGACAGCTTTCCATACTCCAGCGGCGTGTAAGGCGGTGTGACCTCGCTGTTGGCGGCCGTTTAATGCTGCGGTGTATTACCATATTTGCCGCGGGCAGGTGGCGAAAGGTTCCGTTGCGCTGGTGTATGGTGACGTGAGGCAACGGGATTGGTGGCGCGCGCCTCACCCAAAACCTCAGCAGTGTTGTTGTTATATGTGGTGGAGTGACGGCCGGTGGTGGGCGCCGGAGTTGGCAGCCCGCGCCCAACCGTGCCTATATATATATATATATATATTAAACACTGCGGTGGGGTGGCGGTGTCACGACCGTCCATCCCCAATGTAGGTATCATATTTTTTATATCAGTGGAAGGCCGGCCCGGGTAGTGCCCCGTCAGCTTGTTATTTTTTTGTATTTTACGTAACAATTTGAATATTAGGTATGGGGGATTTACACAGTGCATTATATTAGATATCATTTTTGGGATCTCTACTTGAATGGTTCATGAGGCACAATACTTGCTAAGGTTTTGCAAATGGGGTAGCAAGCTAAGTGGGCTTGATTGTGGGGAAAAACTCCACAGTTAAGCGCGCTTGAGCCAGAGGAGTTCTGGGATGGGTGACCTCCTGGGAAGTCCTGGTTACCGGGTGCAATCCCTGGAAGTGATGATTGATGCTATGTGATTCGTTCTCCACATTTCACTAGTTTCAATCCCACTTCTTCACCCCTGTGAGCATCACCCGATGCAATGAGTGCTAAGTGAACTATTCAAAAATCATGAGAAATTAGTCAGTTACGACTACCTCTCGTGGAAATGGTCATACGTTTGAATGACTTACTTAACGTAGTTGAATCCCAAAAATGATATCTAATATAATGCACTGCGTAAATCCCCCATACTTAAATTCAAAAAGAGTCAAGGGATCTCTACTTGAATGGTTCATGAGGCACAATACTTGCTAAGGTTTTGCAAATGGGGTAGCAAGCTAAGTGGGCTTGATTGTGGGGAAAAACTCCACAGTTAAGCGCGCTTGAGCCAGAGGAGTTCTGGGATGGGTGACCTCCTGGGAAGTCCTGGTTACCGGGTGCAATCCCCGGAAGTGATGATTGATGCTATGTGATTCGTTCTCCACATTTCACTAGTTTCAATCCCACTTCTTCACCCCTGTGAGCATCACCCGATGCAATGAGTGCTAAGTGAACTATTCAAAAATCATGAGAAATTAGTCAGTTACGACTACATCTCATGGAAATGGTCATACGTTTGAATGACTTACTTAACGCAGTTGAATCCCAAAAATGATATCTAATTTGAATATTTTTAAAATACCCATTTTTAAGGGGAAGGAGTAACTAGGTCACAAATTCGCTGGAAGCCCGCCCTGGTTGGCCAGAATCTGGGCCCGGTTTGGGCGAAATTTTATCTCCTTTAAGCCCGCTACATAGGCAAGTCAACTCAAAACTTTGACTGCGTCTATCTCCTTCATCCGAACTCGGATTGGAGCCCCGTTCATACAGTTGGAATCAAGTCAACTCAAAACTTTGACTGCGTCTATCTCCTTCATCCGAACTCGGATTGGAGCCCCGTTCATACAGTTGGAATCAAGGCGACAAAGCCCCATTCATATCGTTGGAAACAAGGCGACAAGAACTTCGATTTGATGTCAACAAAATTACCTTTCTGCCACTTTGAATTTTAAGCCTTTTTCATTCCCATGATTTATTGAGATCCACCTGGATCAAGTTCAAAGTGAATACTCATTCCCATGATTTATTGAGATCCTCCTGGATCAAGTTCAGAGTGAATACTCTTGTGATTGTCAAGAACTAGGAAAAAAAACTTTCTTAGGATGAGAGAATGTTGAGAGTCTAAAGGTTTTATGTTTTCATACATTCCATAATAAAATCTAATTTCCATCGTAATTGGCTTCCCTTCCGATACAGCCCTCTCCATAAAATGTACACTTCAACTCTTTATATTTGTTATACAAACCAACTTATTATTACACTTCATGGATACCAATGTTATCAGTCATATTTCAACTTAACATGGAAAAAGCACAATTTGAAAGTATGATGTTTGTTGTGACAGGAGCGACCTTATCCAAGGGACTAAACAGAATTTTCGCAACATTGTTTGGGGGACTATTGGCTGTAGGGACAAACTACGTTGCAGTTCATGTTGGACACAACTCCGAACCAATTGTAATTGGCGCTGCTGTGTTTTTAATAAGTACACTGGAAGTGTTGGATGTCTATGCATAGATCTTTCCTAAACTCTTACATTAATCGTGATTAAGCCCGTCCGGAATTTGTTCGGTCTAACTGCAAGTGCAGCAGCTACATTTGCACGGTTTCTTCCCAAAATCAAGGCCAGATATGATTATGGAGTTCTCATATTCGTTCTCAGCTTCAGTTTCATGGCCATTTCTGGATATCGCGTCGACAACTTGTTTGAGGTTTCCTATAAACGGCTGGGTACCATAATCGTTGGATGCATCCTATGCATGCTCATTAGTTTACTAATCTTTCCTATTTGGGCCGGAGAAGATCTTCACAGATTCATTATCCGAAATCTTGAAGGGCTGGCGAAATCTTTGGAAGGTATGCAAATATCTTATAAAAGGAGGTGCACTTTGATGCTATCACATCATAGATGCTGTCACAATTGTAATGGAAAAGTAGGTTTTATCAGATTTAATTGTAGATTTTGAAAATGTTGAACTCACTGTTCTTTGAAAATGTTAAACTTTCTTTTCTTCATCAAATTTTAAAATATTCTCAAAACTTTTGACAGTTATGATCCCAACGATCTTCCTTTCTTACGGTTAATAATTTAATTTTATTATGATGCAGCGTGCATGATAGAATATTTCAAGCAATAATGTTGAGGTCACTGACAAGTACAGTAATGTTTGCAAGGGCTACAAATCCATATTAAATTCAAAGGCTAATGAAGAATCCTTAGTACGTATGATTACTCCCTGGGCCAAATATTTATGGATATGCAATGTAATTGGGTATTTGTGTAGCTGAACTTAAGAATATTTCAAATTTTAAGACTTGTTCATTTAATTTTAAATATTTTAAAAATCTTTGTTATTGTTTTTCATACTTCAAAGATTTATAATCAATATAAAAATGATCCTTTATCCACCGTTAAAAACCTGCTTTATATAACGTCTCACTGTGAAGTTGTCTCTGTTTCTTAACAGACAACTTCACATCCCTTCGTTCTCTCCCTCTCCCAGCACCGTTTGTAGGTGTCTGCTTAGTGAAAGATGTTTCAACCACACGCAGAAACTGAGAATAATGCTGACCATCCTGATGCCTCAATCCATGCAAAGAAATAAGACATTGGAGAAAACACTAAGCATGCATTGACTATTTCTTTGATAAAGGGAATGTGACCAACATAATTTACAAAGTAGATAAGATAAAGAAAATATAATTTTATTAATGTCTAGTAAATGACCAAAATAAAGGTCAATTGGACTCAGGGGTTAAATTTGACGGGTGACCCTACCCGTCAAGGAATTTTTTTATGACGTTTTTATTTTTAAACTGCCCATCATATGACTTTTAAAATTTATTTGTACAAGTTTCATCTGTGCTCTGTGAACTGGTTTGTTAAGAATAGAATCAAGCATAGCATATTTTTTTAATGGATTATTTATTTATTTTTAAACTGCTTCATACTCATATACTATATCCTAATGGATTATTTATTTATTTTTAAACTGCTTATTACCGTCCATTTATATCCTAATTCATACTCATATACTATAAAATAATATTGCTGTTAATTTATACCCTAATTCATATGTTATAAAATAAAAATCAAAACCATCAAAAGTAATAACTCGTATTACAAAATAACAAAACAGTCCAAGTCACCAAGGACACTATAACTGTTTTTCTGAATATGTACATAAACTTGGCGTAGTATTCCATGAACCCCACCCTTGGCAAAGCAGCAGACCATTAGCTTATTGCCAATTGGTCTCTGCACGCTATCTATATAGTCCTACATCTATCTGAGAAATACCCCACAAGAAACCAGTTTCTTTCTCACTTGCATGAAATGAATAACAGAACGAGAATCGCTAACAGTGTAGCTCGAACCAGAACTGCCATTCAGGATTTTAACAAATCGAGGATAAACTCCCAAATACTCTCCACATGGTTTTATCCTTCAGGTATATACATGATTTTACCTTCTACCTTTCCCCTCCTTGTGTCAGTTAAACCATCTTTTATGTCATAAATATCAAACACACTAAAATGTCTGCTGAACTTCGCTCGATTGCAGATTCTGGAATATTTTGAAAATTTGATGGACAGGAGTGAAGTCCAACAGAACACACTAACATGTTTATTGAACTTCAGTATATTGGAAATTCTGGAATATTTCAGAAATCTGGAGCGAAATCAAACAGGTGTGCCTCATATTTCTAAAATATTCCAGAATCGCTCATCTAGATAACGATGACCCTAAAATTTCTCCTTTGTAAAATGACGGACTTCATACTTTGATTAATAAACTTGAACGGAGATTTGTCAAAATAATGTCTTCTCTATCGATAAGCTTTCACTCTAACATCCTTCGGTTCGACGCTTACCTGGTAAAGCACTTTGATCGTTCTGCTTCTTCCCAATATGCAGCTTTGATTTCAACAATGCTCTTCTTGCAGTCACCCATGTCAAAATGCCTCAAGCTCTTCGAGACCTCTTCTTCCTCTTCCTCCCTCGAACTCCAAGTGGAAACACTCTTATCAACTGAATTGAACTGAATACCCGATGGCAAGCCCTGAAGCTCTAAATTGGCAAAATGGCACTTTTCCAGTTCACCAATGTCGATGCCAGCGCTGTTTATCAGTGCAGATCTACTGGCAGGAGTATTATGCCTAGCAGGAGAACCAGCTTTAACAGGAGTATGGCAACGAGAAGTGCGAGAACTTCCGAGGGGTGTCATATCTGTTCCCATATCCCGGTGCTGAACTGCTGGGATGACCTCGGTACAGGCATCTTTCATGGACTGAAAACCTTCATGCTTACCATAATGTTGTATCTTCCCAGGCTCTGAGACCTTATATCTGGGAGCTGGTTCAACTTTATCAGTAAATTTATCTGCAAGCATGCAATACCAATAAACACTGTAAATACATAGAAACAAATAGGAAATTCAATGCGCCAAACTAGTGTACAACTCAACAGACCTTTCATAAAGACATCGGATGGCAAAGCTGCAAATGCCCCATGATCTGAGGACCCAGAGCCTAAGCTGGATGATAGGTTAATATCTGTGGATAAAACAGAGCTTGAGACTCTGCTTGAAACATCACCCATAACTAACCCTCCTCCAAGATATTTGTCGCCCATATTGCTTCTATCATCCGATCCTGCCCTCAGCTTGACATCCTCAGTACCAACCTTTTGACCCATAATTTCGCCATGCCTGAGCCCCATTGCATTCATCTCATTCCCAGAAACTGGGTTCACTGCAGTTGTTTCACAAGCCTGAGATTGGAAGCCAAGGGCAAGGGTCCTGCAAGTATTAGTATTAGTCTTGATAAAACGACCGAAAGGGTCCTGCATACATTCCGATTCTTAGTATTAGTATTAGTCTTGATAAAACGACCGAAAGGGTCCTGCATACATTCCGATTCACCTTGTAAGAGGCTTGTAACTTGTTAATTAAGTTTCCTGTTTCCATATCTTTCCATATCTTGAGACTTGAACACGCGGGCCGCGGTAATTTGGTACTTGGTAAGTTGGTATTTGGTAAGTTTACAGTGGAACAGTCACCAGTGGTAAATGCTCCAGGCTCAGAATTTATTTCCATTCGTGAAAGTTGGTGGACGCGTGACGCGTCACGCATTCGTAGTCTCTGGGTAACGGCAGTTGCAACTTGCCCCCGCCGCCCGCGGGCCGCCAACTTACAGCCTACAGCCAGTGAGCCACAGACTACAGTCACTTCAGTCTTCACTATTTATACCGAGTCCCGACTTGGATGTTAAATATATATATATATATATATATATATATATATATATATATATATATATATATATATATATATATATATATATATATATATATATATATATATCAAAAAATTATTAAAAAAAACTTAAAACTTTTCATTTTCAAACATGCCCGTCATATTGACGGTATTAAAAATTAATAGCAAGTTACCGCTGACGTGGATATTTGAAATTAGAACGTATTTTACGTGTAAAAGACCTAAAAACGGGCAGACGGGCGTCAAATTTAACCCCTAATGGGACTAGAAGAAACAATTAGTGATACTATTTGTAGGGTGCCCTTAATTGCTCCAAAAACACAGACAAAATAACATGACCTAAGAAAACATGAAATAAATGTTACACCCAAGAGTGCAAGAAAATATCAATAAATCTGTAAGAACGGATGAAGTGGAAGAAGGTGAGGTAGAGTGGTATCCAACAATTCAACTACGGAGAGGGACTTGATGCACCATTTAATGATGTCAGTTGGGGAGGGACCTGGGTTGGTAGGACCTAGCTAGATGATCCTATGAGGCATCTCGGAAACATGACCAAATCTTCCCCTAAAAGTCAATTCCAATGAAAGGAATCTCATGATGCGACTCTAGTTCAGGTTGGGTATCAATCCAATTTGTGAACTACATAGAGAACAAGCACGGTAAGCTCTGGTGTGAAAAGCCAAATCAGCTTCAGGATGAGATGCCATGAGAGGTCTTACAGACCTGGTGTTAGTTTGTAAAGGTAAAACAAGACTCACCCTTAAGAATATGGTCAAGTTGATCTTCAATGGAGCTTCCCTTAAGGGAGTCTAGGAAATTCTGGAAGAGAAGGAATGCAAAGAGATGGGGAATATTTTACTTCTACTATATAGGTTTAGGGGAACCTCCGATAATGTAACTGAAGTAGAAGAATGATCAAGGGGTTAAAACTAGTCCTTGAAAGAGGTTTTACCACCTTAGAGGTTTTACCACCTTAGAAGTGCAAGGGAACTGAGGAAGAATCTATGTGTCCCCGAGTTTTGGGAATGGGAAATGACAGGAAACAAGTCTCCAGAAATGGGTATGATAAGCATCCAAAAGTATTGGAAACTTTGGTGTAGTCTGCATAGGAAACTGTAGGAAATTGGGAAACACTAGAAAATAGTTTTCAGAAACAGGGCCAACATTTTTCAAGCAATGTCTACCTAAAACCTCTGCTATAGTGCTCTTCTTTTAACCTGTCTACTACTCTCTCTTGAAAAATTGGAACTAAGAATAGGTTTTTAACTTTTTCCATGTCAAATGACCTTTATCTTACATGTATGATTACACTCTCGCAACACTCTTAGTAGTTTAGTGTTGGGGTCTTTTTTTGTTTTTTCTTCATTTTGGAGCTTTCAAAAAATTGAAAAGTTGCTGGAAATAGCTAATTGTTTCAGAAAACTTGGAAATTTCACTAGATGTTTCCTAAAACTACTGAAAACCATCAAAAACTACTGAGCATCTTTCAGGTACTACTAAGTACTAACAGTTTCTAGTGATTGGGAAGTTTTGGAAACCATCAACAGTTTCCGGAAAACAATTCACTAGCAATAATCATGAAAGCATAAGAGAAAGGGTTTTTGATACATTGAAGGTTGTATGGAATCATTGAGGAAGCTCACAAAATTAAGAATAGTTTCACATCAATAAAATTTACCAATTTCCCATGTTACAAGAAGAGGGCAGTTGATTGGTTGGCTAATAAAGGGATAAACTTACTCTAAAAGAAAGGAATGTCCCAACTCCTTCCTCCATGGTGAGAAGAGGGAATAGAATTTATTATTGATGACAAGCCAAATCAATATAATGATTAAATATTACACATCCCCTCAAAATTCTAAATAACATTATTACCGAGCATCTTTCCATGCTTTTGTTCATCAAAAAAATGCAGGGATTGACTTGGTACCTTGCTTTAGCAAGAAGTGTGTACAAAGATTCTCGTCGTTCTATTTCAACTCTGCCTTGCAACGCTCTGTCTTCATATTCCTCCTCTCAACATATCCATCCCCGGTTTTTTTCTTCGCCTTAGAGAAGTGGTAGAGTACACGGATGAGCCCTAGCTAGAGTCATTGGTTCCAAAGAAATAAAATGAATTTATTTTAATTAATTGAAAAATGTAACTCACCAACTCATGTCAGCACTCAATGTTGACCTCTCATTTTAAAGGGAATTTTATTTTCATGTATATGAGAGACCCGGTCACTTCACTCTATTTAAAACTCTATTTTAAACAAGGGGCAAATTGAAAAAATTGAAAATATCGAGATATATATATGATTGATTTTAGCCCCGAACTACAATTCATACCACTTAGTGGAGATTGAAAAAGTGAATGACTTGAAGTTTCGTAAAGGAGTTTTTGCGTGTGTTGAAATAAACCAAAGTGATGTGATGAATGAGGAGCAACCCAAAGAGCAATTCACTCTTGTCTATGTTCAGTTGGCTTGACCAAGAACCAATAAAAAGGACCAAAAAGCATTTACAGTTTAGTTAAAAACCAATTAGGATGGCTTAGGAAGTATAGTAAAGCAAGAGGAGGAAATGATACTTGCATTTTTTTCTCTTTGGCCCTACGAGCAAGACACTAAGCGCATTGATTGGACCATCATATCTCCTAAGATACATGTTTCAATTTCCAAGCTAATAGCGATAGTTGGCAACTATATGTTTAACCATTTGTTTGTTAAATATTATATATAGCTTAGCTTTTTATGTGACCTTCATGATTTGTATATTGTACTCTATAACCACTTTATAAGAACCTTGAACCTGTTTCACATAATTCTTGTTAGATTGAGTGCTTTATGTTCAAAAAACATGAAAATAACATATCACTTAGAATGTTTCTAGCTTGCTACAGCAAAATAATGTCCTTTTCAAAATTGTCACAAGTTGGTACTTGGGTTAGTTATATGAACCATTTTTGAATGTTTTTTAATTTGGATTTTAGTAGTTGTAACATTTTACTTTGTTATAGTAAAATATATTGCATGTTTTTATTTGTCTATGTTATTGATTAATTCTTAATTTTTAAATTACTTTTAAGGAGATGATTAAGATCCTCCTTCACACAACCATATATTATAATCAACCACCTATTATTGATTGTCTATTACAAACAATCAACTATTATTAGTCTAGCTCTGTTGATAGTCTATTACGAGCAACCACTTGTTATTGGGACATAATAGGCCACAACTCACTATTCAAAAAAGACACTCTACTTTCCTTATACAACATATACACCTTGTATTCCTTTTGGTGTTTCCTTCCTCCACTTCGGGTTTTCAAAATTGGAACCTGTCCTTTAGCACAAATTTCATTTCCAAGACTGCATATCCTTCTGCATGTATTTCTAGTGTTTATATATATATATATATATATATATATATATATATATATATATTTGAATGGTCAAAAAACCTTGAAACATTATCAATGTGCCCTTGCACCTTTTGGTGAAAATGCTAGTAACTTAATATTTGTTGAATGTTCTTTTCTTCCAATTCTAAAGATCCACTTACACACTTATACAGTTACTATAAATGTAGTTTTCAAGTTTGCCATAACTCTTCACATAATTCTTTAAAGTGTGCTAGCTCAATGGAAGAGCACATGCCTTATAAGTAGGAGGTTGGTGGTTCGATTCCACTATGCACTAACATGAATTAATCAATGATTTTGTAGTTTATTTTTAATTAAATGTTTTTTTATATCGATTTATTTCAATGGTGAGATATTTTTGGATTCATTGTTTTATATTGTCTCTTGAGAGACAATAGCTAGTATTAAAGATATATTGTCTCTAATCCGAGTGTTGTCTCTAGAGAGACAAAAATGAAATTATCTCAAGAGAGACAATAATGAATTTGTCTCCTAAGAGACAATAATGCTTGTGTTATATATTGTCTTTATAAAGACAATTTTTTAAGACAATAATTTTTAGAAACCCACTTAAAGACAATACACAAGTATTTTTTTTGTTTGTCTCATGTTAAGACAATTTACCCAAAAATTGTCTCAAATATTGTCTTAAAACCCTCCTTTATGTAGTAGTGTATGTTTGTGCTCCAAAAAACACTAATAAAATGTTTCAACTATTAGAAACCTTTCATTATCCATAAGATAAAATCCCTTCATATACATCCATAAACACATACATACATTGAATTATTTCTGTTATTAATATTTTTCTAAATGTTACATGTTTGTGTATATACACACATATTGAATTATTTCTGTTATTAATATTTTTTTAAATGTTGCATGTCATCTCCATATTAAGCATTTAATTAATTTCTCTCAGCTTTGTTCTCTCACAACTTTAATCAATTGAAATTATGTGATAATTTTTTTTGAGGAGATTAAGTATTTTTATTATTTAAAATATATTTTTAAATACATAAATAGATTTAACATCCTGAAAAAATTCTTATAACATTTGAAATATGCAAATCCCTAACTTTTTTTAAAAGAAAATATATTACTTTTTATAATAAAAAACATATATATCTTTCAAATAGGCTTTTTGATTTTTCCATATATTAATTTCCTCAGCTTTTTTCTCTCACTAAATTGCAGAAAAATTTGAATGGCTGATTTTCTTTTTTCATTAATTCAACATTGCTCCTACATTAAGAATTAATGCATTCATATGGATGTCAAATAAGCCATGAAAAGAAAAGTGATATGTAAAATTTGTTTTAAAAAATTGTTGCAAATTTAACATAATAAAAAAAAATTCCCAATAATTATACTTATTAAGTTTTAAGTTTTTTTCTTTCCAAAATAATTTCACTAATTAATTACCAATTAACATTATAAAAACTTTCTTATACTGAATAATCAAATTGTAAACTTCTTTGATCATTAATATTAATATTAATAAATAAATATAATATTCCAATTCATTATACTCCATCAAATCATGGAAATAAATTTACATCAAATAACATATTAATTCTTACCATTTTTAAAAGACGTTATAAAATTCTTTAAAGTAAATAAACTCATTTTATAAACGAGTGAACATTATCTTATCATGAAAATTTTTATGTCCTTATTTTAATTCAGTTAATGCTCGAGAATTTGGAGAAATAATTTTATAGTCAATAATTATTTTATCATAATTTTTTTTTGTTGATTAAACTAGTTAATCTTTACTTTAGTTAATGTTTCAATAAGAATTTAGTACTAATTTATTTTATGTTTTGAAAATTTAAATTAAAAAATATAATTTTATAGTATAAAGAAAAAATGATATTATAATTATATAAAATATTAAATGAATTAAAATTTAATATATGATAATCTAATTACCATGTGTATTATCTTATATAGTATTTTATTATCAAAATATTTATATATACAAAAAATATTTTTTATATATATAATAATTAATTAATAAACATAACCCACAGTGCTTTGGATTGATGGTGAATGGATGTACTATTGAGACACTCCTTACGATAGGTCACTCTTTCAAATCCCTTATGAGTGCTTACCTACAAAAAAACTAATTAATATACATAATTATATTTAAAAAATTTATAAACAAAAAATAGCATTCATCATTCTTAACCCATAAAAATATAAACCACTCTCTTGGATAGCTTTCGAAGACTCACTCCTATGTGATTCATTCACTCCCATTTCTCAATTGAACAATTATTTTCTTGTTGCTAACATAGATTCATTCACTGTCACTTCTCATTTCAATTGTACATGTGTTTTTTTTGTTGCTAACATATTATTGGTTTTTAATTGAACAATATCTTTGTATTGGTAAGACTAGATTAGTTTGATTTAATGGATTACTATAATTTTTTTACTAAATTTGATTAAATATTTTAGAATATATGAGATTGATGTTAGATAACTTAATTTGATTAAATATTTTAAAATATATGAGATTGATAAAGGAAATTAAGACATCTCAATTGATATCATCATTTCAGTTAAGGTTAGTATCATTTGAGAGTGTAGGATTCGTTATTAACAATTTTTTTATTGTAATTTATTTTAGGCGTAAAAATTGTTAAGTTATAGAATCGGTCATAAGATAATCTATCCATGCATAAATACAACCAATTTTGTGGCCAACTCCATGACATCCATTAAGTCCCTATCTAATGGATTTTCTCATTCTTCGTACCGTAGGAAGACTGAAGTCCATTGTGCACTTGGAATTTTTTCTTTATTAAATTCCATACTATGGTCCATGGAAACCATTCAATGTCCCGCAATTGTTTGCAAGTATCACCATCTAGTTTGTTGTGACCAATGGCTTAATAGTGCATTGATAGAATAGGGTCGCGAGCTTATATTCCCCTTCTAGAATAGATCTGGAATTCTTGCAAAAAGATATTCTATGGACCTCTATAAAACACACCAACTTCACCCATATTCTCTGAAATTTTATAAGACATAGCCAACTTAAACTCTTTAAGAGGAAAAATTCATCATCACTCAGTAGTTTCCATGGCTGAGGCAAAGGTCAAGGTATGTAACTTAGATTGGAAATTGAACATTCCCAAAGGCCCCATGCAGCATAATAGAGTGCTTGAGAAAACCCTGCATGTATTAGGCGACTGGAAATCCAGTTTTAATTCAGTGTGCAAGATGACTTGGAGGCTTGGAGTAGACAATCCAAGGAGAATTTTCCATTCTATAAAGGTCAGAATTGGACTTGTTATAGTTTCCCTCTTCTATTTCATGAATCCATTGTTTGAAACAGTGATGTGTGGTATGACTATGTGGTTCGTCATGACGGTGGTGGTTGTCTTCGAATTTACTGCAGGTAAGGATAGGGTTTAACTTGTTTTTAATATTTCTAGAGTTGTTGAGCCAGTGTAGGTTTTTAACTCATAATGCCCATACTTCATGCGGAATGAAATCTTGTAGATGTATTCTTCTTTTATGTGCACCTGATGATATCTTGATCTCAAATCGATCTTTGTGAATGTTGTTTCTCCCTTCAGTTGATTAAACTAGTCATCAATCTACGACAATGGATACCTGTTCTTGATGGTCACCTTGTTCAACTGCATGTAATCAATGAGCAATCTGAGAGTACCGTCCTTATTATTTACAAACAACACTAGTGCACCCCAAGGAGATGCAGTTGTCCTTATGTATCCCTTATCAACCACTTCCTTAAGCTCCAACTTCAATTCAACCAATTTGAGAGTTCTCATCCTGTAAGGTGATTTAGATGTTGGCGCTGCTCCTCGTACCAACTCAATAGAGAAACCCACTTCCCTATGAGGTGGTAACTATGAAATATTTGCAGGAAACGTATCCTAAAACTACTGCAAAATAAGGTACCTCTTAAGGACTTCCCCATCCTCCACATCCTTCCCATTGTCACTGGAAATATGCACTGCAAATAATACAAACCCCTTCCTACAACTGCGCTTAGCTTGAATAGTTGTAACCATTTTAACTGATGTAGGATTATTCTTTCCCTCCGAGATTCTCTTTTCACCATCATCATCCAGACACTTAATAGCCTTCTCATAACAATCTATCTTGGTCTTGTGAGTAAATAACCAATCCATGCCCAAAAGCATATCATATGAACCCAAAGGAAGCGCATTTAGATGTGTTTATGTAGTTATACCATTAAGCTCAAATGCATAAGCTCTCACCCAATGGTGAACTCTTATCTTGGTCCCTATAGGAAATTGCTCCAACCAAGATTTAACATGTACTTCTTTACTCAAACAAAACTTATCGACTAGGTTAGGACTAATATAACTATAATTAGATCCAGGATCAATCAAAATGGAAATAAATCGATCGCAAAGCTTACCTTTCATCTCAATAATAGATGCCTAATGATCTCCTTTCCTGTTATCAAGTGCTGCATAAATATGGGGAATGCTCTTATCAACATCCCTAATAATCTATGCCTCCTGAGCATTGTAAATATGAGTTTCTCCACCATGGTATAGTGGAAAATCCTTCTTTCGACGGTCCTTTCCATAAATCCAACACTGCAACAGTCCCCCATCGTCGCCTTTATTATGTTGCTTGTGCTTTCACTGCTCATGACAATGTTTCAATTTCATGATGGCTTCCTCAAGTGAATGAGGCTCATCAAATTCAATCTAGTCTCTTAATACTACTAGCAACCCACTGATGCACCTTTGAATCTTTGCCTTTGAAACCTTAAGATAAGGCACATACCTCAACAACTCCAAGCATCTACTTGTGTACTCATCATCTGTCATAGAACCCATCTTCAACTCATAAAATTGTTTGGCACTTTCATCGTAGTATCTTTGGATAGGTACCTATTCTTGAAGAGTCTCTCAAACGCATCCCAAATTAGCTCATGTTCTCTAATGCTTCTGACATTCTTCACATCTACCCATGAAATATCTACTTTCCCTTTGGGATTGAAGGTAGTTATCTTGGCTTTCATATTTTCTAAATATTCCTGCAATTTGAAGAACTTCTTCATCCCAAGCAACCATGCTTCTGCATCTTTTGATTTCATCATCTCCCCATCACAATTAGGAGGCTTGACTTTATTTAACTCTTTTGGAAAATACTCATTCTTCCTATGTTGTTGGAAAGGATGATGATTGTGTATCGTGGAAGAAGAGCTAGAATATAACCCATATGTACTAGTTCTACTGTCAGCTGTATCAAAAAATCTGCTACTTTTCCTTGTATCCTCCTTGTACAACCAATGTCTCCTTCGAAACCTACTACCATCTGCCCCATTAGTCTTCTCCTCTCGCATATACCCATGATTCAACCCCATATGTCCATGCTTCTACAAATATGAAAGGATTTGAAGGATGACTGCATTAACATCCGCCTAGATTTCCTGAGCTTTGGCAAGCCTTTCCTATTCCTCAATCAACCTGTTATTGTCTACCTTGCAACTTGTGATCTCTACCCTTAGACTTCTTAGTGTATCTGCCAGATCCAGAGAATACTCTTCTCCTTGCTACACACTTGACCTTTTCCATTCCATAGAATTCACATCATGCCTGTAAGGGGGGTCATGTGAATTGTAGTCCACCATTATACTCTTCTCCTTGCTACACACTTGACCTTTTCCATTCCATAGAATTCACATCATGCCTGTAAGGGGGGTCATGTGAATTGTAGTCCACCATTATGCTCTTCATTTTTGACCTTCTCTCCCCTACAAACATGCCATGCTAGATAAACCAAATAGAACATAATCAGAATTATATGTTAATGTATTTTAGTGGAGGCTATCTTGTTTGCACAAATCAATCCATATTAACATCGGATAGACCTATAATGACACCAGCATATCAACATCATGCATAATAACACAAAACTTCAATAATAACCACATGCATGATAACCATAACCATCACACAACAATATGCATTTAGCCCATCCAATCCAAGTGTTTCAACCTAGAAATTCTGATACCACCTTGTAACCACCACTCCCACATTTACCCGCTTTTACAAGCTCTCTAGGGTAAACATGAGTTGAGTGTCATTATGAAATGGCCCAATCCAAGTTCCATCTATGGAAATGGACTTGACAAATCGAAAACTCTATGTTGCCTCTCAAGAGAACTAGATCACCCAATTGTTAGTGTAGAACGTCTAATGATTAAATCCTGAGCTGGAACTTATATTTCACAAGCTAAACACTCCAACCTCACCATTAACACACTACTCATGTGGTTATCATGCTCCAACCACACCATAAGCATGATTTCAAGCATTTATGACCCAAATTCCTCATTTTTATCTTAGCGGTTGTGAGATCTATGCCATTTTTCAGGATATCTTCCATCAACATAACGAAGATGATAATAATTCCAATCATTCAAACCTTTATCAATATCTTGAGCTCAACGTACCTAATACATCATAGACATTTCGTCAAATATATGATAAACATAGAAGCTAAATGTCATGAATGCATATTTGATCATAAACCTCTCAACCTCATTAGAGAATCATCAAGAAGGTCCAATTCCCTCTCAAGTAGTTGTAGCAACACTTGTTATCACATGCATTCATCAACCATTCAATAACGTATGGAATCATGAATAAGAGCCATAGTAAGAGCACATCATATATCCATTCATATAACTAGCATATAACCAAAATAGAAACCATGCCAATGTAGCCATAAAATCACATAATAAACAATACACGTGCTCGTTAATCACAATA
This sequence comes from Pinus tabuliformis, assembly GCA_031772625.1. Classification (NCBI taxonomy): domain Eukaryota; kingdom Viridiplantae; phylum Streptophyta; class Pinopsida; order Pinales; family Pinaceae; genus Pinus; species Pinus tabuliformis. Next base: position 256,658,650 of record CM062805.1, read on the forward strand.
TAGAAAATAACTCATATTAAAATATATAGAAACCAACAAAGTCAGGGACATCCATGTACCACTCGACCATAGATTGGGCTGAACCAAATCTCTCCTTTAGCCAATCACCCCGTGCCATATTCCAAGTATGAATGTGGGATCTCATGGGATAAACCAAGACATAACTAAATAGAGACTCCAAATGTTAAACCACCTCCACCCTCAAGCTACTATGATCTCACCCAAACTGGTTTTGGGATGAGAAAACCAAAACAAGCTTGGATGCCTTAGAATTCCTTCACTATACCCAAAGGAATATTCTTATCTCCACCCACTTGTTGTGGGCTTCCCGAAGAAAACCATCTTGACCCCCAACCCTTGGGATTTTTCTGAGACCACCTCAACCAAATTCAAAACCTTTCGGAAATCCAAATCTCAAATAAGAATGAATCCCATCACACCATGGCTATCCAGGAAATGGAAAGGCAAGGCTAAAACCACTATCAATCCAAGGAAAATATATGCTAATGACAACAAATTAGTCAAATAATCAAATACATGTACCATGCATTCACAACCTAACAAAGAAATCACACATGCAACCTGTTACCTACAAAACCTTCCTGCTGAAGTTTTTGATCCAACTTTCTCCTTACGCTCCCTTTCTTTCCCTTGCTTATCCTTTTCCTTCCTTTGCTATTCCTTTTATTTCCTTTACTTGTTTGCTCACTCTCTCCTCTTGGAGCTCTCTCTCTCTCTCTCTCTCTCTCTCTCTCTCTCTCTCTCTCTAAAATTGATCCAAGATAAAACTCACAAAAGTCGTGACTAATTTCTCTGATGCCTTTGTATTGTTGATATCTCATTTTCTTCATTTTCATTCATTTTTCTCTAATTTCCCTTGCATGAATATTTTGTCTCTCTGCCTTACTTTTCTCCTATTTTCCTTTATTTTCATAATTAAATGCCAACTATTGTCTCTTTAACTTTGCCAATTTCGATAGCCATTAATAAACTAGAAGCAATTCCCACTATGGTGTTTACCCAATATTCAACTTGGAATACGTGTCACATGACTTTGGTTTTATTTTTTCCTTTAATATCTTTTATTTCATGAAACGTTAACCCAAGGTTGTTCCAAACATGCAATGTGACCTTATACTGATGAAAAAACAATTTTGTAAATTTTTATCAATTGCTTATGAGCTTCTAATTAACTTCCTTTGGTAATCTCTTTTTTTGCTGATTTAATGACACTTTTGGTTAATCACCAATAGAGCTACTTACGCTATTTTTATGTGATAACAGTTACCTTTGAAATATTCACCCAATGATTGTACACGTACATTTTCTATAATCCCATTTCTTTCATTCTATCCAACCCTTCACTTCAATATGCCATATGACATCATTTGTACATATAGTCATCAAATGAAGTATAATATGGATCTTTCATGGTCATCACCTTTCTCTTTGTTATACATATGCTTTTTGGTCCCTAGCCATTATGTAGAAATTATGTTATTTCTTCTAATTCATTAGGGATATTTTCCTCTTTAAATAAATCATGTGACATTTGAATGTTTGACATTAAAGCCATTAATTGTTCATTTAACCTCAATTGTCAAGAAAGGATTTGGGCTAACATATTTTTTCTACAAGATTGTTTTAAAATCAAACTCTAAGAACAATAGTGACCTTCTGTATTCCCTTCCACGACACATATGTTATTTGACAAAAAACTTCAAAGTTTGAGAATATCTATAAAATGATAGATTTTTTTAAAAAGAAAATATATGAATTTTTATAATAAAATAACGTGTAGATCATTCAAATAGGATTTTTTATTTTTCCATATATATTAATTTCTCTCAGCTTTGTTCATTCACTAAATTGCATAAAATTTTGAATGGTTGTTTTTCTTTTCTCTTTAATTTAACATTGCTCAAGGATTAATGGATTCATATGTATGTGAAATAGCTCTAGGAAAGAAAAGTGATATGTGAAATTTGTTTAAAAAGTGGTTACAAAGTTAATATTAAAAAAAAAAACTCAATAAATATACTTACTAAGTTTTAAGTTTTTTTTTTTTCCAAAATAATATCACTAATATTAAACATTTTTTATCATTAATATTAATAAATAAATATAATATTCAAATACATTATACATAATCAAATCATTGAAATAAATTTCCATCAAATAACTTATTACCTTTTAAAATAGCTTTAATACATTATTTAAAACACATTATAATTTTTTTTAAAGTAAATGAACTCATTTTATAAACAAGTGAACATTATTTTAGCATGATTATTCTTATGTCATTATTTTAATTTAGTTAATGCTCAAGAATTTGGTCTTAATATATTTAATGCTTTGAAAATTTGGATTAAAAGAGAAATAATTCTATACTCAATAAAAAAAATTTACGATAAATATTTTTGTTATTGATTAAACTAGTTAATACATACTTTAGTTAATGTTTCAATAATAAGAATTTGGTAGCAATTTATTTTATGTTTTGAAAATTTAAATTAAAAAGAAAATAATTCCTTAGTTTATAAAGAAAAATTGATATCATAATTATTTAAAATATTAAATAAATTAAAATTTTAGTACATGGTAATCCAATTACTATGTACAATATATCATATGGTATCTCACTATCAAAATATTTATATACACAAAAAAATTATATATTCATGTATATGAAATGAATTAAGAATTTAATATATGATAATCTAATTACCATGTGCAATATTTCATATAGTATTCCATTATCAAAATATTTATATATGCAAAAAGATATTTTCCATACACAGATATACACAACTACTAGTTAATGTACATAATTATATTTAAAAAATCCATAAGAAAAAAAAATAACACTCATCATCCTTAACACCAAAAAATATAATCTAGTATCTGTAACTAACTTGTTTAGCCCATAGAAGTACCCACACATTCTTGGCTTTTGGATAGCTTTTTGGGACTCAATACTATGGGATTCATTCACTCCCATTTCTCAATTGAACATGTATTTTCTTGTTGCTAACAAAGATTCCTTCACTATCACTTCTCAATTGAACATGTGTTTTCTTGTTGCTAACATATTATCTGTATTTGATTGAACAATATCTTTGTACTTGTAAGATTAGATTAGTTTGACTTCATAGATTAGTGTAATTTTCATGTCATTTGTTAAATAATTAAATTAGGTTAAATGTTTTAATATATAAGATTGATGTTAGATGATTAAATTTGATTAAATATTTTAACATATAAGAGATTGATAAAGGAAATTAAGGCATCTTAATTATCATCATTTTAGTTAAGGTTAGTTTTATTTGAGAAGGTAGTGTTGTTTATTAATAAAATAATTTTATGTAATACGTTTTATGGTAAAAGTTGTTAAGTTATAGAATGAGTCATAAGGTAACCTATCGATGCATAAATAAAACCAATTTGTTTTCTGGCCCAACTCCATGACATCCATTAAGTCCCTATCAAATGGATTTTCTAATTCTTCATAGCATAGGAAGACCAAAGTCCCTAGGAATACCGAAGCCCATCGTGTGCATGGAATTTTTCCTTTATTAAATTCCATACTATGGTCCATGGAAACCATTCAACGTCCAATTCCCTCTCATGTAGTTGTAGCAACACTTGTTATCACATGCATTCATCAACCATTCAATAACGTATGAAGTCATGAATAAGAGCCATAGTAAGAGCACATCATATATCCCTGCATATAACTAGCACACAACCAAAATAGAAACCATGCCAATGTACCCATAAAATCACATATTAAACAGTAGATGCGCTCGTTAATCACAATATAGACAATAACTCATATTAACATATATAGAAACCAACAAAGTCAGGGACTTCCAAGTACCACTCGACCATAGATTGGGCTGAACCAAATCTCTCTTTTAGCCTATCACCCCGTGCCATATTCCAAGTATGAATGTGGGATCTCATGGGATAAACCAAGACATAACTAAATAGAGACTCGAAATGTTAAACCACCTCCACCCTCAAGCTACCATGATCTCACCGAAACTGGTTTTGAGATCATCAAACCAAAACAAGCTTGGATGCGTCAGAATTCCTTCACCATACCAAAAGGAATATTCTTATCTCCACCCACTTGTCGTGGGCTTCCGGGAGAAATCCATCTTCACCTGCAACCCTTGGGATTTTTTTGAGACCACCTCAACCAAATCCAAAACCTTTCGGAAGTCCAAAGCTCAACCAAGATTGAATCCCATCACACCATGGCTATCTAGGAAATGGAAAGGCAAAGCTAAAACCACTATCAATCCAAGAAAAATCTATGCCAATGACAATAAATTAGTAAAATAATCAAATACATGTACCATGCATTCACAACCTAACATAGCCAGCTTAAAAATTCATCATCGCTCAGCGGTTTCCATGGCTGAGGCGAAGGTCAAGGTATGTAACCTAGAGTGGAAATTGAACATTCCCAAAAGCCCCATGGAGCATAATAGAGTGCTTGAGAAAACCCTACATGTATTAGGCGGTTGGAAATCCAGTTTTAATTCAATGTGCAAGATGACTTTGAGGCTTGGAGGAGACGATCCAAGGAGAATTTTGCATTCTATAAAGGTCAGAATCACACTTGTTCTTGTTTCCCTCTTCTATTTGATGAATCCATTGTTTGAAACAGTGACGTGGGGTATGACTGTGTGGTCGGTCATGACAGTGGTGGTTGTCTTCGAATTTACTATAAGTAACATGGTTTAAGTTGTTTGTAATATTTCGCGTTGTTCATGGGGATGGTATGTTGTTTTTGTCTCCAGCAGGAATTGGGGTGGGGATCGTATGTTTTGTTTTGTTTTGTATTTTTTTTTTTATTTCTTTTCTCTAGAGGATTTTGGAAATGATAGGTTTGTCTTCAATTTATTTAGTACCAAATTGATACAGTAAATCATATTAAAAAACTTATTTTTAGAAATGTAAAAATATTTCTAATGTTGGATGGTGTGAGATGTTTAGAAAATTTTTAATCTAAAATTTAAAATAAATACTTCAAAAAACCTTTCTATGTCTATAGAATTTCTATTTTAAAGTTTTGATCCAGGTTATATTTTGCTTAAAAATGTATTAAAGAATCAACTGAGTAATTTGTAACTTAACCATAGAGAATTAATGTGCACATGAGAGAAGAAAGAAAACAAACTTTCCTCCTCCAGCCTGGCAAACTTGGATTCTTTTATAAAAACGTGTGCGGACTTACCAACCATTCGGTTGGCGCAATGGTAATAATAGGAATTATCAGGGGAGGGTGTTGAAATTATAATTTCAACTGCGCATTTATTGCAATGCATTTAATTCAGAAAACCACGATGGATTTCACCGCACCAACTTTCAAGCTGAGTGGTATTTCTCAAGAGGGCTCCGATCACCCCAACTTGCTACCACGCGTCTAGTGTACTTTTCCAAAACCGCCCATCCCCGGAACGTAAAGTTCGTGCAAATGGGGCCTCCGGGGAATTGATGGCAGTCGTTCTGTTAAATCAATGGTCGCGTATAGGTCTACACCAGGAGCAATTTAATACTTGCGTGAAGTTTTGTTTGACCACCGACTAGTCAGGAAAGTAATTAATGGAATTTACTATGGGTCGGTAAGAGTTGGTAAAATTTTTAATTTTATTGTTTTTTTTTACCATGGAAGTATGGGCAAAAGTCAAACGTATATGTAATGTTTTAATTTTATTATTTTTTTATTGTCTACGAGAGTATGGTCAAAAGTAGTATGTATTTTTTTTTTTATTCATTGTAAGTGTGAAGAAACGCACAGCAGTGCGAAGAAGAAGAAGTAAAAAAAAAAAAAGGGAAACATGTGCAGCACGTAAATGGTGGAAATTTTGCATAGCAGTGCAAAACCAAAAGAATAAAAACTCGCAGCAGTGAATGAAATTTGGGGATTCTTTTGCAGGAGTTTTTAGTTGTTCGTTGAAACGAATATGAATGCGTATTAGTGCAAATGTAATTTTTTTATTGAATATGCAATGTGAAAGACTGGCAGCTTGAATGTAATGAAAAATTTCACGCAGGAGTGAATGTAAAGAAAATTTTTACACAACAGTGTAAATTTTTTTTAATGGAAGCAGAGTAATTTTGTTTTTGGTGGAAGTTTTTGGTGAATCCCTCTATGAGAGAGGATGAAATGTGTAACAGGCAGTATTTATCAATGAATATAAAGTTTTTTATGGGTGTGAAAAATCTTTGTTCTCAGAAAACAATTTAGCTTCCCTGTGTTAAAGATCCTGAGGAGGAAACAGAGCATTGTCCTCTGTTCTTTTGTGTTTGAAATTACCATAAATTTCCAACATGGTATCAGAGCAGATCCAGGCTCTTTGAAGGTGTCAAAGAAGCTGAAGGAAGGAGTTTTTTTTTGCTGCAACAACCTCTCCAGCAGAGTGAAGTCTCAGGCAAAATAATCCAAGGTATTTCTCAAAGTTTTTTTTGTGTAGCTATTGAAGACAGTCAGTGTTTTTAAATACACAGTCAAATATTTGAAGCATAGCTGAGAATGCAAGGAATGGCCAGCACAAGAACTAGCACAGGTATGTTTAATACTCAGCTCCCACAGTTTAATGAAAAAAACTATGACTATTGGGCAATAACCATGAGAGCCCTGTTTGCCTCACAAGATTTATGGGAACTTGTTGAAGATGGGTTTGAAGAACCAGGAGATGAAGATGAGTTTAATAGGTTAACTTAGGCAGGGAAAGATCTGTTGAAGAGCAACAGGAAGAAGGATTGAAAAGCCCTCGTATTTTCGTATCAAGCAGTGCATGGGAGTGTGTTTCCAAGGATAGCAGCAGCCAATACATCCAAAGAAGCATGGCAGACTCTCAAGACAGCCTATCAAGGCATGGAGAAAGTGAAGACAGCAAAACTACAGTTGCTGAGGAGAGATTTTGAGAATTTGTGCATGAAGGAGTCAGACAATATTGACTCATTCTTCACACATGTAATTGGTCTGGTTACACAGATAAGGTCTCATGGAGAAACTCTTGAAGAAAGTAGGGTTGTGGAGAAAATATTGAGGGTCCTACCCTCAAAGTTCGATGTGATTGTCACCACCATAGAGGAGACAAAGGATCTCACAAACTTTTCATTTGATGAACTTCATGCATCACTAATAACACATGAGCAAAGGTTGAGTAGAAATGAAAACTCATCTCTAGAGCAAGCCTTCAAGACCTAGATGTCCTTTGGAAGAGGAAGACGTCAAGGCAGAGGAAACAAGAGAGGAAGAGGCAGAAGCCAAAATAGAGGTGGAAGAAACAGTCCAGCAAATGCTCAAGGAAGAGGCAGCAATCCAAATCAGAACCAAGGCCAAGGCAGTAGTCAACAAAGTGGACAACATCATGCTCAAGGACAAAGGTATGAAAAATCCAATGTCCAATGGTATAATTGTAAAAAATATGGGCATTATGCCAATGAATGTAGGAAGAAGCAGCATGATATGAGTAATAGATAAAGTGAAAATATCACTAGAGAAAATATCAGCCAAGATAATGTGCTTTTAGCTTGTAACATGGCTAAAACAAACAGTGATGATATATGGTTTCTAGACTTCGGTTGCAACAACCATATGACAGGGAACATAACCTTGTTTTTTGCTTTAGATCAGAATGTGAAATCACAAGTCACACTTGGGACTGATAGTAAAATTTTGTTATGGGAAAAGGAGAAGTAAAAATATTTAAAAAGAAAGGTGAAAAGAAAACCATAGCAGATGTCTATTATGTTCCTGGAATGAAGTGTAACCTCTTAAGTATTGAACAGCTTGTTCAAAAGGGGTACAATGTTTTCTTTGAGAATGATGTATGCACTATCATGGATAGAGCACCCAACAAACGATGCATTGCTGAAGTAAAGATGAAGAGGAACATGATGTTCCCTCTCAGAATAAGGGCAAATTTGAAAAACAAAGAAGTAATTGCAGCAGTTACCCAAGAGGTTTTCCAAAGCATACCAAAGGATGAAAATTGGTTGTGGCACTTGAGATTTGGACATCTCAACTTTGGAGGTCTTAACTTGTTGAGTAGAAAATGAATGGTAAGAGGATTACCATTGATAGAGAAACCGGACAGCCTTTGTGAAGGCTGCATATTGGGGAAACAACACAGAGAAAATTTTCCATCAGGGAAAAGCATAAGGGCAAAGGCATCCTTAGAGATTGTCCACTCAGATTTGTGTGGACCGATGAAAACTCCATCATTAGTAGGCAGCCAATATTTTCTAACATTCATTGATGATTTTACCAGAAAGACTTGGGTTTATTTTCTAAAGAACAAAAGTGAAGTGTTTGAAAAATTTCACAATTTCAAAGCACTTGTAGAAAACCAAAGCGGGTTGCATATCAAAGTTCTGAGAACTGATAGAGGAGGTGAGTATATCTCCAAGGAATTCCTACGGTTTTGTAGAGAAAATGGAATTCATAAGCAATTTACAGCTAGGTACACCCCGCAACAAAATGGAGTAGCTGAAAGGAAGAATAGGACAATCATGGATATGGCGAGGAGCATGTTAAAGGCAAAGCATTTGCCAAATGATTATTGGGCTGAAGTTGTACAATATGTAGTATATATTTTGAATAGGTGTCCTACAAAAGCAGTGATGAACAAAGTGCCGGAAGAAGCATGGATTAGGAGAAAGCAAGGTGTCACCCACATGAAAGCATTTGCCAAATGATTATTGGGCTGAAGTTGTACACTATGTAGTATATATTTTGAATAGGTGTCCTACAAAAGCAGTGATGAACAAAGTGCCGGAAGAAGCATGGAGTCGGAGAAAGCAAGGTGTCACCCACATGAAAGTTTTTAGATGTGTGGCCTATGCACACATTCTAGATTAGCTAAGGAGGAAGTTGGACAGCAAAGGGGAGAAATGTTTTTTCATTGGATACAGTGAGGAATCCAAAGCTCACAGGTTGTATATCCCATCTACCAAGAAGTTTTTTGTGAGCAGAGATGTTCAGTTCATTGAGGAGGAAGCTTGGGATGGAAGCATAGAGAAAACAATGAATGTTAAAAACTGTTTGTCTCATGATGAAAATGATGAGGAGATGGTTCAAATACATCCCCAAACAATGGCGCCAACACAAGGGCAGCAAGAGACACCCTTGAGGAGAAATGAAAGTGCTTCTCCAAGCACATCACAGGGAGGAAATTTAAGTGCTTCTTCAAGCACTTTTACACCAAATGAAAGAGGTAAGAAATTCAGAAACTTAAGTGACATTTATGATGAAAGTATGAATTCCTTGTTTGCTTTATATTGTCATGTTGATGACCCTATTCATTTCGAAGATGCAATTAAGGATAGGAAATGGATAGAAGCTATGGATGAGGAGATTAATGCCATAGAAAGAAACAAGACATGGGATTTGGTTGAACTACCAAAAGGTAAAGAAGTCATTGGAGTCAAATGGGTTTATAAGACCAAAAGTAATGCTGAAGGAAAAATAGAAAGACACAAGGCAAGACTTGTAGTCAAAGGATATAAGCAGCAGTATGGGAGAGACTATGAGGAAAATTTCGCACCGGTTGCAAGAATGGAAACCGTGAGAGCAGAGCTGTCCATAGCAGCACAAAACAAGTGGAAAGTTTACGAAAAGGACGTGAAGTCAGCATTCCTAAATGGAGTGTTAATGGAAGAGGTTTATATTGAGCAACCTCTAGGCTATGAAAAGAAAGGCCAAGAGCACAAAGTGTGCAGATTGAAGAAAGCTCTTTATGGGCTGAATCAAGCACCAAGAGCATGGTACATTAGGATAGATTCCTATCTACTCGAAAATGGATTTGAGAAGTGTGAGGGAGAACCCACCATCTACATCAAAGAAAAGGATGGTAAATTACTAATTGTTGTGTTGTATGTTGATGATGTTATCTTCACAGGTAATGATGAATATCTCATTGAAAATTTCAAAGCAGTCATGAAAGAGGAATTTGAAATGACTGACATGGGTTTGCTGAGATACTCCTTAGGAATAGAAGTAGATCAAAATGAAAATGGAATTTTTATCTCACAAGAAAGATATGTAAATGAAGTGTTGGAAAGATTTAACATGCAGGACAGCAAGGCAGCAATCACTCCCACAGTAATGGGATTAAAACTCAGCAAAGAGTACAGCAGCAAGGATTTTGATCCTAGTTTGTACAAGAGCATAGTTGGCAGCCTAATTTATTTAACTGCAACTAGGCCAGATATAATGTTTGTTGTTAGTTTAATTTCCAGATTCATGGAGAGGCCAAAAGAAGCACATTGGCAGGCAGCAAAAAGAATTTTGAGGTATGTTAAAGGTACTAAAAGGTTTGGGATTTTATATATTGTCTCAGAATGTTGAGATTTAGTTGGATACACTGATAGTGATTGGGCTGGAAGTGTAGATGATTGGAAAAGCACATCCAGTTATGTCTTTCACATGGGTTTAGGAGCTATTTCATGGGCTTCTAAGAAACAACCTATTGTGGCGTTGTCCACAGCAGAGGTAGAATATGTGGCAGCTGCAACAGCAGCATGTCAAGCAGTTTGGATGAGAAGAATGTTGAGGAGTTTAGGCCAAGAGCAGGCAAAAGGGACAGTGATTTTTTGTGACAATAGCTCAGCTATTGCATTATCCACGAATGCAGTGTTTCATAAGAGAACGAAACACATTGACACAAGGTTTCATTACATCAGGGAATTGGTGAACAATGGAGAAATTGTTTTAGAACATTGCAGGACTTAGGAGCAGGTGGTAGACATTCTGGCCAAGCCATTAGACCAGAAAAGTTTTGAATTTTTGAGGAAGTGTTTGGGTATGACTGATAACCCAGCAGTTGAAATTAAAGGGGAGTGTTGAAATTATAATTTCAACTGCGCATTTATTGCTGCGCATTTAATTTAGAAAACCATGATGGATTTCCCCGCACCACCTTTCAAGATGAGTGGTATTTGTCAGGAGGGCTTCGATCACCCCGACTTGCTGCCATGCATCCAGTGTACTTTTCCAAAACAGCCAATCCCTCGGAACGTAAAGTTTGTGTAAATGGGGCCTCCGAGGAATTGATGGCAGCCATTGGATTAAATCAATGGTCACTTACAGGACTACACCAGGAGCAATTTAATACTTCTGTGAAGTTTTGTTTGACCACCGGCTAGTCAGGAAAGTCATTAATGGAATTTACTATGGGTCGGTAAGACTTGGTAAAATTTTTAATTTTATTGTTTTTTTTTACCACAGAAGTATGGGCAAAAGTCAAACGTATATGTAATGTTTTAATTTTATTATTTTTTATTGTCTACAGGAGTATGGTCAAAAGTAGTATGTATTTTCTTTGTTATTCATTGTAAGTGTGAAGAAATTCACAGCAGTGCGAAGAAGAAGTACAAAAAAAAAAAGGGAAACATGTGCAGCGCATAAATGGTGGAAATTTTGCACAGCAGTGCAAAACCAAAAGAAGAAAAGCTTGCTGCAGTGAATGAAATTTGGGGATTCCTTTTACAAGAGTTTTTAGTTCTTCGTTGAAACGAATGGGAATGCGCAGTAGCGCAAATATAATTTTTTTTTATTGAATATGCAATGTGAAAGACCGACAACTTGAATGTAATGAAAAATTTCACACAGGAGTGAATATAAAGAAAATTTTGACACAGCAGTGTAATTTTTTTTTAATGGAGGCAGAGTAATTTTATTTTTGGTGGAAGTTTTTGGTGAATCCCTCTGAGAGAGAGGATGAAATATGTAACAGGCAGTATTTATCAATGAATATAAAATTTTTTATGGGTGTGAAAAATATCTGTTCTCAGAAAATAATTTAGCTTCCCTGTGTTAAAGATCCTGAGGAGAAAAAAGAGCATTGTTCTCTGTTATTTTGTGTTTGAAATTACTAGAAATTTCCAACAGAGGGTTCGGGCGGATGCCTCCCTCCCAAAATATGCATCTGTTTGTTTTAAAATACAAGTGCACGTATTGTTTTTAACCCTGGTGGAACCTCGTTGACGACATGTTTTTTTTGTTTAAACATTGTTTTGAAACAACGACGACTCTTGGCTCATTTCCGGTGGAATTATGGCTTATATCTGGCGGAGATATCGTCGGGCGGATTGCTTTAAACAACGGCGGTTTTGGTTGTTGCAAGGGCAGACATGGATTTCCCAACTGTGTATCCCTTACCCGTGATGGCTTTCCATACTCTGGCGACAGGTAAGGCACTGTGAGCTAGCTGTTAGCGGTCGTTTAATGTTTCCGTGTATTAGCATATTTGCTGTGGGCCAGTGGCGGAAGGTGCTGTTTCGCTGGTGTATGGTGGTGTGAGGCAACGGGATTGGTGGCCCGCGTCCCACCCAAAACCTCCGCAGTGTTGTTGTTATATGTGGTGGGGTGACGGCCAGTGTTGGGCGCCGGAGTTGGCAGCCCGCGCACAACCATACGATGGGGTGGCGGTGTCACGATCGTCCACCCTCAATGTATCATATTTGTTATATTAGTTGGAAGGCCCGGTCGGCCTGTTATTTTTTATTTTATTTTATATGACAACTTGAATATTTTTAAAATACCCATTTTTATGCGAAGGAGACATTTTAACTAGGCCAAAAAATTTCCCAGAAGCCAGCCTAGGTTCTCAGTCTGGGTTTGGGCGAAATTTTATCTCTTTTAATCCCGCTACATAGGCAAGTCAACTCAAAACTTTGACTGTGTCTATCTCCTAGTTACTAGAAATGGGACGATGTCCGCCGTTTCCAACAGAAACCTTCTGAGAAACCTAACCATGCTAGCAACGTCGTCTGCAACGGCCGTTTTCGTTTTCACTAGGAAGAAACAGTTTCCCGCGAAACGAAATAGTTTCTTCTCGTCGTTTCCGGATAGACTTGCGAAACGAAATAGTTTCTTCTTTCCGTTTCCAGATAGACTTGCAGTTAAATTTATTTTTTCGGACTTGGGTTAAATTTAATTTTTTCAAACCTGGGTTAAGTCGAGTTTAATTCTCAGTGGACTGTTAGTTTTTTGGAACACTCTAGGGTATTGTGAGCGAGCAGTTAAAGAAAGAACGCGAGCAGCTGAAGAAAGAACTAGTTGTATTTTTGAGAGAACGCAGGGTATTGTGAGAGCGCTGCCAAAGAAAAACACCATTTTTATTTATTTAGACATTAGTTATATTTTTTTTTACTCGGTAGTGATCCATGCAAACAAGTGGTTTTTCCTAGTTGTGCAGTTGCTCATCTTTTTTCAAGGATTTAAGCAAAAGAGGAGAGCAAACCCATCACTACTTAGATGCAAGCAAGGCACATATTAGATCCAAGTAGCTTCACGCCTCCATCGAGTTAACTTCAATAGCATTGTCAATTCTATTGTCAAAAGGTACTGCCTACAAACTTCAATCTCTGGTTTTTTTTTTATGAATGCTCATTCCAGACCACATAATTCTCTCAAGGTTTGGGTATGTGAGGATTGTTGGGATCAACTGTTCATATCGTAATGCGCTATACCTGTGTTCAGTCTTGTAATATCCTCTTTTAGCCTAATTTAATGAAACCTCTGTTCTATCGTCCATATCAATGCATGTATATGTACTCCATTAAAATGATTCTGTCTGCTATGAGTTACTGGCATTTTCATCATTTAGAATATGGTTTGTAACCAAGGGAAAGCACTAGTACTATCATGACAATCTGGAACAACACTTTTGAAAAAATATACAGTTAAATACTCCTTGTTGTAAGTTTGGCTCTATAACGGTGGTAAATAAGTAAACCAGTTGTTGCTAATTCTGAGCTCTTTACATATATTGAAGGTCTTTATTTCTTTCAGAATTATCATGTGACAGCAAAACCAATCTCCTGTTGCCAGAGAAGTACCTTTAAAGTTTACAAAGTTTTCATTGCTTGCAAGCTAAAATCATGCATGCAACCTGCAAATGGTCAATCATAGTTGTTGCTAATTCTGAGCTCTTTACATATTCTGAAGGTCTTTATTTCTTTCAGAATTATCATGTGACAGCAAAACCAATCTCCTGTTTCCAGAGAAGTACCTTTAAAGTTTATACAGTTTTCATTGCTTGCAAGCTAAAATCATGCATGCAACCTGCAAATGGTCAATCATAAAATGACCACCAATCTTTGGTATACTATAAGACTTATTGATCTCCGATTCTCCAGCTGGGCAAGCTATGCTCCCATTTATTTTCTGGGATGTTTGTAGAAATACTATCTGCCAGCTGAGGCCCAGGCTTCTAATTTTGATTCTACCATACTGTGTAGAATATCCTCATAATATGAGTATTTGTCTTTCTTATAGTTAGAAATAGTACTAAAAATTTGACCATTTTTGCCAAAATATAGACAACATTGCAATATTTCATCAGTTTTCAAAGCCAACATAATATCGCCATGAAAAGGTCGCAATTTTTCAAATTTTGAATAATCCCTAAATTTTGAAAATATCAGTGTAATATATCAGGGGAAATGGAAAATATCCATTAAGTCAAGAAATTTTTAGTTTTTTTGGATTGTTTTTCTCACTTTGAAGTTTGAAGAGGGAAGCCAGGGATTGAGAAAGACATAGCTGTACTCACTATTATATTATTTCATGAAAAGGATATATAAGATAATTTTATTAATGTCTTAAATTTCCATAAAGATAAGTCAAAGGGATTGAAGAAGTGTACAATCATTATGAATAAAATATGGGAGTGCAACTGTATAATCGTTATGAATAAAATATGGGATTTGGTTTGTAACCAAGGGAAAACGTTGATACTATCATGACAATATGGAACAACACTTTAGAAAAATATACAATTAAATGCTCCTTCTTGTAATTTTGGTTCTATAATAGTGGTAAATCAGTAAGCCAGCTAGTTGTTGTTGAGGCCCAGGCTTCTAATTTTGATTCTATCCTATTGTGTAGAATATCCTCATAATATGAGTATTGGTCTTTCTGATAGTTCGAAATAGTACTGAAATTTTGACCATTGTGGCCAAAATATAAACAACATTACAATATTTCATGAGTTTTCTAAGCCAACATAATATCGCCATTAAAAAGTCACAAATTTTGCTGGCTTAAATGGCTATTGTTTTATTATAGGCATCCTATAGAGTTCATATTGTGAACAACCCTAGTTCCCTCTCAATTGCTGTGCTGAGCCTGTTGATATATTTAAGTACAACTTGCTATTCATCTTTACAACTTTTCAACTTTATGTTTGCTGATAAAAGTGATCAATATAGTCTGACACTTGTTGTCTTGTTTGAAACTTTACTGCTTCGAGAAGTACCACAATATCTTGATATTCCTCTTATATCCCACAAGGAAAAAGTCAAAACTCTTATCAGTTGTTTAAGCTATTCCATTACAAGTCCCTTTACAGCTTGGCGAGCCAACTTGGCAAGTTTTGTATCAAGGTCCATTATAAATTGCATGATTTCAATGTTTTCTTACACTTTAAATCGATTTTTGACAATTGGAGTGAATGGTGGTTGAACTTTTAACACTAGATCTGATTTATTTTACCGTCAATTTTTTTATACCTAGAAAATAATTTCTTCACAAATGCATTCTGAAATTGTAAAAAAAAAATACGCTGGTGTTTTCAACTTTTAAATAGTATAAATTTTCTCTGGAAAATTTGCTCAGAAAATGAGTCACAAATAGCCATAAAAAAATCACAGTAAATTTTCCCCAACAAATTCTTCTTCATTAATTTTCTAAGGAAAGAGAGGAGAGAGGTTTCTTCTTTATATTGCTCACCTTTAATATGGTGTTTTTCTCTCTCCTCATTTCTTATATGCGAAACCTCCAAACTTCATTTCTCGTACCGTTCTCGTTTCCCATTTCTCGTTTCTGGTAACATAGTTTGATGCTATCAAAATTGTAATGGAAAAGTAGGTTTTATCAGATTTAATTGTAGATTTTGAAAATGTTGAACTCACTGTTCTTTGAAAATGTTAAACTTTCTTTTCTTCATCAAATTTTAAAATATTCTCAGAATTTTTGACAGTTATGATCCCAACGATCTTCCTTTCCTACGATCTTCCTTTCTTACAGTTAATAATTTAATTTTATTATGATGCAGCGTGCATGATAGAATATTTCAAGAAATAATGTTGAGGTCACTGACAAGTACAAATCCATATTAAATTCAAAGGCTAATGAAGAATCCTTAGTAGGTATGATTACTCCCTGGGCCAAATATTTATGGATATGCAATGTAATTGGATATTTGTGTAGCTAAACTTAAGAATATTTCAAATTTTAAGACTTGTTCATTTAATTTTAAATATTTTAAAAATCTTTGTTATTGTTTTTCATACTTCAAAGATTTATAATCAATATAAAAATGATCCTTTATCTATGGTTAAAAAACTCCTTTACATAACTTCTCATTGTGAAGTTGTTTCTGTTTCTTAACAAACAACTTCACATCCCTTCGTTCTCTCCCTCTCCCAGCACCGTTTGTAGATGTCTGCTTAGTCATAGATGTTTCAACCACAGGCAGAAACTGAGAATAATGTTGACCATCTTGAAAATATGTCAGTTAAACTGATGCCTCAATCCATGCAAAGAAATAAAACATTGGAGAAACCAGTAAGCATGTATACAATATTTCATTGATAAAGGGAATGTGAGCAACATAATTTAGAAATATAAATAAGATAAAGAAAAGAAAATGTTATTATTGTCTAGTAAATGACCAAAATAAAGGTTAATGGGACTAGAAGAAACAATCATTGATACCATTTGTAGGGTGCCCTAAATTGCTCCGAAAACATAAAGAAAAAATAACATGACCAAAGAAAACATGAATTAAATGGTACACTCAGGAGTGCAAGAAAGTATCTATAAATCTGTAAGAACTGATGAAGAGGAAGAAGGTGAGGTAGAGCAGTATCCAACAATTCAACTATGGAGAGGGACCTGATGCATTATTTAATGATGTCAGTTGGGGAGGGACCTGGGTTGGTAGGACCTAGCTAGATGATCCTATGAGGCATCTCGGAAACATGACCAAATCTTCCCCTCAAAGTTAATTCCAATGAAAGGAATCTCATGATGCAACTCTAGTTCAGGCTCGGTATCAATCCAATTTGTGAACTACGTAGAGAACAAGCATGCTAAGCTCTCGTGTGAAAGGCCAAATCAGCTTTGGGATGAGATGCCATGTGAGCTCTACAGACCTGGCGTTAGTTTGTAAAGGTAAAACAAGACTCACCCTTAAGAATATGGTCAAGTTGATCCTCAATGGAGCTTCCCTTAAGGGAATATGGGCAATTCTGGAAGAGAAGGAATGCAAAGATACGGGGAATATTTTACTTCTACTATATAGGTTTAGGGGAAACTCTGATAATGTAACTGAAGTAGAAGAACGATCAAGGGGTTAAAACTAGCCCTTGAAAGAGGTTTTACCACCCTTGAAGTGCAAGGGAACTAGGAAGAATCAATGTGTCCCTGAGTTTTGGGAATGGGAAATGACAAGAAACAAGTGTCCAGAAATGGGTATGATAAGCATCCAAAAGTATTGGAAACTTTGGTGTAGTCTGCATAGGAAACTCTAGGAAATTGGGAAACACTAGAAAATAGTTTTCAGAAACAGGGACAACATTTTTCAAGCAATGTCTACCTAAAACCTCTACTATAGTGCTCTTCTTTCAACCTATCTACTACTCTCTCTTGAAAAATTGGAACTAAGAAGAGGTTTTTAAATTTTTCCATGTCAAATGACCTTTATCTTACATGTATGGTTACACTCACGCAACACTCTTAATAGTTTAGTGTTGGTGGTCTTTTTCAGTTTTTTCTTCATTTTGGAGCTTTCAAAAAATTGAAAAGTTGCTAGAAACAGCTAGTCGTTTCAGAAAACTTGGAAATTTCACTAGATGTTTCCTAAAACTATTGAAAACCATCAAAAACTACTGAGCATCTTTCAGGTACTACTAAGTACTGACAATCTCCAGTGATTGGGAAGATTTGGAAACCATCAACAGTTTTTGGAAAACAATTCACTAGCAATAATCATGAAAGCATTAGACAAAGGGTTTTTGGTGCATTGAAGGTTGGATGGAATCATTGAGGAAGCTCACAAAATTAAGAATAGTTTCACTTCAATAAAATTTACCCATTTCCCATGTTACATAAATAAAATTTACCCATTTCCCATGTTACAAGAAGAGGGCAGTTGATTGGTTGGCTAATAAAGGGATAAACTTACTCTAAAAGAAAGGAATGTCCCAACTCCTTCCTGCATGGTGAGAATGCTAGTCTAATGGAGGGAATATAATTTATTATTGATGACAAGAGAGATCAATATAATGATTAAATATTACACATCCCCCTAAAATTCTAAATAACATTATTACCGAGAATCTTTCCATGCTTTTCTTCATAAAAAAAATGCAGGGATTGACTTGGTACCTTGCTTTAGCAAAAAGTGGGTACAAAGATTCTCATTGTTATATTTCAACTCTGCCTTGCAACGCTCTGTCTTCATATTCCTCCTCTGAACATATCCATCCCCAGTATTTTTCTTCGCCTTAGAGAAGTAGTAGAGTACACGGATGAGCCCTAGCTAGAGTCATTGGTTCCAAAGAAATAAAATGAATTTATTTTAATTAATTGAAAAATGTAACTCACCAACTCAAGTGAGCACTCAATATTGACCTCTCATTTGAAAGGGAATTTTATTTTCATGTATATAAGAGACTCGGTCACTTCACTCTATTTTAAACAAGGGGTGAATCGAAAAAATTGAAAATATCTAGATATGTATATGATTGATTTTAGCCCCGAAATACAATTCATACCACTTAGTGGAGATTGAAAATGTGAATGACTTGAAGTTTCATAAAGGAGTTTTTTGCGTGTATTGAAATAAACCAAAGTGATGTGATGAATGAGGAGCAATCCAAAGAGCATTTCACTCTTGTCTATGTTCAGTTGGCTTGACCAAGAACCAATAAAAACGACCAAAAGGCATTTATAGTTTAGTTAAAAACCAATTAGGATGGCTTAGGAAGTATAGTAAAGCAAGGAGGAGGAAATGATACTTGCATTTTTTTCTCTTTGGCTCTACGAGCAAGACACTAAGCACATTGATTGGACCATCATACCTCATAAGATACATGTTTCAATTTCTAAGCTAATGGCAATAGTTAGCAACTATATGTTTAACCATTTGTTTGTTAAATATTATATATAGCTTAGCTTTTTATGTGACCTCCATGATTTATATATGGTACTCTATAACCACTTTATAAGAACTTTGAAGTTGTTTCACATAATTCTTGTTAGATTGAGTGCCTTATGTTCAAAAAACATGAAAATAACATATCACTTAGCATGTTTCTAGCTTGCTACAACAAAATAATGTCCTTTTCAAAACTGTCACAAGTTGGTACTTGGGTTAGTTATATGAACCATTTTTTAATGTTTTTTAATTTGGATTTTAGTGGTTGTAACATTTTACTTTGTTATAGTAAAATATATTGCATGTTTTTATTTGTCTATGTTATTTATTTATTCTTAATTTTTAAATTGTTTTTAAGGAGATGATTAAGATCCTCTTTCACACAACCATATATTATAATCAACCACCTATTATTGTTAGTCTATTACAAACAATCACCTATTATTAGTCTAGCTCCGTTGATAGTCTATTACTAGCAACCACTTGTTATTGGGACATAATAGGCCACAACTCACTATTCAAAAAAGACACTCTACTTTCCTTATACAACATATACACCTTGTATTCCTTTTTGTGTTTCCTTCCTCCACTTTGGGTTTTCAAAATTGGAACCTGTCCTTTAGCACCAATTTCATTTCCAAGACTGCATATCCTTCTGCATGTATTTCAACTGTATATATATATATATATATATATATATATATATATATATATATATATATATATATATATATATATATTCAAAAGGTCAAAAAACCTTGAAACATTATCAACGTGCCCTTGCACCATTTGGTGAAAATGCTAGTAACTTAATATTTGTTGAATGTTCTTTTCTTCCGATTCTAAAGATCCACTTACACACTTATATAGTTACTATAAATGTAGTTTTCAAGTTTTCCATAACTCTTCACATAATTCTTTAAAGTCTGCTAGCTCAATGGAAGAGCACATGCCTTATAAGTAGGAGGTTGGTGGCTCGATTCCACTATGCACTAACATGAATTAATCAATGATTTTTAGTTTATTTTTAATTAAATGTTTTTTTATATCGATTTATTTCAATGGTGAAATATTTTTGGATTCATTGTTTTATATTGTCTCTTGAGAGACAATAGCTATCGTCTCTAGAGAGACAAAAATGAGATTGTCTCATGAGAAACAATAATGAATTTGTCTCCTAAGAGACAATAATGCTTGGGTTATATATTGTCTTTATAAAGACAATTTTTTAAGACAAAAATTTTTAGACACCCACTTAAAGACAATACACAAGATTTTTTAATTTTTTTTGTCTCATGTTAAGACAATTTACCCAAAAGTTGTCTCAAATATTGTCTTAAAACCCCCCTTTATGTAGTAGTGTATGTTTGTGCTCCGAAAAACATTAATAAAATGTTTTAACTATTAGAAACCTTTCATTATCCATAAGATACAATCCCTTCATATACATCCATAAACACATACATACATTGAATTATTTCTGTTATTAATATTTTTCTAAATGTTACATGTTTGTGTATATACACACATATTGAATTATTTCTGTTATTAATATTTTTTTAAATGTTGCATGTCATCTCCATATTAAGCATTTAATTAATTACAAATCTCCTTAGTACCTTGAATTAAAAATAAAAATGGATATCAAAATAGAATAAGAACCGGTTGACACTTTTGAGAATAAAAACTTGTTGACACTTTTTCTCTATGTATATTTCATAGAGAATCTTTTACTCACATACATATTGAAATATTTGATATATGATCCACATTAATACTTTTTAAATATTATATATCAACTAAAAATGGAATAAATTACACCTCCTTCACAATGAAAAGGAAAATATAAGAAAATTCTACTTTAAATTACATTATTTTTCTATATAAAAGCTATATGGAATTGTGTTATTAGTTTCTCCTTGCTTTTAATTTTTTTCGACTACTCATTAGTTGAGCTTTGACGAATATATTCTCTAATGTTTAACTTTATAAAATACATATTTACTTTTTAATGTTATTAGAAAAACGAATTTGTAATCTTCCTAAAAAGTCTTATTTCTACTTTCATGACATGGAACATAATGAAATAATCTTTGTTTTAGTCAAATTAAAACATACATACAAGAGCTTAGTTAATAGTTGATGTAACCTTAACATACCAGAACCTCGTTAATGTAATTGTTTTTCAGTTCTCCATAAATAAATAGAATCGCAACCCATTGTTATAACCAGTGTTTAAAAGTAGATTAGGGAAGTAGGGACGAGCATTCTCACCTCTGAATTTATAATCCTCCTAATCATATGCTAAAACTGCATTTTCTGTTGTGCCGAAAGTGCCAAGGCAAAAGTGAGTCCTGTTTTCCGGGATGCAAATCTCTGCAACCCAATTACACTAGTGCCTTTGTCTGACTCCTTTATAAAGCTTCATAGGATGAGCCAAAGCAAAGCTCTTCCTATCACATGATGCTTTCCATATTTCATTAGTTGTCCTCTGGGACTGAAATTTAGAGCGTTGCTCCAGTGTTGAAGAAGTTGCTATTGGTTCTACTGCAACAACAAATTTTGGTGGTTATTGACCGAAATCAAAGGAAAACCTGACTGACACTGCGATTTATGAGGTTGAATAAGACTTTGTAAGGTCGTGCAACAATTTTGTTGTCGTAGGAATGGTATTGCTTTATTTGCGACTTTGAAAGTTCCGACCTAACTCACTTATTTCAAAAGGTCGTCATCTGTAGTATTTCTTTCATAATGGCAAGGCCGTTAGATTTTCGAGATTATCTACTTACAAGATATTCACCATAAATATATTGTTCAGTTAAAGGTATTTTCTAAGGCTATCAAGTATATTAATTTGTTTATTTTATTTATAATATTTTTATAAAATTTTAATTCTACAAAATATTGATGATGATGATGATAGTTAACGTCCACTGAGACCAAATAATGGTCTATCTTACCTAAAGAAACAAATTATCTATTTTGATTTAAGATTTTATTCTTATGCTCAAAAAGCTTGGAGAGAAGCCTCCCGAGCTCACTGTAATTTTGACAGTGTAAAAGTCTAGGAAGGTCAATATTGTAACAAAGATTGTCAAACTAAGATCTAATGTGGTTATACGCAGGGCACTCTAAGAGGAAGTGGTTTTCATCTTCGATGTTCCTATTCTCACATATATGGCAAATCCTTTCCGTCCATGGCGTTTTAGGAACGTGTTTCACTATGGAGCTCATGAGAATTCGTTCTAATCTTTGCTATATTAATTTTCTTCTTTGAGCTAGTTAAAATAGAGAGATACTTGATCTTAATTATAATTATTATTATTTAAAAAATTGATTAGAAGTATATTTTTATATCAATCAATTTAATCATCATTTTTTTTATTGAAATTATGTGATAATTTGTTTTAGGAAATTAAGTATTTTTATTGTTTAAAATATATTTTTAAATATATAAATAGATTTAACATCCTCAAAAACTCTTAGAACATTTGAAATATGCAAATCCCAAACTTTTTTTAAAAGAAAATATATTACTTTTTATAATTAAAAACATATATATTTTTCAAATAGGTCTTTTTATTTTTCCATATATTAATTTCTCTCAGCTTTGTTCTCTCACTAAATTGCATAAAAATTTGAATGGTCGATTTTCTTTTCTCATTAATTCAACATTGCTTCTACATTAAGAATTAATGTATTCATATGGATGCCAAATAACCCAAGAAAACAAAAGTGATATGTCAAATTTGTTTTAAAAAAAAATAAATATTTCCCAATAATTATACTTATTAAATTTTAAGTTTTTTTTTTCCAAAATAATATCACTAATTAATTACCAATTGACATTATAAAGACTTTCTTATCCTGAATAATCAAATTGTTAAACGTCTTCGATGATTAATATTAATATTAATAAATATTATTCATTATACTAAATCAAATCGTTGAAATAAATTTACATCAAATAACTTATTAATTCTTACATTTTTTAAAATACATTATAAAAATCTTTAAAGTAAATAAACTCATCTTATAAACGAGTGAACATTATTTTATCATGAATATTTTTGTGTCATTATTTTAATTCAGTTAATGCTCGAGAGTTTGGAGAGATAATTTTAAAGTCAATAATTTTTTTATCATAAATAATTTTTTTATTGATTAAACTAGTTAATATTTACTTTATTTAGTACTAATTTATTTGATGTTCTGAAAATTTAAATTAAAAATATAATTCTATAGTATAAAGAAAAAGATTGATATTATAATTATATAAACCGAAAATAAAGGAAGACTAATCCGCATAAAGGTGAGTTCCACTGATCATAAGCATGACATACTTAGTAAAACCTCATGTCTAAAAGGAACGGGAATATTCATAAATGAAGATCTCATTCCAGAAGACCAAGCAGAATTAAGAAAGGAGGTTCAAAAGGTAAAAGAAGCTAGAAAGGAAGGAAAATGGGCAATAATCAGAAATAGAAAAGCCTTTATTCGAGATAGAAACCAAAAGGATAGTAATCAATAGCAATTAAACATGCTCTTGATCCTTTCTTGGAATTGTCGGGGCTTCTCATGGAACAAAGGCCCCAAGCTAAGTTGGATTTCAAATGATGTTGATATTATTTTGCTTGTTGAAACTTGGGAGCACGAAGAATCTAAGTTCCCTAACATAGATGGCTTTACGCTATGGTCTACCTGGAACAAGCGATCCTCCCGTAGAGGCATTGGGGGAATAGCTTGTTACATTAAGAAGAACATCTCCCCCCATGTTAGGATTTATAAAAACGGCCCTCACAACCAATATAGTTGGATAGAGATCAAAGACATTAATAATAAAAAGTCCTACATAGGAATATGTTATTTTCCCCCCATTAATTCTAACTTCTATAAGAAGAAGAATCTAGATAAAACTAACCCTTACAATGGTTTAGAGAATGATATTTCTAGCCTAAGGAATGACGGTAATATCCTTTTAATAGGTGACTTTAATGCTCGAACTTCAAACAACCAAGCTATTATTCTAAGCAATCATTCCAACCCTAATCCTCTTTGGTTAGATGAAGACCCTACTCTGGCTAGCAGGTACAAAAGGAACTCTCAAGATCTCGGGGAAAATTTGTTTGGGTCGGAGCTAGTCAAGCTCTGTAGTGCTCAGGATCTCATAATTTGCAACGGTCTAAAGAAGTGGCCCAATTCTAGCAAGATGACCTGCATCCATGGGCTTGGTAGCAGCGTGGTAGACTATGTTATTTCCGATCTCCCATTATACAACGAAATAATAAATTTTGACATCTTAAACGACCATGAACCTGACTCTGATCATAGGCCTTTACTTATAACTCTCAATTTTGTCATGCATAGAGTTCCCATAGAAAATAATACTTATAGGAAAAAGAACTTAATATTTGATAGAAATAAAAATGATCTCTTTCTAAATGAATTAAAAACTAATTTTCTTCCTTTACCTAATATAGACAACATAGAAGACCTCTATCATAATTTTACTACAACCCTCTCATATTCTATTAACAAGTTCTCAATTGAAGTTTCAAATAATAAAAGAAATAGAAAAACCAATCCATGGTATGACAAAGATTGTAAAAGTGCAAGGAGAGCAATTAAGGAAGCTGTTGATGAATCTCTTAAAATGGACAAGATAATAATATACAAAGCCCTAACTAAAAGGAAAAAGAGGCAGTGCATTCGTCAAAGACAGGAGAATCTCTTACACCTCTCTAAGGTAGCTCCTAAGAAATTTTGGAGGCAGATTCTAACTAGGAAGACTAAGGATAATAATAAAATTGCTCTTTGCGATTGGAATTCCTATCTTAAAAAGCTTTATGAATCTCCAAATGTCATGGATAATTTGGAAACCCTTCTCACAACGAAAGAAGTTTTCTCTTTAGAAGACATTAAGTTTGGGGTTAATCGCCTCGCTAATGGGAAAGCTAAGGACATTGAAGGTTACCAAGCGGAAATCTTAAAAATTGGAGGTCATGTCCTCATCCCCCACATCCACAAGCTTTTCAGTCAAGCAGTCAAGAAAGGGTTCCCTAAACCTTGGACTGAGAGCCTCATTATCCCTATTTTTAAAAGTGGGGATACAAATAATCCCTCTAATTATCGAACAATTATGATCAGCCCTCTCTTAGCCAAGTTATATGGTAGTATTTTGGAAAAAACGTTAAGCATATGGCTTGAAAGTGAAGGTAAGCGGGCTAAAGGCCAAGCAGGTTTCAGAAGGCATCACTCAACAATAGACCACCTTGTTACGCTTAGGATCATTGCGGAGGAATGTCGTAATGATAAATCCAATTTATTTTGTTGCTTTGTGGACTTTAGAAAGGCTTTCGATACGGTTCCTAGATCCAACCTTTGGAATAGATTAGAAGAGCTAAACGTTCCTCTCGAGTTGAGAGCTGCCGCTATAAGGTTATACGAGAATGTAATTGCCAAGCTAAAGAGCAATGAAGGGTGGTCGAAAGATATTAAGTGTAACATCGGAGTTAAACAAGGTTGCCCCCTCTCCCCTACCCTATTTGGCATTTACATCGATAAGCTCGAAGGCAATTTAGAGGAAGCAGGATGTGATGGCACGATCTTAGCTGGGATAGTCGTCATCCTTCTTCTTTATGCTGACGATATTGTTCTTTTGGCAAGGTGCCCATCTATTCTTAATAAGCAACTCAGGCTTCTTAAGGATTTTTGCTCTACCATGGGTATGACTGTTAACACTGACAAAACAAAATTTATGATTATCAAATCCAAGAAGGACACTTACGCTAATTTTATGTATGACAATAATAACCTGGAGGAAGTGTATTCTTACAAGTACCTAGGAATTGATATTCATCACAAGCTCAACTGGAACAATAGCATTGAGAAAAGGATTAATGGGGGGTGGAAAGGTTACTATGGTCTTGAAAATAATTGTAAAATTGCAAACCTTGTAATGTGGGATAAAAAAAAGTTCCTCTTTGAAACTTTAGTCACTCCTGTTATCTTATATGGCTGTGAGGTTTGGGGTTGCAGCATCTCCAGAGAATCATGGAGAAAGATTGAGCAAATCCAGAAGCGTTTTACAACTTATAACCTGAAAATTAAAAGTAATACACCCTATCCTATTCTCCTTATAGAAGCAGGGCTTTCCCCTATTGAGAGCCTAGTTATGCTTAGGTTTCTGTTGTACAAGCACAAAATCAGTAACATAAACGATCATAGACTTCCTAAGCTAGCTTTAAATTCTAGCCAAAACCACCTAAGGCTCAATCGAGGGTGGCATAAAGACACAAGGGCCTGGTTAAACTATTGGGAAATCAACGAAAATGATGCATTGCAAAACATAAATAACATTAAATATATTGTTACTTCTAAGTTCAAAGAAAAAATGTGGTGTGAGAAAGACTTAGCAGCTAAAAGAAAATTAAGTTATTATAAGAAGGTCATCAACCCCACCCTAGAAGATCAAAAGTATCTCTCTATTTTAACTAGCTCAAAGAAGAAAATTTATATAGAAAAGATTAGAACGAATTCTCATGAGCTCAATAGTGAAACAGGTCGTTGGGCAGTTCCTAAAATGCCATGGACGAAAAGGATCTGCCATATATTTAAGAATAGGAACATCGAGGATGAAAACCACTTCCTCTTAGAGTGCCCCGCGTATAACCACATTAGATCTCAATTTCACAATCTTTGTTACAATACTATCCTTCCTAGCCTTTTACAATGTCAAAATTATAGTGAGCTCGGGAGGCTTCTCTCCAAGCTTTTTGAGCATAGGATTAAAATCTTAATTCAAAATAGATAATTTGTTTCTTTAGGTCCGATAGACCATTATTTGGTCTCAGCGGACGTTAACCATCATCATCATCATAAAATATTAAATGAATTCAAAATTTAATATATGATAATCCAATTACCATGTATTATGTCATATAGTATTTCATTATCAAAATATTTATATATACAAAAAAAATGTTTTTCATATACATAATAACTAATTAATATACCTAATTATATTTAAAAAATCTATAAACAAAAAAATAACATTCATCATTCTTAACCCAGAAAAATATAATCCTGTCTTTTGGATAGCTTTAGAGGACTCACTCCTATGCGATTCATTCCCTCCCATTTCTCAATTGAACATTTATATGTGATTCTTTCACTCCCATTTCTCAATTGAACATTTATTTTCTTGTTGCTAACATAGATTCATTCACTGTCACTTCTCATTTCAATTTTACATGTGTTTTTTTTGTTGCTAACATATTATTGGTATTTAATTGAACAATATCTTTGTACTGGTAAGACTAGATTAGTTTGATTTCATGGATTAGTATAATTTTCTGACTAAATTTGATTAAATATTTTAAAATATATGAGATTGATAAAGGAAATTGAGGCATCTTAATTGATAACATCATTTTAGTTAAGGTTAGTTTTGTTTGAGAGTGTAGGGTTCCTTATTAACAATTTTTCTAATTGTACTTTGTTTTAGGCGTAAAAATTGTTAAGTTATAGAATCGGTCATAAGATAATCTATCCATGCATAAATACAACCAATTTTGCGGCCAAGTCCATGACATCCATTAACTCCCTATCTAATGGATTTTCTCATTCTTCGTACCGTAGGAAGACCGAAGTCCATCGTGCACTTGGAATTTTTTCTTTATTAAATTCCATACTATGGTCCATGGAAACCATTCAACATCTCGCATTTGTCTGCAAGTGTCACCGTCTATTTTGTTGTGACCAATGGCTTAGTAGTGCATTGATAGAATAGGGTCCCGGCCTTATATTCCCCTTCTAGAATAGCTCTGGAAATATTCCAAAAAGATATTCTATGGAACTCTATAAAACACACAAACTTCACCCATATTCTCTTAAATTTTATAAGACATAGCCAGCTTAAACTCTGTAAAAGGAAAAATTCATCATCACTCAGTAGTTTCCATGGCTGAGGAGAAGATCAAGGTATGTAACTTAGCGTGGAAATTGAACATTCCCAAAGGCCCCATGGAGCATAATAGAGTGCTTGAGAAAACCATGTATGTATTAGGTGGTTGGAAATCCAGTTTTAATTCAGTGTGCAAGATGACTTGGAGGCTTGGAGTAGACGATCCAAGGAGAATTTTGCATTCTATAAAGGTCAAAATCGAACTTGTTCTGTTTTCCCTCTTCTAATTCATGAATCAATTGTTTTAAACAGCGACGTGGGGTATGACTGCATGGTCCATCATGACAGTCGTGGTTGTCTTCAAATTTACCGCAGGTAATAATAGGGTTTAACTTGTTTTTAATATTTCTAGAGTTGTTGAACTAGTGTAGGTTTTTAACTCATAATGCCCATACTTCATGCGGAATGCAATATTGTAGATGTTTTCTTATTTTATGTGCACCTGATGATACCCTGATCTCAAATCGATCTTTGCGAATGTTGTTTCTCCCTTCAGTTGATCAAAATAGTCATCAATCTATGACAATGGATACCTGTTCTTGATGGTCACCTTGTTCAGCTGCATGTAATCAATGAACAATCTGAGAGTACCATCCTTCTTATTTACAAACAACACTAGTGCACCCCATGGTGTTACATTTGGCCTTGTTTATCCCTTATCAACCACTTCCTTAAGCTCCAACTTCAATTCGAACAATTTGAGAGTTCTCATCCTGTAACTTGCTTTAGATGTTGGCGCTGCTCCTCGTACCAACTCAACAGAGAAACCCACTTCCCTATGAGGTGGTAACTATGAAATATTTGCAAGAAACACACCCTAAAACTATTGCAAAATAGGGTACCTCTTGAAGACTTCCTCATCCTCCACACCCTTCCCTTTGTCACTGGAAATATGCATTGCAAACATTACACACCCCTTCCTAGAACTACGCTTAGCTTGAATAGTTGTAACCATTCTCACTGATGTAGGATTCTTCTTTCCCTTCAAGATTCTCTTTTCACCATCATCATCCAGACACTTAATAGCCTTATCATAACAATCTATCTTCGTTTTGTGAGTAAATAACCAATCCATGCCCAAAAGCATATCATATGAACCCAAAGGAAGTGAATTTAGATCTGTTTATGTAGGTATACCATTAAGCTCAAATGCATAAGCTCTCACCCAATGGTGAACTCTTTTCTTGGTCCCTGTAGGAAATTGCTCCAACCAAGATTTAACATGCACTTCTTTACTCAAAAAAATTGACCGAATAGGTCAGGACTAATATAACTATAATTAGATACAGGATTAGTCAAAATGGAAATAAATTGATCACAAATCTTACCTTTCATCTCAATAACAGATGCCTAATGATTTCCTTGTCTGTTATCAAGTGCTGCATAAATATGGGGAATGCTCTTACCAACATCTCTAATCATCTATGCCTCCTGAGCATTGTAAATATGAGTTTTTCCACCATGGTACAATGGAAAATCCTTCTTTCGGTGGTCCTTTCCATAAATCCAACACTGCAGCAGTCCCCCATTGTTACCTTAATTATGTTGCTCTACAGTCCAAGACCCATGTCTTGTCTTAGTTTCATTAAACTTCTTGTAAGGAAACACATTTTCTTTCTCACCTACATTATGTGATCTCCCGTGATTCTTAGGCCTCTTTCCCTTAGTCTTTTCATTCCCCTTTCAATCACGCTTGAACTGAAGCTTGCGCTTTCACTGCTCATGACAATGTTTCAATTTCATGATGGCTTCCTCAAGTGAATGACGCTCATCAAATTCAATCTAGTCTCTTAATACTACTAGCAACCCATCGATGCACCTCTGAATCTTTGCCTTCGAATCCTTAAGTTAAGGCACGTACCTCAACAACTCCAAGCATCTACTTGTGTACTCATCATCTTTCATAGAACCCATCTTCAACTCATAAAATTACTTGGCCCTTTCATCGTAGTATCTTTGGATAGGTACTTCTTCTTGAAGAGTCTCTCAGAAACATCCCAAATTTGCTCCTATTCTCTAATGCTTATGACATTCTTCACATCTGTTATAGACATTTTTGGGAACTACAACCCCAATCAAACATGTCCATAAACCAAGGGCTCCTACGTCCCTAAACGTGTTGTTCCAACCCCTAAAAAATCAAGGTTAGCTGATTACATTATCTCCCAGAAGTTCTCCATGAAAAACTACTCAGAACTGGTCAAAACTCGACCATCTCACGTGCTCCATGGTCAAAGTGCGATGCATACCACCTAATGCATAGGGGAGATGTGATGCATACTGAAAAGTCCTTCTATAGGGTGCGATGGACGAGAATAGACAAGTGGCAGAGACATTTTGCGAGGTGGATGATCATGGAATCTTCCAAAAACTTCTCCTCTAACACTTGCCTCTCTGCATTCACCCAGGGATGAGTAAGAGATCATCAATATCCAAGTGGAATCAAGAACTATTAGAGAGAGGACACTAATCAAATCTAAAAAGCCGACTCACCTCTGTCTTTGTGAGTCTCCTTCTTTCCCCTCTTATCTACTTCTCATAAAGGAAAACGAAAGTGATTTTAGTTTGTTTGTTTCTAAGGTAGCTACCAGCCTTAGTGGCACTAGCAGCTCTGCATAGACACTAGATTTCTCGATAACAAAATGGCGACTCCACTGGGGAACAAATAGATTGTTTTTTTGTCTATATTTGTTTGCTTTATAAACTTACAGACGGAGCCTGAAGTCAAGCCAGCTAGCCTTCGAACTGCATTTGCTATGCAAGTGCAAAGTGGATCAATGTTGCTTCAGTCTATCTCTGGGTTTTGTTTATGAACTGAACCAATCGATTTAAAAACTCTCTAATTACCCTTATGGTGGCTCTAGTAACCTCCTTAGATCTACCCCTATGATTTATTTATTGATTATCACTTGCTCGGCCTAAATCCCTGAACTGTGCTGCAAACTGTGATCAAGACCTCGATCAAAAGTCTCACACTGTACCATCGCACCCTCTCTTCAAGGATATCATTATGCATCGCACATCCCATGTGCTGTAGGTGGGATGCATACTAGAATCCCTGTGTAGCAAGTGCGCTAATCAAAAAGGGCTAATTTTGCCTCCAGACTTTGGTTTTTCCACTCTTTTCAACTCTATTCAGGAGTTTTGTTGTCTGTAGTCAGTATACCTCTGTTCAAAACCCCCTTCCTTGCCATTACTCCACCTCCATTGTGCAACTAACTGTAAATGTTTTTATGTATTGTGATCCATTTTCAGTTCTCTTTTACAAAGAAGTAGCGTAATTGAACTGTCGTTTCTTGATTTGGAAGTGTCGCAAGTGTCGTTTTCAGTCATAGAAGAGAATCCAATTGTTCTTGGTAGTCAATTACACTGTTACTCTTGTATTTGATTTGAATTAGTATTTTTTCAAGTGTCGAAAGAAAGTTTTCCATTCCGAAACACAAAGTGTCGTCATTGTCTTCATTTTGTCTTGAAAAGAAGCTTGTTAGTAATGTCGCTTTGAAAAATAATTCAGATTTGCACTTAGCTTTCTTTCTATCATTCACACATTAAGGCTGAAAACAAATACATGCATGTGCATTTGCATTTAGACTGTTTGTTGGTTTGGTTTAGGACAGCGCATATAATGTGTGCTCTCTGCTCTATGTTGAAAGAATATCGTCTCTCTTTCTTTAGTATCTAGGATTTTCATTGCAAAAAGAAGATTAAACGATTGTTTATCATCTTAGATTGCATTTTAGGAATTGTATATCTACATCATGCAGTGAACCTGAAAGGAAAATTTCTTAAGTAATATCAACTGTAAAATAAATTTAATGAATCTAAAAATGCTTTGGAACCTACCGCACAACATTTAGAAGTCTAGGCTAGAGACGTATTCTGGCGTCGTAAAGCCTAGTAACTGTTGTTTTCATTGCTAGTTGTGTGATTCCTCCACTTTGAGACGACAAGTTCCAGTACGGACTTGTGCTCCCACGTACCCTTGAGTATATATTGGGAGACCACAATAGGCTATATCCTTTAGCCATAGGAAGCCGTGTCTGCCGCCCTATCAATCACTATGCATTGAACA
Source organism: Pinus tabuliformis (assembly GCA_031772625.1). NCBI lineage: Eukaryota > Viridiplantae > Streptophyta > Pinopsida > Pinales > Pinaceae > Pinus > Pinus tabuliformis. Next base: position 256,690,880 of record CM062805.1, read on the forward strand.
CATCATTCGGGAAGATTGACTGATGTACCATAAAAAGTATTCTGCAGTTTTGTGATTGGTTTGGTAATCCCTCTATCTAGATTTCCATAGTAGTCTCTTTCATTCCTTTTCAGACTCCTTAAAGGAAAAGGTCCATCTGAGCACTTGTCACTTTAGGCTCATTAAAAATCGAAGGCAACTACAGTCATCTTTTGTTTTTTCTGGACTCTTAAAAATTGAAAAAACAAGTTGTGTCAAAGCATCTAAAATTCATTTAATTCGGAATCATTTTCCCCTTTATTTTGAGTTGATCGAGTAATCCACAATCGTGGAAGAAAGTCAATCGAAATCGCTAGAAAATATTTTGGATAGACTAGATATGTCTAAACAACCGTCTACATCCAACACTGTGTCATCTGACGCAGCAGCTGCAGAGCCTCCTGCTGCTACTCCAACGATGTTCGTCGGTATACCATCTGTCCTGGCAAGTTATCAACAACAAGCTGGAGTCCAATCAAGGACTGTTTCGATGACATGGTCGGTTCCTATTTCTTCATTTGGATTATCATCTGGTATTTCTTATGTTGAAACTCAACAAATTGATCCAATGTGTCTTCAAAGTCCAATCTACCCTTTAAGTACTGGATTGCCACCATATGGAGGGCAGTATGCCTTTTCATTGTTCCCTCTCGGGGAACAACCATATGGGAGTTTACAGCAAAGTTCAGGTCAAACTGGAATTACATCCAGCGGTTGGGTACCAATACTACCTCAACAACCAAGGATTGTATATTCAATGCAACCAGTCCACCCTGTGTCGAATATTCCCACTATACCTGCTGTGGTGACTGCTTCGCAAGTATAAGCGTTACCTGTTATATGTCAACCCCAAGTTTCTCAGGTTGCAATACAACAGCTTCTTGTCTCAACGACTCAATCACAACCTCAGGTTAGTGCCTCCTTATCTGGAGCGACTCAGGCTCAAACAAGTACTATGACTCCTCATCTTGGTCAATCATCCAGTATTGGACAACAAAAAATGGTCCATCAACCATGGCTGGTTCAATCTCAACAACCGCCATTCCAGCAATCATATCAAGGACCTGATCAACAAGTCTTTGTAAGTAATGGGAAACCGCATTTCCAAAGCAGTTATCAACAACCATATTATAATGGTTATGCCCATCAACCTTATCAAAGTTACCAGCATCAAATACATTATGCTGGTATGCAAAGACCCACTGCTCAGGTGATTCCATCTTATCATGGGTATGCTTCGCCTAACCTGAATCAACAGTTGCCCTTTGTAGCAACTCTAAAATTACCAGATCTAAACCGCTGATGAATGATCCAATTGCTTACGCCCCTTGGTGGCCGGCGATTCCACATAAAGTTCCGTCAGATATTCCTAAACTTAATGGAAATCCGGGTGAAGGCCCGTCGAATCATGTGATGACCTTTCATCTGTGGTGTTCATCTAACACTTTAAAAGATGATTCGATTAGGCTTCGCCTTTTTTATCGAACGTTAACTGGTCCGGCAACAAAATGGTATATCGAATTGCCTAGAGCTTCATTCGATAACTTCAACACCCTAGCCACAACCTTTTTAACCCATTTTCAGTTACCAATAAGGTATGAAACAGGAACAGAGCTTCTTACCAATTTCAAATAGACGACGTCCACTCACATATCCAATCATATTCATGAGTGGCAACGTCATCGCAGAATGGTAAAAACATATGTTCCTAATCAGCTGCTACGTGAATGGTTTATTAAGTCATTATTACCTTCTATCATAGAAGATGTGGCAAAGGGAGGAGTCGTCACTGAGGAGCAAGTTATTTCTCATGCACAATATCTAGACTTGATCTATACTCAGTCTAGCACGCTCTATGATAAAATACCTGATGCTCCTAGACCGGAATTTTCCGTTCCACCCCCTCCTAAATCAAACAAAGACTCTCGTGCAGGCGATGGCGTGGTAGGTACGAAAAGCACGAAATCAATAAAGGATACATCTAAGAAATCCCATAAGATTTCTGATCAAAATGCAAATGAAGAACTTCTCACCTCGGAGGTAAATGCCATGTCGATCGACAAGGGCAAACAACTAAAGAAACCAGGGGGCAAGAAGAAAAAGAAAGGGATAAAAAGGAAGCAGGATGAGTCATCTCCTGAAAAACCTTCTACAAACCCTTCTGGGCAAAGGAAACCCCCTGCGGGGTGTCAGATATACGATGAGGATCATCGGACGAGAGATTGTCCACATAAAGCTGAAGTTAAGAAACTCTTTAAGAGTTCAAAAACCTCAGCAGTATTGACTGATCCGTTTCCAAACCCGGGAACCAAACCGGTTGCTAATCAAAATACTTCCCAATCCCAAGTGCTTATGTTGTCTATCTCAAAACAGCAAAATGATTCTTTGACAAGGAATAAAGATTATGGGAATCCACAGATGTCGAATAATAAGGCTAATGAACAACCTAGTAGTTCGACAACAAATTTGACAGATGTTGTGCCACCCATCATTCCTGAGCCAATGATAAAGCCGCCAAAGGGAGTAGTACATAAATCAACATTTAATCCTCGTGCCGAAGTAGCACAGAATTATAATATAGTAGAGGACCTAGCCCAGTCGTCGTCCGCTATGTCGACACTTGAGGTACCGCAAAATTGCCCCTCCCAAAAGCAGGATCTATTATCAGTGATAGGTGGGATTGACCCAATGGATTCCAATCTTGTATCCTTTAATCACAAAGGATATGACCCTCAGTTACCAGCTCAACTAGCTTTCCTTATTCAGGTGAAAGCCCTCAACAAAACTGTTCATCGAACAATTATTGATGAAGGGGGCATCTACATGTATTATGTCGATGAGTTGCTGGAAAAATTTAGGCTACCACCCTTGTCGCGATCGTCAACGATGTTAAAAGCATTTTATGGATGATCATACACTCCATACGGGATTTTAAGTAACTTGCAAGTTGAACTGGGGGACAAAACAGTAGAAATTGATGTTGAAGTAATCGACAGAAACCTTGATTACAACATCCTACTGGGAAGGCCCTGGATATATGCCATGGTCGCAGTTGTGTCGACCTACTTCAGGAAGATTGCATTTCCCTTCCAAGGAGGAATTACAATCATCAACCAACAAACATTTCTCCCCAACATTTCACAAGTTACGGGAAGCATTCCAATGATCCATGGAAATTCACTTCAAAATATTGCAGTAGGCCTCCTAAAAGACCCTGCCTTAATGGATACTTTTGCCCTACCGCCTTCGAGTAATCTGGCAGAAGTGGCCACAGTGGAAACTTACAATATGAAATCTTCTATATCTAATGGATTTGGAAAATTCCTAAACATTTTGTCAGCATGGATCATCGGCATTTTAGAAATATTGTAGCAATCAATTTTCTTGGCCTCGGGGGCAAACCAAAATCAACTCTCGTCGAGTGTTTGGATAGATAGGTCTAAGGAATATGGCACCTCTTCAGATCCTTGGTCGCCTGTACATTCTACAGACGAAGGAATCATTCAATCAATGATGATAGCAGAGGAACCATGGGAAGATTACCACCATTGCTCCCATCTTCCAGATTACCACGAAGATTATTCTAGCAACCATAATCATCCTTCAGTTTTTTATTTTCTATCAAATACTGTAAATACGATGGATTTCGAGGATGGTTCCTATCTCATGTCAACCTCGTTAAAAAATGAAACAAGGAGTCATTAGGATAGTTCTTTTACTGTGTCAACCTCAATAAAAAATGAAACGACTCCCTTTCCAAATCGAGTCTTTGATTACGATCTCGTAAAATCAAAGTCGAGTCTTTCGAATATCTTGAAGGTAAACCTTCATTACAACCACCGAGATGAATGCAATGAAGCTTGGGGGGCATGCACCTCGATTTGCGTTCTTATGTTGGGGACATGCAAACTTATCATGAGCAGTGTTACCGCAGGGTTCAATCTCATTAAAAAATAAACCTGCCACGAGCAGTGTTACCACAGGGTTCAAGCTCATTAAAAAATAAACCTACCTCGAGCAATTTTAACGCGGAATTCAAGCTCGTTAAAAGATAAACATAAGCAATGAGAAAATGTTTTCCCCAAATTTTAAGCTCATTCATTAAAAAATGAACCAATTTCCGATAAATAACCATCGTGAATTCATTATCATTAGCCTTTGAAGCCTTGGTCGTGTTCTCATCATCACCTCCACTATGTATTAGCTGATCATTCACCTCCATTTGATTGTTTACCTTTTTTGAGGAACAGATGCGAAGAGTGATCCTGTTAGCCATCCTTGTGACACTGCCGTGATTGGAAAATTCCAAACCTTACTTGGAATTAGTTGCTACTCGAATTTATCACTCGTTCCTCAAAAAATGAGTCTCATTTAAGCTCTTTTCATATGACTCATAAAATATGAAAAGATTGCCAAGTAATTGGCCTCTTCAGCTCGTTAAAGTGACCGGGAGTGCTATCCCTCCTCTAGATTTTAATCTTTTTGGACCTGAGGGATTATTACACAAAAATATCGAGCGCTTGTTTTGTTCGGCTCGATAAATTACCGAAAATTCATCCCTTTTGTATTATTTTATACTTTTTCGAACTTAAGGGATTATATGACGAAAAAGGATTGTTGGAGTTTTCTTTATGTCCCTTTTCAGACTCTCTAAAATTGAAAAGGACCGAGTTATCTTTGTCGTTAAACTCGTTAAAACCGAATAGCGACAAACTTGTCCATACAGACAAGAACGAGTTTCACTATTGCTAGGCTCATTAAAACATAGCGATGGGTTTGCCCGAAGGGAAAATTAAAGAACAAGAATATGTTATCCTCCTCAAGCTTGACAAAAATGAAGAGGTACTGGTCAGCAATGACTGGGGAAAAATTGGGAAGAAAACTTGAAGAAACTTTGTTGGTAGCAAGTCGCTCTTGAACATGACACTTTCACTCCGCATCCGAGTCAAGTTGGGTTGTTCCGTTCACCGGTCATATCACCATTGGTCCATCAAACCATCCATATCAATCCATCATGTCAATGTCGCTGATATGTTCAAGAGAAGTCGCTCAGAGAATTCACCTGTGTCTCATCCACTGCAATACATTTACGCTCCATTCTTTCATGACCGCCACCCTGAACCTTATGTCATCAGATCGTTTTCACCTCCATTAAAATCATTTGCTCCATTTCGTGTCATTGATGTGGGATTCACTAAGGCCCTCCTATGATGGATCGCTTCTTGTCGACATCAGCTCATTATCCAGGAAGTCGATCTAGGAACAACCCTTTCAGTACTTTGAAGCTTGCATGCCTCAATGGCAAGTTTCTCACTTCTGGCGATAGGTTTACCTCAATGGCCTTTGACCGAAAGATTTTTCATGGTTTTCGACGCCAAGTCCCTTATTCACACCACGTGAATTGTACTGTAGTACCTTGAGGGTCATCATCATCATCGGTGATTCCTCTCGTGCCTATTAACAACTTACATCATTGGCTGGTAATCAGGCGATGTCTTTCCATGTTCGACTCCAGAACATCTCTCACATGGATCGACTTATACTTTGAGTGAATCTCAAATGAGATTGAAGACCCCTGATCTAGTTTCATCCATCCGGGCTACGATATATATTCAGGAAAATAAAAACATCAAATGTACATCATTACTGCAAAGATAATCATCCAATCTGAGGGATGATGGCTCTACCCGAATCATCAGTCTACACACAGACGGTTGTCTGTCTTATGTACATGAAAATGAATTTATAAAGCTGAGCATGGGAATGCCCGCCTCAGCTACATCATGAAAATATTATGAAGATAATGTATTGTATTGTATCTTATTACAGGTCGCCTTCCAGCTCGAAAAAACTTCAGATCCTCATGATAAAGCATTTAACCCGACATCAAAAGATTAACGACCTCATGCTTTAGGGGGCAACTGTTATAGACATTTTTGGGCACTGCAACCCCAATCAAACATGTCCATAAACCAAGGGCTCCTAAGTCCCTAAAAGTGTTGTTCCAACCCCTAAAAGAATAAGGTCAGCTGATTACATCATCTCCCAGAAGTTCTCCATGAAAATCTACTCATAACTGGTCAAAACTGGACCATCTCACCTACTCCATGGTCAAAGTGCGATTCATCCCACCTAATGCACATAGGAGGTGCGATGCATACTGAAAAGTCATTCTATAGGGTGCGATGGACGAGAATAGACAAGTGGCAGAGACATTTTGCGAGGTGGATGATCATGGAATCTTCCAGAAACTTCTCCTGTGACACTTGCCTCTCTGCATTCACCCAGGGATGAGTAAGAGATCGTCAATCTCCAAGTGGAATCAAGAACTATTAGAGAGAGGACACTAATCAAATCTCAAAAGCTTACTCACCCCCCTTGCAAACATCTATATATGGATCCCTCATCCCAGAGATCCAGAGGCTGGAATTTTGTATCTTGTAAGGAAGTGCTGCTAGTTTCTTGGTGTAACATCATAGTGTTTGGTGATCTAAGCTTTTCATGAGGTGAAGAAGGGCTTTCTTGCTGAGAGGATGACGGTGGTTCAGAACAATTGGTTTTAATCCTCCTTGCTATTCTTGATTATTAATAAAGCTATTCAAGTTTTCCTCCACATTCTTGTATGATTGATGATATATGCATTTGTGTGGTCAATATATATCTGGTCCTATATTGTTTATGATGGTAGATGTGTGTTCTTGGATAGTGTTATGCTGCTTTGATTCTACAGGTGCTCTTTGAAGCTGGGTAGACGAGGAAGCGAGTGGCAAAAATCTATCAGAAGGGAGAGGAATCAAGCAAGGAGCCAAGCACAAGACAGAGGTTGGTCTCCTTCTTTCCCCTCTTATCTACTTCTCATAAAGGAAAACGAAAGTGGTTTTATTTTGTTTGTTTCTAAGGTAGCTACCAGCCTTAGTGGGACTAGCAACTCTGCATAGACACTAGATTTCCCGATAACAAAATGGCGACTCCACTGGGGACCAAATAGATTGTTTGTTTGTCTATATTTGTTTGCTCTTTAAACTTATAGACAGAGCCTGATGTCAAGCCAGCTAGCCTTCGAACTGCATTTGCTATGCAAGTGCAAAGTAGATCAATGCTGCTTCAGTCTATCTCCGAGTTTTTCTTATGAACTGAACAATCAATTTACAAACTCTCTAACTTCCCTTGTGGTGGCTCTAGTAACCTCCTTAGATCTACCCCTATGATTTATTTATTGATTATCACTTGCTCGGCCTACATCCCTGAACTGTGCTACAAACTGTGATCAAGACGTGGATCAAAAGTCTCACACTATACCATTGCACCCTCTCTTCAAGGATATCAGTATGCATCGCACTTCCTGTGTGTTGTAGGTGGGATGCATACTAGAATCTCTGTGTAGCAGGTGCGCTGATCAGAAAGGGCTAATTTTGCCTCCAGACTTTGGTTTTTTCACTCTTTTCAGCTCCATTCAGGAGTTTTGTTGTCTATAGTCAGTATACCTCTGTTGGAAACCCCCTTCCTTGCCATTATTCCACCTCCATTGTGCAAAGAACTGTAAATGTTTTTATGTATTGTGAGCCATTTTCAGTTCTCTTTTACAAAGAAGTAGCGTAATTGAACTATCGTTTCTTGATTTGGAAGTGTCGCAAGTGTCGTTTTCAGTCATAGAAGAGAATCTGATTGTTCTTGATAGTAAATTACACTATTACTCTTGTATTTCATTTGAATTAGTAGTTTTTCAAGTGTCGAAAGCAAGTTTTCCATTCCAAATCACAAAGTGTCATCATTGTCTTCATTTTGTCTTGAAAAGAAGCTTGTTAGTAATGTCGCTTTGAAAAATAATTCAGATTTGCACTTAGCTTTCTTTCTATCATTCACACATTAAGAAGGCTAAAAACAAATACATGCATGTGCATTTGCATTTAGACTGTTTGTTGGTTTGATTTAGGAGAGTGCATATAGTGTGTGCTCTCTGCTCTATGTTGAAAGAATATCGTCTCTCTTTCTTTAGTAGCTAGGATTTTCATTGCAAAAAGAAGATTAAACGATTGTTTATCATATTAGATTTCATTTTAGGAATTGTATATCTACATCACGCAGTGAACCTGAAAGGCAAAATTCTTAAGTAAGATCAACTGTAAAATAAATTTAATGAATCTAAATATGCTTTGGAACCTACCACACAACATTTAGAAGTCTAGGCTGAACCAAAACTCTCTTTTAGCCAATCACCCCATGCCATATTCCAAGTATGAATGTGGGATCTCATGGGATAAACCAAGACATAACTAAATAAGGACTCCAAATGTTAAACCACCTCCACCCTCAAGCTACCGTGATCTCACCCAAACTGATCTTGAGATCAAAAAACCAAAACAAGCTTGGATGCCTCAGAATTCCTTCACCATACGCAAAGGAATATTCTTATCTCCACCCACTTCTTGTGGGCTTCCTGGAGAAAACGATCTTCACCCCCAACCCTTGGGATTTTTCTGAGACCACCTTTACCAGATCTAAAACCTTTTGGAAATCCAAAGCTCAACTAAGAATGAATCCCATCACACCATGGTTATCCAAAAAATTGAAAGGCAAGGCTAAAACCACTATCAATCCAAGAAAAATCTATGTTAATGACAACAAATTAGTCAAATAATCAAATACATATACCATGCATTCACAACCTAACAAGGAAATCACACATGCAACCTGTTACCTGCAAAACCTTCCTACTGAAGTTGTTGATCCAACTTTCTCCTTACGCTCCCCTGCTTTCCCTTGCTTATCCTTATCCTTCCTTTGCTATTCCTTTTATTTCCTTCACTTCTTTGCTTGATCTCTCCTCTTGGAGCTCTCTCTCTCTCTCTCTCTCTCTCTCTCTCTCTCTCTCTCTAAAATTGATCCAATATAAAATTGACAAAAGTTGTGACTGATTTCTCTGATGCCTTTCTATCATTGATATCTCGTTTTTCTTCATTTTCATTCATTTTTCTCTAATTTCCCTTGCATGCATATTTTGTCTCTCTGCCTTCCTTTTCTCCTATTTTCCTTTATTTTCATAATTAAATGCCAACTATTGTCTCTTTTACTTTTCCAATTTTGATAGCCATTAATAAACCAAAAGTGATTCCCACTATGGTGTTTACCCAACATTCAACTTGGAGTACATGTCACATTTCCTTGGTTTTATTTTTTCCTTTAATATCATTTATTACATGAAACGTTAAACCAAGGTTGTTCCAAACATGCATTGTGACCTTATACTAATGAAAAAAACCATTTTGTAAATTTTTATCAATTCCTTATGAGCTTCTAATTAACTTCCTTAGATAATCTCTATTTTTGGTGATTTAATGACATTTTTGGTTGATCACCAATAGAGCTACTTATGCTATTTTTATGTGATAACATTGTTACCTTTGAAATATCCACCCAATGACTATACAAGTACATTTTCTATAATCCCATTTCTTTCATGCTATCCAACCCTTCACTTCAATATGCCATAAGACCTCATTTGTACATATAGTCATCAAATGAAGTATAATATGGATCTTTCATGGTCATCACCTTTTTCTTTGTTATACATATGCTTTTTTGATGCAGGAGCATCAAGACCATTTTTTCATTTCTAAATATTTGATAAAGGGGGTGTGACAATTTTAATATTTTATTAATTAATTTGTTATTAAAATAGGAGATAATTATGAGAAGTAAGGATTATGTAAATATTCTTTTAATAAATAAAAGGATATGAGAGAAATAGTTTAGGAGAAAATTTGGGATTAGGATTTCTATGTATGGGATTAGTTGAGGATTAGGTGGAGAGATATTTTGAGCGAATTAAATGCATTATTTGTGTGTAAATAGGAGTGGTTTTTGTGAATAAAAATAGACTTGAATAGTTGGAGTGTAAGAGTGATGGAGAGTAGGCTTGAACAACCAAGGCTGTAAGCCTCCGGCAAGTTTGTAGAAGGCCAATTGTTGAATATCTGGCCATGCACAAAGGGTTTTGAAATTGGTTGCATTTTTTTATACAATGACGAATTTGTTCTGGAATTTTGTGTGTGTTTCTAGTCGAATTGGTAGAAGGAGGTTAGAGTTCTTAAATTCAGTCATATGATAAGCTTTGTAGACAAGCTCTGCACATAAGTTAAGAATCGATATTAATGATGAATCTGAATGCTTTTATGTCGATTTGTAGTAAGGGCGCACTGTGAAATTGTGTTTATAGAACTGAACGAAATTACCTTGAAGGAAAGCTGTTAATTGAAAATCAAATGCAGAATTAAATGAAGCATGGCGCAGAGTTCTGTTTTGATGTTAAACGCAGAGTTCTGTCAATTGTAACAGATTTTTAATGACCGGACATTCTGTCCATTTGTAAACCAAACTATGATTGATTGAGATGCGGTGTGAAGAATTTGTGATTGAAATTAATTTGCAGTGAATTTGGAAGGTGATCTGTCATCTGAATGGGCAGAGGGATTTTATTTTATGTCAGCAAGGCTCGATCTCATGGCTAATTCCAGAGATATGATAAGTCGGAAAACACTCAGGTATTTGGTTTCTACGTGGACTTTTTCTAAAATTTCTCTTGCAAGTGGATTGGTAAATCCTTACGAATCAAATGAACGTTGTACAAATTGTTGATTTAAATCCTGCTTGCGCAATGATTGTTCCAATTGAGTCTACAAGTTTTATCTATTGGCGTATGCTGTCATTAGAATATTCTGGAATGAATGCATAAGTGTTAATTGAATGCTGTTGGTGGTGGCTCAAGTGTAAAAGGGCATAGGTTTATACACTGTGTAAATTCAAAAATAAATGAGATGCATTCTTAGAAACAGGGGAGCGCAATAACAAGATAGCAAATTGCTGTATTGGTAGTTCGATTGATGGCTAAGTACATAGCCCAATTGATCTGTTGAGATGTAGAACCAGAATTGGATCTGGTAATTGAGAATCGACTTAATAATTATATGAGGGATGCTTTAAAAGAAATCTGAACGTATGAATGGTGTGTCAGATATATTACAAACTGTAGTGTATGCGTATGTACAGTGTTGAAATCTGAGAGAGAGTGTTTCAAATTGTTAGGAAATGCTTGATTGATATTGATTTATTTATTAGCATTCGAATTTGAAGAGAAATTTCGGTTGGTTGCCATATCAGAAAACTATTTGCAGAAGTGTGTGAACAAAGTTGAACGCAAGGTGATAGAGGAATTCAACGTATGGCCGGTGTGTGAACATTTTCTGATGGATGGAACTTTGAATAAGGTGAGGCGCAGTGAATTGAAGATCAGTTACAATGATGTAGCAGGCACAGTAAAGATTGAAGAAAGCGCTGGTAATCGATACATATGTTGAGTTTAATGAATGCGTTGGAAAAATCGAGCTACAGTGATGAGAAGCGCGCAGTAAGGAGTTGAAGAGCAGAGTCATGGAAAGGGTAAGCCTGAAGAGAGGTAAGTTAAGTTGCCAGATTCGAGTTTTTAAAATCTGGTTTGAATTTGTAAGTTGAATTTTTAAAGAGGGAAGAATTGCATACAGTGAGGGCACACATAATATTGGACATCAATGATGTAAATGATTGGTTGGGAATTTAGATCAATGGGGTTTTTAAATGGGAAGATGCTTAAATTCGTGTTGAATGGTTTGCGGATTGGAATTATAAAAAGGAATTGTGATTGCAATGCATGTTTAATAAAAACAGAGTTTGAAGATCCTGGGTATTCTAGGCCCTAGCCTGCGTCATTTTGGTATCAGAGCCTGGCTCTATTGAAATTGAAGAATGTTTTCTGAATGAAGACAGAAGGTTTTGTTGAAAACTAAAGTGTGTTTTTTTTAATGTATGATGAATGATTGAAAGGAAGATCAGATTTTAAATCTGATATGCAGCATACACAATTGCAAGTGAATAGGATGGCAGAAGTGAAAGGAGAACAAGATCCTGTAAGATCTCAAAGGTGAGATGATTTTTTTGATTTGAAATTTGTAAATGCAGTTTATGGTTGCAGAGAAGATGATGCCAGTGAACTTGGCATTTAGCTAAAGGCTAGATAAGGAGGACAATTGAAGTGTCCTGAAGAATAAGGTGAGTTGAAGAGATAGCCCAGAGAGAGAGCAGAGGAAAGTGCTCAAAAGGTTCTAGAGACAGTGAACCAAGTACTTACCAAAAGTCTGAGTGAGGAGAGCTTGGTGAGGTAAGTGGCAGCAAGAGAGATTGTTCTGCAGAGGCTAGTGTAACTCATGATGAGTGAGAAACTCATGGAGAAGATGATCATGGAGGATCATAGAAGAGGTTTAGAGGAATGCCACAGAGATGAGATTACCGCAGAAGTTCGAGAAAGAGAGATTGCAGTAATGAAGGTACAATTGCAGGTACTAGAAGAATTGCTGCAAGAGCGGGAAAACCAGAATAGAGGATGGATCTTTCCACTGAAGGGAAAGAGAGTGATTTGGCGACAATTGCAGAGGAGGTTGAGGCAAATTGTGATTGCCTTGTTGAAAAAGGAACTTAGAGTTCTCGAGCCAGAGATGGAATTTGAAGATTCCACACACAGATTTGTTCAGAAGGATGTATTGGAGGAAGTAGTCAAGACTGAAAAGTCTTGTGGTTTTAAAACTAATGAGTTCTGTATGTTTGCAGGTACAGTACAGGGAGATGAGCAAGCTTTAGAGTTTGTTCAAGAAGAGTTGAATCTGAAGCAGGGAAAATTTTAAGAACCCCCCCTAAATTTACATGTATAATAAATGGGCGAATCTCTGAAAAATGGAAGGCGATTTGATCAATAATATGATATGTATATATAATTTTTTGGCGAATCTCTCACCAGGCATGGCGAATATTTTACTCAATTATAAAATCTTGTGTTTATTGAATACACAAATGAAATCATTGCATTTCTTTAAGATATCTTTTGAAGTCAAAATTACCGAAATTACATATCGATAACCTAGTGGGTGTAGGATAAAATTCACCCGTGCCATTTACAGAAAGCATGAGAAGAAACCTAATACTATATATAAAACCAAGATAAATTCAAATTCATCACTTCTAGGGACCTCGTAACCACCCTGCCAATACACAAATATGTTCTTGTTTGCAATTAGGAAAATTACCCAAATTACAATCTGTTTACTCCAGATATTTTGGAAAGTTATAGAAGGATGACTAGTGCAATCAATCCATTCCTTTTAGCTCTGGATTTTTTTTTTCAGTTTAAAACAGAAGCATACAAATATACTTGTCCAATGTCTATGCTTTAACCATTCACCTTAAGATGTTTTTACAATATAATTTCCTAAGTCTATTTAATATCTTCATTATCATAAAAACCAACCTATATCCATCTTAACTCCACATCTACCACTCTTAGGGGGATGAAATCTATTTATCCCTTTGAGCACTTGGTAGACCCAAAATTAAGATGGATCTAAGATGATAGAATTTCCCCTTTAAATAGTCTATGCTCACACGAATACCATGGTATTACCATGGGTCAATACCATGGGTTGTCATAAACCTGGAGCTTAAAAATTACTATTAGTAATTTATAAAAATTAATAAAATTAATAGTTGATTTTTATTTTATTTTTTATTTTAACGAAGCTAAAATGTTTAACATACATTAAATTACAACATTCATTTTTACTCTTGATCGGATCAAATATTTTTTCACTCTATGCTAGTTTTCATATCATGATATTTGATACCTCTCGGGGGTTAGTAGATCTAGAGTAAAGATGGATCTATGTTGGCTTAATCCCGCATTTAAATAGGCTACATTCCACGTGAATACCATGGGTCAATACCATGTGCCATTTTGATGAATACCATTGGTCAATACCATGTGCCATTTTTATGTTTATTAATACTAGTATTAGGGTTAATAATGTTTTTTTGCATGGTATTAATAACAATCTAGTCCATGGTATTTGTCCCTTAGTATTTTTCCCATAGGTTTCACCTAAATATAATGCATTTTTTTAGTGTTCGTAAATATAAGGTGACTTAGGGAGTAAATATAAAAAAATGTTTTATTTGTTGACCATACCTCTCGTTTATTTATATTTTTATTAATTTATCATACCTCTTTTACAAATATGGTATTTGGCCCATAAGATTCACTTAAATAAAACCTCTTTCTTGAGCCTTCATAAATAGAACGAGGATTATGGAATAAATATAAAAAGAGGTTTTATTTATTTATCATGCCTCTAGTTTATTTATATTTTTATTTATTTACCATACCTTTTGAGTAAGTATAAAAAGACGTTTTATTTACCATACCTCCACTTTACTTATATTTTTATTTGTTTACACCCTTGCATGTATATAAGGTGACTTATGGAGTAAATATTAAAAATGTTTTATTTATTTACCATACCTCTTATTTATTTATATTTTTATTAATTTACCATACCTCTTTTATAAATATGGTATTTGGGCCTTTGGCCAATAAGATTCACTTAAATAAAACCTATTCTTGAAAATGGGCAAATGGAAGGTTGTAACTCCTAATTTCAAGGCCTAAATTTTCCTTTTTTATCCTCTCCCTTAAAATAAGGTGGCCTATTTGAGGTGATTTGGAAAAATGTACTATGATACAAAATATTCACCCACTAAAAATTTAAAACCCCTCAATTTCGCCAAAGGGCAAACATTCGCCCCTAAAACTATCCTTGATCTGAAGGTTTTTCAGATCGATGATGAGATAGCAAGATCTCAGGAAGAAACGAAGACAAAGGAGTCTAATCAGAATGTTGATGCAGAGAGAGAAAGACCGGTTGATGATTGGTTAAGAGCTGGTGAAGGTATGGAAAATTGTGTAAAATTTTCGAGTTCTACTCCTAATGAATTGTTGAGTTGTATAGGAAACTAGATCTTTAGAGAAGAGAATTGGAGAGACAGAGGACTTATGTGCAGGATAATTTGCTGATGAAGCAAGGGAAGAGAGTTTTCATGAATGACAGTCATAAGAAGGAGAGACTAGTTAACAGTCTCATGGTGAATGCAAATCAGCATACTGATGTTCTGATACAGGAGTTGGGAAGAAACTCAAAGAAGCATACTCAAGTGTTGCCAGAGAAAGCTGAGGAGAAAGCCAGTGAAGATTTTCTGAGTCTTGAAGAAGACTTAGAATTGCAGATGACTAAATCAACAAGTAAGACCATTGGGTCTTTTGATTTTGATGCTGACAATTTGATTGTGTTTACAGGTAAGAAAGAAGACAGTCCATCATTTGGAATTGTCTTGGAAGGAGGAGAATAGTTGCAGAAAGAAGATGAGACAATCATGTCTCATAAACAGAGGCTTGTTACCATGGGTGACAAGAAAGAGTTGGCTTGTTTGTATAGCCAAGAGAAGACTGGTGTACGAAATTTTGGAGCTGCTACAATGTTAGAGGATGAAGCTACAGTGTTGGAAGAACTTGATTTGATTGCTAGAATCAATCAAGATGATGATGGACAATTACTGAAGATTGTCGAAGAGGAAGATGGAGGTTATGCTGGAGTTAATTTGCAACATGTTGATGAAATGCTGAAATGTTTGTTGGAGACATTTGAACCAGAGAAAGAAGTTGCAGATGAAATTGCAGGTGACGAGCAAAGGAATGTTGCAGAGGGACAGGAAGTTTGGGAGGTAGCAACATCCATAGTGACAGCTAGAGCAACATGTGGGGCGACATTTATGGTGACAGCTGAGGCAACACTGACAACAGTAACATCTATGGGGGCGCTGAAGCCTTATGGTTTTTATTCTAACAATTGTTTTGTGAATACAGGTTTTATTGAAGATGCTGGAGAAAGTCTGTTAGACAGAGAAATTGAACTGATGAGGCGGATGATGATGAAAGAATCCCGGAAGAGGCCAGCAGCAGTAAAACAAAGGAGAAGCAGCAAAAGAAAGACAACAAAAGATTGCGAAAGCATAGCCAGTGGAGCGATGCAACATAAAGTGTGGAAACCTGGAGAAGAATATCAGAAAGAAGCAGCGACAAGTAGAAAGTTACAACACAAGATATGGAATCAAGGCATACACAGATCTGAACACATGATCAGGCGATCATGTTTAATTTCAACGTTGGGAGTCTGATGCAGGAGCATCAAGACCATTTTTTCATTTGTAAATATGTGATAAAGGGGGGTGTGACAATTTTAATATTTTATTAATTAATTTGTTATTAAAATAGGAGATAATTATGAGAAGTGAGGATTATGTAAATATTCTTTTAATAAATAAAAGGATATGAGAGAAATAGTTTAGGAGCAAAGTTTGGGATTAGGATTTCTATGTATGGGATTAGTTGAGGATTAGGTGGAGAGATATTTTGAGTGAATTAAATGCATTATTTGTGTGTAAATAGGAGTGGTTTTTGTGAAGAAAAATAGACTTGAATAGTTGGAGTGTAAGAGTGATGGAGAGCAGGCTTGAACAGCCAAGGCTGTAAGCCTCTGGCAAGTTTGTAGAGGGCCAATTGTTGAATATCTGGCCATGCACAAAGGGTTTTGAAATTGATTGCATTTGTTTATACAATGAGGAATTTGTTCTGGAATTTTGTGTGTGTTTCTGGTCGAATTGGTAGAAGGAGGTTAGAGTTCTTAAATTTAGTCATATGATAAGCTTTATAGACAAGCTTTGCACATAAGTTAAGAATCGATATTCTTACGATGAATCTGAAAGCTTTTATGTCGATTTGTAGTAAGCTTGCACTGTGAAATTGTGTTTATAGAACTGAATGAAATTACCTTGAAGGAAAGATGTTAATTGAAAATCAAATGCAGAATTAAATGAAGCATGGCGCAGAGTTCTATTTTGATGTTAAACGCAGAGTTCTGTAAATTGTAACATATTTTTAATGACCGGGCATTCTGTCAATTTGTAAACCAAACTATGATTGATTGAGATGCAGTGTGAAGAATTTGTGATTAAAATTAATTTGCAGTGAATTTGGAAGGCGATCTGTGGTATTGCAGACGCAGGCAAGAAAACACCATGGTAATTTGAATGGGCAGAGGGATTTTATTTTATGTCAGTAAGGCTTGATCTCATGGCTAATTCCAGAGATATGATAAGTCGGAAAACGCTCAGGTATTTGGTTTCTACGTGGATTTTTTCTAAAATTTCTCTTGCAAGTGGATTGGTAAATCCTTACGAATCAAATGAACGTTGTACAAATTGTTGATTTAAATCCTGCTTGCGCAATGATTGTTCCAATTGAGTCTACAAGTTTTATCTATTGGCATATGCTTTCATTAGAATATTCCAGAATGAATGCATAAGTGTTAATTGAACACTATTGGTGGTGGCTCAAGTGTAAAAGGGAGTAGGTTTATACACTGTGTAAATTCAGAAATAAATGACATGCGTTCTTAGAAACAGGGGAGCGCAATAACAAGATAGCAAATTGCTGTATTGGTAGTTCGATTAATGGCTAAGTACATAGCCCAATCAATCTGTTGAGATGTAGAACCATAATTGAATCTGGTAATTGAGAATTGACTTAATAATTGTATGAGGGATGCTTTAAAAGAAATCTCAACGTATGAATGGTGTGTCATATATATTACAAACTGTAGTGTATGGGTATGTACAACGTTGAAATCTGAGAGAGAGTGTTTCAAATTGTTAGGAAATGCTTGATTGATATTGATTTATTTATTAGCATTCGACTTTGAAGAGAAATTTCGATTGGTTGCCATATCAGAAAACTATTTGCAGAAGTGTGTGAACAAAGTTGAACGCAAGGTGATAGAGGAATTCAACATATGGCAGCGGTGTGAACATTTTCTGATGGATGGAACTTTGAATAAGGTGAGGTGTAGTGAATTGAAGATCAGTTGCAATGATGTAGCGGGCACAGTAAATATTGAAGAAAGTGTTGGCAATCGATACATATGTTGAGTTTAATGAATGCGTTGGAAAAATCGAGCTACAGTGATGAGAAGTGCGCAGTAAGGATTTGAAGAGCAGAATCATGGAAAGGGTAAGCCTGAAGAGAGGTAAGTTAAGTTGCGAGGTTTGAGTTTTTAAAATCTGGTTTGAATTTGTAAGTTGAATTTTTAAAGAGGGAAGAATTGCATACAGTGAGGGCGCACATAATATTGGACATCAATGATGTAAATGATTGGTTGCGAATTTAGATCAATGGGGTTTTTTAATGGGAAGATGCTTAAATCTGAGTTGAATGGTTTGCAGATTGGAATTATAAAAAGGAATTGTGATTGCAATGCATGTTTAATAAAAACAGAGTCTGAACATCCTGGGTATTGCAGGCCGTAACTTGCGTCATTTTTGGTTCCTAGCCATTATGTAGAAATTGTGTTATTTCTTCTAATTCATTAGGGATATTTTCCTCTTTAAATAAATCATGTGACATTTGAATGTTAGACATTAAACCCAGTAATTGTTCATTTAACCTAAATTGTCAAGAAAGGATTTGGGTTAACATATTCTTTCTACAAGATTGTTTTAAAATCAAGCTCTAAGAACAATAGTGACCTTCTATATTCCCTTCGTGGACACATATGCGACACATATGTTATTTGACAAAATACTTCAAAGTTTGAGAATATGTATAAAATGGTAGAATTTTTTTAAAAAGAAAATATACAAATTTTTATAATAAAATAACATATACATCATTCAAATAGGACTTTTGACTTTTCCATATATATTGATTTCTCTCAGCTTTGTTCATTCACTAAATTGCATAAAATTTTGAATGGTTGATTTTCTTCCATTTAATTTAACATTGCTCTAAGGATTAATGCATTCATATGGATGTGAAATAGCTCTAGAAAAGAAAAGTGATATGCGAAATTTGTTTAAAAAGTGGTTACAAAGTTAATATTAAAAAAAAACTTAATAAATATACTTATTAAGTTTTCAGTTTTTTTTTTCCAAAATAATATCATTAATTAATTACCAATTAACATTATAAAAACTTTCTTATATTGAATAATCAACTCGTTAGATGTTTTTGATCATTAATATTAATAAATGAATATAATATTCAAATTCATTATGCATAATCAAATCATGGAAATAAATTTACATCAAATAACTTATTATTTCTTAAAATAACTTTAATACATTATTTAAAAGACATTATAATTTTTTTTAAGTAAATGAACTCATTTTATAAACAAGTGAACATTATTTTATCATGATTATTCTTATGTTATTATTTTAATTTAGTTAATGCTCGTGAATTTGGTCTTAATATATTTAATGCTTTGAAAATTTGGATTAAAAAATAAATAATTCTATAGTCAAATAACTTATTATTTCTTAAAATAGCTTTAATACATTATTTAAAAGACATTATAATTTTTTTTAAGTAAATTAACTCATTTTATAAACAAGTGAGCATTATTTTATCATGATTATTCTTATGTTATTATTTTAATTTAGTTAATGCTTGAGAATTTGGTCTTAATATATTTAATGCTTTGAAAATTTGGATTAAAAAAGAAATAATTCTATAGTCAATAAATATTTTTATGGTAAATATTTTTGTTATTGATTAAACTAGTTAATACTTATTTTAGTTAATGTTTCAATAATAAGAATTTGGTAGTAATTTATTTTATGTTTTGAAAATTTAAATTAAAAAGAAAATAATTCCCTAGTTTATAAAGAAAAATATTAAATAACTTAAAATTTTAGTACATGGTAATCCAATTACTATGTGCAATATGTCATATAGTATTTCACTATCAAAATATTTATATACACAAAAAAATCATAAATTCATGTATATGAAATGAATTAAGAATTTAATATATGATAATCTAATTACTATGTGCAATATTTCATTTAGTATTCCATTATCAAAATATTTATATATACAGAAAGATATTTTCCATATACACATACACAACAACTAGTTAATATACATAATTATATTTAAAAAATCCATAAACAAAAAAAATAACATTCATCATTCTTAACCCCAAAAAATATAAGCCAGTATTTGTAACTAACTTGTTTAGCCCATTAAAGTACCCACACATTCTTGACACATTCTTGGCTTTTGGATAGCTTTTGGGGACTCACTACTATGGGATTCATTCACTCTAGTTTCTCAATTGAACATGTATTTTCTTGTTACTAACAGAGATTCCTTCACTATCACTTCTCAATTGAACATGTGTTTTTTTGTTGCTAACATATTCTCTATATTTGATTGAACAATATCTTTGTAATTGTAGGACTAGATTAGTTTGACTTCATAGATTAGTGTAATTTTCATGTCATTTGTTAGATCATTAAATTAGATTAAATGTTTTAATATATAAGATTGATGTTAGATGATTAAATTTGATTAAATATTTTAACATATAAGAGATCGATAAAGGAAATTGAGGCATCTTAATTATGATCATTTTAGTTAAGGTTAGTTTTGTTTAAGAAGGTAGTGTTGTTTATTAATAAAAAAAAATTTATTGTAATTTGTTTTAGGGTAAAAATTGTTAAGTTATAGAATCAGTCATAAGGTAATCTATCCATGCATAAATACAACCAACTTGTTTTCTGACCCAACTCCATGACATCCATTAAGCCCATATCAAATGGAATTTCTAATTCTTCGTACCGTAAGAAGACCAAACTCCATAGGAAGACCAAAGTCCATCATGCGCATGGAATTTTTCCTTTATTAAATTCCATACTATGGTCCATGGAAATTCCATACTATGGTCCATGGAAACCATTCAACGTCCAGCATTTGTCTGCAAGTGTCGCCGTAGTTTGTTGAGACCAATGGCTTAATAGTGCATTCGCACAATAGGGTGCTGGTCTTATATTCCCCTTCTAGAATATTCCCCTTCCAAAAAGATATTCTATGGAACTCTATAAAACGCACACACTTCACCCATATTCTCTAAAATTCTAGAAGACATAGCCAGCTTAATCTCTGCGAGAGGAAAATTCATCATTGCTCAGCGGTTTCCATGGCTGAGGCGAAGGTCAAGGTATGTAACCTAGAGTGGAAATTGAACATTCCCAAAGGCCCCATGGGGCATAATAGAGTGCTTGAGAAAACCCTACATATATTAGGCGGCTGGCAATCCAGTTTTAATGCAATGTGCAAGATGACTTGGAAGCTTGGAGCAGACGATCCAAGGAGAATTTTGCATTCTATAAAGGTCGGAATCGCACTTGTTCTGGTTTCCCTCTTCTATTTCATGAATCCATTGTTTGACACAGTGACGTGGGGTATGACCGTGTGGTCCATCATGACGGTGGTGGTTGTCTTCGAATTTACTGCAGGTAATATGGTTTAACTTGTTTGTAATATTTCGCGAAGTTCATGGGGATGGTATGTTGTTTTTTTCTCGAGCGCGAATTGGGGCGTGGGGATGGTATGTTGTTTTTTGTTTTTTTCTCTCCGTAGAGGATTTTGGAAATGATATGTTTGTCTTCTATTTATTTAGTACCAGATTCCAGATTGATACAGTAAATCACATTAAAAAAACTTATTTTTAAAAATGTAAAAATATTTTTAATATGAGATAGTATGAGATGTTTCGAAAATTGATAATCTAAAATTTAAAATAAATACTAAAAAAAACTTTCTATGTCTATAGAATTTCTAATTTCCAATCTAAAATTCTGATCCAAGTTATCTTTCGCTTAGAAATGTATTAAAAAATTATATGAGTAATTTGTATCTTAACCATAGAAAATTAATTTGCACCTGAAAGAAGAAATTTAATAACAAAGTTCTTCCACTCTCCTGCCTCAATCCGTACCTCGATCCGCGTGACCACTTTTCTCCCCCAGCCCGGCAAACTTGGGTTCTTTTATAAAAGCGTTGGCGGACTTACCAACCAGTCGGTTGGCGCAATGGTAATAATAGGAATTACTAGGGGAGGAGTCGGGCGGCCGCCTCCGTCCCAAAATATGCATCTGTTTGTTTTAAAATATAGTGATTTGTGGTTTGATGGTAAGTTATATGAGTCAAATCTTGGAAGATCGAAGTTCAAATTTTATTGAGTACAATGATCTGTTGTGGTGGTTGCTAGATGGTCGGATTCCCTGTTGATTATGCTCCCTAAAATCATAGAAACATAATATACCCGATTTGTAAGTGGTTGATTATGCTGTTGATATTATAGTGACAGCTATGAGATTTAACCCCGGATCTCCCATTAATTAAACTTGACAATTACCAATTCATCATGTAATTAAAAAAAATACAACCGCACGTTTTATTTTTAACCGAATCTTCGTCGACGGCATGTTTTTTTATTTAAACATTGTTTTGAAACAGCGGCGACTCTTGTGGCTCATTTCCGGCGGAATTGTGGCTTATATCTGGCGGAGATATCGGCGGGCGGATTGCTTTGAACGGCGGCAGTTTTGGTTGTTGCAACGGCAGACATGGATTGCCCAATTGTGTATCCCTTACCCGTGACGGCTTTCCATACTCCAGCGGCGTGTAAGGCGGTGTGAGCTGGCTGTTGGCGGCCGTTTAATGCTGCGGTGTATTACCATATTTGCCGCGGGCCCGTGGCGGAAGGTTACGTTTTGCTGGTGTATGGTGACGTGAGGCAACGGGATTGGTGGCGCGCGCCTCACCCAAAACCTCAGTAGTGTTGTTGCTACATGTGGTGGAGTGACGGCCGGTGGTGGGCGCCGGAGTTGGCAGCCCGCGCCCAACCATGCCTATATATATATATTAAACACTGCGGTGGGGTGGCGGTGTCACGACCGTCCACCCCCAATGTATCATATTTGTTATATCAGGTGGAAAGCCGGCCCGGGTAGTGCCCCGTCAGCTTGTTAAATTTTTTTTTGTTATTGGTATTTTTTTTTTTTACATAACAACTTGAATATTTTTAAACTACCCATTTTTAAGGCGGAAGGAGACATTTTAACTAGGCCACAAATTCGCCCGGAAGCCCGCCCAGGTTGGACAGAATCTGGGCCCGGTTTGGGCGAAATTTTATCTCCTTTAAGTCAACTAGATAGGCAAGTCAACTCAAAACTTTGACTGCGTCTATCCCCTTCATCCAGATTGGAGCCCCGTTCATACAGTTGGAATCAAGGCGACAAAACCCTGTTCATACCGTTGGAATCAAGGCTTGCCTTTCTACCACTTTGAATTTTAAGCCTTTTTCATTCCCATGATTTATTGAGATCCACCTGGATCAAGTTCAAAGTGAATACTCATTCCCATGATTTATTGAGATCCACCTGGATCAAGTTCAAAGGGAATACTCTTGTGATTATCAAGAACTAGGGAAAAAAACTTTCTTAGGATGAGAAAATGTTGAGAGTCTAAAGGTTTTAGGTTTTGATACATTCCATAATAAAATCTAATTTCCATCGTAATTGGCTTCCCTTCCGATACAGCCCTGTCCATAAATCATGTAAACTTCAACTCTTTATATTCCTCATACAAACCAACTTATTATTACACTTCATGGATACGAATGTTATCATTCATATTTCAACTTAACATGGGAAAAAGAACAATTTGATGTTTGTTGTGACAGGAGCGACCTTATCCAAGGGACTAAACAGAATTTTCGCAACATTGTTTGGGGGACTATTGGCTGTAGGGACAAACTACGTTGCAGTTCATGTTGGACACAACTCCGAACCAATTGTAATTGGCGCTGCTGTGTTTTTAATAAGTACACTGGAAGTGTTGGATGTCTATGCATAGATCTTTCCTAAACTCTTACATTAATCGTGATTAAGCCCGTCCGGAATTTGTTCGGTCTAACTGCAAGTGCAGCAGCGACATTTGCACGGTTTCTTCCCAAAATCAAGGCCAGATATGATTATGGAGTTCTCATATTCGTTCTCAGCTTCAGTTTCATGGCCATTTCTGGATATCGTGTCGACAACTTGTTTGAGGTTTCCTATAAACGGCTGGGTACCATAATCGTTGGATGCATCCTATGCATGCTCATTAGTTTACTAATCATTCCTATTTGGGCCGGAGAAGATCTTCACAGATTGATTATCCGAAATCTGGAAGGGCTGGCGAAATCTTTGGAAGGTATGCAAATATCTTATAAAAGGAGGTGCAGTTTGATGCTATCACATCATAGATGCTGTCACAACTGTAATGGAAAAGTAGGTTTTATCAGATTTAATTGTAGATTTTGAAAATGTTCAACTCACTGTTCTTTGAAAATGTTAAACTTTCTTTTCTTCATCAAATTTTAAAATATTCTCAAAACTTTTGACAGTTATGATCCCAACGATCTTCCTTTCCTACGATCTTCCTTTCATCAAATTTTAAAATATTCTCAAAAGTTTTGACAGTTATGATCCCAACGATCTTCCTTTCCTACGATCTTCCTTTCTTACGGTTAATAATTTAATTTTATTATGATGCAGCGTGCATGATAGAATATTTCAAGCAATAATGTTGAGGTCACTGACAAGTACAGTAATGTTTGCAAGGGCTGCAAATCCATATTAAATTCAAAGGCTAATGAAGAATCCTTAGTACGTATGATTACTCCCTGGGCCAAATATTTATGGATATGCAATGTAATTGGGTATTTGTGTAGCTGAACTTAAGAATATTTCAAATTTTAAGACTCGTTCATTTAATTTTAAATATTTTAAAAATCTTTGTTATTGTTTTACATACTTCAAAGATTTATAATCAATATAAAAATGATCCTTTATCCACCGTTAAAAAACTCCTTTATATAACTTCTCACTGTGAAGTTGTTTCTGTTTCTTAACAGACAACTTCACATCCCTTCGTTCTCTCCCTCTCCCAGCACCGTTTGTAGGTGTCTTCTTAGTCATAGATGTTTCAACCACAGGCAGAAACTGAGAATAATGCTGACCATCCTGAAAATATCTCAGTTAAACTGATGCCTCAATCCATGCAAAGAAATAAGACATTGGAGAAAACAGTAAGCATGCATTGACTATTTCTTTGATAAAGGGAATGTGACCAACATAATTTAGAAAGGTAGATAAGATAAAGAAAAGATAATTTTATTAATGTCTAGTAAATGACCAAAATAAAGGTCAATGGGACAAGAAGAAACAATTAGTGATACCATTTGTAGGGTGCCCTAAATTGCTCCGAAAACACAAAGACAAAATAACATGACCTAAGAAAACATGAAATATATGTTACACCCAAGAGTGCAAGAAAATATCAATAAATCTGTAAGAACGGATGAAGTGGAAGAAGGTGAGGTAGAGTGGTATCCAACAAGAAGGAGGTCAGGTAGAGTGGTATCCAACAATTCAACTACGGAGAGGGACTTGATGCACCATTTAATGATGTCAGTTGGGGAGGGACCTGGGTTGGTAGGACCTAGCTAGATGATCCTATGAGGCATCACGGAAACATGACCAAATCTTCCCCTAAAAGTCAATTCCAATGAAAGGAATCTCATGATGCGACTCTAGTTCAGGCTGGGTATCAATACAATTTGTGAACTACGTAGAGAACAAGCATGATAAGCTCTGGTGTGAAAGGCCAAATCAGCTTTGGGATGAGATGCCATGAGAGGTCTTACAGACCTGGTGTTAGTTTGTAAAGGTAAAACAGGACTCACCCTTAAGAATATGGTCAAGTTGATCTTCAATGGAGCTTCCCTTAAGGGAGTCTGGGAAATTCTGGAAGAGAAGGAATGCAAAGAGACGGGGAATATTTTACTTCTACTATACAGGTTTAGGGGAAACTCCGATAATGTAACTGAAGTAGAAGAATGATCAAGGGGTTAAAACTAGCCCTTGAAAGAGGTTTTACCACCCTAGAAGTGCAAGGGAACTATGGAAGAATCTATGTGTCCCCGAGTTTTGGGAATGGGAAATGACAGGAAACAAGTCTCCAGAAATGGGTATGATAAGCATCCAAAAGTATTGGAAACTTTGGTGTAGTCGAAACTGTAGGAAATTGGGAAACACTAGAAAATAGTTTTCAGAAACAGGGCCAACATTTTTCAAGCAATGTCTACCTAAAACCTCTGCTATAGTGCTCTTCTTTTAACCTGTCTACTACTCTCTCTTGAAAATTGGAACTAAGAAGAGGTTTTTAACTTTTTCCATGTCAAATGACCTTTATCTTACATGTATGGTTACACTCTCGCAACACTCTTAGTAGTTTAGTGTTGGGGTCTTTTTTTGTTTTTTCCTCATTTTGGAGCTTTCAAAAAATTGAAAAGTTGCTGGAAATAGCTAGTCGTTTCAGAAAACTTGGAAATTTCACTAGATGTTTCCTAAAACTATTGAAAACCATCAAAAACTACTGAGCATCTTTCAGGTACTACTAAGTACTAACAGTTTCCAGTGATTGGGAAGTTTTGGAAACCATCAACAGTTTCTCGAAAACAATTCACTAGCAATAATCATGAAAGCATAAGAGAAAGTGTTTTTGATGCATTGAAGGTTGGATGGAATCATTGAGGAAGCTCACAAAATTAAGAATAGTTTCACATCAATAAAATTTACCCATTTCCCATGTTACAAGAAGAGGGCAATTGATTGGTTGGCTAATAAAGGGATAACCTTAGTCTAAAAGAAAGGAAGTCCCAACTCCTTCCTCCATGGTGAGAATGCTAGTCTAATGGAGGGAATATAATTTATTATTGATGACAAGCCAGATCAATATAATGATTAAATATTACACATCCCCTCAAAATTCTAAATAACATTATTACCGAGCATCTTTCCATGCTTTTGTTCATCAAAAAAATGTAGGGATTGACTTGGTACCTTGCTTTAACAAGAAGTGTGTACAAAGATTCTCATTGTTCTATTTCAACTCTGCCTTGCAACGCTCTGTCTTCATATTCCTCCTCTTAACATATCCATCCCCGGTTTTTTTCTTCGCCTTAGAGAAGTGGTAGAGTACACGGATGAGCCCTAGCTAGAGTCATTGGTTCCAAAGAAATAAAATGAATTTATTTTAATTAATTGAAAAATATAACTCACCAACTCAAGTCAGCACTCAATATTGACCTCTCATTTTAAAGGGAATTTTATTTTCATGTATATAAGAGACTCGGTCACTTCACTCTATTTTAAACAAGGGGCGAATTGAAAAAATTGAAAATATCTAGATATATATGATTGATTTTAGCCCCGAACTACAATTCATACCACTTAGTGGAGATTGAAAAAGTGAAGGACTTGAAGTTTCGTAAAGGAGTTTTTTGCGTGTATTGAAATAAACCAAAGTGATGTGATGAATGAGGAGCAACCCAAAGAGCAATTCACTCTTGTCTATGTTCAGTTGGCTTGACCAAGAACCAATAAAAAGGACCAAAAAGCATTTATAGTTTAGTTAAAAACCAATTAGGATGGCTTAGGAAGTATAGTAAAGCAAGGAGGAGGAAACGATATTTACATTTTTTTTCTCTTTGGCCCTACGAGCAAGACACTAAGCACATTGATTGCACCATCATACCTCCTAATATACATGTTTCAATTTCCAAACTAATAGCGATAGTTAGCAACTATATGTTTAACCATTTGTTTGTTAAATATTATATATAGCTTAGCTTTTTATGTGACCTTCATGATTTATATATTGTACTCTATAACCACTTTATAAGAACTTTGAAGCTGTTTCACATCATTCTTGTTAGATTGAGTGCCTTATGTTCAAAAAACATGAAAATAACATATCACTTAGTATGTTTCTAGCTTGCTACAGCAAAATAATGTCCTTTTCAAAATTGTCACAAGTTGGTACTTGGGTTAGTTATATGAACCATTTTTGAATGTTTTTTAATTTGGATTTTAGTGGTTGTAACATTTTACTTTGTTATAGTAAAATATATTGCATGTTTTTACTTGTCTATGTTATTTATTTATTCTTAATTTTTAAATTATTTTTAAGGAGATGATTAAGATCCTCTTTCATGCAACCATATATTATAATCAACCACCTATTATTGATTGTTTATTACAAACAATCAACTGTTATTAGTCTAGCTCTGTTGATAGTCTATTACTAGCAACCCCTTGTTACTGGGACATAATAGGCCACAACTCACTATTCAAAAAAGACACTCTACTTTCCTTATACAACATATACACCTTGTATTCCTTTTGGTGTTTCCTTCCTCCACTTCGGGTTTTCAAAATTGGAACCTGTCCTTTAGCACCAATTTCATTTCCAAGACTGCATATCCTTCTGCATGTATTTCAAGTGTTTATATATATATATATATATATATATATATATATATATATATATATATATATATATGTATATATATTCGAAAGGTCAAAAAACCTTGAAACATTATCAATGTGCCCTTGCACCTTTTGGTGAAAATTCTAGTAACTTAATATTTGTTGAATGTTCTTTTCTTCCGATTCTAAAGATCCACTTACACACTTATATAGTTACTATAAATGTAGTTTTCAAGTTTGCCATAACTCTTCACATAATTCTTTAAAGTGTGCTAGCTCAATGGAAGAGCACATGCCTTATAAGTAGGAGGTTGGTGGTTCGATTCCACTATGCACTAACATGAATTAATCAATGATTTTGTAGTTTATTTTTAATTAAATGTTTTTTTATATCGATTTATTTCAATGGTGAGATATTTTTGGATTCATTCTTTTATATTGTCTCTTGAGAGACAATAGCTAGTATTAAAGACATATTGTCTCTAATCCGAGTGTTGTCTCTATAGAGACAAAAATGAAATTGTCTCAAGAGAGACAATAATGAATTTGTCTCCTAAGAGACAATAATGCTTGTGTTATATATTGTCTTTATAAAGACAATTTTTTAAGACAATTATTTTTAGACACCCACTTAAAGACAATACACAAGTTTTTTTTTTGTTTGTCTCATGTTAAGACAATTTACCCAAAAATTGTCTCAAATATTGTCTTAAAACCCTCCTTTATGTAGTAGTGTATGTTTGTGCTCCAAAAAACAATAATAAAATGTTTTAACTATTAGAAACCTTTCATTATCCATAAGATACAATCCCTTCATATACATCTATAAACACATACATACATTGAATTATTTCTATTATTAATATTTTTCTAAATGTTACATGTTTGTGTATATACACACATATTGAATTATTTCTGTTATTAATATTTTTTTAAATGTTGCATGTTATCTCCATATTAAGCATTTAATTAATTTCTCTGAACTTTGTTCTCTCCCAACTTTAATCAATTGAAATTATGTGATAATTTTTTTTGAGGAGATTAAGTATTTTTATTATTTAAAATATATTTTTAAATATATAAATAGATTTAACATCCTCAAAAAATTCTTAGAACATTTGAAATATGCAAATCCCAAACTTTTTTAAAAGAAAATATATTACTTTTTATAATAAAAAACATATATATCTTTCAAATAGGCTTTTTGATTTTTCCATATATTAATTTCCTCAGCTTTTTTCTCTCACTAAATTGCAGAAAAATTTGAATGGTTGATTTTCTTTTCTCATTAATTCAACATTGCTCCTACATTAAGAATTAATGCATTCATATGGATGTCAAATAAGCCATGAAAAGAAAATTGATATGTGAAATTTGTTTTAAAAAATTGTTGCAAATTTAACATAATAAAAAAAAATTCCCAATAATTATGCTTATTAAATTTTAATTTTTTTCTTTCCAAAATAATATCACTAATTAATTACCAATTGACATTCTAAAGACTTTCTTATACTGAATAATCAAATTGTAAACTTCTTTGATCATTAATATTCATATTAATATTAATAAATAAATATAATATTCCAATTCATTATACTCCATCAAATCATTGAAATAAATTTACATCAAATAACATATTAATTCTTACCATTTTTAAAAGACGTTATAAAATTCTTTAAAGTAAATAAACTCAATTTATAAACGAGTGAACATTATTTTATCATGACTATTTTTATGTCATTATTTTAATTCAGTTAATGCTCGAGAATTTGGAGAAATAATTTTATAGTCAATAATTTTTTATCATATTTTTTTTTGTTGATTAAACTAGTTAATGTTTACTTTAGTTAATGTTTCAATAAGAATTTAGTACTAATTTATTTTATGTTTTGAAAATTTAAATTAAAAAATATAATTTTATAGCATAAAAAAAATTGATATTATAATTATATAAAATATTAAATGAATTAAAATTTAATATATGATAATCCAATTACCATGTGTAATATCTTATATAGTATTTTATTATCAAAATATTTATATATATAAAAAATATTTTTTATATATATAACAATTAATTAATAAACATAACCCACAGTGTTTTGGATTGATGGTGAATGGATGTACTATTAAGACACTCCTTGCGATAGGTCACTCGTTCAAATCCCTTATGAGTGCTTACCTACCAAAAAAAACTAATTAATATACATAATTATATTTAAAAAATTTATAAACAAAAAAATAACATTCATCATTCTTAACCCAGAAAAATATAAACCACTCTCTTGGATAGCTTTCCAGGACTCACTCCTATGTGATTCATTCACTCCCATTTCTCAATTGAACAATTATTCTCTTGTTGCTAACATAGATTCATTCACTGTCACTTCTCATTTCAATTGTACATGTGTTTTTTTTTGTTGCTAACATATTATTGGTATTTAATTGAACAATATCTTTGTATTGGTAAGACTAGATTAGTTTGATTTAATGGATTAGTATAATTTTTTTACTAAATTTGATTAAATATTTTAGAATATATGAGATTGATGTTAGATAACTCAATTTGATTAAATATTTTAAAATATATGAGATTGATAAAGGAAATTAAGACATCTATATTGATATCATCATTACAGTTAAGGTTAGTTTCATTTGAGAGTGTAGGATTCGTTATTAACAATTTTTTTATTGTAATTTCTTTTAGGCGTAAAAATTGTTAAGTTATAGAATCGGTCATAAGATAATCTATCCATGCATAAATACAACCAATTTTGTGGCCAACTCCATGACATCAATTAAGTCCCTATCTAATCGATTTTCTCATTCTTCGTACCGTAGGAAGACTGGAGTCCATCGTGCACTTGGAATTTTTTCTTTATTAAATTCCATACTATGGTCCATGGAAACCATTCAATGTCCCGCAATTGTCTGCAAGTATCACCATCTAGTTTGTTGTGACCAATGGCTTAATAGTGCATTGATAGAATAGGGTCGCGAGCTTATATTCCCCTTCTAGAATAGATATGGAATTCTTGCAAAAAGATATTCTATGGACCTCTATGAAACACACCAACTTCACCCATATTCTCTGAAATTTTATAAGACATAGCCAGCTTAAACTCTGTAAGAGGAAAAATTCATCATCACTCAGTAATTTCCATGGTTGAGGCAAAGGTCAAGGTATGTAACTTAGAGTGGAAATTGAACATTCCCAAAGGCCCCATGGAACATAATAGAGTGCTTGAGAAAACCCTGCATGTATTAGGCGACTGGCAATCCAGTTTTAATTCAGTGTGCAAGATGACTTGGAGGCTTGGAGTAGACAATCCAAGGAGAATTTTCCATTCTATAAAGGTCAGAAGTGGACTTATTGTAGTTTCCCTCTTCTATTTCATGAATCCATTGTTTGAAACAGTGATGTGTGGTATGACTGTGTGGTTCGTCATGACGGTGGTGGTTGTCTTCGAATTTACTGCAGGTAAGGATAGGGTTTAACTTGTTTTTAATATTTCTAGAGTTGTTGAGCCAGTGTAGGTTTTTAACTCATAATGCCCATACTTCATGCAGAATGAAATCTTGTAGATGTATTCTTCTTTTATGTGCACCTGATGATATCCCGATCTCAAATCAATCTTTTTGAATGTTGTTTCTCCCTTCAGTTGATCAAACTAGTCATCAATCTACGACAATGGATACCTGTTCTTGATGGTCACCTTGTTCAACTGCATGTAATCAATGAAAAATCTGAGAGTACCATCCTTATTATTTACAAACAACACTAGTGCACCCCAAGGAGATGCAGTTGTCCTTATGTATCCCTTATCAACCAATTCCTTAAGCTCAAACTTCAATTCAACCAATTTGAGAGTTCTCATCCTGTAAGGTGCTTTAGATGTTGGCGCTGCTCTTCGTACCAACTCAATAGAGAAACCCACTTCCCTATGAGGTGGTAACTATGAAATATTTTCACGAAACGCATCCTAAAACTATTGCAAAATAACGTACCTCTTCAGGACTTCCCCATCCTCCACATCCTTCCCATTGTCACTGGAAATATGCACTGCAAATAATACAAACCCCTTCCTACAACTGCGCTTAGCTTGAATAGTTGTAACCATCTTAACTGATGTAGGATTCTTCTTTCCCTCTGATATTCTCTTTTCACCATCATCATCCAGACACTTAATAGCCTTCTCATAACAATCTATCTTGGTCTTGTGAGTAAATAACCAATCCATGCCCAAAATCATATCATATGAACCCAAAGGAAGCGCATTTAGATGTGTTTATGTAGGTATACCATTAAGCTCAAATGCATAAGCTCTCGCCCAATGGTGAACTCTTATCTTGGTCCCTGTAGGAAATTGCTCCAACCAAGATTTAACATGTACTTCTTTACTCAAACGAAACTTGTCGACTAGGTTAGGACTAATATAACTATAATTAGATATAGGATCAATCAAAATGGAAATAAATCGATCGCAAAGCTTACCTTTCATCTCAATAATAGATGCCTAATGATCTCCTTTCCTGTTATCAAGTGCTGCATAAATATGGGGAACGCTCTTATCAACATCCCTAATCATCTATGCCTCCTGAGCATTGTAAATATGAGTTTCTCCACCATGGTATAGTGGACAATCCTTCTTTCGATGGTCCTTTCCATAAATCCAACACTGCAACAGTCCCCCATCGTTGCTCTACAGTCTGAGACCCATGTCCTGTCTCAGTTGCATTAACCTTCTTGTAAGGAAACACATTTTCTTTCTCACCTACATTATGTGATCTCCTGTGAATCTTAGGCCTCTTTCCCTTAGTCTTCTCATTCCCCTTCCAATCACGCTTGAACTGAAGCTTGTGCTTTCACTGCTCATGACAATGGTTCAATTTCATGATGGCTTCCTCAAGTGAATGAGACTCATCAAATTCAATCTAGTCTCTTAATACTACTGGCAACCCACTGATGCACCTTTGAATCTTTGCCTTTGAAACCTTAAGATAAGGCACATACCTCAACAACTCCAAGCATCTACTTGTGTACTCATTATTTTCATAGAACCCATCTTCAACTCATAAAATTGTTTGGCACTTTCATCATAGTATCTTTGGATAGGTACTTATTCTTGAAGAGTCTCTCAAACGCATCCCAAATTAGCTCATGTTCTCTAATGCTTCTGACATTCTTCACATCTACCCACGAAATATCTACTTTCCCTTTGGGATTGAAGGTTGTTATCTTGGCTTTCATATTTTCTAAATATTCCTGCAATTTGAAGAACTTCTTCATCCCAAGCAACCATGCTTCTGCATCTTTTGATTTCATCATCTCCCCATCACAATTAGGAGGCTTGACTTTATTTAACTCTTTTGGAAAATACTCATTCTTCCTATGTTGTTGGCAAGGATGATGATGCCCCATTAGTCTTCTCCTCTCGCCTATACCCATGATTCAACCCCATATGTCCATGCTTCTACAAATATGAAAGGATTTGAAGGATGACTGCATTAACATCTGCCTAGATATCCTGAGCTTTGGCAAGCCTTTCCTATTCCTTAATCAACCTGTTATTGTCTACCTTGCAACCTGTGATCTCTAACCTTAGACTTCTTAGTGTATCTGCCAGATCCAGAGAATACTCTTGTCCTTGCTACACACTTGACCTTTTCCATTCCATAGAATTCACATCATGCCTGTAAGGGGGGTCATGTGAATTGTAGTCCACCATTATACTCTTCTCCTTGCTACACACTTGACCTTTTCCATTCCATAGAATTCACATCATGCCTGTAAGGGGGGTCATGTGAATTGTAGTCCACCATTATGCTCTTCATTTTTGACCTTCTCTCCCCTACAAACATGCCATGCTAGATAAACCAAATAGAACATAATCAAAATTATATGTTAATGTATTTTAGTGGAGGTTATCTTGTTTGCACAAATCAATCCATATTAACATCGGATAGACCTATAATGACACCAACATATCAACATCATGATTAATAACACAAAACTTCAATAATAACCACATGCATGATAACCATAACCATCACACAAAAATATGCATTTAGCCCATCCAGTCCAAGTGTTTGAACCTAGAAATTCTGATACCACCTTGTAACCACCACTCCCACATTTACCCGCTTTTACAAGCTCTCTAGGGTAAACATGAGTTGAGTGTCATTATGATATGGCCCAATCCAAGTTCCAGCTATGGAAATGGACTTGACAAATAAAAAACTCTATGTTGCCTCTCAAGAGAACTAGATCATCCAATTGTCAGTTTAGAACCTCTAATGATTAAATCCTGAGCTGGAACTTATATTTCACAAGCTAAACACTCCAACCTCACCATTAACACACTACTCATGTGGTTATGACGCTGCAACCACACCATAAGCATGATTTCATGCAGTTATGACCCAAATTCTTCATTTTTATCTTAGCGGTTGTGAGATCTATGCCATTTTTCAGGATATCTTCTATAACACTTCCTAGAATTGCTTATGACTTTCCATCAACATAACGAAGATGATAATAATTCCAATCATTCAAACCTTTATCAATATCTTGAGCTCAACGTACCTAATACATCATAGACATTTCGTCAAATATATGATAAACATAGAAGCTAAATGTCATGAATGCATATTTGATCATAAACCTCTCAACTTCATTAGAGAATCATCAAGAAGGTCCAATTCCCTCTCAAGTAGTTGTAGCAACACTTGTTATCACATGCATTCATCAACCATTCAATAATGTATGAAATCATGAATAAGAGCCATAGTAAGAGCACATCATATATCCATTCATATAACTAGCATATAACCAAAATAGAAACCATGCCAATGTAGCCATAAAATCACATAATAAACAATACACGTGCTCGTTAATCACAATATACAAAATAACTCATATTAACATATATAGAAACCAACAAAGTCAGGGACATCCATGTACCACTCAACCATAGATTGGGTTGAACCAAATCTCTCTTTTAGCCAATCACCCCGTGCCATATTCCAAGTATGAATGTGGGATCTCATGGGATAAACCAAGACATAACTAAATAGAGACTCCAAATGTTAAACCACCTCCACCCTCAAGCTACTGTGATCTCACCCAAACTGATTTTGGGATGAGAAAACCAAAACAAGCTTGGATGCCTTAGAATTCCTTCACCATACCCAAAGGAATATTCTTATCTCCACCCACTTGTTGTGGGCTTCCCAGAGAAAACCATCTTGACCCCCAACCCTTGGGATTTTTCTAAGACCACCTCAACCAGATTCAAAACCTTTCGGAAATCCAAATCTCAACCAAGAATGAATCCCATCACACCATGGCTATCCAAGAAATGGAAAGGCAAGGCTAAAACCACTACCAATCCAAGAAAAATATATGCCAATGACAACAAATTAGTCAAATAATCAAATACATGTACCATGCATTCACAACCTAACAAAGAAATCACACATGCAACCTGTTACCTGCAAAACCTTCCTGCTGAAGTTGTTGATCCAACATTCTCCTTACGCTCCCTTGCTTTCCCTTGCTTATCCTTTTCCTTCCTTTGCTATTCCTTTTATTTCCTTTACTTGTTTGTTCCCTCTCTCCTCTTGGAGCTCTCTCTCTCTCTCTCTCTCTCTCTCTCTCTCTCTCTAAAATTGATCCAAGATAAAACTCACAAATGTCGTGACTGATTTCTCTGATGCCTTTCTATCGTTGATATCTCATTTTCTTCATTTTTATTCATTTTTCTCTAATTTCCCTTGCATGAATATTTTGTCTCTCTGCCTTACTTTTCTCCTATTTTCCTTTATTTTCATAATTAAATTCCAACTATTGTCTCTATAACTTTGCCAATTTCGATAGCCATTAATAAATTAGAAGTGATTCCTACTATGGTGTTTACCCAATATTCAACTTGGAATACGTGTCACATGACTTTGGTTTTATTTTTTCCTTTAATATCCTTTATTTCATGAAACGTTAACCCAAGGTTGTTCCAAACATGCAATGTGACCTTATACTGATGAAAAAAACAATTTTGTAATTTTTTATCAATTGCTTATGAGCTTCTAATTAACTTCCTTAGGTAATCTCTTTTTTGGCTGATTTAATGACATTTTCGGTTAATCACCAATAGAGCTACTTATGCTATTTTTATGTGATAATAGTTACCTTTTAAATATCCACCCAATGATTGTACACGTACATTTTCTATAATCCCATTTCTTTCATTCTATCCAACCCTTCACTTCAATATGCCATATGACCTCATTTGTACATATAGTCATCAAATGAAGTATAATATGGATCTTTCATGGTCATCACCTTTCTCTTTCTTATACATATGCTTTTTGGTCCCTAGCCATTATGTAGAAATTATGTTATTTCTTCTAATTCATTAGGGATATTTTCCTCTTTAAATAAATCATGTGACATTTGAATGTTTGACATTAAAGCCACTAATTGTTCATTTAACCTCAATTGTCAAGAAAGGATTTGGGCTAACATATTTTTTCTACAAGATTGTTTTAAAATCAAACTCTAAGAACAATAGTGACCTTCTATATTCCCTTCCAGGACACATATGTTATTTGACAAAAAACTTCAAAGTTTGAGAATATCTATTAAATGGTAGATTTTTTTAAAAAGAAAATATATGAATTTTTATAATAAAATAACATGTAGATCATTCAAATAGGATTTTTTATTTTTCCATATATATTAATTTCTCTCAGCTTTGTTCATTCACTAAATTGCATAAAATTTTGAATGGTTGATTTTCTTTTCTCTTTAATTTAACATTGCTCAAGGATTAATGGATTCATATGGATGTGAAATAGCTCTAGAAAAGAAAAGTGATATATGAAATTTGTTTAAAAAGTGGTTACAAAGTTAATATTAAAAAAAAAAAAAAACTCAATAAATATACTTACTAAGTTTTAATTTTTTTTTTTTTCCAAAATAATATCACTAATATTAAACATTTTTTATCATTAATATTAATAAATGAATATAATATTCAAATACATTATACACAATCAAATCATTGAAATAAATTTCCATCAAATAACTTATTACTTCTTAAAATAGCTTTAATACATTATTTAAAACACATTATAATTTTTTTTTAAAGTAAATGAACTCATTTTATAAACAAGTGAACATTATTTTAGCATGATTATTCTTATGTCATTATTTTAATTTAGTTAATGCTCGAGAATTTGGTCTTAATATATTTAATGCTTTGGAAATTTGGATTAAAAGAGAAATAATTCTATACTCAATAATTTTTTTTTATGATAAATATTTTTGTTATTGATTAAACTAGTTAATACATACTTTAGTTGATGTTTTGAAAATTTAAATTAAAAATAAAATAATTCCCTAGTTTATAAAGAAAAATTGATATCATAATTATTTAAAATATTAAATAAATTAAAATTTTAGTACATGGTAATCCAATTACTATGTACAATATGTCATATGGTATCTCACTATCAAAATATTTATATACACAAAAAATTATATATTCATGTATATGAAATGAATTAAGAATTTAATATATCATAATCTAATTACCATGTGCAATATTTCATATAGTATTCCATTATCAAAATATTTATATATGCAAAAAGATATTTTCCATATACACATATACACAACTACCAGTTAACGTACATAATTATATTTAAAAAATCCATAAGAAAAAAAATAACACTCATCATCCTTAACCCCAAAAAATAAAATCTAGTATCTGTAACTAACTTGTTTAGCCCATAGAAGTACCCACACATTCTTGACACATTCTTGGCTTTTGGATAGCTTTTTGGGACTCACTACGATGGGATTCATTCACTCCCATTTCTCAATTGAACGTGTATTTTCTTGTTGCTAACAAAGATTCCTTCACTATCACTTCTCAATTGAACATGTGTTTTCTTGTTGCTAACATATTATCTGTATTTGATTGAACAATATCTTTGTAGTTGTAAGACTAGATTAGTTTGACTTCATAGATTAGTGTAATTTTCATGTCATTTGTTAAATAATTAAATTAGATTAAATGTTTTAATATATAAGATTGATGTTAGATGATTAAATTTCATTAAATATTTTAACATACAAGAGATTGATAAAGGAAATTGAGGCATCTTATTTATCATCATTTTAGTTAAGGTTAGTTTTATTTGAGAAGGTAGTGTTGTTTATTAATAAAATAATTTTATGTAATATGTTTTATGGTAAAAGTTGTTAAGTTATAGAATGAGTCGTAAGGTAACCTATCGATGCATAAATACAACCAATTTGTTTTCTGGCCCAACTCCACGACATCCATTAAGTCCCTATAAAATGGATTTTCTAATTCTTCATAGCATAGGAACCAAAGTCCCTAGGAATATCGAAGCCCATTGTGTGCATGGAATTTTTCCTTTATTAAATTCCATACTATGGTCCATGGAAACCATTCAACGTCCAATTCCCTCTCATGTAGTTGTAGCAACACTTGTTATCACATGCATTCATCAACCATTCAATAACGTATGAAATCACGAATAAGAGCCATAGTAAGAGCACATCATATATCCCTGCATATAACTAGCACACAACCAAAATAGAAACCATGCCAGTGTAGCCATAAAATCACATAATAAACAGTAGACGCGCTCGTTAATCACAATATAGAAAATAACTCATATTAACATATATAGAAACCAACAAAGTCAGGGACTTCCACGTACCACTCGACCATAGATTGGGCTGAACCAAATCTCCCTTTTAGCCTATCACCCCATGCCATATTCCAAGTATGAATGTGGGATCTCATGGAATAAACCAAGACATAACTAAATAGAGACTCCAAATGTTAAACCACCTCCACCCTCAAGCTACTGTGATCTCACCCAAACTGGTTTTGGGATGAGAAAACCAAAACAAGCTTGGATGCGTCAGAATTCCTTCACCATACCAAAAGGAATATTCTTATCTCCACCCACTTGTCGTGGGCTTCCGAGAGAAAACCATCTTCACCCGCAACCCTTGGGATTTTTCTGAGACCACCTTAACCAAATCCAAAACCTTTCGAAAATCCAAAGCTCAACGAAGAAAGAATCCCATCACACCATGGCTATCCAGGAAATGGAAAGGCAAATCTAAAACCACTATCAATCCAAGAAAAATCTATGCCAATGACAACAAATTAGTAAAATAATCAAATACATGTACCATGCATTTACAACCTAACATAGCCAACTTAAAAATTCATCATCGCTCAGCGGTTTCCATGGCTGAGGCGAAGGTCAAGGTATGTAACCTAGAGTGGAAATTGAACATTCCCAAAAGCCCCATGGAGCATAATAGAGTGCTTGAGAAAACCCTACATGTATTAGGCGGTTGGCAATCCAGTTTTAATTCAATGTGCAAGATGACTTTGAGACTTGGAGCAGACGATCCAAGGAGAATTTTGCATTCTATAAAGGTCAGAATCGCACTTGTTCTTGTTTCCCTCTTCTATTTGATGAATCCATTGTTTGAAACAATGACATGGGGTATGACTGTGTGGTCGGTCATGACAGTGGTGGTTGTCTTCGAATTTAATATAAGTAACATGGTTTAAGTTGTTTGTAATATTTCGCGTA
Organism: Pinus tabuliformis; assembly: GCA_031772625.1. Lineage (NCBI taxonomy): Eukaryota > Viridiplantae > Streptophyta > Pinopsida > Pinales > Pinaceae > Pinus > Pinus tabuliformis. The sequence goes on from CM062805.1 coordinate 256,730,681, forward strand.
GTTAATGGGGATGGTATGTTGTCCTTGTCTCCAGCAGGAATTGGGGTGGGGATCGTATGTTTTGTTTTGTTTTGTATTTTTTTTATTTCTTTTCTCTAGAGGATTTTGGAAATGATAGGTTTGTCTTCAATTTATTTAGTACGAGATTGATACAGTAAATCATATTAAAAAGACTTATTTTTAGAAATGTAAAAATATTTCTAATGTTGGATGGTGTGAGATGTTTAGAAAATTTTTAATCTAAAATTGAAAATAAATACTCCAAAAAACCTTTCTATCTCTATAGAATTTCTATTTTAAAGTTCTGATCCAGGTTATATTTTGCTTAAAAATGTATTAAAGAATTACCTGAGTAATTTGTAACTTAACCATAGAGAATTAATGTGCACATGAGAGAAGAAAAAAAACACACTTTTCTCCCCGAGCCTGGCAAACTTGGATTCTTTTATAAAAACGTGTGCGGACTTACCAACCATTCGGTTGGCGCAATGGTAATAATAGGAATTATTAGGGGAGGGTGTTGAAATTATAATTTCAACTGCACATTTATTGCAATGCATTTAATTCAGAAAACCACGATGGATTTCCCCGCACCAACTTTCAAGCTGAGTGGTATTTGTCAAGAGGGCTCCGATCACCCCAACTTGCTACCACGCGTCCAGTGTACTTTTCCAAAACCGCCCATCCCCCGAAACGTAAAGTTCATGCAAATGGGGCCTCCGGGGAATTGATGGTAGCCGTTCAATTAAATCAATGGTTTCGTATAGGTCTACACTAGGAGCAATTTAATACTTGCGTGAAGTTTTGTTTGACCACCGACTAGTCAGGAAAGTAATTAATGGAATTTACTATGGGTCGGCAAGAGTTGGTAAAATTTTTAATTTTATTGTTTTTTTTACCACGAAAGTATGGGCAAAAGTCAAACGTATATGTAATGTTTCATTTTTATTAATTTTTATTGTCTACGGGAGTATGGTCAAAAGTAGTATGTATTTTTTTTGTTATTCATTGTAAGTGTGAAGAAACGCATAGCAGTACAAAGAAGAAGTAAAAAAAAAAAAAAAGGGAAACATGTGCAGCGCGTAAATGGTGGAAATTTTGCACAGCAGTGCAAAACCAAAAGAATAAAAACTCGCTGCAGCGAATGAAATTTAGGGATTCTTTTTACAGGAGTTTTCAGTTGTTCGTTGAAACGAATGTGAATGCGTAGTAGCGCAAATGTAATTTTTTTATTGAATATGCAATGTGAAAGACCGGCAGCTTGAATGTAAAGAAAAATTTCACGCAAGAGTGAATGTAAAGAAAAATTTTACACAACAGTGTAAATTTTTTTTAATGGAGGCAGAGTAATTTTGTTTTTGGTGGAAGTTTTTGGTGAATCCCTCTGAGAGAGAGGATGAAATATGTAACAGGTAGTATTTATCAATGAATATAAAGTTTTTTATGGGTGTGAAAAATATATGTTCTCAGAAAACAATTTAGCTTCCCTGTGTTAAAGATCCTAAGGGGAAAACAAAGCATTGTTCTTTGTTCTTTTGTGTTTGAAATTACAAGAAATTTCCAACATGGTATCAGAGCAGATCCAGGCTCTTTGAAGGTGTCAAAGAAGCTGAAGGAAGGATTTTTTTTGCTGCAACAACCTCTCTAGCAGAGTGAAGTCTTAGGCAAAAGAATCCAAGGTATTTCTCAAAGTTTTTTTTGTGTAGCTGTTGAAGACAGTCAGTGTTTTTAAATACACAGTCAAATATTTGAAGCATAACTGAGAATGCAAGGAATGGCCAGCACAAGAACTAGCACGGGTATGTTTAATACTCAGCTCCCACGGTTTAATGAAAAAAACTATGACTATTGGGCAATAACCATGAGAGCCCTGTTTGCCTCACAAGATTTATGGGAACTTGTTGAAGATGGGTTTGAAGAACCAGGAGATGAAGATGAGTTTAATAGGTTAACTCAGGTAGGAAAAGATCTGTTGAAGAGCAACAGGAAGAAGGATTCAAAAGCCCTCATATTTTTGTATCAAGCAGTGCATGAGAGTGTGTTTCCAAGGATAGCAACAGCCAAGACATCCAAAGAAGCATGGCAGACTCTTAAGACAGCCTATCAAGGCATGGAGAAAGTGAAGACAATAAAACTACAATTTCTGAGGAGAGATTTTGAGAATCTGTGCATGAAGGAGTCAGACAATATTGACTCATTCTTCACACATGTAATTGGTCTGGTCACACAGATAAGGTCTCATGGAGAAACTCTTGAAGAAAGGAGGATTGTGGAGAAAATATTGAGGGTCCTACCCCCAATGTTCGATGTGATTGTCACCACCATAGAGGAGACAAAGGATCTCACAAACTTTTCAGCTGATGAAATTCATGCATCACTAATAACACATGAGCAGAGGTTGAGTAGAAATGAAAACTCATATCTAGAGCAAGCCTTCAAGACCCAGATGTCCTTTGGAAGAGGAAGAGGTCAAGGCAGAGGAAACAAGAGAGGAAGAGGCAGAAGCCAAAATAGAGGTGGAAGAAACAATCCAGCAAATGCTCAAGGAAGAGGCAGCAATCCAAATCAGAACCAAGGCCAAGGCAGTAGTCAACAAAGTGGAAAACGTCATGCTGAAGGACAAAGGTATGAAAAATCCATTGTCCAATGTTATAATTGTAAAAAATATGGGCATTATGCCAATGAATGTAGCAAGAAGTAGCATGATATGAGTAATAGATAAAGTGCAAATATCACTAGAGAAAATATCAGCCAAGATAATGTGCTTTTAGCTTGTAACATGGCTAAAACAAACAGTGATGATATATGGTTTCTAGACTCCGGTTGCAACAACCATATGATAGGGAACATAGCCTTGTTTTCCGCTTTAGATCAGAATGTGAAATCACAAGTCACACTTGGGACTGATAGTAAAATTTCTGTTATGGGAAAAGGAGAAGTAAAAATATTTACAAAGAAAGGTGAAAAGAAAACCATAGCAGATGTCTATTATGTTCCTGGAATGAAGTGTAACCTCTTAAGTATTGAACAACTTGTTCAAAAGGGTTACAATGTTTTCTTTGAGAATGATGTATGCACCATCATGGATAGAGCACCCAGCAAACGATGCATTGCTGAAGTAAAGATGACGAGGAACAGGATGTTCCCTCTCAGAATAAGGGCAAATTTGAAAAACAAAGAAGTAATTGTAGCAGTTACCCAAGAGGCTTTCCAAAGCATACCAAAGGATGAAAATTGGTTGTGGCACTTGAGATTTGGACATCTCAACTTTGGAGATCTTAACTTGTTGAGTAGAAAATGAATGGTAAGAGGATTACCATTGATAGAGAAACTGGACAGCCTTTGTGAAGGCTGCATATTGGGGAAACAACACAGAGAAAGTTTTCCATCAGGGAAAAGCATAAGGGCAAAGGCACCCTTAGAGATTGTCCACTCAAATTTGTGTGGACCGATGCGAACTCCATCATTAACAGGCAACCAATATTTTCTAACATTCATTGATGATTTTACCAGAAAGACTTGGGTTTATTTTCTAAAGAACAAAAGTGAAGTGTTTGAAAAATTTCGCAATTTCAAAGCACTTGTAGAAAACCAAAGCAGGTTGCATATCAAAGTTCTAAGAACTGATAGAGGAGGTGAGTATATCTCCAAGGAATTCCTACGGTTTTTTAGAGAAAATGGAATTCATAAGCAATTTACAACTAGGTACACCCCGTAGCAAAATGGAGTAGCTGAAAGGAAGAATAGGACAATCATGGATATGGCGAGGAGCATGTTAAAGGCAAAGCATTTGCCAAATGATTATTGGGCTGAAGCTGTACACTATGTAGTATATATTTTGAATCGGTGTCCTACAAAAGCAGTGATGAACAAAGTGTTGGAAGAACCATGGATTGGGAGAAAGCAAGGTGTCACCCACATGAAAGCATTTGCCAAATGATTATTGTGGGAGAAAGCATTTGCCAAATGATTATTGTGCTGAAGCTGTACACTATGTAGTATATATTTAGAATTGGTGTCCTACAAAAGCAGTGATGAACAAAGTGCCGGAAGAAACATGGATTCGGAGAAAGCAAGGTGTCACCCACATGAAAGTTTTTGGATGTGTGGCCTATGCACACATTCTAGATTAGCTAAGGAGGAAGTTGGACAGCAAAGGGGAGAAATGTATTTTCATTGGATACAGTGAGGAATCCAAAGCTCACAGGTTGTATATCCCATCTACCAAGAAGATTTTTGTGAGCAGAGATGTTCAGTTCATTGAGGAGGAAGCTTGGGATGGAAGCATAGAGAAAATAGTGAATGTTAAAAACTGTTTGTCTCATGATGAAAATGATGAGGAGATGGCTGAAATACATCCCCAAACAGCAGCGCTAACACAAGGGCAACAAGAGACACCCTTGAGGAGAAATGAAAGTGCTTCTCCAAGCACATCACAAGGAGGAAATTCAAGTTCTTCTTCAAACACTTTTTCACCAAATGAAAGAGGTAAGAAATTCAGAAACTTAAGTGACATTTATGATGAAGGTATGAATTCCTTGTTTGCTTTATATTGTCATGTTTATGACCCTATTCATTTCGAAGATGCAATTAACGATAGGAAATGGATAGAAGCTATGGATGAGGAGATTAATGCCATAGAAAGAAACAAGACATGGGATTTGGTTGAACTACCAAAAGGTAAAGAAGTCATTGGAGTCAAATGGGTTTATAAGACCAAAAGTAATGCTGAAGGCAAAATAGAAAGACACAAGGAAAGACTTGTAGTCAAAGGATATAAGCAGCAGTATGGGAGAGACTATGAGGAAACTTTTGCACCGGTTGCAAGAATGGAAACCGTGAGAGCAGAGCTGTCCATAGCAGCACAAAACAAGTGGAAAGTTTACCAAATGGACGTGAAGTTGGAATTCCTAAATGGAGTGTTAATGGAAGAGGTTTATATTGAGCAACCTCTAGGCTATGAAAAGAAAGGCCAAGAGCACAAAGTGTGCAGATTGAAGAAAGCTCTTTATGGGCTGAAGCAAGCACCAAGAGCATGGTACAGTAAGATAGATTCCTATCTACTCGAAAATGGATTTGAGAAGTGTGAGGGAGAACCCACCGTCTACATCAAAGAAAAGGATGGTAAATTACTAATTGTTGTGTTGTATGTTGATGATGTTATCTTCACAGGTAATGATGAATATCTCATTGAAAATTTCAAAGCAGTCATGAAAGAGGAATTTGAAATGACTAACATGGGTTTGCTGAGATACTTCTTAGGAATAGAAGTAGATCAAAATGAAAATGGAATTTTTATCTCACAAGCAAGATATGTAAATGAAGTGTTGGAAAGATTCAACATGCAGGACAACAAGGCAGCAATCACTCCCACAGTAATGGGATTAAAACTCAGTAAAGAGGATAGCAGCAAGGATTTTGATCCTAGTTTGTACAAGAGCATAGTTGGCAGCCTAATTTATTTAACTGCAACTAGGCCAGATATAATGTTTGTTGTTAGTTTAATTTCCAGATTCATGGAGAGGCCAAAAGAAGCACATTGGCAGGCAGCAAAAAGAATTCTGAGGTATGTTAAAGGTACTAAAAGGTTTGGCATTTTATATATTGTCTCAGAATGTTCAGATTTAGTTGGATACACTGATAGTGATTGGGCTGGAAGTATAGATGATTGGAAAAGCACATCCGGTTATGTCTTTCACATGGGTTCAAGAGCTATTTCATGGGCTTCTAAGAAACAACCTATTCTGGTGTTGTCCACAGCAGAGGTAGAATATGTGGCAGCTACAGCAGCAGCATTTCAAGCAGTTTGGATGAGAAGAATGTTGGGAGTTTAGGCCAAGAGCAGGAAAAAGGAACAATGATTTTTTGTGAGAATAGCTCAGCTATTGCATTATCCAAGAATGCAGTGTTTCATAAGAGAACGAAACACATTGACACAAGGTTTCATTACATCAGGGAATTGGTAGACAATGGAGAAATTGTTTTAGAACATTGCAGAACTCAGGAGCAGGTGGTAGACATTCTGGCCAAGCCATTGGACCAGAAAAGTTTTGAATTTTTGAGGAAGTGTTTGGGTATGATTGATAACCCAGCAGTTGAAATTAAAGGGGAGTGTTGAAATTATAATTTCAACTACACATTTATTGCAGCGCATTTAATTTAGAAAACCACGATGGATTTCCCTGCACCATCTTTCAAGCTGAGTGGTATTTGTCAAGAGGGCTCCAATCACCCCGACTTGCTGCCACACATCCAGTGTACTTTTCCAAAACCGCCCATCCCCCGGAACGTAAAGTTCGTGCAAATGGGGCCTCCGAGGAATTGATGGCAGCCATTTGATTAAATCAATGGTCGCGTACAGGTCTACACCAGGAGCAACTTAATACTTCCGTGAAGTTTTGTTTGACCACCGGCTAGTCAGGAAAGTCATTAATGGAATTTACTATGGGTGGGTAAGAGTTGGTAAAATTTTTAATTTTATTGTTTTTTTTACAAGAGAAGTATGGGAAAAAGTCAAACGTATATGAAATGTTTTAATTTTATTATTTTTTATTGCCTGCGGGAGTATGGTCAAAAGTAGTATGTATTTTCTTTGTTATTCATTGTAAGTGTGAAGAAACACACAGAAGTGTGAAGAAGACGTAAAAAAAAAAAAGGGAAACATGTGCAGCACGTAAATGGTGGAAATTAGCAATGCAAAACCAAAAGAAGAAAAACTCGCTGCAGCGAATGAAATTTGGGGATTCCTTTTACAGGAGTTTTTAGTTGTTCGTTGAAACGAATGGGAATGCGCAGTAGCACAAATGTAATTTTTTTTTATTGAATATGCAATGTGAAAGACCGGCACCTTGAATGTAATGAAAAATTTCACACAGGAGTGAATGTAAAGAAAATTTTTACACAGCAGTGTAAATTTTTTTTAATGGAGGCAGAGTAATTTTATTTTTGGTGGAAGTTTTTGGTGAATCCCTCTGAGAGAGAGGATGAAATATGTAACAGGCAGTATTTATCAATGAATATAAAGTTTTTTATGGGTGTGAAAAATCTCTGTTCTCAGAAAACAATTTAGCTTCCCTGTGTTAAAGATCCTGAGGATAAAAACGAGCATTGTTCTCTGTTATTTTGTGTTTGAAATTACTAGAAATTTCCAACAGAGGGTTCGGGCGGATGCCTCCCTCCCATAATATGCATCTGTTTGTTTTAAAATACAAACACACATTTTATTTTTAACCCTGTTGGAACCTCGTTGACGGCATGTTTTTTTGTTTAAACATTGTTTTCAAACAGCGACAACTCTTGGCTCATTTCCGGTGGAATTGTGGCTTATATCTGGCGGAGATATCATCGGGCGGATTGCTTTAAACAACGACTGTTTTGGTTGTTGCAAGGGCAGACATGGATATCCCAACTGTGTATCCCTTACCCGTGACGGCTTTCCATACTCCGGCGGTGGGTAAGGCGCTGTGAGCTAGCTGTTAGCAGTTGTTTAATGTTTCGGTGTATTAGCATATTTGCTGCGGGCCAGTGGCGGAAGGTGTCGTTTCCCTGGTGTATGGTGGTGTGAGGCAACGGGATTGGTGGCCCGCGTCCCACCCAAAACCTCTGTAGTGTTGTTGTTATATGTGGTGGGGTGACGACCGGTGTTGGGCGCCGGAGTTGGCAGCACATGCACAATCGTACGGTGGGGTGCTGTTGTGGGGAAAAATGCCTATGCAAGACGATCCTATCCACCTAAGGTGTGACAACGCCTTAGCAACAAACGAATACATCTATTATGATTTCTTCCTTTACGAAATGTGAAAGAGGGGAGATTGGTAGACTTACCGTTGTCTTCCGGTTGTCCCTCGATCTAGATCCTCTTCTCTTTGGGTGTCCACAGCTACTTCCCTCCTCGCTTGATCAAGAGAACAGCTACTTGATTCCCACGAGATCACAAGAGAATAGCTACCTGTGACAAGAGAACAGCTACTTGCGACAAGAGAAGAACACAACACAAAGGCAAATATACATATTCATAAATGATTCAGGATTAGAAGTAAATCAAATACACTAATGCAATCATACAAAATACACCAGCATATAGGAAAGAATCAAGATAGCTTTATTGATTGATAACAGGGTTCAGGAAGAGATACAACCCATAGGGCTCCAATCCAGCATCTCCTTCCCAGCAGAATGGAATTTCTTCTTCAGCTCCCTTCAAAGCATTAAACACCCAATGTCTCCAGTGTCAAACCAACAACAATTCTTTGCAATAACAAAATTCCAGCCCCTAGATCCCATGGAGGAGAGATCCATATATAGATGTTTGGAGAGAGGATGAGTCAGCTTGAGATCTGACTAGTGTCCTCTCCCTCTCTCAGTTCTTGAGTCCACTTGGAGGTTCTTGCTTCCACTTGGAGATTTGGAACCTCTTACTCATCACCAGTCGAATTCCTTGATGCAAATGTCATTTTGGAAGCTTCCTGGGCATTGACACCTTGAGGAATGACTCTGCCACATGTCCAAACACGCTCAGCGCAGGTAGCCTTTGTTGGAGTTGACATTCAATGCAGGTAGATAGTGGAGCAGTTGACATTCAGCGTAGATGCTCAGTGGAGCAGTTGACATGATCCAGAATTGGCTTGTTTTTGAGTGTTTTCAGGTGGAGAACTTCTGTGAATTGCTGTGGTTGGTTTGCCTTGTTCCTCTAGGGGTAGGAACAACATGTTTAGGGACTTTGGATCCCTTAGATTATGGACATTTCATGCTCGAGGCTGTAAGGCACAAAAATGTCTATAACAGTTGCCCCCTAAAGTATGAGGCCGTTTATCGGGTGAAATGCTTTATCCAGGAGGGTCTGAAGTTCATCCATCTGCTGGGAGGAGACCTGTAATAAAATACAATACAATACATTATGATTCATACTGCTTTCATGATCTAGCTGAGGCAGGCATGAACCCATGCTCAGCTTTATAAATTCATTTTTGTACATAGAACAGACGATCGTCTGATGGTAGACTGATAATTTTGGCGAAATTATCATCCTTTGAGTAGGATGATCATCTGCTGCAATGATGTACATGTCAAATGTCTTTATTTTTCCTGAATATATATTGCAGCCCGGATGGATGAAACTAGATCCGGGGTCTTCAAACTCATTCGATCTTCACTCTAAGTACAAGTCGATCCATGTGAGAATTGCGCTGAAGTCGAACATGGAAAGACATCGCTTGATTACCGGTCAATGATGTAAATCGTTAACAAGCGCGAGAGGAATCACCGATAATGATAATGACCCTCAAGGTACTGCAGTACAATTCACATGGTGTGAATAAAGGACTTGGCGTCGAACACCACGCAAAATCTTCTGGTCGAAGGTCATTGATGTATACCTGTCGCCGGAAGTGAGAAACTTGCCATTGAGGCATGCAAGCTCCAAAGTACTGAAGGGGTTGTTCCTAGATCAACTTCTTGGATAATGAGCTGATGTCGACAAGAAGTGATCCGTCAAAGGAGGGCCTTGATGAATCCCACATCAGTGACACGGAACGGAGCTAATTATTTTAATGGAGGTGAAAACGATCTGTGACATATGATTCAGGGTGGCGGTCATGAATGGATGAAGGATAATGTATGGCAGTGGATGGGACCCGGTTGACTCTTTCTGAATGACTTCTCTTGAACATGTGGCGACACTGATGCGATGGATTGGTAGCATTACCCCAAATATGGATGGTATGGCGAGACCATGGTGATGTGACCGGTGAATGAAACAACCCAACCCGATTGTGATACGGAGGAAAAGTGTCATGTTCAAGAGCGACCTGCTACCATCAAAGTTTTCTTGATTTTTTCCCAATTTTTCCCCAGTCATTGCTGACCAGTACCTCTTTATTTTTGTCAAGCTTGAGGAGGATAACATATGCTTGTTCTATAACCTGCCCTTCGGGCAAGCCCATCGCTATGTTTTAACGAGCCTAGCGATAGTGAAACTCGTTCTCGTCTAAAGACAAGTTTGTCACTATTTAATAATTTTAACGAGTCTAACGACAAGGCTAACTCAGTTCTTTTCATTTTTAGAGAGTCTGAAAAGGTACATAAAGTTAACTCCAAAATTCCTTTTTCGTCATCTAATCCATTAAGTCCGAAAAAGTATAAAACAATACAGAAGGGATGAGTTTTCGATAATTTTAACGAGCCGAATAAAACAAGCGCTCGACCTTTTTGTGCAATAATCCCTCAGGTCCAAAAAGATTAAAATCTAGAGGAGGGATAGCTCTTCCTGTCCTTTAACGAGCTGGAAGGCCAAAACTCGGCAATTTTTTCATATTTTATGAGTCAATTGAAAAGAGCTTAAAGAAGACTCGTCTTTTGAGGAACGAGTGATAAACAGGGATAGCAATTGATTCTAGGTACAGGTTGGAATTTTCCAATTACGGCAGTGTCACAAGGATGGCTAGGCGAAATCACTCTTCGCAGTTGTTCCTCAAAATGGGTAAACAATCATATGGAGGTGAACGATCGGCCAAATGAAAAGTGGAGGTGGCAGGTGCAAACACGACCAAGGCTTTAACGACTGATAAAATTACATTCACAGTGGTTATTTACCGGGATAGGTTCATTTTTTAGTTAAAAATGAGCTTAAACATTGGAGGAAACTCTGCTCACTTCTTATATTTATTTTTTAACGAGCATGAAGACCGCGTTAAAACTGCTCGGATCTTGCGTTTATTTTTTAACGAGCATGAACTTTATGCTAAAACTACTCGATTACCTAGTCATTTGATAAGAGTGTCTCATCAAGATTCAATTTTTTATGGAGCTTCATCTCACTAAGCTTTTCTCCCCATCCTTTCTTTATGCAAGTTCGGAAACGGCTAATCCTACGAGTTTAAAGGGTTAGACCTACAGGTTTAAAGGGAGGACCTAAAAATTTAAAAAATAAATAGTTGCCCCTTGCTTGCACTCCAAAAGGTTTGCATGCCCCCAGGTATAAAGTATGATTTCAAGGTTACCTCTACTTTTCTCCCATCGAAACTTTCGTTTCACTAGGAGAGGCCTACCTCTTTCAGGTTACCGAAAGATTGTCTTGTTAATCTTTCAAACAAAACACTTCCTCGGCAATGTCTACCGAAATAGACAGAGGTGAGTGACGACCCCCACCTCCTCACATAACTTTGACAAAAGAATCTTATTCCAGAACAACCCCTCTTCCAACCACGGACGGGGTACGGACTAGTCATATTCTCCCGCGGAAACCTACCTTATACCCAAAGTCTTCCTGCCGAAGCAGGCCAGGACGCATGCCCCCTAGGTTCCAGTCATATCCTCCCGGATTACTCGCGCTCATCAGGAGGACGGACCGTGGGTTGAGACACTTCTTGCATGAATAGACCATTTAGGGATGGTACATGACTATTTGCGATGTGTGATCCGGGAAATGAAAGTTGGTCCACGAGCTTGACCATTCTTCCTTCATGCGGAAAACACATTACTCTAAAGAGTGAGGAGACTACAGCTCCCATGCAATATATATAGTCTCATCCAAGGAGTAGGTTATAATTCAAGGGTCCTTGAACGACCATCACATTCATTTGAACGGTCTTCCCTTTCAATGTTATAGGCACATTGGGGAGGATCCCTAAAGGTCGACTGGTTCCTTTATCAAAACCTGATAGATTTCTCATCTCAGGTAAAAGCGCTGGCGAACCAAGCGCTTTCCAAGCAATAGAGGAAAGGATACTCACAGATGCCCCTTCATCAATGATAGTGCCAGCCATTACCATTCTGTATATTTGACAAATAATTCTGAATGGTATACTGGCTGGCAACCGGGGTCTGCCTAGTTGGTTCCAATCAAAGGACACAACCAGGTTGCTTGGTGGTGGGACCGAATATACGGCTGGATATCGCTCTGATGAACTTCCTTCCTGCGATAAAGGAATGGTGGCATTGCCCCCTTGATCATTAGAGTCAGTGCTGATGAAGAGAATTTGGACGGTGTCGTCTTTATTCTCCTCTGTGATGGTGTCATTCGAAGATGGAGCCTCTGAAGGAAAAACCGGGTCAACTGCCGTATCAACCTTTTGACTTTCGTCAAGCATGGATCCAGACGGTTCTTCTTCAATGACAGGTGCTTCGGCTGACCACCTAGGTGGCTCAGCCAGATTCTCAACTAGTGAGGGATTTGGCAGGAGTCTTTGATATCCAGGAGGGAGATGCGCTCGTAAAATCGGGCGATCTTCCAGAACTCTTTTTTCCTCGTCTAAGAAGGGACAACGGTGGATGGCGTGATCGCCTTCACACAGTCTGCAAGGAAATTTAGCTTTCCCGCTCTGTCCTTGGGCTTCACTCCCACTAGTTGACGGTGAGCAATCGGCATGGCTATCAGAGGTCAATGCTACCGAATTGTGCAAACGGGGGGACCAGTCTCTTAGTATCCGGGGGATACAGGGACAATCTCTATGGAAGTGGTCTCCCTTGCATATGAAGCATGGTGATTTAGGCCTTACGAGTGCGGTGTGTGGATTTTTGTTAGATGACATTTGTTTTCCCCCAGTCGCCTTAGGCTCCTTCTTCTTCTTCTCTTTCTTCTTCTTATCCTTCTTCTCCTTAGGAACCTGGTTTTTAATTTGACCGGTTCCGTCAAGCGAAGAGGAAGGAGGGGAGGAAGATGAAGTTGAAGGCTGGGAGGCAATTCTTGTCTGATCTAACTGTTGACTCGACTGTTCAGGAATGGTGTTCTGAACGACACTAGTTGAAAAGAGCCAAACTAGTAGGCCAATTGTCAGTCCTGGAAGCGACAATGTGGCCATGTGGGGCGCACCAACATCTCCCCAAGAGGAGAAGGGACTAGGATTTCCACCAAGAGGAATTCCTTGGTTGGTGTGCTCCATCTTTTCAACCTAAAGATCAACGCAGGAATTAAAGGGTGATTGTTCCGTTTAAAATAAATTGTTAACGACGCTTTAGACACAACTTGCTTTTTCAGTTTTAAAGAGTCGAGAAAAAGCTAAAGATGACTCTAGTCTCCTTCGATGTTTTAACGAGCTCGAAGTTACAAATGCTTGGATGGACTTTTTCTGTTATAGAGTCTGAAAAAGGCCAAAAGAAACTGCTCTGGAGTTCTAGGCAGAGGGTGTGCCAAACTTTTCGCAAAACCGCCGAATACTTTTTAGGGTACGGGCGGTCAATCTTCATGAATGTTGTGTTCACTGCATTGCGATCAGTAGGGCGGCCGACATGGCTTCCTAAGGATAAAAGATATATGCCTATAGGGGTCTCCCAATATATACGCGACAGTACGTGGGAGCACTATCCGTACTAGCGCTATCGTCCCTCAGGAGGAATCACCCACCTTCCACGAGATCGATAGTCACTAGGCTTAACGACGCCGGAACACGTCTCTAGCCTAGACCTCTATGTTGTGCGTTATGCTACAAAGCGTTGTTAGGTTCATTCAGTTTATTTTAGGTTGATCTTTTTAAATTTTGCCTTTCAAGGTTCACCACGAGATGTATGATACAACTTCCTAAATACAGTCTAAGATGATAAGAAAGCTTTATTATCTTTCAACTTTGAAAATCCTAGCTACTAAGGGAAAAGAATAACACTATCTTTTCTCAAAGAGCAATCAGCACACTCTAATGCACTTTCCCTAAATCCAACATGCAAACTATCAAATGCAAAATGCACAATGCAGGTGTTTGTTTTCACTTTCTTAGTATAAATGCCTACAAAGAAAGCTTTTTGCACAACTTTGAATTTGCCTTTAAAATGATCAATACAAACAAGTTCACTTTCTTCGAAATCAACAAGGGTAGAAGAGATTATAATCACTTTGCGATTTTCGAAATAAAAACTTGTTTTGACACTTTGAAAGAGACAAATTCAAACCAACAAGAAAAAGTAAATCTATAATCAATCTGAAAACAACCAATGAACTCTCTTCTAAGATCACTATCAATCAGATCTGAATCAAAGGCTACAGGATGACTACTTTACTCATGCGAAGGAAAACTGTAAATGACGCCACAAACACATAAAAAACATTCACAGTCTTTTTGTACAAAAGAGAGGTGGAATCTAAGCAAAGAGAAGGAGTTATCTGACTGGTACCTATGCTGGTTAAAGGCTACAAAAAATAAAGATCAAAACAGGGCAATAGACAGCAAAGAACCCAAGCTGCACAAAGCCAAACTGGATCAGCGCAAGTCTAACACTGTGGAGTTGACATTCAGCGCAGGTAGCCTTCACGGGACCTGCGTTGAAATGCAGACTGCCTTCACAGTGCCTGCGCTGAAAGAGAAACTCTCGTTTCCCTTGGTTTCTGGGTCACAAAATGCTCAAAAATCAACTGTTTCAGGCCAAATCAGAAACACAAGCAAGGTATAAACAGAGGGATGCTTTGAGAGGGTACTAAAGACTATCACAAGGATCATCAAATCATTTGTGGATCTAGTTTAGATTATAGACAAGAAAAGCAACTGGATCAAAGCAGCAACTTTCTACTTTGCATCCGGGAAAGATGCAGTTCGATAGTTGCTGTCAAGTCTATGAAGAAGAAAAATGACAGAAACACAAATGAAATGAATAAATAAGCTCTTCCCCAGTGGAGTCGCCAATTTTTTGTGGGGAAAAATGCCTATGCAGGACGATCCTATCCACCTAAGGTGTGACAGCGCCTTAGCAACAAACGAATACAGCTATTATGATTTCTTCCTTTACGAAATGTGAAAGAGGAGAGATTGGTAGACTTACCGTTGTCTTCCGGTTGTCCCTCGATCTAGATCCTCTTCTCTTCGGGTGTCCACAGCTACTTGCCTCCTCACTTGATCAAGAGAACAGCTACTTGATTCCCACAAGATCACAAGATAACAACTACCTGTGACAAGAGAACAGCTACTTGCGACAAGAGAAGAACACAACACAAAGGAAAATATACATATTCATAAATGATTCAGGATTAGAAGTAAATAAAATACACTAATGCAATCATACAAAATACACCAGCATATAGGAAAGAATCAAGATAGCTTTATTGATTGATAACATGGTTCAGGAAGAGATACAACCCATAGGGCTCCAAGCCAGCATCTCCTTACCAGCAGAATGGAATTCCTTCTTCAGCTCCCTTCAAAGCATTAAACACCCAATGTCTCCAGTCTCAAACCAACAGCAATTCTTTGCAATAACAAAATTCCAGCCCCTAGATCCCATGGAGGAGAGATCCATATATAGATGTTTGGAGAGAGGATGAGTCAGCTTGAGATCTGACTAGTGTCCTCTCCCTCTCTCAGTTCTTGAGTCCACTTGGAGGTTCTTGCTTCCACTTGGAGATTTGGAACCTCTTACTCATCACCAGTCGAATTCCTTGATGCAAGTGTCATTTTGGAAGCTTCCTGGGGATTGACACCTTGAGGAATGACACTGCCACATGTCCAAACTCGCTCAGCACAGGTAGCCTTTGTTGGAGTTGACATTCAATGCAGGTAGACAGTGGAGCAGTTGACATTCAGCGCAGATGCTCAGTGGAGCAGTTGACATGATCCAGAATTGGCTTATTTTTGAGTGTTTTCAGGTGGAGAACTTCTGTGAATTGTTGTGGTTGGTTTGCCTTGTTCCTCTAGGGGTAGGAACAACATGTTTAGGGACTTTGGATCCCTTAGATTATGGACATTTCATGCTCGAGGCTGTAAGGCACAAAAATGTCTATAACAGGTGGCGGTGTCACGATTGTCCACCCTCAATGTATCATATTTGTTATATTAGTTGGAAGGCCCGGTCGGCCTGATATTTTTTTTTTAATTTTATATGACAACTTGAATATTTTTAAAATACCCATTTTTATGCGGAGGAGACATTTTAAATAGGCCGAAAATTTTCCCAGAAGCCAGCCTAGGTTTTCGGTCCGAGTTTGGGCAAAATTTTATCTCTTTTAATCCCGCTACATAGGCAAGTCAACTCAAAACTTTGACTGCGTCTATCTCCTTCATCTAGACTCAGATTGGAGGGCCGTTCATACCGTTTAAATCAAGGCAACGAGCACTTCAATCAGATGTCAAGAAAATTTCCATTCTGGCACTTTAAATTTTGAGCCTTTTTCATTCCCATGATATATTGAGATCCACCCAGATCAAGTTCAAAGTGAAGTTCAGGTGAATACTCTTGTGATTATCAAGAACATGAAAAAAAAACTTTCTTAGGATGAGAGAATGTTGAGAGTCTAAAGGTTTTATATTTTGATATGTTCCATAATAAAATCTAATTTCCATCGTAATTGGCTTCGCTTCCCATATAGCCCTCTCCAAAAAATGTAAACTTCAACTCTTTATATTTCTCATACAAACCAACTTATTATTACACTTCATGGATACCAATGTTATCAGTCATATTTCAACTTAACATGGGAAAAAGCACGATTTGAAAGTATGATGTTTGTTGTGACAAGAGCGACCTTATCCAAGGGACTAAATAGAATTTTCGCAACATTGTTTGGGGGACTGGTGGCTGTAGGGACAAACTACGTTGCAGTTCATGTTGGACACAACTCCGAACCAATTGTAATTGGCACTGCTGTGTTTTTAGTAAGTACATTGAAAGTGTTGGATGTCTATACATAGATCTTTCCTAAACTCTTACATTAATTGTGATTAAGCCCGTCCAAAATTTATTCGGTCTAACTGCAAGTGCAGCAGCGACATTTGCACAGTTTCTTCCCAAAATCAAGGCCAGATATGATTATGGAGTTTTCATATTCGTTCTCAGCTTTAGTTTCATGGCCATTTCTGGTTATCGCGTCGACAACTCGTTTGAGGTTTCCTATAAATGGCTGGGTACCATAATCGTTGGGTGCATCCTATGCATACTCATTAGTTTACCAATCTTTCGTATTTGGGCTGGAGAAGATCTTCACAGATTGATTATCCGAAATCTGGAAGGTTTGGGGAAATCTTTGGAAGGTAAGCAAATATCTTATAAAAGGAGTTCCAGTTTGATGCCCTAGTTACCAGAAACGGGACGATGTCCGCCGTTTCTGGCAGAAACCTTCTAAGAAACCTAACCATGCTAGCAACGCCATCTTCAACGGCCGTTTTCGTTTTCACTGGCAAGAAACAATTTCCCGCGAAACGAAACAGTTTCTTCTTGCCATTTCCAGATAGACTTGCGAAACGAAACAGTTTCTTCTTGCCGTTTCCGGATACACTTGCAGTTAAATTTATTTTTTCGGACTTAGGTTAAATTTAATTTTTTCAAAACTGGGTTAAGTCCAGTTTAATTTGCAGTGGACTGTTAGTTTTCTGGAACACTCTAGGGTATTGTGGGTGAGCAGTTGAAGAAAGAATGCGAGCAGCTGAAGAAAGAACTAGTTGTATTTTTGAGAGAACGTAGGGTATTGTGAGAGCACTGCCAAAGAAAAACACCAGTTTTATTTATTTAGACAGTAGTTATATTTTTTTTTTACTGGGTAGTGATCCATGCAAACAAGTGGTTTTTCCTAGTTGTGAAGTTGCTCATGTTTTTTCAAGGATTTAAGTAGAAGAGGAGAGCAAACCCATCACTACTCAGATGCAAGCAAGGCACAGATTAGAGCCAAGCAGATTCACGTCCCCATCGAGTTATCTTCAACAGCATTGTCAATTCTATTGTCGAAAGGTACTGCCTACAAACTTCAATCTCTGGTTTTTTTTTTATGAATGCTCATTCCAGACCACATAATTCTCTCAAGGTTTCAGTAGGTGAGGTTTGCTGGGATCAACTGTTCATATCGTAATGCGCTATACCTGTGTTCAGTCCTGTAATATCCTCTTTTAGCCTAATTTAATGAAACCTCTATTCTATCGTCCATATCAATGCATGTATATGTACTCCGTTAAAATGATTATGTCTGCTATGAGTTACTGGCATTTTCATCATTGAGGATTTGGTTTGTAACCAAGGGAAAGCACTAGTACTATCATGACAATCTAGAACAACACTTTCGAAAAAATATACAGTTAAATACTCCTTGTTGTAAGTTTGGCTCTATAACGGTGGTAAATCAGTAAACCAGTTGTTGCTAATTCTGAGCTCTTTACATATTCTGAAGGTCTTTATTTCTTTCAGAATTATCATGTGACAGCAAAACCAATCTCCCATTGCCAGAGAAGTACCTTTAAAGTTTACAAAGTTTTCATTGCTTGCAAGCTAAACTCATGCGTGCAACTTGCAAATGGTCAATCATAGTTGTTGCTAATTCTGAGAATTATTATGTGAGAACAAAACCAATCTCCCATTGCCAGAGAAGTACCTTTAAAGTTTATACAGTTTTCATTGCTTGCAAGCTAAAATCATGCATGCAACCTGCAAATGGTCAATCATAAAATGACCACCAATCTTTGGTATACTATAAGACTTATTGATCTCCGATTCTCCAGCTGGGCAAGCTATGCTCCCATTTATTTTCTGGGATGTTTGCAGAAATACTATCTGCCAGCTGAGGCCCAGGCTTCTAATTTTGATTCTATCATATTGTGTAGAATATCCTCATAATATGAGTATTTGTCTTTCTTATAGTTAGAAATAGTACTGAAATTTTGACCATTGTTGCCAAAATATAGACAACATTGCAATATTTCATCAGTTTTCGAAGCCAACATAATATCGCCATGAAAAGGTCGCAATTTTTCAAATTTTGAATAGTCCCTAAATTTTGAAAATATCATTGTAATATATCAGGGGAAATGGAAATATCCATTAAGTCAAGAAATTTTTAGTTTTTTTGGATTTTTTTCACTTTGAAGTTTGAAGAGGGAAGCTAGGGATTGAGAAAGACATAGCTATACTCATTATTATATTATTTCATGAAAAGGATATATATAAGATAATTTTATTAATGTCTTAAATTTCCATAAAGATAAGTCAAAGGGATTGAAGAAGTGTACAATCATTATGAATAAAATATGGGATTTGGTTTGTAACCAAGGGAAAACGTTGATACTATCATGACAATATGGAACAACACTTTAGAAAAATATACAGTTAAATGCTCCTTCTTGTAAGTTTGGTTCTATAATAGTGGTAAATCAGTAAGCCAGCCAGTTGTTGCTGAGGCCCAGGCTTCTAATTTTGATTCTATCCTACTGTGTAGAATATCCTCATAATATGAGTATTGGTCTTTCTTATAGTTAGAAATAGTACTGAAATTTTGACCATTGTGGCCAAAATATAGACAACATTACAATATTTCATGAGTTTTCTAAGCCAACATAATATCGCCATAAAAAAGTCACAAATTTGCCTGGCTTCAATGGCTATTGTTTTATTATAGGCATCCTCTAGCGTTCAGATTGTGAACAGCCCTAGTTCCCTCTCAATTGCTGTGCTGAGCCTGTTGATATATTTAAGTACAACTTGTTGTTCATCTTTACAATTTTTCAACTTTATGTTTGCTGATAAAAGTGATCAATATAGTCTGACACTTGCTGTCTTGTTTGCAACTTTACTGCTCCGGGAAGTACCGCATTATCTTGATATTCCTCTCATATCCCACAAGGAAAAAGTCAAAACTCTTATCAGTTGTTTAAGCTATTCCATTACAAGTCCCTTTACAGCTTGGCGAGCCAACTTGGCAAGTTTTGTATCAAGGTCCATTATAAATGGCATGATTTCAATGTTTTCTTACACTTTAAATCGATTTTTCACAATTGGAGTGAATGGTGGTTGAACTTTTAACACCAGATCTGATTTATTTTACCGTCAATTTTTTTATACCTAGAAAATAATTTCTTCACAAATGCATTCTGAAATTGTAAAAACAAATACGCTGGTGTTTTCAACTTTTAAATAGTATAAATTTTCTCTGGAAAATTTGCTCAGAAAATGAGTCACAAATAGCCATAAAAAAATCACAGTAAATTTTCCCCAACAAATTCTTCTTCATTAATTTTCTAAGGAAAGAGAGGAGAGAGGTTTCTTCTTTATATTTCTCACCTTTAATATGGTGTTTTTCTCTCTCCTCATTTCTTATATGCGAAACCTCCAAACTTCGTTTCTCGTATCGTTCTCGTTTCTCGTTCCGTTTCCCGTTTCTCGTTTCTGGTAACATAGTTTGATGATATCACATCATAGATGCTTTCACAATTGTAATGGAAAAGTAGGTTTTATCAGATTTAATTGTAGATTTTGAAAATGTTGAACTCACTGTTCTTTGAAAATGTTAAGCTTTCTCTTCTTCATCAAATTTTAAAATATTCTCGGAATTTTTGATAGTTATGATCCCAACGATCTTCCTTTCCTACGATCTTCCTTTATTACGGTTAATAATTTAATTTTATTATGATGCAGCGTGCATGATAGAATATTTCAAGAAATAATGTTGAGGTCACTGACAAGTACAGTAATATTTGCAAGGGCTACAAATCCATATTAAATTCAAAGGCTAATGAAGAATCCTTAGTACGTATGATTACTCCCTAGGCAAAATATTTATGGATATGCATTGTAATTGGATATTTGTGTAGTTGAACTTAAGAATATTTCAAATTTTAAGACTTGTTCATTTAATTTTAAATATTTTAAAAATCTTTGTTATTGTTTTTCATACTTCAAAGATTTATAATCAATATAAAAATGATCCTTTATCCATGGTTAAAACCTCCTTTATATAACTTCTCATTGTGAAGTTGTTTCTGTTTCTTAACAAACAACTTCACATCTCTTCGTTCTCTCCCTCTCCCAGCACCATTTGTAGGTGTCTACTTAGTCATAGATGTTTCAACCACAGGCAGAAACTGAGAATAATGCTGACCATCTTGAAAATATGTCAGTTAAACTGATGCCTCAATCCATGCAAAGAAATAAGACATTGGAGAAACCAGTAAGCATGCATACAATATTTCGTTGATAAAGGGAATGTGAGCAACATAATTTAGAAAGATAAATAAGACAAAGAAAAGAAAATGTTATTAATGTCTAGTAAATGACCGAAATAAAGGTTAATGGGACTAGAAGAAACAATCAGTGATACCATTTGTAGGGTGCCCTAAATTGCTCTGAAAACATAAAGAAAAAATAACATGACCAAAGAAAGCATGAATTAAATGTTACACTCAGGAGTGCAAGAAAGTATCTATAAATCTGTAAGAACGGATGAAGAGGAAGAAGGTGAGGTAGAGCAGTATCCAACAATTCAACTACGGAGAGGGACCTGATGCACTATTTAATGATGTCAGTTGGGGAGGGACCTGAGTTGGTAGGACCAAGCTAGATGATCCTATGAGGCATCTCGAAAACATGACCAAATCTTCCCCTCAAAGTCAATTCCAATGAAAGGAATCTCATGATGCGACTCTAGTTCAGGCTGGGTATCAATCCAATTTGTGAACTACGTAGAGAACAAGCATGCTAAGCTCTCGTGTGAAAGGCCAAATTAGCTTTGGGATGAGATGCCACGTGAGGTCTTACAGACCTGGCATTATTTTGTAAAGGTAAAACAGGACTCACCCTTAAGAATATGGTCAAGTTGATCTTCAATGGAGCTTCCCTTAAGGGAATCTGGGCAATTCTGGAAGAGAAGGAATGCAAAGATACGGGGAATATTTTACTTCTACTATATAGGTTTAGGGGAAACTCTGATAATGTAACTGAAGTAGAAGAATGATCAAGGGGTTAAAACTAGTGAGGTTTTACCACCCTTGAAGTGCAAGGGAACTCAGGAAGAATCAATGTGTCCCTAAGTTTTGGGGATGGGAAATGACAAGAAACAAGTCTCCAGAAATGGGTATGATAAGCATCCAAAAGTATTGGAGACTTTGGTGTAGTTTGCATAGGAAACTGTAGGAAATTGGGAAACACTAGAAAATAGTTTTCAGAAATAGGGACAACATTTTTCAAGCAATGTCTACCTAAAACCTCTGCTATAGTGCTCTTCTTTTAACCTATCTACTACTCTCTCTTGAAAAATTGGAACTAAGAAGAGGTTTTTAAATTTTTCCATGTCAAATGACCTTTATCTTACATGTATGGTTACACTCATGCAACACTCTTATTAGTTTAGTTTTGGGGGTCTTTTTTTGTTTTTTCTTCATTTTGAAGCTTTCAAAAAATTGAAAAGTTGCTGGAAACAGCTAGTCGTTTCAGAAAACTTGGAAATTTCACTAGATGTTTCCTAAAACTATTGAAAACCATCAAAAACTACTGAGAATCTTTCAGGTACTACTAAGTATTGACAATCTCCAGTGATTGGGAAGATTTGGAAACCATCAACAGTTTCTGGAAAACAATTCACTAGCAATAATCATGAAAGCATTAGACAAAGGGTTTTTGGTGCATTGAAGGTTGGATGGAATCATTGAGGAAGCTCACAAAATTAAGAATAGTTTCACATCAATAAAATTTACCCATTTCCCATGTTACATAAATAAAATTTACCGATTTCCCATGTTACAAGAAGAGGGCAGTTGATTGGTTGGCTAATAAAGGGATAAACTTACTCTAAAAGAAAGGAATGTCCCAACTCCTTCCTCCATGGTGAGAATGCTAGTCTAATGCAGGGAATAGAATTTATTATTGATGACAAGCCAGATCAGTATAATGATTAAATATTACACATCCCCCTAAAATTCTAAATAACATTATTACCGAGAATCTTTCCATGCTTTTGTTCATCAAAAAAATGCAGGGATTGCCTTGGTACCTTGCTTTAGCAAGAAGTGGGTACAAAGATTCTCATTGTTCTATTTCAACTCTGCCTTGCAACGCTCTGTCTTCATATTCCTCCTCTCAACATATCCATCCCCAGTTTTTTTCTTCGCCTTAGAGAAGTAGTAGAGTACACGGATGAGCCCTAGCTAGAGTCATTGGTCCCAAAGAAATAAAATGAATCTATTTTAATTAATTGAAAAATGTAACTCACCAACTCAAGTGAGCACTCAATATTGACCTCTGATGAGCCCCAAATTTGGTAACATTTTGGGCTCATTTGGCCTAACTACCCTTGCTCAATCCTTCATTTTTCATAACTTATGCATCATTTTTTAGTATGTTTATGTCATTTGTACGAATAAGGGTAGTCACTATTCCTAGGTGGCTAACACGTGCTCATTTCAAGATTTTCTGACACATGTTGGAGCAAAACTGAGAAGACAAGGGCTAGGAGACAGCCAAGCTGGGGTTGAGGATTCGTAGGGGGGTTGTCCACAGCATTAAATAGCCTTCCTCGGGATCTTCACCCCCAACTCCAAGCTCCAAAAGCTACCAAAACTAGATCTAGAAGGCAGCCAAACAGATTTTGTGGAAGCAAATGTTCACTCCCAATTTGGTCAACCAAGTCCCATAGATTTAGGAGGCTAGTTTGGGCCTCGTGATGTATAAATGATAAGGCTTTAGCCTTCGAAAAGGACTTTTTGGAAAAACTTTTTCACATTCTGCACTACGAGCTGCCAGCTCTGTTTTGTTCTTTTGTAGCCATCATTGGCATAACTCTTGACTTATGATTATTATTTTTTAATGAGAAGCAGTCAGATTTGATCTTACCTCTGAGTTTCTAGAGGAGCCATAGCTCTCGGGGTTGGGCCCAACCTGAGAGCCTAGGGCCTCCTTCTTTGTATTGATATCTTTCCCTTCAGCATTATGATTTTCTTTGTATGCATTTGAAACGCAGGTTGTTGAGTTAGATTTCGTTGTGTGGTTAAGTAGGTCATTGTTGAAGAATAGAGTTGTTTCAGATGTCTAGAATAGAGTAATGAGATAAGAAGTGATAAAAGCTCCAGAAAAGGGTTGCCTACACTCTCATTTTCACCTCTTCCTAGGGGCTGGAATTACAGACATTGCTGCCCAACAAAAACACTAGTTTGCTTACCCATGCAATCTTCGGTAAAGTGTTTTCATTTGTAGGAGTTATTCATGCGTTCAGACCTCTTGGAATGTTTCTTTGCTTCAGTACTGTACATGGTTCTCTTTAGAAATAATGTTGCTGTTCATTGGTTTCCTTAACAGTTAGGATAGATTAGTTAATATTTTGATTATGTGCAGGACGTGGTTGATTTGGTTAAGTTTAGACTGTGCGGTGCATCTCCATCACTCTCTCGTCCATCTAAGCTTCGTCCAGTCCAACTGCTCATCTCCAAGTTAGACCCCTTGTCTCACAACTACACTTTTGCCCACGTCACCCTACCTTCTTGGCCTTCCATTTCCTCTGCCCTCTTTAAGACAAGCTAGCTTTCCACATCCTCTCATCACTTCATCTCTCTGTCACTAAGTCATTACAGACCCCTATCCTACCTTCCTATCCATTCATGCATCCTCTTTCACTCACCCATCATCCAAAATCCAATTGTAGAACATCCTGTAGAAATTTCTGAACATCCTGTAGAAATTCTGAAACATCCTATAGAACCCCTGCAGACTTCCTGTAGAAGCTCACAAATGAGGTTTCTTGATATCCAAACTTTGTGAAACTCTCTGAAAGGGTGTTAGGGACTCCTTAGACCCTCTCTGAACCTTCTCGACCTCTTCCAAGCATTTCTCCTCCTTGACCCACCTCTGCACAGTAAAAAGCCAGTTAAAAGCACAAGCATGATAATTCTAATAACTTATTCAAAAATACAAAAAGAGGTTTCTTCAGGTAGAGGTAGTCTCTACACATGTATCTTACCTTCATAGAAAGTAATGGCATCTCTCTATAGTTTTCATTCTCCTCTTTGCATCAGTAGGACTAGCTGGTAGAATTAGGGTTTGCTAGGGTTTGTGGTTCTTTTTGGCTTTCAGTTTCTTTCCGCAAGTAGATTAGCTTCCTTTGAGTTAGCTTTCATCCATCAATTAAAAAGATTCTTCTAAGAGCTCATAGAAGTTGGCTTGAGCCCCTAGCGGACTTGTGCCAGCTGACCAAGTGACAGCTGTGGCAAGAGCTAGTACTTGTGCATACAGCACCGTCGCTTCCAAGTTTGTTACAAACTACCGGGTTGATAAAATTAAAGAAGGGAGTCCCAGGAGTTGTAGCATTATTGCTACAATACTGGAGCCCACCTTATTTGTGGTGTCGTTTCCGGGGAAGCGTCAGAGTATTGGTGATTGTTGATTTTCTTCTATTTTCCTGCTCTCGCCTTCTGCTAAGTAGTTTATTTCATTTCCATTCTACAATTTCTTTTCCGCAAAAGTAGCATAGACATTTCCTGCTTTCATAGATTAGCATTTCAATTCTACAATTTCATTTCTGCAAGCGTAGATTAGCATTTCAATTCCGCAAGCGTAGCCTAGCATTTCATTCCTGCAATTTCATTTGAGCAAAATAGATTAGTTCTTTCATGCTTTCATTTCAATTCCGCATTTCCATTTCAGCAAGATAGTTAGTTACAGTTCAATCTATTTTAGTTTTGCAGGTACCAGAAAAAAGAGCAAAAGCAATCAAAAGTATTTCCATTTCATGCCTCGTAGAAATCGAGATAAAATAGGCAAATTCTTACCCAACACCCCCACCACTTCACTGAGTCACCCTTCTCTCTTCTTTGGTGACAGTGATCCAGAAGAACCTATAGGCGAGCCTCCTGAGATATATGAAGATCCTATAACAGAAGAAGAGTTAGAGAACACTCCATCTGAAGCCATGGCTGACAATAGAAGAGAAGATGAGAGGATAGAAGGTGCCTTTCCCATCCGAGAGACCAATGGAGACATGAAAATGAAAAACATAAGCCCCTCCGCTTTACCTCACTTCCATGGACTGACTACTGAAGACCCTGATACCTTCCTGTTTGAGTGTGTTGTCCTTTGTCGAACCTATGACTATACCAAAGATGAGCAAAAACTGAAACTCTTCCCCTCTACCCTTAAGGATGCAGGATTACGCTGGTTCATGGGCTTACCTGGGAACAGTATCACCACTTGGGCTCAGATGCAACAAGCTTTCAATACCAAATACCGGGACTACTGTAGGTCCAAGGAAGCGAAGGGAGAAATCTTTCAGATGACCATGGGGAATGATGAGTCTTTAGAAGATTACGAGGAAAGGTTCCAACTTAGCTATAAACGGTCCAGGTGTACACTTGACCCTGAATCTCTCAAGTTGGTCCTGCTCCGAGGAGTCCCTGAAGACCTTCTAGATACCCTTCACATGCTAGCTGGATGAGATATTTACCAACTACCTTATGAGGATATAAAGACTGTGTTTAGGAACCACTCTAGGGCAGCCCGGAAAAGAGTTAGAGGAAACCCCCTCTCAGCTAGTATTCCTTTCTCCAAACATGAGTTTGCAAATCAGTTATAGGACCTCAAGAGTGAGGTGAGATAGACCATTGCCATGCAACTTGATACATTCCGAATCCAGCAGAAGAAAGAGGAAGCTGAGAGGGCTTTGGCTATCTTCTGCCCTAGGTGTACAAGGAATCACCCTAAGAACGAGTGCCCATTACATTTACTAGAGGTATGTTTCATTTGTGAAGAGGACCACCCCACAAACCAATTCCCAACCTTACCTGGGCTTAAAGCCATGTACCAAGGAACGGAGGTGCCCACTGAACCTCTCTATTTCCTCAACCAAAGGAGGCCACATGGACCGAGACCTTACCAGCAGGGGATGTAAGGGACACCCCAAGCTTATTATAGCCCCAACCAATCTACTCCTATGCCTTCCTGGGGTCCCCCTCCTCATCCTTCCTAGTCTGTACCTCCCCCATGGTCTTATCCACCTCAGTACCATACTCAGCCCCCTACTCATTCGTTTCACTCACATGCCCAGCCACAGCTTCAGTGGAATGCACCTCAACCGGGATGGAGGCCCCAGTACAATCCTCCCGCCATTTTGCCTCCACCACCAGCTCAACCACAACCAATACCTCCTGCTCCTCCAAGACAACCCCAAATGCCTGCTCAACCGAACCCGAATCCCAACAACCGACAGGCCCAGCAGGTATATACTGGGGAAACAACATGCCCTACCTATGCTGTGGAGATCCAGGAGATCAACCTGTGATCTGGGAAGACTCTTCTGGATCGCCAACCTCCTCCCCCAGAGGACGAGGAAGATAAACAAGAAAGTGAACCAAAAGCCATTCCACCCTTTCCTGAGAGACTAACAACAACCACACGACCAAACCCAGAGGAGGATGAGCTTTTGGGAGAACTCAAATAGTTGTGTGTGAGAGTACCACTTCTCCAAGCCATCAAAGATGTACCGATATACAACAAACTAGTTAAGGAAAAGTGTTTCAGACACCCAGGCAGGCGAAAAAGAGATGCCTCAACCATCAACGTCATAGGAAAACTGTCTGATCTTATGTTGGGGCAAGTAATCTGCCCAAAGTATTTGGATCCTGGGAGTCCTGTAGTTGATGTCCACATCAATGGCACCATCATACCCCACACTTTGATTGATCTAGGGGCTGCCATTAATGTGATGACCAGAGATACCATGCTCAAACTCAACCTTCAGGGTTCCTTAAGAAAGACCTCGATAGTCCTGCAGCTAGCAGATCGCTCCACCGTGACTCCCAAAGGGATTGTAGAGGATGTCTTGGTCTCTGTTGACTCTTGGGAGTACCCTGAGGACTTCTTGGTTCTTCAACCAAAGGCAAAGCTTACTGGATACCCCCTTATTTTGGGAAGGCCTTGGTTAGCCACTGCGGATGCTTACATAAGCTACCGTGCAGGAAAGATGACCATCAAAAATGGTCCTATGTCCAAGCAGCTAGTCTTATATCCTCCTGCCCAACCTCTATTAGAGCATGACTTACCACTTTGGTTGGAAGAAGGAGAAGAGGATGAGGTGTACTCTGCACCCTTGTGCACCTTAGAAACCACCAGGGGAGGTCCTCAAACTGAGGATGATTTGATTGAGACCTTGATTCAGAATCCACCTCCCAGTGCATTGTCCTTAGAGAAATTGGTGGAGGATACCCAAGCCAGCACCTTAGTGGACCTTTGTGTGACCAATCCAACCACTCCTAGAGTCAAAAATGTGGAGTTTGTCCCCGAGAGAACGTTAAAGATCAGCTCCTCCCTACCTCCTTCCTAGGAAAAGGAGCTGTGTAGTCTGTTGGCCAGTCATCTAGATGATTTTTCTTGGAGCTATAAGGAGATGAAAGGAGTCCATCCCTCGGTCTGTACCCATCACATCTACATCAAAGAAGATTGTAAACTAGTCAGGCAACCCCAAAGGAGAATGAATCCAGCCCTTAAGGACATCGTCAAGGAAGAATTGCAAAAACTGTTGGATGCAGGATTCATTTACCCCATCTCGGATAGCGAGTGGGTGTCCCCTTTGGTGTTGGTTCCCAAGAAAAACGAGAAGTGGAGAATCCGTGTGGACTACCGAGAACTGAACAAAGCCACCAAGAAAGACCACTTTCCTCTACCCTTCATAGATCAAGTGTTGGATGGACTGGCGGGAAAGAAGTTTTTCTCTTTCCTAGATGGGTTTAGCGGGTATAATCAGACCCAAATCAGCCCGGAAGACCAAGATAAGACCACCTTCACTTGTCCTTGGGGTACCTTTGCTTACCGAGTTCTTCCCTTTGGACTATGCAACACTCCTGCCACCTTCCAGAGAGCCGTCTTGAGCATCTTTTCCGAGCTGGTCCATGACTCGGTGGAAATCTATATGGATGACTTCACTCCTTATGGGTCCAACTTCCAGGAAGCATTGTCCAATCTAGGAAAATTCCTAGCCAAGTGCATTGAGATGAACCTGTCCCTTAGTCCTGAAAAATGTTAGTTCTTGATGACTGAAGGGACCGTGCTAGGACATACCATTTCTCGCCAAGGGTTACAGGTGGATCCTAATAAAATTTCTCTCATCAAAAAGGTTCCACCTCCTCAGAAGGTAAGAGATGTTCGAAGTTTCTTAGGTTTAGCAGGGTATTATAGGAGATTCATTAAAGACTTCAGTAAGCTAGGCTCGCCATTGTTTGGCCTCTTAGCAAAAGATGTTGAGTTTAAATGGATTGACGATTGTCAGAAGGCTCTGAATGAATTAAAGGATAAGTTGGTGTCTGCCCCAATCTTGAGAGGTCCAAATTGGACCCTACCTTTCCACATCCACACTGATGCCTCGAACAAAGCTATAGGGGCAGCCTTAGGACAAGTTGAACAAAAACTTCCATATGCCATATACTTTGTCAGCAAAAACTTATCCAAGGCAGAACTGAATTATACTGTAACTAAGAAAGAATTCTTGGCCGTGGTCCATGCACTGAACAAGTTCCGACATTATATCACTGGCTATCAAAGATTTGTACATACTGATCATGCTGCAATTAGATATTTAATGAATAAACCAGATGTGAATGCTCGTATTATTAGATGGTTACTTTTGTTGCAGCAGTTTGATTTGACTATCGTTGACAAACCAGATAAAGAAAATGTTGTTGCTGACTTCTTGTCTAGATTTGATTTACCTGCAGGTGAGGATGGAACAGTGGATGACCAGACGCCCCTCTTTCTGGGTTCACTAGGATATTTCCTAGTCGGGATCTCGAGTTATTTTGGTGAGAACCTGATACCCCTACTGTCATCTCAGCAAATACTCTTTGTTCATGAACATCTGTTTGCTATCTTAGTACTCTCTCCATGGCTTTCTGATATAACAAACTACCTTGTCTCAACACAGTTCCCTCCACACCTATCCTCAAGAGAGAAGAGCATAATCGTAAGGAAGAGTGCCTCATTCACTTGGATCGGGGGCAACCTGTTCAAGCTTGGCCCCGATCAGATCTTAAGGCGTTGTGTAAGGGAGGAGGAAGTCTTTGATATCCTCCTAACCTGTCATGACGGGCCTTATGGAGGACATTTTGCAGCCAAAAGAACTACCTTCAAAATCCTACAGGAAAGTTACTATGTGCCCATGCTTCATCAAGATGTCAGAAGATATATCAGCCAATGTGACCGATGCCAAAGGATGGGGAAACCGACTCCAAGGGACGAAATGCCTCTCCAACCTCAAGTGACTCTTGAGCCATTTGAGAAGTGGGGTATGGATTTTGTGGTTCCAATCAATCCTCCTTCAAGGCAAAGGTCTTACATCATTGTGTGCACAGACTACCTGACAAAGTGGGTAGAAACCAAGGCAATCAAAGCAGCGACAGAGGAACGGGTGGCCGGTTCTTAAGAGAAAACATCTTCTACAAATTTGGCTACCCAAGAGAGCTAGTCACCGATCAAGGAAGCCATTTCACCTCCAACTTAATTGAAGACCTACTCGCTCATCACAAAATCAAGCATAGGACTTCCACCC
This sequence comes from Pinus tabuliformis, assembly GCA_031772625.1. Taxonomy (NCBI): domain Eukaryota; kingdom Viridiplantae; phylum Streptophyta; class Pinopsida; order Pinales; family Pinaceae; genus Pinus; species Pinus tabuliformis. The sequence goes on from CM062805.1 coordinate 256,760,868, forward strand.
CCTATCATCCTCAAGCAAACGGGCAGGTGGAAGTCACCAATAGAGCATTGGAAGGGATCTTGACTAAGGTGGTGAGCAGCAGTAGAAAATATTGGGCTGATCGCCTAGTTGAGGCCACTTGGGCTTACAATACCACTAGGAAGACCACAACCAGCTTCACACCTTATGAGCTGGTCTATGGGAAGAGAGTTTTGCTGTCAATTGAGTTCGAGTACAACACCTTGAGGATGGCAGCTCAGCTGGACCTAGATCTCAGCCATGCTCAACAAGAAAGGTTATTGCAGCTGAATGGGCTAGATGAACACCGAATGCAGGACCTTCTCCACTCAGAGGTGGTTCAACTTCAGAGGAAGGTATGGCATGACCGGCACCTCAATGACAAGAAATTCCAGCCGGGAGATTGGGCACTGTTGTACGATTCCAGATGTAAGGATTTTAAGGGGAAGCTGAGAACAAGATGGCTGGGACCATATGCAGTGGAGAAGTGTAATGACAATGGTTCTGTTCTTGTTCGGACCATTGATGAGGAAGCCATCCCCATGCTCGTCAATGGGCATCGACTAAAGATCTACAGGAAACCTCTTTCGAGGCAAGAATTCATCAAAACTGTGGAAAAATCAGTGCTGGTCATAGAGAAGGGTTCTGTCTCTGTTTTGGGCTTACCCTGAACATCAAAAAAAAAAAAAAAAAGAAGAAAAAATAAAGATCCTTGGGTGAAAACCTTTCTGAGGCTCCCAAGGCAGATGGTAGGGGTGAAAACCTCATTGAGGCGCCCCTGCTGTCTTTCTGAAAATTTTTGAATAAAAAAGACCCTTGGGTGAAAACCTCTCTGAGGCACTCAAGGCAGATGGTAAGGGTGAAAACCTCACTGAGGCACCCCTGCTGTCTTTCAAAAAAAAAAAAAAAAAACAAAAAAAAACAAACAAAGAAAAGGAAAACAGAAAAGAAGGAAGCAGAAACAAGAAAAACAGGCTCAAGATTTGACAATTCATGCAGGTTGCAGGTATTCCATGCAGAAAAGGAGGTCTCTCAACTCAAGGACAAGGGTCCCTACTATGCTACCAGGTGACCTCACCAACACTCCCTCCAGAAACACTCATCTCTTCCAAGGTCTGGGCACGATTTGATCATATTTTAGCCTTCTAGAGGAAGCTACAGGACTTTCTACAGGAAGTTCTGTATTTCTACAGGAAACTTCCTGTAAAATCTTTGGACGGCCCAGGACTGACTGTGTGGAAGAATTTGAAGCCTGAAGTCCAATAAGGCAGCATGCAACCAATGTTTTTCTCCATCACCCACTGCTGTTGCCTCCTTCTACCACCCCTGCTTCCATGCAATGGAAACACCTGCACAGTCAAATCAGAACGTTGGATTCTCAGAAGAAACAATTCTCAAATGGAATAAAGTATGCAGAGGCCCAATGTGCTACTTATCAAAGCAATCTGAGGACCCTGCAATCGTGACCATGATTCCACTGGTTCGACATGCACCCGAGGAGGAGAAATGGCTACAGGATATCCTACAGGAATCCTGTAGCAGTTGATCCGGCTATAGAATACACCATGAAGGCACCTACAACTCATAGAGCTGGCACATGCACCATCCGTAGCCAGGTAACCGGTCTCGTAACTAGCAGCAGTCGGCAAGAAGGAACTCCCATGCCTGTGCATGAAGCAGCAGCAAGCAGATCCGTCACCCTCGTCTTGAAGCATGAAAATAACGTCGCGGCCGCACAGGTAAGTGCCTCACCCTTTTTCGTCAAATTACATGAACAATGCTCTAAAATGTGTGCGAGTCTGGAAATTAATGGTTTGAGCCAGTCGGGTAGCCATTCAACTGGCCACCACGACCAGTCCGATGGTCTCGTCCGATTAAAAGTGTTGGTTGTGTCAAACAAGACAGGAAATGGACACGTGGGAAGTGTCCAGTCGGGGAGAAGCGGCGATCTAACAGAAATGGCGGCGGTAGATATGCAGGGAATGATTCGGCGGTCAGGCAGACTTACAGTGGAATGATAACAGGTGACGTCGTCCAACGGTCCGGCAGGGACAACTCACCCCCGCGCCACGAGTTCCGCATGGATTCAAATCCACCGGCTAGATCGCGTATGGCACTCCACTCATTTATCCTCAACCGCTTTGCAGTCGAGTAAGCATCCAAAATTTCCTGAAGACTGTTACTCTGAGTTCTCGGCCTGTTCAAACGTCCGGTGGTTACACAGAAGGCCCAGAACCACTGACGCGCTCTCCAGAACCCGTGCACGACTTTTACAGGAAGCTGCGCTACAGGAAGCTCACCGCTACGGAGGAAATTAATATATTCACGTCAAAGGTGGCAAGTTGGAATGAGGTAAGCCTGAACCTAGTCCTCCCATGCAATTGGTTCGAAGGGTGGCGAAGTCGACGTCCTAAAAAAGTAGAATTACAGTCTGCGCATGAATTTGCAAGCGTCGTCATACTTCTGCATGAGAATTGTCGTCGTAGTGTATATGCGGGGTTTTCTACAGGATTTGGTTCATAATTGAGCCACTGTCAAGGCTCACCTATAGACAGTCGTGAATTCACAAACTGTGTGCTTGACAGAGGCGTAATTCTGCGCTCTGTCTAAGGAAATCCCAAAGGTCCATCTTTTTATACACGCCAGCCAGCTCCGGCTAACATAGCAAGCTTTCACCATGCCCGGTGGGTTCATTAGGAAAGAACCGACAGACTCAAATAAGTTACGGGAAAACCCTGAGGTGGTAGACCTGTTTTCTCGTGCACGGTGGATGTCGTTCTGCGACAAGCTTCAAGGTTACGATGACGAGGTGGCAGAAGAATTCCTGCGAGCTTTGAAGCCAAAATCAAAAACGCTGGCCGTTGTCAATTTCAGAGGTTTGAATCTCAGACTCACCCCACAGTTCATCAGCAGAGTCATTGATCTCCCAATGGGGGTACCGTGGGATAAGGAGGAGAGAAAACTAGGCCAGAAGGCTAAGAAGGAGTTCTTTCTGCCGGAGGAGCAATTCTCAGAGGACAAGAACGGAGTTCGAAGAGCCAGCCTACAGCCGCTCTGGAGTGAGGTCAGCCTCCAAATTGTGAAGTATATCACGTGCGAGGGGCGATTCAGCATCGTGTATGGATACCATTTCCGGCTGCTCACAGAACTTAGGCACCAAATGGACCTACCCTCAAAAAACAAGTTGAGTATTCCTTCCTTCCTCCTGCAGTCCATGACTGAATGTGCAACCAAGTTACGAGAGGGAACGCCAGACCAGGTAGCCCATCATGGGCTCATTAAGCTCCTCGTGGAGGATGCACTCCACACATACACCGTTCCTCTCTCGTGGGAAGCCTTTCGAAACTTGACTAAGGATGATGACATCAAAATTTTGGCTGAGGAGCTCACCTCCTCCAGCAGCGAGGAGAAGGAACCAATTCAAGCAGAGAAGAAAGGAAAAGGCCAAGAAACCATGGCCAAAGCACCAAAGAAAGAACACAAGGGGAAACAAGAGAAACACCAGGCTGCGAAAACAGAGGATGACAAACCCACATTAACACCCAGGGAGAAAAGGTTACAGAGCAGGGTGGGAAGGACTGAACAAGTCCACATCAGTGAAGGCACCTCTAAGGCAGCCTCAGCAAAGTCAAAAGACAAAGCACCCTCAGCCAAGCAGGCTAAAACGGTGCCACCTGTTTCTACAGGAAAATCAAAAACGGCTTCTATAGGAAGCCAGAAATCAGCTACTACAAGGCTTTCTACAGGAAGTCATGAGAAAGGAACACAGAAGGGGAAGACGGCAGAAATCCTTGCTAGGGAGGTAGCAGCTGTGCTGGCCACCCTAAGTACCCCTCCCAAGCCAAAGGAAAAACGAAAGAGGGAGACCCCTCTGTATTTCAAAGCAAGGAGAAGTGTCAAAATCAAAACAGGCAGGCCCCAACCTCCATCTAGCGACCCAATTACCATAGAAGACACCACTACCTCGCCAAGGGAGATGTCCCCCTCAAAAATATCAGTCATTGATGAGTGGGGGAGCCCGAAGACAATTGTCTAGAAGGAGAGGATGGAAAGGTTGTCTTCAAAAACCCCTCTACAGGATGCTGAGGCCGTTCTACAGGAAACATTAGCCAGGCTCAAGGAGACCGAAAGAATGGAGGGAGAGGCAGCCACATCACCACCAAGGGAAGACGGAGTAGAGCCACGGAGGGAAGAAGAGGTAGAGCATATTCCGGAACCTAGTCCCCATCCAAGCTTGAGCTCGTATTATAACTTTTTGGAGGCTGGAAAAATTATTCCATAGAAATTCACAGTGCCGCTTTTCTTTGCGTTGGAGGAAGAAAGAGTGAGAACCCACACGTGGATGAGGATAGCTAAATCTAAAGGAGTGGTAGATATAGGCTCCTTAGAGGAGCAACTAAAGGAGGCACGAAGAGAATTAGCTATGGCCAAACACGTGGGAAACTGCCAGCGGGTATTCCTACAGGAAGAGAATGAGAAACTCAAACTGCAACTACAGGAACAGAGGAATGAAAGGGGCACAACATCAGAGGACACTACAGCAAAACCTCAAGGCAAAGAATGACTACAAGTTTGTCTTAGGGAGCTAAACCCGCATCTACAGGAAAGGGAATTGCAAGCACAAATCGAGATACAAGCTCTCAAACAACAGTTACAACAAAAAGAGGCACAACTGGCCTGGATGACCAGTTGGGTCATGGATGCTCTACAATGTAGACAACCGGCCAAATCTTATGGCCTATACCTACGGGAACAGTGGCTGCAAATCCAAATTAATGCATTAGCACAGAGGGGTATCTCCCAAATCTAAGACCTCCAGTAGTTCACAGAGTTATGCAATAGCAGTTCATCAGAGGACAAGGCCAAGCTATCGGAGTTCTATCTCCATAATTTGGCCCTTCCTAATGTGACTTCATGGGATCCCAACACAATCATAGGAGATATGCAGTTGATGGCATTTGCCTCATGGTTGAACCATGAAGAAAAGAGAGCAGCAGAGCTCAAAGAGGTCATGAACCAAGAGTTACATGAGCCACTGCTGATTAGAGCAGAGCCAGGGGACCCCACGGCATTGATATCAGCCCACCAACACTTAGCAACTAACTCTCAAGCTTTATTGAAATACATGGATCAGCAGGCTCAGGCTATAGCACATTTCGAGGATATGGAGTGACTATTAGGGGACAATTGTGTTCATGCTTGCACCCGCCGGTGGAACACATTGTCCCACAGCCTCAAAATCAGGGAATATCACACTCCAACTCGAATGAGGGAAGCTCTAGTACGGGTGCCCCTCTACAAGAAGTCCATACAGAACCTCCAAGCCAGCTGGATTGGCCTCAAGCTAAGCCCACCTTTGCTTTTAGGATTGATGGAAGGCAGCACAGAGAAAGAAGAGCATAAGCAATGGGAAGAGGTGGAAAGGAAGGCTGGGTTCCATGCCAGTGAGGAGGATACTACTTCAGAAGCCTGGGATGTGAGAGTGGCAGTGAAAGCAATGAAGGACGAGGAGCTGGATTAGTTGCTTAGGGATGAGCAATCATTTTAGCTGGGGGGTGATGATGAGCCCAAAATTTGGTAACATTTTGGGCTCATTTGGCCTAACTACCCTTGCTCAATCCTTCATTTTTCATAACTTATGCATCATTTTTTAGTATGTTTATGTCATTTGTACGAATAAGGGTAGTCACTATTCCTAGGTGGCTAACATGTGCTCATTTCAGGATTTTTTGACACATGTTGGAGCAAACCCGAGCAGACAAGGGCTAGGAGACAGCCAAGCTAGGGTTGAGGATTCGTAGGGGGGTTGTCCACGGCATTAAATAGCCTTCCTTGGGATCTTCACCCCCAACTCCGAGCTCCAAAAGCCACCAAAATCGGATCTACAAGGCAGCCAAACAGATTTTGTGGAAGCAGCTGTTCACTCCCAGTTTGGTCAGCCAAGTCCCATAGATTTAGGAGGCCAGTTTGGGCCTCGTGATGTATAAATGATAAGGCTTCAGCCTTCGAAAAGGACTTTTTGGAAAAACTTTTGCACATTCTGCACTACGAGCTGCAAGCTCTGTTTTGTTCTTTTGTAGCCATCATTGGCATAACTCTTGACTTATGATTATTATATTTTAATGAGAAGCAGTCAGATTTGATCTCAGCTCTGAGTTTCTAGAGGAGCCATAGCTCTCAGGGTTGGGCCCAACCTGAGAGCCTAGGGCCTCCTTCTTTGTATTGATATCTTTCCCTTCAGCATTATGATTTTCTTTGTATGCATTTGAAACGCAGGTTGTTGAGTTAGATTTCGTTGTGTCGTTAAGTAGGTCATTGTTGAAGAATAGAGTTGTTTCAGATGTCTAGAATAGATTAATGAGATAAGAAGTGATAAAAGCTCCAGAAAAGGGTTGCCTGCACTCTCATTTTCACCTCTTCCTAGGGGCTGGAATTACAGACATTGCTGCCCAAAAAAAACACTAGTTTTCTTACCCATGCAATCTTCAGTGAAGTGTTTTCATTTGTAGGAGTTATTCATGCATTCAGACGTCTTGGAATGTTTCTTTGCTTCAGTACTGTACATGGTTCTCTTTAGAAATAACGTTGTTGTTCATTGGTTTCCTTAACAGTTATGATAGATTAGTTAATATTTTGATTATGTGCAGGACGTGGTTGATTTGGTTAAGTTTACATTGTGCGGTGCATCTCCATCACTCTCTCGTCCATCTAAGCTTCGTCCTGGCCAATTTCTCATCTCCAATTTAGACCCCTTGTCTCACAACTACTCTTTTGCCCACGTCACCCTACCTTCTTGGCCTTCCATTTCCTCTGCCCTCTTTAAGACAAGCTAGCTTTCCACACCCTCTCATCACTTCATCTCTCTGTCACTAAGTCATTACAGACCCCTATCCTACCTTCCTATCCATTCATGCATCCTCTTTCACTCACCCATCATCCAAAATCCAATTGTAGAACATCCTATAGAAATTTCTGAACATCCTGTAGAAATTATGAAACATCCTATAGAACCCCTGCAGACTTCCTGTAGAAGCTCACAAATGAGGTTTCCTGATATCCAAACTTTGTGAAACTCTCCGGAAGGGTGTTAGGGACTCCTTAGACCCTCTCTGAACCTTCCCGACCTCTTCCAAGCATTTCTCCTCCTTGACCCACCTCTGCACAGTAAAAAGCCAGTTAAAAGCACAAGCATGATAATTCTAATAACTTATTCAAAAATACAAAAAGAGGTTTCTTCAGGTAGAGGTAGTCTAGACACATGTATCTTACCTTCATAGAAAGTAATGGCATCTCTCTGTAGTTTTCATTCTCCTCTTTGCATCAGTAGGACTAGCTGGTAGAATTAGGGTTTGCTAGGGTTTGTGGTTCTTTTTGGCTTTCAGTTTCTTTCCGCAAGTAGATTAGCTTCCTTTGAGTTAGCTTTCATCCATCAATTAAAAAGCTTCTTCTAAGAGCTCATAGAAGTTGGCTTGAGCCCCTAGCGGACTTGTGCCAGCTGACCAAGTGACAGCTGCGGCAAGAGCTAGTACTTGTGCATACAGCACCGTCGCTTCCAAGTTTGTTACGAACTACCGGGTTGATAAAATTAAAGAAGGGAGTCCCAGGAGTTATAGAATTATTGCTACAATACTGGAGCCCACCAACCTCTAATTTGAAAGGGAATTTTATTTTCATGTATATAAGAGACTCGGTCACTTCACTCTATTTTAAACAAGGGGTGAATCGAAAAAATTGAAAATATATATATATGATTGATTTTAGCGCCGAAATACAATTCATACCACTTAGTGGAGATTGAAAATGTGAATGACTTGAAGTTTCGTAAAGGAGTTTTTTGCGTGTATTGAAATAAACCAAAGTGATGTGATGAATGAGGAGCAATCCAAAGAGCATTTCACTCTTGTCTATGTTCAGTTGGCTTGACCAAGAACCAATAAAAACGACCAAAAAGCATTTATAGTTTAGTTAAAAACCAATTAGGATGGCTTAGGAGGTATAGTAAAGCAAGGAGGAGGAAATGATACTTGCATTTTTTTCTCTTTGGCTCTATGAGCAAGACACTAAGCACATTGATTGGACCATCATACCTCATAAGATACATGTTTCAATTTCTAAGCTAACAACAATAGTTAGCAACTATATGTTTAACCATTTGTTTGTTAAATATTATATATAGCTTAGCTTTTTATGTGACCTTCATGATTTATATATTGTACTCTATAACCACTTTATAAGAACTTTGAAGTTGTTTCACATAATTCTTGTTAGGTTGAGTGCCTTATGTTCAAAAAACATGAAAATAACATATCACTTAGTATGTTTCTAGCTTGCTACAACAAAATAATGTCCTTTTCAAAATTGTCACAAGTTGGTACTTGGGTTAGTTATATGAACCATTTTTGAATGTTTTTTAATTTGGATTTTAGTGGTTGTAACATTTTACTTTGTTATAGTAAAATATATTGTATGTTTTTATTTGTCTATGTTATTTATTTATTCTTAATTTTTAAATTATTTTAAGGAGATGATTAAGATCCTCTTTCACACAACCATATATTATAATCAACCACCTATTATTGTTTGTCTATTACAAACAATCACCTATTATTAGTCTAGCTCTGTTGATAGTCTATTACTAGCAACCACTTGTTATTGGGACATAATAGGCCACAACTCACTATTCAAAAAAGACACCCTACTTTCCTTATACAACATATACATCTTGTATTACTTTTGGTGTTTCCTTCCTCCACTTTGGGTTTTCAAAATTGGAACCTGTCCTTTAGCACCAATTTCATTTCCAAGACTGCATATCCTTCTGCATGTATTTCAACTGTATATATATATATATATATATATATATATATATATATATATATATATATATATATATATATATATATATTCGAAAGGTTAAAAAACCTTGAAACATTATCAATGTGCCCTTGCACCTTTTGGTGAAAATGCTAGTAACTTAATATTTGTTGAATTTTCTTTTCTTTCGATTCTAAAGATCCACTTACACACTTATATAGTTACTATAAATGTAGTTTTCAAGTTTGCCATAACTCTTCACATAACTCTTTAAAGTCTGCTAGCTCAATGGAAGAGCACATGCCTTATAAGTAGGAGGTTGGTGGCTCGATTCCACTATGCACTAACATGAATTAATCAATGATTTTTAGTTTATTTTTAATTAAATGTTTTTTTATATCGATTTATTTCAATGGTGAGATATTTTTGGATTCATTGTTTTATATTGTCTCTTGAGAGATAATAGCTAGTATTAAAGACATATTGTCTCTAATCCGAGTGTCGTCTCTAGAGAGACAAAAATGAAATTGTCTCAAGAGAGACAATAATGAATTTGTCTCCTAAGAGATAATAATGCTTGTGTTATATATTGTCTTTATAAAGACAATTTTTTAAGGCAATAATTTTTAGACACCCACTTAAAGACAATACACGAGTTTTTTTTTTTTTTCGTCTCATGTTAAGACAATTTACCCAAAAGTTGTCTCAAATATTGTCTTAAAACCCCCCTTTATGTAGTAGTGTATGTTTGTGCTCCGAAAAACATTAATAAAATGTTTTAGCTATTAGAAACCTTTCATTATCCATAAGATACAATCCCTTCATATACATCCATAAACACATACATACATTGAATTATTTCTGTTATTAATATTTGTTGAGATTTTCTGTTTGAGCAAAATAGGAAAAATCTCAGCTGATGACAACAATAGGGATTCAGTTCCTAGATTAACTCCAGGTTGTTGGGAGGGAGTTAATGCCTCCTATATTTGATGTGAGGGAATTAATGAAGCTGTTAGATTCTCTAGGCTATATAACAGGCAACCATTCGGATGTTTGCTAAAAGAGTGTGAGAGGTTTTATGAGAATTTCTTGATGTAATCTCCAATTTGATTAATAAATTCCTGATGCCTATGTTTGGTGGACGTAGCCCAGATTGGTTGGGTGAACCACGTTAAAAACTGTGTTTATGTGCTTGATACTTTGATGTGTGTTTAATTGATTTGCTGTGCCTCTGAATTCCAACAATTGGTATCAGAGAATGTTGGAGGTGCTGGTGTGTGTCTGATTACTGGAGGTGGAGCGCAGCTGAGCGCTGAGGGAGCGTGGTGCTGAAGGTTTTTTTGCTACGTGTGCTGGAGCCTATAATATCTGCGCGGAGACTGATACGTGTGCTGGAACCTGTAATATCTGTGCGGAGCCTGATAGCTGGAGCGCGGAGCGCTGATACCTGGTATTTAAATTTCTGGTGCGTGGTATTTAAATTTCTGGTATTTAAATATTTCACATGATAATGCAACCAGATTTTAGATACGGTGGCCCACGAATCCACACAGAAGGTTTTAGATAATCCAACCAGATTTTAGATAATGCAACCAGATTTTAGATTATGAAGGTCCTTAAAAAGGTAATATGTTAACCAACAGCGTGCATATGGTTTTTGCTGTGCGTGGATATGGGTTTTAAAAAAAAAAAAAGAAAACAGCGTGCATATGTTTTTTCTTTTTCAAACCGGCGTGGATCTATGACCAACATCGTAGCGATATATATATATATATATATATATATATATATATATATATATTTTTTTAAAACTCACGGCGTAGTTATATGTTTTAAACACTGCGGATAGATGCGCTGTGTTCCGTATGTATATGGTGGAGTTCATAGGTAGCGTAAAACAAGTTGAGTCGGTTTTTGTTAAAAACGCAGTGCCAGCATTCACTTCTTTAAAAACGCAGTGACCGCATTCATAAATTCGAACTCTTAGTACTTTAGTGGGCGACCCTTGCAATTCTCTGCAAAACAGTAAATAACAAAACCGTAAATAAAAGATTGGTTTATTGGTGCAAATAAAAAACAAGAAGTGTATGTATTTTGTTTTTTATAGGGTGGAATTTGCACAAGAACAAGGAAAGTTTTTTTTTTGGAGCAGTTTTGTTTTGTAAAGGCATAGGAATTTTTTTTTTAAATTGATGGTTGGATATTTGGAGATTACTGTGTTTTCGCTGATATCATATGGCGAAAACTCAAAGTGCCTTTTTTGAAATTGAGAAATTTAATGGCAAGAATAATTTTGAGATCTGGAAGGTGAAGATGCACGATCTACTGGTTCAACAAGGTGTGGCAAAAGCACTGTTGGGGAAAAACAAAAGGCCTCCTTCCATGACGGAGGATGAATGGGATGAGATGGACGATAGAGCTCTGAGCGCAATTTGATTATGTCTGGCGGACGATGTTCTGTTCAACATTGTGTCAGAGAAATCCGCCGCAGGCTTGTGGTCGAAGCTTGAGAAGCTCTATATGATGAAATCTTTGACAAATCGGATTCTCCTGAAACGGCAGCTTTATGGTTTGCGGATGAAAGAAGGTACCTCGATTGCTGATCACCTGAATGTTTTTAATACCTTGTTGGTGCAATTAGACAGTCAAGATGTGAAATTTGATTCAGAGGATAAGGCAATAACTCTATTGTGTTCATTGCCTGAATCCTGGGATCACTTTGTTACTTCCATAAGCTTTAGTACATCAAATATCCTTGAGTTTGACGATGTTGTTGGAGCCTTGTTGGCTGAGGAGACGAGGAAGAGGTCGAATGCAGACACCTCTACATCAGAGGTAATGATGGACAGAGGTCGCTCATGAGAGAGACACTCCGGGGGAAAGCATAGCGACTCTCGTTCGAAGTCCAAAGGAAAGAAGCCCAAGGTGAAGTGTTGGCATTGTGGCAAGGCTGGACATCTGAAAAAGGATTGCTGGAAGCGAAAGCAGGCTGCTAAAGAAGGCTCTTCAACAGAAAAGAAGGAAGCCAACACCACAGATACAGGTTCAGTATCTGGTTCAGGTATGAGTGATGAAGTATTGTCAGTTAATATTTCAAAACATGATCAACATTGGTTGTTAGATTCTGGGGCATCTAACCACATGTGTATACATAAAGATTGGTTTAAAACATATAGATCAATTGATGATGGTGTTGTGTACATGGGTAATGATGTAACATGTAATATTGTGGGAATTGGGAGCATACAACTGCAAATGTTTGATGGGACAACAAAAATATTAACTGATGTGAGACATGTACCAGATTTAAGGAAAATTTTGATTTCATTAGGAGCACTTGATTCAAATGGATATAAAACTGTAATTCAAGGTGGAGTTATGAAAATTTACAAAGGCATCTTACTAGTTATGAAAGCTAAGAAAGTAGGAAATCTATTTCAGTTAGAAGGTAGAACTGGGTCAGATCATGTGTCTGTGTCTGAACATGACAGTAGTTCCATTCACTTATGGCATCAAAGATTGGGGCATATGAGTGAAAGAGGATTGAAAATTTTGGCTGACCGAAAGTTACTTCCTAATCTAAGATCTGGAAAATTGGATTTCTGTAAACATTGTCTGTTTGGTAAACAAAGTAAACAAAAGTTTAAAACAGGCAAACATACTAGTAAAGGCATACTTGATTATATCCATTCAGATGTTTGGGGTCCATCCCCTACAGCGTCATATGGTGGCTCGTCATATTTTGTGTCATTTATTGATGACTTTTCTCGGAAAGTGTGGGTCTACATGTTGAAACGGAAGTCTGATGTTTTTTCAGTTTTCAAGCAGTTTAGAGCATTGGTAGAAAACAGCACTGGTAGAACAATAAAATGTTTAAGAACTGACAATGGTGGTGAGTTTTCCTCCAAGGAGTTTGACAGCTATTGCAAGGATGCAGGGATCGAAAGACATAAGACCACGGTTTATACTCCTCAGCAGAATGGAGTTGTTGAACGCATGAACAAGACTCTTCTAGAAAGAGCAAGGTGTATGCTGAGTAACGTCGGGTTGCAAAAGGAGTTGTGGACGGAAGCAGTGGCAACAACTTGTTATGTGATAAACCGATCTCCATCAACAGCAATTGGCTGCAAGGTTCCACAAGAGGTATGGACAGGACACCCTTGTGACTATTCTCAACTCAGAGTGTTTGGTTGTGATGCATATGCTCTAGTGCCTAAACATCAGCGAACTAAATTAGATCCGAAATCAAAAAGGTATATCTTTATTGGGTATGGTGATGGAACAAAGGGATTTAGATTGTGGGATCCTACTACCCGCAAAATCATCATCAACAGAGATGTAAAGTTTAATGAATCCTCTCTTGTACAGTTAGATGTAGATAGAAGATTGAAACAGGATGATGTATCTGATTTCCAGCATATTCAGTTTGACAGCATTTCTAATGATAGTTATAACGACCATAGTTCAGATTCTAGTCATGAACAGGTTTCAGAATCAGATTATGAACAGGGTTCAGATGGAGGACATGAACAAGTCTCAGATGGCGATCATGAAGAAGTTTCTACAGATGATAGACAGCCAATTGTGGAAGCACCAGAAACATTCTTAAGGAGATCTACAAGAATCAAAGGTCGTCCGAGAAGGTATGATGATCATGTTACTTCAGTTGCTTTGATCGCTAATGATGATGAACCTTTGTGTTATCAGGAAGCTGTAGAAGGTTCAAATAGTGACAAATGGAAAGCAGCCATGAAGGAAGAAATGATGGCCTTAGGTAAGAATGGTACGTGGGATCTGGTTGAACTTCCCAAAGGCAGGAAAACTGTGGGATGCAAATGGGTCTTCAAGCTGAAACAGGGTGTGAATGATACGGAAGACAGGTACAAAGCTCGGCTGGTTGCAAAAGGGTTTTCTTAGAAAGCTAGCATAGACTTTCATGAGATATTTTCACCAGTGGTTAAAATTGTTTCAATTAGAATTGTGTTAGCATTAGTGGCTTTGTTTGATTTGGAGTTGCAGCAGTTAGATGTTAAGACTGCATTTCTACATGGTGATTTAGATGAGGAAATATATGGAACAACCGGAAGGGTTTGTTCTGCATCGCAATGCGAAATTTTTCTGCAGGCTCAAGAAGTCATTATATGGCCTGAAGCAGTCGCCTCGGCAGTGGTATAAGAAGTTTGATTCTTTCATGTTGAGTCAGAAATATGTAAGAAGTGAATATGATCATTGTGTTTATTTTAAGCAGTTAAATAATGGCATGTTCATTATCTTAGTGTTATATGTTGATGATATGCTTTTAGCAAGAAAAAGCATTGAAGAAATCAACAGGTTGAAGACTCAGATGGCAAGGACGTTTGATATGAAAGATCTAGGAGCGGCAAGACAGATTTTGGGCATGGAGATTTTCAGAGACAGGGGCAATGGTAAGCTATGGCTATCACAACAGAAGTATGTTGAGAAAATACTTTTGAGGTTTGGTATGAATAATGTGAAGCCTGTGTCGATCCCTTTAGCTTCCCATTTCAAGCTTTCTTCGAGTTTATGTCCTAATACAGATGAAGAAAAGGATTATATGTCTCGAATTCCTTATGCCAATGTAGTAGGATGTTTGATGTATGCGATGGTGTGTACGCGACCAGATATTTCTCATGCAGTTGGGGTTGTCAGCAGGTACATGGAAAATCCGGGTAAAGAACACTGGTCAGCAGTGAAATGGGTGCTTCGGTACTTGAGAGGCACAAGTAGTTATTGTATTTCTTACAATAAGAGTAGTGAATTTGTTTGCGGATATGTTGATTCCGATTTTGCAGGTGATTTGGATAAGAGAAGATCAACTTCAGGGTATGTCTTTACTCTTGCAGGTGGAGCTATTAGCTGGATGTCAAAGCTACAAAACATTGTTGCTTTGTCCACTACTGAAGCAGAATACATTGCTGCTTCTCATGCTTGCAAAGAGGCGGTTTGGTTGAAAGGTTTGCTTGGTGAGTTTGGTAGGTTACACGACAACATCAGGTTACTTTGTGATAGTCAAAGTGCAATACATTTGGCTAAGAATCCAGCCTATCATAGTAAGTCAAAGCATATTCCAATCAAATATCATTTTGTAAGACAGGTTATCACTGAAAGGGGAGTTTCTCTTGAAAATGTGCATACAAAGGAGAACTGTGCAGACATGTTCACGAAACCAGTTTTGTTGGAGAAGCTACGCTGGTGTTTGGCTTCTCTTGGCTTGCAGAAAAGATAAAATAATAATAACAGGGCATCAGGCGAATTGTTGTCAAGGTGGAGATTGTTGAGATTTTCTGTTTGAGCAAAATAGGAAAAATCTGAGTTGATTACAACAATAGGGATTCAGTTCCTAGATTAACTCCAGGTTGTTGGGAGGGAGTTAATGCCTCCTATATTTGATGTGAGGGAATTAATGAGGCTGTTAGATTCTCTAGGCTATATAACAGGCAACCATTCGGATGTTTGCTAAAAGAGTGTGAGAGGTTTTATGAGAATTTCTTGATGTAATCTCCAATTTGATTAATAAATTCCTGATGCCTATGTTTGGTGGACGTAGCCCAGATTGGTTGGGTGAACCACGTTAAAAACTGTATTTATGTGCTTGATATTTTGCTGTGTGTTTAATTGATTTGCTGTGCCTCTGAATTCCAACAATATTTTTCTAAATGTTACATGTTTGTGTATATACACACATATTGAATTATTTATGTTATTAATATTTTTTTAAATGTTGCATGTCATCTCCATATTAAGCATTTAATTAATTACAAATCTCTTTAGTACCTTGAATTAAAAAAAAAAAAAAAGATATCAATAGAATAAGAACTTGTTGACACTTTTTCTCTATGTATATTTCATCTTAAATCTTTTACTCAACATACATATTGAAATATTTGATATATGATCCACATTAATACTTTTTAAATATTATATATCAACTAAAAATGGAATAAATTACGCCTCCTTCACAATGAAAAGGAAAATATAAGAAAATTCTACTTTAAATTACATTATTTTTCTATATAAAAGCGATATGGAATTGTGTTATTAGTTTCTCCTTGCTTTTGATTTTTTCGACTACTCATTTGTTGAACTTTGACGAATATATTCTCTAATGTTTAACTTTATAAAATACATATTTACTTTTTAATGTTATTAGAAAAACGAATTTGTAATCTTCCTAAAAAGTCTTATTTCTAATTTCATGACATATGTAATGGAACATAATGAAATAATCTTTGTTTTAGTCAAATTAAAACATACATACAAGAGCTTAGTTAATAGTTAATGTAACCTTAACATACCAGAACCTCGTTAATGTAATTGTTTTTCAGTTCTCCATAAATAAATAGAATCGCAACCCGTTGTTATAACCAGTGTTTAAAAGTAGATTAGGGAAGTAGGGACGAGCATTCTCACCTCTGAATTTATAATCCTCCTAATCATATGCTAAAACTGCATTTTCTGTTGTGCCGAATGTGCCAAGCCAAAAGTGAGTCCTGTTTTCCGGGATGCAAATCTCTGCAACCCAATTACCCCAGTGCCTTTGTCTGACTCCTCTATAAAGCTTCATAGGATGAGCCAAACCTCAGCTCTTCCTATCACATGATGCTTTCCATATTTCATTAGTTGTCCTCTGTGACTGAAATTTAGTGCGTTGCTCCAGTGTTGAAGAAGTTGCTATTGGTTCTACTGCAACAACAAATTTTGGTGGTTATTGACCGAAATCAAAGGAAAACCTGACTGAAACTGCGATTTATGTGGTTGAATAAGACTTTGTAAGGTCGTGCAACAATTTTGTTGTCGTGGGAATGGTATTGCTTTATTTGCGACTTTGAAAGTTCCGACCTAACTCACTTATTTCAAAAGGTCGTCATCTGTAGTATTTCTTTCATAATGGCAAGGCCGTTAAATTTTCGAGATTATCTACTTACAAGGCCGTTAAAGGTATTTTCTAAGGCTATCAAGTATATTAATTTGTTTATTTTATTTATAATATTTTTATAAAATTTTAATTCTACAAAATATTATAAAGTAAAGTATATAAAATTTGAAACATAGTTATAATTATTATTATTTAAAAAATTGATTAGAAGTATATTTTTATATCAACCAATTTAATCAGTGATAATTTTTTTGAGGAGATTAAGTATTTTTATTATTTAAAAATATATTTTTAAATACATAAATAGATTTAACATCCTCAAAAATTCTTGGAATATTTGAAATATGCAAATCCCAAACTTTTTAAAAAAATATATATATTACATTTTATAATTAAAAATATATATATTTTTTAAATAAGCTTTTTAATTTTTCCATATATTAATTTCTCTCAGCTTTGTTCTCTCACTAAATTGCATAAAAATTTGAATGGTTGATTTTCTTTTCTCATTAATTCAACATTGCTTCTACATTAAGAATTAATGCATTCATATGGATGTCAAATAACCCAAGAAAAGAAAAGTGATATGTGAAATTTGTTTAAAAAAAAAATAAAAATATTTCCCAATAATTATACTTATTAAATTTTAAGTTTTTTTTTTCCAAAATAATATCACTAATTAATTACCAATTGACATTATAAAGACTTTCTTATACTGAATAATCAAATTCCTAAACGTCTCTGATCATTAATATTAATAAATAAATATAATATTCCAATTCATTATACTGAATCAAATCGTTGAAATAAATTTACATCAAATAACTTATTAATTCTTACATTTTTTAAAATACATTATAAAATTCTTTAAAGTAAATAAACTCATTTTATAAACGAGTGAACATTATTTTATCATGAATATTTTTATGTCATTATTTTAATTCAGTTAATGCTCGAGAGTTTGGAGAGAGAATTTTATGGTCAATAATTTTTTATCATAAATATTTTTTTGATTAAACTAGTTAATATTTACTTTAGTTAATGTTTCAATAAAAATTTAGTACTAATTTATTTTATGTTTTGAAAATTTAAATTAAAAAAATAATTCTATAGTATAAAGAAAAAAATAGATATTATAATTATATAAAATATTAAATGAATTAAAAATTTAATATATGATAATCCAATTACCATGTAATATGTCATATAGTATTTCATTATCAAAATATTTATATATACAAAAAAAAATATCTTCCATATACATAATAACTAATTAACGGCCTGGAGTATGTCGTAAAACTGCTTCTGCTTGGCTAAGAGCTCGTCTTCCTCGGACGTAAGGAAACAGGTTAACGGCCCAAGACCCAGAGGCATCTGGCAGGAATGAAAGCCTGCTCCCTTACGGACCACCAACGGGTTATTACAGGTGGCGTGGTTTTCCTTGATAACGGTGATGAGTCAAATCGACATTCGCGGATAGCAGCCAGAGATGGTTGTCCTCACTGTTGGTTTGACACCTGAGTTTGATAGGTTTTGCCACCTTCGGGAAAAAAAAAATAAAAAAAAAATAACTAATTAATATAGTTAATTATATTTAAAAAATCTATAAACAAAAAAATAACATTCATCATTCTTAATCCAGAAAAATGTAAACCAGCCTTTTGGATAGCTTTCGAGGACTCACTCCTATGCGATTCATTCACTCCCATTTCTCAATTGAACATTTATATGTGATTCTTTCACTCCCATTTCTCAATTGAACATTTATTTTCTTGTTGCTAACATAGATTCATTCATTGTCACTTCTCATTTCAAGTGTACATGTGTTTTTTTTGCTGCTAACATATTATTGGTATTTAATTAAACAATATCTTTGTACAGGTAAGACTAGATTAGTTTGATTTCATGGATTAGTATAATTTTTTGACTAAATTTGATTAAATATTTTAAAATATATGAGATTGATAAAGGAAATTGAGGCATCTTAATTGATGACATCATTTTAGTTAAGGTTAATTTTGTTTGAGAGTGTAGGGTTCTTTATTAACAATTTTTTTTATTGTACTTTGTTTTAGGCGTAAAAATTGTTAAGTTATAGAATCAGTCATAAGATAATCTATTCATGCATAAATACAACCAATTTTGCAGCCAACTCCATGTCATCCATTAAGTCCCTATCTAATGGATTTTATCATTCTTCGTACCGTAGGAAGACCAAATTCCATCGTGCACTTGGATTTTTTTCTTTATTAAATTCCATACTATGGTCCATGGAAACCATTCAACGTCTCGCATTTGTCTCCAAGTGTCACCATCTAGTTTGTTGTGACCAATGGCTTAATATTGCATTGATAGAATAGGGTCCCAGTCTTATATACCCCTTCTAGAATAGCTCTGGAATTCTTCCAAAAAGATATTCTATGGAACTCTATAAAACACACGAACTTCACCCATATTCTCTGAAATTTTATAAGACATAGCCAGCTTAAACTCTGTAAGAGGAAAAATTCATCATCACTCAGTAGTTTCCATGGCTGAGGCGAAGATCAAGGTATGTAACTTAGAGTGGAAATTGAACATTCCCAAAGGCCCCATGGAGCATAATAGAGTGCTTGAGAAAACCCTGTATGTATTAGGCGGTTGGCAATCCAGTTTTAATTCAGTGTGCAAGATGACTTGGAGGCTTGAAGTAGACGATCGAAGGAGAATTTTGCATTCTATAAAGGTCAGAATCGAACTTGTTCTATTTTCCCTCTTCTATTTCATGAATCCATTGTTTGAAAGAGTGACGTGGGGTATGACCGTGTGGTCCATCATGACAGTCGTGGTTGTCTTCGAATTTACCGCAGGTAATAATAGGGTTTAACTTGTTTTTAATATTTCTAGAGTTGTTGAACTAGTGTAGGTTTTTAACTCATAATGCCCATACTTCATGTGGAATGAAATATTGTAGATGTATTATTCTTTTATGTGCACCTGATGATACCCTGATCTCAAATCGATCTTTGTGAATGTTGTTTCTCCCTTCAGTTGATCAAACTAGTCATCAATCTATGACAATGGATACCTGTTCTTGATGGTCACCTTGTTCAGCTGCATGTAATCAATGAACACATAGTACCATCCTTCTTATTTACAAACAACACTAGTGCACCCCATGGTGTTACATTTGGCCTTGTGTATCCCTTATCAACCACTACCTTAAGCTCCAACTTCAATTCAACCAATTTGAGAGTTCTCATCCTGTAAGGTGCTTTAGATGTTGGTGTCACTCCTCGTACCAACTCAACAGAGAAACCCACTTCCCTATGAGGTGGTAACTATGAAATATTTGCAGGAAACACATCCTAAAACTATTGCAAAATAGGGTACCTCTTGAGGACTTCCTCATCCTCCACACCCTTCCCTTTGTCACTGGAAATATGCATTGCAAACAATACACACCCCTTCCTAGAACTGCGCTTAGCTTGAATAGCTGTAACCATTCTCACTGATGTAGATTCTTCTTTCCCTTCGAGATTCTATTTTCACCATCATAATCCAAACACTTAATAGCCTTATCATAACAATCTATCTTGGTTTTGTGAGTAAATAACCAATCCATGCCCAAATGCATATCATATGAACCCAAAGGAAGTGCATTTAGATCTGTTTATGTAGGTATACCATTAAGTTCAAATGCATAAGCTCTCACCCAATGGTGAACTCTTCTCTTGGTCCCTGTAGAAAATTGCTCCAACCAAGATTTAACATGCACTTCTTTACTCAAACAAAATTGATCAAATAGGTCAGGACTAATATAACTATAATTAGATCTAGGATCAGTCAAAATGGAAATAAATTGATGACAAAGCTTACCTTTCATCTCAATAATAGATGCCTAATGATCTCCTTGCCTGTTATTAAGTGCTGCATAAATATGGGGAATGCTCTTACCAACATCCCTAATCATATATGCCTCATGAGCATTGTAAATATGAGCTTTTCCACCATGGTACAATGGACAATCCTTCTTTTGACGATCCTTTCCATAAATCCAACACTGCAACAGTCCCCCATTCTTACCTTAATTATGTTGCTCTACAGTCCGAGACCCATGTCCTGTCTTAGTTGCATTAAACTTCTTGTAAGGAAACACATTTTCTTTCTCACCTACATTATGTGATCTCCCGTGATTCTTAGGCCTCTTTCCCTTAGTCTTTTCATTCCCCTTTCAATCACACTTGAAATGAAGCTTGCGCTTTCACTGCTCATGACAATGTTTCAATTTCATGATGGCTTCCTCAAGTGAATGAGGTTCATCAAATTCAATCTAGTCTCTTAATACTACTAGCAACCCACTGATGCACCTCTGAATCTTTGCCTTCGAAGCCTTAAGATAAGGCACATACCTCAACAACTCCAAGCATCTACTTGTGTACTCATCATCTTTTATAGAACCCATCTTCAACTCATAAAATTGCTTGGCCCTTTCATCGTAGTATCTTTGGATAGGTACTTCTGCTTGAAGAGTCTCTCAAAAACATCCCAAATTTGCTCCTATTCTCTAATGCTTATGACATTCTTCACATCTGTTATAGACATTTTTGGGAATTGCAACTCCAATCAAACATGTCAATAAACCAAGGGCTCCTAAGTCCCTAAAAGTGTTGTTCCAACCCCTAAAATAAAAAGGTCAGCTGATTACATCATCTCCCAGAAGTTCTCCATGAAAAACTACTCAGAACTGGTCAAAACTGGACCATCTCACTTGCTCCATGGTCAAAGTGCGATGCATCCCACCTAATGCACACGGGAGGTGCGATGCATACTAAAAAGTCCTTCTATAGGGTGCGATGGACGAGAATAGACAAGTGGTAGAGACATTTTGCGAGGTGGATGATCATGGAATCTTCCAGAAACTTCTCCTGTGACACTTGCCTCTCTGCATTCACCCAGGGATGAGTAAGAGATCATCAATCTCCAAGTGGAATCAAGAACTATTAGAGAGAGGACACTAATCAAATCTCAAAAGCTAACTCACCCCCCTTGCGAACATCTATATATGGATCCCTCATCCTAGAGATCCAGAGGCTGAAATTTTGTATCTTGTAAGGAAGTGTTGCTGGTTTCTTGGTGTAACATCATAGTGTTGGGTGATCTAAGATTTTCATGAGGTTAAGAAGGGATTTCTTGCTGAGAGGATGACGTTGGGTCAGAATAATTGGTTGTAATCCTCTTTGCTATTCTTGATTATTAATAAAGCTATTCAAATTTTCCTCCACATTCTTGTATGTTTGATGATATATGCATTTGTGTGGTCAATATATATCTGGTCCTATATTGTTTATGATGGTAGATCTATGTTCTTGTATATGCTACTTTGATTCTACAGGTGCTCTTTGAAGCTGGGTAGACGAGGAAGCGAGTGGCAAAAATCTATCAGAAGGGAGAGGAATCAAGCAAGGAGCCAAGCGCAAGACAGAGGTTGGTCTCCTTCTTTCCCCTCTTATCTACTTCTCATAAAGGAAAACGAAAGTGGTTTTAGTTTGTTTGTTTCTAAGGTAGCTACCAACCTTAGTGGGACTAGCAGCTCTGCATAGACACTAGATTTCCCGATAACAAAATGGCGACTCGGTTGGGGACCGAATAGATTGTTTGTTTGTCTATATTTGTTTGCTTTATAAACTTACAGACGGAGCCTGAAGTCAAGCCAGCTAGCCTTCAAACTGCATTTTCTATGCAAGTGCAAAGTAGATCAATGCTGCTTCAGTCTATCTCTGGGTTTTGTTTATGAACTGAACAATTGATTTACAAACTCTCTAATTTCCCTTGTGGTGGCTCTAGTAACCTCCTTAGATCTACCCCTATGATTTATTTACTGATTATCACTTGCTCGGCCTAAATCCCTGAACTGTGCTGCAAATTGTGATCAAGACCTGGATCAAAAGTCTTGCACTGTACCATCTCACCCTCTCTTCAAGGATATCAGTATGCATCACACTTCTTGTGTGCTGTAGGTGGGATGCATACTGGAATCCCTGTGTAGCAGGTGAACTGATCAGAAAGGGCTAATTTTGCCTCCAAACTTTGGTTTTTTCACTCTTTTCAGCTCTATTCAGGAGTTTTGTTGTCTGTAGTCAGTATGCCTCTGTTGGAAGCCCCCTTCCTTGCCATTATTCCACCTCCATTGTGCAAAGAACTGTAAATGTTTTTATGTATTGTGAGCCATTTTCAGTTCTCTTTTACAAAGAAGTAGCGTAATTGAACTGTCGTTTCTTGATTTGGAAGTGTCGCAAGTGTCATTTTCAGTCATAGAAGAGAATCCGATTGTTCTTGATAGTCAATTACTCTGTTACTCTTGTATTTGATTTGAATTAGTAGTTTTTCAAGTGTGGAAAGCAAGTTTTCCATTCCGAATCACAAAGTGTCATCATTGTCTTCATTTTGTCTTGAAAAGAAGCTTGTTGGTAATGTCACTTTGAAAAATATTTCAGATTTGCACTTAGCTTTCTTTCTATCATTCACACATTAAGAAGGCTGAAAACAAATACATGCATGTGCATTTGCATTTAGACTGTTTGTTGGTTTGATTTAGGACAATGCATATAGTGTGTGCTCTCTGCTCTATGTTGAAAGAATATCGTCTCTCTTTCTTTAGTAGCTAGGATTTTCATTGAAAAAAGACGATTAAATGATTGTTTATCATCTTAGATTGCATTTTAGGAATTGTATATCTACATCACGCGGTGAACCTGAAAGGAAAATTTCTTAAGTAAGATCAACTGTAAAATAAATTTAATGAATCTAAAAATGCTTTGGAACCTACCGCACAACATTTAGAAGTCTAGGCTAGAGACGTATTCCGGTGTCGTAAAGCCTGGTAACTATTGTTTTCATTGTTAGTTGGGTGATTCCTCCACTTTGAGATGACAAGTGCCAGTACAGACTTGTCCTCCCACGTACCGTTGAGTATATATTGGGAGACCACAATAGGCTATATCCTTTATCCATAGGAAGCCGTGTCTGCCGCCCTATCGATCGCAATGCACTAAACACAGCATTCGGGAAGATTGAGTGTCGTACCATAAAAAGTATTCTGCAGTTTTGTGATTGGTTTGGTAATCCCTCTGTCTAGATTTCCAGAGTAGTCTCGTTCGTTCCTTTTCAGACTCCTTGAAGGAAAAGGTCCATCTGAGCACTTGTCACTTTAGGTTCATTAAAAATCGAAGGTGACTAGAGTCATCTTTTGTTTTTTCTCGACTCTTAAAAATTGAAAAAACAAGTTGTGTCAAAGCGTCTAAAATTCATTTAATTCGGAATCATTTTCCCCTTTATTTTGAGTTGATCGAGTAATCCACAATCGTGGAAGAAAGTCAATCGAAATCGCTAGAAAATATTTTGGATAGACTAGATATGTCTGAACAACCATCGACATCCAGGACTGTGTCGTCCGACGCAACAGCGGCAGAGCCTCATGCTGCTACTCCAACGATGTTCGCTGGTATACCATCTATCCCGGCAAGTTATCAATAACAAGCCGGAGTCCAATTAGGGACTGTTTCGACGACATGGTCGGTTCCTATTTCTTCATCCAAATTATCATCTGGTATTTCTTATGTTGAAACTCAACAAATTGATCCAATGTGGCTTCAAAGGCCAATCTACCCTTTAAGTGTTGGATTGCCACCATATGGAGGGAAGTATGCCTTTTCATTGTTCCCTCCCGAGGAACAACCATATGGGAGTTTACAACAAAGTTCAGGTCAAACTGGAATTACATCCAATGGTTGGGTACCAATACTGCCTCAACAACCAAGGGTTGTATATTCAATGCAACCAGTCCACCCTGTGTCGAATATTCCCACTATACCTACTGTGGTGATTGCAACGCAAGTACAATCACTACCTGTTGTATGTCAACCCCAAGTTTCTCAGGTTGCAATACAATAGCCTCTTATCTCAATGACTCAATCACAACCTCAGGTTAGTGCCTCCTTATCTGGAGCGACTCAGGCTCAAACAAGTACTATGACTCCTCATCTTGGTTAATCATCCAGTATTGGACAATAGCAAATGGTCCAACAACCATGGCTGGTTCAATCTCAACAACCGCCATTCCAGCAATCATATCAAGGACCTGAGCAACAATTCTTTGTAAGTAATGGGCAACCACATTTCCAAAGCGGTTATCAACAACAATATTATAATGGTTATTCCCATCAACCTTATCAAAGTTACCACATCAAATACATTATGTTGGTATGCAAAGACCCACTGCTCAGGCGATTCCATCTTATCCTGGGTATGCTTCGCCTAACCTGAATCAATAGTTTCCCTTTGTAGCAACTCTAGAATTACCAAATCTAAACCGGCTGATGAATGATGCAATTGCTTACGCCCCTTGGTGGTCGGCGATTCCACATAAACTTTCGTCCGATATTCCTAAATTTAATGGAAATTTGGGTGAAGGCCCGTCGAATCATGTGATGACCTTTCATCTGTGGTGTTCATCTAACACTCTAAACGTTAACTGGTCCGGCAGCAAAATGGTATATCGAATTGCCTAGAGCTTCATTCGATAACTTTAGCACCCTAGCCACAAACTTTTTAACCCATTTTTAGTTACCAATAAGGTACAAAATAGGAACAGAGCTTCTTACCAATTTCAAACAGACAACGTCCACTCACATATCTGATCATATTCATGAGTGGCGACGTCGTCGCGGAATGGTAAAAACATATGTTCCTGATTAGCTGCTAGCTGAATGGTTTATTAAGTCATTATTACCTTCTATCACAGAAGATGTGGCAAAGGGAGGAGTCGTCACTGAAGAGCAAGTTATTGCTCGTGCACAATATCTAGACTTGATCTATACTCAGTCTGGCACGCTCTACGATAAAATACCTGATGCTCCTAGACCGGAATTTTCCGTTCCACCCCCTCCTAAATCAAACAAAGACTCTCATGCCAGCGATGGTGAGGTAGGTACGAAAAACACGGAATCAACAAAGGCTACATCTAAGAAAGCCCGTAAGATTTATGATCAAAATGCAAATGAAGAGCTTCTCGCCTCAGAGGTAAATGCTGTGTCGATCGACAAGGGCAAACAACTGAAGCAACCAGGGGGAAGAAGCAAAAGAAAGGGAGAAAAAAGAAGCAGGATGAGTCATCTTGAAAAACCTTCTGCAAACCCTTCTGGGCAAAGGAAACCCCCTGCGGGGTGTCAGATATGCGATGAGGATCATCGAATGAGAGATTGTCCACATAAAGATGAAGTTAAGAAACTCTTTAAGAGTTCAAAAATCTCAGCAGTATTGACTGATCCATTTCCAAACCTGGGAACCAAACTGGTTACTAATCAAAATGCTTCCCAATCCCAAGTTCTTATTTTGTCTATCTCAAAGCAGCAAAATGATGCTTTGACAAGGAATAAAGATTATGGGAATCCACAGCTGTCGAATAACAAGGCTAATGAACAACCTAGTAGTTCGACAACGACTTTGACAGAAGTTGTGCCACCCATCATTCCTGAGCCAATGATAAAGCCGCCAAAGGGAGTAGTACACAAATTGACATTTAATCCTCGTGCCAAAGTAGCACAGAATTATAATATAGTAGAGGACCTAGCCCAATCACCGTCCGCTATGTCGACACTTGAGGTATCGCCAAATTGCCCCTCCCAAAAGCAGGATCTATTATCAGTAATAGGTGGGATTGACCCAATGGATTCCAATCTTGTATCCTTTAATCACAAAGGATATGACCCTCAGTTACCAACTCAACTAGCTTTCCTTATTCAGGTGAAATCCCTCAACAAAATTGTTCATCGAACAATTAGTGATGAGGGGGCATCTACATGTATTATGTCGATGAGTTACTGGAAAAATTTAGGCTCACCACCCTTGTCGCAATCGTCAATGATGTTAAATGCATTTGATGGACTATCATACACTCCATACGGGATTTTAAGTAACTTGCAAGTTGAACTGGGGGGCAAAACAATAGAAATTGATGTTGAAGTAATCGACAGAAACCTCGATTACAACATCCTACTGGGAAGGCCCTGGATATATGCCATGGCTGCAGTTGTGTCGACCTACTTCAGGAAGATTGCATTTCCCTTCTAAGGAGGAATTACAATCTTCAACCAACAAACATTTCTCCCCAACATTTCACAAGTTACGGGAAGCATTCCAATGATCCATGGAAGCAATCATTCACTTCAAAATATTGGAGTAGGCCTCCTAAAAGACCCTGCCTTAATGGGTACTTTTTCCCTACCGCCTCCGAGTAATCTGGTGGAAGTGGCCATAGTGGAAACTTGCAATATGAAATCTTCTATATCTAATGGATTCAGAAAATTCCTAAACATTTTGTCAGCATGGATCATCATCATTTTAGAAATATTGTAGCAATCAATTTTCTTGGCTTGGGGGCCAAACCCAAATCAACGCTCATCGAGTGTTTGGATAGATAGGTCTAAGGAATATGGCACCTCTTTAGATCCTTGGTTGCATGTACATTCTACAAACAAAGGAATCATTGAATCAATGATGATAGGAGAGGAACCATGGGAAGATTACCACCATCGCTCCCATCTTCCGGATTACCACGAAGATTATTCTAGCAACCTTAATCATCCTTCAGTTTTTTATTTTCTATCAAATACTGTAAATACGATGGATTTCGAGGA
Source organism: Pinus tabuliformis (assembly GCA_031772625.1). NCBI lineage: Eukaryota > Viridiplantae > Streptophyta > Pinopsida > Pinales > Pinaceae > Pinus > Pinus tabuliformis. The sequence continues at coordinate 256,788,255 of CM062805.1, forward strand.
TAGTTCCTATCTCGTGTCGACATCGTTAAAAAATGAAACAAGGAGTCATGAGGATAGTTCTTTTACTGTGTCAACCTCATTAAAAAATGAAATGACTCCCTTTCCAAATCGAGTCTTTGATTACGATCTCGTAGAATCAAAGTCGAGTCTTTTGAAGATCTCGAAGGTAAACCTTCATTCCAACCACCGAGATGAATGCAATGAAGCTTGGGGGGCATGCACCTCGATTTGCGTTATTATGCTGGGGGCATGGAAACTTATCATGAGCAGTGTTACCGTAGGGTTCAAGCTCATTAAAAAATAAACCTACCACGAGCAGTGTTACCACAGGGTTCAAGCTCATTAAAAAATAAACCCGCCTCAAGCAGTTTTAACGCAGAATTAAAGCTCGTAAAAAAATAAACATAAGCAATGAGCAAACGTTTTCCCCAGAGTTTAAGCTCATTCATTAAAAAATGAACCAATTTCTGGTAAATAACCATCGTGAATGCATTATCATCAGCCTTTGATGCCTTGGTCGTGTTCTCATCATCACCTCCACTATGTATTGGCCGATCATTCACCTCCATTTGATTGTTTACCTTTTTTGAGGAACAACTGCGAAGAGTGATCCTGTTAGCCATCCTTATGACACTGCCGTGATTGGAAAATTCCAAACCTTACCTGGAATTAGTTGCTACTCGAATTTATCACTCGTTCCTCGAAAAATGAGTCTCCTTTAAGCTCTTTTCATCTGACTCGTAAAATATGAAAAGATTGCCGAGTAATTGGCCTCTCTAGCTCGTTAAAGTGACCGGAAGTGCTATCCCTCCTCTAAATTTTAATCTTTTTGGACCTGAGGGATTATTATACAAAAAGATCGAGCGCTTGTTTTGTTTGGCTCGTTAAAATTACTGAAAATTCATCCCTTTTGTATTATTTTATACTTTTTGAGACTTAAGGGATTATATGACGAAAAAGGATTGTTGGAGTTTTCTTTATGTCCGTTTTCAGACTCTCTAAAATTGAAAAGAACCGAGTTATCTTTGTCGTTAAACTCGTTAAAACCGAATAGCGATAAACTTGTCCATACAGACAAGAATGAGTTTCACTATCCCTAGGCTCGTTAAAACATAGCGATGGGTTTGCCCGAAGGGAAAATTATAGAACAAGCATATGTTATCCTCCTCAAGATTGACAAAAATAAAGAGGTACTGGTCAGTAATGACTGGGGAAAAATTGGGAAGAAAACTTGAAGAAACTTTGTTGGTAGCAAGTCGCTCTTGAACATGACACTTTCACTCCGCATCCGAGTCGGGTTGGGTTGTTCCGTTCACCGGTCATATCACCATTGGTTCATCATACCATCCATATTTTGGGTTAACGCTACCAATCCATCATGTCAATGTCATCGATATGTTCAAGAGAAGTCGCTGAGAGAATTCACCTGTGTCTCATCCACTGCAATACATTTATGCTCCATTCTTTCATGTCTGCCACCCTGAACCTTATGTCATCAGATCGTTTTCACCTCCATTAAAATCATTTGCTTCGTTCCGTGTCATTGATGTGGGATTCACGAAGGCCCTCCTATGATGGATTGCTTCTTGTCGACATCAGCTCATTATCCAGGAAGTTGATCTAGGAACAACCCTTTCAGTACTTTGAAGCTTGCATGCCTCAATGGCAATTTTCTCACTTTTGGCGACAGGTTTTGCCTCAATGGCCTTCGACCGAAAGTTTTTGCGTGGTGTTCGACGCTAAGTCCCTTATTCACACCACGTGAATTGTAATGTAGTACCTTGAGGGTCATCATCATCATCGGTGATTCCTCTCGTGCCTGTTAATAGCTTACATCATTGGCTGGTAATGAGGCGATGTCTTTCCATGTTCGACTCCAGAACATCTCTCACATGGATCGACTTGTACTTTGAGTGAATATCGAATGAGATTGAAGACCCCAGATCTAGTTTCATCCATGCGGGCTGTGATATATATTCAGGAAAATAAATACATCAAATGTACATCATTGCTGCACAGATAGTCATCCAATCTGAGGGATGATGGCTCTACCAGAATCATCAGTCTACACACAGACGGTTGTCTGTCTTATGTACATGAAAATGAATTTATAAAGCTGAGCATGGGAATGCCCGCCTCAGCTAGATCATGAAAATATTATGAAGATAATGTATTGTATTCTATCTTATTACAAGTCGCCTTCCATCTCAAAAAAACTTCAGATCCTCATGATAAAGCATTTCACCCGATATCAAAAGATTAACGACCTCATGCTTTAGGGGGCAACTGTTATAGAAATTTTTGGGCATTGCAACCCCAATCAAACATGTCGATAAACCAAGGGCTCCTATGTACCTAAAAGTTTTATTCCAACCCCTAAAAGAACAAGGTCAGCTGATTACATCATCTCCCAGAAGTTCTCCATGAAAAACTACTCAGAACTGGTCAAAACTGGACCATCTCACCTGCTCCATGGTTAAAGTGCGATGCATCCCACCTAATGCACACAGGAGGTGCGATGCATACTAAAAATTACTTCTATAGGGTGCGATGGATGAGAATAGACAAGTGGCAGAGACATTTTTCGAGGTGATTGATCATGGAATCTTCCAAAAACTTCTCCTGTGACACTTGCCTCTCTACATTTTCCCAGGGATGAGTAAGAGATCATCAATCTCCAAGTGTAATCAAGAACTATTAGAGAGAGGAAACTAATCAAATCTCAAAAGCTAACTCACCCCCTTGCAAACATCTATATATGGATCCCTCATCCCAGAGATCCAGAGGCTGGAATTTTGTATCTTGTGAGGAAGTGTTGCTAGTTTCTTGGTGTAACATCATAGTGTTGGGTGATCTAAGCTTTTCATGAGGATGACGCTAGGTCAGAACAATTGGTTGTAATCCTCTTTGCTATTCTTGATTATTAATAAAGATATTCAAGTTTTCCTCCACATTCTTGTATGATTGATGATATATGCATTTGTGTGGTCAATATATATCTGGTCCTATATTGTTTATGATGGTAGATCTATGTTCTTGGATAGCTTTATGCTGCTTTCATTCTACAGGTGCTCTTTGAAGCTGGGTAGACGAGGAAGCGAGTGGCCAAAATCTATCAGAAGGGAGAGGAATCAAGCAAGGAGCCAAGCGCAAGATAGAGGTTGGTCTCCTTCTTTCCCCTCTTATCTACTTCTCATAATGGAAAACGAAACTGGTTTTAGTTTGTTTGTTTCTAAGGTAGCTACCAGCCTTAGTGGGACTAGCAGCTCTGCATAGACACTAGACTTCCTGATAACAACATCTACCCACCAAAAATCTACTTTCCCTTTGGTACTGAAGGAAGTTATCTTGGCTTTCATATTTTCTAAATATTCATGCAATCTGAAAAACTTCTTCATCCCAAGCAACTAGGCTTCTGCATCTTTTGATTTCATCATCTCTCCATCACAATTAGGAGGCTTGACTTTCTTTAACTCTTTTGGAAAATACTCATTCTTCCTATGTTGTTTTCAAGGATGATGATTGTGTATCATGGAAGAAGAGCTAGAATATAACGCATATGTACTAGTTATCCTATCAGGTGTATCCAAAAATCAGCTACTTTTCACTGTATCCCCCTTGTACAACCAATGTCTCCTCTGAAACCTACTACCATCTGCCCCATTAGTCTTCTCCTCCCGCCTATACCCACGATTGAACCCCATATTTCCATGCATCTACCTTGCAACTTATGATCTCTACCCTTAGACTTCTTAGTGTATATGCCAAATCTAGAGAATAATCTTCTCCTTGCTACACAATTGACCTTTTCCATTCCATAGAATTCACATCATGCCTTTAAGGGGGGTCATGTGAATTGTAGTCCACCATTATGCTCTTCATTTGTGACCTTCTCTCCCCTACAAACATGCCATGCTAGATAAACCAAATAGAACATAATCAAAATTATACATTAATGTATTTCAGCGGAGCCTATCTTGTCTACACAAATCAATCCATATTAACATCAAATAGACCTATAATGACACCAACATATCAAAATCATGCATATAACACAAAACTGCAATAATAACCATATGCATGATAACCATAACCATCACACAACAATATGCATTTAGCCCATTCAGTCCAAGTGTTTGAACCTAGAAATTCTGATACCACCTTATAACCACCCCTCCCACATTTACCCGCTTTTACAATATCTCTAGGGTAAACATGAGTTGAGTGTCATTATGAGATGGCCCAACCTCCAAGTTCTAGCTATGGAAGTGGACCTGACAAATTGAAAGCTCTATGTTGCCTCTCAAGAGAACTAGATCACCCAATTGTCAGTGCAGAACCTCTAATGATTAGATCCTAAGCTGGAACTTATATTTCACAAGCTAAACACCCCAACCTTACCCTTGACACACTATTCAGGTAGTTATGAGGCTCCAACCACACCATAAGCATGATTTCATGCATTTATGACCCAAATTCCTCATTTTTATCTTAGCGGTTGTGAGATCTATGCCATTTCTCAGGATATCTTCTATAACACTTCCCAAAACTGCCTATGGCTTTCCATAAACATAACTAAGATGATAATAATGCCAAACATTCAAAACTTTATGAATATCTTGAGCTCGACGTACCTGATACATCACAGACATTTCGTCAAACATATGATAAACATATGAACTAAATGTCATGAATGCTTATTTGATCATAAACCTCTCAACTTCATTAGAGAATCATCAAGAAGGTCCAATTCGCTCTCAAGTAGTTTTAGCAACACTTGTTATCACATGCATTCATCAACCATTCAATAACATATGAAATCATGAATAAGAGCCATAGTAAGAGCACATCATATATCTATGCATATAACTAGCATATAACCAAAATCGAAACCATGCCAATGTATCCATAAAATCACAAATAAACAGTACACATGCTCGTTAATCACAATATAGAAAATAACTCATATTAACATATATAGAAACCAACAAAGTCAAGGACTTCCACGTACCACCCGACCATAGATTGGGCTGAACCAAATCTCTCTTTTAGCCAATCACCCCATGCCATATTCCAAGTATGAATGTGGGATCTCATGGGATAAACCAAGACATAACTAAATAGGGACTCATTATGTTAAACCACCTCCATCCTCAAGCTACCGTGATCTCACCCAAACTGATCTTGAGATCAGAAAACCAAAACAAGCTTGGATGCCTCAGAATTCCTTCACCATACCCAAAGGAATATTCTTATCTCCACCCATTTGTCGTGGGCTTCCCAGAGAAAACCATCTTCACCCCCAACCCTAGGGATTTTTCTGAGACCACCTTTACCAGATCCAAAACCTTTTGGAAATCCAAAGCTCAACTAAGAATGAATCCCATCACACCATGGTTATCCAAGAAATGGAAAGGCAAGGCTAAAACCACTATCAATCCAAGAAAAATCTATGCTAATGACAACAAATTAGTCAAATAATCAAATACATGTACCATGCATTCACAACCTAACAAGGAAATCACACATGCAACCTATTACCTCCAAAACCTTCCTACTGAAGTTGTTGATCCAACTTTCTCCTTACGCTCCCCTGCTTTCCCTTGTTTATCCTTTTCCTTCCTTTGCTATTCCTTTTATTTCCTTCACTTGTTTGCTTCCTCTCTCCTCTTGGAGCTCTCTCTCTCTCTCTCTCTCTCTCTCTCTCTCTCTCTCTCAAATTGATCCAAGATAAAACTGACAAAAGTTGTGACTGATTTCTCTTATGCCTTTCTATCATTGATATCTCGTTTTTCTTCATTTTCATTCATTTTTCTCTAATTTCCCTTGCATGCATATTTTGTCTCTCTGCCTTCCTTTTCTCTTATTTTCCTTTATTTTCATAATTAAATGCCAACTATTGTCTCTTTTACTTTTCCAATTTTGATAGCCATTAATAAACCAAAAGTGATTCCCACTATGGTGTTTACCCAACATTCAACTTGGAGTATGTGTCACATTACCTTGGTTTTATTTTTTCCTTTAATATCATTTATTACATGAAACGTTAACCCAAGGTTGTTCCAAACATGCATTGTGACCTCATACTGATGAAAAAAAACCATTTTGTAAATTTTTATCAATTGCTTATGAGCTTCTAATTAACTTCCTTAGATAATCTCTATTTTTGTTGATTTAATGACATTTTTGGTTGATCACCAATAGAGCTACTTATGCTATTTTTATGTGATAACATTATTACCTTTGAAATATCCACCCAATGACTATACAAGTACATTTTCTATAATCCCATTTCTTTCATGCTATCCAACACTTCACTTCAATATGCCATATGACCTCATTTGTACATAGTCATCAAATGAAGTATAATATGGATCTTTGATGGTCATCACCTTTTTCTTTGTTATACATATGCTTTTTGGTCCCTAGCCATTATGTAGAAAGTGTGTTATTTCTTCTAATTCATTAGGGATATTTTCCTCTTTAAATAAATCATGTGACATTTGAATGTTTGACATTAAACCCACTAATTGTTCATTTAACCTAAATTGTCAAGAAAGGATTTGGATTGACATATTTTTTCTACAAGATTGTTTTAAGATCAAACTCTAAGAACAATAGTGACCTTCTATATTCCCTTCCTGGACACATATGTGACACATATGTTATTTGACAAAATACTTCAAAGTTTGAGAATATGTATAAAATGGTAGAATTTTTTTAAAAAGAAAATATATGATTTTTTATAATAAAATAACGTATACATCATTCAAATAGGATTTTTGACTTTTCCATATATATTGATTTCTCTCAGCTTTGTTCATTCACTAAATTGCATAAAATTTTGAATGGTTGATTTTATTCTATTTATTTTAACATTGCTCAAAGATTAATGCATTCATATGGATGTGAAATAGCTCTAGAAAAGAAAAGTGATATGTGAAATTTGTTTAAAAAGTGGTTACAAAGTTAATAGTAAAAAAAACTCAATAAATATACTTATTAAGTTTTTAGTTTTTTTTTTTTTTTTTCGAGAATAATCATTAATTAATTACCAATTAACATTATAAAAACTTTCTTATATTGAATAATCAACTCGTTAGATGTTTTTGATCATTAATATTAATAAATGAATATAATATTCAAATTCATTATGCATAATCAAATCATTGAAATAAATTTACATCAAATAACTTATTATTTCTTGAAATAGCTTTAATACATTATTTAAAAGACATTATAATTTTATTTTTTTAAGTAAATGAACTCATTTTATAAACAAGTGAACATTATTTTATCATGATTATTCTTATGTTATTATTTTAATTTAGTTAATGCTCGAGAATTTGGTCTTAATATATTTAATGCTTTGAAAATTTGGATTAAAAAAGAAATAATTATATAGTCAATAAATATTTTTATGATAAATATTTTTGTTATTGATTAAACTAGTTAATACTTACTTTAGTTAATGTTTCAATAATAAGAATTTGGTAGTAATTTATTTTATGTTTTGAACATTTAAATTAAAAAGAAAATAATTCCCTAGTTTATAAAGAGAAATTGATATTATAATTATTTAAAATATTAAATAACTTAAAATTTTAGTACATGGTAATCCAATTACTATGTGCAATATGTCATATAGTATTTCATTATCAAAATATTTATATACACAAAAAAATTATAAATTCATGTATATGAAATGAATTAAGAATTTAATATATGATAATCTAATTACCATGTGCAATATTTCATATAGTATTCCATTATCAAAATATTTATATACAAAAAGATATTTTCCATATACACATATACACAACAACTAGTTAATATACATAATTATATTTAAAAAATCCATAAGCAAAAAAATAACATTCATCATTCTTAACCCCAAAACAAAAAATATAAGCCAGTATTTGTAACTAACTTGTTTAGCCCATAAAAGTACCCACACATTCTTGGCTTTTGGATAGCTTTTGGGGACTCACTACTATGGGATTCATTCACTTTCATTTCTCACTTGAACATGTATTTTCTTGTTGCTAACAGAGATTCCTTCACTATCACTTCTCAATTGAACATGTGTTTTCTTGTTGCTAACATATTCTCTATATTTGATTGAACAATATCTTTGTACTTGTAGGACTAGATTAGTTTGACTTCATATATTAGTGTAATTTTCATGTCATTTGCTAGATCATTAAATTAAATTAAATGTTTTAATTTATAAGATTGATGTTAGATGATTAAATTTGATTAAATATTTTAATATATAATGGATTGATAAAGGAAATTGAGGCATCTTAATTGATATCATCATTTTAGTTAAAGTTAGTTTTGATAAAAGAAATTGAGTCATCTTAATTATCATCATTTTAGTTTTGATAAAAGAAATTGAGGCATCTTAATTATCATCATTTTAGTTAAGGTTAGTTTTGGTTGAGAAGGTAGTGTTGTTTATTAATAAAAAAAAATTTGTTGTAATTTGTTTTATGGTAAAAATTATTAAGTTATAGATTCAGTCACAAGGTAATCTATCCACACATAAATACAACCAATTTGTTTTCTGACCCAACTCCATGACATCATTAAGTCCCTATCAAATGGATTTTCTAATTATTCGTACCGTAGGAACACCAAACTCCGTAGGAAGACCGAAGTCCATCATGCGCATGGAATTTTTTCTTTATTAAATTCCATACTATGGTCCTTGGAAATTCCATACTATGGTCCATGGAAACCATTCAACGTCCAGCATTTGTCTGCAAGTGTCGCCGTAGTTTGTTGAGACCAATGGCTTAATAGTGCATTCACAGAATAGGGTGCTGGTCTTATATTCCCCTTCTAGAAATTCCCCTTCTATGGAACTCTATAAAACGCACACACTTCACCCATATTCTATAAGACATAGCCAGCTTAAACTCTGAAAGAGGAAAATTCATCATCGCTCAGCAGTTTCCATGGCTGAGGCGAAGGTCAAGGTATGTAACGTAGAGTGGAAATTGAACATTCCCAAAGGTCCCTTGGAGCATAATAGAGTGCTTGAGAAAACCCTACATGTATTAGGCGGCTGGCAATCCAGTTTTAATTCAATGTGCAAGATGACTGGGAGGCTTGGAGCAGACGATCCAAGGAGAATTTTGCATTCTATAAAGGTCGGAATCGCACTTGTTCTGGTTTCCCTCTTCTATTTCATGAATCCATTGTTTGACACAGTGACGTGGGGTATGACTGTGTGGTCCATCATGACCGTGGTGGTTGTCTTCGAATTTACTGCAGGTAATATGGTTCAACTTGTTGGTAATATTATGTTGTTTTTTTCTCTAGCGGGAATTGGGGTGGGGATGGTATGTTTTTTTTTTTTCCTCTCTCTTTGTGTAAAGGATTTTGGAAATGATAGGTTTGTCTTCCATTTATTTAGTAACAGATTGATACAGTAAATCACATTAAAAATATTTATTTTTAAAAATTAAAAATATTTTTGATGTTAAATTGTGTAAGATGTTTAGAAAATTTTTAATCTAAAATCTAACATAAATATTTCAAAAACAATTATGTGTTTATAGAATTTTTAATTTAAAATTTTGATTTAGGTTATTTTTTTGCTTAAAAATAAATTAAAAAATTACATGAGTTTGTAGTTTATAGAAAAATGTGCACATAGAGAAGAAAAAAACACATAGAACATAAAAAGGAGACCAGAAATTATTAACAAAGTTTATCAACTCTCCTACCTCGATCCGCATGACCACTTTCCTCCCCCAGCCCGGCAAACTTGGGTTCTTTTATAAAAACGTGGGCGGACTTACCAACCACTTGGTTGGGGGCAATGGTAACAATAGGAATTTATTAGGGGAGGTGTCGGGCGGCCGCCTCCCTCCCAAAATATGTATTTGTTTGTTTTAAAATACAACCGCACGTTTTAGTTTTAACCCACTCTCCTACCTCAATCCGTACCTCGAAATTTAATAACAAAGTTCATCCACCCTCCTACCTCAATCCGTACCTCGATCCGCGTGACCACTTTCCTTCGCCGGCACAGCAAACTTGGGTTCTTTTATAAAAAGCAGTTGTCCATAATGAGATTTTTTGGAAGCTTTTTTGGTGGGTTTTTCTGGTCAAAATCCGGCAGCAATTTATTGGAATCGCAAGTTTGATATCTAGTTTCTGCACAATCAAAGCATCCCAGGGGTTTTTCAAGGCGCTGAATCCAAATATGTAGTTAAAAAACCATTTTAACTGCAACAAATCAAAATTTAACCTCAATTTCTTCCGCCGGATTTCGTCACCGGAATCTCCAAAAAGTCGCATTATAGACAACTCCTTATAAAAACGTGGGCGGACTTAGGCAATGATAATAATAGGAATTATTAGGGGAGGTGTCGGGCGGCGGCCTCCCTCCCAAAATATGTATTTGTTTGTTTTAAAATACAAGTGCATGTGGTGTTAATTAGAGGGGCGGATTCCTTTTCCAGTGAGTCTGCTCTTGCTAAAATCATAGAGACTTAGTATACCCGATTTGCAGGGGTTGGTTATGCTCTTGGTGTTATAGTGGCAGCGTTGAGGTTTGATCCTGGGTCTCCCTTAGATTAGGCCAGGCAGTTATAGATTCACCATGTTGTAAAAAAAAATACAACTGCACGTTTTACTTTTAACCCTGGTGGAATCTTCTTTGACGACATGTATTTCTGGAATGAATCTGGTGGAAGAAATAAGGTTAAATCTTGATTTGTTGCAGTGAAAATGGTTTTTAACTACATATTTGGATTCACCACCCTGGAAAACCTTTTGGATGCTTTGATTGTGCAGAAACTAATTATCAAACTTGCGCTTCTAATAACTTGCTGCTGGATTCTAACAGGAAAAACCCACGAAAAAAACTTCCAAAAAAACACATTATAGACCACTACGTTTTCTTTATTTAAACATTGTAAAGTCGCATTATAGACAACTGCGTTTTCTTTATTTAAACATTGTTTTGAAACAGCGGCGACTCTTGTGGCTAATTTCCGGCGGAATTGTGGGTTATATCTGGCGGAGATATCGGCGGGCGGATTGCTTTGAACGGCGGCGGTTTTGGTTGTCGCAACGGCAGACATGGATTGCCCAACTATGTATCCCTTACCCGTGACGGCTTTCCATACTCCAGCGGCGTGTAGGGCGGTGACTCTTGTGGCTCATTTCCGGCGGAATTGTGGCTTATATCTGGCGGAGATATCGGCGGACGGATTGCTTTGAACGGCGGCGGTTTTGGTTGTCGCAACGGCAGACATGGATTGCCCAACTGTGTATCCCTTACCCGTGACGGCTTTCCATACTCCAGCGGCGTGTAAGGCGGTGTGAGCTGGCTGTTGGCGGCCGTTTAATGCTGCGGTGTATTACCATATTTGCCGTGGGCCGGTCGCGGAAGGTTCCGTTTCGCTGATGTATGGTGGCGTGAGGCAACGGGATTGGTGGCCCGCGCCCCACCCAAAACCTCAGCAGTGTTGTTGTTATATGTGGTGGGGTAACGGCCGGTGGTGCGCGGCGGAGTTGGCAGGCCGCGCCCATATATTAAACACTGCGGTGGGGGTGGCGGTGTCACGACCGTCCACCCCCATTGTATCATATTTGTTATATCAGGTGGAAGGCCGGTCCGGTAGTGCCCCGTCAGCTTGTTATTTTTTTTTATTTTACATAACAACATGAATATTTTTAAAATACCCATTTTTAAGGCGGAAGGAGACATTTTAACTAGGCCGCAAATTTGCCCGGAAGCCGGTCCAGGTTGGCCGGAATCTGGGCCAGGTTTGAGCGAAATTTTATCTCCTTTAAGCCCGCTAGATAGGCAAGTAAACTCAAAACTTTGACTGCCTCTATCTCCTTCATCCACACTGGGATTAGAGCCCCATTCATACCATTGATTGGAGCCCCATTCATACCATTGAAATCAAGGAGACAAGCACTTCGATTTGATATCAAGAAAATTGTCTTTCTACCACTTTGAATTTTAAGTCTTTTTCATTCCCATGATTTATTGAGATCCACCTAGATCAAGTTCAGAGTGAATACTCTTGTGATTATCAAGAACAAGGAAAAAAAACTTTTGTAGGATGAGAGAATGTTGAGAGTCTAAAGGTTTTATGTTTTGATACATTCCATAATAAAATCTAATTTCCATCGTAATTGGCTTCCCTTCCCATACAGCCCTCTCCATAAAATGTAAACTTCAACTCTTTATATTTGTCATACAAACAAACTTATTATTACACTTCATGGATACCAATGTTATCAGTCATATTTCAATTAACATGGGAAAAAGCACAATTTGAAAGTATGATGTTTGTTGTGACAGGAGCGACCTTATCCAAGGGACTAAACAGAATTTTCGCAACATTGTTTGGGGGACTATTGGCTGTTGGGACAAACTACGTTGCAGTTCATGTTGGACACAACTCCAAACCAATTGTAATTGGCGCTGCTGTGTTTTTAATAAGTACGTACACTGAAAGTGTTGGATGTCTATACATAGATCTTTCCTGAACTCTTACATTAATCGTGATTAAGCCCGTCTGGAATTTGTTCGGTCTAACTGCAGGTGCAGCAGCAACATTTGCACGGTTTCTTCCCAAAATCAAGGCCAGATATGATTATGGAGTTCTCATATTCGTTCTCAGCTTCAGTTTCATGGCCATTTCTGGATATCGCGCCGACAACTTGTTTGAGGTTTCCTATCAACGGCTGGGTACAATAATCCTTGGATGCATCCTATGCATACTCACTAGTTTACTAATCTTTCCTATTTGGGCCGGAGAAGATCTTCACAGATTGATTATACGAAATCTGGAAGGGCTGGCGAAATCTTTGGAAGGTAAGGAGGTCCAGTTTGACGCTATCACATCATAGATGCTGTCACAATTTTAATGGAAAAGTAGGTTTTATCAGATTTAATTGTAGATTTTGAAAATGTTGAACTCACTGTTCTTTGAAAATGTTAAACTTTCTTTTCCTACGATCCTCCTTTCTTACGGTTAATAATTTAATTTTATTATGATGCAGGGTGCATGATAGAATATTTCAAGGAATCCTCTGTTGAGGTCAGTGACAAGTACAGTAATGTTTGCAAGGGCTACAAATCCATATTAAATTCAAAGGCTAATGAAGAATCCTTAGTACGTATGATTAATCCCTGGGCCAAATATTTATGGATATGCAATGTAATTGGGTATTTGTGTAGCTGAACTTAAGAATATTTCAAATTTTAAGACGTGTTCATTTAATTTTAATTTTTTAAAAATCTTTGTTATTGTTTTTCATATTTCAAACATTTATAATCAATATAAAAATGATCATAATTATGCAGATACATGTCTGGCATATATTTATATATGTAGATTTCATAGATCTGTCTAAAAATTGGCAAAAAAATCATTAGAAAACTGTTACAAGAATAGATGATATCTAGGTATACTGTGTAATCTATCAAAAAAAAATAGAAAGTAGAATCACATTAGATGTCCAGCATGTAGATTTAATAGATTTATTCAAAAATTGGCAAAAAGTCATTTGAAAATTGTTAGAAGAATAGGTATCCAAGTCTACTATATAATCTATCCAAAAAGTAGAATCGCATATAATAAAGAATAAATAAATGTTGTTTATTACAAATATACAACCACTTTAAAGTCTATAGTAAAAAGTCTAAACATATAGTGCATATGGTGCTTTTCGACTATTGCCACTGAAAGACCTATGATAATAGTAATGGGATCTGTCATTTTGAGACTCCAAAATCATCCAGATCACATGACCCATAACTCAGACCAAGGCCCTCTTTAGAGAGGGAGTGCTAGGGTGTTTGACTTCTCCGTAAACATAAGATATTGTGAACCTGTTAAATGAATCTTTTAAACTACTATCTCATTGACAAGAGACAAAATCTCCCATTATGATACCTGATCTTTTAAACTACTATCTCATTGACAGGAGGCAAAATCCCCTAATTATGACATCTGGTCTTTTAAACTACTATCTCATTGACAGAAAGCAAAATCCCCAAATTGCTACATCTAATTGTGCCAGGGACTCCATTGATAACCAATATGAATCTCTAAAACTTAGAGAAAGTAAACGTTTTTTTCAATGGCAAAAAGTAGAGAAAGTAAACGTTTTTTTCAATGGCAAAAAGAATTGAAAGCTTCAAAGCCATTAATTTCAACTCAGTTCCATTTTGATATGGACAAAATGCAACCCTGTCAGAAACAAAATCGCACCTCTCCACAAAGTTTGGGATCACCCTGAGCTGCCCCCTAAAAAACCCCACGGCCTGCATATCTATCCGGACTTGAGTAAAAGTCCACCAACTTTGAACTCTTTGAGGGTTGCTTTGCTTTTTTGTATTAATTTCCTGTTTTTGCTATCTCTCTTTTTGCAGGCGAACTTTGCTAGATGGGAACCAAAGCATGGTCAGTTTGGTCTCAGATATCCCTGGATGCAGTACGTCAAAATTGGAGCAACTATGCGTTCTTGCGCATATTGCGTAGAAGCTTTAAATGGGTGCCTGAACTCTAAGGCTCAGGTATACATAACAAAGTTTAGATTAAGAATATGAAAGTTTGTGTTAATAATTTTCATGTAGCTGCAAAATGCAACACAGCCAAACTAATGCTGATAAATCACTGGATTCCAGACAAGGCATTCCTTGCGAGAGTACCTAAAAGCGCCATGCATGAACCTTGCAGCCGAATCCTCCAGAATTCTAGTAGAACTAGCAGAGAGCATGAAAACCATGACCCGAGGCACCGGAATCGATCTCACGATCGACCGCTTGAACAGAACAGTGAAGGAATTACAGATTTGTTTGGTGTTCGAACCAAAGGTGTTTATAGACAGTATAAGGCAGGAGATCGTGGAAGAAACCCCACAAGACAAAATTGTGGACATAAAACTTACCCCACCTTCTGAATCTGAAAACCCACAAGATTTGAGAAGAAATGAGCCTCAAGGTCGGATGGGTGAAACAAACATCAACCCGCTTATCTCTAGCGAAAAAAGGATGTGACCTCGTGAAGATCTTCCTGTTACGATGGGCGATTCTACTGGAGCCGGAGAAAAACAAATCCAGAACTATGAAATAGTTGAGGGCGTGTCTTTCATGGACACCGCTACTCTTGCAACAGTTGCATGCCTTCTCACAGAGATTGTAGCGAGGCTTGAGACTGTTATTAAGGCAGTGGACGAGTTGGGAGAGCGAGCAAATTTCACTACTGTGGGCGATAAGCAAAGTACCGCACCTCCAAGAGGTGGACTCGATTCATGTTGTGAAAGCTCTGAACAAGTCCACCAAGACTCCAAAACGCTTTTATATACGTTAGCTATCTCTATACGTACGGTTGAAAATGAATGAGGCAGGGGAAGCAAAACATGGCCATTATAGTTACCAAACTCAAATTTCTTTAAATAAATAGCCAACTATCACTTTTACCCATTTATTATTTTTTAATATAACCGACCATTTATATTACATCTACATACGTACCTTGGGTTTAGAGCGATTAAGCCATGGTATTGTATCACGATCTAGTAAAAAAAACCTATTTAATATTAAGAATCTCCATGAAAAGTGAAAATAAATGTGATTAAAAATTTTTTACATGTTTTTTAATATATAAATATTTAAAATCTAAATAAAATTATAATTTAGTTAATTTTTATGTTTTTTAAATTTAACAATGTAATATAAGTAAATGTTTTGATACTTATAATGAATTGATACCAATTATTTAAATTATATAAATAATTAATTAATTATCAATTAACATTGCATAATTTTTTTTTATATTCAATAATTAAATTATTTAACATTTTTTAATCATTAATATAAATCAATAAATTTTTTATCAAGTATATATATATATATATATATATACTTTCTTAAAATATCTTTACTAAAAATTTTGAAAATTAAAATATAAAAAATCCCTTAGAAAATGGACTCATTCTATAAACAAATAACCATAATTTTATGATGAATATTTTAGAAATTTAGAAATTATCATAATCATACTCATACTCATACTCATAATCATAATATGATAATCTATTTGCATGTGCACTATGTCAAATTATATTTTATTGTCAAAATATTTAAGGTATTTTAATTTGTTTAGTTCACCGGGCTTTACTCAATGAACCTATGATATATCGTGTGCATTTGTAGCATACTAAACAATATCCTTAATTTGGCTACATATTGGAAAATACCTCTAAAAATCACATTAATTAACCCCTTACCAATATGAAACCAATACAGCTTCCCAATTTAAAAAACCCTACTTTCACTAGATATTGTAGGTATCCATTTTTTCATTAACATCTTTTATACCCTTTTATATTTTATCATTAACTTTGAGCTCCATTTTTTATACCTGTCAATATAAAAACCCTTTACCCCCTATATATCCCCCAATATATTATGTCATTTTTTCCTCAATATGAACCCACGTGGTATGGTATTGCTCCCGAGTGAATCCCCTATGGTTTAGTCATTAAAGATCCCCACACTCCCAATATGAACCCACGTGGTATGGTATTGGGTTATCCCCCACTATATTATGTCATTTTTTCCTCAATATATATCCCCCAATATGAACCCATGTGGTATGGTATTGCTTTCACGTGAATCCACTATGGTTTAGTCATTAAAGATCCCCACACTCCCAATATGAACCCACGTGGTATGGTATTTCTCCCTAGTAAAGCCCCTGTGGTTTAGTTATTAAAGATGCCCACCCGTTGTTAACTTTTTAACATCTTGGGAAACTAAGTATTGTGAGATTCATTCACTCTCACTTCCTAGTCATTAGAAGTCCTCACACATTCTTATCCTTTGGAAAACATTTGGGGACTAACTACCATGTGATTCATTCATTCTCACTTTTCAATTGAACCGTTGTTTCTTACTTCTCAATTGAACATTTGTTTCTTGTTTCTAACATGTTTTTATATTTGATTGGACAATATATCTGTATTTGTATTACAATTTCTAAGTTATATCTTTTTAGATTAGTTTGATTGAGTGTAAATTTTTTGTCTTTTGTTAGAGGATTGAATTGAATTTAATAAATAAATGTTTTAAAATATAAATGATTGATAAATGAAAGTGAGTTATTTTAGTTTTGTCTAAAATTTTATAGTAAAATTCTATTTTTTTGATATAGTCAAAATGGATGAAAATTGCCCATGGTATTTTCTCCTAGGTTTTACCTTAGTTTTTTGGGAAAAATAATTAAATAAAGGCATCTAGAAAGACCACTAAGCCTATAAAAAGGGAGAGGAGTTAAGAATTTGGACCATCCTAAGTTTTCTATCTATTTTTTCTTTGTTGAGACCTTGGTAAGGCAAGTTCTAGTTTGATCCCAGAGACGAAAACCCTGTAGGTGTAATTGTTTGGTGGATCTGTCTAGGGTCCACAATTGTGCTTCAATATCTTTGTTTTCTCATTTGATGAGAAATCGTGCATGTCATTATAGGGCTCCAATATTATTTTAACGACAAGTATTATTTTTTTAGTTAGTAATATAAATAAACGGTTGCATTTCCAGATCCCGTTTGTGTTCTTGTTTCTTGTTGAAAGATTTTTTATTAGAATAATAAAGTGTGCTAGATCCATTGAAAATTATGACGTTTAGCATCTTACATTGGTAGCAGACTTGTACATCCTATCAGCCTAAAATTTTTATGCAGGGAACTTTGATGGAATTTATTCTCACCCTAGGCGGCATTTCCATCTTCGGTGGTATTTTATATCACCCTAGTTGGCTTGTCGCGAATTAGATTTATATATGTCAACAGTTTCTCATTGAAAATATTTTGTTTTTGGGGGTTTTGTGGCATTGGTTTAATCGCATGGAAGTCAAAACCTCTGTCGTGAAGGCTGAAAGGCCACTGACTTGATTATAATAGTGAAATTATTCGTATTGGTGATCTGAAATTAAAATTGAATGTTTCATGTAAAAGTTTTGCAAGCTAGTTTATGTTTTATGGGAAATGGGTTGATATTGCAAAAGAATACAAACTAACTTAAATTTTCCAGATTTTAACAATTAAAAATAGGCAGCAAGAAACATCACAACACAACAATTTGATGATGGAGTTCACCCCTCCTAGGCTATGCCTCTGGGTCTAGCTTCCAATGGTGGCCTTTTGTATTATATGTTCAAATTGTAAAATGCATTAACATACAATTCTCAAATTGTAAAAACAATACCCCCATTATGTAAAAAACACCCAAAAACCCTATGTGGGCTCTTTTTGGGCTCAAAAACATTGAAAAATGCCCAATTTAGACCTCCTTCTTCATTTCTCTGCTAACTGTTACGCAAATTATTCCTCCCTGCAAAACTAGTAACGAAATTGGTCTTTGGCTATCTTGGAAGGTGAATTATTTTCCATACCACGTTGCGGGTTCGGTCCACGAAGCTCGCCATGTCAGGTACAAAACGTCGAGCAATTAACTGAACAGAATTGGTCATGTGCCTTTCTATCCACCCTACGATTGGTCATGTGGAAATCAAGTGACCATGGAACCTGGGCCATTCGACACACACCTACCGACCTTGCTCCTAGCCATGTGACAGTAAATGTAACCGTGGGTTGGGGCATGGGTAGGGTGCCACATGCCCTGTCCCTCCTAATCACTTATCGGCGGTCACGTAAACTCAATGGAACCAAGGGATGGGGTGTGGGAAGGGTGTTAGACACCTCACCTTTTTGGAACTATACCACAGTCATGGAAAACTCCATATGTTATGGGGTGGGCTGATGAGCGCGCCCTCCCCCCAACGACACCAGCCATAAAACTTATATATGACTCTTCCTACCTTGTTTAACAAGAGGAATCCATGGTGTAATGGTAAAATTTTCTGTTGTGTTGCAAGAGGTTGCAAGTTCGACCCCTGTGGAGTGTTGGTCAATTGACCCAAATTAATTTTGGTCCAATCTAGGGTGGCACATGATTGGGCCACATGTCACCCTATTATTGCCTTAAATGTCTAAATCTAATTCACCTAATTTTATCCAATAGTTGAATGCCACTTGTCAGCTCGAGATGGGCCTATCCAAACACTATACCACCCAATCAACCTATTGTTATCAGCATGAAGTCATCATATAGACTGTCACGTGGTATTCATACAGTGTCCAATCAACCCTACAAGTTGACTTTTTAGTTGTTTGTTTAAAACTTCAGATTGAAATAACTTCCTAATATGATGACAGATTGGGGTGATTAAAGCTATGTTGGAATCATAATGAAGAGATCTACGATTTCCCACCAATTTCGAGAGATTTTGAGTACTTTTAGTTTTCAGCATATTTTTTATCCCTTGGATCAGTTGGTCTGTTAATCGTTTTAAGAAGTAGATCATATTCATATCATTGGGTCCACACAATATTTGGACCCAGTGTTTGACTGCATGTTTTTTCTGAAGCCATAGGTAGTGAATCGAGAGTATTTTCGCATGCATTAGATGAGTCTCGAGCCCTAGAAAAGGTTGGGTTTCCGATGACCCTACTAGGGTGTAGCGACTGAGAAAGGGCTTGATCGCAGGAGCCAATATTGTCATAAAGTTGATGGTGTACAGATGGTAGTAATAATCTCAGTTGGGTTAAGGCTAAGAAGAAGTATTATGCTAAAATTTTCACGTTGATCGATTTCCTAGGGAATCAAGGACGTTGATATTTGTTTATTTGCAAGGTTGTCAACGAATAGTAGTGAACACACAAGAATTATAGTTGTGAAGAGAAAACGTTGAAAAGGGAAGGGCCATATAGCCACTGCATAAGAATCGAAGGTCGAGAGGCCACATTTTCTAGATCACAGCTTGGTGTTTTGTAAGTTTGAGAGGTCATCACCTTAGATCATGTTATGGAGGACAAAAGTTTTTATCCAACAATCCCGCTGACCTTTGTCTCACCCTGCAAGTTGATAACCAAGGTACAATCTAATTGTGCTAAGTGCATAATTGTGTTAAAGGCCAAAGGGCCATACCGCCAAGTATGTGGGTGTTCTCACTTTGGGTAAAAGGTAGTCCAGACTGTAGCAAGATAGTATAAGTGAGAATCGAGAGGGGTGGTATAATTAAAGGACCAAGGTCAAGTGAAAGGTTGGACCACGTGATTACCAAGAGAAAGATCAGAGGTTGAGTTGGTACAATATTTGATGAGCCTATCGCACGATGGAGAGATCAGTTCGCGAGGAGAGACCATAACAGAGGGATTGAGGGACTATATATCGCTTGTATGAACAAAGTTCCATCATATCAGTTAAGGGATTTGACCTCGTGGAGGGGAGGAAATGGATTGTGACACTTCAGGGAAATTACAAACTTGCACTACATGTCATGGAGATGGACGTGTAAAACGGACAAAGAAAATTATTGTGAAATTTTCACCTAGTGTAGATTCAAAAACTCGAATCTATATTTGGTCTAAAGGAAATGTAGGCAAAGAAGGTGGCACACCTAGAGATCAAATGTTTTTCTTGAATTCTTTCTGATCTTGTAATGAAGCATGGGGCTGTTAGAATTAGCAATTGATGTCTAATCAATGTGACAAATGCTTGTTTAGTATTATGATCAAAGAACAATATGAATAATTTGTAGATGGAGGAGCGTTGGAGCTAAGAGATACCTGTACTAGAGTTTGAGATCAGAGAGCTCATGATTTTTGGCTATCTATAGAAAAAATTCTCTCACTGAGGTCATGTTTTCATGACTATAGCACTGTCTTTTCTGATGTCATACATTTTCTTGTAACAACTTATTTTTGATTGGTCGAAGTTTGTCTTATTCATGTAGTAGCTCATTGGAGGAGATGATTTGGTCACAAAAAATTTCCATATTAGTCTAATCAAAATTGAGTGTTGGAGTTAAGCCATAATTATTCAAGAATAGTATGGGCCCAACATTATCCTAGAAGTCTGAGTTTGTTGGAAGAGTGAAAGGCTAATGCTATGTTTTTGGGCTAAATATTGTAGAAATCAAGAGTTGATCATTCTAGAAGTTTAATACTATCAGAGGGTCAAATTGTGCATTCTTAGGACAGATTGTGGGGCTGAACATTTCTGGGGGGAATTTACCAGGATATTTTTATCACAAACACAACTGAGAGAATTAATATGGTACTGGTTGGCTCCAACCAATTATTGCACTGTTCATTGTTGCATTAAAACATATGAGGATTGTTATAACTCCTTAAGTGTTCTTTTCATCAGCTATTAATGTATTGGTCCTCTAGTTCATCTCTTTTACCACTAAAAAACCCTTACAATATGCTACCATAGATTCCAAAGTGACCCATGGAAAATAGGAAGAAATTGGTAGTCATATTTCTTGGTGTAACCCATGCTATATTGCAGAAATTTGTATTGCTAAGTACACATTGGCTAAGAAAGAATTTGTTAATAGAATTGTGAAGTTTTATGTTGAGTATTAGTAGTGATTTAGGATATAACTGTTAGGTCCCTATAATACTAGTGTATTCCCTTATTATTATTGTCATTGTAGCCCTTATTGTTATTTTTTTGTCCATGTTGTCCCCATATTGTCATTATTGTGCCCATAGAAGCCCACTATTGTTATTGTTGTGCCCTTACATTATTATTCTTATGTCATCTCTGATTATATTGTGACCCCTTAGACTCTTATATACAGAAAGGATGTCTTGTCATTTGTATAATCCAATAATTGTTCATTTGTGTAATGTAAAGGAGGTTCCCCCCTCGAAGAGTCTGATTTTGAAGTCGTTTATCTATCTTCTCTTCTATTTTTTGAGCTGGTTGCATAACATTTGGTATCAGAGCTTTGGATTCTAGGCTTTCGCTCCTCCAAATAGTCCATCGTGGAGTTTTGCTATAACTTGTTTTCTACAACATTTCAGAAGATGAAATTAAAACCCATTTGAGCTGAAATCTTGGTCAACTTTGGGTCCGCATTTCAGACCTTTTCTCACTACATGTTCGGATATATGATCCAAGGAAGTTAGGGTTTCTGCAGGCTCCAGAATTACATCCCAAATAGGTGACATTGGGAAAATCATCATAACTCTCTCTTTGAGAATCAGATTTAAATTTCCTAAGAAGTTACAAAAATAGGTCAGACCTTAGTTTTCTATGTATCGTTTTTAGGTCGTAAGGTTGAAAGCGTCACACGTGGATGGTCGTACAAGTCTGCTCTACTCAATCAATCTATAATTAGGCCATCATGGGTGATTTAGAATAACTCTTTCTTGAAGAATCCAATATTGATAAGAATGGCGGGGTTAGAAAGAGGATGTGGAGGGATACCATAGGACAAAAATTTAGACATTAAATATCCAAAATTACAGAGATATAATAGATTCAATATTGAGCTCCTACAAAGTGAAGAAAAGTGTGTAGTTTTTTTTTTTTTAAATTTGCATAAGTTTGGTTTGAAAAACTAGTTTGAAGTGATTCAAAGGGAATAGTGAGGCATAATTTTCATTAATTCATGCCCCTAAGAAATAAAATGGAAACACCTTGTAAGAAACCCGAAATCTCTATCATGACTCATGAAGAAAGGAAGAAATGCAACATGATATATCAAAATTACGAGACCAAGTGCAACAATTTTCACTCTCACAAAAAGTAACAGAAGCTAATATGGATGGTTTGAAGAAGGGAATGGAAGCTAAAATGGATGGTATAGAAGCTAATATATATGGTATAGAAGCAAAACTTAAAGGCGACATGGAAGATTTGAAGATAGATTTGACAAAGTTGCTACAAGAAATGCTTACTAATGGTGAAAGGATAGTAAGGAAAACTCATGATGAGAACAAAAGAAATGTTAATCATGATTTCATAACTCTAACGTTGGATTAAAGAACCACCATGTTCCAAAGATCGATATGAGGAATTTTGGCGACAAGGATCCTGTAACATGGATGCTACAAATGGAACAATATTTCCATCTCTATAATGTGGAAAACACTCAAAAGGTACACATTGCAAGTTTATATTTGGAACCCAATCAGTTTGTATGGTGTCGATGGTTTTACTCTCGAAAACAAATTGTCACTTGGGAAATTTTTACGGAAGAAATGATAGCACATTATGAGGATGCGAAAAGCAACACCTTCTTTAGCCAATTGATAAATCTCAAACAAAAGGGTTCAATGGTGGAGTACATTGAGGAATTCCAAAAATTGAATATAAAGGTAAAGGATATTCCAAAGGAACATAAGATTGATGTGTTCATAGGGACTTTAAAGGATAATATCCAACATGAGGTTTGTCTTTGGGAACCTGATTCATTGGAGAAGGCATTCAGGTTGGCAAGAAAAATTGAAATAAAAATTATGGCAACAAGGAATCCTACCACTCACAACTATAAAGATGGAAGTGTTGTTGCCCCTAGCCTTCAACAACCTACTTGGTTGACATCACAACAATTGCAAGAAAAAATAGAAAAAGGGCTTAGCTACAGTTGTGATAGAAAATACACTAAAGGTCATAAGTGTGCTGAGAAGAAATTATTTTACATAGATTGTGAAGATGAGGAATAAAAGGAACAAGAAACGTCAAAATAAGAGTATATACACCAAGAACAAACCCTAGAGAAAGAAGAAATGAATCCGACCATATCTTGTAATGCATTGGTCAGAAATACCACTCCTCAAACTCTCAAGATAGAAGGACATATCAAGAAGAAAAAAGTAATAGTGTTGATTGATTTGGGAAGTACCCATAATTTTATTCATTGTAAGATAGCTAAGGAATTGAATTGCTTCCTATATCCAGCACCAAAGTGTCAAGTGATGGTTGAAAATGGAGTAAGCATAAATTGCTCTGGAAAGTGGCATAATATCAAGTTGCCCATGGGAGAACATGTATTGAATAGTCCATTTATTTCCATTCCAATGGGTGGTGTTGATGTTGAACTAGGAGTCCAAAGGCTACAATTTTTGGGTACGATAGCTTTTAATTTTCAAGAAAGTTTCTTGATTTTTTTCGAAAGGAAAGGAAGTTGAATTAAGGGGTATCTTAAGGAAATTATGAAAGATAATCAGCTCTAGCGGCATGACAAAGCTTTTAAAGAAATAACAATGAGGAATAATTTTACAATTATGTTCGCTAGAAGTTCGCACATCGAAATCATCTATTTCTCCAAATCTCCAAAAAGTATTAGACAATAATTCCAAAGTATTTGAGACTCCCAAAGGCATCCCACCTATTCGTGATCATGATCATGCTATTCATTTGATTCCAGGAAGTGTTGCTCCAAAAATTAAGCCTTACAGATATCCCTATGCCAAAAAGAGTGAAATTGAACATAAGGTTGCAGAAAATGCTAGAGGCTGGTATATTTCAACCTATTCAAATTTCTTTCTCTGCTCCAGTAGTATTGGTGCGCAAGAAGGATGGATCTTGGCACGCGTCTGGATTATAGGGATATCAACAAGCTCAATATTAAAGATAAACTTCCCATTCCTATCATTGATGAATTATTGGATGAATGGCATGGATCAGTTTACTTCACCAAGTTGGATATTCATTCAGGATATCATCAAATCAGAATGAAGATTGAAGACATTCTACAAACAACATTTAGAGCTCACGGGGTCATTATGAATTTTTGGTCATGCCTTTTGGCCTTACTAATGCACTTTTTACATTTCAAGGTTTGAAGAATTCCATTTTCAAACCCTTCTTTAGAAAATTTGTGTTAGTATTTTTTGAAGATATACTAATCTACAACAATTCTTGGAAGGATCACGTTTAACATGTTGACAGGGTGCTCAAACTATTGGAGGAGAAACAATTATATGCAAAAACCTCCAAATCTTTCTTTCGAGTATAAGAGGTGGAATATCTAAGTCATATTGTATCTCATGAAGGTGTTAAGGTAGACCCTAGCAAAATTAAAGCCATTAAGCAATGTAAAATCCCCACATCAATAAATCATCTGTGAGGATTTCTTGGGTTGACAGGGTATTATCGCAAGTTTGGTAAGCCTTGTGGGATAATAGAAGCACATATAACAACATTATTGAAGAAAGATGTGTTTTCATGAACTCTAGAAGCAACAAAGACCTTTGAACATCTTAAAGAGGAAAAGTGCCAAGCACCGGTATTAGCTACCAGACTTCACAAAAACCTTTATTGTGGAATGTGATGCCTCAGGAAATGGAATTTGTGTTGCTTTAATGCAAGAAGAAAGACCCATTTCTTTTGAAAGTCATCCAGTCAAAGGAAAATATTTACACAAAGCTATTTACGAGAAAGAAATTTTGGCAATACTACATGCACTTAAGATATTGCGACCTTACCTAATGGGAAGAAAATTCAAGGTAAAAATGGATCATGATAGTCTGAAATACTTTTTAGAATAAATATTATCTTCAGAAAAGCAACAAAATTTGGTCACAAAGATGTTGGGTTATGACTTTGAAATCATATACAAAAAAGGGAAGCAAAATTTTGTTGCATATGCACTCTCAAGAAAAGATGATGACGTGGAAGCATTACTTTGCGCCATTTCTATTATCCAACCAGATTGGATAAATGAAGCAAGGGATGAAAGGAATAATGACCAATAAGTGTGGGAACTCATTGAAAAGTTACAACTAGATCCCAGTATATCTGATGCATTTATCTCGAAAAATGATTCGTTATGGTACAAAGATCGCTTATACCTCTATAAGAATTCCCAACTCAAACAAAATATTATTACGGAATTTCACACCTCTCCCTTAGGAAAGCACTCGGGATTGTAAAAAACTTACCACATGGTTCAGAAGGCATTTTTTTGGGATGGCCTTAAATCTGATATTCAAAAGATTGTGGCAGAATGTTTGGTTTGCCAACAAAATAAAGTTGAAACAATTAAGACCCCAGGTCTATTACAACCTTTATCCATTCCATGTCAACGTTGGGAGGAGGTTTCAATGGATTTTATCAGTGGTTTACCCAAGCCCGAAGGAAAGAGTGTCATCATGGTGGTAGTTGATAGACATACCAAGTATGCACACTTTTGTGCATTATCTCTTCCAATTAATGCCAATGCAGTTTCTATTGCATTTATGGAAATAACTCAAAAGCTACATGGAAACCCAAAGATTATTGTAAGTGACAAAGATCCCATTTTCACTGGAAATTTTAAATGGAATTATTTTCTTGTCTGGATACTCCGTCAACTCATATCTAATCTTATCATCCTCAATCTAATGGGAAAACTAAGATAGTAAACAAATATTTGGAAGGATATCTTCTTTGGTTTGTATCTGATAAATAGACACAATGGGTCAAATGGTTGCCTCTGGCTGAATGGTGGTATAACAGTTCCTTCCATACTGCAACAAAAATGACTCCATTTATGGTACTTTATGGATATCATCCACTGTCCATCACATTATATTTAAGAGAAAATTATGAGGTTCAAGTAGTGGAAGATCACATCGAGCATCAACAACAAGTTCTCCAACTCTCAAAGGATATCCTCACTTTGGTGCAACATAGAATGAAGCAACATGCATATCAACATCGGAGAAAAAGAAGTTTTGATGTAGGTGACTGGGTGTTTCTACCGATACAACCATACAAACAAATGTCCCTCAAGCAAGCTAAGAAGGATAATAAATTATCACCAAAGTATTATGGTCCATACAAGGTGTTGCAAAGCATTGATACTATGGCCTACAAATTTGAGCTTCCTGCAACTTCCTGAGTGCACCCAATTTTCCATGTTTCATGCTTAAATAAGGCTATAGGTGATAAGCTCACAATTCAAACAATATTGCTAGAACTTGACGAGGAAGGAAAAGTCATATTGGAACCTCAGGCAATCATAGAAACAACAACTTGATAGCTATGAAATCGATCAATTTTAGAGTATCTCATCAAGTGGAAAAACTTACTCGTTGAAGATTCCACATGGAAGGATGCCAATTTTATATAGAAGCATCCAAAACTACTCAAGTGTTGAGGAAAACACTTTTTTGAAGGAGAGGGGCATGTTAGGTCCCTATAATACTAGTGTATTCCCTTATTAGTATTGTGATTATATCCCTTATTGTTATTGTTTTTCCCATGTTGTCCCCATATTTTTATTATTGTGCCCCATAAAATCCCACTATTGTTATAGTTATGCCCTTAAATTATTATTGTTATGTCGGCTCAGATTATATTGTGACCCCTTAGACTCCTATATATAGAAAGGATGTCTTGTCATTTGTATCATCGAAGAATTGTTCATTTGTGTAATGTAAAGGAGGTTTCCCCCTCGAAGAGGCAGATTTTGAAGTCGTTGATTTATCTTTTCTTCAATTTTGTGAGTTGGTTGCATAACAATAGCCTGCACACTAATGCCTTGTTAAGATACTATGAAAAAGGAAGAGATAAGGAAGACTAAGTATTGAGATGCATTGATGCCAAACCATAATGTCATTATTTTACTTTTGGAAATGCCACAAGAATCAGCATAGTAATACATCAGTTAGTTCTCTGGGCTACAATAGTTATGTGGATAAAAAAATTGAATCAACCTACAGATCACAAGCCAGAGCAAAACAACAGGCATTTCTCTCGGAAATTCCATGTTATCCTTCAACAGTCAATGGATATCCAGAAGGAAGATGTAAAAGGCAAGTGCCTCTTTGAACTTGGATCTGAATTGCAATGAATAAAGTCATTCATACACCTTCATGGTTTGGAGAAATTAGACATGTGTCTATTCAAGGTGAGGAAGCCATAATGGAAGAAATTCAGTTGGGCTCTCAAGCCATCCATGTTCGCGTTGATACAACGCAAACTCTAGGAGCATCCTTGTGAAGAGGTCAGACTAGAAATTGTCTCTTGTCTTAACAGAATTGTAGCTTTAACATTGCCACTACCACCTTACAATAATGACATCACGAAGGAGATATTACAACTGATAGTAGAAACCCTTCAAGGGTTGAACAACATGATGTTTCATACCTTTCAGAAGTGACGCAAAATTTTAGAATTCATGGCAGAGTTCAACTTTGGCACCTTTATGCTGAATTTGGAATGTGATGAATTAATCTTTCATTTGCTCCAGACCTTTTACACAAGCATTACATCAACTCATTCCGACTGTGTTAAAAAAAATCATGCAAAATATTGTGTCCTTATTCTTGGAAGAATATGCTGACATTTGCAAGATACTAAGATGCAAATTATTAACCATTTGCAGAAAGGAACTAGTTGTATCACCAACCAAATATGATCTAGTCTAAAAGTTTGTCATGCAAAACATAAAAATTCTTAGAATGGTTTTGACTAAGGAGCTAAAAAGGATTAATGGAGGAAGAAAGAACAAAGGAAATAAAACCTTTAGCAAGAATTAACTAAAAAGGAGAGTGTTGTTGGGAAAAGTATCTATTCAGAACGCCCCTATCTCACTCTAAGGTGTGACAGTGCCTTAGCAACAAACAAGGAAAACTAATTTTGTATTCTTCTTTATGAAATGTAAATGAAGAGGAAGGATGTAACTAACCTGTGCCTTTCGCTAGTTTGTTGATCCAATCACTCTTCTCTTTGTTCACTTCCCGCTGCCTGCTCCCTTACTGGCCCAGCTTCACTAAATTCCTGCAAGATTAGAGAAGAGAGAAACTACACGAAGATATAGATTTACATTCACAAAAAGATCAGGATCAAATTAAGCTAAACATGCAAATATAACAAAACATCACTGATATACAAGCATGTAGAAGAAACTAAAATAGTTTTATTGATATGATAAGAAAGTCCAAGAGGAGATACAACCAAGTGAGTCACAATCCAGCATCTACCTCCCAGCAAAGGAATTCCTTCCTCACCTCCAAAAAAGCATAAATCACCCAATGCGCTAATCTCAATCTCAAACCAACAGCAATTCTCTGCAAAGTATAAAATTCCAGCCTCTGGATCTCTAGGATGAGGGATCCATATATAGATGTAAGCAGAGAGGATGAGTCAGCTTATGTTTTGACTTGTGGCTTCTCTCTGTCAGTTCTTGCTTCCACTTGGAGGCTGAGAGCCTCTTACTCATCCTTGGTCGAACTCAGTGAGGCAAGTGTCATTGAGGAAGATTCTGGAAGCTTCCATTGTCTGTACACGTCGCGGAATGACACTGCCATTTGGAATTTCTCACTCAGCGCACCCTGGTAGTGCATTTAGGTGCGTTGCAACGCACCTAGCTAGTGTACTGGGGTGCTTTGCAACGCGGGCAGCTAGAGGAGCACTTGAATTGATCCTGATTTGACTGATTCTGAGTAGTTTTTGGTGGAGAACTTCTGGGAGAAGCTGTCATTGGTTGACCTTGTTCCTTTAGGGGCAGGAACAACACTTTTAGGGACTTTGGATCCCTTGGATTATGGACATTTCATGCTCAAAGATGTAAGGCACAAAAATGTCTATAACAGTTGCCCCCTAAAGTATGAGGTCGTTTATTGGGTGAAATGCTTTATTAGGAGGATCCGAAGTTCTTTCAATGCTGGGAGGAGACCTGTAATAAGATACAATACAATACATTATTTTTCATATTGGTTTCATGATCTAGCTGAGGCAGGCATTCCCATGCTCAGCTTTATAAATTCATTTTTATGTACATAGGACATACAATCGTCTGATGGTAGACTGATGATTCTGACGAAATCATCATCCTTTTGGTAGGATGATTATCTGTGCTGCAACGCTATACATGTCAATGTCTTTATTTTTCCTAAATATATATCGCATCCCGGATGGATGAAACTAGAACCGGGGTCTTCAATCTCGTCCGATCTTCACTCTAAGTACAAGTCGATCCATGTGAGAAATGTTTTGAAGTCGAACATGGAAAGACATCGCTTGATTACCAGTCAATGATGTAAACTGTTAACAAGCGCGAGAGGAATCACCGATAATGATAATGACCCTCAAGGTACTGTAGTACAATTCACGTGGTGTGAATAAAGGACTTGGCGTCGAACACCACGCAAAATATTTCGGTCGAAGGTCATTGATGTATACCTGTCGCCGGAAGTGAGAAACTTGCCATTGAGGCATGCAAGCTTCAAAGTACTGAAGGGGGTGTTCCTAGATCAACTTCTTGGATAATGAGCTGATGTCGACAAGAAGCGATCCGTCAAAGGAGGGCCTTGATGTATCCCACATCAATGACATGGAACGGATCAAATGATTTTGATGGAGGTGAAAACGATCTGATGATATATGGTTCAGGGTGGTGGTCATGAAAGAATGAAGTATAATGTATGGTAGTGGATGGGACACGGGTGACTTCTCTGGATGACTTCTCTTGAACATATCGGAGACACTTATATGATGGATTGGTAGCATTTACCCCAAAGGTGGATGGTATGGCGAGACCATGGTGATGTGACCGGTGAATGAAACAACCCAACCCGACTGAGGCACGGAGTGGAAGTGTCATGTTCAAGAGCGACTTGCTACCAATAAAGGTTCTTTGAGTTTCTTCCCAATTTTTCCCCAGTCATTGCTGACCAGTACCTCTTTATTTTTGTCAAGCTTGAGGAAGATAACATATGCTTGTTCTATAATTTTCCCTTCGGGCAAACCCATCACTATGTTTTAACGAGCCTAGAGATAGTGAAACTCGTTCTCGTCTAAAGACAAGTTTGTCACTATTAATGTTTTTAAAGAGTTTAACGACAAAGATAACTCGGTCCTTTTCCTTTTTTAGGGAGTCTGAAAATGAATGTAAAGGTAACTCCGGAAGTCCTTTTTCGTCATCTAATCCCTTAAGTCCGAAAAAGTATAAAACAATACATAAGGGATGAAATTTCAATAGTTTTAACGAGCCGAACAAAACAACCGCTCGATCTTTTTGTGCAATAATCCCTCAGGTCCAAAAAGATTAAAATCTAGAGGAGGGATAGCTCTTCCGGTAGCTTTAACGAGCTAGAAGGCCAAAACTCGGAAATCTTTTCATATTTTACGAGTCAGATGAAAAGAGCTTAAAGAAGACTCGTCTTTTGAGGAACGAGTGATAAAATGGGTAGCAGCTGATTCCAGGTAAGGGTTGGAATTTTCCAAGCACGGTAGTGTCACAAGGATGGCTAGTGAAATCACTCTTCGCAGCTGTTCCTCAAAATGGGTAAACAAACAAATGGAGGTGAATGATCGGCCAATGGAAAAGTGGAGGTGACGGTGCAAACACGACCAAGGCTTTAATGGCTGAAATCTTCATTCATGGTGGTTATTTACCGGAGGATAGTTCATTTTTTAACGAGCTTAAACGCGGGTTGAAACACTTGCTCGATCTTATGTTTATTTTTTAACGAGCATGAACTATGTGCTAAAACTGCTCGATGCGGGTTTATTTTTTAACGAGTTTGAACCCTACAGTAAAACTGCTCGTGATAAGTTTGCATGCCCCCAGCATAATAATGCAAATCAAGGTGCATGCCCCCCAAGCTTCATTGCATTCAACTCGGTGGTTGGAATGAAGGTTTACCTTTGAGATTTGAAAAGGGGATTTGTTTCATTTTTTAATGAGGTTGACACAGATAAGAACCGTCCTCGGAGTCCAAATCCATTAGATATAGAAGGTTTCATATTCCACTGTGGCCACTTCCGCCAGATTACTCGGAGGCGGTAGGGCAAAAGTACCCATTAAGGCAGGGTCTTTTAGAAAACCTACTCCAATATTTTGGAGCGAATGATTGCTTCCATGGATCATTGGAATGCTTCCCGTAACTTGTGAACTGTTGGGGAGAAACGTTTGTTGGTCGACGATTGTAATTCCTCCTTGGAAGGGAAATGCAATCTTCCTGAAGTAGGTCGACACAACTATGGCCATGGCATATATCCAGGGTCTTCCTAGTAGGATGTTGTAATCAAGATTCCCATCGATGACTTCAACATCTATTTCCATTGTTTTTCCCCCTAGTTCAACCTTCAAGTTATTTAGGATACCATACGGGGTATATGTCCTTCCGTCGAATGCTTTTAACGTCGTCGAAGATCGCGACAAGGTTGGAGATCCTAAAGTTTGCCAACAACTCATCGACATAATACACATAGATGCACCCTCATCAATAATCGTTCGGTGAACAGTTTTGTTGAGGGCTTTCACTTGAACAAGGAAAGCTAATTGTGCTGGTAACTAAGGATCGTACCCTTTGTGGTCAAAGGATACAAGATTGGAATCCTTTGGATCAATCCCACCAATGGCTGATAAAAAAGCCTGCCTTTGGGATGGACAGTTTTGTAGTACTTCAAGAGTCGACACAGCGGATGGCGATTGGGCCAAATCTTCCACTATGTTATAATGCTGCGCCGCTCTAGCGCGAGGATTAAATGTCAACTTGTGTACTACTCCCTTTGGCGGTTTTATTGTCAATTCAGGGATGGTGGGTGGTACAACTTCTGTCGAAGTTGTTGTTGAACTACTTGGTTGATCTTTATCCTTGTTGTTCGACAGCTGAGGATTCCCGTAATCTTTGTTCCTTGTCGAAATCAAAGCATCATTTTGCTGTTTTGAAATCGACAACATTAGCACTTCAGATGGGGAAGCATTTCCACTATCAACCCGATTTGTTCCTGGATTCAGAAACGGATCGGTTAACACTGCTGAGGTTTTCTAACTTTTAAAGAATTTCTTAAGCTCAGCTTTGTATGGACACTCTCTCGTCCAGTGATCCTCATCACATATCTGACACCCTGAGGGGGGTTTCCTATTTCCAGGAGGGTTTGAAGAAGTTTTTTCAGGAGATGACTCATCCTGTTTCTTCTTCTTCCCTTTGCCTTGTTTCTTCTTGCTTCCTAGTTGTTTGGTTTTTTGCCTTTATCTGTTGATACGGCATTTACTTACGAAGCAAGAATTTCGTCTTTTGCATTTTGATCTGAAATCTTACGGGATTCCTTGGACGTAGCCTTTGTTGATTTCGCGTTTGTGGTGCCAATCACGCCATCGTCGGTGTGAGAGTCATTGTTTGATTTACGAGGAGGGGGAATTGAGGATTCTGGCCTAGGGGCGTCGGGTATTTTGTCGTAAAGCGTGCCGGACTGAGTATAGATCAAGTCCAGATATTTTGCACTAGCTATAACTTGCTCTTCCGTTACGACTCCCCCCTTTGCCACATCTTCCGTGATGGACGACAGTAAAGACTTGATAAACCATTCAGCTAATAGCTGATCAGGAACGTACGTTTTTACCATCCTACGACGACGTCACCACTCATGTATATGATCAGAAATGTGAGTGGCCGTTGTTTGTTTGAAGTTGGTGAGGAGTTACGTTCCCGTTTCATACCTTATCGGTAATTGAAAATGGGTTAAAAAGGTTGTGGCTAAGGTACTGAAGTTGTCGAACGAAGCTCTTGGAAATTCAATATACCATTTTGCCGCTGGACCCGTTAACGTCCTCTGAAAAAGGCGAAGCCTTATCAAATCATCATTTAGGGTGTTTGATGAACACCATAGATGAAATGTCATCACGTGATTTGATGGATCATCACCCGGATTTCCATTAAATTTAGGAATATCTGATGGAAGTTTATGCGGAATCGCTGGCCACCAAGGGGCGTAAGCAATTGGATCGTTTGTTAACCGGTGTAAATCAGGTAACTCTAAAGTTGCCACAAATGGTAACTGTTGATTCAGGTTAGCTGAAGCATATCCAGGATACGATGGAATCACCTGAGCAGTTGGCCTTTGCATACCAGCATAATGCAGTTGATGCTGGTATGACTGATACGGTTGGTGGACATGACCATTGTAAAATGGTTGATTTTGACCGTTTTGAATGTACGGTTGTCCACTGTTCGCAAAGATCTGCTGCTCAGAACCTTGGTATACTTGTTGGAATTGTGGTTGTTGGTATTGCACCAGCCACGGTTGTGAAGCCATGTTCTGTTGCACTATACTAACCGTTGGACCATGGTGTGGGGTAATTGTACCCGTTTGGACCTGTATCGCCCCACTAGTTGGCGATTGTGGTTGAGTCACAGGGTCAAGGGGCTGTTGCATTACAACCTGAGAAATCTGAGGTTGACATACAACAGGCAGTGTTTGAACTTGTGACACTGTCACAATAGCCGGTGTAGTAGGTATATTCGACACAAGTACACATTGTTGCATTGAATATACAACCCTTGGTTGTTGGGGTAGTATAGGTACCCAACCACTTGATGTAACTCCAGTATAACCTGAATACTGTTGTGAAATCCCGTATGGATATCCTCCCGGAGGGGGTAATGAAAGGGCATACTGCCCCCCATACGGTGGTAATCCGGAACTCAAGGGAATTGTCTGCCCTTGGGGACTAGATTGCCCAAATTGACCTCCAAATGGATCAATTTGTCGAGACTCAACATAAGAGTTGCCAGATATTATTCCAAAGGAACAAACAGGAACGGACCATATTGTCGAAATAGCCCCTGGATGGACTCCTTCTAGCGGTTGTGAGCTAGTCGGGACAGATGGTACGCCGGCAAACATCGTCGGAGTGACGGCAGGGAGTTCTGTTGTCGCTATGTCAGTTGACACAGTCCTAGATGTTGACGGTTGTTCAGATATTTGGAGTCTATCCAAAAGATTGCCTAGCGATTCTACCGGAACTTCCGCTAGTGATAGACTAACTTCCGATGTCGAAGGAAATAGAGTGACCCCGACTCCAAAATGTGTTGGAGTACTTGCTTGCGGATCTTCTACAATTTCCTCTATCGCAATCAAACCAGGTGGAAGGGGAAGACCATCAGGTCCGTAAAATATTTCTGGTGCCGAAGAAGGGGTTGAATCGACAGCGATAGATGTTTGAAGAGCAAGACTCTCCGAACCGGTTGCAGATGGAACGGGTTCAGTAACATAAGTGTTTACTCTTAGACTAGGATCAGTATCATTGTCCCTCTGTGGCTGTTGAACTTCTTCTGTAGAGGCAGGGTTTCCAGAAATGTTTGGAGTAACCGGAATGTCGGATGTTGTTGGAACACTTGTTCTAACTTTAATAGGAGATTTCGAACCGGTTAAACGAGTTCGCTTTGTCTGTACTATTTTCGATTCCGGGGACAAAGACGGTTGACTCGTAAGCCTCCGCGAACGACGGGGTTTCAATTGACTTTCTTCCAAGATTGCGGATTACTCGATCAACTAAAATACAAAAGGGGAAATATGTTTCCGAATTAAATGAATTTTAGACGCTTTAGACACAACTTGTTTTTTCAGTTTTTAAGAGTCGAGAAAAAACAAAAGATGACTCTAGTCTCCTTCGATTTTTAATGAGCCTGAAGTGACAAGTGCTCAGATGGACCTTTTCCGTTAAGGAGTCTGAAAAGGAACGAAAGGGGCTGCTATGGAGATCTAGGTAGAGGGTGTGCCAAACCAATCGCAAAACTGCAGAATACTTTTTAGGGTACGGGTGGTCAATCTTCCCGAATGCTGTGTTCAGTGCATTGCAATCAGTAGGGCGGCCGACACGGCTTCCTATGGATAAAGGTTTTATGCCTATAGGGGTCTCCCAATATATACTCAACGGTACGTGGGAGCACAATCCGTACTGGTACTTATCGTCTCACAGTGGAGGAATCACCCAACCAACAGTGAGGACAACAGTTACCAGGCTTTACGACACTGGAACACGTCTCTAGCCTAGACCTCTATGTTGTGCATTAAGTTACAAAGCGTTGTTAAGTTCATTCAATTTATTTTAGGTTGATCTTTCTTAGAAGTTTGCCTTTTTGGATCACCACGAGATGTAGATATAATTCCTAAATGCAGTCTAAAGATGATAAGCAAGCATTTATCTCTTTTCAACCATGAAAATCCTAGCTACAAGGGGAAAAGAAAGACACAATCTTTTCTCAAAGAGCACACTGTAAATGCACTTTTCCTAAATCAAACCATACAAACTGTCAAAATGCAAATGCACATATGCATGTATTTGTTTTCACTTTCTTAATATTGATGCCTAAAAAGAAAGTTGTTGTACAAACTTGAATTCGATTTCAAGTGAAAAACACAAACGAGCTTCTTTTCGAAATAAAAAAGACGATTACGACACTTTATTATTTTGAAGTAAACACTTGTTTCAACAATAGAAATTCACAAATTCAAACCAAAAGACAAAAGTAAAAGCGTAGTCAACTGTCAACATAAAACACACTTACTCCTAAGATCAAAACGACACTTACGACAGGTCTAGATCTAAGGGCGACAGTATGACTAGTTTACTTCTGTAATGGGAAACTGCAAATGATGTAACAAATACACAAAAACAAGTACAATTTCTTTTATACAACTGAGGCAGAATTAAGGCAAAGAAAAGGGGTTTTCAGATATGTACACACACTGATAACAGGCTGCAAAAATCAGAGATAAAACTGAACAAAATGAAGCAAAGAACCACAGCTGCACAGGGCAAGGGCTGATCAGTGCACCTGTTGCACAGAGAAACTGAATTGCAGCGCAGGTAGCCCTCCCGGGACCTGCGTTGAAATGCAAAACCTCTTCACAGAGCCTGCGTTGAAGCAGAAACGAGAATTTTCTCTGGGTTCTGGGTCACGGTTTGCAGTTTAATCTATGGTTTTTGGCCGGATAAAAGCTATCAATAAGGTACAATTAGAGGGATGATTTAAAGGAGGACTAAGAGCTATCACAAAGGGCAATTAGAGCATTTGTGGATCAGCTGTTCAAATCATAAACAGGCCCAGTGAATGGACTAGAGTAGCAGATATCTACTTTGCATTTGTAAATGGCAAATGCAGTTCGATTCGCCACTCCTAAGTTTATGAGAAGAACAACAATAGAAACACAAATAAACTAACTAGATACGGTCCCCAACGGAGTCGCCATTTTGTTGTTGGGAAAAGTATCTATTCAGAATGCCCCTATCCCACTCTAAGGTGTGACAGTGCCTTAGCAACAAACAAGGAAAACTACTTTCGTATTCTTCTTTATGAAATGTAAATGAAGAGGAAGGATGTAACTAACCTGTGTCTTTCGCTAGTTTGTTGATCCAATCGCTCTTCTCTTTGTTCGCTTCCCGCTGCCTGCTCCCTTACTGGCCCAGCTTCACTAAATTCCTGCAAGATCACAGAAGAGAGAAACTACACGAAGATATAGATTTACATTCACAAAAAGCTCAGGATCAGATTAAGCTAGACATGCAAATATAACAAAACATCACTGATATACAAGCATGTAGAAGAAACTCAAATAGTTTTATTGATATGATAAGAAAGTCCAAGAGAAGATACAACCAAGTGAGTCCCGATCCAGTATCTACCTCCCAGCAAAGGAATCCCTTCCTCACCTCCAACAAAGCATAAATCACCCAATGCGCTAATCTCAATCTCAAACCAACAGCAATTCTCTGCAAAGTATAAAATTCCAGCCTCTGGATCTCTAGGATGAGGGATCCATATATAGATGTAAGCAGAGAGGATGAGTCAGCTTATGTTTTGACTTGTGGCTTCTCTCTGTTAGTTCTTGCTTCCACTTGGAGGCTGAGAGCCTCTTACTCATCCTTGGTCGAACTCAGTGAGGCAAGTGTCATTGAGGAAGATTCTGGAAGCTTCCATTGTCTGTACACATCGCGGAATGACACTGCCATTTGGCATTTCTCACTCAGCGCACCCTGGTAGTGCATTTAGGTGCGTTGCAACGCACCTAGCTAGTGTACTGGGGTGCTTTGCAACGCAGGCAGCTAGTGGAGCACTTGAATTGATCCCGATTTGACTGATTCTGAGTAGTTTTTGGTGGAGAACTTCTGGGAGAAGCTGTCATTGGTTGACCTTGTTCCTTTAGGGGCAGGAACAACACTTTTAGGGACTTTGGATCCCTTGGATTATGGACATTTCATGCTCAAAGTTGTAAGGCACAAAAATGTCTATAACAGAGAGGACTATGCTTTATCTACAAGGGACCTTGGGCACCTAATCATTCATGCATAGGTGATAGGAAGG
This sequence comes from Pinus tabuliformis, assembly GCA_031772625.1. Lineage (NCBI taxonomy): Eukaryota > Viridiplantae > Streptophyta > Pinopsida > Pinales > Pinaceae > Pinus > Pinus tabuliformis. Next base: position 256,826,184 of record CM062805.1, read on the forward strand.
AGGAAACAAGGACAGAATAAGAGGATATTCGTTCAGCTCATGGGGGTTCTTCTATAGTTGGTTTCATTGGATTTCAAGAGAGCACCCATGAATGATCTGAGTAGTCAAGTGCTAGATGGTGAGCATCAACATAACTTTATTTAGAGATACTTGCAAGGTACGTTAATGATAATTAGCCAGCTTGACAAGCACTTAGAAGTACAAGGGGAAAGGAAGGAGCAAATTCCTTCTAATGATGTGGTAGAATCTTGTACAACTTAGCCTATAGATCTCCAGGAGGACATCCATGAATAATATGAGAAATTAAGTGTAGATAGTAGTCCACCAGTGAATCCATGTTTGAAAAATAAAGAGGATGAACAACAGATTTTCCCCACATGTGGAGAAGGCCGTGGGGGAATACATTCAAGGAAGATTAAGTGAGGAGCCAATAGTATTAAAATCACATGATGAGCATGATCATGAGGGGCAGCATGACAAACATAGCATACATGATGGTCCATTTCTAGAGAGTCGTTCAAAGGCTCAAGTTGAATTTCTGATAGTTAGGCATCTGGTGTAGATAGATGTAGAGACATTCAACAAGGCACTGAAATTTCCAGGAGATGAGTGTTGAGTAAATATCAAGCATTTCAAGACAAATCTTATGATGTTGAAGAACAAGATGCTGACAGTCTGAGGCATTGTCTTACAAGAGAACACGAAAATTCAGGAGCTCATAAGAGTATGTGTTGAGTCAGCATTCAAGCTGACTAGTGTTGAGGAACAACTCAAGTCCCTCACAAGGGACCAAGAGGAGTACAGTTGGGAGTTCTAGAGAAACCCTACACATGAATACATACATAGCATTTGTAGCACCACCAACCCACCATTATACATTGGGGAGAGTAGGGCAGAGTTTTCCAAATGGATCTTGTTGAGTGATCGGGTGGAGTAGCATGAGTTGAGCTTCAAGAAGAATCAACATAGTAGACTTGTTCCATGTGCAAGTATCCATGCATTATATTCTTCCCACATGATGGATTGTTGAAATAATATGAGTTGTGAGTTGGTACTCTATTGATGGGATGATTCTTAGGAGGATACTCTCAACCAAGGGCATATCATATCATGGACCCTTAGGCATGGACAAAGATTGATATTCGAGGTGGTATCATAATGCACATGTCCAAGGAATTAGGTTGAATAATGATCGTGGTGGATCTATTCATGGCAAGAGGACTGTTTGGGATCCAGGTACCAAAGGATCCATCTAAGCTCAGATGCATGGGGTAACACAATGGTTTGTATGGGATCTTCATATCAGCGTACAAATGCCTCTGTTGTGGATAGATGTGGATTGCTTGAGGGAACACAATCTTGGGGCAGGAGGGTTTGTAATAAATGGATGGAAAATTATTTTTCCTCTATGTTTTGCCTTCATTTTTTGGGAAAAATAATAATATAAAAGCATCTATAAAGACCACCAAGTCTATAAAAAGGGAGAGGAGTTAAGCATTTGGATCATCCTGAGTTGTCTATCTATTTTTTCTTTGTTGAAAACTTGGTGAGGCCAGTTCTAGTTTGATCCTAGGGACGAAAACCCCATGGGTGTAATTTGTGTAATGGATCCATCCATGGTCCACCATTGTGTTTGAGTGTCTTTGTTTTCTAATTTGATGAGCATTAGTGCATATCATTGCAGGGCTCTGATATTATTGTAAGGGCATGTCCTATTTTATTCTGTTAATAATATAAACAAAAGGTTGAAATTCCACATATCGCTTGTGTTCTTGTTTTTTGCTGGAAGATTTTTTACTATAACACTAAAGTGTGTTATATCCATTAGAAATTTTGACGTTTCGGATCTTCTTACCATAGGAGCAAATTTTTATGAAAATTTTACCATAACAAATTAGTAATAAGAGAATTTATCCATCCATAAATACAACCAATTTTTATGTGGCCCAGGATACACTGTGCACACAATATTTGCACAGTAAAATATATATTTTTAATGATGAATGGCCAACATCAAGATTGTGTCATTTGACAATTAGGTGAACCTCCTCACTCCATGACATCCATTAACTCCATATCAAGTGGATTTTTTCATTCTTTGTATTGTAGGAAAACCGAAGTCCATCGTGCGCATGTAATTTTTCCTTTATCGAATTCTATACTCTGCTCTATGGAAATCATTCAACATTCCGCATTTGTCTATGACTCTCACCATCTAGTTTTTTGTGACCAATGGCATAACATTGCATACACAGGACATATTCCTAGTCTTATAGCTCTTGAATACTTCCAAAAAGATTTCTATGTACCCAAATCACTCATATTTTACTTGTCAAGACTTGTCTTTGTAGAGTTCTATGAGACAAGTCTTTATAAAATGTACCCAATTCACTCATATTCTCCTTATGGAATTTACACGGAATCTACACATAATAGTTTTTTAATTCCTCCAAAAATATTTCTATGGAACTCTATAAAATGTACCCACCTCACCCATATTCTCTAAAACTTTGTAAGATATAGGCAGATCAAACTCTAAGAGGAAAAAACCATCCTCCCTCAGTAGTTTCCATGGCAGAGGAAAATGTCAAGGTATGTAACTTAGAGTAGAAGTTGAACATTGCCAAAGACTCCATCAAGCATAATAGAGTGCTTGAGAAAACCCTACATGTATTATGCGGCTGGAAATCCAATTTTAATTCTATGTCCAAGATAACTTCGAGGCTTGATGAAGACAACCCTAAGAGAATTTTTCATTCTATAAAGGTTGGAGTCACACTTGCTCTCGTTTCCCTCTGCTATTTCATTCATCCATTGTTTGAAACAATGACATTGGTTATGACTATGTGGTCAGTCATGACAGTGGTGGTCATCTTTGAATTTACTATCGGTAACAAAATAGGGTTGAACTTGTTTGTAATATTTTTAGAGTTGTCCATCCAGTGTAGGTTGTGTGGTGGGGAGGGTTTGTTGATTTCCTCTCCACTTGGGTTGGGAGTTCTTGCTATGACATGTTCATCTCTAACATGTTCATGTGTAACGTATGTAGATGTTGTTCATGGACGTAGTTAGTACCAAATTGATGCAATAAACTACATATAAATTTGACAAAGAATAAAGAGAAATTGTGGAGCAAAGGTTTCTCTTCTCAATATTATGAATTAGTTAAATAAGATTACATTGGATACATTAGTAATAAATGATTGTAGTGGGACAGAAGTGAACTCAAGATAATTGGACTAAACTAAAACAGACTGTGACACTCGGATGGAAAATTATGACACCTAGCAGGTGGTTGGAATTTTATTCTCCAACACTCCCCCTTAATTACAACCACATAAAAATTCAATTAAGATGTCTGCTGGTCTATGTCTGAGCTAGACTTACAATTTAAAAAATTACAATTTCTGTTTCTTTTTATTTTCTTCTAGATCTTGTAGCCTCTAAATTGTTTCAACGTTTTCTTCTTGTTGTGTCTTTCAAACTTTAGTTTCTTCATTTGTTGGTGTAGGTCTTCCATTGTTTCAAGTTGTCTAAGCATGTCTTGGACTTCTTCAAAAATTGGCTTGTATGTGGTTTGTTGCCACATGTCAGCTTTTGTTGTGTGATCTTCATCATCAATTTGCTCCATATAATTTTGTAATAAAAAACTATTTCTTTAGGACTCCAATACCTAAAAATATCATTAATGTTTTCATCATCTATGTTGTCTTCAACATTCAATTCTACAGCTTCTACAGACTTTAGCACAACATGGTGTTGCAAGCCATGTTTTAAGGAAATTTAACTATTCTTCATAATTTTTTTGTTTACGTGCACATTGGAAATCAATGGTAAGTGTAAAAATATTTGTAGAGACTCATTGGTTATGTTCCTTCTGCTCTGCAATGAGAGCTTTTCTCTGTTGTGTTTCCTTCTCCGCCTCTACTTTTGTCTCTATCTCTTCGACTTCTTTACTATCCTGTGTTGCTGTAAACAAGTTGTATTCCACTCGGTTTTCATTCTCTCACCAAATAGAATCACGTCGATATCATGTTTTTGTTGCATCATATACAACCAATCATCATTAGCCAACAATTCTTCATCAAAATTTACAACAAAAATATTAATTGTTGGATTCACCATAGCATTGACCGCTCCAATGGCAACTTCACTGTCATCATCAAGCTGTGTTGTTGGATTCACACAATTTTCATGAGAAAATTGTGTTGTTGGATTCACTAAATTGTCATTACCAAGCCGTGTTGTTGGATTCGCCAAATTCTTCATCTTCAAGTGGATTAGTCCCTCTTACACCGAAACTCCTCTTCATTTCCCATTTGTTGAGCATTGGCTCACTCTAGATTAACAAGCAAATATCCTTGAAGAAATAAGAGTTATTTGGAACAAAAAATCTTTGCAATGATATCTATACTACTGAACTTTGAAAAACATTGTGTCTACAAATTTTCACAAGGGCAATGGTTTCACAAAAGGCCTTTTAAGACACCTTGCAAACTCTTTTTCAAATCATTTGATTAAAAAAAAAAAAAACTCTTTTAAACATAGAAACACTTCAAAAAAGATAATGACAAAGAATGAAGAGGAAGTTGCTCTTCTCAATATTAGGAATTTGTTAAATAAAATTACATTGGAGACATTAGTAACAAATGACTACAGTTAAATTGAACTGAACTCAAAATAATTGGACTGAGCAAAAATAGATTGTGACTTGGATAGACAATTGTGATAACTAACAAGTCCAATCAATATATATAGATACATAAACTCTTTTAAACATAGAAACACTTCAAAAAATACAATGACAAAGAATGAAGAGGAAGTTGCTCTTCTCAATATTATGAATTTGTTAAATAAAATTACATTGGAGACATCAGTAATAAATGACTGTAGTGAAACTGAACTGAACTCAAAATAACTAGACTAAACAAAAATAGATTGTGACTTAAATAGACAATTGTGATAACTAACAAGTCATATATATGTGTGGATACTCAGTTTATTATCAAGAACAGAAAAAGCTTTCTTAAAATGAAATCATGTTGAAAGGTTGTAAGTGTATTGACACAGTAGGTTTTATGTTTTTATACATTTCATAATAAAATCTAATTCCCATCAAAATTGGTTTCGAGTACACTCCTCTCAATAAAATTTAAACTTAAATTTCGTATTTGACATACAAACCAACTTACCTCTAGACACTCCTCTCAATAAAATTTAAACTTAAATTTCGTATTTGACATACAAACCAACTTACCTCTACTTCATGGATGGCAGTGTTATCAGTCATATTTCATCTCTAATTCATTGATGGCAGTGTTTATCAGTCATATTTCAACTTAACACGAGAAAAAATACGATTTGAAAGTATGATGTTTGTTGTGTGAGGAGCGACCTTGACCAAGGGAGTAAACAGAATGTTGCAGTTCATGTTAGTGGGACTAGTGGCTGCAGCGACAAACTACGTTGCAGTTCATGTTGGACACAACTCCGAACCATTTGTAATTGGGGCTGATGTTTGAGATTGCTTGTAAATGACTGGGCACCATAATCCTTGGATGCATCCAATGCATACTCATTAGTTTATTAATTTTTCCTGTTTGTGAAGGGCTGACGAAATCTTTGGAAGGTACGCAAATATCTTATAAAAGTAGGTCCAGTTTGATGCTATCACATCTTAGATGTGGTGACCATTGCCATCAGGTTTTATCCGGTTGAATTTAATTTAATTATAGATTTTGGAGATATTTTAGAATATAACTAAAAAACATTTCAAAACATTCGCAAAACTCTTATACAGTTTCACTGTTATGTCTTAAACAATCCTATTTTACTATTGTTAATAATTCAATTTTGTTATGATAGGAGGTGTATGATGAAATATTTTAAAGAAACCTCTCTTTGAGAACAATGACAGCGTTAATGTTTGCAAGGGCTATAAATCCATATTAAGTTCCAAGGCTAGTGAAGAATCCCTAGTAACTATAATTACTCCCCTCGCCAAATATTTATAGATATGCAATTGGGCATTTGTGTAGATTAATTTAATTTAATTGTAAATTTTGTGAATATTTCAAAATTTGAGGTGCATCTATTTAATTTCATAATTTTTTAAAATCTTTGTTATTATTTTTTAAATTTTAAAATATTCCAAAGATTTATAATCAATAAATTACTTTCTTCCCATTATCTACAACTCTACATAATTTATTTTAATAGCTCTGTCATTACCATAGCATTTGCTTATTCTTCTCCTCGGGAAAAAATAAATAAATAAGCTTAATTTTATTATCAGTAATAAAATCAAATTATACAGATACATATGCAGCATGTATTCATGTATGTATATCTGATATATCTGTCTAAAAATAAACAAAAAGCCATAAGAAAATTGTTACAAGAATAGATATCCACATCTATTATATAATCTATCTAAAAAAATAAAATCGCATTAGATATCCAACCTGTGTTCATGTATATAGATCTAATAGATCGGTTCAAAATTGGGAAAAAAATATATTGGGAAATTGTTATAAGAATAGATAACCAAGTCTACTGTGTAATCTATTCAAAAAGTATAACCACACTTAATAAGAAGATATAAAAACAAAAAAAACAAATAAGTATTGTTTTAGTACAAATATACAGCAACATTAAAAATTTATAGAAAAAATTTTAAACATTTGGTACATCAAGATCACAAGATCTAGATCAAGGTGCTCTATAGAGAGGGAGTTTGCCTTCCTTGTAAACATGAGACATCGTCAATGAATCTTTTAAACTATTATCTTATTGGCGAGAAGAAAAATCCCAAATTATGACATTGGATTGTGTCAGCGACCCAATTGTTAACCAATACCAAATCTCCAAAACTTAAAAAAGGAAACATCTTTTTCTTTAGAAAAAAAAAAAATATCAAAACCATTAATTACGAAAAATTCTTTTAACCTTCCCAAAGTCTCATTTTGATATAGAAAAACTGCAACTCCCTTGAAAACAAAATATCACCTCTCCAACAAAGTTTGGGCTCACCGTGAACTGCCCCTCAATGTTGGAAATAATAATCCCAACCACCGCAATAAACAACCAAACATCAGCCATACATGTCAGACACTTTTGTAGCCATACATGTCAGAGATTTTTGTACGTTGCATCTCAATGTGAAGATAGAAGGTTTGAAGTCAAACACGAACCATTCACAAACCCAGCAAAGGCATTTATAGAATTTATGTACTTAGGTAAATAGATATGGGCAAACATTAATTCAACAACCTTGCCCACACTCCAGAAACAGTTGAGCGACTCTGATCACACTAAAAAACAATATCAAAATTACTTTCACTCTGTCATGAATTAAATGTAAAATTGTATGTTGAGTTATATATGAATGTAAAAGTCATTTTGTAATAGTTAGACTGTGTAGAGAGGTTAGAGAGTAAGAAGTAAGAAAAGAGACAGTGTCTGTGGAGAAAATGGTGGACCAATTTTTGGTGGGGGCGTGAAAACAACAGTTACTCTGTTTTACTGTGTGTTACTCCACGTAAGTTTAAATCTCTGTAAAATTTTATTTTATTTTGTAAATGAATCGCAGTCTCATGTAGATGTATTTTCATGTTTAATAAATGAATACTAAATTTTAGTGTATTACTCCAAACCTATCTTGTTATTTTTGTTGTGAGTATTCATTAAGTCTCTCGAATAGTTCCGAGGTGTGCGAAATCTAAGTCGGGGAAATTAGCCTCATGGTGCAAGAAGGTAGCTCTGGGAAATCTGCTTCACGGTGCACGAACCTAGTTTCGCAAAAGTAGCTTCCCGAAAGTTATAACTCTCTGCCTATCCCCTCAGTGAAAATGAAAATTAAATTCACCAAATATTTCTAACATGGTATCAGAAATTCACCAAATATTTCTAACATGGTATCAGAGCAGGTTAAACTCTGTTAGTGTAAGAACAAGTGTTTTTACTAACAGTGAAAATTGTTTTGAGCGTGGATTGTTTTTTTTAGTATATTTACTAGCAGGTAGAGTGTTTGTTTTTACACTTGAAAAATAGGGAAGCTGGGCGGGAGCACGAGGGCGATTTTTGAGCTAGGGTTACAGTTTTGCAGAGTTCATTCTCCATGGAAGGCCGTAAAGGAGGGAGCTCCACTCCTTCCTACAAGCAGAGGAAAAAAAACCAATAGAAGAGGATAAAGATCCTTTAGTTGAAAAACAAAGAAAAGAGAAAAGGAGTAGGAGGGCTCCAAATCTAAGGAGAATAACAACACTAAAGAAAGCAAGGAAGTGGACAAGGAAGAGGGCACAAAAGAAAAAACTCAAAAGCGACCATGCAAACCCAAGACTACTATCACTCCTAGAGTTGTTTTGAATGATCTTGCTCTGCAGGCACATAGGGACCACATGTAGACTTATGCAATCATTTGTAAGTTCATGGGTTTATGGCCCACTGAGAAAGCATTACAAAAATGGATTAAATACCACTGGAAACCAAAGGGAAGCATGGAACTACATCTTGGGTCAAATGGATTCTTTACTTGTAGTCTTTGCAAACATAGAAGATAAGGACAGAGTGTTTGAAGGAGGGCCCTACTTTTATGCAGAAGTAGGCCTGTATATGCGACCTTGGATCATGAATTTTGTCGCAAAACATGAAACTTTTACCTCAGTCCCGGTTTGGGTAAGACTCTACTCTCTACCTTTGGATTACTCGCAACTGGAATCCCTATCTACCATAGGAAATAAGTTAGGACATTTTTTCAAAGCTTCTGAGGCCACAAGAAGGGGAAAATACACATCCTTTGCAAGAATATGTTTGGAGATGGATCTTTTTGGAGCGCTGCGGGATGAGGTAATATTGGAAGTGTTTGATGAAGAATGGGTTCAAACAGTGGATTACGACCACATCCCATTCAGATTTCATAAATGTCATGAGCGTTGGCACCTATTGAGAGATCACCCTCAAAGTAAAACTAAAAATAATAGTAAAACCAATACCATGAAAGACAGTGAAAGCTTTCACAAAGAGTTCTAGAAAGGAAAAGGGAGCAAGAGGGGATCGAAGACACATCAAAACGAAAGGCAACAAGCCAATAAAAACATGTTTCAAGCACTAGAAGAGGAAGAGGGGATAACAAAATAAAATCAGGCGAAGGGAGGCAGTCCAGTGAAGGAGGAGAACGGAGAAGATGATGAGAAAACACAAAACATTAATAAACAGAAAGAAGAACTGATTAGTGACACAGAACTGGAGATGGATTGGAAATGACCCAGAGTGAGATGGAAATGGAAGACCACGGACTACAGGAGATTCTTGAGAAAGAGAATCTAGATCTAGAAGGATTCTTGAAACAAGGAACTAGGGAGGGAGTGGATTTGTTACCTCCAGAGGAGTTCAATAGAGTTCAACAACTGTTCTTATGGAAAAATCAGAGCATAGGGTTGGAGAAGCAAAGGAATCATGAAAGGCAGGGCACCGAAGGTGTGAAAGCTATGAAAACCACACTGGGCTTGGCACCCAGATACCCAAGAAAGAAAAGACACAGGAAAAGCAAAACGAGCTTTTGATGGAATGTGGAAAGGTAATGATAGACTCAAGTAAGAGTTATTTGGAACAAAAAATCTTTGGAATGAATATATACTACTCAACTTTGAAAAAAATTGTGTCTACAAATTTTCACAAGGGAAATGGTTTCACAAAAGGCCTTTTAAGACACCTTGCAAACTCTTTTTCAAATCATTTGATTAAAAAAAAAAAAAAAAACTCTTTTAAACATAGAAACACTTCAAAAAAGACAATGACAAAGAATGAAGAGGAAGTTGCTCTTCTCAATATTATGAATTTGTTAAATAAAATTACATTGCAGATATTAGTAACAAATGACTACAGTTAAATTGAACTTAACTCAAAATAATTGGACTGAGCAAAAATAGATTGTGACTTAGATAGACAATTGTGATAACTAACAAGTCCAATCAATATATATAGATATATAAACTCTTTTAAACATAGAAACACTTCAAAAAATACAATGACAAAGACTCAATATTATGAATTTGTTAAATAAAATTACATTGGAGACATAATAAATAACTGTAGTGAAACTGAACTGAACTCAAAATAACTAGACTAAACAAAAATAGATTGTGACTTAAATAGACCATTGTGATAACTAACAAGTCATATATATGTGTGGATACTCGGCTCTCTCATTATCAAGGACAGAAAAAGCTTTCTTAAAATGAAATCATGTTGAAAGGTTGTAAGTGTATTGACACAGTAGGTTTTATGTTTTTATACATTTCATAATAAAATCTAATTCCCATCAAAATTGGTTTCCAGTACACTCCTCTCAATAAAATTTAAACTTAAATTTCGTATTTGACATACAAACCAACTTACCTCTAGACACTCCTCTCAATAAAATTTAAACTTAAATTTCGTATTTGACATACAAACCAACTTACCTCTACTTCATGGATGGCAGTGTTATCAGCCATATTTCAATAAAATTTAAACTTAAATTTCGTATTTGACATACAAACCAACTTACCTCTACTTCATGGATGGCAGTGTTATCAGTCATATTTCATCTCTAATTCATTGATGGCAGTATTTATCAGTCATATTTCAACTTAACACGAGAAAAAATACGATTTGAAAGTATGATGTTTGTTGTGTGAGGAGCAACCTTGACCAAGGGAGTAAACAGAATGTTGCAGTTCATGTTAGTGGGACTAGTGGCTGCAGCGACAAACTACGTTGCAGTTCATGTTGGACACAACTCCGAACCATTTGTAATTGGCGCTGATGTTTGAGATTGCTTGTAAATGACTGGGCACCATAATCTTTGGATGCATCCAATGCATACTCATTAGTTTATTAATTTTTCCTGTTTGTGAAGGGCTGACGAAATCTTTGGAAGGTACGCAAATATCTTATAAAAGTAGGTCCAGTTTGATGCTATCACATCTTAGATGTGGTGACCATTGCCATCAGGTTTTATCCGGTTGAATTTAATTTAATTATAGATTTTGGAGATATTTTAGAATATAACTAAAAAACATTTCAAAATATTCGCAAAACTCTTATACAGTTTCACTGTTATGTCTTAAACAATCCTCTTTTACTCTTGTTAAGAATTCAATTTTGTTATGATAGAAGGTGTATGATAAAATATTTTAAAGAAACCTCTCTTTGAGAACAATGACAGCGTTAATGTTTGCAAGGGCTATAAATCCATATTAAGTTCCAAGGCTAGTGAAGAATCCCTAGTAACTATAATTACTCCCCACGCCAAATATTTATAGATATGCAATTGGACATTTGTGTAGATTAATTTAATTTAATTGTAAATTTTGTGAATATTTCAAAATTTGAGGTGCATCTATTTAATTTCATAATTTTTTAAAATCTTTGTTATTATTTTTTAAATTTTAAAATATTCCAAAAGATTTATAATCAATAAATTACTTTCTTCCCATCATCTACAACTCTACATAATTTATTTTAATAGCTCTGTCATTACCATAGCATTTGCTTATTCTTCTCCTCGGGAAAAAATAAATAAATAAGCTTAATTTTATTATCAGTAATAAAATCAAATTATACAGATACAAATGCAGCATGTATTCATGTATGTATATCTGATATATCTGTCTAAAAATAAACAAAAAGCCATAAGAAAATTGTTACAAGAATAGATATCCACATCTATTATATAATCTATCTAAAAAATAAAATCGCATTAGATATCCCACCTGTGTTCATGTATATAGATCTAATAGATCGGTTCAAAATTGGGAAAAAAATATATTGGGAAATTGTTATAAGAATAGATAACCAAGTCTACTGTGTAATCTATTCAAAAAGTATAACCACACTTAATAAGAAGATATAAAAAAAAAACAAATAAGTATTGTTTTAGTACAAATATACAGCAACATTAAAAATCTATAGAAAAAATTCTAAACATTTGGTGCATCAAGATCACAAGATCTAGATCAAGGTCCTCTCTAGAGAGGGAGTTTGCCTTCCTTGTAAACATGAGACATCGTCAATGAATCTTTTAAACTATTATCTTATTGGCCAGAAGAAAAATCCCAAATTATGACATTGGATTGTGTCAGCGACCCAATTGTTAACAAATACCAAATCTCCAAAACTTAAAAAAGGGAACAACTTTTTCTTTTTAAAAAAAAAAATATCAAAACCATTAATTATGAAAAATTCTTTTAACCTTCCCAAAGTCCCATTTTGATATAGAAAAACTGCAATTCCCTCGAAAACAAAATATCACCTCTCCAACAAAGTTTGGGCTCACCCTGAACTGCCCCTCAATGTTGGAAATAATAATCCCAACCACCGCAATAAACAACCAAACATCAGCCATACATGTCTGACACCTTTTTAGCCATACATGTCAGAGATTTTTGTAGATTGCATCTCAATGTGAAGATAGAAGGTTTGAAGTCAAACACGAACCATTCAGAAACCCACCAAAGGCATTTAAAGAATTTATGTAATTAGATAAATAGATATGGGCAAACATTAATTCAACAACCTTGCCCACACTCCAGAAACAGCTGCGCGACTCTGATCACACTAAAAGACAATATCAAAATTACTTTCACTCTCTCATGAATTAAATGTAAAATTGTATGTTGAGTTATATATGAATGTAAAAGTCATTTTGTAATAGTTAGACTGTGTAGAGAGGTTAGAGAGTAAGAAGTAAGAAAAGAGCCAAAGTCTCTGTGGAGAAAATGGCACAACAGTTACTCTTTTTTACTGTGTGTTACTCCACTTAAGTTTAAATCTCTGTAAAATTTTATTTTATTTTGTAAATGAATCGCAGTTTCATGTAGATGTATTTTTCATGTTTAATAAATGAATACTAAATTTTAGTGTATTACTCCAAACCTATCTTGTTATTTTTGTTGTGAGTATTCATTAAGTCTCTCGAATAGTTCCGAGGTGTGCGAAATCTAAGTCGGGGAAATTAGCCTCACGGTGCAAGAAGGTAGCTCTGGGAGGTGTGCGAAATCTAAGTCGGGGAAATTAGCCTCACGGTGCAAGAAGGTAGCTCTGGGAAATCTGCTTCACGGTGCACCAACCTAGTTTTGCAAAAGTAGCTTCGCGAAAGTTATAACTCTCTGCCTATCCCCTCAGTGAAAATGAAAATTAAATTCACCAAATATTTTTAACATGGTATCAGAGCAGGTTAAACTCTGTTAGTGTAAGAACAAGTGTTTTTACTAACAATGAAAATTCTTTTGAGGGTGGATTGTTTTTTAGTATATTTACTAGCAGATAGAGTGTTTGTTTTTACACTTGAAAAACAGGGAAGCTGGGCGGGAGCAGGAGGGCGATTTTTGAGCTAGGGTTACAGTTTTGCAGAGTTCATTCTCCATGGAAGGCCATAAAGGAGGGAGCTCCACTCCCTCCTACAAGCAGGTAGTGGCTAGCAGAGGAAAAAAACCAATAGAAGAGGATAAAGATCCTTTAGTTGAAAAACAAAGAAAAGAGAAAAGGAGTAGGAGGGCTCCAAATCTAAGGAGAATAACAACACTAAAGAAAGCAAGGAAGTGGACAAGGAACAGGGCACAAAAGACAAAACTCAAAAGGGACCATGCAAACCCAAGACTACTATCACTCCTAGAGTTGTTTTGAATGATCTTGCTCTGCAGGCACATAGGGACCACATGTAGACTTATGCAATCATTTGTAAGTTCATGGGTTTATGGCCCACTGAGAAAGCATTACAAAAATGGATTAAATACCACTGGAAACCAAAGGGAAGCATGGAACTACATCTTGGGTCAAATGGATTCTTTACTTGTAGTCTTTGCAAACATAGAAGATAAGGACAGAGTGTTTGAAGGAGGGCCCTACTTTTATGCAGAAGTAGGCCTGTATATGCGACCTTGGATCATGAATTTTGTCCCAAAACATGAAACTTTCACCTCGGTCCCGGTTTGGGTAAGACTCTACTCTCTACCTTTGGATTACTCGCAACTGGAATCCCTATCTACCATAGGAAATAAGTTAGGACATTTTTTCAAAGCTTCTGAGGCCACAAGAAGGGGAAAATACACATCCTTTGCAAGAATATGTTTGGAGATGGATCTTTTTGGAGCGCTGCGGGATGAGGTAATATTGGAAGTGTTTGATGAAGAATGGGTTCAAACAGTGGATTACGACCACATCCCATTCAGATTTCATAAATGTCATGAGCGTTGGCACCTATTGAGAGATCACCCTCAAAGTAAAACTAAAAATAATAGTAAAACCAATACCATGAAAGACAGTGAAAGCTTTCACAAAGAGTTCTAGAAAGGAAAAGGGAGCAAGAGGGGATCGAAGACACATCAAAACAAAAGGCAACAAGCCAATCAAAACAGGTTTCAAGCACTAGTAGAGGAAGAGGGGATAACAAAATAAAATCAAGCGAAGGGAGGCAGTCCAGTGAAGGAGGAGAACGGAGAAGATGATGAGAAAACACAAAACATTAATAAACAGAAAGAAGAAATGATCAGTGACACAGAACTGGAGATGGATCTGGAAATGACCCAGAGTGAGATGGAAATGGAAGACCACGGACTACAGGAGATTCTTGAGAAAGAGAATCTAGATCTAGAAGGATTCTTGAAATAAGGAACTAGGGAGGGAGTGGATTTGTTACCTCCAGAGGAGTTCAATAGAGTTCAACAACTGTTCTTATGGAAAAATCAAAGCATAGGGTTGGAGAAGCAAGGGAATCATGAAAGGCAGGGAAGTGAAGGTGTGAAAGCTATGAAAACCACACTAGGCTTGGCACCCAGATACCCAAGAAAGAAAAGACACAGGAAAAGCAAAACGAGCTTTTGATGGAATGTGGAAAGCTAATGATAGACTCAAGTAAGATGAAAGACCTATTCAGTTACTCCTTTACAAATATTTAATAATGAAGTTGACTTCTTGGAATATTAGAGGCCTATGCAGTAAAAGAAAACAATGATTACTTAGTAATAGAATGAAACAAGCAACACTAGATGCAATCTTCATCCAGGAAACTAAATGTTCCATTTAAAAAATAAAAGAGATTCACAGTATATGGCTCAATAAATTTGAGTTTCTGGAAGTCAAAGCAGAGAATATAGTAGGTGACATTCTCATGCTTTGGAAACCCAAAAAAATTAACATTATAGATGCAGAGGCAACCAGGGATTATCTATCAGTGGTCATACAACCAGTGGGAGATAAGGAAGCCTACCTAGTCATGAATGTGTCTGGTCCTCAAAGAATGGATGGAAAACTCAAGCTTTTAGATTCCCAGCAGGATCTCAAGGAAAGACATGCAAGTATCCCTTGGATCTTGGGGGGTGATTTCAATATGATCAAATCTTTGTCGGAGAAAAAAGGGGGCACCAGAACTCTAAATAAAGATTCTTGTGCTTTCCAATCCTTCATAGACAATATGAAGTTAGTAGATATTGTTATGAGTAATGGTACCTTTACTTGGAACAATGAAAGAGGAGGAGAGTCTCAGGTGGCTTCCAAATTAGATAGATTCATTATCTCAGAGGATCTTATGCTCAAGGACAAGGACATAGTTGCAAGAGTTCTCCCCTTTGGAGGCTCTGATCACTAGCCAGTGCAACTGGAAATTCAAGGCACATGTACCCCCAAGAATAGGCCTTTCAAATTTGAAAATATCTTTCTTTCCCACCCAGATTTCGTCAACAACATAGCCATCTGGTGGGCTGAAGAATTAAACATTCAGGGCACAAGAATGTTTCTACTTCAAAAAAGACTAAAATATATCAAACTCAGGCTCAAGGAGTGGAACAAAAAGGAGTTTGGTAATATTTTTGAAGGAAAAAAAATCTGTTGAGGGAAAAATGCAGGAACTCAACCAAACCCTTATCAGGGAGGGTTTTAATAAGGATAGAAATGAGCAGGCAACCAAATATCAACAAGAATGGGAGAAATTCTGTAAACAAGAGGAGATTTTTTGGAGGTTTGATCGCAATTGGATCAGATGGGTAATGGCCCTAGTAACTTCTCCTAGTTTTTCAATTCTTGTTAATGGTTCTCCTTCGGAGACTTTTATTCCTTCAAGAGGCCTTAGGTAGGGAGATCCACTCTCTCCCTTTCTCTTCATTCTCATGATGGAAGGGTTGCATAGATCTATCAAGCATGCTAAAGATGTTGGTAAAGTCAAAGGTCTCCAACTTTCTGAAGATGGTCAAGCCTTAACACATCAAAAATTTGTGGATGATACCATGTTGCAGGGCATCACCATGGTCAAAGAAGCTCTAGATTATAACCAAATCCTGAGAGACTTCGCTATGGCTTCAGGTATGGAAGTTAATCTCTCCAAATCTAAGATTTTTTTCTTTAATACTCACATTGCTATTCAGAGAAATATTTCCAAAATTTTGGGCTTTCAAAGGGAGATCCTCCCTTCAAAATATTTGGGAGTCCCTCTAACGACCAAACCTTATCACAAGAGCATCTGGGAGCCAGTGATTAGCAAACTGCAAGATAAGATTAGGAAATGGACTATCGGATCTTTAAATTTGGTTGGTAGGTTGGTGCTAACCAAGGATGTCCTTCAATCAATCCCAGTATTCATGCTATTATCTCTCCTAGCTCCCAAAGGTGTTATGGAGAAATTTAGAAATGTGCAAAGAGACTTTCTTGGGGGCAAGGGGGAAGAAAGAAAGAAATAGACCTTGGTAGCATGGGAAAAAATATGCAAACCAAAAAATTATGGAGGAATCGGTCTGGATGATCTTGAGATTCTAAGTAAGGCTTTAGGAGCTAAATTATTTTCGCGAGGGGTTAAATTCCCTGAGGCTAAATAGGAAAATATATGGAAAGAAAAATATGCACACAAGTGGCAAAACAATGATCTAATAAGACTGTCAGGATATAATAAGGGCTCTCACATCTGGAATAATGCCTGCGATAACAGGGGCTTACTCCAAGGAAATATCTTCTGGGAAATTAGAGAAGGAAACTTTGCCCTATTTTGGGAGGACAGACGGCAACAAGAACCTATTTTGTTAAAGCAAGACTTGAGGGATCTCAAGGAAGATACAGATACTAAAGGGTTATCTAAAGTAAAAGACTTTTGGGTCCAAACCAATAGTATTGGAAAATGGAGAACCTGGAGGAACTTTGATTTCAGGGATGAAATCCCCCTGAAAGCTAAAGAAAAGACTTTAAAAAACATGTCAGAGCAAAGGAAGATTTTGAAATAAGGGGCGCAAGATCAGCTAAGATGGGGCAACAAAAATGAGGGTATATTTAATCTCAAAGAAGCAAAACGCATTCCCCTTGAACATAACTCACAAGCTATAGATAAGACTTGGCAATAGCTATGGAGACATTAAGGTTGGATGAAGATTAAACTCTTCATGTGACTCATTCAACATAAGAAAATCCTGACCTGGGAAAATATCAGGAAGAGGGGTGTCTTGGGGCTTTCCAGGTGTCAGCTCTGTGAAGCCCAAGAGGAAACTATGGAGCACCTTCTCAGTAATTGCATCTTCACCTCCAATTTGTGGGATTCTTTTGCCACCATTTTCCAACAGACTGACAGGGACAAAGGGAGCATCATCAATACCCTAAACAGATGGAGAAGAACCTTTTCAGACAATGAGATTCTTAGCTCAGCATGGGCCATCATGCCAAGTTTCATTATTTGGAATGTCTGGAAAGAAAGGAACAACAAAATCTTCAAGAATGAAAAGAGGCCATCCCAATGCCTTTTTGAGCAGATCTTAAAACAAATCAAGGAAACGGTTGGCACTATTGTGCGAAATCTCCCCAAGAACCCTCCTTCAGCAGCAGATTTGAGAACTCTTGGTGAACTAGGTTTGCAGGGACTTATACCTCAGGGATGGGATAGGAAAGTAATCTCCCTTGATTTTGAGAAAGATTTATGGCATCATACCCCCAAGGGCTTTTTGAAATTCAACATTGATGGGGCTTCAAAGGGCAACCCAGGCTCCGCGGGTTACGGAGGTGTGTTAAGGGATGAGAATGGTGGAGTAATTTTCATCTTCTATTGTCATTTAGGAAGAGCCACCAATAACATGGCGGAATTGATGGCTATGGAGCAGTGTTTAGATTTCCTGAAATGGGATAATCGACAAAATGTGATTGTTGAGGCTGATTCGGAGTTAATCATCGAATCAGTCAAGAGGATCAGCTGGGGTACAAGGCTGGAAAAAGTCTCAAGGAACTGGCGTCTAATCCAGGGCTTTCAATGGATTCAGCAACACCTCTACAACCTTCATACCGTTAGCTTTAAACATGTATGAATATCAGCAAATAAATTGGCGGATCTTCTTTCCATTCAAGGGGTTCTCATCACAGAGAACACGGTTGCATTTTTCTGGCAAGAAATGCCTCAGAGTAGGTTTAAAGTGAAATGTTATGACCAGGAAGATGAAGGCAAGATTGTGTTTCGGAGTAGTGCCATGGAGACAAAATCTAGTTGATTTAGGTGTTCTATGTTTATAATATTTTCTACTTTCAGGCCTTTAGGGGGTTACAGTTCATTTTTGACCATAGTAACACGAGTTAGGATTTCTTTTGAGATTCTAGTGAATACTCAGTCGAGCGGCCCTAGTTCTTTAAAGAAAGGCTGGTTGGCGGGGGTTTCGTCCTTCCTGGTTTCTGGTAGAGAGAATGAAATGATAGGTAGGATCACGGGGACTCTCGGCAACTGCAAAACCAAGGGTTGCCCATCCGGGATTGGATTACCAAGTTGGAAGTGGTTTTCAGGCGATCCCGGCCCTCACAAGTAGGAAACAATATTTTCAAATTTGAAGCAATTCCATACAGAGGGCTACACGTGGCGGTGGGGTCGGCTAAAATACCACCCTCATCGCACACTAATGTTCAGTGAAATTAGTTGGTCCGAAATGATCCTTAGCTCCGGATCATGCGAAGTGTTTCGATAGCCGGGATTGATCATGTAGGTTATCGGTCTAGTTGGCGGGAAGCACTATTGTTCAATGATATTAGTTAGTGTGAAATGATCATCAGCCGTCAGACCATGTGAAGCCATTCGACGGCTGGGATTGATTGTGCAGGTTATTGGTCTAGTTGGTGGGATTTCCGGCAGCTCAATCTACCTTCAATCCACTTTCGGATCGGAAAACTGTGCACAAAGAAGTTTCCAGGTGATTGCATGGCTCGTGAGCGGTAAATGGTTTTGGCGAATTGGAAGTGATCCCATTAGGCTTCCAACATGTGGCAGAGGGGGATGGTAATGAATACCGCCCCCCATCGCACACTCATCTTGGTAGCGTGATATTGCTCCTAGCCATTGGGTCTAGCAAACCGGATCTACGGTCAGAAACGATCGTGCTGTTTTGTGGGGCCAAGTATTTTTTTTCCACAAGTCTTATTGGGGTGTTTTTTTTCCTCAAACCGTGGTTGGCGCGAGAAGTATGGATGGTGGCAACTGTTGTTGATTTCCGGGTAGTGGGGTGTGGAAGTTACCAGAGTTTTCCACGTGGTTGGAGAATCATTTAGTCCAACTTATTGTGTAATTTGAGAGTTTGGTATTGACTGTTGTAGGGTGGGGGGGCATGTATATGGCAGGATGCCCTTTGTTTTTCCTAAATCCATGAAGATGGACGGTTTATTGTATATTTTGTAACATTATTTTTGGATTAATGAAATAGAAGGATCATCTCTTGCTTCAGCAAAAGAAAAAAGTTTGTTTTTACACTTAGAAATGGCAACATCAACCACAAGCTTGACTAATCCTCAAATACCTCAGTTTAATGGAAACAATTATGAGTATTGGGCTATTACAATGAAGGCCTTGTTTTCTTCTCAAGACATTTGGGATTTGGTGGAGAATAATTTTCAAGAACTAGTAGCATACAATGCCTTATCTCAACAAGAAAGAGATGTGTTAAGGGACAACATGAAAAAGGATTCAAAAGCTCTATTTTATATTTTCCAAGCAGTTCAGGAAAGTATTTTCCCAAGGGTTGCAACAACAACAAAATCCAAGAAAGCATGGGACATCCTCCAGACAACCTACCAAGGCATGGAAAAAGTCAAGACAATGAAGCTGCAAATGTTGAGGAGAGATTTTGAAACACTTTGTATTGAAGAGTTTGATAATATAGACTCGTTTTTTACACATGTAAGTGGGTTGGTTACTCAAATCAGGTCTCATGGTGAGACACTTGAGGAAGGAAGAATAGTTGAGAAAGTTTTGAAAAGTCCGCTAGTAAGGTTTGAAGCCATTGTTGTGGCCATAGAAGAGACAAAGTATCTCTCACAGTTTAGATTGGATGAGATTAATGCATCACTGATTTCTCATGAACATATACTGAATAGAGCAGCAAGCTCCTCATTGGAGCATGCCTTCAAGACACAAGTATCATTTGGTCAAGGTCGAGGCAGAGGAAGATCATATGCTAGAAGAAGAGGAAGAAGCCCACACAGAGGTGAAAGAAGCAGCCTTTCAAGCTAAATGGAAGAGGCAGCAATCAAAATCCAAGTCAAGGCCCAAGCCAAAATCAAGCACAAGGTCAATGAAGTATGGTCATTATGCAAATGAATGTAGAAAGAAGCAATATGATATATGATATCAGAACCATGATAACATGTTTCTAGCTTGTAATGTAGCACAGGAAAAACAGAGTGATATATAATATTTAGATTCAGGGTGTAGAAACCACATGTGAGGAAACATAGAAATGTTTTCTGATCTAGATGAAAGTGATAATTATGAAGTGGCATTAGGAAATGATCACAAAGTCTTCGTCATGGGAAAAGGAAGAGTTAATATCCTAACAAATAAGGGGGAGAATAAATACATCTCTGATGTTTACTATGTCCTCGGTTTGAAACATAATCTCATGAGCGTTGGACAGCTCATGCAAAAATGCTACAATGTCTTCTTCAAAAACGATGTGTGCACAATTTTGGATAGGTCTCCAAGTAGACAGTTGTTCGAAAAGGTTCAGATGACAGACAATAGAATGTTTCCCCTAAAAATAATATCAAATTTGTACAAAAAAGGCGCACAAGCACAACTATCTATGAACTCACAAGAAAATGGAAAAAAAGGGGCAATTGTCAAATAAGTAAACTTTCAAGCAGAGGCAAAAGATGAAAACTTGTTATGGCATTTGAGATTTGGACATCTCAACTTTGTAGGTTTGAATTTGCTGCATAGGAAAGGCATGGTGAAGGGTTTACGACTCATAGAAAAACCAGACAGCATATGTGAAGGATGTATCTTGGACAAGCAACATAGAGAGACATTTCCAGTAGGAAAGTCAATGAGGACAAAGGCACCTTGGGAGATTATCCACTCGGCTTTATGTGGACCAATATAGACAACATCAATTGGTGGCAATCACTATGTACTAACCTTCATAGATGACTACACAAGGAAGACATGGGTCTTTCTCCTAAAACAGAAACGTAAAGTGTTTGAGCGCTTTCACCAATACAAGGCTCTTGTTGAAAATCAAAGCAAACATTTCATCAAAGTCCTTAGGATAGATAGAGGTGGAGAATACATCTCAAATGGCTTCCTTCCATTTTGCAAGGAACATGGAATTCATAAGCAATTTACAACAAGATATACAACGCAGCAAAATGGTGTGGCAGAGAGGAAGAATAGGACCATTATGGAGATGGCAAGGAGTATGTTGAAGTAAAAGCATTTGCCAAATGACTATTGGGCTGAAGTTGTCGCTTGTGCAACATATATCTTGAAGATATCCAACCAAAAGTGTCAAAAACATTGTTCCCGAAGAGGCATGGAGTGGAAGAAAGCATAGTGTCACTCACATGAGAGTTTTTGGATGTGTGGCTTATGCACATGTCCCGGATGAGTTAAGAAAGAAGTTAGACAGCAAGGGGGAGAAATGCATATTTGTTGGATACAGTGATGAATCCAAGGCATACAAACTCTACAATCCATTAACCGAGAAGGTCATAATCAGCAGAGATGTGCATTTCATAGAAGAGGAATCATGGGATGGAAGTTTAGAAAAGACAATTAATGTCAAAGCATGCATACTACATGAGGGCAGAGAGGAATTAACAGTAGCATGTAATTCCTCAACAATCACCCCTCTACTCCTATTCAAGTGCAGCAAAGCAAGCAGCAAGCAATGCCATCAACAAATAATAGGACAGTTTTGCGCAGCCAAGCAAGCGCTTCTCCAAGCACACTGTGAAGTGTGACACCAAGTGACATATCAAGTCCATCTTTAACAAACACAAGAAGGTCAAAATTCAGAAATTTAAATGAAATTTATGAGCAAGATGAAGTTGATAGTGGCGTAGGTCTGAATTGCTTATTTTCATTATTTTGCCATGTAGATGACCCAATCCACTTTGAAGATGCAGTCAAAGAAGAAAAATGGGTTGCGACAATGGAAGAAGAAATAGAAGAAATACAAAGGGATGATACATGGGAGTTAGTGAGACTTCCAAAAGGAAAACATGTTATTGGGGTAAAGTGGGTCTACAAGACCAAAAGCAACATTGAGGGAAAGATTGAGAGGCACAAAGTAAGGCTAGTTGTTAAAGGATACAAGCAGTAGCATGGAAGAGATTACGCAGAGACGTTCGCGCCAATGGTGCGGAGAGAGACAGTGCACGCAATTGTGGCAATTGCCGTGCAATATAAATGGACAGTGTATCAGATGGACATAAAGTCAACATTCTTGAATGGAGTGTTGAAAGAGGAAGTGTATGTCGCGCAACCGCCTGGTTATGAGATTGAAAGACAAGAAGACAAAGTATATCGGTTGAAGAAAGCTCTTTATGGATTGAAGTAAGCACCGCGCGCATGGTACAACAAGATAGATGCTTACTTGTTGAACAGTGCTTTTGACAAATGTGACAATAAACCTACTCTCTACATCAAAGAGAGAGAAGGTAAGATTCTCATTATCGTCTTATATGTAGATGATTTGATCTTTATAGGTAGTGATGATTTCCTCATCGCTGATTTTAAACAAGTAATGAAGAGTGAGTTTGAAATGACTGACTTGGAATTGCTAAGATATTTTTTGGGCATAGAAGTGAAGCAAACAGAAAATGACATTCTTATCTCTCAAGCAAAGTATGTGGCAAAAATTTTGGAGAGGTTTAAATGTAGAATAGTGAGTTCGCACCAACTCCAATTGTCATAGGGTTGAGGTTGAGCAAAAAAAGATTGCAGTAGCAATGTCAATCCGACATTATACAAAAGCATGATAGGTAGCTTGATGTATTTGACCGCCACTAGGCTGGATATAATGTATGTAGTAAGTTTGGTGTCTAGGTTCATGGAGACACCCAAGGAGACACATTGGCAAGCAGTGAAAATGATTTTGAGGTATGTCAATGGGACAAAAAAGTATGGCATTTTGTACACAGCAACCAGTGATTGGGCAGGTAGTGTTGATGATAGAAAGAGCATGTCAGGATATGTTTTTCATTTGGGTTCCAGAGCCATTTCATGGGCCTCTAAGAAGCAACCAATAGTGTCAATGTCAACAACAGAAGCTGAATATGTCGCAGGAAGAACAACATGTCAGGCAGTTTGGATGAGAAAGATGTTGAGGGATCTTCGTCATGACCAAGAGGGCGCAACAACTATTTTTGGGGACAACACCTCAATAATTGCATTGTCAAAGAATTCTGTCTTCCACAAAAGGACCAAACATATTGATGTTAAATATCATTTTATTAGAGAGTTGCTTAACAATGATGAAATTGTGTTGCAGCATTGTAGGTCACAGGAACAACTTGTTGATATTTTCACAAAGCCATTGGCAGGAGAAAATTTTGTTTATCTCAGAAACTGTTTTGGAATTGTCAATAGTGACAGTTGTGATTAAGGGGGAGTGTTGGAAATAATAATCCCAACCATCGCAATAAACAACGCGACAATAGCCATACATGTCAGACACTTTTGCAGCCATACATGTCAGACATTTTTGCAGGTTGTGTCTCAACATGATGATAGAAGGTCTTAAGTCAAACGCGAACCATTCAGAAACCCAACGAAGGCATTTAAAGAATTTATGTACTTAGGTAAACAGATATGGGCAAGCATTAATTCAACAACCTTGCCCACACTCCAGAAACACCTGCCACACTCTGATCACACTTAACAGCAACATCAAAATTAATAAAATTAATTTCGCTCTGTAATGAATTAAATGTAAAATTTTATGTTGAGTTATATATCAATGTAAAAGTCATTTTGTAAGAGTTAAACTGCGTAGAGAGGTTACAGAGTAAGAAGTAAGAAAAGTGCGCAAGTCTCCGTGGAGAAAATGGTGGAGCAATTTTTGGTGGGCGCGTGAAAACAACAGTTACTCTGTTTTACTCTATTACTCTGCATAAGTTTAATTCTCTGTAAAATTTCATTTTATTTTGTAAATGACTCTCATGTAGATGTATTTTCATGTTTAAGAAATGAATACTAAGTTTTAGTGTGTTGCTCCAAACCTATCTTGTTATCTTTGTAGTGAGTATTAATTAAGTCTCTGGAATAGTTCCGAGGTGCCCGAAATCTAAGTCTGGGAAATTAGCGTCGAAGTTGGCGAAGGTAGCTCCAAGAAACCTACTTCGGTGTGCGAAAGTTTATAACTCTCTGCCTATCCCCTCACTGAAAACTAAAATTAAATTCACCAAATATTTCTAACACTCAAGAAAAAGGCCACGACCTGGATATCAATCCAGGCTTGAGTAACGTCCAGCAATTGTGAACTATTTGAGGGTTTCTTTTCTTATTCTTTGAGTTTCCTATCGTTTATATATATCTTTTTGCAGGCGAACTTTGCTAGATGGGAACCAAAGCATTGTCAGTTTGGTCTCAGATATCCCTGGATGCAGTACGTAAAAATTGGAGAAACTATGTGTTCTTGCACATATTGCTTAGAAGCTTTAAATGGGTGCCTGAACTCTAAAGCTCAGGTATACTTAACAAAGTTTAGTTTAAGAATGTGAAATCTTGTGTTCATAATTTTCATGTAGCTGCAAAACGCAACACAGCCAAATTAATGTTGATAAATCATTGGATTCCAGACAAGGCATTCCTTGCGAGAGTACCTAAAAGCACCATGCATGAACGTCGCAGCTGAATCCTCCAAAGTTCTAGTAGAACTAGCAGAGAGCATGAAAACCATGACCCTAGGCACCATAATCGATCTCATGATCAATCGCTTGAACAGAACAGTGAAGGAATTACAGATTTTTTTGGTGTTCAAACCAAGGTGTTTATAGACAGTAAAAGGCAGGAGATCAAGGAAGAAACCCCACAAGACAAAATTGTGGACATAAAACTTACACCACCTTCTGAAAACCCACAAGATTAAGACAATAAATTAATATTTATAGTAATAAATTAATTATTTTTTTTTTCCAAAGAAAAAAAGCGAACTTTTTTATATAGGAGTGATAAAAAAGTTACAAACATATGAGTAAACATTCAGTAAGCTGTGGTGATGAAACCTACAACAGTCCCAACGGAGAGACCTGTCTCCTCTGTACAATAACCAGTGTAAGAAAAAAATCAAAACACTGTTCCCTTGATTCCCAACAGTTCTTTACCTATCCGGCTTGTTGCAACCGAAACAACATAGTCATAAAGGTCACAGGTCCGGTTCCAGTTCCTGGGTCTCCTTCTAGAGGAAAAACAACCCACAGAAAAGAAACCGAGATCTCCATATTTCCTTGTCCAAATAACAACAAGATTGTACTATCCAAAATTTCAAAATTGCAGTCTATAGATGAGAAAGTTTTCAAAAAAGCTCTGAACCAGCTGATGATATAAAAGTTAAGTGTAAGGAGGGTGATCCGACACACGGATCTGATCCTGGATTTGTTCAGTTATTCGCCACGAGCCCATAACTTGTTGCAGACCATCTTTAGAAAGCCTGTCCGCTGCTTCATTTCGGTCCCTGTAGATATGATCAATTGTAAACACATTAAAAGAGAGTTTTAAATTATGGATCTCTTCTAAAAGCGGTCTCAACAAATAATTCTGACATCTATATTTCCCATTGACCCAATTTACTACATTCAATGAGTCCCCAAAGATTTGAACTGTGAAGATGTTCCTGTGTATAAGCCAGCATAAGAGGAGTTTTAAAGCAGAAAGTTCAGCATAATTGTTTGATCCGGTTCCAAGACCCACTGAAGCTTTTAATGAGTGTGATGTACTTAGATGGATGATAATCCCTGCCCCAGCTATGTTATCCTGAGCTGCCCCATCAAAATAGGCCCAAGGAATCCCATTTCTGATATGTTCTTCCCTACTCTGGGTTGATTTTCGAGTCTCCTCTGGCTCAGGGATACTGGACAGGATGGCTGAGCTTTGGATGGCAATTGATTCAGCAGAGGAGGGTCTGTCACTAAAAATTCTTCTGTTTCTTGCTATCCAAATACCCCAGCAAATAATGGGCGGAAGATTCCTCATATTCCTCTCAGGGTTGCACCTCCACCAATTTTCCCATGCTACTAAAATGTTTTCCCCCTCCCATCTTAACTGCTTCTTTAGCAAATTTTGCGCCTCTTCCCATACCTTCTTTGCAAATGGACAAACTAGAAATAGATGAGTGATGGTTTCCGAATCAGATATGCATAGCGGGCATCTTCCAGGACCTTGTTTATATCTAGATTGAAGAATATCCCATGTTGGTATTCTTTTTTTTAACACACACCAAAAGAACAATCTAGCTTTTTTAGGGCATTTTAATTTCAGCAGAGATTTTGTCCACCATTCTAGTTCTTCCCAACCCTTTTTCTTCATTAAGAACTTATACCCGGCCTTTGGGGAGTAGGCTCCAGAGTCAGCATGAGCCCATACCAAGAGATCTGGTCTATCCTTTATTCTTACATTGGACCTTGTGAGTTCCTGGATGAACACCTGCCACTCATTCCACCAAAGAGGTCTTATATCTAGTTCTTCTCCAGATTTCCATGCTTGCCCCCATATAGTAGACTGCCCTATATTCGCTATCTGATTTAGATTTATGATTCCTTTTGATTCCAAGTGTCTAATCAGACCTGGGGACAGTGCAAACAATTCATTGCATCCCACCCATGGGTCCCTGCCTATCCTCAGATTTTCACCATTTCCTACCTGCCATGCCAAACCTTGTTCTATGATTTTGAATGCCTCAGTAGTGGCTTTCCACATCACTGAAACATTCCTTCCTTTCTTATTTGGGTTCCGAATCCATTCTTCCAGAGGAACAGGGTCGATATATTTACGCTTCATGACTCTTGTCCACAGATTCTCAGAATTGATTATCCGCCATCCAGATTTTGCTGCCAGAGAAGCACTGAAATCATAGAGGTTTTTAATTCCCCATCCTCCCCAGTCTTTTGGCCTTGCAATTTTATCCCAAGCCACCCAGGGAAGAACTGAGTCCTCCTTTGACCCTGACCAGAGGAATCTGCTGCATATCTTTTTTATCTTGTGGAGAATCCCTTTTGGGATCCAAGTCAGGGCTGCCCAAAACACTGGCATGGCTTGCAACACAGAGTTCACTAGGGTCAGCCTGCCAGCTCGAGATAGCCACTTGAAGCTCCAATGGGAGATTTTTTGTTCTATTTTGGCCACCAACCAGTTCCAGTCCTGCTTTTTGTAGGCATTTGGCTTCAGCCAAAAACCTAAGTATTTGAACGGATTTTCCATATTATAAACCTCAAAAGGAAAAATAGATGAAATCAGAATCTCTTCTTGCCTATTGAAACCTTCCATTATTAGCTGAGACTTTCTAGAGTTTATTTGCATCCCTGTAGCTTTCATGAACAGGTCAAGGATATTTTTAAGTTCTTTAATTTCATTTAAGCTCCCATTTGTAAATAATAAAATATCATCTACAAATAGGAGATGAGTAATGAACAAATTTACAGCAACTTCCAAACCTTTAACCAAACCTGTTCTTCTGGCTTCCATGATCAGTCTACTTAGACCTTCTGCTGCTAGGAGGAAAAGCAATGGTGAAAGTGGACATCCTTGCCTCAACCCCCTTTGTCCTTTGAAGAATTGAGAAGCAGCCCCATTTATTAAAACTGCAAAACTTACACTGGTAATACATCCCATAATCCAATTTATAAACTCCAGATTGAACCCCAGATGGGTCAGCAACATCCTGAGATATGTCCAACTGATCCTGTCATAAGCTTTGGACAAATCAATTTTTATCACAGCCCCTTTCTTGTTTGATTGTCTTATACTGTGAATGGTTTCCTGAGCCACCCCTATGGCTTCATGGATTTGACGACCGTCTAAGAACCCAAATTGTTCACTTGAGATGCATTTTGACAAGATCGGTTTTAGGCGAACAGCTATAAGCTTTGCAATGATTTTATAAACACAGTTGCACAGAGAGATAGGCCTGAAATCTTCAAAAGACTCCGGATCCTCCTTTTTTGGTATGAGAGCTATAAAAGTTGCATTAAAAGGTGAATATATCTCCCCTTTCCTCCTCGATTCTTCCACCACTTCTGTTAGTTCTGCTCCAATCGATTCAAAAAAGTGATGGAAGAGCTCGATTGTCCACCCATCCGGCCCCGGACTTTTGTCTTTTTTCATTGATTTTACTATACTTTCCACTTCCTCCTTTGTCACTTCTCTGATTAGAGCTTCTGCTTCCTCCTCCTCCACAAAACGGGGAAAAGCTTGAGCAGTTCTGATTACTTCTGCTAATGTTATCCCACCTTGATCAGTAAACAGATTTTGAAAATGAGTCTTTCCCATATTTGATAGAGCCTCAAAAGAGGAGACTTCTCTTCCTTCTGCATCCTTTAACTTCCATATTGTGTTTGCATTTTTCCGACCTCTTGCATAATTATGAAAGAATTTTGTGTTTTCGTCCCCAGCTCTCAACCAGATCGCCCTGCTTTTTAGCCTCCACTCCTCTTCTCTGTCAAGTAAAATCTTAGCCCTGCTCTTTTCAAGCATCAGAATTCTTTCTTTTGACTCCTGAGTAGCATAACCATCTGCCTCAGGTTCTTCCAGATCTCGTAATTCAGCATCAATTTTGGACAGCTCCTCATTTTGTTTTTTCTTTCTATCTTTTGCCCATTCCATGGTTGCTTTCTTGAGTCTTTTTAAGTTTTCCATAAAGAAAGCTCCTTTATTCTCCAAAGAATTTCTGACCGGATGTCTCCAAGTGTCCCTGAAGAGCTGATTATAAGAATCCTCTTGCAGCCAAGAAGCATTGAATTTGAACGGGGCCGCTGGCTTAGTGGGAGGTTTTGATAATTCCATTAGAATGGGGAAATGATCTGAATTTCCCCCCTCACCCACCCATTGCCTGAACATTGGTATTCTGGATGCCAGCTCTTCACATATGAGAAAACGATCCAATCTCTTTGCTACTCTCTCCTCCCCTGCTCTTCTATTCCTCCAGGTAGGTTTTGCTTTGATTATATTTACATCTATCAGATTGTGAGATAGGAGGGCATTTGAAAAGAAATCCGATAGAGGATCTTCCCTGGCAGAGGGACCCCAAGCTTCCGCAATCCCCATTGAAAAATTTAGATCTCCCCCTATAATCAAGTTTCTATCTTTCAGTAAGGCTTTTGACAAGAGATCATTCCAAAAAGTTACCCTACCCTGGCATGGCCCATATATATTGATGATCAGAAGTGGAAATTCGAATTCAGGAGACAGGATCTCCATTCCGAGCACATGAGCCATACCCCAATGATTTTTAACCTTCATTCTTCCTTCCCTGATACCAATAGCCAAACCACCCGAATGCCCCACAGCATCTAATGCTAGAAAGTACCATCCCGGGAGAGAGATCCTAAGGGAGGTTTCCACCTCAACACTTCTGCCTAGAGTCTCTTGGAGAAGGATGATATCCGGATTGTAACGCGAGATTAACTCCTTCAAGGCCAGTTTTTTGGGTTTACTGGTTAAACCCCTGCAGTTCCATGATAGACAAATCATTTTAGAACATTCTCAGGGGGAATTGCTGCTCTAAGCGCCCCAGGGATAGACATTTGTTTTCCATCAGCCACATCAAACTTCGCTTTAACCTGAGCTTTTGACAAGTTTGATTTTCTGCCTCTGACCTTCCTTTTGAAGGCTTGAGACGGCGATGGACCTAGCCCACCAACCGTATCATGTGTTTCCAGCCTTCTGCCAGATTTTTTGCCGAGAGATCTAAGGTTATAATGGCACACAGGAGGGGAAGACCCAGTATCCAAACTATTAAGGGAGACATCTTCACAGTTCAGGTCAATGGATGGAATAGCGGCAGTAAGATTTTCAATATTTAAGAGATCATCATTGCAACTATTTTTAAGAGGAGTTCCCAAAAACAAGTAATCATCTTTAGATTCAGAAATTAACGATGAATTACTTGGGTCTAGCTGCATACCGATTGGGTCTTTTACAGAGATATCTGCATCATCGACTGTAGTCTCGTTGATTATCTTTTCTACGCTGCTCTGAGTCTCTTTACCTTCAGCTGGATCCCCTCCGGCCTGATTGAAGCCATCTTCCTTCTGGATTTGGAACTCTTCCATAGGATTTACCTCTGGGATAACCTCAGACGCAGGATCCGATTCTTTCCTCAATATTTCCTCCCCCTGCACATCTTTTTTCTGTGTCCTCCTTCTGCGGTTGCCCAGCGGGCAGTCCCTTGCCAAATGCCCATATTCATGGCACCTGTGGCATCGAAAAGGGAGATGTTCGTAATCCAACGGTTGTTCGAATACATATTCTTTGTACTGCAGATTTATGGATTCTGCTAATCCATCTTTTGGATTTAATCGTACTAAGATCCTGGCCATGGCTCTTTCGTGGGTGTGAAGGAAGGACATATCTGCTTCCAAGAAAGTGCCCAGTAGGTTTCCAATTGATCTGAAGACAGAATCTACCCATAGGAAAGGAGGCAAACCAGGTGCCCTGACCCAGACTGGGAATTCCTCTACCTTTTCCTTGGATGCATCAAATAAGGGCGACCACCTTTTGAACATTACTGGACGGTTCCCAAAGGCCCAGTTTCTCTCTGCGACCCAATCCGCCGCTTCCTTATTTTCAAATCTGACCATAAACCAACCTTTTACAAGCTTTGCAGTTTCAAAAGATTTTACCGGGGTCTCCTTCCATTGTTTCTCCGCCCACTGGTTCAGATATTTGCCAGAGACAAACTTCCCTCTCGCTCTACCCACTAGCGTACATTCCGCCACCTCCAGTGCATCCTCGACCTGAACATCCATACCTAGGACCAGATTTCCTTCGATCTTTTTCTTCTTTAGTGGTTTCGCCTTTTTTCGTTTACCCCCCGTCCTTTCCTGATCCGATTCCACCTCCCTGGCTATGAACTCGAAGTCTGTCTTGCCCGAAACCACCTGAGGTCCGGTCTCATTTTCAGCTAGGGTTTTTCCTTCCTTTTCTGAGATAGCTGCATGTATACCTCCTTCAACGCTTTCCTTTCTGCCTGTGTCCAAACTTAAATCCTCTTCCTCCCATCCAGATACTAGGGTTTGGCCTTCCTTCCCTAGTTTTGAAACCTTGCCGGGGACTGTGATAATCCTTTCTGCACCCGAGCCGGGCTTAGGAGATCCTTTTATTATAAGGTGCCTGTTAACGGCCGATTGTCCGCCCCTTTCTGGCACTTCATTTCCGGGTTTTTGTCCACCCCCCACAGCTCTCCAAATCCCCTGATTTTCTTTGAAGTTAATGATATCCTCGAGCCCTCCGGACGGACAAAACACATTTGAGGGAAAATGGACCTTACTTGCTAGGGTGTCGTAGGGTTTTTCTTTCAGGATGCAGTCCTTCTCCAGCGAGCCTGTCTCTTTGGTGACCCTTCCTCCTTTGTCGAGCAAACCAGACAATTCCAAACTTTCCTCCAGCAAACCCTTTGACGCTTTGTTGCTCCACGAACCTTCCACAGGGAAACTGGCGGATGCATGGCTGCCTACAGGCCCGAAAAACTTGACGATATTCTGGGCATTTACCTCCTTTCCCCAAACCGACAGGATGTCTTCCGTGCTGGGTCTAGGTCAACTGCCTCATTAGGTTTCACCATGGTAACAGACTGCAGTAAAAAACTGACACCGCAAACAGCCGTTACCTGTTACTCTCCTGATACCGCCTGGGAACGTTAAAACTTTTGTTTACTCGGATAGCTGCTGTTCCTAAAACCGCCTGGGAATGTTCACCACTAATCCTCCACAGTGGGTATCCACCAGCGACAAAACCGTCAACAGGTACTGCGGCCCCGAACCGAGAGAAAGGGCATCTGCATGAAACCCGGGCATCTGCATGAAACCCCAGCTGTCTCTTCCTAACCTGACTCATGCATCCTTGCCTCGGTGGATCCGCCATCTAGCCCAGCCCGTACCTTCGTGTCCTTGACAAAAAGTGTCTGCATCAACCTAGGCCATTGGCCTAGGTTTCCCAGGTTCGAAACCTACAGCCTCCAACTAAAACCCTCCGTAATAAATTAATTATTAATTAGATTTATTTTCATCAAAACAATAAATTAATATTTACATTAATAAATTAATTATTAGTTATATTTACTTTCATTGGGATTTATTAAATTTTATTAGGGATCAGATTTCTTCATGAAGATCAAATTTCTCAAAATACTATGTATTTTTGGGTGTAAAACTTAATATTTTATTCTTATGGTTCTTATTAGATTGGGAGTAGAGGCTTGATTCTTATGGTTCTTATTAAATTGAGAGTAAAGATAGATCTATACTTGTGTTAAGAAAAACATTAATAAATTGTTTTAATTATTCCAAACAATTTATTTTCTTTGTTTATTTATACATAGTTCACATTGAAATATTTTATTTATGATTCACATTCTCCACATTAAAGTATTAATACATGCTCCTAGAAGTACAAAACATATCTTCATGGGATTCAATAGCTTTATACACATCCATATATTGAATTATTTTTGTTGTTAATATTTTTCTAAATGTTAAATGTCTGTCTATATAACACATTGAATTATTTTTGTTATTAATATTTTTTTAGATGCTACATTTCATTTCCATATTAAGCGTTTAAGTAATTACAAATCTCCCTCAAACCTGGAATAAAAAATAAGTTATTAATGGAATAAGAACTTGTTAGACACTCTCTATATATATATTTCATCCTAAAATCTTTCTCTAACATATATATTGAAATATTTGATATATGATCCATATTAATATTTTTTAAATATTATATATTAATTAAGAATAGAATAAATTACACATCTCTTTCACAATGGAAAGGAAAATATGAGAAATTATCTAATTTAAACTACATTATTTTTCTATATAAAGTCCATATGGAATTGTGTTATTAGTCTATGCCATGGCAAAACTCTCCCAATTGATTTTCTGGTTAATTGAACTTCTCTAATATTTAACTTAATAAAATACATATTTACTTTTTAAAGTTATTAAAAATAATAATTTGTAATTGTTTTATTGGTTCATATTTTGAAAGTCTTATTTTCACTTTCATGACACATGTAATGAAGTATAATAAAATAATCTTTATTTTAGCTAAATTCTATGCCACAACTAAGATGCGTGCAATTGCATTCGTAATTGCTTCCGAGTTCTCTATAAGTAGATAGAATCGCAACCCGTTATTATAATCATTGTTTGAAAATAGACAGGGGAAGTTGGGATGAGCATTCTCGCCTCTCAATTTATAAAGATAGAATCACAACCCGCTATTATAATCATTGTTTAAGAATAGAGGAGGTAAGTTGGGATGAGCATTCTCGCCTCTCAATTTATAAGCCTCCTAATCATATGCTAGAACTACATCTTCTGTTTTGCCTGAAGTGCCAAGCCAAAAGTGAGTCATGTTTTCCGAGAGGCAAATCTCTGCAACCCATTTACCCTAGTGCCTCTGCCTGACTCTATAAAGCTATATAGGATGAGCCAAATCAAAGCTTTCCATCTTCATTAGTTGTCCAGTGCCGAAGAACTTGCTATTGGTTGTGCTGCAACAACAAATTTTGGTAGTTATCGAAGGAAATCAAAGGAAAACCTGACTGAAACTGCAATTTTTTCAATTTATGTCCTTGAATAGGACTTTGTGAGGTCGTAAAACAAAATTGTTGTCACGGGGATGGTTGCTATTGGTTCTGCTGCAAAAACGAATTTCGGTGGTTATTGAAAGAAATCAAAAGAAAACCTGACTGAAACTATAAAACAATTTTGTTGTCACGGGAATGGTATTACTTCATTTGCAACTTTGAAAGTTCCAACCTAACTCGCTTATTTCAAAAGTCCTCACCTGTAGTATTTCCTTTCAAAATTGCCATTAGGTTTTCCAGATTGTCTACTTACAAGATATTCACCATAAATATATTGCTTATTTAAAAGTATTTTCCAACGGTATCAAGTATATTAATTTGTTTATTTTATTTATAAAATTTTTATAAAATTTTAATTTTACAAAATATTGTAAGGTAAATAATACAAAACTTTACAACTATATTTTTATATGGACCAGTTTAAAAATCAAATGTTTTTATTTTTTCTATTAAAATTATGTGATAAAAAAATTAGAGAGATAATGTATTTTTGTTATTCAAAATACATCTTTAAATGCATAAATACCTCCTCAAAAACTCTTAAGAAATTTGAAATATACAAATCTCAGACTTAGCATTCCAAAAAATTTATACTAAATTTCGAACCAAATCAATCTGAAAATATTACCAAAAAAATAATAAAAATCCAATACATTTACCAATTATCTCACTGTTAAACTATGCATTTTATATTCCTTGCTATGACAAGAACTAATAGCATAATATATTTATAACGATTACAGTCTCAAAATTCTTAACATTATTAAAAACATTATTAAAAAGCGCCCAGAATCATGCGAGAGTATGTCTTGGCTATATGACACTTTCATATCACTATTTGCTTTGTGTATTTATAATAGGAATTTTATTTTTCAAGTAATAATATTGAAATAATATAAATTAAATGATTCGTAATAGACATCCATCTATAATTAGTGTAAAAAATAATTAGTTTATTATATATGTAATATTATTGTAATTATAAAAGTTAATTAAATTATAATTTTATTTAAAATTATTATATTAATTATAAAAATAATTAATATATAAATTCAACATATATAGAAAAATCTAGAAGGAGATTTTTAGCAAAAATATAGATTTGCTTTTGAAAACTCATTAGTTGACATTTGATCAATATATGTTCTAATGTTTAACTAACTATATATATATATATATTTTGGTCTAATCCATGGGGATTTGAATTTTGAATTTCATGATTTACATATTCCTTCATAAAAAGACAATCACCAACTCACTTACAGCCTATGGGCTAATTAATAACATTATTAAAAGAAGCAATAACTAACTAAATTATGACTTTATTTCAAATTATTAGTATTTAGTAGAGGAAGAATGACCTGTTATAGAGTTTTGTGAACCCAACGTTTCGGACTACCAAGTGAATCCATCATCAAGGGATGCGTCAATAGATATTTTCAGATCTTAATGATGTATCCAAGTGCTAGATTTAAGTTATATATATAGGATATTAAAGAAAATATGTAAGAAAATAGGTTGGCTATTATTTTCGTGGTTTCTACTTTATTTAATTAATTAATTAATTTAATTATTATTATCATTATTAAATATATTTTTTTAAGCATAAATTAATTGATTAATAGGTTGGGGGATAACTTAATTAATTTTATTATTTATATAATTACTTAATATGTTTATTATTTTTTTAATGTTTTAATAATTTTTCTTTTTAATTGATTTATTAATTAGTTTAATTAATTAATTAATTAAAAGAATATTGATAAATTAATTAATTTTACTAATTATTCTTTATTGATATGTTTATTAATTTATTATATTAATGATTTGTTTATTTGATTAATTATTTAATTTTATTGTTTGTTTATTTAAATTGTTATGTTTATTTATTTTATTTTTTTTAATGTGAAATTAGTTATTTAATAATATGATTAATTACTTTTATTAATATTTTTAACTAATTATTTAATTTGTTTGATTAAATTAAGTTTATTAATTTATTATTTATTATTTGTTAATATGTCTATTAATTTTTTTTTTGTATTTAATTATAAAATTAATTTATATATATATATAACAAGATTCTTAATCATGGAGATTTATCTTGATTAATCCTTTCCAAGGTAGGACTTTAGCAATCCATTTGATTATGACTGCTCATTAGTTGAGCTTTGACCAATATATATTTATTTTTTAATATTATTGAAAAAACCAATTTGTAATCATCTCAACGGTTCATATTTTGAAGGCCTTATTTCC
Source organism: Pinus tabuliformis (assembly GCA_031772625.1). NCBI lineage: Eukaryota > Viridiplantae > Streptophyta > Pinopsida > Pinales > Pinaceae > Pinus > Pinus tabuliformis. The sequence goes on from CM062805.1 coordinate 256,862,513, forward strand.
ACCTTCACGGCACTTGCAATGGAGTATAATGAAATAATTGTTGTTTTAGTTGAATTCGATGCCACAGCCGAAATTTGTGCAAGTGCATTTTCCCAAGGATACAGGAGTTTCATTAATGTAACTCTTTTTTAGTTCTCAGTGAGTGGATATGACGGATATGAGTGGATAGAGACGCAAGAATTGCAATACCAATGTATACTCTTCTTATCTTTTTTCCAGTTATCTTTTTGAAAATTAATATCTTTTTTGCAAATTTGTGTGGGAGGGACTATTGTCATCCAACACTTATTTATTATAGACATTGAAATATTTTATCTATGAGTGACAGCGAGCAAACACATAATAAATTACATACCATATAATAGCAATGATATTATTTTTACATGTGAGTTGTGAAGGTATTATTTTATTATTTTTAAATGTAATATTATGTAACAAGACCTACCTTATATTGGGTTGTAGAGTGCATTTAGACAAAATACAAAAAGATTATTGTCCATTCTAAATCGACAAAAATCCATTTTAAATCTAGATGTACCAAGCGATGAAGTGTTAACACAGACTCCGTTATATTCAAAAGTAGAAAACATATATCCATCAAACATATATCTCTCTATATACATACATAAACACATACATACATTGAATTATTTTTGTTATTAATATTTTTCAAAATGTTACATGTCAAAGTTCCATATTAAATATTTAAGGAATTGCAACTCTCTCTCGTGAATGAATTGTCAAAAGAAAATCTATGGATCTACCAAATGTTGAAAGAGATCTAATCTCTAAAGATGAAAACATATTTTTTTGTGAAAATTTTAATGAAAGATTTTCTCCTATAGAGATTTGATTCCTCTTGTCCCAAAATTTAATGAAAGATTTTATCCTCTAGAGATTTTATTCTTCTTGGCCCTTGGTAAATTTAGAGTTAAATGGTTCTATCGTAGTTTTGAGAAAAGCACTAATAAAATGTTTTAACTATAATAATTTGTTTTTTTCACTAGTTTTACATAATATATAGTCATGTCTAAATATTTTAGTTATGATGCATATCTTCCACATTAAAATATTAATATATGCCCCTCATATTTGAAAGTTTTAATTTATTTTGTTATTAATATTTTTTATATGTTACATGTCTTATTTTTAAGCATTGGGAAAATCAACATAAATATTAAATGAATTATAAATTTCTCTCATACCTTGAATTATAAATAATTTGTTAATGAAACAAGAAAAATCTCTCTCTCTCTCTCTATATGTATATGTATATGTATATGTATATGTATATGTATATGTATATGTATATATATATATATATATATATATATATATATATATATATATATATATATATATATATATATATATAGTCCCAAGAGTTAGCTCAAGTGGTCTAGAGTAGATGTAAAGTTATTTGATATTGTTGTTGGTCATAGTTTCTACTGGTCGATGGTTTACCTAGCATGTCATTCTAAGTAAAAAATAATATATCTCTATATCTATATATATATATATATATATATATATATATATATATATATATATATATATATATATATATATATATATAGATAGATACACTCAACATGCATATATAAATATTTGATTTATGACCCACATTATATATACATATATAAATTACGAATAAAATAAATTACAAATTTCCATTACAATGGAAAGTGAAAATATAACAAACTTTTCTATTTAAATTATTTTATTTTTCTCTATATAAATTTGATATAAAATTATGTTATTTAATATTGACATTGAAATATTCATGGCTAAATTTTTGTTATTAATGTATTTTTGTTTTAAATATTACATGTCAATTGAACATAGAATGAATTACACATCATATAATATCAATACTATTATTGCATTTTTCAAGTTTATATAGTTAAGGTTATTCGTAGATAAAAGAAGATCCACATATGTGATATTTATTATCAATGTTTGGGAGCCACCAACTAGGGCCATTGTGAAGACATGAGAAAAAATAAAAAGAATAGGAGGAATATGAGGAATACATAGTAGATAAACATAGACATGTCCATTGTGACGATATGAGGAAAAATGAAGAGCATAGGAGAAATATATAGTAGATGATCGTGCACAAGAAACGATAAGGATGAATAGAGAATTTTGTTTTCCCAATATTAGATATTTAAATATAGTTATAATGATATATAATAATTAAAATATTTTAGGTTAATGTGTACCTAAATAATATTTAAAAATAAATTAAGTATGTAGTGTGTGTGTGTGTATAGTCAATCCATTGTTTCACAGTTCATTAGGTCACTAGAAAGAATTGAACTTGAGTGAGGAGGATTCCATCCATTCCCCCCAACCACCCAAGACAACTCTAATTTATATATATATATATATGGAAATTATTAGAGGATAAACTCTAATTGATATATATATATATATATATATATATATATATATATATATATATATATATATATATATATATATATATATATATATATATATATTGAGAGAGAGAGAGAGAGAGAGAGAGAATTCTTGATGGGGGTGATTGGACAAGTGGCAAATAAGATTGAGGGAGATGTCTGCCACCCCACCAACTCTACATGGCATTAAGGTGGGGCTAGGGGAGGGGGGTGAGTGTGGCCCTCCCCCTCCCCCTAGCATGACGTGTGTGATGTCTTATCAACATTTTATGATCATGCATACCATGGATCCTCATTATATTAAGTATATGATGGAAGGAGGGAATAGGAAATCTGAGTGCATGATGTTGTTGGTGAGGGTGGGATTTTCTTCCCCTTCCAGAGTAAGGAAAGGGAGAATTGTGATGTTGGATGGCTAAAAACTTGGAATGGAAACGACAATTTCTATATATGAATGGGAAATATGACGGGAGTGGGATGTTTGGTTGCCATAGTAGTGATTATAAATTGATTTTTTGTCCTAAACAAGGAGAAGGTGACTATATGCAGACAATGTAGCAGGTAAACATGTAATCTTAAGCTTAAAAGTGTATGCTTGTGCTTGGTAATTTGAATTCGAAGAAGAATTATTTTGAAGACACATTAGGCTCATCATTGGTCAGCAACATTTTTGTTACATTTTTCTATGACTTTACTTGGGTAATTTCACGTGCCCCCATATAGCAATGCATCTTCCTTTATTTCAGGTTGTCTCATCCTAGTGATGTCCTTTCTGTAGGGTTGATTAGGTGGTATGTTATTTATTTGTGCTTCTTGAGTTGCAAGGTCTATTTGTGTCATGAGACGATTTGTATTTCCAGTGTCTCTAGTCCTCGGTGCAAGGAACTATGTATTTTCTCTCCTACTTTTTAGTCTAGGTTGCGAGGTGGGGACAATGTCTAGAATTTTTGTTTGTTGTTTGAAAAGTTTGGTAAAGTGTGTAGGAGTTTGGAATGCACCTAGGTGGTGGTCGTAGTGGGGGAGGGGGTTATTACCCATGAGCTCCTTGCTCATGTGTTCTTATTGGTGGGGTGGTTGATAGGGAGTGTATTTGGGATCTATTAGATTGTCTTTCTAAGGAAATATATGGTTATATTTCTGGCGGTGAGAATTATGTCTCAACATAATGTGTGGGAATGTTGATGGGTCAGTGGGAATGGCCAACCCAATTGGTCTCACGCTAAACCTTAGGAAGAGGAGGAAACAACCATTTATCATTTTACAACACCCCATAGCACTCACCCTGAGATTCCAAGACTTCATTCTCAGGTTTCTCATGAGTCAAAAGCTTATTTGGACTCAAAGCTTTTAGAGGAGGCGCCCCTTTGGATTATTGACTTGGTCATACCAGGGGAAGAAGGAACTAATATATGTATTCAGCCATGCTTCATTGGAAGTTAAATACTCTATTTGGAAGAGTCTTGAAGCAGAATAATGAGGAAAATAACAACATTATCTCATTTATTAATGAAACAACACAATTCGTGGAAGCAATAGGACTATCTGGATAGGTTGGAAGTGTGCTTAACACACATTGAGAGGCATGTTAAATGCGCCGCCTGGTTCAAGTATGAAATATCTGGCTCCACTATCCTCATATGACACTTGAAATAGTTATTATGTTCTAGTTATGTTTATAGAGGATCTTATTGTTTTTTCTCTCTTACTTAGTTGATATTTGTGGTTATCTATGTAGACATTTTGTACTTCTATTGTTTCCCAACAGCTCTTGGCTACTTTATGGCAAAGTGAGGTCGTTATTTTAACAATGGGCTCAATATTGATGTAATATGATGTTTGGAGGTAATATAAATAATTTACAAAAGAACAAGGATTATTAGAGGATCCTAAAAGAGAAAATGACCTAGTTAATATATCGAGCAAAAGTAACAGGGGTATAAGAAAAAGAGAGAAGAAAGGAGGGAAACTAGGAGGAAAAGGTTCACTAGAGGAGAATATTTAATATATAAAATGTGTATATCTACATGTCATTTGTCAATTCCATATTAAGTTATTATGCAATGAAGGAATTACATATCTCCCTCATACTAAAAGGTAGATTATTATTTTTTCTACTTTTAATTAAATTATTTCTCTATAGAAAGTTGATGTAAAATTAAAATGAAAATTGAAGTATTTTATTTATGATTGAAATTGATTTTTTTCGTTAAATTTTTTGAACTTTTATGTAAGTATTATTTTATTATTTTAAAATGTAAAATTGCATGACAATGTATCCCTCATAGTGGGTTGTAGAGCACCTCTTGATGCAACAATAAGATACATCAATTCTCACCTTTTTTACATCAATTTTATTAGAAAAATAAAGTAATTGAAAGAAAAAAAAAAAAATTCTTTTTAGTATGACAATGATATGTAATTCTTTCATTATGGATTTTATATGATGTGTAATTAATTTTATTCTCTATTGACATGTAGAGTTTAAAACCATCCTAGATGCATATTAACCCTGAACCTATGAAGCGTCGAGAGGGATAAAATCTCTCGAGGTGAAAACCTATTTTTTGAATGCAAAACTTGAGGAAAGGTTTGCAACTCAAGAAATTTGATCCCTCTAGGATTTTGGTAGATCTAGGGTTAAGACAGATCTAGGCTAGTTTTAGTCATGAGCTGCCAAGGAAAACAATATTGAACATATGATTAATCTTATCATTCAATATATATGTAAATATTTCTAATATTATATTATCAGTTTAACTATGTTAAATACATCTAATATTAATATGATCTTTTTGATACATGGATTCAATTGATATATTTAATACAAAGTACAAAGTTGAAAGATGGAAAAAACAAAAATAAATATTCTAGTGAATTACAAATCGTTTACAATGTGATCAATCTCAATCTCTCTTCTTCTCCTTTTCTTATAGTTACACCTGCCACTTTTTCCATATTTCATATCGTTCATATGAAAAGGGCGGTTGAAATCATAGACCATTCAAATATTTAACTCAAGATACCGTAGTAAATGTCATACCTTACCTCTCTTTCTTCTCGATATTAATAGTAGCTTCCTCCAAATTCATCTTGTGATATGGATTGTTAAGCCTCAAGCAAGTTTCAAAGGAAGTTGTTTTCGATTACCTCTATCAATGGGTGTAATAGAAATTGTTTGAGGGTATGATTCATCTCTTAGTACTCCCATTTAATGATCCAGGTTCGAGTGTGAAAAAGGACCCTTCCAAGACCTTTTACTTTTGTGATGTGTTAAATTGCATTTTTAAAAGAACATAAATGAATACATCTGCATGTTGTGAAGAAGAGGAACATGACATTCATCAACACATGAAAACATAAACCGTTGATAACGGAGTTTGTCCAGGAGGGACTACGTCTCTAAGCCTCGGTGTCAAGATGGTGTATGTCATTGCATTAAGTGTTGTTAATAGTGGTGATGCATATAAGAGCTGGTGTCGCTATCATACAAGGAAAATGCCCTCACGTAGGAGTGGCTCCAAGAGATGTTTCGCTACAGGAACTCTTAGCCAAAAAGGGCTCCTATCAGTATGACACAAAACTCATGCATGATGATCATCCCGCCAACATGGCATAAAAGGGATCTCAATGCAAACATACATGGAGACAACATGAGTATCCCATCAACATACAACAAAGAGATCTCAAAACATAACATGAAAAATCATGACAACAAGTACATCACACAGATGATTCTGCATCACATCAAGCAGGAATCTTGAAATCAAGTAAGAAACAGGATCCCACATCAAACAGCAAAGAGGGATCTGTGTAGCACAATGCATAGCAAAATAAGTACATGAACCCACTGCATATACCTCACATCCAAGGGCCATATGAAGAAGTGGATGTCCAACTATTGAAGCTATTCGGATCATCGATCTCACGGCATTGAATTTCATGGAAATGACTGCTCGCTCATGAATGCTGACACCTGCACTCCACTTAGAAAAGTGGCCAAAAACTAGAATGAGCAAATGGAATATCTAAACATACCATCAAATTTGTGGCGTCAAATAGTGCAGAATCGACTGTCAAATTTCTGATTTTTGAGAAAGTGAGAATGTGGGGCTTAATGAATCTTTTAGATTCCCCCTAGATTCCTCAAAGATTCCCTCCTCCAGGTCCTCTGAAAATTGGCTACTCAAATTAGGAAACTGACAGCACCATCGATTTCTTGTCACCAAGAGGTGTAATATCGACATAAAATTTGTCCAATTTGGACACTGCAAAAATTTCACCCTCTTGGAAAATTTCGCTCAGTCATGGTTCCATCTGCATAAAAATTAACTCTGCCTCGTTTTTTGTGCCTGCTCCTAGTTCCTCCATCTGCCCCCAAGAGCACTATGCAAATAAAGTTTATATAAAATCTCTAGCTAATTTACCAAGGAGTTGGTTTAGGTGGATTGGTAAGGCAACGAATTTTGAGGAGGAGGTTAGGTGGTCAAACCCTAACCCCTCCATTTTAATACGCAATTTGTTTTTTTAAATCGCCTACATTTTTTAGGGGGGTCGGGTACACATTGGGTAGCCCGCCCCTTAACTCCCACAACGGTGTATTAATTCAGATTGTGTCATATTAATGTTTGTTTGGAGGTCATCGTGCATGGTATGTGGTGGTTGTTTGTTGGTTGTACTAAGTTGCGGTTAATGGGGCCATCGCATGGGCGGGGCCGGCCCTCCCGCTAGATGTGGGTTCAACTCCCATCGTCCTCCACAATGTAATATGTATGGCATATAAGGGAGAGGCATGGGGTGGTGGGGGTGGTGGCCGACCACCTCCCTATATATATATATATATATATATATATATATATATATATATTAATTTTTAAATATATAAAGTAATTTTGGAAATTCTCGACTTTGACCGAAGGAGTCTTTTTAACAGGGTGATAATTTTTCTCGGAATCCAGCCAAAGTTGGCTGGATTCCACCCACCAGAAAAAGTCCAATTTGTGTATTCATTAATCCTGCCTAGTGAGCAAAAGTCAACCCAATTTTTATTGCCTCTATCTTCCTCATCCGAACTCGGATTGATGAACCATTCACACCACCCCGATCATGATGATGAGATATTTAACATGAACCTAGTTCAAGCATAATCCAAACACTTTGATTTTTGAGCATTCATAAGCTCTCTTTGTCCTGCCACCTGGATCATTTAATTATCAAATATTACTAAAACATATGTGGGTGGTTATAGGGGTAAAAATATAGGGTTATACAATTCCAAGACCATCATTTAGGATTCTTGCATCTATCCAAATGTTTTATGTAAGAATTGCTCAAGCTCTAACTGCAATAAGTAGCTCAAGTTCCATTTCTTCCTCATATGTTTCCATGTAGTTTCTTTTTCCTTTTGTAGCAACACTAATTGCAATTGGAAAGTTTAGGTTTCTTAAACAAAGAAAATTATGATTTTGTACATCATCATTTGTCACAAACAAATGTATTTACTTATCAAAGGAATCTATTGTGCAAGGATCCAAGAAATTATTTTTATGATTCATAAGTAATTTACAATATTCCATAGTTGATATTGCATCCCTTACATTCATCAACATAGAGAAAAAATTTCTTTGTTGATTTCTCTATCCATCTTGTTGAAACACACTATCAAGGATCACAACCCTTGTGAATGGGTTCCATAATTCTATTGGAGGACCATCACATGCATATACAAATTTATCCATAATAGGTAGACATTATCCCAAATTGTGAACCAATATAATTGACCTTGCACCAAGAGAATTTTTTTCATTTTCTAGGAAAGCTTATTGAAGTCTTGAATCAATGACCCTTAATATATTTCTTCCTATGAAACTAATTTCATCTATCAAGATAAGTCTCACATGCCTCATTATTTCCTGTAATTTAATTAAACATGATCCTTTTAGAGGTGTAATGTCTTTGATTGGTAGTTGTAGTGTAGAATGAATTGTTGTTGTAGATATGTTGAAAGTTGCAACCCCCGTAGGACATAAAATAAGTAATGGAATCTTTTGAGGAAAAGACTCAATTTCAAGTGCATTTTTAATAAATCTAATCAAATAAGACTTTGTTGTACCTACAAATCCTTGGATTATCATGCGCAGTGGATCAATCCCTGATCTTTAATAGTTAAGGATAATATCAAATGCTTTTCTCTGCTTAGCACCAAGACTTTCAATGTTGGTTAGTGTGAAGGAAATTCGACTTTCTCATTTTACATATGAAATGAATAACGTGATTAGAGGTGACTTCATCAACAAAAATTCATTTTCAATTATGCGCACAATCACAATATCTATGCCCCAACATCTAAAAATCATTATAATTTTTATGTTTATCCTTATACAATCCATAAACGATCTCCTACTCTTTCTCCCTAAAATATGCAGGTGGATTTCCAACATATTATTCGTTAGTTTCAATTGGATGAACTAGAGGCAATGGATTATGATCAACATGCCATGGTTGGTATCGAAATTTTTGTCAATTATGCACTAGTATTTTTATCTATATATTTTCAAAAATCATGAAAGGTCTTGTATAATGCCAACTCAAACCAACAAAATTCAACAAAAATGTCATCTTCTCGATTGGGAATTAGGCAAAATTGAGGGAACACACATAAATTAGTTTCACTCTTCCATTGTAACCATTTATGCCCATGTCAACATTTTTCATATGTTTTAAACACAACAATGTCGAAGATAGGAGATATGAAGATCAACCTTGAATGCATTATTATCCACAATGATACATATTTATACAAGTCTAGTGACCCTTCGTTTCATATTCCAAGTTGTCTCTTGGATTCCCTTTCATTGTTGAGATTCCACACCAACCCTTAGAGAATTAGGTGTCCAACATTCCCCTCCTTAATTGAAAGGGGTATGTATGAGTCCAAAAAGAGAGTTGTAAAAGAAAATGTGCAAAAAATGCATGGCACCACTAGGCTGAATGTGCTCTCTAAAATTTTGGTATAAAGTCATGGTTTGAGTATTACCACCAATACTGGAACGCTTAGTGCAATTCTTGAAACTCTTCCAAATCTGCTAAAAAGTTGAAACCTTTTGTTAGATAAAGTGTTCATAATGCATTGGTGATGGAGACCTTAAACCTAGAAAAGGGAGGTCTACAACCCGCGTAAAAAAGGAAGAACCTAAACTTGAAAAGGGAGGTCTCAACTTGTGGTGGTTTAAGGATGACCACCAACTCTAGAATGCTTCTCACAATTCCTGGAACTCTTCCAAAAATGGCAAGAAGTTGAAGTCTTCTGCTAGAGGAAGTTTCCTCAATTCTTTGAAGAGGGAGAATCTCAACTTGGAAAGGGAGGTCACAAACCAACATAGATGGTTTAAGGTTGACCACCAACCAAAGGCATGCTCAGGGGCATCTTTGTCTCTGGCTACAAATCTGAATTTGGTATAGCATATTATGGCTCAGGCTCGCTTGATGTGGCTTTGAAGTTTGTATATGACCATCACTTCCCCCCTGTCAAATACAAGGTGAGAAGATGGAGAAAATGCAACTAAAGGTTGTTCAATACTATAGAAGAAATTATGACATATGACTGAAATATATTCTTGGTTGTTGAAGCCCATTGCCAAGAAGAAATCCATCTAAGGCGAATTTTTGTTCTTGAGGGAGGCTTATTTTTGAAGAATCTGTTTGAAGAATGAGTGGTTTTATGACAGTAATCACATGAATGAAGGTCAAAACAATGATCTTTCATATGACTATTTTGGTCATGTTGTTGCCTTTTAACAATTTGTTGTGGTTGTTGTGGAAGATGACCAGAATCTAGAACAACGTAAGGTGAAATGCCATGAAGAAATCTAGCACTATGGAACTCGATGGGCTTTGAGTAATCTAGAATATGAAATGAGACATCATTTTCATATCCAAGACCAGTTTGTGCTCATTATGAAGAAGCTCTTCCCAAGGTCTGATGGTGGGCTTGGGAAGTGGAACCTGAACTCCTGCATCTATATCCAAATCTTCTCCTGAAATGGACACTTGATCTGAATCAACATCAAGTTCAACCTGTTTCTTATGGGAGTTTGTCTCAAATTCAAAACTAGGATTGTTCTGAACAAAAACAAGTTCAGAATGATGACTATGTTGTTGTAGTTGATCTTATTATAGTTGTGACACAAGATGCAGTAATTCAATTTTGTCTTGTGCATCTTGCAAACAGGTTTGAATACTAGAGAGAGTGCTCTTGCTAATTTTTACTATATCATGAATAGTGGAATGAATGGTGTTATTCATAAACTCTAATGCATCCTCAATTTTAGCCATTTTTCTCAACAACTCAAACTTACCATTCAAAAATTTATCACAACTATGAATCAATGAGGAAGAAACAATACTCACTCACAATTTAATGTCACTGCAAATTATACAATAAGTTTCAATTGTCTTCAAAGCCAGTGGTGGATCTCAATTACAATAATGTTGTGTTTTGTTTCATGTCAAGCTTTTGATCAACACCAATTGTTACAATATATAAGAAATGGAAATTTGTTATATAAATACATAATATGATACCAACTTATCCCTGAACACATATATTAACTTCATATGCCATTACATACCAACCATACACACTTCATATAACCTTTAACACACTCTCCAACATATAACCTTTCAAGCACATATGAAAGAGCATATATATATTTTAATCAACTTCCTATAAGGTGCATGAAAATTCTCATATTTATATATGAACCATATGTATGTATCAATGCATATTAAATCATGTACGACTCAACACATATATCAAACCATATATGCCTTCAAAATAATACCATATACCAAACTTGATTTCATACCATATAACATATGGTCTTCCAAAAAGGAGCTTAATAAACCTACTATATTTACTTCATACCATATATATCATTCATATATATTATATGCCATACACTCCTATGATAATGTAATTCAATTTCAATGCATATAAAAGTTTCCTTTTTATAACTCATATGAATCCACCATCATTATACCATACGACCTATTCTTTTTTGTTAAACAAGAGCTCAATTTATATGACACTTATCAACCAATGAACATAATAAAATCGATGCTCATATAAAAATCCCAACTTAGGATTGAATGCATAACCACGACATTTCAACAATCTCCAAAAACATATACATACTCACCAAATGTAGGAAATCGAAAAATCAACACATTATTGAAAACAAAACCTCAAAATTTTTAACACACATCCAGAGTTATGCAACATACCATATAAACATGACCAATCCATACCATAATTGAAAACATTGTCTTTGTAGAGCACATAGTAGAACACATGAATTACACAATCGCCCTCTGAGAGCCCCATGAGAGAATTGGCACAGATGATTTTGAAGTTCAAAGAGATCTATGAGCAGATTAAGAACGAGGGAATATTTTAGGGGCTAATATTCACAAGTGGGTAATTTTCCATGTTTTTTTCCAAAAGAAATATTGACAAATTTTTTTTTTTCTAAAAATGATTCACTCAAATTTTATAATACAAAACTATTTTACCTATAAATTCACCAAAGTTTTATATGGACTAATATAAAATCATTATAAATGTAAATACTTTTACAAAAATATCTCCAAACATTTCACAATTTCCATATTAGGGACTAGTAATATTCATCAAGGTTTCTAAATTTTAAGATAAACTTCCATCCTTAAAATTTTCACTGTTGAGAATGCAAAGCAATAGATGATGGAATTGGAGAAGCATCACATGGAGTTTACAAGGGACTTGGAATTGCAGAGGATGCAACTCTTCATGCAAACACAGATCCGGGTTGCCAAAACTAAGCACGCAAAAAATGGTAGTACATAGCACTATTTGTAGATATGTTGTTTCGGTAGAAACTTTATTGCCATCAGAAATCTAGTGTAAACTTGAGACTGAATTATCCCACTAAAGAGAAGGTTTAAAATCCCTTATATGTAGCAGAACACTTTGACGACAGTGATGCAGGTCTAACCAGTGCATAATTTTTTAGTAGAGATGAATGATAGAGGAAAGACATGGAGAAAGGGCAGAGTGCTTAAGTGCAATTCTGATAGGTAGAACTAACATGCAAAGAAGGCCACAAAATCAGGGGATCAAATTTGAATAGGTCAAGAATTCACCCACTCTAATACCATGTTAAACACAACAATGAAAAATATAGGAGATACAAAATATCGGCCTTGAATGCATTATTATTCACATTGATACATATTTCTACAAGTCTAGTGACCCTTGGTTTCATATTCCAAGTGGTCTCTTGGACTCCCTTTGACTGTTTAGCTTCCACACCAACCCTTAGAGGATTAGGTGTCCAACAATATGAACATGATTTTGAGACATCTATTAATGCAAGGTTCTCAATCTCTACAAGTCACTTGATATATGCATCAATATGAGAATTATCATTGTCAACATTAGATGTATCAACCTGTACTTGTTTAAAAACCTTTATACCAACATTTAGAACCACAAATCAATGACTACATTCAGAAAGAGGGAGCACTAGAAACAAATGGTGTGCCTCTTGTGAACCTATATCCTTATTAATAATGGTTTCACACAAAAAAAACATGTATATATTGGTTTCTAGTTCATTTGGATTTTGAATAGAAGAGACATGCATCAACATATCATGCAATGTTTCTGATTATTTTTTAGATTTTGCAGCATGTTTTCTATGTAACTAATGACGATGTGTTTTGAAAGAACATGTTGCCAATCTATATTATACCTCCACATCATAAATGTTTCATGATGATGCGTATTCAATCAATCATAATTTTGTCTTGGTTCATACTTATTTTCTCCATTCTCTTCAACATAAAGTTTTGACTCATCACATAGATCCCATGGTACCTTATAGTGACATACCATTATTCCTGCCTTCTTGCGGAGGCAATATTTTCCATGCGAGTGATTTGATGTTCCACACAATTAAGAAATTATTTATAATCAATCATAACATCACACTGAAATGTTGTTTGTGCACCCATTAAGAAAGAATGATCATCAACATTGAGTCGAACTTGAATATTTCTTTGATGTCAATCAAGTGGATTCGTTGCATGTACACATCCTTCAAAATATTATCTCACAAATTTAAATTGCATAGGATCATCCTAGTTCAATGTTTCCATGTTAGGAGCACCTTTTAACCATATAAATCCATGCACATGTGGAGATACATGATGTTTCCACTCATAGCGAGACCAATAATTTGTAGCTCGATGAACATTCTCAATAGATTCATCTCGTAACATTGTATGCCTCAAGTACATATAGTATGCTATAATACGAGGATTATCAATTATGTTTTGACGTCTCAATTTTCTTTCTTCTGCTAGATATATAGGACTTGTGTCTAACATTAATTTATGTAAATTTGGCCATTGAATATCCATCGCACTTAATGTAAATAATATTTTATGACACCCAATTTGTTGAACCAAGTTAGACAACTCAACATGACACTTATTCCAATATGCATGTGTACCTCTCAATACAGTTCCAAATCGCACTAGTCTTTCTCCAAGTCGTGATTCTGGAAGATTTTGTAGATTTTCTCGTAACTACTCTACTACTGCTGCCAGGTCTATCACATTCTTCTTTATAAAAATATTAGAGAAAGATTGATCATTATGTCTCGTGATGATATTTATTTAAAATTATCTAAATCATGGGTGTATTACAAACCTGTTATCATGATATTGGAGAGGATGTTTTACATACTCATGAAGATGGAAATTTTTATTTTGTGCTTGCTACCAATCTTCTTCACCCTTTGGTAAAATGTTGGAAATGCTATATCGAATAATCCCATGGTGTTATATTCATTAATTGGAGATGAGCCAAAGCCAAGAGAACTAAGCACTTTCTCTACATTAGGGTTATGTTCCTTTGCATTAGGTTTCTCTGTCCAATATCGAATAATATCAATCTCTCATCATGCATTTGGAAGATTTTCCAAAAAAGGAATATGTTTTTAAGCCATATAATGCATCATCAACCCTAGAATCCCTTCCAAAATTGCAATTTCTATGTCAATATTTATCTCTTCCAAAGCAACAATAGTAATCATATGTGAAACATTAGTTTCAAGTTTAGGGAATTATTTAGGCACATTATTATCAAAATTAACTTAATGATAATATGGATTTTTCACAATCTTATAATATAATGCACACAATAGAATATATTTTCTAACAATAAAATCATAATTCCATCATTTTCCACCTTTTTTCTTACACAACAATCATCAAATCAAAGTCTTTAATATGTCAAGGTAATCTCATGGAAAGATGGGTAACCTCTTGTGGAAAATTAATGGGGTGTCCTGTATACTTGTATTTCCCACCTATTGAATGCATAACCTGTGAAATTAGATATACATGTGCTATCAACATATCTTCAACTCGTTTCAGTGTTGCAAGAATTTCAAGTTGTTTTATTGGATTCATATGGTTCCTAACAAAAAATATATGAAGAGTTCCTTCTCTTCTACATCTCATACACATTGGACCTATATTTTTTTTCAATACTGGAATTTCAGGATATGACTCTTCAAACAAATGACACATTTGAATTTGAGTCAATCTATCAATCCTATCATGAATTTTTTTATGTGCAGTATGCATCTGAGTGAGAATTACAGGTTCATATTGGGAAAATATATATTTTAGACATATTTTTCGTGTATGGTTTTCCTTTACATCTTGTACCATAATAAATTTTGTCGAATATTATTTTTTTCTTGATATGCTCTTTGTTGTTCAACTTTTCCTTTCCTCTGTGCTTCATGCTCTTTGGTTGTCATTTCTTCCACATTTTCTTGTCCATCTCTTCTTCATTGTGAATTTTCTTCTATTTTTTGTTGTTTCTTTCTCTGTCGATATGCTCTTTGCTATTATTTTTTATAAGCTCTCTGTCATTCATTTTTTTCCTTCATATGATCCTCTTGTTGTTGAGTTGGAAATTCCAGTGTGTTTATTCATCAAATTGTTTTTACTTTTTTCATTTATGTTCAGCCTTTGATCTTCATGCTCTATATCTAACATTTGTTGTTCCTTTCTTTGTTTATATGATCTATGATATTCTCTTTGATACGCTCTCGATTTTCTCTATTCACCCTTTGTTTTTTGGGCTCTTTTGTTGTAATTTTTCATGCATTTCTTTATCAATATGTTCTCTTATATTCTCTTTGATATGTTGTTTCATTTTCTCTTTATTCTTTATTTTTCTTCTTTCTTCAATATTCTCTTTCTTCACCACACATTTCCTCTAAACTCTCTCTTTCTTGTTTTTTTTGTTTAACATGTTCTCGTGTTTTTATTATTATATCCTTAATATGCACATCATCCATATAGTTATTATGACGGTACATGGTCACATCAATTACCGCAACACAGAAATCAATCCATCTCGTCAATAATTAGTTTGTGTGTACACTAGAATAAATTTTTTAATTTAATAAATAGGATTAGAAATTTTCCCAAGGGGGATGCTCAATTTGTTATCGAAGTAATATGAAATATGTGAAAACTAAGAGATTTGAGGTTGAAATCCCCAAAATTGTGACCTAGTTTACAAAGAGGATGACAAGTTGTAGACCCCAGAGGTTTACTAGTAGCTACATGTTAGGTGAGCTATTGGGTTCCTTTGGGATACAAAATAGGATTAGAAATTAACATTCACATGTAAATCAATGCATCTAGTGCACTTAATCAAAATTAACATCTACACTAAAATCGATACATCTAGTGCAATCAATAAAATAGGAGTATAAATTAACATCTACACTAATATCAATGCATGTAATGTAATTAATTGAATAGAATGAAAAATTAATATCTACTACTCAAGTGAAATAGATAAGGAAACACATGAAACTTGAGCCACTTATTGATAAATACATGAAACTTGAATGAACCCTCTCATAGATGCCCATATTTCTCGAGCAAAGACATAAATAAATCTTGTAATACCCATATTATCAGCTTCTATAATATAAATATAGTTCTCAGTTTTGCATATGTATGAGTATGATATATTTCTTTTTTATATTAGTTTATTATTTGCTTATACATATTTTCTCTTACTTTTTATTTTCTTGTATTTTTTGGTATTAAACATAATTTATTTATGTGTTCTAATCAAAGAGTAGAAAAGTAATTATATTATAGTTTATTAGAAGATATTATTATATTTTGATTATTTTTCTTAATATTATCAGAATGATATAAATAAAAACAATCAAAATATAATAATATAATATAATATAACATAACGTGATACATTGTTTAACCTAGGTATTGTTATTACTATAAAACCATTTGAATTATCCCACAAAGAAACCCTAGTTCGCATGTCAATATCAATGCAAACTCAATATAAAATATCTCCTAATTGGTTGGAATTTAGAGGCTTGAAAATTATAATATTTTAGTCTTCCCAAAGTCTCTTAACAAATTAAAAGCTTAAGTCTCTTCATGGAGTAAAAGGTTAAAATTCTAATTTTAGTAAAAGAGATAATGATTTTGACAATCCATAGTTACTAGATTCGAAGAAAAGTACTCATAATAATGTCATTTTCATGAGATCTCACAACACTCGCATTATGCAAATGGTTAGCTCCATTTGTTTCACTGAGCAGGTTTGAGTGAGCAAAATCACTGCCTTATCCTGTCCCCATAGCTTCATGCAATGGAGGGAATGGCTGGAGTGGCATATTGGGCAAATTTTTTTTAGTGGATATGGGTGAATCATTATCTTAATCTCTAGTTAAGACTTGTAAAAGATGATTATCCTTTTCAGTGAGTAAGATATACCTAAAAGAGCACTAACTGAACAATAATTTTTATTTTTATTTTTTCACTTGTAACAAATGTTAATGATTATGAATTTTATGTTGGATGAACATTAAAAAAAATGCATGTGAGATAAAAATGCATATGAAAACAATCCAACAACTAATACTTCAAATATGTAGTGATTTATAGAAGAAAGTGGGTAAAAGCATGGAACTCGATTACATTTCTTGGTAAGGGAGGCACGTTTAGGTGAAAAAAAGAATGTTAGGTTCATCCTTTTAAGCACTCGATCGAGCCATTTTTAAGTTCTTGATTGATCACCTTGACCACTAAAAACATAGCTCGATTATGGGTTTAAAACAAACCCTTGATTGAGCATTATGGCTCGATCAAGCTTTAGGGCTTGATCAATCATTAGAGCTTGATTGAGCCCCTATTTTCTATTAGTTGTCATGGTTTGAGCACATCATTTATGCAGAAACCATGGGACAAACATGAATTTGACTGAGGTATTGAAGCTCGATCGGGTAATTGGACCATGGAGCAACCCAACTAACCTCACCAAAAACCTTGCCAATGTCCAAGAGGCTCAAGCTAAGGTAGGTTTCTTATCCTTTTTGTCTTATTTATTTATTTTTCCTTGAAAAATTAAATAAATTAATTTGAAAAAAAATTACCATACAAAAACCATGAAAACTGCAAAAAACCACCAAAAAAACCCTTCAAAACAACTTAGAAAACCACAATGTCAAGTCCCAATAGCACAACTAGTTGAGGGTGGGATTTGTTAGCAAGGTGACCATAGGGGGTGGTTGTGCATGTGTTAAGGGGAGAAGAAATGCTAAAAAATCTAGTCAGCTTAAGGTTGGTGTGGCCCACACCACGTGTGATCCCCAGGTGGCTTTGACAGATTCCATGTCCTTGGGTCACAATTTCTCAAGCCACAGGTCAAGCCTAGAGGATCACAGACAACTTGAAAAACAAACAAAAAAACTTAGAAAACCACAAAAACTACCTAGAAAACTGCAAAATAAACCTAGAAAACCATAAAAAAACCACCAAAAAAACGCTTTGAAACCACCAAAAGAACCATAATTTAGGTTCTAATTTGTTTCTTACTTGCAATGGTAGCATGTTTATTATGAATAATTCCTAATTTTGAATGGTGAAAACATTATTTTCTAATTATTTTAGGTTTTAAAGTTTTTCATTACGAATTTAGTGAAATAATTTTTCAAAAAAATTTAATTTTTGGTTATTTAAAATGCATTTTAAATTTCAAACAAATTTGAATGAAAATAAACTAAAAACACTCCAAAATAAAAAAACAACCAAACTATGTCAACCTGGGGTAGCTCAAGTGGCGATGGCTGTGAAATGAAGTCTCACCAAACCGCAGATCTTGGGTTTGAATCTTGTGCTACCCTCCCCCTGTAGTGGGGTGAATAATGGACATGTAAACTCAAAAATTGGAGAGTCCTACCGAGCTTACAAAAAAAACAACCAAACTATAACCAATAAATAAGTAAATTAGGAGCTTGAGATTGGCATGATGAATAAGGTTGCTCATGATGAACCTCTATTTATCAAATAAGAAATTTAATATAATTATTTTAATTTTAAATTAATATATATTTTAAATGTTTTTTTAACAATGAATATAGGGAAATTAGTTAAAAAAAACAATTACTTAAATCAAATATTAATCTTTTAAGTTTAAAAAATGGTATTTAATTAAATTATATATATATATATATATAACTATAATATATATAGCATATAGATCTATATAACATCATGTAACTATATAACAAAACATAATATATAACATAATATATATATATATATATATATATATATATATATATATATATATATATATATATAGCTATAACATAACATAACTATATTTAACTATAACATTGCATAACTATATATTATAGTTCTATATATAAAATATAACATAACATAGTTCTATAACTATTTAACATAACATAAAGTTATTTAACATTACGTAAAGTTATTTAAAATTTATATATAGAGAGAGACAGAGCACATGTAATATAACTATAACTATAGTTCATAACATAACTATATATATTTAACTATTATAAGTATAACATCACATAGCTATATCGTATAGTTTTATATATCAAATTTTCACATAGCTATATCGTATAGTTTTATATATCAAATTTAACATAACATATATATATATATATATATATATATATATCTATATATATATATATCATATATATATATATATATATATATATGATATATATATATATCATCACATAATTATATATTATAGTTGTATATATATATAACATATAACATGTCGTAATTCTATAACTGTTTAACAGAACATGTATATAACATTTAACATAACATAACTACTTAGAACACACACACACACACACACACATATATAATTTCAAGTTTCAACAATGCATCATTGATAGATACATTAAATCCATCATGAAAAGTGTATTTAAAGTGAATAAAATCATTTCGACTCTTTTCTAATTTGTACCATATAATTTCATTACCTATTGTGTTGTACAAAATATATTGCCTTCATGTGCTTGCACCTAGTACATGTCATGTGTCAAAGTCAAACATTATAAGAACATAAAGTTTATTAGAATATTTGGTTGACATGAAATTTTATTAGTTTTGCAAATAGGTTTATTTCAATTTTTACATATTTACTTACATATTTATGACCTATGAATAAAATGCATTATTTATAAATTAGAAAAAGTGTGAAGGTAGATTTGATCACTTATTTCAATTATGATTACATGAAACCCAATACTTTTGTTGATAAATTATCAAAAAATGGGCTCTAAAATTTAGGACTTCAAGCTAAAATATTCTACTTGAGTTTAGAAATGGTTTTCCTG
This sequence comes from Pinus tabuliformis, assembly GCA_031772625.1. Taxonomy (NCBI): domain Eukaryota; kingdom Viridiplantae; phylum Streptophyta; class Pinopsida; order Pinales; family Pinaceae; genus Pinus; species Pinus tabuliformis. The sequence goes on from CM062805.1 coordinate 256,882,716, forward strand.
TCAACATTATTTTTAAGCCAACATTGTTTTCTTGGATTATTTTATATGTATTATATGTAATATGCAGAGGCATCTCCTATATGACCCCAAACCGTAGGTCATTGAAGTGTGGGGGAATTTGTTATCCATGGTCGAGCTCATGATAGATCACATAGCCCACCTAGAGTGTGTTTTCCACTCATATATCCTGCCTCTGACACCAGTTAGAGTGTCAAAGGCAGTGTTTCTATCTCTACTGATGATCATGCTACCGATAGGGGACCTTTTTCACTTGTTGCAGGACACCTCCAACTTTTTTAAATCCTCTTTAAACCTTATGTGTTTATGTCTTTAAATTGTCTTTAATTTTTAAATTGTCTTCAACTGTTGTGCTTGAATTTAATGTATATGTTATCATGATCCTAGTTTGCTAAACATATATGTTAAATTATGTTTATGATTTACAGACCCTAGGCACAGAAAATTTGAGGATCATAGTGCAACACCGATCCCTCTGTAGGATGATGCTAAAGTTAGTATCACATTATAGGATGTTATGGTCCAACATACCTCGATCACACGAGAGTTTTGTAACATCCCTTATAGTTCACCTACTAGGTGTAGTTGTTATTTGATGTTGGATAACATCAATAGGTTGAGCAAGACATATTGGACGATGGGACCACATAAATGCCTCCTACATTCCATACAAAGGATTAGGAGGCATGAGATTAGAGGCCCACATACTTGGGAGGTGGTGAAAGAGGCGACCAAGTGCATTGATGTTCGTGGGGAGTTGTTTGACATCCCTCTGGATCACCCCGCTAGACATAAAGGTCTGATTCCACTCAAATATTTTAAGAATGATGATGCAACCCTTTTGTGTATGATTGATTCATTGGAGCTTAGGACTAGTTCCCCCACCATGACCAAGTCAATGTTTATTTTTCCAAGCATATATATATATATATAGAGTCTGTGCTAAATATGATGTTGAATTACACTGAGACCATATATCATTATTTTGGACCCAGCTTGGGATGTACTTATGATCGTGACGGGGCTTGTAGGGGCCCTGGGCATGTGCCACCACCTCCAAGATACATGTGAGATTGTTTCCACTATTGTCTCAAAGTGTGGTTTTGTCAACAAAGCGAGAGGAGTCATCACATCTCAGTGATGAGACTAGGGATACCATTACAGATTGCACGAAGATGTCATTGGTTAGTGTGCATGTTTTATTACATGGAGATATTAGCAGAGTGCCACCATTGCCTCATGACCCACTAGTTCCTTCATATCTGTATTCATTTCTCGTGAGTTTACACATTGACCAGATTTTGTCATATGCATGTATATGTCATGATGCCATCCATGACACTTGGAGGGTGCACAACCCACATGACACAAACTAGGTACATATATATATGAAACATTTGAATCTTATCATCAAATTATGAAAAATTATTTATAATAATTTAGTTTTTATTAGATTGAATGTATATAATAAGTTCATAATAACATGTATAGACACAACCCAACTACATGGATGAGCTTATGAGGTCATCCAAGGGGGAAATTTATCAGCTATTCCATCTTTCACCGGTGCATGTTTCCATGGATTATCCTCCACCTCCACCTCATAACACTCATGTTGAGGAGAGTCACTATGTACAACCACATGGAATAGAAATTGAGCTAAAAAGATTTATTCCAAATATTTCAACATTTTATTTTTTTAAATTACATGCATGTTAATTAATTCGTAGACTAATTATAATTTGTCCTTCCCATTGTCTACACAAGCATGCATGACTGTGATGATGGGTATAGAGGCATTGATGATGTGGGTCCATCGAAGTAGGTCCAAATACTTGAGCCACAGGCAAGGGAGCACCAAACCTAGATTCATCAAACCCCCATCCTATCTTAAGTGCATTTGGACTCAAGTGAGGTTAGTAGATTCATATATGTAATTAAAAATGTGGTTCAAAATCATTTACTTCCATATTTTTTATTTTGTACAAATAATGATCTAATTAGTTTGAATTTGAATGTGTCATATTGTAATACCATATTATGGACACTTACTTTATGCAATTGTGCTCACATAGGAGTTATGGTGGTACTTAGAGTGGATAGTTTGCATATTTTTAGGCCCATTTCATAGGGCACATTCACATGTGATACAGGCTTTGTATGTTTTCATACATGGACAGTTTATGTATGTACATGAACATTATTTCAATTTATTGTTGGAAATAATACTGAGAGGGGCGGTGAATCAGTATTATCACATCAATAAAACTTTTTCAGATTCATATATGCTACTTCCACAACTTCTTATGATTCAGTTAGTTGATCCTTAATGAGTGCAATAGAACATTATCAACAATATTAACAGTAAACAGGTGTAGTAAAATAGAATAGATCATCACACATAAGCCACACACATGAACACCATGATATTAGGTGGAAACCCAATGTGGGAGAAAACCACCTGCTGCAAGTCATCTCAATCATCTTCTTAATAAGAAAATCCTTTTACAATATTTCTGTACTGGTGCAGTCTTATACCAGTACGCAGGCTTCTACCTGCAGAGAGCTAAAACCCTCTCTCGTTCTCCAGTCTTTCCTGGAAGGCAGCTACAACCCCCATAGTTCGTCTACTAGCCGATCCATTTACTAGTACGCAGGCGGCTACCTGCTACAATGCTCCAAAGTTTTCAACTGCTACTGGAAGGGAGCTGCCACCCCCTTAGCTCTTTTACTAGCTAAGATACTAGTACGTAGGCATCGGCCTACAATCTTCTCTCCTCCAGGTACCACGTTTCATACATTTTCATACTGGATACTCCTGAATCACAACACATAATCTGAAAGGCCACGTTTCATCAAATTTTCATACTGGACCCATTAATATCATTGAAGCACATAATCAATCAATCTTCTGAATCACCCAAACACTAGATCAATACATATGCAGGGATAATATATGTGTTAGCACCCAGATCTAGTCCATCAGATCACATAAATATGAGCCATTATGATCCTGATCCAATATTAGTTCTCATCCATCAATACTGAAGCTAAACACAATCAACCAAACAGGATATGAAGAATACTGACACCTTTAAACTGTGATCAGAACCCATCAACAACCAGAACCACCCGTGACTTAAAATATCATAGCTCAAATTGTATATGCTACTACAATGAAACAAACCTGCATACATACGCGCTTACACTAAAGCCAACCTGCGTACAGATCTATAAATATTCAAACATGACTTGCAGCGATTTCAAACTCAAGTTATACCCAGTTCAGATAATTACAAGCGTCAGTATACAGATATAGAATAAGCATAATCAAATATATAGAGATACTTCATTTCAAACCATTTGATCCCGATCTATCCTTAGATCTTGTTTTCCATCAACTCGTGAGATCCCTCTTTAGCTCAGATCTAGATCTGCACCATAACCCAATCACAGTATTCCAGATCTAGCACTTTATGAGATATTCAATAATTCAGATGATGCTTTGCCAAAAGATCTCCTTCCTCTTTTATAGCCTTAGTCCTTTCTCAATACCACGGTCCAAAACCATAGGATCAAAAAACTGTTGGACTAATACCATGAACCAACCATGAAAGTGCGTGAGATCAACACTTTTGGATGCAATACCATGGACCAAAACCATAGGATCAAAAACTGTCGGACTAATACCATGAACCAACCATGAAAGTGCGTGAGATCAACACTTTTGGATGCAATACCACAGACCAAAACCATAGGATCAAAAACTGTTGGACTAATACCATGAACCAACTGTGAAATTGCGTGAGATCAACACTTTTGGATGCAACACCACGGACCAAAACCATAGGATCAAAAACTGTCGGACTAATACCATGAACCAGCCATGAAAGTGTGTGAACTTTTCTCTTGCACGAAGGGAACTTTTCTTTGCATGAAAGTGCGTAAACGTTTCTCTCCATGAAATAAACTTTTCTCTGCATAAAAGTGCGTGAACATTTCTCTACATGAAATAAACTCTTCTCTGCATAAAAGTGCGTGAACTTTTCTCTACATGAAATAAACTTTTCTCTGCATAAAAGTGCGTGAACTTTTCTCTACATGGAATAAATGTTTCTCTGCATAAAAGTGCGTGAACTTTTCTCTACATGGAATAAACTTTTCTCTGCATAAAAGTGCGGAACTTTTCTCTACATGGAATAAACTTTTATCTCCATAAAAGTGTGTGAACTTTTCTCTACATGGAATAAACTTTTCTCTGCATAAAAGTGCGTGAACTTTTCTCTACATGAAGGAAACTTTGTTGCACTATAATTTATCAAATAAATCTGTTGCACTATAATTTATCATTTGTGTGATTTGCCATCAAGGACAACACTTGTCTCATAATCCCAACAATCTCCCCCTTTGGACTTGTCATACTGAGAATTGTCATCTGATATCTCTTCCGTAGATTCATCTAGATATATATAAGTGAGTTGATCTTCTATGAGTTGTTTTCCATCAAGTACAATACATGCATCATAATGCCAACAATCTCCCCCTTTGGACTTGATGGCAACAACACCAAATCACTCTCCCCCTTTGACATCAAGGGCAAAGGGCGAACCAAGATATTCTCTTTCCTAGATAAACATTTCATTGTCCATACTCCCCCTGAGTACCTGCTGAAATCCCTGAATCAGCTCCCCCTTTGTATATGCCAAGTTGTACCAATCTGTCCATGCTACATGCTGAAAGCTCTGTTCTTGTTGAATTGTGTTGTTCATGCTCCCCCTGTCTGTAAGCAAAGTCTGCAAAAAGGTGTTCTACAAGGACATGACTCTATACATCATACATGACCTTCCTAGCACCAAATACTCATACATACATCCATCTCCCAACCAAGTGGGGATATACCAGAAAATGACAACCAAGTACATTACATCATTCATCCCAGGCATAGTGGGGAAACCAACATAGGCCGTTACATGACCTTGATATGACTGAAATATTTCATCAAATGACTACAATAGATAGAGACACACTATTACATCATGATTCTTGATGTGACCTTTACATCGAAGGATATACATGACATTTATAACAGAGACCAAACACCTAAATAAGATCATGATAAACATCAACAACGACACTGTATGATCTGATCCATAGCATATGTCAACAACAACTAGACCAGCAACTTGTATTAGTGCATGAATCATCAAGGTATGTCCGTATCAACTCATCCTTTTGAACAGAATTCTGTATATACAGAATCATTCACATTCTATCATATGTGAGAAACACCATAGCCATCCAGATCTGCATGAACCAAGTATCATCAATTGGGAATATCTGCATTAATCAACATATGTACGAAACAACCTATCATATAGGTAAGAACTCATCATCATCATGTCTCCAACAATGCAACTTTGAATAATCATCCATGTATCCAGCCAACAATCCTCATCCATATATGTGCCAAGAACAATCATAATATATGATCTTTATGCATATGACGACAACAACATATGAGTGACTCATCATCAAGTAAAGAAGATGTGAAATCAAGCTATGTACTTCTCCTTATCCTTATGAAGATCACCATGTAAGCACCATTAGAGAATCAACCACAAATCTGATCTAAATATCAACTATGTAACCCCAAGAATCATATGAGATTTTATCATGGACAACTCATAACCACATCATAGCAAGATATATCATTTAGCCATATAAACATCATCATCAAGGACTATTAACCATAATGCCAACAATGCATTATTAAAGGCATATGCTCCCCCTCAACCTGTTCCATCTATTCACTGTTAGATATGTCCCTACTGCATTTCTTCAGATAATCATATACGCTATTGTGCAGTATCCAAATCGCGTATATACGCGACTTCCCTTTATGGAACCTGCGTATAAGATTCAGGACACTGAAGTTTTATGCTTTCAGCTCCCTCTGAGTCTGTTATGTCTGTGTTGTGCTGTGTCTGAGTACATTGTGTTGTGCCACATCTTTCTGACTGTACTTCATTCTTCTTCCATATCTTCAAGTGTTATGTTGTTTTCTCCTTTTGGTGTGATGTCCGTACTTTGTTCCTGCATTCCTTTGCTATATGTCCAAGCTTGTTACATGCATAACATCTTACATGTTTCATATTTCTCCTATAGCAATCAACTGCTTTGTGACCAAACATATTGCAAGCAAAGCAATATCCATTAAAGTACCTTGAATGTGATGATGTTTCTGCATGATGGTCTTGAACAGTTCTTCTTCCACATCTAGCTGCAACATGTCCAAGATTATGACATACATAACATTCAACATTATTCATAGGAGGAGTAAAAGATTTTCTTTGGGGAGTCTCTTTCCTTGATTGTTGATGGGGTTGACCTTTCATCTCCTTGTTGATCATTTTAGATTTCTCTTTAGAGTTCCTTGCCTCACCTTGTGAACTAGATTCACCTTCAACAGATTCATGAAAACCAAGACCAGTATTGATAGCAGGAGACCTTTGACTACTAAGAATATCATCCAAGGCTTTAGTACTATCTTGAAATTTCAACAGTTTATCCTTTTCTTCTAATTTACCTTTCAAGATATTTACCTCAACTTGAAGTTGTTCCTCCTTTTCTAGACATTGCTTCTTCATGTCTTCTTCAGCTTTCCTTCCTTCTTCCAACTGATGCCTTAGTTTGAGAATCTCCTTTTCTTGTTCTTCATTCAGATCCTACTGCATTTGACGAATTCTGAAGGCACATTCCAGTTGATATTTTAAGCTGATAACTTCGTTTACCTGTTTTTCAATAGCTTGGAGTAGATCTTTATTCTGCTTCTTTGATTCTTCAAGATCTTCCTTCAGTGAGCGAATCGTGGCTTCAAGACTTTCATAGTAATTGGATATATCTCTGAGTTTCTTGATGGTTGTGCTTCTTTCATTGACTTCATCTCTTAATGATGTCACTTCACCCTGCAACTTTTGACATTGATTTTCCTTGTCCTTGAGTAACTTTCTTACCTTGTTTCCTTCCTCTGATTGAGCTTTTAGTTTGGTAACTTCTTCTTTGAAAGCACATTCCCTTTTGTTCAATAGATTTTGTTGATCTTTAATTTTATCTGTAAGCCTTCTAAATACTGTCTCTATTTGATATCCTTCTTCCTCACCCATAAGAGCACATTCAGTTGTTTCATTATCACTTCCATCCTTTCCAAATGGATAGATAGCTAGAACATCAGAGGACAGCAAATTCGTACCTGATAGTTCATCTTCATTCTGAAATGATTCTGAATCTGATTCTAAATCTAAAGAGCTTCTTATACCTAATCCCCAATCGATTCTCCCACTGTCATAGTTCTTCTGAAATGTCTTCTTCTTCTTAGGTGCTTTCTTCTTAAGCTTCTTTCCCATAGTTCCACGGATCTCCTTCAAGCGATCAAGCTTCTACCAAAGGACCTGCTCTGATACCAATTGTTGGAAATAATACTGAGAGGGGGGGGGGTGAATCAGTATTATCAAATCAATAAAACTTTTTCAGATTCATATATGCTACTTCCACAACTTCTTATGATTCTGTTAGTTGATCCTTAATGAGTGCATTAGAACATTATCAACCATATTAACAGTAAACAGGTGCAGTAAAATAGAACAGATCATCACACATAAGCCACACACATGAACACCATGATATAAGGTGGAAACCCAATGTGGGAGAAAACCACCTGCTGCAAGTCATCTCAATCTTCTTCTTAATAAGAAAATCCTTTTACAATATTTCTGTACTGGTGCAGTCTTATACCAGTACGCAGGCTTCTACCTACAGAGAGCTACAACCCTCTCTTGTTCTCCAGTCTTTCCTGGAAGGGAGCTACAACCCCCATAGTTCTTGTACTAGCCGATCCATTTACTAGTACGCACGCTGCTACCTGCTACAATGCTCCAAAGTTTTCAACTGCTACTGGAAGGGAGATGCCACCCCCTTAGCTCTTGTACTAGCTAAGATACTAGTACGTAGGCGCCGGCCTACAATCTTCTCTCCTCCAGGTACCACATTTCATACATTTTCATACTGGATACTCCTGAAGCACAACACATAATCTGAAAGGCCACGTTTCATCCAATTTTCATACTGGACCTATTAATATCATTGAAGCACATAATCAATCAATCTTCTGAATCACCCAAACACTAGATCAATACATATACAAGGATAATATATGTGTTAGCACCCAGATCTAGTCCATCAGATCACATAAATATGAGCCATTATGATCCTGATCCAATATTAGTTCTCATCCATCAATACTGAAGCTAAACACAATCAACCAAACAGGATATGCAGAATACTGACACCTTTAAACTGTGATCAGAACCCATCAACAACCAGAACCACCTGTGACTTCAAATATCATAGCTCAAATTGTATACGCTACTACAATGAACCAAACCTGCATACATACGCGCTTACACTAAAGCCAACCTGCATACAGATCTATAAATATTCAAACATGACTTGCAGCGATTTCAAACTCAAGTTATACCCAGTTCAGATCATTACAAGCATCAGTATACAAATCTAGAATAAGCATAATCAAATATATAGAGATAGTTCATTTCAAACCATTTGATCCCGATCTATCCTTAGATCTTGTTTTCCATCAACTGGTGATATCCCTCTTTAGCTCAGATCTAGATCTGCATCATAACCCAATCACAGTATTCTAGATCTTGCACTTTATGAGATATTCAATAATTCAGATGATGCTTTGCCAAAAGATCTCCTTCCTCTTTTATAGCCTTAGTCCTTTCTCAATACCACGGTCCAAAACCATAGGATCAAAAAACTGTTGGACTAATACCATGAACCAACCATGAAAGTGCGTGATATCAATACTTTTGGATGCAATACCACGGACCAAAACCATAGGATCAAAAACTGTCGGACTAATACCATGAACCAACCATGAAAGTGCGTGAGATCAACACTTTTGGATGCAATACCACGGACCAAAACCATAGGATCAAAAACTGTCGGACTAATACCATGAACCAAGCATGAAAGTCCATGAGATCAACACTTTTGGATGCAATACCACGGACCAAAACCATAGGATCAAAAACTGTCGGACTAATACCATGAACCAACCATGAAAGTGTGTGAACTTTTCTCTTGCACGAAGGGAACTTTTCTCTGCATGAAAGTGCGTAAACTTTTCTCTCCATGAAATAAACTTTTCTCTGCATAAAATTGTGTGAACATTTCTCTACATGAAATAAACTCTTCTCTGCATAAAAGTGCATGAACTTTTCTCTACATGAAATAAACTTTTCTCTGCATAAAAGTGCGTGAACTTTTCTCTACATGGAATAAATGTTTCTCTGCATAAAAGTGCGTGAACTTTTCTCTACATGGAATAAACTTCTCTCTGCATAAAAGTGCGTGAACTTTTCTCTACATGGAATAAACTTTTCTCTGCATAAAAGTGCGTGAACGTTTCTCTACATGGAATAAACTTTTCTCTGCATAAAAGTGCGTGAACTTTTCTCTACATGAAGGAAACTTTGTTGCACTATAGTTTATCAAATAAATTTGTTGCACTATAATTTATCATTTGTGTGATTTGCCATCAAGGAAAACACTTGTCTCATAATGCCAACAATCTCCCCCTTTGGACTTGTCATACTGAGAATTGTCATCTCATATCTCTTCCGTAGATTCATCTAGATATATATAAGTGAGTTGATCTTCTATGAGTTGTTTGCCATCAAGTACAACACATGCATCATAATGCCAACATTTATGTGTGCTTATTAGTTCAATTTATGGTTATTCATGTGATATTTGTAATTTGTATATATTTTCATATGGATAATTTATTGATGCATTCATTGTTTCATTTTATGGATTTGTATTAATTATTTTTTATGGATGCTCATTAAGTTTTTAAGTTTATGGATCTGTTAAAATTATTTCGCTAGTTTTAAAAAAAATCTATATACTATAAATTTTATTAAAAAAATATAACAATTTTGATTTTTAGTTTCATGGTCTAAGAAAATAAGTACAATCTTAAGTTATGATGCAAGTCACTTTGATACTTAAAATGAACTAAAATATATAATAGTTGAATTAAGAAACACAAACAGGATTGGAATAAGTTTTAAATTCAATTTTAAAATATGCCTCGTAAACATCAAATAAGTTTTATTCAATTTTATTTATTTTGAGGTCATCTACAAGAGCTTAGGCATAACATGATATTTAAATCATGTGTATTGGAATTTAATGTGTACCAAGAAATAATTAATGATATATGTTTCTGTAATTTTATATATAATTAAATATATGAAATTTCCTAAATTTTCTTGGTTATCTCAAGGTTCAATTAAAAAACAAAAATGGAATTGAAATAAGTTTTATTCAATTTTAAAATATATATTGTAAACAACAAATAGGTTGTGTTCAATTTTATTTCTTTTGAGGTCATCTACAATATTTTATTCATAATATTGTTATAATTACAATCTTACTATGATGCAAGTCACTTTTATACTTAAAATGAACTAAAATATATCATGTATCAATTTGCTATTGAGCATGCAAAGAATTACAAACATGCTTCATATTGCCTTGTAGAAAGTATCTTTTAGTGCAACCAATGTGTATGCTATTACAATTCAATTTTAAAAATAAAATATATGAATTCTAAATTCATCAGTATTATAATAAAAAATCTATATATTAAAACTTTTGTGACCCACCCATATACCATTGCATGGTCAACCTTTTTAAGTATTTCAACCAATTTATTATCTCAAGGTTCAATTAAAAAACACAAATAGGATTGAAATAAGTTTTATTCAATTTTAAAAGATGTGGAGATGTGTTTACACTGAAATCAATGCACGATGTTAATATAATTACCTTGACATTAGTGTATACCATAAATATATTTACATCAAATTTGAAATCAACATCTTAATTGAAATCAATGCATCTAATGCAAGTAATCAAATAGGATGAGAAATCCTCTACACTGAAATCAATGCATCTAATGAAACAATCAAATAGTATTAGAAATCAACATCTACACTAAAATCAATGATCTAATGCAAGCAATCAAATAGGATTATAAATGAACATTTACACTAAAATGAATGCATCTAGTGCTAGCAATCAAATAGGAATAGCTATGAACATCTACATTGGAATCAATGCATCTAATGCAAGAAATCAAATAGAATTAGAAATCAACATATACACATAAATCAATGCATCTAGTGCAATAAATCAAATAAGAATAGAAATCAACATCTACACTGAAATTAGTGCATCTAGTGCAAGAAATTTTCTTCCCTTTCTTTCCCTCCATCTATATCTATATCTCCCTCCATTTCTCCTTTTTCTCTCTCTCACCCTCCCCCCCCACCAAGCACATACACTCTCTCTCTTAGTATCTATTTATCTCTCCCTCCCTATCTCTATCTCTCTCTTCTTCCCTCTCTTCCCCTTCCATCTATATTTATATCTCCCTTTGTCTCTCCTTCTTCATCTCTCTATATCACCTAGAAAACATACACATTTTTCTCCATATATATCTATATATCCCTACCTCTCCTTCTCCCTCTCCCTCTCCCTCTCCCTCTCCCTCTCTCTCCCCCTCTCTCCCTCTCTCTCTCTTAGTCCTCCCCTTCTCTCTGCTTTTCTCCCCTTCTATTTCTTTTCCCTCCTACTCTCATCTATCCCTCTCTCTCAATCTCCATTTTCATTCCCTCTAACTCTCTCTCAACCTTTCTCTCTCTATGTATTTCTTATTACCTCCCTCTCTCTCCCCCTCCAACTCCCTCTCAAGACCTCTCTCTCCCTCCATCTCAAGTCCTCTCTTCCTTCATTTGTCTCCCTTTCTCTCCCACTTCCCTCTGTCTTTCTACCTCATCTCTCTCTCTCTCTCTCTCTCTCTCTCTGTCCTCCATCTCTCTCTCTCTCTCTCTCTTTGTCTTCTCTCTCTCTCTCTCTCTCTCTCTCTCTCTCTCTCTCTCTCTCTCTCTCTCTCTCTCTTTGTCCTCCAAATCTTTCCCTATCTCCCTCCCTCTCTCATTCTCTCTCATGCTTCTCTCCATATCTCCTTTGTATTTGTATCACACCCCAAAACATACACACATTCTCTCCATCTCTCCCTTGTCACCCCACCTCTCTCTCTCCACCTGTCTCTCTCTATGTCTTTCTTATTCCCTCCATATATTTTCCTCCAACTCCATCTGTCTCTCCCTCTATTTCTCCTCCACTCTCTACTACTCTCCCTCTCTCCATATTTGTGTCCCCCTCTCTCTCTCCTCTAGTTCTCTCTTTCTTCAATCCTCTTCTCTCTCCCTCATTTTATCTCCATATCTCCCTTGTCACTCCCTCCATGTCTCCACCTCTATCATTCTAGGTCTTTGTTCTTCCCTCGCATATATATTTGGAGCTAATATACATCCTAATATATTAATATATTATTTAATATAACAAATTTTATATTATATTAAAGTTAATATTATATTAATACAAAATTAATAAATCTAATAATATTACTATTTAATATTTAATATTAATACAAGATTTCCTAATTTAATAATAAAAATAATAATAATAATAGATTTAATAAGGTTTCTACATGACATGATAACAAAAATTATAATAAATTTTGGAATTTTAATGTGGTAAAAGAAATCTGGAATGTAAATTTATGATCCATTTAGATTCAAGGTATATGATAAGGTATATTTTGAGCACGGACAAAGATACTTACACAATGTCCCCATACTGGGCTATAGAATGCGCATCTCAACACAATAACATAACTAGCATTTGCACCACATGTTGCAAAGGAAACGCCATAAGGCGGTATAAGAAATATAGCATAAAAGAAGAAATTTTCGTACAAAGTTCTCTGAGTATGTTTCTAGTTGCAAACCATTAATCATTAACCCCAAATGCATACTCTCTAGATGACAAAGAGAGTTTAAAAAGTGGAATGTTATCATTCATGTTTATATTTTGAGCCCATTAAAAAATCACCGATTACGAGATTTCACAATTAAGAGACTTCACAATAAGGGAGTCCCCTTTTAGAGGATTTGTAATGTTTGTGTCATGTAAAGCACCCAGACATGTATGTAATATTTACAACATAAAAATGCTACATGAGTGGCATAAGAAGGAAAGTGTGTTGATACGAAGCTACTCTTTGTTTTACACTTTCACCCATGAAGAAATGTCAAAACAAAGCAGATAGGAAGGTACCTTATAAAGAGTCTAGGTGTTTTAAGCCTTGATGAAGGCCACATTCCTCATAGTCATAAGTCAAAGATTTGGAATTTATTAATGAGAGTGAATTCAAGGCTTTGAACTCTGCAATATGAATACAGAGAAACACTCCTTTCATCCACTTTGTGACTTATTATCAAGATAAAACATAGGTGTATAATGTATTCATGAAGACAGATTAATGTCAAAGACAAATAAAACTAATGTTCTTTGTAAATTGTCTTTGTTCTTCTAAACACATGCACACTTGCAATACCCAACTTTTTGTTGGTATTGTTGCATAACTACTAGATTTTTCCCACGCCTACCTTGCATGAGGAATTGATCACAAACCAAATATAAATGTCATTTTCTGCTAAATTTATCATGCAACCCAAACTATCCATCTTTCCAGCAGAAGACAAATAATCAGTATAAACTATGAGCAGGAACAAGGCACTTGTCACAACATGCATATTGTTCCATTTCTGGGAGTACAACAATCCACCTGAATACAAAGAAACACTCCTACGCTCCTTTAGTCCACTTTGTAACTTGTTATCAAAATAGAGGATAGTTGTATTTAACGTATTCATGAAGACAGAACAATGTCAAGACAAACAACACTGGTGTTCTTTGTATGTTGTCTCCATTCTTCTTAACACATGCATGCATGTAATACCCGTCTTTTTGTTGATATTGTTGCAAAACTGCTAGGTTTTTGCCCACCCCTACCATTGCATGAGGAACTGACCACAAACCACATTGCCTGCGAAATTTATAATGCATCCCAAACTATCCATTTAACTCTCGTAAACTTCCATTCATTTTAATACCAAAAGTATCCTTAAAAACCTTCTTGATAGCATTAATCTCTCCGAGATCTCCTGCTTGGGTTGAGGTTGCATATGCATTGATATAGTTGAATTGCAGTGTTATTGAGGATACGATAATTGGTCATTAAGAATTTATAAGTTTCAATAAAATATTAAAACTGTACTAATTCTACAACACTGATGATCCTTTATTAAAAAACCAAAAGCACTGACCTCCTTTGGTAAAATTCCTGCATCTTCTAGAGCTTTTCGAATGCAAATTAAAACTCCAAGTCCATCAAAGTGTGGATCGTTCATCTGGAAAACATCACAAGGGACAGTGCAGCTTACGTTGGGCTTTTGATTGAATTCTCAAGAATTTCAGGGATCATGGCTTTGAATGTTGACCTAATTTTTGAATTCTTAAAGCGAGTGGATGGCGCAACAATTGCCAATGTACAGTGTGTGTCCTCTCTATTTTCTGCTCTGCAACAAGAGAAGATCATAGTTGGGAGGAACTACGCTTCTCACTATGACTTTGCAATATTTACATAACATTTCCATTAACATTGGAAATATAGAATGCATAAATTATTGCAATCCTCTACTATGGCATGATTTTTTCCTCCACTTGTTCCACAAATTTGACCATTTCGGTTTGGAAGAAAACTTCGGTGGGTCAATGAATTCTATGCCAATATGCTTGTATAATCGCAGAACCATGTGTTGATGCATTGACTACGAATGGTCCGCATTTTGCTATCGATTAGGAAACTTCTGAGTCCATAACCAAAGAGCATGTGTTGTGCCACTTCACTCTCCATATGCCATGGAATTTTGGGAATCTTGCTTTTTTCCAGTGGTAATATTATACAGCTAATCCAAGACAATCGCATAAAAAATTATTAGATGTCATCCTATAGATCAAAATGACAAAAGGATGGCAGGTGGTGCCTTTCTGGATAACAGGGTGTCTAAAAGGGTAGCCTGGTTCCTTATGTACTATCTTGCTTCACTATATTATTTCATGTTTCAACATGTTAAAAGACGGATTAGAATTTCCATAAGGAGCTTCATCATTCAAAGAGACAGGCATGATCCAGCTAGAAGTAGGGGATATTTTGGAATTTGTTTCCAATGAATTTCCAGACAAGCCAAGGGAAATTTGTGCCCTCTTAGTGCAATGCACGCCAAGAAGTTCAGAATATTTAGCTTTTTACTTGGAGACACTTTTGAGCCAATACCAAGCAAGCACTAGAATCAATGCTTTGCGAGATATCACAAAACACCCAGCTTGATTTCTGCAGGTATTAAATTTGCAGAAGCCAGGTTTTAATCTTGTATACTCTGTATTAGAGTTAGTTAACATTAACTCTCATGGCAACGAGGCAGAATTATATACTGCAAGGTTGAAGCAATTCTATAGACTTTTCAGTAGTACTACTCTCTTGCACTGATCTCTGAAAGAGTATATTGTAGATATATTTAGCTCAGCTTCAGCAGAAAAGCTGCTCAACAGGTTCATGATATGCCTGGCAGAATACTGTCTTGAAACAGTTTCTGATGTTTTTCCGTTGTTGAACGACATGGTGTTTCAAATAAAGAGTGGAGAAAGCATTGATTGCTACTGTTAGTTCCTTGTGGGTTTGCTCACCGCTCAGGCGGGAAATGCAATTTCCTAACAAACGCTAATCTTCCAGGGAATAAAATGTCGTTGTTAGTTGAAATTACAAGTTTAGAAACAAATGACGAGGCTTTGGGAAATTGTTTGAAGGGGTTTCCTTGTGTTAAGAATCAGGGAAGATATGGCTATATTGATGTGTACATGGACACTTATTTTCGATTGCTCCAGGAGGATTTCTTATGGGGTTTGAAGAAGGGTATCTCTGCTCTAAGGAAGAATTCGTTACAGGATGCGCCAAGGCACTTGAAGATTTGGAAAAATGGTTATGTTCTGGGAATCCATTTCGGTGGAAGCTATTCATAACTGTGGCAATACATGTAAAGAAGCTGAAGAATTATAAGCGTCCACTGTCCGGAAGCCTTCTTTGTCTCTCTGATGATGGAGGGAACTTTGAGTCCCCAATTTGGGGTGTTGTGGCTCACTGTGAATATTCTGTGAATGGAATGATCATGCTTGCAAGGATTGTGGATGGAAGAAGCGGAACAGGAGAAGTGGAGATCCAGGCAATTGGCTGACTCTTGTGTGCGAGCTCAAATATTGTGATAGCTGAAAGCCCTACATTTTACAAGGCCTATTGACCTGTATTGAAAGCATTCCAGGAGAAAGATATGGTAAGGGTCATTTCACTAGCAATCGAACCAAATAGAATATCCTCCTTTGCAACTAAGAAAGGTTGAATCCTCTTTGTTTGATACAATGGAGGAAGCCCTGTGGTGGACCTGACGAGGATATTTTGGTCAAAATCCCACCATGTAACTTGTGGCCCTTGGATTGTCACCCAATATGTAATCAATCAACCATTAGAACACCACCAACAACATCATCACTAGAACAAACTAAAACCAAATTGATTGCATCCTATAAGAGAAGGCTACTTGGAAGACTGTGGTCATTTCCAGCAATTCCCCTATAAAGTCTGGCCAAAAATCCCACCATAGGCCATTTCTAGCATTTCCCTCCCTAAAGTCTGGCCAAAAATCCCACCATAGGCCTACTATTTTAGTTTGTAGGTTTTGTCCGCTTATAGTTGTCTCTTGCATCTACGAAGTTATCATTGTTATCAGGTCCTGCAACAACAATACCAAATAAAACATTAGGGTCATTCCACTAGCAATCAAACCATATCGAATATCCTCCTTTGCAACTAAGAAAGGTTGAATCCTCTTTGTGATGCAATGGAGGAAGCCCTGTCGTGGAACTGACGAGGATACTTTGGTCCATATTCCACCATGTAACTTGTGGCCCTTGGATTGTCACCCAGTATGCAATCAACTTGCAAGAGAAAGATTTTAGCCAATAGACTGGAGAAAATTTCAGTATTTCTAGCTCGTAGGCTAACTAAATTATCATAACGAATAATCATATCTCACCAAGAAGAGATTCCACGCACCAAAAGCAATGTTCTGCGAGACATTAGAAAATGCCCAGCTGGATTTCTACAAGTATTAAATTTACAGAAGTCGTGTTTTAAACTTGTATACTCTGTATTAGAGTTAGTTAACATTATCTCGCATGGCAACGAGGCAGAATTATATACTGCAAGGTTGAAGAAATTATATAGGATTTTCAGTGGTACTTCTCTCTTGCATTGGTCTCTGGAAGAGTATATTGTAGATATATTCAACTCAGCTTTAGCAGAAAAGATGCTCAAGAAATTCATAATACGCCTTGCAGAATACTGTCCTGAAACAGTTTATGATGTTTAGCAGAAAAGATGCTCAAGAAATTCATAATACGCCTTGCAGAATACTGTCCTGAAACATTTTATGATGTTTTGTCGTTGTTGAATGACATCGTGTTTCAAAGAAAGAGTGGAGAAAACATTGATTGCCACTGCCAGTTCCTTCTAGGTTTGCTCACCGCTTAGGTGGGAAAGGCAATTTCCTTAACGAACGTTAATCTTCCATGGAATAAAATGTCGTTGTTACCTGAAATTACAGGTTTACAAACATATGATGAGGCTTCGGAAAATTGTTTGAAGGGATTCCCTTGTGTTAAGAGGGGAAGCTATGGCTCTATTGATGTGTACAGGGGCACTTATTTTTTATTGCTCCAGGAGGATTGCATCTGGGGTTTGAAGAAGGGTATCTCTGCTCTAAGGAAGAAGTCATTACAGGATGCGCCCAGGCACTTGAAGATTTGGAAAATTGGTTATGTTCTGGGAATCCATTTCGGTGGAAGCTGTTCTGGCAAGTATAAATATTTTAAATGTAAAAATTATGACATGAATAATGCAGAAGAAGTCATTACAGGATGCGCCCAGGCACTTGAAGATTTGTAAAATTGGTTATGTTCTGGGAATCCATTTCGGTGGAAGCTGTTCTGGCAAGTATAAATATTTTAAATGTAAAAATTATGACATGAATAATGCAATTGTATTCACATATTACTGTAAAAAAAAAAAATTAGTGATAAATTTATCCACTCGGCATTGTACTAAATATTTAATAAAAGTTAATATGCATGAACAAAAAAATATATTTTACCAATTTTGTATTACAAACTTAATAAAAATCAATATGCGTGAATACAGAAACATATATTTTACCAATTTTAGAATTACTCCAGTTTTTCTGTAAATCCAACTTACATTTGAGTTGTGTGCAGTGACTTCATTTTTTATCTGTGATATTCCTTATGGCAAGAACTATACTAATTATTTCGATGAATAGTTTAAGTTGACTGTGTATAATAAAAAATAAAATCAGTTAAGACATGCAATCTTTTCTTGGTCCACCTTGCAACGATGATGAAAAATAACTCCATCAGCTATCCATGGCTCAAATACATATTTATTTAATCACTGCAAATAGAAAATTAAGAGCAAAGAGAAAATTATGCAAAAATTAAAGATAAAAGAAGAGTGCCTACTGTCAGAACCCTCTATGCCCCAGTTTTCCTGTTGTAAGTTGCAGGGTGGGAAGGGTCAACTTGCAGGCTGAAGGGAACGCGCAAATGAGCGTTGAGCATGGGTAGGAACCCAGCCGGAGACAACCAGAAGGGTTGGTGGTCAGAAGGTCTCAAGATCGATCCTACATTCACCTCTTCAGCAAGAATTGCACTACATGGATTATTATGGTGACATATATGGTCACACAGAAAAAATAATATGGCACTGGGAATTCCATGGTTAGAAGTGGGCAACACAACCAGCAAAAACCGAAGTCTGTTTAAATACAAATAAAAAGACATCATACACGTAATTATGAAAGTTTATCCAACCGCACTTTCTGCAGCAAAGCTAGAACAACATACATACAAAAAGTTGGAACACTTACGGAACAAAACACACATTTGCTTGAAAATCTAGGAATCATTTTAAAGGGCAAATCTGAAATGGGTATAAAAATACCAACGCTGCAAGATGTTAGGGGATCCCTCTGCGAATCCGTGAGCTCCTTCAGAATCTTTTTTGACACCCATAAGAAAGAAAGAAGCACAATAAAGCCTATAAATTGAAATCCCCACAAATAAAACTTAATCCTACCAAAAAAAGCGAGCAATGAAATTAAGAAACACACACCATGGAAAAAAACCAAAACCATTCCATGCATATTGAGTAAACTAAAATAGGGAAAAGGCAAACTATAATAGTTGCAATTCAGACATTACCCAGACAAATCACCCATTGGAATGCCATTTCTCGATATTGTGGAGCGATTCCAATTGAAACTCTGGTTATGGAAACTCTGGTTAAATAGGGAGGAAGCATCCAACATACATATGCAGATAACTTTCGAACCCTTAAAAAAATGCAACCCACATACAAAAAGCTAGAACATCATACATACAAAAAGATGGAACAGTTACATATTCTTTGCGCCAGAAAGCTGCATAAAACAAAACAAACATTCGCTTGAAAACCCAAGAATCAATTTAAGGGGAAAATCTGAAATGGATGTAAAAAAAAATAACTGCGTTGCAAGATGTTTGGGGATACCAGCGAGACCTAACTGCCACATAAACCTACCAGTGGCATGGACGGTAATGTTTTGAACAATAAATACTCATGTTTGGTTAGTTACAAACCTAACAGGATAGAACGGTAGAATTTGTTTTAATCGTCTAACATGTAAGATCGACGATGCACAATGAGACAAGTGGTATGGAGAGGGAGTCTATTTCAAAGGCAAACGCCTTACGGCGTAATTAAAGAAAAAATGGTCGTTGAGGTAACGTGGCTGTTGTAAAATAATTAATAAATATGGTGATCGGTTGAGGCACTGTTGTCCATGATCTATCCTTCTTGGCCTTCCATCCTTTTTCGTTTCATGGATATGTACTCTATAAAATCCCACGCCAGGCTTCTGCAGACAATATAGCTTAATCTGATATGTCGCCACCATATCCATCAATTTATACATCGCTTTTATTTGTTCTCGAAAAGGGCGTGTCCCATATAATACCCAGAATGAATCACTACATTGATGAATACCTGCAGTATATTTTCTCTCTTTTAAGTATAATGATAAGGATTTAAATGGGAAACTAAGCTCCGTCAATTAGTATTACAAATAAAATTGAATTTTATAAGAACCGTAAAGACTAATATGATAAGGTATATTTTGAGCATGGACAAAGATACTTACAGAATGTCCCCATACTGGGCTATAGAATGTGCATCTCAACACAATAACATAAAAATTTTCTAATGTTGTTCATAACCTAGATCCAGTGGAATTTTCATTTTTAGAAAAATAATATCATATCAACTTGGTTAAATTAATAATGGATTAAATTTTAGATCTTTATTGATTCTAAAATATAAATTATAGTATTCACATAAGGATTTGAAGTTTTTTTTTATATAGAGGCTTGATTGTGCCCCTAGTTAACCACGTAAATGGCTCAATCAATGGATTAGGGAAACCTCGATTGAACTATTTGAATTTGAAATTTAAGTGCTCGATTGAACATTTTAGGCACTCGATTGAGCTCCTAAGGTCCTAAAAACCATAAATGTAGCACCCCTTTTGCAAATTTTTCTGCAACACCATTTTGTACCCTAGCAAACTTAGGGAAACAAAATGTCCTTGGGTGGCATAGTTGATATTGTTGGACTCATGAAGGAATCCTCTATCCAACAACATATGAGTTTGACATTTTTGAATTCATATGATATTTTTCATATAATTTCATTTAAACATAATGCTTGAATTTTTTTTGGATTGTTTTAACAAGGCTAAGTAAAAAAATAAAAAACGCAAAATATACACAACGAATTTAAAAAAAAAAAACCATTATCTTTGTTTACGAGTCCTCTTCAAAATAGTTATGTTGGTTTTTCAAACTATTTAAATAGCTGAAAAAAACCTTACGTGAACATGTGTCTATAAACTGCAATTGAGTTATTACTTCGCCAAATTCGAAAAATAATAAGAAAATACAATTATGCATAAAAAAAATTAGTATGAAAAGCTAACTTCTCTCCATGCAGATAATGCTTATGTATATGTATATATATATATATAAGTAAATTGGAAAAGGAAATGGCTAAGGTTTTTGAAAGGCATGAGGAATTAATTGGCATTTATTTACGAAAATAATGGAAATTGGGAGAAAATGAAGGTGAAAGGTCACAGGTTGCATGTGAGGAGGAAATTGAAGGAAAATAATGGAAAATGAAGAAGGCAGATGCCTCATTAATAATAATTCTTCTAAGGATCAGTTGGAAAGCTTCTTCCTTTGAGTGTGAACCTTTTTTCAGTTCATTTTTGGAGCTCTCTCATTATTCTCTCTCTCCCATACCTTTGATTACTTATATTTTTCTTGGAACACTCTTGGAAGATGTGGCATACTTGGATTCTTGGAGAAAGAAGGAAAAGGAAGAGGAAGAAAATGCAAGAGGGCATTGACATCATCAACTACATCAAATTTCCTTGCAGGTACCAAGTTGCATGTATGATTCCTTCACTAGTTTATGCATGACACATGCATGTGGTTTCATGGTTAGGATTGATTGTGGATTCCTAGCCTTTCCATTTCATGTATAGCCATGGTGATTGTGGGTTTACTTTCATTAATTTGTTTTTGTTGGTTCACATGTTTCCTTAGCTTGGGCTGAGTCATCAATCCTGGAAGCTTTGTAACAGCTTATGTTGAGTTACTAGTCCTGAAAGCCCTAGTTGGACAAACACTCTGGAAGCCCTGTAACAGCTTGGGTTGAGTTACTAGTCCTGGAAGTCCTGGTTGGACAAATGTTCTAGAAGCCCATGGTGGGTTGAGTTACTAATCCTGGAAGCCTTGGTTGGATAAACACTTTGGAAGCCCTGTAAGAGTTGTCGGTTGAGTTACAAGTTCAGGAAGCCTTGGTTGGACAAACACTCTAGAAGCCCTGTATAAGTTGTAGGTTGAGTTACTAGTTCTGGAAGCCTTGGTTGGACAAATGCTCTGGAAGCCCTAGAAGGCTTGGATGGTGACCAATATGATGATGGTTTTGGTGATGTCCGACTGTGGGGTGGAATCACTATTTGACGGGCTAAGATGGATGGCCTCTGGAAGCCTTGGACGGCTTGGATGGAAACCAATATGATGATGGTTTTGGTGATGTACGACCATGGGATGGAATCACTATTTGATGGGTTTAGGTGGATGGCCTATGGAAGCCGTAGATGAGTTTTGATTGATGTGTTCTATGAGATCCTACATTCATGCTTGGAATATATCACGGGGGTGAATGGCTGAAGAGACATTTGGCTCAGCCATTCTACAATTGGGTGGAATGTGGTAGTCCCATCTCTAGTTGGTTCATTGCATTTATTAATGAGAAATACATTCCCTTGATTTTCAAGTGTAAAGGTACTAATGTATTTATGGATTTGATAGTTGATATGTTTATTGTATTTTTATTCCTATTATGCTGATTATATGAACATTTTATGATAGCAACTATGTATGGCTCTCAGCATGTTTTTACTTGTATGTGAATGGATAATGTGTCTATGACTTAATGGAGGATAATTCAACAAATGGTATGAGGGAACAATGGTTCATATCGATTCTCATATAAGTATGATATCCCTACACTTAATTTTGTTATTTACACTTGTAGATTGCATGTCTATGATATGTTCGTCGAAATGCCTCTCATGGCTAGTAGGGGTCTGGTTATGTTAGGATAACTTGGTCTAGTATAGAGTTAGGTAAAGTGTGTTTCTTTACTATGTACTTTTGTAACTTACAATCTGACGGTCACGATATGTAGTGATCTGGTGATTCATTCTCTCCTTAGTATTACCGACACCTGGTCCGTGGCTTAACACCCAATTGGTCCATGATCTCTATTTAAACAAAATGGAGGGTCATTTGTAAGGTGACCATTCATGATAGAAGCTTATGTAAATTTTCTTTATTTTATTAATAAATTTCCTGAAGTGGTTGCATTAGCTCAGGCCATGGACTGTTTCCCTCTTTGAGGCTTTTAACCACATCAAGACTACTAGTGTATTGATCTATGATCTGTTTGTGAGCGATGTCTTTTGGTTTCATTCTCTCCTCGGTATTGCCGACACCTGGTCTGTGGCTTAACACCCAATTGGTCCATGATCTCTATTTAAACAAAATGGAGGGTCATTTGTAAGGTGACCGTTCATGAGAGAAGCATATGCAAATTTTCTTTATTTTATTAATAAACTACCTGAAGTGGCTGCATTAGCTTAGGCCATGGACTATTTCCCTCTTTGAGGGTTTTAACCACATAAAGAATACTAGTGTATTGATCTATGATCTGTTTGTGAGCGGTGTCTTTTGGTGTTCTACCTGAGGAGCTTACCCTATAAATTCCTACATGGTATCAAAAATATTTGAGGCCCACATCCATTAGTGATCCAAATCTGAAGCCGGTACAAGTGCATGCAACTTTCGTTTCCTAGATCTACTATTTCTGACTAGTTTCGGGCCAAGAGGACTACTCTAT
This sequence comes from Pinus tabuliformis, assembly GCA_031772625.1. Lineage (NCBI taxonomy): Eukaryota > Viridiplantae > Streptophyta > Pinopsida > Pinales > Pinaceae > Pinus > Pinus tabuliformis. The sequence goes on from CM062805.1 coordinate 256,906,426, forward strand.
TATGTTATGAGCATATGTTCCAGTGAGGAACCCCTTTCGTTTCATGCGAAAAGGTTTTTGGTAGCCCTAACTACGTCATTTTTAAGATCTAGAGGTATACAGTCTTTATATGTAGTTTTAGATATTCATCTCTATGTTTAATTAAGTTTATTTAGATCTCTATTTTTTTGTTACCGGATCTATACATTTCATTTCTGTGTATGCTCTTTTCCTCGTGACTCTGTGCAATCTGGGCAAATCAGAAAAAGAAAGGAAGGATTTTTCTCATGCATATGCTATTTTCCGCCACGCCTTAGTGTGATCTCAAAAAATCAGAAACATTGAGGAAAATATTTAGTTTCTGGCGAAAGCTAACTTCAAGCCATAAGGTTTGGTTTTTTCTTTGTATGACCGTGTTGGGTTGTGTAGTTTTTTGTTTTGTAGGGGAAAAGAGTTTTTTCAAGTAAGCACACACCCCAAAGCTTCAGTGACTAAAAAAAAAAACCCTTCCTCTTCCTAAAATTACTAACCTTTAAACTCCTCACTTGGTCCAAAGTTACTTTATGAGAATAGAGGTCTTGAGTCCAAGTCTTTCTTTTTGTTGAGTTAATTTTTCAAAAAGCACATGTATCTTATGTTTTAAATTTACTTTATGTAAAATTGTTCTCACCCATTACAAAAAGTGAGTCAGTTATAATTCTAAAGTCTATTTATCTTATTTTTAAGTTACAATTTAGTGGGTAGATCATAAAGTACCATTGTAAAAGTGACTTTCACTTATAAAAGTGGGTCACGTAAAATCATTTCTTAAGTGAGCTAAATAGATTATGTTTGGGGGGGGGGGGGGGGGGGGGGGGATTTTTTTTTAAATTATCATTCACTTCTGCACATTCACACACTTCATCAGAATCTTCAACAATGTTTCTTCAAAAAGCCATAACTTCTTCAACGGGGAGTTGTTTTCAGAGTCGTTGTGTTTTAATCAGCCTAGTTTTTCGGGATATTTCCATTGGAACACTTAGCTTCATCATCTACAGCTGCCATTTCTATTAAAATAGAATGCACATGCCAAGTTATTCTTGATATCACCAACTGCTTCCAATGGTGGTCATACATTATGGCTTTACTTAGAAGTAAAGGTCTTTAAAGAATAGCCTCAAGCGAAGAAACCAAAACCAAAGATGAAGATAAGGCAGCCAAATGGGGAAATAGGAAATATCAAGCATGTGGGTTGATAGGGATGTCTATTTCTCAAAACCTTATATTCCATATCATAGAACTTGACACCCCTAATGAAGCAATGAAACAACTCACTAAATTTTTTGGAATTAAAAATGAAATTAGAGCCCATCAACTTGAAAATGAGTTGCTTACATTGGACCCCAATAATTTTTCTTCTATTAAAATTTTTTTGTCCAAGTTCAATACCCTTAAACTTCTCTTGGAAGGTTTTAATATTAAGAAAGAAGATGGTAGCCTTATCTATTCCATTCTTACTAAGCTGGGGCCAGCGAACTTTGTATTTGTTTCCACCTTCCATTCTACTAGAGAAGCCCTTATTTCTCAAGTACAAGACTACAAGTCCCCCTTTTTTGATGCCTTTTGTAATTCTTTAATAAGAGAACAAAAAAAACTCTTACATCTTGGTCTTCTTAATCTTGGAAACTCTTATAAGAAAGCCTTAGTTGCCTAGCAACAACCAAATTCAAAGAATCCTAAGAAGCAATATCTTAAAAAGAATGGTCCTAAACCAAACAAGGGTCCTAAGAAATTTCAATCTCAAAATGAAAAATGAATTTGACAAAATGATAAGGAAAATAAAAAAAGGGAAGAAGATTGATAGACATTGTAAGTTTTGTAATCAAGATAGCCACTTAGAGTCCAAATTCTTTAAGAAGATGGAAGCCTTGGAAGCAGCAATGAAGAGGCATGACATCCATTTGGAGCACTCTTCAACTTCAACTTCATCTTCAGGAATAACACTTTATGCATGTGGTTGTCAAGCATCTTGGCCTGGTTGTGCACTAAATGTATCTTCTTCTACTCATTCTCAAGAGCATTTCATTGATTCTGGATCTTCTTATCACATGGTAAAAAAAAAACCATGTTTCCTTATTTAAATGATTGTAACACCAAAAATATATATGTTGGTGATGATAGATCTCTTAGTGTTGTAGGGAATGGAACCATTCATCTAGACAATGGTTAATTTAATGATGTACTATGTGTTCCAACCTTATCCTGCAACCTTCTATCTATATATCAGATAACTCATTCAGGTGAAGGTAAAACCGTTGAATTTCCATCCACGATGTTGTAATTAAGGACCTAAGAGAACCTAAACAGATTTTAGCTACTAGCATTGCTAATGATTCTACAAGGTTGTATAAGTTTAAAAAATTATGGTCATCAACTCTTCCCTTAGTATTTGTTGCTCATAATGATGAAGTGAGAAAACTTTGTCATGAGTGATTTGGTCACTTAAACTATCGCTCCCTCCAAAATATATGTAAAGAAAATACGGTGACAGGTCTTCCTATTGTATCTTGTAGAGATGGTTTTTATTTCGGATGTGTACTCGGAAAACATCTTCAAGATAGTTTTGAAAAACGTGCATCTTGGCACATCTCAGCCCCTTTACATCTTGTGCATAGTGATTTATGTGGCCCACTTCTAGTTGTTTCATTCTTTGGCTACAAGTATTTCTTAACTTTCATCGATGATTTCTCTAGACGCACTAGGGTATACTTCTTCAAACTCAAGAGTGAAGTATTTAACATTTTCTTGGTCCTTAAGGCTTTTGTTGAAAAACAATCTGGAAATCAAATTCTTAAGCTAAGATCTGATAATGGCGGAGAATATGTTAACAACAAATTAATCAAATTTTGTACTGAGCATGGAATTCAAATGCAACATATTGTTCCATATACTCCACAACAAAATGGTGTAATTGAAAGGAAGAATCACACCTTAAAGCAAATGGCTAATTGTATGCTTCAACCTAAAGGACTTAGTCTTAGTTTTTGGGCAGAATCAATTAATTGTGAAAATTACATATTAAATCGCACTCCTACTAAGGTTTTAAACAATATCACTCCAGAAGAAGCATAGAGCTCAATTAAACCAAATGTCAGTCACTTTCGTGTTTTTGGAAGTGAAGCATGGGTCCATATTCCAGATGAGAAACATGAAGCCTTAAAACCTAAGAGTGAAAAAAGTATTTTTTTTTTTATATTCTGAAGATGTCAAAGGATATAGACTTCTTTCACCTAAGCCCAAAAATATTATCATTAGAAGATATGTAATGTTTGTTTAAAATATGTCGGCGTATGAGCCAAGTTTAGGGGATGTACCACCTGTATCTATCCCTTCTACTTCTGAAAATATTTCTTCTTCAGATGATGACAGCGAGGATGACAATCCTCCCCCACCTTCTCACTGATCTGAAAATGGGGCACTAAAGGCTTCTTGTCAGCTTTCAAGAACCTCTCCCAATTCCAAAGCTTAAATATTCCCAAGACCTTATGATTAACCAAATGCAGAATTAAAAGTGCTTGAAAATAGGTGTATGCATGTGTTTGTTTTTAAATTGTTTATGTGCCTTAATTTTATTTGCTTTAAATGATATAAAACATATAATAGCAAATAAAGCAGCAAATACAATGCAGCAACAAGCAATCACACATAATAGCGATATCATATGGAGTTCACCCAAAACTCTTGGGCTACATCTCCTTGAGCTCTAGTCAACTCGACTAGGCTCTTTGGGATTATGGAAAAGTCCTCTTACAAGCTCCATGCTCAAATCCACTACTTTACACTAAACACAATGGGCTTAGAACACCATCTTATCCCTAGCTCTGAATCTCTTAGGCTTTCTAGCTCTGGCTCTCACTCTAGCTCTGGCTCTGGCTCTGGCTCTCTAATCTATCTCTAGCTCTGGCTCTTTGGCTCTGACCCTAGCTCTAGCTCTGTCTTTGGCTCTTGGGCTCTGGCTCTGGCTCTTGGCTCTTGGCTTTGTGAGCTATCAGTAGTTCGCTCGACCTCCAAGCGACTGTCTCAGCAACTTTCAGCTCTTTGGTTTTTTGCTCGACCTCCAAGCGACTCCAAAAAATCCCTCTGCTACCTGCGCTAGTGACCTTCAGTCAAATGTGCTCTCTGTTTTTTCCAACTTCCTCATCAATTGAGCTCTCTGGCTTCTTTGAGGCATTCTTCTTGCTCTGCGGCTTCCCCAACCATTTCTCTATGTGTGATCATTCCTCTGTCTCTTTAGCTCGCCCTCTGTCTTCTAGCTCTGTGGCTCTACGCGTTACAAACACATCATTGTTCACAAAACTCCCACTTGCAACGTGGCACAATGATCAAGGGCAGGGGTTTTTACAAATGAAATACACAGGCGACCTTTCTTCAATCGAAAACCTGAAAACAATAGCATAAATCCAATACATAGAGAATACTCAGAGTTGCACTATCGGGTGCAAAAATCGAACTTCAAAATCTATGAAATCATGCTCATAATCTGTGTCGATTCCGCCATCCATCTCAATATCACAATCACATCGTCGCATGGCCAAATGGCCAAAAACCCATTTACGCGAGAAATACATTGAAAATCATAATTTCTGGATTTCAAATATTATGAAATCGGGCTTATAATTCCCATCGGTTCTAGCCCTTATCGAATTATCACAAGTCGCATGCCCAATGGCCCTTTGTATCCAGGATCACCAATCACTTGATTGTTGATCGCCGATATCAGCATATCACTATCGCCATATCACAATTGCAATGGCACCAATTGTTCCTTCCTTTAGCCATGCTGACCACCGATCCACTGATCGCCGATATCGCCCATCATGTATCACATCGGCAAGGTCCATATCCCTACTCCTCTGATTGTTGATTATTGCAATTGCCAAGCCTAGGGTCCCGATATCGCATACATGCCTGCCTTCGATGTGATGAGTCAAAGATCGCTGATCGGGGGTGTTTCCACGCTAGTCTTAAGTCTGCCTTTTGAACCTTTCCGATGCAATTTTCCTTTATAAATCCTTTAGCCCATTTTTAGAAGAAATGCCACCTTTTCAAAGGAACAAAGGCAAGCTTCGTTTTGCAATAACTTCATCATCCGAAGTCCATTTTAACCCATTCAAATTGCAGTATATTTAGATTGAAAAGATCTCTTCAATGGGACTATTTCCAGGAGCATCCTTGGACTTTCATTTTCCTCTGTGAGGAACACTTTAGACTTAGAAGTCTATCTGAGATCAATTTTGGATCATGCCTTCCCACTAAAAGAACTTTTGGTCCCCAAAAGTCTGATATATTGATCTGAAAAGTAAATGAGAGTACATCACCCTCTTCTCTTAGCCTTCATACACCTGCCTCTACATAGTGCCTCTGAACCAAAGTCTTTGTTTACTCTCCTTCCTGGATGTGCTAGTCCTCTTGGGAAGAACTATTTCCCTGCTTGAATTCCTATAGAACTCCTACTGAGAAGGTCACAAAAGGTAGTTTGAACTTCTCTACCTTGATCATTGATCCAAGGTGGCTCAAACAAATGTGAAGTGACATTTTCTTCACAAAAATTTTATTTGTACCTATTTGACAAGTTGTCAACAACAACTGTTAACAACAACAGAAATACAAACAACAACTAGATGGCCTAAAAATCGTACTTCAACAAAAGTAACAAATTTCACATCTTGTGGATACCTCCATGTCTTACATCTGCATACAAACGATGGACTAGATAACAAGCCCACAAAACATGCCTTTAAAACAAATGACCCTTCAAGTCAAGCATGTCTTTACATATTTTTCTACATGCCTTTTCAAATATGAAACATTCATCATTTTCTCCATCTTGGGGACCAAATAAACTCTTCTCAATTCAACGTTAACATTACATGCATGCCAAAGTGATCAACCCTTCAAGTTAATTACGCATACATGTTCAAATACAAGGAAATCATCAGCATCCCTGTGTTCATGCATCTCATGATTATGCATGCATTTCATCTTTCAACTTTTGCTTAAGCACATGTACTTTCGAAGATGAAATGAAATATAATATTGCAGCAATAAAGTGAGTCTCCTACTCAACCTTTTTCCATTCACCATCTTGGTAAAAACCTGCAACTTGCATTCCATCAACAAGGAAATCCAAACATATGCCTTATATCAATAGACATGCAATCTTATATCAATAGACATGTGAATAGACACACAAACATGAATAGATGCCTTATATCAATAGACATGTGAATCATCCTAAGACACATCATTCATGGAATCTTTCTTTCCACTTCTGCCATTTTCTCTTTCCACCACCTTCAAGTTTCGTGGAAGCATTGTTGGATCCAAAGTCCAATACTTTTCAACAATGTGTCCTTGCTTATGGTAGCAGGTGCAACACATGTGCATCCTCTTGACAACATGATTTGCCTTGTCTAATGGACCTTTGGCTTCTTGCCTCCTTTCCTTCAAAAGTTTCCTACATGTGGCCATTCTCTTCCAACATCTAGAAATGTTATGGTTATCCAAACCACAAAAGGAACATGCAATTCTTTTCCCATATCTATATGGAAATTTACGATGTTGTTCATAATAAAAAGGAATATGGTTAGAACCAGTATTATACCTTTCTCTTTCACCTTTATTGCCTTCATGAGGAGGTGAAACAAATGAAGAAGTAGCTCCCTTTGGAACACAATAAATCTCTTCAAGGCTTATAGAGTTTCCACAACTCTCTGGTTCAAGTGTGTGCTTCTAAACACCCACATCCTACAAATGATGTTTCAAGCTATTGCATTCCTCCTGAATACAATCTTCACACTTCTAATGTAGAAGACCTAAAATGAAACTCCTTCTTGGAACTGTTTCAATGGCCTCCATGGCAACTTTGTAACTTTCTCCATAAGACTGTCCATAGCCAAGACCCAAATACTTAGGCCTTTCCTCAACCATTATTGGCTCAAAAATAACTTGTGCATGTTTACCCAAGCCTTTTCCTTCATAGCCCATCTTGGACATTAGCTTGGAACCTACGCCTCTAGTATGATTTTCAAAAGAACCAATACAAGAATTCTTAGAATAATTTGAAGACAAACTGGAATGGTTTACCTCTTCTTCAAGCTAATACTTGACTAAGGCTTCTTTGGCAAAAAAGAGTTGTGTATCCAACTCATGCATCCTTTCCAGGTTCATATTTGCAATATGAAGTTGCCTCTCCATTTCCTACAATTTGTCAGAAAGCAACTGCTTCTCTTCCTCCATGGAATTCAACTTCTATCTAAGTATGTTGTTATTCCTTTCGTCCTCATACATTTCTCTCACCATATCCATCATGGTGAAATAGTCTTGCTTCTTGTCTCCATCAAAGAATCTTGCGAAGAAAGAAGAATTTGAGGAGTCACTTATAGAAGTAGTCATTATCAAAATGAACAAAAGAACTTCTAACAACATTAACAAAGATCTTATTCAAGCAACCTTTTGCAACAACCCCTTGTGCTTCTAGGATTCCTTTGAGGTCCTTTGGGATAAGAAGAATTCCTTCAGCCCATCTTCTTTCTTGTCCTCTCCTAGACTGAGCTATCAATAGCTTTCCCTTCACCTCTGCAAACTCAAACAATAGTCAATTTGAAAACAAGCATACAATCAACCTTTGACTGTTCAAACACCTTTTAGACAAGCAATCTTTGATCTGTCAATCAAGCATTTTGATCTAATACCACATGCATCATGATACCATCTGCTCTGGTATAACCAGTTCTGATATAACCTTCCTAAAGGTGGGATTAATCAATCTCAAGCTCTGATACCACCTGATCTGAAAATGGGGCACTAAAGGCTTCTTGTCAGCTTAGAAGAACCTCTCCCACTTCCAAAGCTTAAATATTCACAAGACCTTATGATTAACCAAATGCAGAATTAAAAGTGCTTGAAAATAGGTGTATGCTTGTGTTTGTTTTTAAACTGTTTATGTGCCTTAAGTTTATTTTATTGAACTGATATAAAACATATAATAGAAAACAAAGTAGCAAATACAATGCAGCAATAAGCAGTCACACTTAACAGGGATATAGTATGGAGTTCACCTAAAACTCTTGGGCTACATCTCCTTGAGCTCTAGTCAACTTGACTAGTCTCTCTAGGATTATGGCAAAGTCCTTTTACAAGCTCCACACTCAACTCCACTGTTTTACACTGAACACAATGGGCTTAGAATAACATCTTATCCCTGGCTCTAGCTCTGGATCTGGCTCTCAGCTCTAGCTCTAGATTTGACTCTTCAGCTCTGACTCTAGCTCTGGCTCTAGCTCTTTAGCTCTAGCTTTGGTTCTTGGCTCTTGGCTCTATGAGCTATCAACATTTCACTCGACCTCCAAGTGATTGTCTTAGCAACTTTCAACTCTATGGTTTTTCACTCGACCTCCAAGCAACTCCAATAACTCCCTCAACTGCCTGTGCTAGAGACCTTCAGTCAAATGCACTCTCTACTTTTTCTAGCTACCTCGTTAATTGAGTTCTCTGGCTTCTTTGAGGCATTCTTCTAGCTCTGCAGCTTCCCTACTCTTTCCTCTGCATTTAATCATTCCTCTGTCTCTTCAGCTGGCCTTCTGGCTTCTGTCTCTATGGCTCTGCGTGTTACAAATGCAACATTATTCACAAAACGCCTGGTTGTAGCATGGCACAATGATCAGGGGCAGGGGCTGTTACACAAGCGGCCTTTCTTCAGAAGAAAACTTGAAAACAGTAGCACAAATCTAATACACAGAGAATACTCAGAATTACACTATCGGGTGTAAAAACCAGAATTCAAAATCTATGAAATCGTGCTCATAATCCCTATCAGGTCCACCATCCATCGCAATATCAAAATCACATCGTCGCACATCCAAATGGCCAAAAAACCATTTACACAAGAAATACATTGAAAATCTAAATTTTTGGATTTCAAATATTATGAAATCGGGCTTGCAATTCCCATTGGGTTCGACCCTTATCGGCTTATCGCAAGTTGTGTGCCCAATGGCCCTTTGTATCGGGGATCACCGATCACCCGATCATCGATTGTCGATATAGGCATATCGCTATCGACATATCGTAATTGCAATGACCCCGGGGGTTCCTTCCTTTAGCTATGCCAACTGTCGATCTGCCGATCCATCGATCACCAATATTGCCCATCACATATTTCATCGATGGGGTCCATATCCCTTCTCCTCTAATCTTCGATCGGCCGATTTCTCCGATTGCCGATTATCACAATCGCATAATCACATTATCACAATCACCAATTCTGGGGTCCCGATATCGAATACATGCTTGGCTCTGATGCAATGAGTCTGAGATCACTGATCGGGGGTCCTTCCACCCTAGCCTTAAGTCTGTCTTTCGAACCTTTCCGATGCGATTTTCTTTTATAAGGCCTTTATCCCATTTTTAGAAGAAATGCCTCCTTTTCAAAGGAACAAAGACAAGCTTCTTTTTGCAATAACTTCATCATCCAAAGTCCATTTTAGCCCATTCAAATTGCATTAGATTTGGAATGAAAAGGTCTTTGCAATGGGACTATTTCCAGGAGAATCCTTGGACTTTCACTTTCCTCTGTGAGGAACACTTTAGACTTAGAAGTCTATCCAAGATCCATTTTAGATCACTCAAGATCCTCCTTTAGCTCCTCAGCTTCCAAAATGAGTTCGTGCTACTCGGGATGCAGCAGGTGCTCTTGCAAGTGATCCTATAGATCAACGACGTACATGTTCTTAGTTTGATAGAGCCTCTTCTTTTGTTGGCTTGTTGGGGCCTGACCCAGGTTAAACTTTAGTTAGCCAAACAAATACCTACACTACTGGCCCTCTCGGCATCATCCCATGGAATGTGTACCGAAGTCTCACCTGAACCAGTATGGGGGGATGATGGAATCAAGTTTCCTCACCCTGAGATGGTCATGATGTCGGCTTATTACTTCTATTCCTACTTTCTCGCGGGTTTCTAAGTTCTAGGGCTCTGTCTACCTAACCCGTTATTCCTCCATTTGATACCTTTGTGAAAGGGTATGACTGGCCTTTGCGTAGCCCTAACCTTCGATTCAAATACTTTCGTGATGCTAAGGCAGCATATCACACAGATTGTCAAGTTGTCTTAAGAATCCTACTTATGTTATCAGGTAAACACAGTTAGCACCGGGTAAACAGACGTTCTTACTTGCATTCACTTAACCAACATAATTACATACATTCACAACATATAAGCATTATAAATGAAATTCATACATAACATGTCAAGATGCATTAACAGGAACAAAGGCACAAAATTTGAAGAATACTTATCTTTATTGATATCTTCCAAGTGATTACAGACTCTATCCAACCCGTGCACACAGTTGCAGGGGTCCACACACTCAGCTGCAAACTTTTATCCTAGGCCTCTGCGCACTCAACTGTAGAGCCTCTACCTATGCTACGACCTGAAACTCAGACTTCTCACTTCAGAGCTATGACTATCTTAGACTTCTTTTTTTACTTTTTCTCCTCTAAACTACTTAGAGCTTAGCTATTTTTATACAATCCCATGGTCTGCGGCCCATGGTTTGATCTCTTACAGCTGAATTTACTTTACAAAAATAAGGGTGGACAACCCTTTATGACTCATGACACCATCGCACTTCGTGACCACAAAATGCGGAGACTTTAATATTTTATTACAAAACTTGACTCAAAACATGGTCTTTTAGCCCTTAAACTATCCTTGGGGGATCTTGTTCCCAACATACCGCCAACACAAACATCGTGACTCACCCTTGAGTCACTCAGCAGGCGCAGAGATCTTTGCGCGAAACCCTTACTGTTCGACTCGGATGACTGCAACATCAGTTGTGCACTTTGCAGCCACCTGCTTCGCATCTTCGACCATCTATGCAGTCACTATTCTTGAGCTATCAACTTGAAGCTTTTTCTTCATTGCTTATAGAGCTGCAAGACTGCCTCCAATAGATCATGTCACCATGTAAACCTCATCCAGCTAGGGCTTCAGTCTTGCCTTCAGCACTGCTTCCTTGTGCAGCACTGCATCCACCTATTCCTTCAAATGATTGGCCTCCTGTAGCTTGGATAGTCTTTGTGTCAGCGTGAGTTCGCGTTGTGCCCTTAACCTCATCATAGTGTTGTTGTAGCTTGTGCCCTTTTGTCTCTCATCGTTGGACATTTGGGTCCTCCTGCAAGCTTGTTAGGACCTCAAACGAATGTTCAAAAATATGTGTGTAGTCTGCTACTGCACTCTCCACCACCGCTACTGCTTTTGTGACAATGGTTGCTCGCTTCTCCTTCACTTCTGGTGGATTTGACACTGGGCCTTCAACTACAACTCTATGATTTGCAAGTTCAAGTCAAACTAAACCTTCACCATATCAGTACGAGTGTTGCGCACTCCTATGGCTAGCTTGCAAATGCACACCGCGACTGGCTCCTTCTTAAGAATGGCCAATTATGGGACCATTCGGCATGCCTCCTTGATGACCTGCATAATGCGCTTGTTTTTATTGGTCACCTCGGTCTCAACGGTAATGGCAGAATCTTGTTGTAGTGCCATCTACTCATTTTGATCAGTTGTTCACTAATCACCTGGAGGGCACGGTGCTCACGGACCCTTAGCTCTACAATCACTCCACCTGCAAGAGGTGGAGCGCTTCATCTAAGAGCACTTCTAGATTCAACCCTACTTCCTTTAGGGTGCTGACAGTTGGTTGTCAAACTCATTCTTTGTGGTCACTACTCCATCAAGTAGCATGATCGCACTGAAGGCCTTCGCACGCAACATCTTGGCAGCCTCTGAAGTGTCGATGGCAAGACATTGTGCCAGCCTGCGATGCGTGGGTTTGCAATCCTCTAAATCTGTCTAGATAGCCCCCAAGATTGTCTATTGTTGCTGCTCAAATTTTTTTAGGGCCTGCACGGTGACATCCCTCATTATGTCACTGACATCATGCAAATTGCCTCATTTAGCGTGATAGGTTCGAGTGATGTCTTGATCGCCTTTGATTTCTTCGTGGACCCTCCTTTCTCTAGCTCCCTTGGGCACTTGATGCAGGTGGACGTCTCTTATGGGTCTACACCATGCTACTTGTCTATCTCCTCCTCTGTGTTAGTTGAAGGTGACCATGTGCCTTTGTTAGAGCCACCTGTCTGCTTTGTTGTCTACTATGCGGTCTCGTGCTCCACGTGGGCCTTATTGGCAGCCTCCTTCTTTCTATTTTTGGCCAGCTAGGTCATCTTTAGCTTGGCCTCCTCCTTCTTTTTCTGCGAGGGGGACTTGCTCCCTCCCATTGCCAAGATTGTTGTAGAGTGCTATTCTGCTAGCCATTGACAAAGTACTACATAAATGGCATCATCCATTGCTAGATAAGGTAAGGCATACCATTTCTATGTAGGGTCCTTCCACACCCTGATGGATACATGATGAAAGTTTGCTTTAAATTATACGTAGCCTTGTAGGTTGGTGTACACTATAGGCGACAAGCACGGTTTGCAATTGATAGCCATGCGGATGTTCATCTCCATCAAGATCTAGAAGATCTTGATGTCCTTGACTGGTTGTATGTCTTTGGTCACCCACAATGAAGGGTACTTCACTACTTTTGGGAGGTCTGGCATGACCAAAGGAAATTGACTGTCCTCTAGTAGCTCCCACACTACTAGCACAATTGACAGCAAAAGCCACGTGTATTGGAATGTCTTGCTGAGCTCCTCCGCTTCACAGCAGTTTTCTAGGAACTCTCTGCGAAGGTATTCTGACCAACTGAACTGGACTCCTTTGGTGCACTGGGTTGCTAGCATGACGAAAGGCATTGGCTCCTCATCAGCATGACACTTCCTCATCACCTTCCCTTATAAGATCTGTGTGGCTACCTTCACTGCAGGGTCATAGATGTTGGATATAGCATATCCATGCGGCTTCTTCACCAGTTTAAACTTTTCTTTCATAGACTCCATGAGGGTCTGTTCTCTGCCCTTTCCTCCAAATATCATGGCCAGATTCTCTCCTGTATATGGAAATCATGTTATCCTATGAATCAGTCTATCCATGATGGGTATTAGCTCCTCTAGCCACAGGCACCCATCATGCACCAATAAAACAACTGCTTGATGACCAATATTGTCACTGGGGTGTACTTGTATTGTGGCATCCAAAGCAGGTTGAGTAACCCTGCCTTGTCTACTCCTTTGAGCCACGTCCATGGCTCCAATGTAGTCATTTCAGTATTCATATCAATGAAGCAGTGCATCAACTACCCATTGTGTGGGAACTTCTCGTGATCGTCCAGGTCCTAGTCCTCAAGTTTTAGCAGTGGCACCCATGCCAAGCGTGGTCCATCGATAGCAATATCATCAGACAACAGAGGGGTTTGCAAGGGGGTCTTTCTTTCATCGATGACTTTTAGCACCTTGATATTCGGCTTGCGCGGAGGGACATACTCTGGAATTCGAGTAATAGGGTCTGCTCCTTGGGCTTGAACTTCCTCCACTTCAACTCCCACATCCTCATCATCCATCAGGATGTCTTCAATGTCTTCCTCCTCCGTCTCCAAATTTATGGACTTGCCTTTCTACTGTGTGGTGGAATTTGGTGGGTTTCTTCTTGGCGATGTGCGCACCAGTATGGAAGGATGCTTGCCCTTTTTATCGTTGGCGATCTCTTTGGTTGGGGTCATCTTTGGCCTTGGTGTTATCAGTGATTTAGGCACTTTGGCTAACAATTTAATGACCACTGGAGCAGCTACTTCTGCTCCATCTCAACTTTCAGCACCAACTCCTCTGCTTCGGTATCTATGGCTTTTGTGGGCACTGACATAATGCTTTCCAATAGTGCTCGCGGTGTCTCTGGTAAGTTTGCAAATGTTGGAGTCTCTTTCAAAGCCTCAAATAATTATTGGATCATGAGTACCTAAGAGCTCAACAACTGAATTCTCAAAATGCCAACTACTTTTCATTGGATAGCCACTTGTAATTTATAGGGCATTTTGAATTCAAATCCAACTGTTCCCCCCAAATTTGGTTCATTAATGCTGAATTGGTGGCAGAGTTTCAAGGATCAAAGCCATAAATTTCATCTTAAATGCAAGTCACTGGATCCATTTGGTTGCATTTCTACCATCAAATCATGAACAGTGACTTTAACAGTCACTTTACGGTTGACCCACGTGATTCCTCCCTCGGTAGCGCAAACCCCTTTGAACTGCTGCAAACCCTGTGATACTTCCTTTCTTCGCATAGTCCTCAAATCGCGTAGCTCCCAAACCTGGATAGTTTAGTTTAGAGTCTCGCGCCTCCTTTAAGCTACCTAAAGTGCTAAGACTGTGTTAGCTATATCTACTCACATGGCTGGTCCACTGGTGTATGGCTTCAATTGACTGCAATTCACCTTTCCTGGGAAGGGATATCCATTCAACTTGACTAGTTGTACCGCTCCTCCATTGTTAATCTCCTTAATGACATAGGGCCCTAACCAGTGCATTCTAATTTTCCCCTAAAATTTATCAAACTTGTTGTCATATAGCAGAACCAGGTCATTTACCTTAAAGGTGTGCAGCTTAAAATGTCGATCATGCCATTCTTTTTTGCATTTCTTTTGGACCTATCGGTGAAATCTAGCCAGAAATTTATCTTCCTCAAGCTCATTCAGTTGTGTAATCCTTTCCTCCAGGGCTCCGCGATCCATCATACCTTTGAGCACCATTATGCACAGACTAGGCACAATATATTCCATAGCAATTATCGCTTCAACGCCATAGTCAAGCCTAAAGGGAGTTTGTCTAGTCAAATTCTTGCATCTCATTCGATAAGCCCATAGTAACATAGGTATGCGTAGGTCCCAATCAATTCGCTAAGCATTGCAAACCTTGGTCAGTGCATTCTCCATCACTTTATTGAATGCTTCCACTATCCCGTTAGCTTGTAGGTGATAAGGTGTGCTCTTCTAGTGATATACCTGAAATTCCTTTATTAGCGCATTGATCGTCTCATTCAGAGAGTGTGTACCATGATCACTCATTAAAATCTTTGGACAGCCAAGTCATGTCAATACATACTCAAAGCGGAGCTTCACAATAGTCACGCCTGTAAAATCCTTCACAGGTTGTGCCTCCACCCAATGAGTCAAATACTTCGTCACGGTGATAATTTACCTTGCTCCCGTCTTTCCTTTGGGCTTAATGGGTCCCACAAAGTCTATCGCCCACTTCTCAAAGGGTTGCAAATCCATCTATGGATTCAAAGGCATCTCATCCCTCCGCGATGGCCTTCCAGTCCTTTGACACACATCACACACCTTTCAATATGCTTTTGAGTCCTGATGGAGGGTCGGCCACCATAGCCCTGCTCATAGAATCTTTTGTGCGATTGCTCTCCCTGCATAATGTCCTCCCATGGTGCCCCATGAGCATCCGCAAGGATGCTACTTCTTGCAGATGCTACTTCTTTCAAACTTGGGTACATAACGTCGCAATATCTCATCAGATCCCATTTTGTACATATGCCTAGCAATGACAAAAAAATATGCCACGCGCACCACTAACTCCTTCTTCTGTTGGACAGTGTATCCCTCTGGGGTAGTCCCTGTCATTAGGAAGTGTATTATATCCTCAAAATGACCATCTGCAATGTGCACTGCAAATAGTTGTGTGTTAGGAAATCCTTCCTCAAAATTAGTGAGCTCTTCCCCTGTTCCAATGCATGACAGATGGTCTAGTCTCGTGTTCAGTCATCCAGGCTTCATAATAACTTCAAAATCATATTCCTGGAAGCATAAAAACTACCTATAGATTATCCTCCCCAACACAGGCTTATTGACCAGGTACTTCAGTGTAGAATGATTTGTGTACATCTTAAAATGGCCTTCCAACAAGTAGTGTCTAAAATTTTGGAGCACATATATCATATCTAACCCTTCATGCTCCGTGGTGGAATAGTTATTCTCTGCCTTGGACAACCTTCTGCTTGCGAACGCTATAGGATGGTCCAAGTCCTCCCCACCAGCATGTGTCATTACTGCTCTTATTGGTACACATGACACATCAACGTGTACATGAAACTCCTTATTCCAATATGGGAATACTAAAATCAGCACAGTGGCCATATTTTCTTTTAATACATCCAAACTCTTCTTACAGTCCTCATTCTAGAAAAATGTGACATCATTATTTAACAACTTTTTCATAGGTGTGGTGATCTGGGTATAGCCGTTGATAAGCATTTTTTAATATCCCGTATGTCCTAGGGTAGCACGCATCTATCTTGCACTCCTCGGCTTAGTATCACTGCGATCTCATCATATCATCATATATCAAACTTTCATCACTATGAGCATTATGATCAATCGGCATCAATGGGAAATCATGTATCAAAGAATTTCCCATCACAAACACTGATATATTGACATCAATGACAACCTAGATTAACAATTTTGTCATAAATTGGGCATTGAATGGCTTTCCAATTTGGGAGTTAGTTTCCATGGAGAAAGGGATGATAGGATAGGAGGTTATTTGATTCATTCCCTATTTAATTTTAAGCTCATAGGAGAGGATAAGAGGTGGGAATCTTCTAGAAAGGCCTAAAATGTAGGAATATTCCTAGAACCCTATGAAGATTCCGCTCAATCTCGCCTAGTCTAGGTTAAAGTCGGCGTAGGTGATCTGTAAAGCAGGCTTGAATGGGCCTAACTGCTTTGCAGCACATTTACCCCTGACCAAGGCTATGCTGGTCCCTCAAGGAGTCATTTCAGCATGTCTTTAGGCCATGAAACTCTCAGGAATGATGGCATTCAATTTGGTGACTTGTCTAGGGCATGTAGCAACTGAATTAGGGTTTGATGAGCCCTAATAGTATTGATCTGAATGTTGGGAGTGATGGGAACCATATAAAGAAGACAAAGGGAAGAAAAAGATAACAAGTAGGTCCCTTTTCTTATTTATCTTTTATAGGAAAAGTTTAAACTCTTTAATACTATTGTTCTAAGTGTAGCTACCCACTTAGGGAATTTGTGTTTATCTGTAGATACAAAATTCCACATAACAAATTGGCGACCATACTGGGGATCGACTATCATTCTAGGTAGATTATCCTGTCCTGTGAGCTCGAAATTGGATAGGGAATTAATCAAATAACCTCCTGTCCTCTCATCCCTTCCTACAGGGAAACTAACTCCCAAATTGGAAAGCCATTCAATGCCCAATTTATGAAAAAACCACCTCCATTTACCTATAAATTGAGCACTCATCATAGTGATCAAGGTATGGAATTTGAATAATTGTAAGGAGATTCTGTTTGTTTGAGGTTTGATATCATAAGAAAGTATTGTTATGCTACTAGAGTGTTGTGTTTTTGGTGTGATGAACGATGGAACTCAAGCTGGATGAGTGACATGGGATCGGGCATATTTTGTTGTAACTCTTCCTTCTACTTAACAAAGTTGTTTACACCTTTTCCCATATTTTTGTCTTTATTTATGATGATTATATGTGTAAATTCTTTCAATTCCATTTGCTTATAGTAGGTAGATCTCTTTATTTGATTGGTTTTTGTGCTCTGTTTATGATTGCGGGTACTGATCAAGTGGATTCTTTTCGAGAAATAGCAACAGAAGCTATTCAAAGGAGACAAAGGGAAGTGAAAGATCACAAGTAGGTCCATTGTCTTATTTATCTTCTATAGGAAAATGTTAAACTCTTTAATTCCGTTGTTCTAAGTGTAGCTACCCACTTAGGGAAGTTGTGTTTATCCATAGAAAAATAAGAAAACATTGGTACATTGTGGGTAACTACACTTGGAACAATAGAATTAAAGAGTTTAACCTTTTCGTAGAAGATAAATAAGACAAGGGGCCTACTTGTTTTCTTTCGCTTCCCTTTGTCTCCTTTGTATGGCTCCCATCACTCCCCTCTCAAACTGAAACCACTCGATCAGTATCTGAAATAATAAATAGAGGACAAAAACCAATCAAAGCAAGAGAAATATCTACTATAAGGAAATGGAATCAAAAGCATTAACATATATAATCATCATAGATAAAGACAAGATTATGGGAAAAGGTGTAAAAAACTTTATTAAGTAGAAGGAAGAGTTACAACCAAAGAAGTCTGATCCCATGTCACTCATCCAACTTGAGTTCCATCCTTAATCTGTTGAAAAGTGCAACAAGAAATGCTAAAAATAGCATTTCTATAAATAGCAGTTCAGCCATTGTATATCTTAGCAACAATGGGTGAAAAGTGAAAGTGCTAAAAATAGATTTTCGAAAAATAGCATTTCGGGATCCCTTCTTATTTTGGTTAGTCCTTGGACTAAACATGGGAAGTAAAATTCGAATTTGATATTAACAGTTGTTTGTAAATTGATTAATTAATTTATCTTGAGTTAATTAGTTAAGGAATTATGAACATGAATTCTATGTAAGGACATGCAACAGTTCCTCCTCTAATTGAGGGATTTATCCATCAGTTAAAGAAATAAGGATGAGTTGCAATATTGAGTTGTAATTAGTTGGCTCAGTTAACTGAGTCAAGTCCAGTTAGATTAATTTAACAGTTTGTTAAATTAATGAGAATTCAATTATTTAATGCTTGCATGCATGTAACTACTGTATTTTAGATAACTGAGTATTCACTCATGGATAACTCATGCATGTCATTTCAGTCAGAGACCCAGTTGAGATTAGATGGAGGGACAGTGTACTATCAGTTGCAAGAATATTCCATTGTGAATATTCCTTGAATGCAGAAGGAATATTATTCCTTAAGGATTGTGCAATTAGACCAGAGGTTACAGTGAGGGTGATGAGGCCAATTCACACATGTGACATCATTGGACCCCAATCAAAACTGCGCAAGGAAATAGGAGGCTTAGAGGGCTTGAGGAATATGTATTCTATGTCTATTCAGTTTGTGAGCTGTATTGTTTGATTGCAGAGAGAGCAGGATATCTTTTGAGCTGATTCTTTTTGTATCTTGAACAAGATTTCCACTTGTATGATAATACAGAGTTGGGGTTTTAGGAAATTGCTTTCTCCAGTGTTATATCTTCTATGTTATGGTTGATTATTTCTCATTCTCAGTTATATTTGTTCTTAGTTGATGATGCTCATATCCGTTTAAGCTTCTGCAAATTTTATGGTAGAAGTAGATCTAGATGCTTTAGGACATTGCATATCAGCTGATCTATAGGTGAAAATTCTACATGGTATTGGAGCAAAGGTGATCAAGGAAGAACAATATTAAATTAGGAGAAGCTCGAAGTTTGGTTCTCGAATATTGAAATTGAGTTCTTATCACATCTCTATTTCACCTATGGCATTCAGTGGTTTAAGACTCGAGTATGCCCTTGATGGCAGTTTGAATTATATAGTCTGGAAGGATCGCATGGAGACGGTATTAAAAGATAACAATATAAAGGACTTCATTGATCAAGAAGTCCAAAAGCTGACTGATGCTACTCAACTGGCGGAATGGAAAAAGTGTGTGGCTAGAGCAAGGAGAATCCTCCTTGAGGGAGTTCAAGATCACATTGTCTCAAGCCTCCATGGGAAGGAGACTCTATTTTCAATGTGGAAAACATTGAAATATTTTTATCAGAATAGCAGCAATCAAAGGAAGTTGGCGCTGAAAGACAAGCTTCAAAAGATCAACTGCAAAAAGAGCAACACAATCTTTATGTTCCTAAACAATCTCACCACCTGCAGGGAGCTTGGAAGCATAGGGATAGTGAAAGCTGATGATGACATGGTGAGTCTAGCACTCCTCGGTCTTCCTAAGAGATGGCATAGCTAGCAGGAATTGGTTAATGGAAGAGAGAAACTACCAGATTGGGAACAACTTTGGTCAGAGCTAATGCAGGAGGAGATAAGGTGAAACACTAGAGATGGATCTTCATCAAAACAAGATGATGAAGAAAATCTAGCTTTAGTGAGTAAAGCTAAGAAAGGGGAAGGGAAGGCATCTCAATCCAAATCTTCTCATGGTGGGAAGAATTTTGACAAGTCGAAAGTGCAATGCTTTCACTGTCATGAAGTGGGCCATTAAGCAATGAATTGTCCACAAAAAAATCCAATAAGGGTTCCTCCAAGGGATCTGATGGTGAGGCACTGGCCTCATAGTTTGAGTTGTATTTCTCTCTTATCACTTGCATGGTTTTAACCATGGTGGGATGTGTTTGGTACTTGGACGGTGGAGCTTCTTTCCACATGTCGGGTGACAAGAATATTTTCAATACATTGGAGGAGAAGGATCTCCAGATGCGGATTGAGATGGGTGATGATGGAAAGTATTGTGTCTTAGGTGAAGGTACAGTTGTGTTTCAGAGGGAGCATGGTGCTCCTCTCACCCTATCTATTGTTAAGTATGTACCAAGTCTGAAAAAGAATCTTGTGTCTATTTCTACGCTAGAAGATAATGGCTACGATGTAGTCTTTAGTAAAGGAAAAGTTTTCTTGAGGAATATCGGCACTGGACAGACCAAGCAAATTGGGATTCAAGTAAAGAATCTCTACAAGCTGGAGTTAGAAGATTGTGTTTCATTGAGTTCCAAAGCAGAGGTGGTTCAAAGCCAAGATGTTGGTGAACTATGGCATAGAAGACTGGGCCACTTGCATCACTGATCCAAATTGGATCCATAAATACTGTCAAAGAACCGTGACTGTATCAGGTCGAACAAACTTCGAAGAAATTCCAAAACAGTGATCAAAAATGCCCTAAACCAGTGGCAATGGTATCCAGCGTGGAACGACGAGTACCTCGGTCAAAGCGCGCTGACCGAGGCCCATGGAGACTATGCGCGATTAATTGGGTGAACATGGCCATAATGGAAAATCCCGAGCACTCGGACGCATGGGAGAGTCGGAGAACCACGGGCGGAAAAGTGAAAAGCGCTAAAGGACAAAGGCGGGACCTGCACTCTGGAGAAACAATGGTATTGATCGCGGCACCCTTAAATGGTAAGAGGTTTTGGATGAGAGAGGAGCAATTCCATTCATCGATCGATGCGTGGCAAGCGAAAGTGAAGCAGATGGAACCTTTACCACATTGGACTTCACCAAGAGTGAAGCAGATGTGAACCTTTACCACATCATGGTAGAAGGTAAGCCATATGTCCATAATCTAATTTTGACAGGTGATGATCAGCTGATCAAATCTTGCAAGGAGGACCTTGCAAGAGAGTTTGAGATGAAGGACATGGGCCTCATGCACTACTTTCTAGGCATGGAAGTGTGGCAGAAATATGGGGAAGTATTTGTGTCTCAAGGCAAGTATGCTAATGAGATACTAAGGTGCTTTCAAATGGAGAAGTGATAACCCATACATAATCCTCTAGCTGGGAACTGGAGGGAGGAGGATGCTACTTCAGGTGAGGTAGTAGTTGTTACTATTTATGAATAGTTGGTGGGTTCACTTATGTATCTGGTGAACACACGACTTGACTTATGCTTTACGGTGAACCAGCTGAGTCAAGCTATGGTTCAACCCACCAAGCTGTTTTGGAACTCAGCAAAGCAAGCGATGAGATATCTCAGAGGCACTGCACAATACAGATTGTGGTACAGAAGGACAAAGGAAGTGAAGCTGCAAGGCTTCACGGATGCGGATTGGATAGGTAGTTCATCAGAACGGAAGAGCACTTCTAGAGGAATCTTCAACCTTGGTTCAGCTACAGTTTCCTGGTACAATAGGAAACAGAGATCAGTTGCACTTAGCTTAGCAGAGGCTGAATACATGACTGCCAGTTAGGTAGCATGTGAGGCCATTTGGATGCAGAATATTCTAGTTGGATTGTTTGGTCAGATGATGGATCCTACAGTGATATACTTTGATAATCAGAGTTGCATAAAACTCTCTGAGAATCTAGTGTTTCATGACAGGCCAAGCATATATATATCCATTACCATCATCTACGGGATTGTGTGGTTAAGAGGATCATGATGTTGCTATATGTTTCGACCGAGGAATAGGATGTAGATATTTGACTAAGGCATTGTCAAAATGCAAGTTCGAGTTCCACAGAGACAGGATTGGGGTTACTGATAATCCCTTTGTTGTTGAGAGGGAGTGTTGAAAAGTCCAACAAGAAATGCTAAAAATAACACTGCTATAAATAGTAGTTCAGCCATTGTGGATCTTAGCAACAATGGGTGAAAAGTGAAAGTGCTAAAAGTAGCTTTTCTAAAAATAACATTTTGGGATCCCTTATTATTTTGGTCATTACTTAGACTAAACATCGGAAGTAAAATTCGAATTTGATATTAACAGTTGTTTGTAAATTGATTAATTAATTCATCTTGAGTTAATTAGTTAAGGAATTATGAACATGAATTCTATATGAGGACATGCAATAGTTTCTCCTTTGATTGTGGGATTTATCCATCAGTTAAAGAGATTAGGATGAGTTGTAATATTGAGTTGTAATTAGTTGGCTCAGTTAACTGAGTGAAGTCCAGTTAGATTAATTTAACATTTTGTTAAATTAATGAGAGTTCAGTTAGTTAATGCTTGCATGCATTGTTATAGCTCCAAATCTCACTCTTATGGTTTGTGATGCTGTACTCATGGCCTAGGGCAACCCCTCCTTCAAGACCTGGTCCTAAAATTTAAAAAACAATGTTTTATCCCTTATACGCGACATTGCCCTGAGTTAAACGCGTGTATACGCGGGTATGTGTATAGCCAACCCGCGTGTATGTATTAAAACACTTAAAAGAAATATAACACTCCTTATTTTCGGGCGGAGATCGCGGGTTTTACCTGCTAATCACCTGTTAGTGCCCGTGGACCAACTGTTCCCAACCAACTCCTAACTAAAAAACTACTTTGGAGATGGTATAAAAAGACCTCAAAGGGAAGGCCTAAGGGAGGAGAGAAGAAAGAGAAAGGTTATTATGCTGAGATTTTTCCCTTGACCAGGTCTGAAGTCCCTTGTGCCTTCTGCACTTCCCCCATTTTGTACAGGAAACTTTTGTTTCCTTGTGTGTTGATGTTTATCCACCATTTATGACATCATGGAGAGAGTCATGGAAGGAGTTTTCTTAGAGGCTTGAGGTTGGAACGGATCCGGAAGGAAGCTTTGCTTGGAGCCTGCTGAAGGTGACTCAGGTGAACATATTCCTTTTTATGTACTTTATTTGTCTATAATAAAAGAAACACATGTCTTGGTTCCCGAAATGAATCTTCTTTATGTTAATGATATTCATGTTTAGGATTCATATGTAAATGGTTGCTTAGATTTCATAACTAACTACCTTTCTTTATAACATGAAGATGGTTTCTTTATAAGTTTTGTCCATGTACTGCTGTGTTCTTTGAATTGGTTGTTTTGCAGGAAAAAAGAGAAGAAGGGAACTCCAAGAAGGGTTTGCACCCTAAAGGCCTTCTCAAACGTAGGACCAAAGGTACGTACCCTTATCATAGAATTTGCTTATAATAGCATAATGGTTGTATGAATGCGTGTTTCTTTGAATAGATAACTTTCAGTTTGCGAGGGTTTCAACCCAAAAAGCCCTAGGGGAGTAATTCCCTCTATCAGAATTGGCGACTCCACTGGGGACAACACTCTTGTTGTTCCTAGTTTGGGTGTTTTTCAAGCCAATCAGGGCTCAGCTGCCTTGTCTGCTTGTTATTACTATCTGGTCTGTTCTTGAACTTTAAGCTTTGCCAATTTCTTCAGTTTGTCTTTTTTATTTTTCTTGAAGCTTTTCATATACGCTGTTTTTCTTAGATATAGAAGCATATATACGCTTGTTTCTTTGAGTGAACCCGCGTATACGCAGGTTTCCTCAGATACAGTCATGTATACACGCAATTTGTACTTAAGTACAGTCACATATATATTGCAATTTTCAAGATTTATAAATCTTTTTAGTCTCTGAAGGTTTGTCTGGTGGTTTGAGTCAGTCTAAAACAGTCATTTTCCAGTATCAGCTATTTGTTTTACAGCGAGAACCTCGTTCTGAAGTCTCTCAGATTATAAGGAGTATTGGTCTTGTTTTTTGTTGATTGCAAGCGTCATCGTTTTTGCTAAAGCACGCAATATTTCTTGCTAGGAATCTTGGCTGCTCTGTTTCATCAGGGTAGGAAGATTGAATTCAATCTTTGTGTTAATATTGCTTTTGGTGACTTTTTGTTTGCTTGACAAAACCGCCTTGTGACCATCCACTTCTTTGTTTCATGAAAGTTGTTGATTAACACTTTCTTGGAATTTGTCTTTTTGATCTTTTGGTTTTCATTGCCATAGCTTTCATTGCTGCTTTTGATTGTTAAGAGCGATTTCAAGCACATTTATTTTTGTTGAGTTTTCATCCATTGTGTGGTGTCAATTCGCAAAATTGTTTAATTGCCTATTCTTCAATCACAAGTTTCAGTGTTGTTGAGAGCATCTTTTGAAAAGACTCTTTTGTTTGTTGCTTTGAAGAAAATCTTTTGAAAATCTTAGTTTAGCTTTCTTGAACTTGCTTTTCATTTGGTTTCCTTTTAGTGAAGTGAAAGTGCTTTATGTTTGTCTTAGAACTTGTTTTTAGTGTTTAGATGAAATGAATGGAAACATCTCATATTCCATCTAGGCATCTTAAGTGGCAAGATAAAGTTTGATAAGCAAGCAACTTTCATTTTTGTTGTGTGAGTAGTTTTAAATCTTGCATCCACATATAGTTGTTCCATTAGGATAGATTTGCATCCCCTTTTAGGCATACATAGCTTTGTTGGCTTTTGTGAGTGTGAATTAACAAAAAGACAAGGAAATTTTGTTTTATTAGAAGTACCTCTGAACCCTATATAAATTGCTCTTCATTGAAAAATGAAAAAGTGCATGTGCATGTAGTTAAGCTTTTATTAATTTCTTTTGCGTCAAAAACCACCACTAGTTTCACTTCTGTTACCTTGTGACTTAAACAACAGCCTAATAAAATCAAGCGCTAACTAAAATTCACTAGAACTTTTTGTTTTAGTCAGTTACACCAACAAGAATAGGATTTTAGGGCCTTGGATTAGGCGAGTGGAGAGTTAACTCTCCAAGGCCATATAAACGTCAAACATAGGAGTCTGAATAACGAGAGAAAATCCAATAGAGTTAGGAAGACCAGGAAAGCTACGAATCTGGGAGTTAAGCACGAGGGTCTGTGAAGACAGGGAAGAGAGATACCCCCTCTCCTACTTGTCTGAACTTACCTCACGACTGTTCCGCCTGGCTTCTGCGATGAGTTGGTATCCATAGTTGCTACACCTAGGGATCTACACTGGTGGCTGCGGAGGGGAATCTCGTGGCACCTGAGGTCGACGTTGCATCACTTTCAAAGGTACTACTTGAGGGCACCCTTGTGATGCTTGGGGGCTTGCACCGGTGCAGGCTGTTGTTAGGAGGTCAGCGTAACTTCCTCTGTTACCTTCACTGATAGGACTGGGCCATCATTATCCCAGACTATCTTCGGAAGGCCCATGACTCCACTTTCTTGTATTTTAATGTCCAGTCCTCATCACCCGGAGCGGAAATACTTGGAAGTTGTTTGACTGGTTGATATCTTTAGGGACTTTATAGTGTGTGCTCTTTGTTCCTTCTATATAGTGGGCTTTAGGTATTTTTGTCTAGTCACATTTGGACTTTGTGTTCTGAGTGACTAGCTTACCACTCTACATCTTGAAAGTTTGCTGGTCGTTCTTTCAGAAGTTGTGGAGTTGCCTCCTCAAGGGTAAAGTTTTTGATTTCGTATCCATATTCCTTGAAAAGTTATTTCTATATTCCCGTAGGGGAAGGGTCTTTGGATCAGTTAGATATGGCCAATATTCCTGTGGAAACCAACCAAGGAGCCCTCAAAAAAGGGGATCCTTGTGCTTTTCCTTTCTTTGGAAACATTGGTACTCCCTTGATGGCCACTTTGAATATTCCTGGGTTGAATTTTGGACTACCCGTTTGGTTGTGGTCCACTCCGAATATTCCAAATTCTCTTGAAGCTTCTTAGTTGAATACTTTATTTCAGGGGCATCACATGGGTGCTAATTATTCATCTTCTCTCAAAGAGAAATTTGGGGTTACTTCTTCTTCTCCTTCTTGTCACAAGAAATCTAAAAAGAGGAGAAAGAGGAAGTCAAAGAAGAAGAATAATTCTATCCTTTCATCTTCAACCTCTGCAAGTCATGTTGGAGATGAGCCTTCAGCCACTGCTAGTCATGCTGGGGGCACAAGTCTAGTCACTGCAAGTCACACTAGCACTTCATCTTCAACCTCTTCTAGTCATGTTGGAGATGAGCCTTCAGCCACTGCATTCATGTTGGGGGCACGAGCCTAGTCACTGCGAGTCATACTAGCAAAGAGTCACCGACCTCTGCAAGTCATGTTCAGGACTCTCCGCAAACCACTGCTAGTCATGTTGGTAGAATTGAAGTTGATAAGGAACCTGGACGTAGAAGTTTTAAACCTAAGTTCCCTTGTAAGATATGCAAGGGAGACCATCTTACTCATTTATGCCCTGGTATTCCAAAGGTTCAAAGGATATGGTCTAAGTCTGAAAGTACTTCTACTCCTAGACCTGATATGGTTTCTCATCAATCCCATCAACCATTGGTTGATAATGTGGTAGAGCCAGTGCAATCGCTGGCCGATTACACTCCTCTTTTGGGGGGTGAAGTGCCCAACAAAAGAGTCTGTTTGATCTCTAGTACAGAGTCTTCTAGTATAGGGGGCATTCTGGTTACTTCGAATGCTCCCCCTCCAAGTGCTAAGAGTGTTTCCTTTGATTGGGATAGCCTTGTTGAGCCTCGTCTTCCTTCCGATGTACCTTTCCAAATAAAGGTCAGAGTTAATTCCACAAATTTCTATCGATGTATGGTGGATGAAGGATCCTCTGCAAGTATTATATCCTCTTTGACTTGGAAAGCTTTGGGTTCCCCAAAGTTGTTGACAACTCAAAGTTAGTTTTTAGCCTATGACAGAAGACCTGGTGAATCTATGGGTGTTCTTCCTCAATTGCCTATCACTTTAGGTGGGAAGCCTGTTTTAATCGATATGATGGTGGTTGATAGCCCTTTAGACTTTAATATGCTACTTGGGCGTGATTATGTCTATGTTATGAATGTTGTGGTGTCTTCACTCTTTCGAGTAATGTGCTTTCCTCATAACGAGAATATAGTCACTATTGATTAGCTTACATCCGATAATCACCACCCTAATTCAAGTTTACTGCAGAATGCCCCTTGGTTTGTTCCAAGTGTTCAAGTAGACTCTACCCCGCCATGGGTCAATTATGTGGCATTGAATCATCAATGTTCAATCGCTTCTAAGAAGGATCCTTTGACCTATTATTCTCCTTCTTAGGACTTGATCCCGGCAGTTGACTGAGAGATTCTTCCTATAGGGACACGGGACCCTTTAATTCCCTCTTTTAATCCTTGTAGTTCTCATGATTTCTTAGAACTTGTTTTGCCTTCACAAGAGGAACTCTTTGAAGGCATGAGTTTTGACTACCAAAGGAGTCCTTGTCCTAAGCCCTGCAAGGGGTTTGTTCAGTAGAACTATTATGCTTAAGCCGCAATGTTGCGTGGTTCCCTGTACCATATTGTATATTGAGGTACGCATTTCCAAGTTTTGTATTCTATAACACAAGATTTTATATGAAGTTTATATGTGGGATGTATTAACTTCGTGTCTAGAGTTCCTATTTATGTTCACAGAACTTCGAAGATGTCTCCTTTGGAAGTTTATGGTTGGTCCGTTCTGACAGGTATTGGTTCTCGAAACTGGCATATAGGTTAGGCTTTTCCGCCTACATTGTGCACCTATCAGTTTCCTTTCATTTTTTGCCTTAGGATCGACCCCACCAAGTTATGGTGTAGAACCTTCTCATTGCCTAGAAGTATCATGACTTGTGTGGTAGAGCCATCCTTTACATGGGCATCCTAGTTAGCACCTCACTGACATTTGTTGCCCATGCTGCTCTGATTTGAGTAGGCTCAGGAGTCCTTTGTAGTCCCGCCATGACTTATGCATTCAAGACTCATTCTTCTTAGCTTCTCTGCTTTGTTCTGGCCTTATACCCTAGAGGCTCCTTTCTTTTGAGTTGTACCACTGCATTGCATGTTGACCACTTGCACCTTTTGGCCTAGAGTCGGCTTCACTTGGACTCGTGTTTAAGCCAACTTTTGACCATGACGTCTGCAAAATAAACCTTGCATACCTTTGACTTCTGCAACTTGACACACCTTGATCTGTGGAAGGAACATACCTTTGAGTGTCACTGACCAGTTTTCACCTCCCTGCATTGAGTATAGGAACGTTCCTTTCCCAGGAACTAGATCATCTGTTTCACCGACACTCGTTCTTTCCACTGTACCATAGCATTCTTTTATTCTTTTTTTGGCTTAACAGAAAAAGACAAAAAAATTAAATATTCAAAAAAGAGCGGGAATGGCACATTATTTCCATTTATTGTTGGCAGCTAGAGTCAGTCGTGTTGCCCTTGAACAAAGCACTCAAAACAAAGTCTCCTCCGCATGGGTGGGATTTAGTTTGACTTAGGTACGCCATAACCTTGTTATTGAGTCAGTTCTCCCCCGATTGGTTATCTCTTCCAATCATATTGAGGGTTCGTTCCTGCCTCTTGCATGGCAAACTTATATAGAGTCATCATATGCTGCCACATAGTCACATTGAGTCATGCTTTTGTTCAAGGGAAGTTAGCCTGAGTCGGCCTCTATGCGGTGTCCCTTGACTCATTTTTCAATCGGCCATCCCTGGTTGTCAGTGTCATGTCTATCATCACATCAGTTATATTGGTCCTTTACTCGTGCCAGTTTGAGAAGGTCCCCATTGACTTCTTGCTGGCGGGTCTTGTCCTTATCGACGACGACATCTTGCTCTGAGGACAGGCCTAGAGCTGCACCCTGGCCCTATTTTCATTATTGATAGGTTACCTTGTTCTCAACATCGATCAGTATCATGGGTCTTTGACTGAGTGGTTTCCCTTGTGTTCGACATCAGCATACATTATCACACATTGGGATTCGTGCAGTACCTTGGTTTCCATTTGACCCTATTGGTGGATACCTCGCCTCTGTGTCAACTTTCATTATTGGTTGGTTCAAAGGGTTTCTGTCGTGTGCTAGCCACATCTTGTGTACGTCGGAAACGTACTTTGGTTGGGTTACTACATCTTTTTCATCCGATTCCTTCCACATTATTGGCCTACGGGTTACACTCGCGCTAGATTGATGAAGGATGCCTTAATGCCTTCCTTCTAGCGGATCTTTCCCTATTGACTCTGATTCATTGCTCTGGGGCAAAGATCTAGAGTCCATTTGGCAGTACCTTGGGGTTTGCAGTCATTAGTGGCAGATCCTTCGCTATCGACAGTGGGAAACCATCATTGTCCCCTGATCGATAGATTCTTACAGGTGTTTGACTTCAGCTCATCTATTCACACTTGTTTGATTGTACTGGGTACCTTGACACTCATTATCATTATCGGTGAGTAGTCTCGCGTTTGTTAACAGTATACATCAATGACCGGTAATCAAACAATTTCTCACATGGTCGACTTCAGATCATTTATTCCCATGGTGTAGAAATGTACCACGGCGGTCGGTGAAGACCTCAGGTTGTATCAGCATTCATTGGTTCACTTGACAATTGCTCCTGTTACTGCTAGTTGATACCACTCCACCTTATATGTTGCAGTCAGTCATGGCGACATTCTATATGCTGACAGGTCCTGAGTTTGCAGTGTAGTACCATCCCATTCCATCATGTTCAGTTGGTACCTTTTGGGATCAGTCTTTGATATCAGTGATCCGTTGCATCTTTCAGCATCATTGACAGTCTTATATGTGATATTCAGACATGTACTTGTTCATTATGATCAGATGATCCATTATGTATCTTTTATACTTGTATACTTAGTGGATCCGCTTGTACTTGATATGCGGACATGCTTTACTTTTTCTCAGCATGGGTATGCCCACCTCAGACAGTGTTTCTTTCTGATCTCCTTTGGTGGCTTGGCAGGCTGAATTCTAGTGAAGTCCTCCTCTGTTTTTGACAGACTTCCTTTCCATGTACTAACATAATATATTTCGGCCATCATGTACCCCTTCTAACCTCATATATTAGGGGGCATATGTTATAGCTCCAAATCTCACTCTTATGGCTTGTGATGTTGTACTCATGGCCTAGGGCAACCCCTCCTTCCAGACCTGGTCCTAAAATTTAAAAAACAGTGTTTTATCCCTTATACGCGACATTTCCCTGAGTTAAACGCGTGTATACGTGGGTATGTGTATAGCCAACCCGCGTGTATGTATTAAAACACTTAAAAAAAATATAACACTCCTTATTTTTGGGCGGAGATCGCGGGTTTTACCTGCTGATCACCTGTTAGTGCCCGTGGCCCAACTGTTCCCAACCAACTCCTAACTAAAAAACTACTTTGGAGATGGTATAAAAAGACCTCAAAGGGAAGGCCTAAGGGAGGAGAGAAGAAAGAGAAAGGTTATTATGATGAGATTTTTCCCTTGACCAAGTCTGAAGTCCCTTGTGCCTTCTGCACTTCCCCCATTTTGTACAGGAAACTTTTGTTTCCTTGTGTGTTGATGTTTATCCACCATTTATGACATCATGGAGAGAGTCATGGAAGGAGTTTTCTTAGAGGCCTGAGGCTGGAACGGATCCGGAAGGAAGCTTTGCTTGGAGCCTACTGAAGGTGACTCAGGTGAACATATTCCTTTTTATGTACTTTATTTGTCTATAATAAAAGAAACACATGTCTTGGTTCCCGAAATGAATCTTCTTTATGTTAATGATATTCATGTTTAGGATTCATATGTAAATGGTTGCTTAGATTTCATAACTAACTACCTTTCTTTATAACATGAAGATGGTTTCTTTATAAGTTTTGTCCATGTACTGTTGTGTTCTTTGAATTGGTTGTTTTGGAGGAAAAAAGAGAAGAAGGGAGCTCCAAGAAGGGTTTGGACCCTAAAGGCCTTCTCAAACGTGGGACCAAAGGTACGTACCCTTATCATAGAATTTTCTTATAATAGCATAATGGCTATATGAATGCGTGTTTCTTTGAATAGATAACTTTCAGTCTGCTAGGGTTTCAACCCAAAAAGCCCTAGGGGAGTAATTCCCTCTATCAGAATTGGCGACTCCACTAGGGACAACACTCTTGTTGTTCCTAGTTTGTATGTTTTTCAAGCCAATCAGGGCTCAGCTGCCTTGTCTGCTTGCTGTTACTATCTGGTCTGTTCTTGAACTTTAAGCTTTGCCAGTTTCTTCAGTTTGTCTTTTTTATTTTTCTTGAAGCTTTTCATATACGTTGTTTTTCTTAGATACAAAAGCATATATACGCTTGTTTCTTTGAGTGAACCCGCGTATACGCAGGTTTCCTCAGACACAGTCGCGTATACATGCAATCTGTACTTAACTACAGTCACGTATATATTGCAATTTTCAAGATTTATAAAACTTTTTAGTCTCTGAAGGTTTGTTTGGTGGTTTGAGTCAGTCTGAAACAGTCATTTTCCAGTATCAGTTATTTGTTTTACAGCGAGCACCTTGTTCTGAAGTCTCTCTGATTATAAGGAGTATTGGTCTTGTTTTCTGTTGATTGCAAGCGTCATCGTTTTTGCTAAAGCACGCAAGATTTCTTGCTAGGAATCTTGGCTGCTCTGTTTCATGAGGGTAGGAAGATTGAATTCAATCTTTGTGTTAATCTTGCTTTTGGTGACTTTTTGTTTGCTTGACAAAACCGCCTCGTGACCATCCACTTCTTTGTTTCATGAAAGTTGTTTATTAACACTTTCTTGGAATTTGTCTTTTTGATCTTTTGGTTTTCATTGCCAAAGCTTTCATTGCTACTTTTGATTGTTAAGAGCGATTTCAAACACATTTATTTTTGTTGAGTTTTCATCCATTATGTGGTGTCAATTCGCAAAAGTGTTTAATTGCCTATTCTTCAATCACAAGCTTCAGTGTTGTTGAGAGCATCTTTTGAAAAGACTCTTTTGTTTGTTGCTTTGAAGAAAATCTTTTGAAAATCTTAATTTGGCTTTCTTTAACTTGCTTTTCATTTGGTTTCCTTTTAGTGAAGTGAAAGTGTTTTATGTTTGTCTTAGAACTTGTTTTTAGTGTTTAGATGAAATGAATGGAAACATCT
The DNA here is from genome assembly GCA_031772625.1 of Pinus tabuliformis. Lineage (NCBI taxonomy): Eukaryota > Viridiplantae > Streptophyta > Pinopsida > Pinales > Pinaceae > Pinus > Pinus tabuliformis. The sequence goes on from CM062805.1 coordinate 256,938,586, forward strand.
CATATTCCATCTAGGCATCTCAAGTGGCAAGATAAAGTTTGATAAGCAAGCAACTTTCATTTTGTGTGAGTAGTTTTAAATCTTGCATCCACATATAGTTGTTGCATTAGGATAGATTTGCATCCCCTTTTAGGCATACATAGCTTTGTTAGCTTTTGTGAGTGTGAGGTGTGAATTAACGAAAAGAAAAGGAAAATTTGTTTTATTAGAAGTACCTCTGAACCCTATAGAAATTGCTCTTCATTGAAAAACGAAAAAGTGCATGTGCATGTAGTTAAGTTTTTATTAATTTCTTTTGCGTCAAAAAACACCACTAGTTTCACTTTCGTTACCTTGTGACTTAAAGAACAGCCTAATAAAATCAAGTGCTAACTAAAATTCACTAGAACTTTTTGTTTTAGTCAGTTACACCAACAAGATTAGGATTTTAGGGCCTTGGATTAGGCGAGTGGAGAGTTAACTCTCCAAGGCCATATAAACGTCAAAAATAGGAGTCTGAATAACGAGAGAAAATCCAATAGCATTAAGAAGACCAGGACAGCTCCGGATCTGGGAGTTAAGCACGAGGGTCTGTGAAGACAGGGAAGAGAGATACCCCCTCTCCTACTTGTCTGAACTTACCTTACGACTGTTCCGCTTGGCTTCTGCGACGAGTTGGTATCCATAGTTGCTACTCCTAGGGATCTACACAGGTGGCTGTGTAGGGGAATCCTGTGGCACCTGAGGTCGACGTTGCATCACTTTCAATGGTACTACTTGAGGGCACCCTTGTGAAGCTTGGGGGCTTGCACCAGCGCAGGCTGTTGTTAGGAGGTCAGCGTAACTTCCTCTGTTACCTTCGCTGATAGGACTGGGCTGTCATTATCCCAGACTATCTTCGGAAGGCCCTGACTGCACTTTCTTGTATTTTAGTGTCCAGTCCTCATCACCCGGAGCGGAAATACTTGGAAGTTGTTTGACTGGCTGATATCTTTAGGGACTTTATAGTGTGTGCTCTTTGTTCCTTGTATATAGTGGGCTTTAGGTATTTTTGTCTAGTCACATTTGGACTTTGTGTTCTGAGTGACTAGCTTACCACTCTACCAATCTTGAAAAGTTGTTGGTCGTTCTTTCAAAAGTTGTTGAGTTGCCTCCTCAAGGGCAAAGGTTTTGATTGCTTATCCATATTCCTTGAAAAGTTATTTCTATATTCCCGTAGGGGAAGGGTCTTTGGATCAGTTAGATATGGCCAATATTCATGTGGAAACCAACCAAGAGCCCTCCAAAAAGGGGATCCTTGTGCTTTTCCTTTCTTTGGAAACGTTGGTACTCCCTTGATGGCCACTTTGAATATTCCTGGGTTGAATGTTGGAATACCCGTTTGGCTGTGGTCCACTCTGAATATTCCAAATGCTCTTGAAGCTTCTCAGTTGAATGCTTTATTTCAAGGGCATCACATGGGTGCTAATTATTCATCTTCTCTCAAAGAGAAATCTAGGGTTCCTTCTTCTTCTCCTTCTTATCACAAGAAATCTAAAAAGAGGAGAAAGAGGAAGTCAAAGAAGAAGAATAATTCTATCCTTTCATCTTCAACCTCTGCAAGTCATGTTGGAGATGAGCCTTCAGCCACTGCTAGTCATGCTGGGGGCAGAAGTCTAGTCACTGCAAGACACACTAGCACTTCATCTTCAACCTCTGCCAGTCATGTGGAGATGAGTCTTCAGCCGCTGCCAGTCATGCTGGGGGCACGAGCCTAGTCACTGCAAGTCATACTAGCAAAGAGTCACCGACCTCTGCAAGTCATGTTCAGGACTCTCCGCAAACCACTGCTAGTCATGTTGGTAGAATTGAGGTTGATAAGAAACCTAGACGTAGAAGTTTTAAACCTAAGTTCCCCTGTAAGATATGCAAGGGAGACCATCTTACTCATTTATGCCCTGGTATTCCAGAGGTTCAAAGGATATGGTCTGAGTCTGAAAGTACTTCTACTCCTAAACCTGATATGGTTTCTCATCAATCCCATCAACCATTGGTTGATAATGTGGTAGAGCCAGTGCAATCGCTGGCCGATTACACTCCTCTTTTGGGGGGTGAAGTGCCCAACAAAAGAGTCTGTTTGATCTCTAGTACAGAGTCTTCTAGTATAGGGGGCATTCCGGTTACTTCGAATGTTCCCCCTCCAAGTGCTAAGAGTGTTTCCTTTGATTGGGATAGCCTTGTTGAGCCTCGTCTTCCTTCCACTGTACCTTTCCAAATAAAGGTCAGAGTTAATTCCACAAATGTCTATCGATGTATGGTGGATGAAGGATCCTCTACAAGTATTATATCCTCTTTGACTTGGAAATATTTGGGTTCCCAAAGTTGTTGACAGCTCAGAGTCAGTTGTTAGCCTATGATAGAAGACCTGGTGAATCTATGGGTGTTCTTCCTCAATTGCCTATCACTTTAGGTGGGAAGACTATTTTAATCGATATGATGGGGGTTGATAGCCCTTTAGACTTTAATATGCTACTTGGGCGTGATTATGTATATGCTATGAATGATGTGGTGTCTTCACTCTTTCGAGTAGTGTGCTTTCCTCATAACTGGAATATAGTCACTATTGATCAGCTTGCATCTGATAATCACCACCCTAATTCGACTTTACTGAAAAATTCCCCTTGGTTTGTTCCAAGTATTCAAGTAGACTCTACCCTGCCACGAGTCAATTATGTGGCATTGAATCATCAATGTTCAATCTCTTCTAAGAAGGATCCTTTGACCTGTTATTCTCCTTCTTGGGACTTGATCCCGACAGTTGACCGAGAGATTCTTCCTATAGGGATATGGGACCCTTTAATTCCCTCTTTTAATCCTTGTAGTTCTCATGATTTCTTAGAACTTGTTTTGCCTTCACAGGAGGAACTCTTTGAAGCCATAAGTTTTGACTACCAAAGGAGTCCTTGGCCTTAGCCCTGCAAGGGGTTTGTTCAGCAGAACTACTATGCGTAAGCCGCAAGGATACGTGGTTCCCTGTACCATATTGTATATTGAGGTACGCATTTCCAAGTTTTGTATTCTATAACACAAGATTTTATATGAAGTTTATATGTGGGATGTATTAACTTCGTGTCTAGTGTTCCTATTTATGTTCACAGAACTTGGAAGATGTCTCCTTTGGAAGTTTATGGTTGGTCCGTTCTGACAGGTATTGGTTCTCGAAACTGGCATATAGGTTAGGTTTTTCCACCTACATTGTGCACCTATCATTTTCCTTTCCCATTTTGCCTTAGGATCGACCCCGCCACGTTATGGTGCAGAACCTTATCATTGCTTAGAAGTATCATGACTTGTGTGGTAGAGCCATCCTTTACATGGGCATCCTAGTTAGCACCTCACTAACATTTGTTGCCCATGCTGCTCTGATTTGAGTAGGCTCGGGAGTCCTCTGTAGTCCCGCTATGACTTATGCGTTGAAGACTCATTCTTCTTAGCTTCTCCACTTTGTTCTGGCATTATACCCTAGAGGCTCCTTTGTGTTGAGTTGTACCACTTCATTGCATGTTGACCACTTACACCTTTTGGCCTAGAGTCGGCTTCACTTGGACTCGTGTTTAAGCCAACTTTTGACCATGACGTCTGCAAAATCAACCTTGCATACCTTTGACTTCTGCAACTTGACACACCTTGATCTGTGGAAGGAACATACCTTTGAGTGTCACTGACCAGTTTTTACCTCCCTGCATTGAGCATAGGAACGTTCCTTTCCAAGGAACTAGATCATCTGTTTCACTGACACTCATTCTTTCCACTGTACCATAGCATTATTTTATTCTTTTTCTGGCTTAACAGAAAAAGACAAAAAATTTAAATATTCCAAAAAGAGCGGGAACGGCACATTATTTCCATTTATTGTTGGCAGCTAGAGTCAGTCGTGTCACCCTTGAACAAAGCACTCAAAACAAAGTCTCCTCCGCATGGGTGGGATTTAGTTTGACTTAGGTACGCCATAACCTTGTTATTAAGTCAGTTCTCCCCCGATTGGTTATCTCTTCCAATCATATTGAGGGTTCGTTCATGCCTCTTGCATGGCGAACTTATACAGAGTCATCATATGCTGCCACATAGTCACATTGAGTCGTGCTTTTGTTCAAGGGAAGTTAGCCTGAGTCGGCCTCTCTGCGGTGTCTCTTGACTCATTTTTCAGTCGGCCATCCCTGGTTGTCAGTGTCATGTCTATCATCACATCAGTTATATTGGTCCTTTACTCGTGTCGGTTTGAGAAGGTCCCCATTGACTTCTTGCTGGCGGGTCTTGTCCTTATCGACGACGACATCTTGCTTTGAGGACAGGCCTAGAGCTGCACCCTGGCCCTATTTTCATTATTGATAGGTTACCTTGTGCTCAGCATCGATCAATATCATGGGTCTTTGACTGAGTGGTTTCCCTTGTGTTTGACATCATCATACATTATCACACATTGGGATTCGTGCAGTACCTTGGTTTTCATTTGACCCTATTGGTGGATACCTCGCCTCTGTGTCAGCTTTCATTATTGGTTGGTTCAGAGGGTTTCTGCCGTGCGCTTGCCACATCTTGCATACGCCGGAAACGTAATTCGGTTGGGTTACTATATCTTTTTCGTCCGATTCCTTCCACATTATTGGCCTACGGGTTACACTCGCGCTAGATTGATGAAGGATGCCTTAATGCCTTCCTTCTAGCGGATCTTTCCCTATCGACTCCGACTCATTGCTCTCGGGCAAAGATCTAGAGTCCATTTGGCAGTACCTTGGGGTTTGCAGTCATTAGTGGTAGATCCTTCGCTATCGACAGTGGGAAACCATCATTGTCTCCTGATCGATAGATTCTTACAGGTGTTCAACTTCATCTCATCTATTCACACTTGTTAGATTGTACTGGGTACCTTTGACACTCATTATCATTATCGGTGAGTAGTCTCGCGTTTGTTAACGATATACATCAATGACCGGTAATCAAACGATTTCTCACATGGTCGACTTCAGATCATTTATTCCCATGGTGTAGAAATGTACCACGGTGGTCGGTGAAGACCTCAGGTTGTATCAGCATTCATTGGTTCACTTGACAGTTGCTCCTGTTGCTGCTAGTTGATACCACTCCACCTTATATGTTGCAGCCAGTTATGGTGACATTCTATATGCTGGCACCTGAGTTTACAGTGTAGTACCATCCCATTCCATCATGTTCAGTTGGTACCTTTTGGGATCAGTCTTTGATATCAGTGATCCGTTGCATCTTTCAGCATCATTGACAGTCTTATATGTGATATTCAGACATGTACTTGTTCATTATGATCAGATGATACATTATGTATCTTTTATACTTGTATACTTAGTGGATCCTCTTGTACTTGATATGCGGACATGCTTTACTTTTTCTCAGCATGGGTATGCCCGCCTCAGACAGTGTTTCTTTCTGATCTCTTTTGGTTGCTTGGCAGGCTGAATTCTGGTGAAGTCCTCCTCGGTTTTTGACAGACTTCCTTTCCATGTACTCCCATAATATATTTCGGCCATCATGTACCCCTTCTGACCTCATATATTACGAGGCATCTGTTATAGATCCAAATCTCACTCTTATGGTTTGTGATGTTGTACTCATGGCCTAGGGCAACCCCTCCTTCGAGACCTGGTCCTAAAATTTAAAAAACAGTGTTTTATCCCTTATACGTGACATTGCCCTGAGTTAAACGCGTGTATACGTGGGTATGTGTATAGCCAACCCGCGTGTATGTATTAAAACACTTAAAAAAAATATAACACTCCTTATTTTTGGGCGGAGATCACGGGTTTTACCTGTTGATCACCTGTTAGTGCCCGTGGCCCAACTGTTCCCAACCAACTCCTAACTAAAAAACTACTTTAGAGATTGTATAAAAATTCCTCAAAGGGAAGGCCTAAGGGAGGAGAGAAGAAAGAGAAAGGTTATTATGCTGAGATTTTTCTCTTGACCAGGTCTGAAGTCCCTTGTGCCTTCTGCACTTCCCCCATTTTGTACAGGAAACTTTTGTTTCCTTGTGTGTTGATGTTTATCCACCATTTATGACATCATGGAGAGAGTCGTGGAAGGAGTTTTGTTAGAGGCTTGAGGCTGGAACGGATCCGGAAGGAAGCTTTGCTTGGAGCCTGCTGAAGGTGACTCAGGTGAACATATTCCTTTTTATGTACTTTATTTGTCTATAATAAAAGAAACACATGTCTTGGTTCCCGAAATGAATCTTCTTTATGTTAATGATATTCATGTTTAGGATTCATATGTAAATGGTTGCTTAGATTTCATAACTAGCTACCTTTCTTTATAACATGAAGATGGTTTCTTTATAATTTTTGTCCATGTACTACTGTTTTCTTTGAATTGGTTGTTTTGCAGGACAAAAGAGAAGAAGGGAACTCCAAGAAGGGTTTGGACCCTAAAGGCCTTCTCAAACGTAGGACCAAAGGTACGTACCCTTATCATAGAATTTGCTTATAATAGCATAATGGCTGTATGAATGCGTGTTTCTTTGAATAGATAACTTTCAGTCTGCTAGGGTTTCAACCCAAAAATCCCTAGGGGAGTAATTCCCTCTATCAAAATTGGCGACTCCACTGGGGACAACACTCTTGTTGTTCCTAGTTTGGGTGTTTTTCAAGCCAATCAGGGCTCAGCTGCCTTGTCTGCTTGTTGTTACTGTCTGATCTGTTCTTGAACTTTAAGCTTTGCCAGTTTCTTCAGTTTGTCTTTTTTATTTTTCTTGAAGCTTTTCATATACGCTATTTTTCTTAGATACAGAAGCATATATACGCTTGTTTCTTTGAGTGAACCCACGTATATGCAGGTTTCCTCAGATACAGTCGCGTATACACGTAATCTGTACTTAAGTACAGTCGCGTATATATTGCAATTTTCAAGATTTATAAATCGTTTTAGTCTCTGAAGGTTCGTCTGGTGGTTTGAGTCAGTCTGAAACAGTCATTTTCCAGTATCAGTTATTTGTTTTACAGCGAGCACCTCGTTCTGAAGTCTCTCTGATTATGAGTATTAGTCTTGTTTTTTGTTGATTGCAAGCATCATCGTTTTTGCTAAAGCACGCAAGATTTCTTGCTAGGAATCTTGGCTGCTCTGTTTCATGAGGGTAGGAATATTGAATTCAATCTTTGTGTTAATCTTGCTTTTGGTGACTTTTTGTTTTCTTGACAAAACCGCCTTGTGACCATCCACTTCTTTGTTTCATGAAAGTTGTTGATTAACACTTTCTTGGAATTTGTCTTTTTGATCTTTTGGTTTTCTTTGCCAAAGCTTTCATTGTTTCTTTTGATTGTTAAGAGCGATTTCAAACACATTTATTTTTGTTGAGTTTTCATCCATTGTGTGGTGTCAATTCGCAAAAGTGTTTAATTGCCTATTCTTCAATCACAAGTTTCAGTGTTGTTGAGAGCATCTTTTGAAAAGACTCTTTTGTTTGTTGCTTTGAAGAAAATCTTTTGAAAATCTTAGTTTAGCTTTCTTGAACTTTCTTTTCATTTGGTTTCCTTTTACTGAAGTGAAAGTGCTTTATGTTTGTCTTAGAACTTGTTTTTAGTGTTTAGACGAAATGAATGGAAACATCTCATATTCCATCTAGGCATCTTAAGTGGCAAGATAAAGTTTGATAAGCAAGCAACTTTCAATTTTGTTGTGTGAGTAGTTTTAAATCTTACATCCACATATAGTTGTTGCATTAGGATAGATTTGCATCCCCTTTTAGGCATACATAGCTTTGTTAGCTTTTGTGAGTGTGAAGTGTGAATTAACGAAAAGAAAAGGAAAATTTGTTTTATTAGAAGTACCTCTAAACCCTATAGTAATTGCTCTTCATTGAAAAACGAAAAAGTGCACGTGAATGTAGTTAAGTTTTTATTAATTTCTTTTGTGTCAAAAAACACCACTAGTTTCACTTCCATTACCTTGTGACTTAAATAACAGCCTAATAAAATCAAGTGCTAACTAAAATTCACTAGAACTTTTTGTTTTAGTTAGTTACACCAACAAGATTAGGATTTTAGGGCCTTGGATTAGGCGAGTGGAGAGTTAACTCTCCAAGGCCATATAAACGTCAAACATAGGAGTCTGAATAACGAGAGAAAATCCAATAGCGTTAGCAAGACCACGAAAGCTCCGGATCTGGGAGTTAAGCATGAGGGTCTGTTAAGACAGGGAAGAGAGATACCCCTCTCCTACTTGTATGAACTTACCTCACGACTGTTCCGCCTGGCTTCTGCGACGAGTTGGTATCCATAGTTGCTACTCCTAGGGAACTACACAGATGGCTGCAGAGGGGAATCCCATGGCACCTGAGGTCGACGTTGCATCACTTTCAACGGTACTACTGGAGGGCACCCTTGCGAAGATTGGGGGCTTGCACCGGCGCAGGATGTTGTTAGGAGGTCAGCGTAACTTCCTCTGTTACCTTTGCTGATAGGACTGGGCCGTTAATATCCCAGACTATCTTCAGAAGGCCCCTAACTCCACTTTCTTGTATTTTGGTGTCCGGTCCTCATCACCCGGAGTGTAAATACTTGGAAGTTGTTTGACTGGCTGATATCTTTAGGGACTTTATAGTGTGTGCTCTTTGTTCCTTGTATACAGTGGGCTTTAGGTATTTTTGTCTAGTCACATTTGGACTTTGTGTTCTGAGTGACTAGCTTACCACTCTACCAATCTTGAAAGGCTGTTGGTCGTTCTTTTAGAAGTTGTGGAGTTGCCTCCTCAAGGGCAAAGGTTTTGATTGCTTATCCATATTCCTTGAAAAGTTATTTCTATATTCCCGTAGGGGAAGGGTCTTTGGATCAGTTAGATATGGCCAATATTCCTGTGGAAACCAACCAAGGAGCCCTCCAAAAGGGGGATCCTTGTGCTTTTCCTTTCTTTGGAAATGTTGGTACTCCCTTGATGGCCACTTTGAATATTCCTGGGTTGAATGTTGGACTACCCGTTTGGCTGTGGTCCACTCTGAATATTCCAAATGCTCTTGAAGCTTCTCAGTTGAATGCTTTATTTCAAGGGCATCACATGGGTGCTAATTATTCATCTTCTCTCAAAGAGAAATCTGGGGTTCCTTCTTCTTCTCCTTCTTGTCACAAGAAATCTAAAAAGAGGAGAAAGAGGAAGTCAAAGAAGAAGAATAATTCTATCCTTTCATCTTCAACCTCTGGAAGTCATGTTGGAGATGAGCCTTCAGCCACTGCTAGTCATGCTGGGGCACAAGTCTAGTCACTGCAAGTCACACTAGCACTTCATCTTCAACCTCTGCCAGTCATGTTGGAGATGAGTCTTCAGCCGCTACAAGTCATGCTGGGGACACAAGCCTAGTCACTGCGAGTCATACTAGCAAAGAGTCACCGACCTCTGCAAGTCATGTTCAGGACTCTCCGCAAACCACTGCTACTCATTTTGGCAGAATTGAGGTTGATAAGAAACCTGGACGTAGAAGTTTTAAACCTAAGTTCCCTTGTAAGATATGCAAGGGAGACCATTTTACTCATTTATGCCCTGGTATTCCAAAGGTTCAAAGGATATGGTCTGAGTCTGAAAGTACTTCTACTCCTAAACCTGATATGGTTTCTCATCAATCCCATCAACCATAGGTTTATAATGTGGTGGAGCCAGTGCAATCGCTGGCCGATTACACTCCTCTTTTGGGGGGTGAAGTGCCCAACAAAAGAGTCTATTTGATCTCTAGTACAGAGTCTTCTAGTATAGGGGGCATTCCGGTTACTTCGAATGTTCCCCCTCCAAGTGCTAAGAGTGTTTCCTTTGATTGGGATAGCCTTGTTGAGCCTCGTCTTCCTTCCGCTGTACCTTTCCAAATAAAGGTCAGAGTTAATTCGATAAATGTCTATCGATGTATGGTGGATGAAGGATCCTCTGCAAGTATTATATCCTCTTTGACTTGGAAAGCTTTGGGTTCCCCAAAGTTGTTGACAGCTCAGAGTCAATTGTTAGCATATGATAGAAGACCTGGTGAATCTATGGGTGTTCTTCCTCAATTGCCTATCACTTTAGGTGGGAAGACTGTTTTAATCGATATGATGGTGGTTGATAGCCCTTTAGACTTTAATATGCTACTTGGGCGTGATTATGTCTATGCTATGAATGTTGTGGTTTCTTCACTCTTTCGAGTAATGTGCTTTCCTCATAATAGGAATATAGTCACTATTGATCAGCTTGCATCTGATAATCACCAACCTAATTCGACTTTACTGCAGAACGCCCCTTGGTTTGTTCCAAGTGTTGAAGTAGACTCTACCCCGCCACGGGTCAATTATGTGGCATTGAATCATCAATGTTCAATCGCTTCTAAGAAGGATCCTTTGACCTATTATTCTCCTTCTTGGGACTTGATCCCGGCAGTTGACCGAGAGATTCTTCCTATAGGGACATGGGACCCTTTAATTCCCTCTTTTAATCCTTGTAGTTCTCATGATTTCTTAGAACTTGTTTTTCCTTCATAGGAGGAACTCTTTGAAGCCATGAGTTTTGACTACCAAAGGAGTCCTTGGCCTGAGCCTTGCAAGGGGTTTGTTCAACAGAACTATTATGCGTAATCCGCAAGGCTGCGTGGTTCCCTGTAATATATTGTATATTGAGGTACGCATTTCCAAGTTTTGTATTCTATAACACAAGATTTTATATGAAGTTTATATGTGGGATGTATTAAATTCGTGTCTAGTTTTCCTATTTATGTTCACGGAACTTGGAAGATGTCTCCTTTGGAAGTTTATGGTTGGTTTGTTCTGACAGGTATTGGTTCTCGAAACTGACATATAGGTTAGGTTTTTCCGCCTACATTGTGCACCTATTAGTTTCCTTTCCCATTTTGCCTTAGGATCAACCCCACCAAGTTATGGTGCGGAACCTTCTCATTGCTTAGAAGTATCATTACTTGTGTGGTAGAGCCATCCTTTACATGGGCATCCTAGTTAGCACCTCACTAACATTTTTTGCCCATGCTGCTCTGATTTGAGTAGGCTTGGGAGTCCTCCGTAGTCCCGCCATGACTTATGCATTGAAGACTCATTCTTCTTAGCTTCTCCGCTTTGTTATGGCCTTATACCCTAGAGGCTCCTTTGTGTTGAGTTGTACCACTGCATTGCATGTTGACCACTTGCACCTTTTGGCCTAGAGCTGGCTTCACTTGGACTCGTGTTTAAGCCAACTTTTGACCATGACGTCTGCAAAATCAACCTTGCATACCTTTGACTTCTGCAACTTAACACACCTTGATCTGTGGAAGGAACATACCTTTGAGTGTCACTGACCAGTTTTCACCTCCCTGCATTGAGCATAGGAACGTTCCTTTCCCAGGAACTAGATCATTTGTTTCACCGACACTCGTTCTTTCCACTGTACCATAGCATTCTTTTATTCTTTTTCCGGCTTAACAAAAAAGACAAAAAAATTAAATATTTCAAAAAGAGCGGGAACGGCACATTATTTCCATTTATTGTTGGCAGCTAGAGTCATTCGTGTCGCCCTTGAACAAAGCACTCAAAACAACGTCTCCTCCACATGGGTGGGATTTAGTTTGACTTAGGTACGCCATAACCTTGTTATTGAGTCAGTTCTCCCCCGATTGGTTATCTCTTCCAATCATATTGAGGGTTCATTCGTGCCTCCTGCATGGCAAACTTATACAGAGGCATCATATGCTGCCACATAGTCACATTGAGTCGTGCTTTTGTTCAAGGGAAGTTAGCCTGAGTCGGCCTCTCTGCGGTGTCTCTTGATTCATTTTTTAGTCGGCCATCCCTGGTTGTCAGTGTCATGTCTATCATCACATCAGTTATATTGGTCCTTTACTCGTGCCGGTTTGAGAAGGTCCCCATTGACTTCTTGCTGGTGGGTCTTGTCCTTATTGACGACGACATCTTGCTCTGAGGACAGGCCTAGAGCTGCACCCTGGCCCTATTTTCATTATTGATAGGTTACCTTGTGCTCAGCATCGATCAGTATCATGGGTCTTTGACTGAGTGGTTTCCCTTGTGTTCGACATCAGCATACATTATCACACATTGGGATTCCTGCAGTACCTTGGTTTCCATTTGACCCTATTGGTGGATACCACGCCTCTGTGTCAGCTTTCATTATTGGTTGGTTTAGAGGGTTTCTGTCGTGCGCTAGCCACATCTTGTGTACGCCGGAAACGTACTTTGGTTGGGTTACTACATCTTTTTCGTCTGATTCCCTCCACATTATTGACCTACAGGTTACACTCGCGCTAGATTGATGAAGGATGCCTTAATGCCTTCCTTCTAGCGGATCTTTCCCTATCGACTCCAACTCATTGCTCTGGGGAAAAGATCTAGAGTCCATTTGGTAGTACCTTGGGGTTTGTAGTCATTAGTGGTAGATCCTTCGCTATCGACAGTGGGAAACCATCATTGTCTCCTGATCGATAGATTCTTACAGGTGTTTGACTTCAGCTCATCTATTCACACTTGTTAGATTGTACTGGGTACCTTGACACTCATTATCATTATCAATGAGTAGTCTCGCGTTTGTTAACGGTATACATCAATGACCGGTAATCTAACGATTTTTCACATGGTCGACTTCAGATCATTTATTCTCATGGTGTAGAAATGTACCACGGCGGTCGGTGAAGACCTCGGGTTGTATCATCATTCATTGGTTCACTTGACAGTTGCTCCTGTTGTTGCTAGTTGATACCACTTCACCTTATATGTTGCAGTCAGTCATGGCGACATTCTATATGCTGGCACCTGAGTTTGCGGTGTAGTACCATCCCATTCCATCATGTTCGGTTGTACCTTTTGGGATCAGTCTTTGGTATCAGTGATCCGTTGCATCTTTCAGCATCATTGACAGTCTTATATGTGATATTCAAACAGGTACTTGTTCACTATGATCAGATGATCCATTATGTATCTTTTATACTTGTATACTTAGTGGATCCGCTTGTACTTGATATGCAGACATGCTTTACTTTTTCTCAACATGGGTATGCCCGCCTCAGACAATGTTTCTTTCTGATCTCCTTTGGTGGCTTGGCAGGCTGAATTCTGGTGAAGTCCTCCTCGGTTTTTGACAGACTTCCTTTCCATGTACTCGCAAAATATATTTCGGCCATCATGTACCCCTTCTGACCTCATATATTAGGGGGCATCTGTTATAGCTCCAAATCTCACCCTTATGGTTTGTGATGTTGTACTCATGGCCTAGGGCAACCCCTCCTTCCAGACCTGGTCCTAAAAAATAAAAAACAGTGTTTTATCCCTTATACACGACATTGCCCGGAGTTAAATGCGTGTATACGTGGGTATGTGTATAGCCAACCCACGTGTATGTATTAAAACACTTAAAAAAAATATAACACTCCTTATTTTCGGGCGGAGATCGCGGGTTTTACCTGCTGATCACCTGTTAGTGCTCGTGGCCCAACTGTTCCCAACCAAATCCTAACTAAAAAACTACCTTGGAGATGGTATAAAAAGACCTCAAAGGGAAGGCCTAAGGGAGGAGAGAAGAAAGAGAAAGGTTATTATGCTGAGATTTTTCCCTTGACCAGGTCTGAAGTCCCTTGTGCCTTCTGCACTTCCCCCATTTTGTACAGGAAACTTTTGTTTCCTTGTGTGTTGATGTTTATCCACCATTTATGACATCATGGAGAGAGTCATGGAAGGAGTTTTCTTAGAGGCTTGAGGCTGGAACGGATCCGGAAGGAAGCTTTGCTTGGAGCCTGCTGAAGGTGACTCAGGTGAACATATTCCTTTTTATGTACTTTATTTGTCTATAATAAAAGAAACACATGTCTTGGTTCCCGAAATGAGTCTTCTTTATGTTAATGATATTCATGTTTAGGATTCATATGTAAATGGTTGCTTAGATTTCATAACTAACTACCTTTCTTTATAACATGAAGATGGTTTCTTTATAAGTTTTGTCCATGTACTGCTGTGTTCTTTGAATTGGTTGTTTTGCAGGACAAAAGAGAAGAAGGGAACTCCAAGAAGGGTTTGGACCCTAAAAGCCTTCTCAAACGTAGGACCAAAGGTATGTACCCTTATCATAGAATTTGCTTATAATAGCATAATGGCTGTATAAATGCCTATTTCTTTGAATAGATAACTTTCAGTATGCTAGGGTTTCAACCCAAAAAGCCCTAGGGGAGTAATTCCCTCTATCATGCATGTAACTACTGTATTTTAGATAACTGAGTATTCACTCATGGATAACTCATGTATGTCAATTCAGTCACAGACCCAATTGAGATCAGATGGAGGGATAGTGGACTCTCAGTTGCGAGAATATTCCATTGTGGATATTCCTTGCATGCAGAAGGAATATTGTTCCTTAAGGATTGCACAGTTAGACCAAATGTTACAGTGAGTGTGATGAGGCCAATTCACACATGTGACATCATTGGACCCCAATCAAAACTGCATAAGGAAATAGGAAGCTTGGAGGACTTGATGAAGATGTATTCTATGTCTATTCAGTTTGTGAGTTGTATTGTTTGATTGTAGAGAGAGCAGGATAGCTTTTGAGTTGATTCTTTTTGTAACTTGAACAAGATTTCCACTTGTATGATTTTACAGAGTTTGGGTTTTAGGTAGTTTCTTTCTCTAATGTTATATCTTCTGTGTTATGGTTGATTATTTCATTCTCAGTTATATATGTTCTTGGTTGATGATGCTCATATCTGTTTAAGCTTCCATTAAGTTTATGGTAGAAGTAGATCTAGTATTATGCTTTAGGACATGGCATATATCAGTTGATCTATAGGTGAAAATTCTACATAATCACACCAAAATCACAACACTCTGGTAGCATAACAATACTTTCTTTTGATCTCAAACCTCAAACCAACAATATCTACTTATAATTCTTCAAATTCCAACTCCTGATCACTATGATGAGTGCTCAATTTATAGGGAAATGGAGGTGGTTTTTTCATAAATTGGGAATTGAATGGCTTTCGAATTTGGGAGTTAGTTTCCATCGAGGAAGGGATGCGAGGATAGGAGGTTATTTGATTCATTCCTTATCCAATTTCGAGCTCATAGGAGATGATAAACTACCCGGAAAGATGGTCCATCCTCGGTATGGTCGTTAATTTGTTATGTGGAATTTTGTATCTACGGATAAAAACAACTTCCCTAATTGGGTAGCTAAACTTAGAAAAATAGAATTAAAGAGTTTAACCTTTTCCTCTAGAAGATAAATAAGACAATGGACCTACTTGTTATCTTTCACTTCCCCTTGTCTCCTTTATATGGCTCCTGTCGCTCCCTCCTGAATTGAAACCGCTCAATCAGTACATGCAATCATAAACAGAGGACAAAAACTAATTAAAGCAAGAGATATATCTAATATAAGAAAATGGAATCAAAATAATTTACACATATAATCATCATACATAAAGACAAGAATATGGGAAAAGGTGTAAATAACTTTATTAAGTAGAAGGAAGAGTTACAACCAAAGAAGTCCAATCCCATGTCACTCATCCAACTTGAGTTCCATCCTTCATCTCACCAAAAGCACAACACTCTGGTAGCATAACAATACTTTCTTATGATATCAAACCTCAAACCAATAGTATCTCCTTACTATTCTTCAAAGTCTAGCCCCTGATCACTATGATGAGTGTTCAACTTATAGGGAAATGGAGGTGGTTTTGTCATAAATTGGGCATTGAATGGCTTTCCAATTTGGGAGTTAGTTTCCATGGAGGAAGGAATAAGAGGATACGACGTTATTTGATTCATTCCCTATCCAATTTCAAGCTCATAGGAGAGGATAAGAGGTGGGAATCTTCTAGAATGATCTAGAATGAAGGAATATTCCTAGAATCCTATAAAGATTTCACTCAATCTCGTCCAGTACGGCTTAAAGTGGGCCTAGGTGCTCTACAGAGCAGGCTTGAATGGGCCTAAGTTCTTTGTAGCACATTTACCCCTGACCAAGGTTGCGCTGGTCCCTCAAGGAGTCATTTCAGGATGTCTTCAAGCAAGTAAACTCTCAGAGATGATGGAATTCGATGTGGTGACTTGTCTAGGGCATGTAGCAATTGAATTAGGGTTTGATGAGCCCTAATAGTACTGATCTGAATGTTGGGAGTGATGGGAGCCATACAAAGGAGAGAAAAGGAAGTGAAAGATAACAAGTAGGTCCCTTGTCTTATTTATCTTCTATAGGAAAAGGTTAAACTCTTTAATTCTGTTGTTCTAAGTGTAGCTACCCACTTAGAGAAGTTGTGTTTATCCGTAGATGCAAAATTCGACATAAGAAATTGGCGACCATATTGGGGATCAACCATCGTTTCGGGTATTTTATCTGTTAGAAAATTATATATTACGGAGCAATGGAACACATAAAATATTGCAGAAATATAAACACAGAAAACGCACAAAACAAGAGAGACACAGATATACGTGGTTCACCCAGTTTGGGCTACGTCCACCCCGAACAGCCAGTCCTTCCTTTTTATTATCCAGCAAAATGAAGAGACACAACCTACAGCAAATCCGCTGTAATATCCTCTGTTTTCTCTCACAGTCTCACCTCTCTGTTTCTCGCTCATAGAATACACATCTGTCTCACAGCCTCAAATACAAATACCCTCATACAAAGAGAGGGGTTTCTTTCTAGGGCAAAAAACCCTAAACTAAACATAAGTTCTACTGTCAGATCATCCGCCTAATGAACGGCCCAGATTGACTAGAAATTACTATACTTTTGCAAGGCAATTTTACAGCTATTTTTAGCTTCGGGGGCGCTGCCCCCGAAACCCTCCACCAGGGGGAGGCTCCCAAAGGTCGCAGCCACCCCCCCCTAGACCCCCCTGCAGTGAACATTTTACGGGCGGCGTTGCCGCCCGCATTTCGAGCTGGGGTCCTATGTGGCGATACCTTTGAGTATAGAAGATAATCAGGCTCCACACCCAACATTATCCTATCCTATGAGATAAAAATTAGATATGGAATGAATCAAATAGCCTCCTATCCTCTCTTCCCTTCCTCCATGGAAACTATCTCCCAAATTATAAAACCATTCAATGCCCAATTTATGAAAACACCACCTCCATTTTCCTATAAATTTAGCACTCAACATAGTGATCAAGGGTTGGACTTTGAAGAAAATTAAAGAGATTTTGTTGGTTTGAGGTTAGATATTATAAGAAAGTATTGTTATGCTACTAGAGTGTTGTGCTCTTTGGTGTGATGATGTAACTCAAGCTCGATGAGTGACATGGGATCAGACTTCTTTGGTTGTAACTCTTGCTTCTACTTAACAAAGTTGTTTACACCTTTTCCCATATTCTTGTCTTTATGTATGAAGATTATATGTGTAAATAATTTCGATTCCATTTTCTTATAGTACATAGATCTTTTGCTTTGATTGGTTTTTGTATTCTTTTTATGATTGCAGGTACTGATCAAGTAGATTCAGTTCGAGAAGGAGCGATGGAAGCTATTCAAAGGAGACAAAGGGAAGCAAAAGATAACAAGTAGGTCCCTTGTCTTATTTATCTTCTATAGGAAAAGGTTAAACTATTTAATTTTGTTATGCTATGTGTATCTACCGACTTAGGGAAGTTGTGTTTATCCATAGAAAAAGGAGAAAACATTGGTACACTGTCGGTAGCTACACTTAGAACAAAATAATTAAAGAGTTTAACCTTTTCCTATAGAAGATAAATAAGACAAGGGACCTACTTGTTATCTTTCGCTTCCTTTTGTTTCCTTTGTATGGCTCCCATCACTCCCTCTCAAACTGAAACCGCTTGATGAGTACTTGCAATCATAAACAAAGGAAAAAAACCAATCAAATCAAGAGATCTATCTACTATAAGCAAATGGAATCGAAAGCACTTACACATATAATCTTCATACATAAAGACAAGAATATGGGAAAAGGTGTAAGAAACTTTATTAAGTATAAGGAAGAGTTACAACCAAAGAAGTATGATCCCATGTCACTCATTCAGCTTGAGTTCCATCCTTCATCACACCAAAAGCACAACACTCTGGTAGGATAACAATACTTGCTTATGATCTCAAACCACAAACCAATAGTATCTTCTTACGATCACTATGATGACTGCTCAAATTATAGCGAAATGGAGGTTGTTTTGGTTGGAAATACTGAGAGGGGGGGTGAATTAGTATTTATTTTCAATTGTTATTTTTATGAGTTAAATTATTTATATTTAGAACACAAAATGAATAATAGGAATAAATGCTTTTATTAATATAATCTTTACAATAAATCAGGTACAATATATATAAGGTTCCAATCTATTGCCAAGCACCAACTTGGTCTTTTGTGAGGCTCCAACCTCTAGGGCTCCAACCCTATCTTCTCAAGGAACCAACCTTGTGTCCAGGAGCACCAACTCCAAGGACACCAATCCTTCCAATTCAGAGGCACCAACCCCAAGGGCTCTGACCCTCTAGTTTTGCTTTGTCAGGAAATGTTTTGATTGTATTACACTTCTCTCAAAATCTTCTTCACTGTGTTCTACCAATCTACAATTTCATTGCTACATCAATGACAACCTGTCTTCATATGAAGGAGTCTTCACAATTCTTCATATTTCCCACACAAAGTCTGAAAATTTACCTTATGATGATTTCAAATATCCATCATGATCTCAAATAATGTCTCCAAGATCTACTGATGTTTTTCAATAAGATATCTTTGATAATTTACGCTAAGCCTCAATGTTTGCATAATAAAAACAATTCTCTATTTTTTCAACCCTCTCTTCTTACTGTTGCGGTAGCTGTTTCGAGAGTGACTTCTTCTTGTTGTCGCGATATCTTACCTCCAAGAAAAAAACTCACAATCACTTCAATGTTGGTGTTGTTTACTGCTTCCTTCAAACGACAATAGATGAAACCCTATTTCCTTTCATATAATTGTTGTTCAAAATTGTGTTCTATACCTCCTCCATCAATTAATTTATCACAAATATGAGCCTTTTTAAATATTAACCCAATCAAGAGAATGTTTTTACCTTCATCTTCTGCTAGCCCTTCAGCTTCCTCTGCACTCACTCAACCTTCGTCTTTATTTCTACTATTCGCTCGACCTTTGGCTTCCTTTCTTATGCTAATTCATGTTCACGAGTTGTGAATTGTCCCTCTTCTCCACATGGGGGTCCCACATGCCACGTAATCACCTTTAATCACACAATCGCAACTTCATAAAAATAAGAGGTTTTACAAGTGTGCACATGATTTCTCTTCTGATGGAGTGGATGCAATATTAAATGAACTGTTTTTAATGAATCCATTGGATCCACAACTCTATCGCAATCAGAAGTTTTAATATTCCTTTGAAACTTGTGATATTGTGGATACAGTATTACATTAAACAGTTGTTAATAAATCTATTGGGTCCATAGAATTATCGCAATCGATGGTTTGGGAGACTTCGACTGGCACATGGATTAAAAACAGCCTTAACCCCCACAGTTGATCGTGATCTAAGGGTTGAAAATGAGATCGACAGCTAGGATTGAGTGCGAGACTTCAACCACGATCAAGGAAGTATGTACTTTCCTACCCACACACTTCCAATAGCTATTGCTCCTGTGACTTATCTTCATTCTTCCGCTCCTCCGATATTTTTCTTCTTTACTCCTCTGTTGTCATTGTTTCTCTTTGTTCTTTCAATAACACTTACCCTTAGGCATATTGGATAACCTGCATCTTTTGCTCCGATGACTTGCTTCTTTGATGGCTTTCGATAACTCCTCATCTTACTCTTTGGCTTCTTGCTCCTGTTGCTTCACGGATCTACAATTTCTATTTTATCTATAGATATATATATATATATATATATATATATATATATATATATATATATATATATATATATATATATATATATATATATATATATATATATATATATTCAATCCACTTCGGTCCTCCATCTCATCGTATCATCATATTTCAAAATTTCATCACTATGAGCATTATGATCAATGGGCAATCATGTATCAAAGAATTTTCCATCACAAACACTGATATATTGACATCAATGACAACCTAGATTAAAAGTTTTCTCATAAGGGCATTGAATGGCTTTCCAATTTGGGAGTTAGTTTCCATGGAAAAAGGGATGAGAGGATAGGAGGTTATTTGATTCATTCCCTATCCAATTTCAAGCTCATAGGAGAGGATAAGAGGTGGGAATCTTCTAGAAAGATCTAGAATGTAGGAATATTCCCAGAACCCTATGAAGATTTTGCTCAATCTCACCCAGTGCAGGTCAAAGTGGGCGTAGGTGCTCTACAGAGCAGGCTTGAATGGGCCTAACTGCTTTGCAGCACATTTACCCCTGACCAAGGCTACGCTACTCCCTCAAGGAGTCATTTCAGCATGTCTTCAGGCCAAGAAACTCTCAGGAATGATGGCATTCAATTTGGTGACTTGTCTAGGGCATCTAGTAACTGAATTAGGGTTTGATGAGCCCTAATAGTATTGATCTAAATGTAGGGAGTGATGGGAGCCATACAAAGGAGACAAAGGGAAGCAAAAGATAACAAGTAGGTCCCTTGTCTTATTTATCTTCTATAGGAAAATTTTAAACTCTTTAATACTGTTGTTTTAAGTGTAGCTACCCACTTAGGAAATTTGTGTTTATCTGTAGATACAAAATTCCACATAACAAACTGGTGACCATACTAGGGATCGACTATCATTCTAGGTAGGTCATCCTCTCCTGTGAGCTCGAAATTGGATAGGGAATTAATCAAATAACCTCATATCCTCTCATCCCTTCCTATAGGGAAACTAACTCCCAAATTGGAAAACCATTCAATGCCCAATTTATGACAAAACCACCTCCATTTCCCTATAAATTGAGCACTCATCATAGTGATCAAGGTATGGACTTTGAAGAATTGTAAGGAGACTCTGTTTGTTTGAGGTTTGATATCATAAGAAAGTATTATTATGCTACTAGAGTGTTGTGCGATGGTGTGATGAAGGACGGAACTCAAGCTGGATGAGTGACATGGGATCGGACATATTTTGTTGTAACTCTTCCTTCTACTTAACAAAGTTGTTTACACCTTTTCGCATATTTTTGTCTTTATTTATGATGATTATATGTGTAAATTCTTTCGATTCTATTTGCTTATAGTAGGTAGATCTCTTTCTTTGATTGGTTTTTGTCCTTTGTTTATGATTGTGGGTACTGATCGAGTGGATTTTGTTCGAGAAATAGTGACAGAAGCTATTCAAAGGAGACAAAGGGAAGCGAAAGATCACAAGTAGGCCCATTGTCTTATTTATCTTCTATAGGAAAATGTTAAAGTCTTTAATTCCGTTGTTCTAATTGTAGCTACCCACTTAGGGAAGTTGTGTTTATTCGTAGAAAAATAAGAAAACATTGGTACATTGTGGATAACTACACTTAGAACAAAAGAATTAAAGAGTTTAACCTTTTCCTATAGAAGATAAATAAGACAAGGGACCTACTTGTTTTCTTTCGCTTCCCTTTGTCTCCTTTGTATGGCTCCCATCACTCCCTCTCAAACTAAAACCACTCGATTAGTACCTGCAATAATAAACAGAGGACAAAAACCAATCAAAGCAAGAGAACTATCTACTATAAGGAAATGGAATCAAAAGCATTTACACATATAATCATCATACATAAAGACAAGATTATGGGAAAAGGTGTAAACAACCTTATTAAGTAGAAGGAGGATGTTATAGACATTTTTGTGCCTGGCATCACTGAGCATGAAATGTCAATAATCAAGGGATCCAAAGTCCCTAAACATGTTGTTCCTACCCCTAGAGGAACAAGGCCAGCAAACCACAGCACCTCACAAAAGTTCTCCACCTGAAAACACTCAAAAACAAGGCAATTATGGATCATGTCAACTGCTCCACTGAGCATCTGCGCTGAATGTCAACTGCTCCACTGTCTACCTGCGTTGAATGTCAACTGCAACAAAGGCTACCTGCGCTGAGCGAGTTTGGACAAGTGGCAGAGTCATTTCTCAAGGTGTCAATGCCCAGGAAGCTTCCAAAATGACACTTGGATCAGGGAATTGGACTGGTGATGAGTAAGAGGTTCCAAATCTCCAAGTGGAAGCAAGAACCTCCAAGTGGACTCAAGAACTAACAGAGGGAGAGGACACTAGTCAAATCTCAAGCTGACTCATCCTCTCTCCAATATCCCTATATATAGATCTCTCCTACATGAGGTCAAGGGAGGCTGGAATTTGGTATTTGCAAAGAATTGTTGTTGGTTTGTGGCTAGAAACATTGGGTGTGTTATGCTTTGAAGGGAGCTGAAGAAGGAATTCCATTCTGTTGGGAAGGAGATGCTGGATTGGAGCCCTATGGGTTGTATCTCTTCCTGAACCCTGTTACTTTCAATAAAGCTATCTTGATTCTTTCCTATATGTTGGTGTATATTGTATGATTGTATTATTATATTTGATTTACTTCTAATCCTAAATCATTTATGAATATGTATATTTGCCTTTGTATTGTGTTCTTCTCTTGTCGTAAGTAGTTGTTCTCTTGTCACAGGTAGATGTTCTCTTGTGATCTCGTGGGATTCAAGTAGCTGTTCTCTTGATCAGGCGAGGAGGCAAGTAGCTGTGGACACACAAAGAGAAGAGGATCTAGTTCGAGGGACAACCGGAAGACAATGGTAAGTCTGCCGATCTCCCCTCTTTCACATTTCATAAAGGAAGTAATCATAATAGCTGTATTCGTTTGTTGCTAAGGCGCTATCACACCTTAGGTGGATAGGATCGTCCTGCATAGGCATTTTTCCCCACAACAAATTGGCGACTCCGCTGGGGAAGAACTTGTTTATTCATTTCATTTGTGTTTCCGTCATTTGTTTACTTCATAGACTTGACAGCTACTATTGAACTGCATCTTTCCCGAATGCAAAGTAAAAGTTGTTGCTTTGATCCAGTGTGTTGGACTTGTCTATGATTTAAACTAGATCCACAAATGATTTGATGATCCTTGTGATAGTCGTTAGTACCCTATCAAAGCATCCCTCTGTTTATACCTTGCTTGTGTTTCTGATTTGGCCTGAAACAGTTGATTTTTGAGCATTTTGTGACCCAGAAACCAAGAGAAACGAGAATTTCTCCTTTCAGCGCAGGCACTGTGAAGGCAGTCTGCATTTCAATGCAGGTCCCGAAGGGGATACCTACGCTGAATGTCAAACTGACAGTGCTGGACCTGCGCTGAACCAGTGTGGCCTTGTGCAGTTGGGGTTCTTTGTCCTTCTTTGCCCTGTTTTGATCTCTGTTTTTTGCAGCCTTTAACCAAGTATAGGTGCCAGTCTGATAACCCTTTTCTTTGCTTGAATTCCGCCCCATTTTTGTAAAAAAAGATTGTGAATGTTTTTTATGTGTTTGTGGCGTCATTTACAGTCTTCCTTTGCATGAGTAAAGTGATCATCCTGTAGCCTTTGATTCAGATCTGATTGATAGTGATCTTAGAAGAGAGTTCATTCACTGTTTGTTCAGATTGATCATAGTTTTACTTTTGCTTATTGGTTTGAATTTGTTCTTTTCAAAGTATCAAAACGAGTCTTTATTTCGAAAATCGCAAAGTGATTGTAATCGCTTCTACCCTTGTTGATTTCGAAGAAAGTGAACTTGTTTATTTTGATCATTGTAAAAGCAAATTCAAAGTTGTGCAAAAAGCTTTCTTTGTAGGCATTTATACTAAGAAAGTGGAAAACAAACCCCTGCATTGTGCATTTTGCATTTGATAGTTTGCATGTTGGATTTAGGGAAAGTGCATTAGAGTGTGCTGATTGCTCTTTGAGAAAAGATAGTCGCTCTCTTTTCCCTTAGTAGCTAGGATTTTCAAAGTTGAAAGTTAATAAATCTTGCTTATCATCTTAGACTGCATTTAGGAAGTTGTATCATACATCTCGTGGTGAACCTTGAAAGGCAAACTTTAAAAAGATCAACCTAAAATAAACTGAATGAATCTAACAATGCTTTGTAACATAACGCACAACATAGAGGTCTAGGCTAGAGACGTGTTCCGGCGTCGTTAAACATAGTGACTGTCGATCTCGAAGAAGGTGGGTGATTCCTCCTGAGAGTCGGTGGCGCTAATACGGATTGTGCTCCCACGTACAGTCGCGTATATATTGGGAGACCCCTATAGGCATATATCCTTTATCCTTAGGAAGCCGTGTCGGCCGCCCTACTGATCGCGATGCAGTGAACACAGCATTCACGAAGATCGATCACCCGTACCGTAAAAAGTATTCTGTGGTTTTGCGAAAAGTTTGGCACACCCTCTGCCTAGATCTCCAGAGCAGTTTCTTTTTGCCTTTTTCAGACTCTATAACAGAAAACGTCCATCCGAGCATTTTTCACTTCGGGCTCGTTAAAACATCGAAGGAGACTAGAGTCATCTTTAGCTTTTTCTCGACTCTTTAAAACTGAAAAAGCAAGTTGTGTCTAAAAGCGTTGTTAACCATTTATTTTAAACGGAACAATCACCCTTTAATCCTGCGTTGATCTTTAGGTTGAAAAGATGGAGCACACCAACCAAGGAGTTCCCTTGGGTGGAAATCCTAGTCCCTTCTCCTCTTGGGGAGATGTTGGTGCGCCCCACATGGCCACATTGTCGCTTCTAGGACTGACAATTGGCCTACCAGTTTGGCTCTTTTCGACCAATGTCGTTCAGAATACCACCACTCCTGAACAGTCGAGTCAACAGTTAGATCAGACAAGAGTTACCTCCCAGCCTTCCACTTCATCTTCCTCCCCTCCTTCCTCTTCGCTTGACGGAACTGGTCGATTAAAAAATCGGGTTCCTAAGGAGAAGAAGGAGAAGAAGAAGAAAGAAAAGAAGAAGGAGCCTAAGGTGACTGGGGGCAAACAAGTGTCATCTAACAAAAATCCACACATAGCACTCGTAAGGCCTAAATCGCCATGCGTCATATGCAGGGGAGACCACTTCCATAGAGATTGTCCCTGTATCCCATGGATACTAAGAGACTGGTCCCCCCGTTTGCACAATTCGGGAGCATCGACCTCTGATAGCCATGTCGATTGCTCACCGTCAACTAGTGGGAGTGAAGCTCCAGGACAGAATGGGAGAGTTAAATTTCCCTGCAGACTGTGTGAAGGCGATCACGCCATCCACCGTTGTCCCTTCTTAGACGAGGAAAAAAGAGTTCTGGAAGATCGCCCAATTTTACGAGCGAATCTTCCTCCTAGATATCAAAGACTCCTGCCAAGTCCCTCACTAGTTGAGAATCCGGCTGAGCCACTTAGATGGTCAGCCGAAGCACCTGTCATTGAAGAAGAACCGTCTGGATCCATGCCTGATGAAAGTCAAAAGGTTGATACGGCAGTTGACCCGGTTTTGCCTTCAGAGGCTCCATCTTCAAATGACACCATCACAGAGGAGAATACAGACGACACCGTCCAGGTTCTCTTCATCAGCACTGACTCTGATAATCAAGGGGGCAATGCCACCATTCCTTTGTCGCAGGAAGGAAGTTCATCAGAGCGCTATCTGGCCGTATATTCGGTCCCACCACCAAGCAACCTGGTTGTATCCTTTGATTGGAACCAACTAGGCAGACCCCGGTTGCCAGCCAGTGTGCCATTCAGAATTATTTGTCAAATATACAGAATGGTAATGGTTGGCACTATCATTGATGAGGGGGCATCTATGAGTATCCTTTCCTCTATTGCTTGGAGAGCGCTTGGTTCGCCAACACTCTTACCTAAGATGAGAAATCTATCAGGTTTTGATAAAGGAACCAGTCGACCTTTAGGGATCCTCCCCAATGTGCCTATAACATTGAAATGGAAGACCGTTCAAATGAATGTGATGGTCGTTCAAGGACCCTTGGATTATAACCTACTCCTTGGACGAGACTATATATATTGCCTGGGAGCTGTAGTCTCCTCACTCTTTAGAGTAATGTGTTTTCCGCATGAAGGAAGAATGGTCAAGCTCGTAGACCAACTTTCGTTTCCCAGATCACACATCGCAAATAGTCATGTGCCATCCCTAAATGGTCTATTCATGCAAGAAGTGTCTCAACCCACGGTCCATCCTCCTGATGAGCACGAGTAATCCGGGAGGATATGACTGGAACCCAGGGGGCATGCATCCTGGCCTGCTTCGGCAGGGAAACTTTGGGTATAGGGTAGGTTTCCGCGGGAGAATATGACTAGTCCGTACCCCGTCCTTTATTTGGAAGAGGGGTTGTTCTAGAATAGGATTCTTTTGTCAAAGTTAGGTGTTTGGCACTAGTCATTCACCCTTGTCTATTTCGGTAGACATTGCTGAGGAAGTGTTTTGTTTGAAAGATTAACGAGACAATCTTTGGGTAACCTGAAAGAGGTAAGCCTCTCTCGATTAAAACAAATGTTTTGGCGGAGGGTAAGTAGAGGTAACCTTGAAACTCTGTTTTATACCTGGGGGCATGCAAACCTTTTGGAGTGCAAGCAAAGAGCGGTTATTTATCTGTTTTTTGGGTTAGTCATTTCCTAACTTGCATAAAGAAAGGAGAGTGAGCATAGCTTTGGTAAGGCGCAAGCTCTATAAAAAATGGGATCTTTCATGAGACACTCTTACCTTATGACTGGGTAATCGAGCAGTTTTAGCATAAAGTTCATGCTCGTTAAAAAATAAACGCAAGATCTGAGCAGTTTTAACGCGGTCTTCATGCTCATTAAAAAATAAATATAAGCAGTGAGCAATGTTTCCTCCAGAGTTTAAGCTCATTTTTATCTAAAAAATGAACCTATCCCGGTAAATAACCACTGTGATCGTAAATTTATCAGCCATAAAAGCCTTGGTCGTATTTGCACCTGCCACCTCCATTTGTCATTTGGCCGATCGTTCACCCCCATATGATTGTTTACCCATTTTGAGGAACAGCTGCGAAGAGTGATTTCACCTAGCCATCCTTGTGACACTGCCGTGATTGGAAAATTCCAGCCTGTACCTGGAATCAGTTGCTATCCCTGTTTATCACTCGTTCCTCAAAAGACGAGTCTTCTTTAAGCTCTTTTCAACTGACTCGTAAAATATGAAAATGTTGCCGAGTTTTGGCCTTCCAGCTCGTTAAAGGACAGGAAGAGCTATCCCTCCTCTAGATTTTAATCTTTTTGGACCTGAGGGATTATTGCACAAAAAGATCGAGCGCTTGTTTTGTTCGGCTCGTTAAAGAGATCGAAAACTCATCCCTTTTGTATTGTTTTATACTTTTTCGGACTTAAGGGATTAGATGACGAAAAAGGAATTTTGGAGTTAACTTTGTGTACCTTTTCAGACTCTCTAAAAATGAAAAGGACCGAGTTATCCTTGTCGTTAGACTCGTTAAAATTTATTAAATAGCGACAAACTTGTCTTTAGACGAGAACGAGTTTCACTATCGCTAAACTCGTTAAAACATAGCGATGGGCTTACCCGAAGGGCAGGTAATAGAACAAGCATATGTTATCCTCCTCAAGCTTGACAAAAATAAAGAGGTACTGGTCAGCAATGACTGGGGAAAAATTGGGAAAAATCAAGAAAACTTTGATGGTAGTAGGTCGCTCTTGAACATGACACTTTTCCTCCGTATCACAATCGGGTTGGGTTGTTTCATTCACCGGTCACATCACCATGGTCTTGCCATACCATCCATATTTGGGGTAATGCTACCGATCCATCACATCAGTGTCACCATATGTTCAAGAGAAGTCGTTCAGAAAGAGTCAACCGGGTCCCATCCACTGCCATACATTATCCTTCATCCATTCATGACCGCCACCCTGAATCATATGTCACAGATTTGTTTTCACCTCCATTAAAATCATTAGCTCCGTTCCGTGTCACTGATGTGGGATTCATTAAGGCCCTTCTTTGACGGATCGCTCCTTGTCGACATCAGCTCATTATCCAAGGAGTTGATCTAGGAACAACCCCTTCAGTACTTTGAAGCTTGCATGCCTCAATGGCAAGTTTCTCACTTCTGGCGACAGGTATACATCAATGACCTTCGACCAAAAGATTTTGCGTGGTGTTCGACGCCAAGTCCTTTATTCACACCACGTGAATTGTACTGCAGTACCTTGAGGGTCATTATCATTATCGGTGATTCCTCTCGCGCTTGTTAATGGTTTACATCATTGACCGGTAATCAAGCGATGTC
The DNA here is from genome assembly GCA_031772625.1 of Pinus tabuliformis. Classification (NCBI taxonomy): domain Eukaryota; kingdom Viridiplantae; phylum Streptophyta; class Pinopsida; order Pinales; family Pinaceae; genus Pinus; species Pinus tabuliformis. The sequence goes on from CM062805.1 coordinate 256,966,759, forward strand.
TTTCCATGTTCGAATTCAGCGCAATTCTCACATGGATCGACTTATACTTAGAGTGAAGATCGAATGAGTTTGAAGACCCCGGATCTAGTTTCATCCATCCGGGCTGCGATATATATTCAGGAAAAAATAAAGACATTTGACATGTACATCATTGCAGCAGATGATCATCCTACTCAAAGGATGATAATTTCACCAGAATTATCAGTCTACTATCAGACGATCGTTTGTTCTATGTACAAAAATGAATTTATAAAGCTGAGCATGGGAATGCCCGCCTCAGCTAGATCATGAAAGCAGTATGAATCATAATGTATTGTATTGTATTTTATTACAGGTCTCCTCCCAGCAGATGGATGAACTTCGGACCCTCCTGGATAAAGCATTTCACCCGATAAACGGCCTCATACTTTAGGGGGAAACTGTTATAGACATTTTTGTGCCTGGCATCACTAAGCATGAAATGTCAATAATCAAGGGATCTAAAGTCCCTAAACATGTTGTTCCTACCCCTAGAGGAACAAGGCCATCAAACCACAGCACCTCACAAAAGTTCTCCACCTGAAAACACTCAAAAACAAGGCAATTCTGGATCATGTCAACTGCTCCACTGAGCATCTGCGCTGAATGTCAACTGCTCCACTGTCTAACTGTGTTGAATGTCAACTGAAACAAAGGCTACCTGCGCTGAGCGAGTTTGGACAAGTGGCAGAGTCATTTCTCTAGGTGTCAATGCCCAGGAAGCTTCCAAAATGACACTTGGATCAGGGAATTCGACTAGTGATGAGTAAGAGGTTCCAAATCTCCAAGTGGAAGCAAGAACCTCCAAGTGGACTCAAGAACTAACAGAGGGAGAGGACACTAGTCCGATCTCAAGCTGACTCATCCTCTCTCCAATATCCCTATATATAGATCTCTCCTACATGAGGTCAAGGGAGGCTGGAATTTGGTATTTGCAAAGAATTGTTGTTGGTTTGTGGCTAGAAACATTGGGTGTGTTATGCTTTGAAGGGAGCTGAAGAAGGAATTCCATTCTGCTGGGAAGGAGATGCTGGATTGGAGCCCTATGGGTTGTATCTCTTCCTGAACCCTATTACTTTCAATAAGGCTATCTTGATTCTTTCCTATATGCTGGTGTATATTGTATGATTGCATTAGTATATTTGATTTACTTCTAATCCTCAATCATTTATGAATATGTATATTTGCCTTTGTATTGTGTTCTTCTCTTGTCGTAAGTAGTTGTTCTCTTGTCACAGGTAGTTGTTCTCTTGTGATCTCGTGGGATTCAAGTAGCTGTTCTCTTGATCAGGCGAGGAGGCAAGTAGCTGTGGACACACAAAGAGAAGAGGATCTAGTTCGAGGGACAACTGGAAGACAACGGTAAGTCTGCCGATCTCCCCTCTTTCACATTTCATAAAGGAAGTAATCATAATAGCTGTATTCGTTTGTTGCTAAGGCGCTGTCAAACCTTAGGTGGATAGGATCGTCCTGCATAGGCATTTTTCCCCACAACAGAAGAGTTAAAACCAAAGAAGCTTGATCCCATGTCATTCATCCATCTTGAGTTCAATCCTTCATCACACCAAAAGCACAACACTCCAAAAGCATAACAATACTTGCTTATGATCTCAAACCTCAAACCAACAGTATCTCCTTAGAATTATTCAAAGCCTAGCCCCTGATAACTATGATGAGTGCTTAATTTATAAGGAAATGGAGGTGGTTTTGTCATAAATCAGGCATGGAATGGCTTTCCAATTTGGGAGCTAGTTTCCATGGAGGAAGGGATGAGAGGGTAGGAGGTTATTTGATTCATTCCCTATCCAGTTTTGAGCTCATGGGAGAGGATAAGAGGTGGGAATCTTCTAGAAAGGTCTAGAATGTAGGAATATTCCCAGAACCCTATGAAGATTTTGCTCAATCTCCCCTAATGTAGGTCAAAGTGGGCCTAGGTCCTCTGCAGAGAAGGCTTGAATGGGCCTAAGTGCTTTGTAGCACATTTACCCCTGACCAAGGCTACGCTAGTCCCTCAAGGAGTCATTTCAGATGTCTTTAGGCTAGGAAACTCTCAGGAATGATGGCATTAAATTTGGTTACTTGTCTAGGGCATGTAGCAACTGAATTAGGGTTTGATGAGCCCTAATAGTACTGATCTGAATGTTGGGAGTGATGGGAGCCATGCAAAGGAGACAAAGGGAAACAAAAGATAGCAAGTAGGTCCCTTGTCTTATTTATCTTATATAGGAAAAGGTTAAACTCTTTAATTCTATTGTTCTAAGTGTAGCTACCCACTTAGGGAAGTTGTGTTTATCCATAGATACAAAATTCCACATAAGAAATTGGCGACCATACTGGGGATCAACCATCGTTCAGGGTAGTTTATCCTCTCCTATGAGATTGAAATTGGATAGGGAATGAATCAAATAACCTCCTATCTTCTCATCCCTTCCTCCATTGAAGCTAACACCCAAATTGGAAAGCCATTCAATGCCCATTTTTTGACAAAACCACCTCCATTTCCCTATAAATTGAGCACTCATCATAATGATCAAGGGCTAGACTTTCAACAATTGTAAGTAGATTTTGTTTGTTTGAGGTTTGAGATCATAAGCAAGTATTGTTATGCTACTAAAGTGTTGTGCTTTTGGTGTGATGAAGGATGGAACTCAAGCTGGATGAATGACCTGGGATCAAACTTATTTTGTTGTAACTCTTTCTTCTACTTATCAAAGTTGTTTACACCTTTTTCCATATTCTTTTCTTTATTTATGATGATTATATGTCTAAATTCTTTCAATTCCATTTTCTTATAGTAGATAGATCTATTTCTTTGATTGGTTTTTGTCCTTTGTTTATGATTTCAAGTATTGATCGAGCAGATTCTGTCTGAGAAGGAGTGATGGAATCTATTCAAAGGAGACAAAGGGAAGAGAAAGATAACAAGTAGTTCCCTTGTCTTATTTATCTTCTATAGGAAAAAGTTAAACTCTTTAATTCTGTTATTCTAAGTGTAGCTACCCACTTAGGGAAGTTTTGTTTATCCGTAGAAAAATGAGAAAACATTGGTACATTGTGGGTACCTACACTTAGAAAAACAGAATTAAAGAGTTTAACCTTTTCCTATAGAAGATAAATAAGATAAGGGACCTACTTGTTATCTTTCGCTTCCCTTTTTCTCCTTCATATGGCTCCTGTCACTCCCTCTCGAACTGAAACCACTCAATCAATACCTGTAATCATAAACAGAAGACAGAAACCAATCAAAGTAAAATATATATCTACTCTAAGAAAATGGAATCGAAAGAATTTACACATATAATCATCATAAATAAAGACACGAATATGGGAAAAGGTGTAAACAAATTTATTAAGTAGAAGGAAGAGTTACAACCAAAGAATTTTGATCCCATGTCACTCATCCATCTTAAGTTCTATCCTTCATCACACCAAAAGCACAAGACTCTGGTAGCATAACAATACTTACTTATGATCTCAAACCTCAAACCAACAGTATCTCCTTACAATTCTTCAAAGTCTAGCTCCCGATCACTATGATGAGTGCTTAATTTAAATGGAAATTCAGGTGGTTTTGTCATAAATTGGGCATTGAATGGCTTTCCAATTTTGGAGTTAATTTCAATGGAGGAAGGGATGAGTGGATAAGAGGTTATTTGATTCATTCCCTATCCAATTTTGAGCTGATAGCAGAGGATAAGAGGTGGGAATATTCTAGAAAAGTCTAGAATATAGGGATACTCCCACAACCCTATGAAGATTTTGCTCAATCTCGCCCAACGTAGGTAAAAGTGGGTCTAGGTGCTCTGTAGAGTAGGCTTGAATGGGCCTAAGTGCTTTGCAGGACATTTACCCTTGACCAGAGCTACGATGGTCCCTCAAGGAGTCATTCTAGGATGTCTTCAGGCTAGGAAACTCTCAAGAATGATCACATTCAATGTGATGAGTTTTCTAGGGCATGTAGCAATTGAATTAGGGTTATATGAGCCCTAATAGTACTAATCTAAATATTGGGAGTGATGTGCCTAAATAGACTTGTAATAGCTTCCTCCTAAAGCATGAAGTCAAAAATGACAATGTCGAGTGATATGCTTTACGATGTGATGAGGAGGTTCTGAAGCAGATGGTGACCTCCATCAATTACAATACATAATATCATGATATTTTAGATTTTTCATGAATCGCTGAGGGAATTCATACCCATGCTCAGCATGTAAAATTTTCATTACATGTACATAAATCAAATAGTCATCTACAGATATAGACCCATGATACGAGGACCATCTGTGTAAAGCAATCGTACAGACGATTTAGTACTCTCCTGTAATCGCAGTCTGGATGGATGAAACTAGATCTGGGGTATTCTATCTCGTTCAATCATTCACTCAAGTACGAGTCTAACCATGTGGATATGTGATCTAGAGTTGAACATGCGAAGACACCGCCTAATTACCAACCAATAATGTAAATTGTTAACAGATGTGAGAGAAATCACCGATAATGATAATGATCCTCAAGGTACTGTAATACATTTTGCATGGTTTGAAAGGATGTTTTGATGTCTAATACCATACAAAGTCTTTCGGTCGAAGGCCAGTGATGTCAACCTATTGCCAGAAGCAAGAAACTTGCCATTGATGTATGTAAGCCTCAAGGTACTGGAAGGGTGTTTCTAAGTCAACTTCTTAGATAATGTGTTGACGTCAACAAGAAGTGACTCATCGCAGGAGGGCCTTGATGTATCCCACGTCAACGACATGAAACAAGTGTAATGTATTTTGGAGATAGAATGTGAATGACGACACAGGGTTTAGGAATGGCAGTCATGAAAATGAAGGTTTATGAGTATTGCAAAGAATGAATTTAACGGAGTGACTTCTCTTGCACATTTCGGCAACACTAAATGAATTGGTAGCATTGACCCAAAACCAAAGTAATGGATGGTATGATAGACCATAGGTACGATAACCATCAAGCAGATAACCCAACCCAAGTGTTCACAGAGATGAAGTGAAAGTGTCATGTTCAAGAGTGACCTGCTACCATAAATTCGTTTACCCTTTTCCCACTTTCCCTAGTCATTACTGACCAATACCTCTTTATTTTTTACCAAGCTTGAGGAGGATAACATATTCTTGTTGTATAATTCCACCCTTCAGGTGAAACAATCGCTATGTGATGTTTTAACGAGTTTAACGAAGGTGAAACTTGGTCTTGTCATGATGGACAAGTTTGTCACTATTTGATGTTTTAATGAGTTTAACGACAATGATAACTCAGTCCTTTTCATGTTTAGAGAGTTTGAAAAGGGACAAAAAGAAAACTCCACAAGTTATTTTTCGTAGATTTGTCTCTCAAGTCCAAAAAAGTGTAAAATAATATGAGAGAAAACCTGTTGACCATGTTTGATCAATGTAATCATTTTTCATAAGTAAGCTATCTCAGTCTAGAAAAGGGTTAAACTTATAATGAGTAGATGTCATTTCGAATCCTTTTACGAGCTGAAAAGGACAAGCATTCGACAATATTTTCATATTTCAAGAGTCTAAAAAGAGCTTAAAGAGGACTCCACTTTGAGGAACGAGTGGTGTCTAGGATAGCAATTGCTTCCAGTGATGTTGGAACTTCTCAAAACATGTTTATTTATGTGAAGAGGTTGGCTAATAACACTACTAATTTCAATTATTCCTCAAAAAGGGTAAAACAACCAAGTGAAAGTGTATGATTGGCCAAGCAGATAGTGACAATGGAAGGAGAAAAAACCAAGGCTCATATGATGGAAGAGGCTGATAGAATGGTAATCACGAGGGTTAAAATGGAGATGGGTTCAATTCTACACAAGCTTGAAACATAGGGAACTATGCTTGGATTCAGTTTCATGTTTACACAAGCTTAAAACGAAAAACTATGCTTGGATTCAATTTCATTTTTACACAAGCTTGAAATGAAAATTATGCTTGAGATTGGTTTACATGCGCCCATCATGATGACTCGATTCTAGGTGCATGGCCCCCAATCTTCATTGCATTCATTGAAGTAGACTACTCATGGCTATGAGGTGGATGGAATGAAGGTTCATTTAAGAGATCGAGTGAAAGACTCAACTGGGATTTTACGAGATCTAATCAAAGAGTTGACTTGGAACTTTGCTCCAGGGGACCGTGTTTCATTTTTTAATGAGCTTGACACAAGACAAAGAACTCTACTCAGATTCCTTGTTTCATTTTTTAAGGAGCTTGACACAAGACAAGGAACTCTGCTCTAATTCCTTGTTTCATTTTTAACGAGCTTGACACAAGACAAGGAACTCTACTATGATTCCTTGTTTCATTTTTTAACGAGCTTGACACAAGAGAAGGAACTCTTCTCTGATTCCTTGTTTCATTTTTTAACGAGATTTACACAAGACAAGGAACTCTACTCTGGGACTTGTTTCATTTTTTTAATGAGGTTGACACAGTAAAATAATTATCCTCATATTCCTTGTTTAACTTTCTAACGAGGTTGACACAAGACAAGGAACTATCCTCATATTCCTTGTTTCATTTTTTAACGAGCTTGACACAAGACAGAGAACTTTGCTTATATTCCTTATTTCACTTTTTAACGAGGTTGACACAAGGCCAGGAAATATCCTCATATTCCTTATTTCATTTTTTAACGAGCTTGACACAAGACAAGGAACTATGCTCTAGTACATGTTTCATTTTTTAAGGACGTTGACACAGTAGAAGAACTATCCTCATATTCCTTGTTTCATTTTTTAATGAGCTTGACACAAGACAACAAAATTTTCTCTTACCTTTCATTTCATTTTTTAACGAGTTTGACACAAGACCAGTAAATATCCTCATCTTACTTATTTCATTTTTTAATGAGCTTGACACAAGACAAGGAACTATGCTCATATTTCTTATTCACAACCCATAAGAGGTCATGACTTCCAAGAGGTTCTCATCAAATGGGAGAACAATGCTCTGGAAGGGATACGTAGTAAGGAATCCATTAGAGAGGTATGGTTCCAATGCCCCTAGTACATAATGCACAACATCATGGAATTGATCGTTAGTTGATTGTAGGCATGGAATGGGTCACCACATAATTGACCTGTGGCAAGGAAGATACCATTGGGACAAAAAGACCATTAGGGAAGATGGTTCACTGGGAGACATATTTGGGCTGGTAAATGAAAGATGGTCGATGGTGACAATTCTACCTTCATGCAGGAAACACATCACTCGAAAGAGTGTTGAAACAAAAGCTCCCATGTCATAAAAATAGTTGCACCCAAGAAGTAAATTGTAATCTAAAGGGCCTAGAACTACCATCACATTGAGATAAAAAAATTTCCTACCAAAGTAATAGGAAATTGAGGAAGGATCCCTAATGGTTGACTGGTTCCTCTGTTAAATGCCAACAAATTCTAGGTCACAGGAACAAGTGGTGGTGAACTGAGTGCTTGCCAAGAAGTGGAGGAAAGGATACTCACTGATGCACCTTCATCTATAATAGTGCTAGGTACAATCATATTACAAACCTGTACTATGATTTGGAAAGGCACATAAGAAGGAAGACAACATTCTGCCAGTCAATTCTAATCAAAGGAAGTGACCAAACTACTTGGAGGGGGTACTGTAAGAACGGGAGAATTACCCCCTTGAGTTATGAGAACGGGAGGATTATCCTCCTGTCTTTATGGAACAAGAGGGTTTCCTACAAGCTCATTGGAATATAAAGAAAGGAAAAGAACCTGAGTGGTATCATACTCACTCTCTATGGGAAAAGTATGATTAAATGAAGGTGAAATCGGGTCAACTATTTCCTCGACCTTTGATTGGTTAGGTATAGACTCATGGGATTAACATTCAACAAGAGTGGGTTTGACCAACGATTGATTTGGGTCTGTCACTTCATCAACTAGTGAAGGATTAAGGGAGAGTCTCCTGTAACCAGATGGAAGCCATTGCGGAGAAGTAGTATAGTTATCGAACACCTTTTTGGCTTCATCCAGGCAGGGAAAAAGGTGAATGGGGTGATTCCCTTCACATAACCTACATGGAAACTTAGCTTTACCCTTCTTTCCATGAACTTTACTACCACTAGTTGATGGTGTGTCACCAACATGATCTCCAGAAGTTGATGACACAAGATGATGTGAACGAGAACACCATAATTCTAATATCTGAGGAATATCAAAAAAATTTCGTAGAAGATGATGTCCCGTACAAATTTTGCAAGGATATCAAAGTTTGTGAGGCTTATCAGATAGTTTCTCATCATAAGTTTCATTCGAAGCAGTGGTTGCTTGGTTGCCCCCTTGCTAAGTTTTCTTCTTCTTCTTCCCTTTCTTCTTCTTCTTAGCCACCTGGTTACTAGTGCCAATAATTTCACTAGGCGAATAGGAAGAAGGGGAGGAAGAAACAACCGGCGAAGAAGGAAAAGGGCCAACTTTAGGATAAACTAGAGGTTGATTTTGTCCAGTTGTAGGAATATTCAGTTGTGGGGCTAAGGAGGTTGAGAACAAACATACTCGCAAGTCGATGGTAAGTCCCGAAAGGGACAATGTAACCATATAAGGAGCACCAATATTTCTGAAAGGAGGAAAAGGACTAGGATTCCCATCAAAAGGAATTCCTTGATTGGTTGACACCAGAGTTGTTTCCATATGTTTCAACCTAAGATCAACTAAGGAGTGACGTGGAGGATGTTATCCGTGGTCAATTAATTTATTTTAATCAAAATAACAAAACAAATCAAAATATGGATAATCTAGGCAAAAGGATTACCAAGCAACTGTTAACTGCAATAAACTACCTTAGTAAACCAAGGACTTAACGTACGTGTAGGAAATCTCCCTGAATGCTATGTTCGATGTATCACAGTGTACAAGGCGATTGACTCGGTTACCTAAGGATGGATAGCAACCTAATGTAGTCCTCCATATATACCTGAAATTACGTGGAGGCCCAATTCGTATTAGCGTTGTCTAATGCGAAACCCAAGGGAAATTGTAAGGATTGAAATTTATCTTAAAGTTTAGAAACCTTGGCGAGTCCCACTAGTCTATAATATGAAATCTATAAAATGTTTGGGATATTTTTGTAAAAATATTCAAATTTATAATACTTTTATATAGTCTATATATAATAAATTGGTGATTTTTAGGGTAAAATAATTTCATTCTATAAAATTTGGGCGAATCATTTTTATAAAAAATGGAAATTAGCGAATTTGTTTTTTGGAAAAAGTATAGAAAATTAGCCCATGGGCGAATATTAGCCCCTAAAATTTTCCCTAGTGAAACTGGACAATGAGAGCATTCCTTTATACTTTTCGTACTATAACACCAACCTTTATACCCGAAGGTACGTGGACGAGCTACGATATACTTACGTACGTGGAATGTGGTATCACACTCAGAATGTATCGAAGACAAGTTAATGATAGCTGCTATGTTTTACGATGTCGAAACACGTCTCTAGACTAGAACCTTTAAATATTTTGCGTTAGGTGACAATGCTCCATTAGGTCAATTGAGATTAATTTTAAGTTTATCTTGCTTAAGAATTTTCCTTTCAAGTTCACCACGTGATGTTTTCTGAAATTCCTAGAATGCAACTAATATGATAAGCATTCTTTTCATTCAATTTGAATAATAAAAGCCTTAGCTAATAGGGATAGAGCAATCAGATTCTTTTAATTAAAGAGCATAGAGCACATCTAATGCAATTCCCCAAAACTATTCCTACAAGAACACACAAAATTTTTAACGCACGATGGATGTTTTGCTTTTCAATTCCCTTAATGTTTATATGAACAAAAGGAAACTAAATGCATAAACAAATCAATCAATACTTTTCTTCAAGAAGCAAAGACTTTACACAAATTTCTTTTGCAAAGAAATAAAGACTTTACGACACTTCCTTTCCAGAAAAGACTAATCGATATAAACTAACTTTGACAATGAATTGATAATGATAAAGAAATCACTTAAGAAACACTAAACAATCAAGGCCAAAGTAGGGCTAGGAAAGGAAATACAACTTGATTTCAGAGACACAACAATCATTGATCTTTCAGTAAGGAAAAACAGAAGGAAATTTGGAAAAAATAAACCAAAGGTAGGATTTTTTACCGAAGGAGGATCAGCAAAGTTGGGAGACAGTTTGCTACATAGCACTATCATCAAGCCAAGGGTGCTCTGCAGAGCACTGTGTCCAGACCAAGCCTGTACTAGTGCCAGAGAGGCCATTCAGGGGACATTCAAGCACGATTTTTTACTAAAAAACAATTCAAAAAGGTTGAAATAAGATCAATGGAGGCAAGTAAACTCTACAAGGTTGTACTAGGATGAAGATAAACTACTCAGAATGATGACCATTCCCCAGCAGAGTTGCCAATTTGTTATGTGGAATTTTGCATCTATGGATAAACACAACTTCCCTAAGTGGGTAGCTACACTTAGAACAACAAAATTAAAGCGTTTAACCTTTTCCTATAGAATATAAATAAGACAAGGGACATACTTGTTATCTTTCACTTCCACATGTCTCATTTGTATGGCTCCCATCGCTCCCTCTTGAACCTAAACCGCTCGATCAGTACCTGTAATCATAAACAGAGGACAAAATCCAATCAAAACAAGAGATCTATCTATTATAAGAAAATGGAATTGAAATAATTTATAGATATAATCATCATACGTAAAAAAAAAATATGGGAAAAGGTGTAAACAACTTTATTAAGTAGAAGGAAGAGTTACAACCAAAGAAGTTTGATCCCATGTCATTCATCCATCTTGAGTTCCATCCTTCATCACACCAAAATCACAACACTCTGGTAGCATAACAATACTTTCTTATGATCTCAAACCTCAAACCAACAGTATCTCCTTACAATTATTCAAAGTCCAGCCCCTGATCACTATCATGAGTGCTGAATTTATAAGGAAATGGAGGTGGTTTTGTCATAAATTGGGCATTGAATGGATTTCCAATTTGGGTGTTAGATTCCATGGAGGAAGGGATGAGAGGATAGGAGGTTATTTGTTTCATTCACTATCCAATTTCGAGCTCATAGGAGAGGATAAGAGGTGGGAGTCTTCTAGAATGGTCTAGAATGTAGGAATATTCCCAGTATCCTATGAATATTTCACTCAATCTCACCCAATGCAGGTCAAAGTGGGTCTAGGTGCTCTGTAGAGTAGGCTTGAATGGGCCTAAGTTCTTTGGAGCACATTTACCCCTAACCAAGAATGCGCTGGTCCTTCAAGGAGTCATTTCAGGATGTCTTCAGGCCAGGAAACTCTCAGGATTGTTGGCATTCAATATGATAAGTTGTCTAGGGCATGTAGCAACTGAATCAGGGTTAGATGAGCCCTAATAGTACTGATCTAAATGTTCGGAGTGATGTGCCCAAATATACCTGTAATAATGCCACAATTCCACATCTTTTCCTATAGAGGTTAAAGCATTAACAAAATTAGTAATACCATTGCATAAATACAATGTACCAACATTTTCTCTTTTTTCTATTACCAGGGCTCCTTCAGTGACCTTCCAAGTTTTATCTATAAATTAGTTACAAAACCTTCACCTCCCAACTTCCCTATTGAAATCATATTTTTCTTTAGATCTGGAACATGCCTTACCTCCTTCAATAGCCATTGATTTTCATTCTGTTGTTTTATGAAAAATTTACCCATTCCAATAATTTTACAGGGTTTATTATCACCCAATCGAACCTGTCCAAAATATCCTTGAACACATTCCTATCAGGTGTGGCATGGAATGAGGCCCCTGAATCTACCACCCAGGCATCAATAATATTTTCAAATGAAATAATAAAAAATATTGCAACACATCACCTGTCACATTCACTTCATGATTGTTTTCTTGTTTCGCATCTCCTTTTCCCTTCCGAGACTTGCAATCTTTCTTAATGTGTCCTTTCTTCCCACATTTCCAGCACACTATCCCTGATCTAGAATTGGATCTTCCTTTCCTTGACTTACTGTGATATCTTGGGCTCTTTCCTCTTTCCATTTTTCTTCTCCTAGTCTTTGCAGTCAAAGCATTTCCTGATGTCGCACCAGATATTTTACGTCACATTTCCTCGCTAAGAATTTCACCAACAACATCATCGAACTTTAAAGTATTAGATCCAAAGACAGAGTTACTAATGGCCATAACTAAACAATTCCCACTTTCTAGCAATGAGCATAGAAATAACAGAGCCCTAACTTCATAATGAAAAGTTATCCCTACATAACTTAATTGACTAGTAACTGTATTAAATTCATTTAAATGATCAGAAAGAGGTCCACCTTCTGGCATCTTCATATTAAATAAATGCTTCATAATAAATACCTTATTTGAGGCCGAGGTTTTTTCATATAGTTTGGCCAATGACGAGATTAAACCCTCTATTATCATTTCCTTTGAAATATTAAAGGCTACCGATGTTGCTAGGCACAGTCGTATTGTACCAAGTGTCTTTTTATCAAGAATATCTCATTTTTTATCTGTCATATTCGTCAACTTCTTTATCTTTGCACTCAATGGTCGGTACAGATATTTATGATACATATAATCTTCCATCTACATCTTCCACATCTGGTAGTTTTGGTTATTAATTTTTTCGAACCTAAACCTACCATCTTTCACCATTTCTCCTACTCGAACCAAGAACCCTTCTCTCTTGTGTGTTTATCATCCAAATAGACGTTTGGCTCTAATACCAGTTGTTAGAGAATTATATATTACAGAGCAATGGAACACATAAAATATTGTAGAAATATAAACACATAAAACAAGAGAGACATAGATATATGTGGTTCGCTCAATTTGGGCTACATTCATGGAGAAACAACCATCCCTTCCTTTTGTATTATCCAACAAAATGAAGAGATACAACCTACAGCAGATTTGTTGTAATTCTCTCTTCACTCTCACAAAATCTCCTCTCTCTTTCTCACTCAGAATACACATCTACATAGCTGCAATACAATTCCCTCATATATAGCGAGGGGGTTGCCTTCTTAGGAAACAAACTCTAAATAAAACATAACTTCTATCCTCATATTTTTGCCTAATGAACGGCTTATATTGACTACAAAATTACAACATTTTAGAAGGAAATTTTACATCTATTTTTAGCTTCGGGGTCATTGGCCTTAATCCCTCGCTAAGGGGGGGCTCCTAAAGATCACTGCCCCCCCCCCCCCCCCCCCCCACACTTGAACACCCTTGCAGTGAATAATGGTCGATGTTCCCACCCCACTATGAAATGGGGTCCAATGAGGCGATACCTTTGAATAAAAAATATAATCAGGGTCCACACCCAACAATCTCCCACTTGTAGACTGATTATAGCAGCGCCACTGTTGCTTCATTTTCTGGACAATTACTCCATTTTGGACCTGGCTATTTCTCATCTTCATCATCATACTTGAATACCAATTGAAATTGATCATAATCTAAGTTTCTTCTTGGTTACAACTTTTGTTAACATATCTGCAAGATTTTGGCTAGTGTGTACCTCTTCCAACTTCAACTATCCATCTTCCAACATTGATTGTATGAAATGGTTCTTGGCTATATATGTTTAGTTTTGGAATGAAATGAAAAGTTCTTCACCAAATGTATGGCACTCTGGTTATCACTATATAACCTTCCCAATTCATGCTTACCCAATTCACCCAGAAACCTTTGTAACCAAATCATTTCTTTACTAACCTCTGTAGCAGCAACATACTCTGCTTCAGTCGTTGAGAGTGCAAAAACACTTTGTGGTTTTGAATCCCAACTGACAGATGTTCCACCTACAGTAAACACATACCCTGTGGTGCTCCTATTGTTATCTCTATCACCTGCCACATCTGCATCAACATATCCCTGTAGAGCAATGTTTGAACCACCAAAGCATAATGCTTGATTTGTGGTACCTCTCAAATACCTGAGAATCCACTTCACTTCTAGCCAATGTTCTTTTCCTGGATAGTTCATGTACTTTTCTTACAGCTCCCACTGCATGTGCAATATCAGGCCTTGTGCATACCATTGCGTACATTAATCTTCCAATTACTAATGCATATGAATTTTTAGACATATAATCCATTTCCTCCTAAGTCTTAGGACTCACCTCCTTACTTAGTTTGAAATGGATAGCCAAAGGTATACTAACTGGTTATGTATTCTGCATATTAAATCTTTTCAACACCTTTGTATGTACTCACTCTGAGACAATGTTAATTTTCTATTCTTGTTGTCTCTAGTTATTCTCATTCCAAGGATTTGTTTTGCAGCACCCAAACCCTTCATTGCAAATGAATTTGCCAAATTTATTTTGAGCACATTTATTTCCCGCATGTTATAACCTACGACAAGCATGTCAACTACATACAATAACAATATAATACAGTTGCCATCATTTTTCCTTTTAAGATAAACACAATGATCAGAGTGACATCTAGTATAGCCTTGTTCAGACATAAACCTATAAAATTTTAGATATCACTACCTTGGAGCCTGTTTTAAGCCATACAAGCTCTTCTTCAACCTGCACACTATATTATCCTTCCATTTTACCACATATCCTTGTGGTTGTTGCATACATATCTCTTCCTCTAAATCCCCATGGAGAAAGGTTGTCTTTGCATCTAACTGCTCAAGATGCAAATCTTTAGCTACTACTAGACTTAAAATAGTTCTTATTGAAGTCATTTTAACAAGAGGAGAACATATCTCATCGAAGTCTATACCCTTTTTCTATGCAAACCCCTTCCCCACAAGTCTAGCTTTATACCTTTTTCTATGCAAACCCCTTCCCCACAAGTCTAGCTTTATACCTTTTTCTACCTTCGTCTTCTTCCTTCAACTTGTAAACCCATTTATTCTACAATGTTTTTTACCTGCAGGCAACCTGACTAACTCCCCTATTTGGTTATGTACTAAGCAGTCCATCTCTTCTTTCATGGATTTCTCCCACTTCTTCCTGGTTTCTACCTGCACTACTTCTTCATAACACTCCGGTTCACCAGAATCAGTCAACAATACATAATATGTTGAAGGAGAGTGTCATTCAAGGGGTCTACTTATCCTGGTAGATCTTCCAATGCCACTTTCAGGTGTTTGAGGTGCTTGTTTTTATTGTGGATGTTTTTGTTGTTTTGGCTGTTGATCATTATCATTTTCAGGCACCTTCACTTTTTCTGTGATCTCATAAAGCTCTATGCATTCTCTGTTTTCTTTTTCCTGCATCTGATCCTTATACAAAACCTTTTCATTGAATGTGACGTCTCTGCTCCTAATGATTTTGTGTTTTTCATACTCATAAAAGAGATAACCAAAATCATTAACACCATATCCAATAAAGGTACATTTCTTTGATTTTGCCTCAAGATTTGTTCTATTTTATTTACTAATGTGGACAAAGGCTTCATAACCAAATGTCTTTAAAAATGAGTAGTTTACCTTTTTACCTATCCATGCCTCCTCTAGAATACAACCATCCAAGGAACTTGAAGGCCCTCTGTTTATTAGATAAACATCAAGATCTACAACATCTGCCCAAAATTGTAAAGGCAATCTTGCATACAATCTGATGCACTTTGCATGCTCCATGATTGTCAGGTTCATGCTTTCTGACACCCCATTTTCTTGTGGTGTTCCTGGAGCTGCCTTCTCTCTGCTAATTCCATTCTTTGAACAATACCTAGCAAACTCTTTGCTGCAATATTCACCTCCATTGTCTGATCTGAGACACTTTAACATTTTTCATGTCTCATTTTCAACCAAAGCTTTCAAATACATCAGATTTATTTCAAATACAATAAATCTAGGTTTTTCTCATTGCATCATCAATAAAAGTAACATAATAATGAGATCCACCAAGAGATGATACTTGAGTAGGTCCCTGACATATAGAGAGGGGTTGCCTTCTGGGGAAAAAAACCCTAAATTAAACATAACTTCTATTGTTTGATTTCCTCTTAATGAATGGCCTAGATTGAATATGAAATTACAACATTTAAAAAGGAAAATTTACATATATTTTTAGCTTCGAGGGCACTAGCCCCGATCCCTTGCCAAGGGGGAGCTCCTAAATATTGTTTTCGCCCCCCCTGGAGCCCCATTGCAGTGAAAATAATGGTCGGCATTGCCACCTCATTATGAACTACGGTCCAATGCAGTGATGCATTTGAATAAAGAAGATAATCAGGCTCCACACTCAACATAAATCTGTTTCCAAAATTTTTGTTGTTTCAGAAATACAAATTCTTTGTGTTTAGGCCGCAATTGTTATGCAAGTACTTGATCTGCTAATGAAAAAGGTATTATAGACTATGTGTGAATTTTCTTATGTTACTTAGTGCTACAGATCGAAAAGATTGCAAATAACATAAACACATAAATAACTTGAAAACACATCAACATAACCAAATTTAATAAAGGAGTTCACTAGACTTCCTGGCTACGTCATCTAGTCCCTTCGCTTCTAGTGCTGACCTCTATATTTTCTCTTCAAATTATTGTTACAAGTATGAGCTCAAAATAGTGTCTCAAACAAGAAAATGATTCTCACCACTGTGTTCAACTCGAGTTTTCGAGTCAAAATGAGTATAAACTCGACCGTGTTTAGCCACCATGACCTCGAGACCACCAAGAATGGTCCAAAACCACATTAGTCCACACTTTTGGTGATATGGTATTGATATACAATGTATAGTTGAAAAAATGTGGTGAACATGGAATAATACGATAACATTAAAATCAAAGGATAAACCAAAGAACTAGTGGGCATGGGGTTGATCTCGACTGTCCGGCCTTTTCTCGGCAGAGATCCCGATATCAAACGATCCAACGGTTATCACGTCCATTGCCCGATCCAACGGCTATCGCATCCTCTGCTCGATCCTATGGTTGTTGCGTCACCCGCTTGCCAACTAGCTTGGCTGATCTCCATCGTCAATCCATCATGCTTGATCCTATGACTATTGCGTACTATCGCTCTCCCACTAGCCCGATGGTTAAGACTTTGAAAGCACGCAAGAAATGTTGCTTTGATGTGCTACGAGTCTACTGCTGAGTGTAATCATGTAAATTTTAGAAATACCATTCCCAACCTTTAAGGCGTGCGAGATACCACTTATCACTTTCCTATCAGAACTCAAAGAAGTTAAACTTCCTTTGAATCACCATATCGCGTCTATTTAGCATGTTAACTTGCTTTCATGTTTTGATACAATATTCTTCGATCTCCTCTGATTAGACAATCCAACGAATGTGCTTTGCTACTTCATCACCTTCTCTACTAACATCATCCAGAACCCGTGACTCAATCCCGGGTTGCCATGTGTCTTACTGACGTAGGCATTAACAGTTGACCGAAATCTTTGATTGGCTCTAATTTCTTCATCTGGACTCAGATTTACATGTTGTTTGCACCATTGGATTCATATCGACAAGCACTTTGACTTGATCCCATTTTCATCTGTATTTCAAGACTTTTATCTATAGGCAAGATTAAATTCATTTTGGATCACTCCTCCCCATTGGAGGCTTTTGGTTCATCAAAAGTTGGTTTTAGTTGTCGAGTAAGTGAGGATAAAGCTCCTTCACTTTTCCAATTTCTATCCATCATGCTTTACCTAGATTTGTACCTTTGAGTCCAACTCAAAGATACTCAACATTTCCTCATCATGAAATCCTTATCCTCCTATCAAGAACTGTGTCCTCCTATAGCTCATTGAGATACTCGGGCAAAATATCGTCAATGGAAGGTAGATCACCTTGCTCTTCGAGATCTTCAATCAATGAAGGTTCATACAATTGTAAGTTTTCAACATTTATAATAGAATAGATTTACATATAAGCTGGTAGATCTAGGCATAAATCATTTTCACCAATTTTTTTAGGTATCTTGAAAGGACCATATCTAATTGGTTTCAATAATTTACCTTCCCCTTGCAGTCTTTCTTTGCTGATGTAAAACCAAAATTTATCACCAACTTGAAAACTATGCTCAAATCTATGCTTTTCATGTCACACTTTATACTTTGCTTGACTTCTTGCTAGCTGTTCCTATACTGCTTGGTGAATTTCCTAGATTTTTTCAATGAACTTGGTTTCTTTGTCCACATCATTGTGTCCATCAACTACTATGTCTTTACCAAAGACAAAATCCAAGGGAGACTTTGGTATAAAACCAAAACAAGTCTCAAAAGGAGACCTTTGAGTAGAAGAATGTTTTGCATGGTTGTAAGCATGCCGCACATAACACAAATGATTGTCCCAAAGTTTGGGATGCTTGCTGCAATATCCTCGAAGCAACTATATCACTATTCTATTGACAACTTCTGTCTGACCATCTGTTTGTGGATGAAATGTTGTGCTCTTCCTTAACTTTGTGTCCACTAACTCCCATATACTTGACCAAAATTTCCCGACACATTGAGAATCTCGATCAAATACAATAGAAGTGGGTATCCCAAAATGAACCCATACATTTTGAAAGAACAAATTTGCAATTTATTTAGATGTGAACTATTTATTAAATGGTGTCAAAATACACATCTTACTGAAACTATCCACAACTACATACAAATAATCATAATTCTTTCTAGACTTTGGAAATCCCCTAACAAAATCCATGGAAACACTTTCCCAAGGACGATAAGGAATTGGAAGTGGAGTATACAAGCCTAATTTTCTATTACTTGGCTTGCTTGTAGCACACATAGTACATCCTTTAATATATCTAGAAATTGTCTCATTAATTTGTGGCCAATAGCAGAATCTTTGTAATTGTGCAATTGTTTTACTTACACCAAAATGACCTGATATGAGAGAAGTATGTGCTTCTTGAATTATGTTAACTCTTTCAGTTTGTGGAATGCATAAATTTCCCAAATGATATAAGAGTTTGTCCTTTATGAAATAATCCAATTCTTCTACCTACTTTTCATGACTTAAAGTTGCATATATATCCTTAAAATCTATGTCTTGAGCATATTGGTCAATGTAACTTTCATGAATTACTGAATTATGCTTAAGTATTGTTGGTACATTTATAATTGGTCTTGATAACATGTCTGCAACCTTATTATGTATGTCCTTCTTATATCTGATAACAAGATGAAATTGTTGCAGAAAACCCATCCACTTGTAATGTCTTTATTGTTGCAATTTAGTTTGTGAGTGTAAATATTGAAGTGGTTGATGATCTGTATGTATGATTGTTTCTTTACCCATTATATAATGTTTCCACTTTTTAGCACTCTAAACTAATGCATATAATTCTTTATCATATGTAGGATAGTTAGCTATTGCTAATGTGAACGTCTCAGAATGAAAGCATATAGGCTTCTTGTGTTGCGTCAACACTACCCCCATGGCATATTCACTTGCATCTATCTTGATCTCAAATAGATGTTGAAGATCTGACAGTGCTAGTACTGGAGCTATATTGATCCTTTCTTTCAATGTTTCGAAGGCTTTCTGCTATTTTCCTCCCCACTGAAACACTTGTTTCACACTTGTCAAAGTATGTAAAGGAGATGCAATCAAAGAAAAGTTAGCAATAAACTTTCTCGAATATTGCACTGCCCCTAAGAAACTTCTAACTTCTGTAGAAGTATTGGGCTTAGGCCAATTTACAATGACTTCGACCTTAGAGGGATCTATCTTCAATTCACCACCCCCTACAATATAACCGAAGTAATTCAAAGATGTTCTACCAAATTCACATTCTGACAGTTTTACATAGAGATTTTTTCTTTTCAAAACATCTAAAACCTGCTTTACATGCTTTACATGTTCATCCTATGTTCTACTAAAAACAAGAATATCATCTAAATAAACTATTACAAAATCATCAATGAATGGTCTAAATACATCATTCATGACTCACATGAATGTATCTGGAGCATTAGTTAAGCCAAAAGGCATAACCATCCATTCATAGAGTCCTTGATTCATTTTGAAATCAGTCTTCCATACATGTTGTTCTACAACTCTGATCTGATGGTAGCCACTTCGCACGTCCGATCTAGAGAAGTAACTACATCTTTTAACTGATCTAAAAAATCTTCAATACGAGGAAGAGGATAAAGATTATTTATTGTAATTTTATTTAGTGCTCTAAAATCAATGCACATTCTCCATGAACCATCTTTCTTTCACACTAACACAATAGGTGATCCACATGGTGGTGTGCTTGGTCGAATAAACCCTTGATCGAGCAACTCTTGTACTTGCTTCTTTATCTCTGCATTCTCTAGAGCTGATAACCTATACATTCAAATGGTAGGTAGTGGAGCATCTTGCTGCAAATAAATCTCATGTTTTATCTCTCGCTTGGGTGGAAGCCCTTTAGGCTCTTGAAAAATAATATCATAATCGGAAACAACTTCAACTAGATCTGCTTTTCGTTTAGGATTACAACCTTGGAAAGCATCAGATTTATCAATATCCTTTGCTTTTACAATCATAAGTAAAAAAAATTTACTTGAATTTACAATTCTTTTCTTCTGTCTTGAATTTATGAGAGAGAAGTTATCTTTGAGTTTATGAGCCCTTACAATATATTCAGTTCCATCCTTAATGATTTGATACTTATTTTCAGTTCAATATAAGATAACATTTCTATCGTACAAGTATGGACTTCCTAATACAATTCCAGATATGTCCAATGGGACTATTTCTAACTCAACCTCATCTACAAACTCTGACCCAATAGCAAAACAAAGTTTACATTGTTTCATAACTTGTAGCTTAATTTTATCACACACCCAACCTAATGGATATGGCTTTTTATGAGTTTTTGTTTCTAAACACAACTTCTTTACAATTGCTTCAGAAATCAAATTAACTTGTGACCCGCTATCAAATAATGTATCAATTTTAGTATGCTTGGAAATGAATCTTATATGAAATAGCTCATTTCTTTTCCTCTCATCATTATCATTATCAACAGAATGCAAATAAGTACTTGTAGATTCTTTAGAATCTTTACCTTTTATACTTGTAGATGTAACCGTTGTCTCGTCACCTGAGTCTGACCCCAAGTCCCTTTGAATAGCATCAGCATTCTTTCGCTCTTTACTACCGAACTTCTTAGGCTTAAATTCTGGATGCAATGACCAGCAGTGTGCCTCATCATGTCCTTCCTTCTTACAATGAATGCATGAAGGTTTATCCTTCTTAACAATGTTCTTTTTCTAATCCTTCCATTTAAGTTTCTTCTTGCCTTTGTTCTTTCTTTCAATAGATTTGGATGATTTCCCGACATCTTGGGTTACATTTTCACCTCTAGCTTATAGATGAGTTGCTTGAACTGATACATCATCTAAGCTAGTTGGATTAAACATAAGAATGGTATGCCTCAAATAACTATGAAAACCACCTATATAGTTCAACAATATCTCTAGTGAGTCCAATGATATGCCTAATGTTAAAGCTCTCGTGCGGAATTCCTGGGTATAACTTTGAACACTTTGACCTTTTAATTGATGTATTTTTTTCCAACTCATCATTGCTTGTTGCATATAAGCCAAAGGATAAAATTGATTTTTAATAATAGAAACAAATTCATTCCAAGTTGAAATTATTTTACCATGCTTTTGGAGATTTGCTTGTGTCTTGCCTTCCCACCAGAGAAGTGTGGTTCCTCCAAGTCGAAGGCTAGCAAGACAAATATTCTTTCTTTCTGAAACAACTTCCTACATGTTGCAATATACTTCAATTTGACTTATCCAATTATCAAGTTTTTCAGTGTTAAGTTCTCCATCATAAATTGGCAAATCAAATTTTAGATCTAGTTTGATCAAAGAAGATTTCTTCTTTTTCCTTTTAGAAGAACTAGTTTTATGAGAAGAAGACGATGATGATGATGATGATGGTGATGATGGAGAAGATGGTGGAGGGAGCATTCCTCCTTTTCCTTTATCTTCTTTATTTGGAGGAACAAAAATAAAAGGTTCCTCTCTTCCTTTATCTGGTTTAGGTGATGAAGTGCCTTCACCTTTACCCTTTTTAAACTCATTATACATCTCTTCCACCATTGCACATATCGTCATGAAACTATCAAAGAATTGAGATTCTGGTCCAAGTGGAGTTTCATCCATCATCCTTCTTTGTGAAAAGACCCTTCCAATCTCTAGATTCACCTCAACAGGTTTACCTTCACCTCGTCTGAGCCTCAACCTAGTAAGCATTGAAATCTCCACACAAACTTGTCAAACCTTAAAAAACCTTACTGGTCTGATACCACTTGATCTGTTAATGAAAAAGGTATTATAGACTATGTGTGAATTTGATTATGTTACTTAGCGTAATAGATCAAAAATATTGTGAATAACATAAACACATAAATAACTTGAAAACACATTCAAACACATCAACACAACCAAATTTAATAAAGGAGTTCACTAGAATTCCTGGCTACGTCTCCTGGTCCTTTTGCTTCTAGTGTTGACCTCTATATTTTGTTTTCAAATTACTATTACAGGTATTAGCTCAAAAACAGAGTCTCAAATAAGAAAATTCATCTCACCACTATGTTCAACTCATGTTTTCGAGTCAAAACGAGTATAAACTTGACTATATTTTGCCACCATGACCTCTGGACCCCTTAGAAGGGTCCAAAACCACATTAGTCCACACTTTCGGTGATATGGTATTGATATGCCATGTATAGTAGCAAAACTATGGTGAATGTCGAATAATACTATAACATTTAAATCAAAGGATAAACTAAATAATCAGACGGCATGGGTTTGACCCCAACTGTCTAGCCTTTTCCTGGTGGAGATCCCGATACCAAACGATCCAACAGTTATCACATCCCTTGCTCAATCCAAAAGCTATCACGTCCTCCACTTGATCCTACAACTGTCGTGTCACTCACTCACCAACTAGATCAGCTGATCTCCACCATCAATCCATCCTGCCTGATCTTACGACTATCACATAATATCGCGCTCCCAGTTGCCCGACGGTTAAGACCTCGAAAGCACACAAGAAAAGTTGTTTTGGTGTGCTACATGTTGACCGCTGAGTGTAATCGTGTAGATTTTAGAAATACCATTTCCAGCCTTTAAGGCACGTGAGATACCACCTATCACTTTCCTTCCAAAACTCAAAGAAGTTAAACTTCTTTTGAATCACCATATCGTGTATATTTAGCATGTGAACCAACTTTCATATTCTGACATGATATGCATCAATCTCCTCTAATCAAATGATCCAGCGACTATGCTTTGCTGCTTCGTCACCTTCTCTGCTAACATCATCCAAAAACTGTGACTCAATCCTAGGTTGCCACGTGTCCTACTGACACAGGCATTAACTGTTGACCGACATCTTTGATTGGGTCTAATTTATTCATCCGGACTCGGATTTACACGTTGTTTGCACCATTGGATTCTTATCGACGAGCACTTTGACTTGATCCCATTTTTATCTATATTTGAAGACTTTGATATGGAGGAAAGACTGAATCCATTTCGGATCAGTACTGAAGAGGTATGTTAAATGGCTTCCTTGGAGTGATGCACTAGTTCGGACTTCCAAAGCTCCATAGGTCGACAAAGGTATTAAGCTTAGTGATGTAGTTGCTTCAAGGACCTCAACTTATTTGACATCCTTAAGGCTCCAAATGCACCAAAAATGGGTTACAAGCATAGGATGAAATTATTCGTTCAAGATTGTATGAGTTTCACCTACAAGAGAAAAGGAATTCCAACGAGACCCTATAAATGAAATCCAGAAGACACCAACAAGTTCAATATTTTTTGTATGATCCAATACGCTCCACAGGGCCAAGGATGTATGTCAGATATCAAGTTACTTTGATGCCCTGAACGTTATCATTGATCCGCACAATGAGGGGTTCTAGATTATTTTGCTAAAATGTTTCTCCTCATCTTCAAAAATAAATTTAATAGAACATTGACATTTCTTCATGATATTCTAACCAGCCCACGACTCTTAAATGCTTAAAAATAAATTACGCCATGCCTCATACGAAACAGTTGATCTAAATCAATGCACAGAGTGAATGCTCACATATCTATATGTTTGGTAGTCCACACAGATGTTCAATAAACAAGAGGATCTCTTCCCATGATCTATCAAAAAGAGGTAATTTACATAGATCTAGACAATTGAACCTCTAAAGAGAATGAATTCAGCCTACCCTTTTGGTGATGAAATTTGATTTCCTGAGGATAAGAAGGATTATTCTCAAAGGTTGATCAACTCGAGCTACCAAGAATGATTTTGGTCCAAAGTTGCATTAGTGTTCAACCTCTTGTATAGGATCTTTAGGTCTGCATAAAAGTGTATCATCACAGAAATATAACAGGAGATTAAGTCTTCAAAAGTATGTTGCTCCAAAAAGTTCTCCTTGTCGTATAATTTATTAATACTTTTCAGGGCTGACACTATTCCATTAGTCGATAAAAAATGATATACATATGGCTACTTCAAATCAGTGGATATCTAAGAATAGATAAAATAGGTGTTAAATCTATTTCTATAATTTTTCTTCTTTCAGAAATAAAATTTCTCTTTGTTTAGGCCGCAATTGTTGTGCAAGTACTAAATAGGTCTGTCAAATGGTTTACTTAGAGATATGCCCTTGTTCAAACTTCCAAAGCTCCATAGGTCCACAAAGGTATTAAGCTCAGTGATGCAGTTCCTTCAATGACCTCAACTTATTCAACATACTTAAGGCTCCAAATGCACCAATAGAGGGTCGTAGGCATAGGATAAAATTATTCCTTCAATATTGTGTGAGTTTCACCTGCAAGAGAAAAGGAATTCTAATGAAACCCTATAAAACAAATCCATAAGACACCCACAAGTTCAATATTTTTCATCTGATCGAATACACTGCATAGGTCCAACGATGTATTTCAGATATCAAGTTACTTTTATGCCCTAAATGTTATCATTGATTTGCACAAAGAGGGTTTCTAGATGGTTTTGGAAAAATTCTTCTCCTCATATTCAAAAGTAAATTGAATATAATATCAATATTTCTTCATGATATTCTAACCATCCCACAACTCTTTAATGATTAAAAAAAAATTATGCCATGCCTCATACGCAATTCATCAATAAGAAGAATTTTGAAACCAGAGACAAAGCCCTTTCTGATTCCATGCATTAAGCATACATGGTGTACATGATGGAGAATAATTACTAGTATTTTGTTAAGGTCATTCGTTGGTTGGAATGCGATGGTCATATTCAGAAATATTTCCATAAAAAATTCTTGACATGGTTCAGCTTGCGAGCAACATCTCAAGAGTGGAGAATTGCCGGGGTTTTTGTTGACACCGTGTGAGATGATCTGGCTAGCTTGGCTGGATAGTTGGATGATACTTTCTCAGAACATATTTGCAGTAATGAATTTGGCATGCCCACTCGAAATGAGATGGAAGTTGTACCTTTTGATTGTTCACATCCTTTGGTTGCATTGTCCATTGAGTACAAACTATAAAAGTTGATTTTTCATTTTGATACAGATAATTTATTAGGATTAATTTTCTATAAACTATTCTTAAGGAAAGTTCTTTATCTAGTCTTCTAACCCCTTATTCTTTCTCAATATCATCTAATATCCAACAATGGATAAAATAGAACACAAGCTCACCATATTCACAAATTTGTAGCCAAATGACCAACCTAAATGCTAAAACATTTATGCTCTATGTTTCTATTTTGGAAATATTATGTGTAATACTTGGGCTAAAGAACAGGGTTCTAATGGCACATCTGAATTTCCCAACAATGATTGACCCTCTTACCACAATCATTATTGCAAAAAAACTCATGGTTATGAGTTTGCTAAGCTAGTCAACTCTAATGATTGGGGTGTAAATTCAAGTTTGACCCCTAAACTGAAGGCATCTAAGGAAACAAAGACAGGATTTAACATGAATCAAGTTGCATAACCTGAAGATGCCCATGGAGATTTTGTTTCTATTCTAGATGACGAATGGGAAATGGATGAAATGGGCATAGGGAATGGTTTGCATGCTTAGGTAGAATCACAAAGGGATTCAAAAAATTCAAGTGATAATAATTAGACAATGGATATCCCTAAAATTTATCATGAAAATCATTCTAAAGCTACATTGTTAGAGGAAGAAAGCAATAATAATGAATTTGGCATGCCCACTCGAAATGAGATGGAAGTTGTACCTTTTGATTGTTCACATCCTATAGTTCCTATCAGCATGTGCAAAGGGAATGATACAGGGGTTGGAACTTTGAGAAAATCTCATGTAAAGCCTAATGTTAACTCTGAAAACTGAGTTGTGAAACCAATCAAGGAAGTCCCAGTTGGTGAACCACAAACTAGCAGGTCAAGGAAGAGGGCATTAAGAAGACATGGTGTACTAGATTCTAATAGGAACATGCCTACTGGTGCTCAGCCGTCCTCACCGGATTTAAGTGGTTATTTGGAGAATAATTATGAGTATTGCGTTAAGGTCATTCATTGGTTAGAACGAGACTATCATATTCAGAAATATTTCTGTCAAAAATCCCTGACATGGTTTAGCTTGCGAGCAACATCTCAAGAGCGGAGAATTGTTATTGTTTTGGTTGACACCATGCCAGATGATCTCGCTAGCTTGGTTGGACAGATATATGATACTTTCTTAGAACATATATGTAGAAAGAGGACAGCAGTCTTACCTTTAACAGTCGCGCTCCAAAAATCAGCAATCACCGGCCTTATGAAGCAATTTTTTCCTTGAGAAGCACCAAACAACCTCTTCTTCTAACAAATCTAAAGGATGAATTATTGAAGTAAATCTATAGGTATAAGTGGTGATTACACATGGGGAGTGTTTCACAATACATAAAAATAAATTGAGAAGCCTCAGCAATTTCCTGTTTTTTGTCATGGAACTCCTGGAAATTTCCCATTTTCTGTCACAAAACTCTTGGCATTAAAATCTGAAAATGATTAAAAGTTAAAAACAGTAGTTTCCAGAGGCTACCCACTCCATTTTTGAAATTTACTTGCACAGTGCCCAACGGATTCATCCAAGATCCTTCCATTTTGAAATTTACCTTCACAGTGGCCAGTAGATTCATCCAAGATCCTGTACGAAACAAGTCCTTGCCACTCACATGTGACATCTTAGAGTGGACATGGATCATAGAACAATGTTTCAGAAAAACTACAGAAGTCGTTATTTATATGGTTTCAAGGAGGTAATATGGATATAGTTTCAGTTATAATGAGAGTTTTAATCTAATGGTGGCAAAGATTTTAATCGTCTATCAAATCATACGGATCACAGTAAGACAGGGAAGACAAGAGGGGAGTTGATTTCAAAGGGGAACGCCTTACGGTGTAATAAATTTCTTTAAAAATAATTAAGAAAATCAATGAAATTGATACAACCACTAGATCAAGAAGGAAAAAAGAAAATCAATACAACCGTTAGGTCAGGAAGGAAAAAGGAAAAAAGGAAATCTTGATCTAGTGGTTGGATCGATTTCCTTGATTTTCCTTTTTATTTTTAAAGAATTTTATTTTATTTCTTCGATTTTGGTATCTTCTGATTTCTCCCCCTTGGGTTTATTGATTCCTCTTTGTTCCCTTTTCCTTTTGTTGTTTTATTTTATCCCTTTAGTTGATTCCCTTTTATATATCTTTTGTTATAGCTCTTAACTTATTTTTATATTCAACCTTTGTCTTTGGTATTTTATAATTTATGTTAGTTTCCTATTTATTAATATTTGAAACAAGAATAATATTTTCCAATTTTTAAATATATTTTTTACATTTCATATTTTAATTAATAAAGCATCTTAGGCCTCATTTTAAGGATTGGGTAAAAATATCTCGTAATATCTATATATATATATATATATATATATATATATATATATATTCTCGGGGAGAAAATATCGTAATTTCCATTATTTTGTGAAAATTACATGCTGTAAATGCCATAGGCATATGCAAGTACCATGACTGTAGTCAGCTGTAAGGTGTTTGTAAGAAACAAAAACTGTAAATTTCAACAAAATTACCCTGTATTGGGTGTACTGATGGCTATTGTTCATATACATATTAATTACATATTCAAAAATTCACCATTGGCGATTACTATTCTGTTACCAAAAAAGAGATATAAACAAAATAAGACTAATGAAATTAAGGCCTGTCAGCCCTCTGAAGTAGCTAGTCCATATATGATTTGTGGAAAAAGTGATAGGTCCACTCTGGTGAGTGCTCTGTAATCATCCATTCTCCTCGAGGATGATGTGTTTCCTCTTTCGATAGGTTGTTTGCACCCTCATTGCACTCCCTGTAAATATGAGTGCATGAGACATGATAAAAATGTGCTTTAAGAAAAATAATATCATCCAAAATAGTTTTGAGTGTATATGCATGGCATGTTGTAGAATTGTTGAACCAGTTTATAACTATTTTGGAATCTCCAAATATTTGAAGGTGTTTGCATTGTTTTTGCATTGCGATGTATAGAAGGTGTCGGAGAGTAATCAGCTCTACGAAATTATTTGTTGCCTCTCCCAAAACATGCAGATATGAAAGAAATGTGAATCTGAAAGATGAAGGATTAAGCCTCCACCACATCCCTAAGCTTGTGTTGCACCATCGAAGTATGCACAGGGGTGTTCTTTGTCTATTTGTTCATGTGTGATGTTCCGGGTCCTAAAAGCAGGTTCCTCAGTTGGGATTTCCATGAAGCTCATAAAGATTTTTGGGGGGATCAAAGGCCAGACTATATTTTGGCCCCTAAATATTATGTTGTTCCAGCACATCCATATGTTCCAGTACACCAAAAGCGGCAGGTTCCAAGTTCTCTGCTCAGATGATGATTCCCACCATCTTTACCAGGCACTAGGGATGTCATCATCGCTCCATGATTGAGGGATTCTTGGTGTATGAATGACTTGAGCCCAGGTATGTTGAGTTGTGGTACATGAGAGGAATAGATGGTGGTTCATTTTCTCCTATGCATGGCATAATACACACCAAGTCGGGCCTGGAAATGCCCTTTTCATGACGTTTTCATCTGAAGGTGTTTTGTGCATTATAATGTTCCACATCAGAATTTTGGTAAGCAGAGGGGATTTTATCTTCCATAAATTACTCCACCAGCTCTTCAATCTATCCAGTTTGTGATCTGCATGTATAATATCACACCCTTCCTTAGGGGAGTATTTCCCTTTCTTTGAAAAACCCCATATCAGTTTATCCTCCTCATCTCCTAGGGGAACATGGGATTCTATTAATGCCTGCAGGTAATTTCTCCATTGTCGTTGCCATTGGTCTATAATGTCCTATGCCTCCCCTGTTCGTCTGCCTTTTGTGAAAAGGTTGTGTTGTTAGGGTCCCCGAGATGTGTGATACAGTGTACTCCATTGTGGTTTAGCAGGGAGATCAAATCCGGTGGAAGCTGATAGGAATTTCCACTACCTATCCATGGATCAATCCCTTTTCAAATATACCCCCCATTTCCAATCCTCCAAATGAGGCCCCTTCTAATGATGGGAACAGTGTTTAGTATAACCCTCCAGATTACTGATATACCCTTCTTATTCCATGAGGGTCTTCTTATCCAGTCCAAGATAGTACTCGACCATATGTATTTGTGGGTGACCACCTCCGACTAAAGGCTCTTATGCTTCAGGAGAAGCCAACCAAGTTTTCTACCAGTACCTGAGTGAAAGCGGGGAGATGTTTTAAGCCCCAGCCACCCCATTTTTTAGGAGTTGTGATCCTACTCCATTTTACCCATGCAAAGGGCTTCCCTTCTTTGTGTCCCTTCCATAGGAAGTGACTGCAGACTCGGTGAATTCTATGTATAATCCCCAAGTGGATCCAAGCAAAGGACATCCAAAAGACTGGGGTTGCTTCCAGCACTGCTTTGATAAGCACCAACCGACTAGCTCTTGAGAGTAGCTGTTGACACCAATTGTTTAATCTTTACTCCACCTTGGCAATCAACTAGGTCCAATATGCAATTTTATAACTATTTGCTTTGATCCTGAAGCCAAAGTACTCCAGTTCATCCTGCATTGCCAAGGTCTCGAAGGGAAAATTTTGTAGTGCTAGCTGTGTTTCTTATTGTGTGCAATTAGAGAATGAAATTGTCGATTTTTCCCCTTTTATTTCCATGCCTGTAGCAGCACTAAAAGGCTTCAATATTTCAGTGAGGGAAATGATGTCTTGTATTCCCCCATCTAGGAATATGAGAATATCATCAACAAATAGCAAATGTGTTATAAGGTATTGTTCTGATATCTTGAGGCCCCGAATCCTCCTAGCCCTTTTCTCCATCGCTATCAGTTTGTTCAGTCCTTCCATAACCAAAAGGAAAAGTAAGGGAGATAAGGGACAACCCTATCTGATTCCCCTCTCCACAAGAAAGGTTTGGGAGGTAGACTTGTTAATTAGGATTACAAAGGAAACTGAGGTAATACATCCCATTATCCATTTGATGAATACTAATGGGAACCCCATATGGGTGAGTATCATTCTTATATATAACCAACTAACCTTATCAAAAGCCTTTGAGAGGTTGATTTTAAGTGACACCCACTTTAGATTCTTCAGCTTGATCTAATGGAGGGAGGGCCTCTTGGACAGATCCTATGGCTTAATGGATTTGTCTACGTTGAAGGAAGGCAAATTGCTCCTGTGAGATGTGTTCAGATAGGATTGGCTTGATGCGATTTGCAATGATCTTTGCAATAATTTTATAGAGATAGTTGTAGAGGGATATAGGACGGAAGTCATTGTGGGACAACAGGGAATCTGATTTAGCGAAGAGGGCAATAAAGGTAGAGTGTATAGGGGAATATATGTGGCCTAGGATCTGACTTTCTTCCACCACCCCCAGTAGATCAGGTCCCATTATGTCGAGGAAGGAAAGGTAGAATTCCAAAGGCCAGCCATCTGATCCCAGACTTTTTTCCTTTTTGAACCACTTGAGAGTGCTCCCCAATTCCCCCATGGTGACTGGTTTGATAAGGTCTTCCATCCCATCAGGTTCCACAAATTCAGGGAAATGGCTTGTAATACTGATGATTTCAGCAAGTGATGTTCCTTGTGGGGCTTTGAAGAGCTGCTTGAAATGTGATATACCCAATTGTGCGAGCTGAGGGTGTGTGTTGGAAATCTGATCCAGGGTCGAGGGCATCTGCCAGATGGTATTCCTGGCTTTCCTTCCATTTGCATATTTATGAAAGAACCTTATGTTGCCATCTCCCGCTTGGAGACAAATAGCCCTACTTCTAAGTCTCCAAGTTTCTTCCCAATCAAGTAGAATCTTAGATCTTTGAGACTCCATATCTATTAGATGAAGCTTAGATTCTATGGATGTGAAACCTTGTCCACTTTCATCCATTAAGGATGCCAACTATGATTCGATCTCAGCCAGATTGTGTTCATCCCTAACCTTTTTCCTTTTTCCCACTTAATAGTTAATCTCTTGAGTTGTCTCATGTTTCGACAGAACCCTTCAGCCTTTCTCAGGTCCATGGGTGGAGGCTGAGCTTGCCAAAAATCCAAGACCATCTTGATGTAGTCAGGGTCCTTTAACCAGGTGGAGTTAAATTTGAATGGCACCCTAGGCTTTCTGGTTGTGCCAACCACTTCCAGGTAAATGGACGAGTGATATGATATTCCCCCTGATCCCACCCATTACCTAAAGATGGTGAGGGAAAGAAGGAGGTCTTCCTGAATGAGGTATCTATCTAGCCTTCAACCAAGAGCAGCTTCGTCGGTCCGCCTGTTATGCCATGTTGGCATCTTTTTGTTCATGGGGACATCTATGAGTCCATATTGTTCCAGGAGAGTGCTCAACTATTCAGAAAGGGGATCAAGCTACGAGTGGTGTCCCTAGGATTCCTCATGTCCAATGGAGAAATTCAGGTCTCCCCCTAGAATAGTAGATTTGTTGATCAAGGGATTTTCCAGAAAGGATTGACAGAAGACAAGTCTGTTTTGATTTGGGACATAAATATTAATGATACGAATTTATTTGCCTAATTTTTCCAAGAAAATGTCTATGCCTAGGAAGCCCTGGCCTCCCCATGAGAATATCACCTTTATAGTTAGAGGATTTATCCCAATGGCTAGACCCATAGATCTTCCTACTACATCCAGAGTTTGGAGGTGCCAGTTGGATAATATGGCTTGGAGGGTCTTAATAATTTGTTTAGATGGACCGTGGCTTTCATGGGATATACAATTCAAGAGTTGCTTGAGGACCAATTTTTTGGAGGAGTTAGCCAAACCCCTACAGTTGTATGAAAGCCACTTCATCAAGGAATAGAGTCAAGGGTGTGAGTTGCTCTAAGTTCCCTTTCAATGGTGTTCTAGTGCCCTTGGGCCACATCTTCCCTCATGGATTTTATGGCTTTGGCAATATTTGAAGGTCTGCCCCCGGTGGGTTTGAGCTCGATAGCGGGGAGGGATACCCAGACCCAACAAATTAGGGTTTGTCAGTTGGCGGGAGTGGAGGTTGTAGGAGTGCAAGCCCAACGTAGTGGGGGTGTAGGGAGGATGATGGAGGTGATTCTGTCCATGGACTGTTAGTGGCATGGTGGAAAAAATGGGGGAGAGGTGTTCAAGCACATAGTTGATGGGGGTAATCGTGCAAGAGATGGATGAAGACTAAGCTAGAGATTCATTTAAATTATTAAAAAGTGGAGCAGCAAGAGAGGGAGAAGAAGTATTACCCGATGTAGGAGCAACCTCTACAACAGACTAGGATCAACTCAGTGGAGGGGATATATGTGGTATCTGGGGAGCACTGGTTTGTTGTACAGTGTCTCCATCTACAACCTTTGAGTGATCCAGACCTGTGGGGTGCTCATCCACAATCGGGTCTTCTGACTGACGATGCTTCATTCCTTTTGTAGCAGCTTTTGTAGCAGGAGTAAGCAAAGGATAGTCCTTATAGAGGTGGTTGACCTTATGGCATCTTCTACAAGAAAATGGAACACCTTCATAGTCAAGGTTTTGTCAGTGCGAGAAATGTCTCCAATGGAGGGTTATTTTTTCTTCTAGCCCCTCCCTTGTATCCAAATGTACCAAGATATAGGCCAGTGTCATGATTCCAATCTTTTCGAAGGATTGATCATGTTCCAGGTATGTGCCTAGAGCATTTCCAATGCACTTGAAGACCATAAGGATCCAAAATTCCATCAGAAGGCCCGACAAGTGAACCCAGATCGACCCAGATCCCAGTTGTTCCCTCTCTAGGTCGAAGTGTCGATCCCATCTCTTGAGCAGGACTGGAGCAAATTCAATATGCCAAAACCAAGATAAAATCCAGTCTGTGTATTCCTCCTTATGGAAACACAGGGCAAACCACCCTCAAGCCAGTACTTGGATAATGGGTAGTTCCTTTAGCAAGGAGCCCCAGATCTCGGTGGTCCATAAGCGGAGATGGTCAACAAAGTAAGTTTTGCCACGAACTCGACCAACCAGTACCTTCTTTGCAGTCTCTACAACTTCACCAATCGAAATGTCTTCGCCTAGTGCTAGGTTAATGTCTTTGTCTACTGTTTTCAGACACCTACCTTTCCTGGGCTTGTCTAAGCATCACGTAATCAGGTAGTCCTTCAAGAGGCCACAAAAACCCTGATTTACAATCCCGGGGGTGGAAGGGGTATATTTAGGGTTGGGTATCAAGGAACTGAAGTAGCCAGAGGGAATAGAGATCTTAGGGTTAAGGCCACCAAGATTTAGGGTTGGACTAGATAGGGCACAGTTATTGAGTGAGGGAGGCCCAAACGAATGGATGCAAGAGGTGGATGGGGTGTAATGCTGAGTGGATATATGGGGGAGCTGAGGTAAGGGAGTGTCGAAAGTGCGTGAGGGTTGAAGGTAGGTTCCAAGTAGGCTTAGGGTAGCTGGCGATAGCGGGGGGCAATCAAAACCAGGGGCGTCGTCGATGTGAACTGAGGGAGGGGGATGAGGCATAGAAGAACTTGGGCATGCCTGGACAGAAGGTGTGGTTGACAGAGGGCGCAGGGTTGCAGTAAAAGGACCAGAGCCCGACACAGAGCACTGGTGAGCCCATATGACCTCTTGGGGATGAGGGTCCTCCTCATAGTCCACCTCATCCAACTTCATAGTAACCGACAGTAAATGGTTAGTGGAATGGTTGTTGTTGAGGTAAGAAAATACAGGACGGTTGCAAACCAGGTAACCGCTAGATGAAGAGCCGCAGCTGACCTGGTAACCGCCAGGTGAAAGGTTGAGGGTCATAGCGGGTTGGGAAAGGTAGGTAGTTAGAGGTCAGGCGAGCCAGGAGGGATATCCAGACCATCTTGTCCACGGCTGTTGGGCCCCTGAA
Source organism: Pinus tabuliformis (assembly GCA_031772625.1). Lineage (NCBI taxonomy): Eukaryota > Viridiplantae > Streptophyta > Pinopsida > Pinales > Pinaceae > Pinus > Pinus tabuliformis. Next base: position 257,001,146 of record CM062805.1, read on the forward strand.
ACTCCATGCGAGCTGCCATCAAAGCTCTGGACCTCAAAACCTTAACATATCGAATCAAGTATCTATATATATATATATATATATATATATATATATATATATAAAATAAAAGAAAATTAATTTTCTCCTAATTCTTAGTCCAGAAAAAAGTAGCTCCCTAATATGAATTGGGTAAAAACTTATTGTTATGCAAATTATTTTTTTTGTAAGATCAGTAGGACTACATCTTCATTATGTCCAACTTCTTAGCTTGGTTGAGGGGATAGCACAATATTTGAACCCAAGACTTCTTGTTTAGTGAGACTTCATTTCCACAAGCATTATTAATCGAGCTAGACTATCATAATTTTAAATTTATTTGAAAATTAATATTAATATTAATTATTAATATTTATTTATTTATATATATCGGGTTTAATTATTTAAATTATGAAGTAAATTAATCCTTCACCTAATTTTTGACCCAGTCAAAAGTAGTTGTTTATTTATAGTTGTTGGAATGATCCATCTCTCTATTTAACCCAGTGCCATGATTTGATTATTGATCTTGTCCTGGCGATGAACCACACTAGTTGGTTCGAAACACATTGACAAATGTATCTTGATGTGGTTATCACCAATTGTTTTTTCTTAGAAGCTAGATATGGATCACAAAAACCTAAATTCGATGAATATTTTTATTTAATTAAATTACTAAGATTAGTTATGGTCAACCAAGGATCAGAAGAAGGTGGAAATGTTAAATAAGGAATTACTTATCACATAGTTAATGGATAGTTACTCCTCTCCCTAGGGATAAATATCTCAGTTGGGAAAAGAGAGCAAGGAGGGTAGAGAGGAACCTAAGGCACTCAAGAAAGAGGAGAAGAGAACTCATTACCTCACACAGGATGTTGTTTAGGTAAGGCAAAACACTGCTATAGAGAAAATTATTGAGTTGGTTGTGGCCAGTGGAATTTTTTTATAGACCCGTGAGTCTTTGAAAGTTTTGAGAAAGAAATTATTAAGCTAGTTGGGACCAATGGGATTTTTGTACATACGTTGTGTGGTATCTGTCCAATAATTACTGCTCTAAAGGGAAATTGGCTCAGGTGGAGCTCTGATGGAATACCATTCTTGACGTCTGGGAGGAGAATTCTCCCTTCCCTGGTGATTTCATGTGGCAACGTGACTCAATATTAATAGATAAGTGTTTATGTGTGTTTTTGGTTGATATTTTCTAGAGGTTATGACATTTTGTAAATTGTATTTGTACATCACTTTTATAAATGATATTAATGAAATACTTTAGTATAAATGTTAGCACTTCAACTGAATATGGTAAATGGAGGAGATAGAGGTTTGAAGAAGCTAATGTGACTATGTGGAAATTGACAATTGTTAATTTTATTGTCAATTTGAATATATTAAAAAAATTGTTGTGGCTAGGTCATTTTGGGCTAAATTAGTCCCTTGGCCTAGCTGGGTGGTGCCAATAGCCAAGGAATAGTTCTAAGTCGTTATCAATAAATCTATGTCTTATCAATAGAGCTAAGTACATGCAACAGTTCTAGTGAAGGTTTCCCTATACTGCTAGAACAAAATTAATGGAATATTGTAACATTGTAATTGACAGTTAGTAGGAACTGATTATATAGTTATGAGACAATACTAATAAATACGCAATTGCGTACAAATTTTTTAAAATAATGACCATCTAAGTTATTACTTGGAATTTTGGCATTTTAAAAATGTATGGGAATACATACAGTAAGTCTTATCGTTAACTTCTATAGTGAATGATATAGATGAAATGAAAACTAGGTTATGTAGTTTTATGTAAGAGAAGAACACAACTTCTTTATCATATAATTGGTATCACTTGCTTCAGGAAGGGACGACGTGGGTCAGCCAACCTAGAATAGTCTTAATATTTTAAAAAAATTAACCATAAAAAGGAAAAGGCCCAAGTGTCGGACTTGTTCAAACCCCAACCATAACTGGTCTACTGTTGATAAAGGAATAGTGGAAAAAAAAATAACTAGTATTAAATTATGGTACCAATAAATAAGTGGGATTTGGAATTGATTTTCAAAAGAATACATACAGAGAAAATGAAAAAATAAAAATAAACAAACATTCCTTATAATTGGTACCTCAAAGTAATTCAAAATAGAGGACTAACTATTTAGAGTAAATAACTTTGACTTGTGTTTGTAATAACAAAAAACAACCATCCATAGTATTTGTCAGTTAACTAAGGAGTCAATATGACTCTATCAATCCCATGACTAAACCATAAAAGATGGGTTTCTAAATGTGTAATGAAATAATCGTAGAGTAAAAATAAATTTTAGAGCCAAAACTTAATGGAATGACGATAGGCTCTTTCAGAACTAAAAAGGAAATAAATAAATAAATAAAATATAAATAGATAAACACCTTGCCTTTTAGCAATCGGGATAATCCCGGTGAATTTCTAGTGTCATGCAACTATCGACTTGTAAATAACCATATGTCAATATTGACAACAAAATAATTAACATTGTGCTAGGGCTCGGTCACTGATAAGGGACATATAGCAATTTAAAATGGTAGGAAGAGTTGTCAATGAGAACCTGATGAATTTGTGAAGGGAAAATGAAGTTCACATCCAGTTAAGAGACCAAATATGGACATGGAAAAGGGGAAGTGTTTGAGTTAGCCAAAATTCATAACTTGCATACCATATAAGTGCAATGAAAATAAAATTATTTATTAAATTTTATACTTCCATATTAATAATGAAGATAGGTAGCTGAGAAATATATTTTTTTACCTGCATGTTACTTTTATAAATTTAGAAAAGCCAAAATGAGAATCTATTAGGAAAACAATGAATTTACCTATAGCAAATCCCAAACTATTTTTGAAGGAACACACTCTTGAAACCCTCGCTTCATTGTAATTCCAATAATTGTCTTGTTGCATATTTGAATACAAACAACCCTTCCCAGAAAATGGAATCTACCATAAGGTCAATTTGGAAAAAACATAACCCATTCAATCCCCTATTAGACATTAGGAATTTGGAAAAAATTCCTGGAAGCGGGCCATAGACCTTGTTACACTTGGGAACTTGAGAGTTAGACCTGAAGTGAGGAGAGAAGGGAAATTGTTAACAATGATACCCTAACATTGTTAATGAGGGGTTCTAGACAAAAGAAAAATTACAGAGACATAGCAATACGTTTCCAAGGGAAGGACTATATCAATTTGAGAGAGAGACAGAAAGCGACCGCTGCCAAGTAATTACCAAAGTTTCAAAGGCCTCATAGAGGAAGAGAGGAACGAAAATGAAACTTAGGTTGTCACCGTTGAGAGAGTGGTGGTTATACAAACTACCCCTTGTAATCTCATTCATAGAATCCTAACCTAACCATCTAGAACCATTTATCATGATCACACCAATCTCAAGGGTAGTCACATGTTGCCTAGTAGCAAATTAGAATGTTTCAGGAACCATCGAATGAATGTTATAACGTGACCATAGCTATTAAAAGTTAAATTTTATATTTTCTATATGAAGGTGACATGAAAGAAATAATTAATGAGATATCGCACTAATGATCCTTCATTAATACACAACCCAACAAATAATTTAACTTCAAGTTATAAAAAACAAAAAATAAAAAACAAATAAAAAAAAATAAAAAAATCAAGTGGTGTGTTGAGCTAAATGGTTCAACATTGTGGCCTATTTAAGGGCCAAAGGAGTGAAAAAAAAAAATCTTCTAGGAGTACATGGAAAGGAATTCTTCTAGTAAAGTTGAGTTATCAATTGACTTACTATTGAGGTTATCTTTAAATATATGAATTGTTATGTTGGGTATCTAGGAGAGCAAACAATTATGCAATCAAACTAAATTATTGATTCTTGTTAATTAGAAAATTATAATCTATGAATATGGGATAGTAAGTAGAAAATAAATGTATGGGTTGTAGTAAAAGTGGAGTATACAGATAAAAAATAATAAATTATCAAATGAATATATTAACAGGAGAAGGTGAGGTGTTTCCCTAAAAGGTGTAGGGGTATCTACATAATGATTACCTATTTAGCTACAAGAACCTTTCGTTAAATTGTAAGAATCATGTTCTCACCTATAAAATATAATAATAAAAAACATGATAAGAAAAATTTAGGATTAAGAAGAAGATAGATACAAAAGTGAGAAGATACTATGGAAACATGATGAACCCTCACTATAGTAAGTTCTTTGTATATAAAAAAAGGCTATTGGAACCAATCGTAATAAATAAATAAACAAATTTGAGATGTGTAGTCAAAGAGAGGAATATACACAAAATAAAGTGTATATAGAACTTAGAAAGAGGTTCGTTAACCCTATAGTACATAAAGAAAATATATAGTGTATTGCTTTACCCAAGGAGGCCAATTGGGCATATTGAAAGATAATTGTTGTAAATAAAGGGTGGAGATACATAATGTTTATAACTACAGGATAATGTATAAATAAGAGTCAATGTTGGGTGATGGAGGGGATGGTCAGTGGATGACAACAGAAGTCACAATAAAGTATAAGAATCTATGTGTCCATAGTATACCTTACGCATAATAATTCCAATGCAGTCATACTAGCTAGTACAAATCTCATAGTTGATGGAAATAAATGTTCAGACTGATAAATCCATTAACCAACTTTTGCACTGAAAAAATATTTTAACAAAGGTAAGTGAATAGAAATATGTATACTTTTAATAATTTTAAGGTTATTCTTTTTATAGATATGTGTACAAATCAGTGGAAAGCCCTGGTTGTGGTTTCCAATGTAATAGTAACAACAACATTAGGATAACAGATCAAATTCGTAACTAAACAGTTCAATTTAAAACCTATATAATTGTAAGCCTCAATTAACAAGAGACCTAGACACCAACTTATGTGAAATACATAAGGTTGTGTTGAGCTTACGAAAGAAGGAAACATCGTTGTCCTTGTTTTACCAATTATTGTATCTATATAATATAAGTGTAGGATACATAGTAACCCCTACTGAGAATCAATATCATGGAAGGAATATGGACAATTAGGAGTAATTTTACAGATACAACAATAATTGGGATGTTATTAGTAAATTAGAATGGAAGTACTCTAAAGTTATCACATTCACACAAACATAACTCTAGAATTTGGAGAACAAAATCTCTACCAAAATTTTCCCTAAAGGAGGTGGTCCCCTGGAGATTTCCAAGTTCGTGCATGAAAGTGATGGTCATATGTGAAGAAAAGGTAGGTAAAAATGGAAATACAAAATTAATTTATCAAAAAAAAATTATTAGCAATTGTTAAAATAAACTTTGTAGATAAATAACCTTTAAATATGTTAAATGACAAGAAATGTTAGGAATAGTGCATGCATGTCACACTTGAGAAGGTTTGGGAAAAGCTTCGCTCTAAATAATCTAATTTAGAATATAGATACATAATAAAGTTGTAAATACCTGTGAAAAGTGTAGAGAAGTGGGTGGAAAACTTTATACTATGTAGAATGAATTTTAGTACAATGCATAAGATATCCAATGTTAACAAATCATTACAACTAAACATGATATATATATAAAATATTTGTATTCAAAGAAAAGCCCATAACATCAACATAATATGAGCATAACTATGCTAGATGATGTAACTTATGACTAAGGTTAAATTTCCATGGATATCAGAAGCAAGTTTGGTTTTCAAGAGTGATAAGGTAAGAGAGTTAATCATATACATGCCTAGAGACAAAGCGCATAAAAGAAAATTGAAATTTCGGAAAATAAAAATTGAAAGTTCTGTATAATAGACAACTTGAAGAACGGTGACATAGTCTTGGCCAGTGACATTTTCAAGGAAAGAATTGTATGAAAACAAGTAATTATGTGTCATCGGAAAAGAATTTAGTTATAAAAAAAAACTCTCGAAATTTTTGGAGTGTTGACAAGTCGGTATGGATACCATCGTAAATTATGGAAATAGCACCAAAAAGTGTTATAAGATGAAAGTCTCTTGCAAACCCAGGTATCACAGTATTAATTATGGCAAAGAGCGAGAATGGGAAAAGTAATATGACAGCTAGGTGGGCTGGTCGAATTCATGGGTATCATGAACAATAAATGGAAAAAGGTTATACTCTTAACCCTTGCTTAGAACTTCCCATGTACTTATGTATTGTAGACATGATATGTTGAATACACATAAATAAATGTATGGAAGTACCATCGTATTTGAAATGATTTCTAGGGGTCATTGGATTAGAAAGATGATCAATTGATAGTGTGAAAAGAAACTTATAGTTTGAGAAACTTTCCTAACCCTTTTATTGTGATTAGCAAAAGTAGAAAAAGAAATATGACCTAGTTTGTGTGAATGGAGGTGGTAGGGTCTCTAGAATTATATGTGGTAATGTGTAAAGTAATGAGATATATGCTTATATGCATATACTCTACATGCGTATGTGGTATTGTGTATGTGGCATGGTGAATAGGTAAGTTAAATAAATAGAGGAATGACCATTAGTCTTGTATGGGGTACAACTTGATGTAATAACGAAGGACTAAGTTAATGTTGCAAGTATAAACAAATGAACATTGATTGGGTCCACTAAAATGGAAATATTTTTTGATGTGGAGCAACTTAACAAAAATAAACGGATTGTGGCTAGGAAGTGCATCTATAACTACAAAGGGAAACCTCTAAACCTATTTTTTACAATCTAACATTGAGAAAATGAGAGCAAGGAATAAAAAAATACATGGTTGTACATAGAAATAGACCCCATGCAACCTTCGTTAACAACCTGCAATGCAGGATGACAAAAGGCCAAAACTGAACTATTGTCATAATATTGACTCTCGATATTACGTAAAAGAAGATAACTAGTGGCCCAAGATCGACATCACTGAGTTTACTTGAACAAAGTCGACAGTCATGTAGCCACCATGAACACTTTGAAAGAAAAAAAAATCCTAAAATTTGTTTATGCATGGCTAAAGCATATAAATGCATAGTAGTGTTATTTAGTACAATAAGTGCTAGTTTCAAACTCACATAAATTATAAGAACTATGAATGATTTTGAACTATTATTATTACTAAACAAGTAGTGTAGACCACATAGTGAGGTTCTTGTCATATGGCATAGCCATGAGATAGGTAAAATGATGTATCACCATGGTTTAAAGGTCTACAATGATCTTGTTAATATTTATTAGGTATAGCTTTATAACCCTTATTGGGTTGTGATACCTATTAATGACTTTTTTTGCGTACATAAATAGAAATGATGGCGTTTATGATAATTTTACATATATATATATATATATATATATATATATATATATATATATATATATATATATGATGATGATTGACAAAAACTAATGATGATCATAATAATTGCGGTTGTAAGTCAAATAAGACGGAGGGATTCCTATTCGGACCTTTATACATTCTGAATCGGAGAGAGAAAGGTGCAAAAACAAGTGATTGCTAAGGAAAGAGTATAGTGGAAGCACTCTAGTCGGAAGAGGTTACCGGGAGACTGGAAATTTTATAAACAAGGCATATTTTAACTTGTTTTGAGGTCCAGGAAACACTGAGAATGGTTTTTCACTCGGGGGAAGATGTAATACCCCTCAGTGAATAGTAAAAAATTTAATTACTCCTACCAAAAATGAATTCGCAGAATATGGGATAATAGAAAGCCACATGTAATGTTAGACATGAATATTTTTATTTTAATTAAATTACCAAGATTAGTTATTGTTAGCTGAGGAATCACAGGAAGATGGAAATTCTTAATGAGGAATTACCTATCAAGTAGTTAATGGACAGTTATTCCACTCCCTAGGGATAAATATCTCAGTTGGGAAAATAGAGCTAGGAGGGTAGAGAGGAACCTAAGGCACTCAAACAAAAGGATAAGAGAACTCATTGCCTCATACAAGACGTTGTTCATGTAAGGTGGAACACTTACATAAACAAAATTCTTGAGTTGGTTGTGTCCAGTGGAATTTATGTACAAACATGTGAGTCGTTGAAGGTTCTGAGCAAGAAATTCAGGAACTGGTTGGGACTAGTGGGATTTTTGTGCAGATTTGTGTGGTCTCTATCCAATAATTACTACTCTGAAGGGAAATTGGCTCAGTGGGAGCTCTAGTAGAATACCGTGCTTGGTGATTGGGAGGAGAATTCTTTGTTCCCTGGTTATTTCCTATGGAAACATGACTGAATCTGAACAAATAAGTGTTTTTGTGTCTCTTTGGTTGATATTTTCTAGACTTATGACATTTTGTAAATTGTATTTGTACATCATTTCTATAAAAAAATATTAATGAAATACTTTAGTATAAATGTTATAACTTCAACAAAATATGGAAAATGGAGGATACACAGGTCTGAAGAAGCTAATGTGACTATGTGGAAATGGATATTTTTTAAATTTATTTTTAATTTGAATATTCAAAAAAAAATGTCGGTCGGTTCATTTTCAGTTATATTAGTCTCTTAGCTGAGCTGGGTGGTGTGAGTAGCTCGGGAATAGTTCTAATCCCTTATCAATAAATCTAAGGCTTATAAATAGAGCTAATAACATGCAATGGATCTAGTGAAGGCTTCCCTATATTATCAGAACAAAATTAGAAGAATATTGTAACATTGTAATTGACAGTTAGAAAGAAATGAATATATAGTTATGAGACAATAATAAGAAGCAAGCAGTTTCATACATAAAGCTTCAAATAATGATCATATAATTAATTACTTAAAATTATGACATATATATATATATATATATATATATATATATATATATATATATATATATATATATATATATCGATATATATGGGAACACATACAGTAAGTCTTATAGCTAAGTCTACAGAAAACGATATAAATGAACGGAAAATTAGGCTCTGTAGTTTTATATAAGAGAATAACATAGTTTATTTATCATATAACTGGTATCTCTTACCTCAGGACAGGGCCATCGGGGGTCAGCCAACCCAGAATAGTCTTAATCTTTTTAAAACAATTAACCACAGAAGGGAAAAGGCCTGAGTGCCAGACTTGTTCAAACCACAACCATAACTAATCTATTATTGATAAAGGAATACTAATAATAAAAAAGCTACTACTAATATTGAATTATGTTATCAACAAATAAGTGGGACTTGGAATTGATCGTCAAAAGAAGTCGTAGAGGGAAAATGAAAAAAGTTAAACAAAAATTATTACCATTGGTACCACAAGTAATTCAAAACAGAGGATTGATTGTTCAAAGTAAATAACTTTGACTTGCATTTGTAATAAAAATAAACAACCACCCATAGTATTTGTTAACTAACTAAGTAGTCAATATGAATTTGTCAATGCCATGACTAAACCACTGCATATGGGTTTCTAAATGTATGCTGCAATAACCATAGAGCACAAATAAATGTTAGAGTCAAAACATAATAGAAAGTCAAGAGGCTCTTTCAGAACTAAAAGGGAAATAAATAAATAAAAATATGGATATACACATTGTCTTTTAACAATCGGGATAATCCTAATGAATGTCTATGGTCATGCAGTTATGGGCTTGTAAATAACCTTATGTTAATATTGACGGAAAAATAATTAACATTGTTGATAATCCATGCTAGGGCTCAGTCGCCAATAAGGAACCTGTCGAAATTTAAAAAGATAGGAAGATTCATAAATGAGAACCTGCCAACTTTGTGAAGAAAATGAAGTTCACATCCAGTTAAGGGACTAAATTTGGACATGGAAAAGGGGAAAGGTTTGAGTTAGCTAGAAGCCCTTACATGCATACCATATAAATGCGATGAAGATAAAATTAGTTATTAAATTTTATTGTGACATATTAATAATGAAGACAGGTGATCAAGAAATAAATTTCTTTACTTGCATGGTACTTTGCTGAATTTGGAAAAGCCAAATGGAGAATCAATTAGGAAAACAATGAATTTACCTATAGTAGAGCTTAAACTCTTATCCAAATAAATACACTCTTCAAACCCTTGCTTCATTGTAATTCCAGTAACTATCTTGTTGCATCGTTGAAAACAAACAACCCTTCCTAGAAGATGGCATCTACCACAAGGTTAGTTTGGGGAAAACATAACCCATTCAAGCCCCTCTCGGACATAAAGGATTTGACAAAAAAATCTTAGAAGTGGGCCATGGACCTTAATTGTACTCAAGAATTTGAGACTTGGATCTGAAGTAAGGAGATAAGGGAAAATGTTAATGCTGAGACTCTAACATTGTTAATGAGGGGTTCTAGACAAAAATAAAATTACATAGAATAGGCATACGTTTCCAAGGGAAGGACTATACCAGTTTGAGAGAAAGACAACAAGTGATTGCTTCTAGGGGATTACCCCCATCACTAGAGTTGCAAAGGTCTCATGTAGGAAGAAAGGAATGAAAATGAAACTCATATTGCCATTGGCAAGAGAGTGTTTCGTTACACAAACTACCCTTGTAACCTCAGTTGTAGAATCCTGACCTAACCATCTAGAACCGTTGATCATGATCTCACCAATCCCAAGGACGGTCACCTACCACTTGGTAGTAGATCATAATGTTTCGAGATCCATTCAATGAATGTTATAACGTGACCATAGCTATTAAAAGTTAAATTGTATATTTTCTATGTGAAAGAGGATGAAAGAGGCATAAAAGAAATAATGAATGAGGTATCACACTAATGATCCTTCTTAATATGCAACCCAACAAATAATTTAAGTTCAGGTTATAAAAAAAATAAAAATAAAATTGGAGGAGGTATGTTACAACTTTAAAGTAAATTTAAATAACAAAAATAAAAATATTTTATAAACATAAATGGTTTTAAAATAATTTTAAAGTTTTTTTTTTTTTTCTTCGTAAATACTAATTCTATTAAAAAAAGAGAAAATTTATGTACAATGAGGTCAAGACCTCAGAGGAGGCCGATGCCATCCCTCAGCCAGATATTCAGAGATATTACATTTCATGCTTTCTGCTGATTTTACATTGCAAACTTCAAAAGATTTTGTTTGGACCATGACCCCCTGAGATATTTCCATTTAGCATCTAACAAGGCAAAGCTAACATCTTAAAAATTTTACTGAGATGCATACTATCATGCCCGCCATTATTCAAAAAGACAAAAAGGTACCCATCAAACCCACAGTTGTAACAGTAAACAGAGAGCAGGTTGGCTAGCGCCACGAGCTTGAACAAGAACATAAACCAGACATAGGACCATAGACTTGCAAACGAAGACACATAGTCAAAATTACACAGAGCAGAGGCAAGAATGCCACCCGTCGGTGAAGAGCCGGCTTTAGTCTGCATGCTGCGGAGAGTCTGGCGTGTCCCTATCCACCTGGCTGGAAGAAGCTACCCAGGTGACGAAGCCATTGTCATCATTTCCTTCAATGTCGCCTTCAGGAGTAGTCACCAGATTGAGAATGCAGCCTGCACGCTGAGACGACCCACAGGCCAGAATCGCGTTCTGAGTTGGGTCGACCGGATGCTGAGGCTCTTCAAAAACAGGGGTGTCCTCCTGCATATTGTCTGCGTTAGACACCACCCCGGCCATTTCCCCTTGAAGAACGTTGTCTTCCTGAGATTGAGAGGAAGTAGCTTAAGCTAAGCTAATAGGATTACTCTCTTCCTCAGCGAGAATATTTGTGATGCTTGCCGTCAATACAGGCATGTTGAGCCTACTGTGGAATGTAAACCTGGTAGTCTGAAAAGAATTGTGCGGAAGAGACCCAGCTTGACCCGAGGGTGGAGAAGAAGGGGAGGCTGAGGCAATGGGAATGACATTCTGCGGAGCAGGTCTAGAGGTTATGCCTCTATTTCCAGTGTTGCTTCCTCTACGCGGGATTCCTCGACGGCGAGGCATGCTTAGGATAACAGGCTGACTGAGAAAGGGGTTGAGGCGGAGCAAACGGGTGAGAATTTGAGCGCAGAGGAGCCCAATAACATCAAAAGACCAGGCGAGCTTCCAAATACGATGAACCAGGCAAGGATGCGGGAAGAATTCCGCACGGAGGTGAAATAAACCAGTGACAATGGCGTGAATTAAAAACGAAGCCATACATAAAATCTTACCTAAATGCTCTTGAACCAGGCGCTCATAAATGCCAAACTGTGAGACCATCATACCGTTCTGCAGCGGAGTCAATTCGCGTGCCTTTGAAGGTGTCTGCCAGCCCGAGGCACATGCGATGGGGGCCGTCTGCTAGCCAGGTGCAAGGCTAGCTGCCTGCTCTGTGTGGCTTCTCATTAATATCATTGAATGCCACCTGCATCCGGGTTTTAAAGTTATGTTTTTGACTTAAAATAAAAATTAAAATTAAAAAGTGGTTAATTCTACAATATATCAATAATAATAAGTATCTATTTTTTATTATGGAGTTGCTCTAGAAAACAATTGTCTAGTTAATTAGTTTTTATAAGAAAAATATTGAATAATTATGTATATTCATGAGTTATTAATTAATTTAGAAAATTAATTGTTTTTTATTACATTAATATGCATGTTTATCTTGTAATAGAGCTTCTAGAATTTTTTTTCTTGAATAAAAACTTACATAAAATGTTGAATAAAGAGGGTATATTCTTAGCTGTATTCACACATAAAGTGATCAGATTAAACTTTAACCCTAATAATAATTCTTTTCTTTATTGTTTTATTTCAATTTTTCAATAATAATACATATGTGCTTCATAATCATTGTTGTGAAAAAAGTAGGATTAAAATGGGAAGAAATCATAGTTGTAAAAAAATTAGGACTAAAGAGAGTTCACATGATTGTAGGAGAATACACTTTAACTTCAGTGATGTTGTAGTTAATCAACCATTTAACATCTATGGCTACACTAATTAATTTACAATGGATAAAAACTAAAAACTAAAAATTACTTTATAATCCATTATGGGAGAGATGTGGTCATATGTCACAACAACAACAACAACAACAAAAATAGATGTACATACATATATAGAAAATGAAAAAGAAGGTAATCATCACAACCATATAAAAAAACTTACCTCATCATACATCTCATATTACCAAGATTAAAAACATAAAAATTAACTAAATTATAACTTTTTTTCCTTTAAAAAACTTTATATTTTCAGATAGAAATTTACATTGTGATGGCCTCCATGGCTTGTTCTTCAAAAATCCTATTCTTTAAAACATCATAACCTTTTAAAAACAAAATCAAAAGTAATAAGGTTGTACATTGATACTAGTCTTGATTCCATAAATTTATGATCACATCCTCTGAGGCTTGGTCATTCCAAAATTCCACAAGATTCATTGTTCCCTACTGACTCACAATAGTGTCATGCGGAAAGAGTCGTTAGTGCGGACACAACCGACCTTCCTAGAAGCCTAAGACTTTCTAATGACAAACAAGACAAATAAGAGCAATCCTTCCCTAAATATGCTTTTACAATATGAGAAATCAAGTGTTTAGATCCTACCTGAAATCCAACGCCGTTATAGTAATCTAGCTTCGTTGATCCGGATGAGCTCCTCCTTCCCTTTGAAACTTGCATTCACTAACAATCAAACGATTAAATAGCACCTGAATATCACATAAAATAAACCATATTTAACATATAGACCAAGGAGTATATGAAACAACTCATAAATAACAAATTGTTGAGAAGAATGGACTAATTTGTATTAAAAGGTAACAAAAGGAACCATTACAACCTGAGCCTTGGTGTTGTGCAAGCTCCTCCCAGGGTCCACAAGAGTTCTCCCTTACTCTGATCAGCTCACCCACCTCCCAATGGAAACAAGTAAAGATGGTAATCTCTCCTCACAAGCTTCTACAAGGAAGTCCTAATTCCAGCAACATCTACCCTTATGAATGTTCAGCTTTCAACCTCCCCTCCCTTGGGCCCAATGCCTGTATTTATAGTGCTCTAGAGGAAGTTATTCAGGTCCACCATCAATGGGATAAGCCCCTCTTTGGATGGGATAGCTCCCCTCTTGATGGGATAAGTTCCTCTTAGGTAGGGATACATGAACCATCTGGAGGCGCTTCATACACGTCAAACAAGCTTCTAGAAGAGTCTAGAAATGACAACAAGTAACGTTTTTAGAGTGAAACTTGCACCTTTTTACCTTTACAGGAGTACGCACCCACCCCTTTACATACAGAGCGTACAAGTACGCAGGTATTGTGAACTTGGGTTGCGTACACGCAGGTAAAGCTAAGAGAAACTACGTACCAGAGATAATTGACTTTTAATGATTTTTCTCTCTTTCTTGAAGTTTGACATGAAGAGCAGAGGCATGAGACTTGCCAAGGAGGATAGTATGACAGTGGATGGAGCCATACTAACTGCAAATAGTCATGGTGACATTTTTTAGTGTAACAGATTGCCCCCTAAAGTGCGAAGCCTGTAGTAGATTAGGGTTTTTATGATCTAGGAAGGGTGAAGTACTTTATCATTTCAAGGAGTATCTTGCGGAGGACCCGGTCAGAACCTGTAAATATTCAACACAAAATACATATATAAGATGCTATCATTGCTGAGGTAGGCATTCCCATACTCAGATTGAAAACTTTGACTAACAATCTAACTACTACTCTGATACAAGAATGATTTTGCAGTACATCACAATCGTAGACTTTTGTAGACACAGTATGGACGCAGCCATCTATTTATGGTTAGTCTACTATATAATGAATACAAAACTCCTCGCAGCCTGGATGGTGGAAACTAGATCCAGGGTCTTCATTTCTACTTCCCGAATTGGTACGATTCTATCCATGCGAATAAATGAGTTGATGTCGAGCATGGTAGAAACCCCTTGATTACCGATCAATGATGTAAACCGTTAACAAGTGTGAGAGAGACCACCAGTAATGTCAATGGTTCTCAAAGTACCCAGTACAATCCATGAAATGTGAATGAATGAGTTGATGTCGAACACGTCACGGAACCCTTTGATCGAAAGTCAATGATGTAAATTGTCGTCAAAGGTGAGAAACCTGCCATTGATGCATGCAGACTTCAAGGTACTGACTATTTCTAAGTCATCTTTCTAGATAATGTGCTGATGTCGATAGAAAGCGACCCGTTGCAGGCAAGCCCACATCACGAAATCATTGTTCAAGTTGAAGAAATGTTGCTGTAAGGATTGACTCAGGGATGGTCAAATGGATGACAAGTATTTTGCATATGAATGGTTTATTTGCAGAGACCTCTTGAACACATAACGACACGACAGATGGCTTGGTGACGATTTACCCAAAGTTAATACCCGGAAACGGTTGAAGACTTTCAAAATGGTTTGATCAACTTTAAGGCAAAGGATTTCCCAACCCAGGTGAATGAAAAGTGTCATGTTCAAGAGCGGTGATAAGGTTCTTCTGTAACAAAGGATGACAAATAGGTTCATTCTTCTCTCTTTTTCCCCACCATTTCTGGCAAGTACCTCTTTATTTTTTACAAGCTTGAGGAGGATAACATATGCTTGATTATAAGCTCATCCTTCGGATGAGTCCAACTTAGTTTAGATTCGGACCCTAAGAAGGAGTGGTCCGTTCCTGTTTGTAATCGAACAGGTCCTTTACTGTGAAATTTTAACGAGTCCAGTATAGGAGAAACTCGGCGTTTTTCAATTTTAAAGAGTCTGAAAAAACTAAAGAAGAATCCAAGGTGAACTTTTTTGTAAATTTGTGTGTCCCAAACCTGAAAAAGTATAAAATAATACCTGAGAGAACCGCTTGATCTTGCGACCAAGGAGTACTTTCATGATTAATGCCTTTGACCTGAAAAGTAAAAAGCGATCAGAGGCATGTCGTTTTATTTCCAGTATCGAATTTGAAACGACAAAAATCCGGAAATCTTTTCGTGGTTTTACGGTCAGAAAAGGGCTGTCAGAGGACCGTCTTTTAATTCTGTTTTAACAAGTGTAAAAGAAACGCTCAGCAATCTTTTCATGTTTTAGGAGTCAGAAAAGGGCTTAAAAGATGACTCTGATTTCTCGGTTCGTGAAAAATGATAATTTTACCCCAAAGCCCCTTTGTCCTGCACAAAAACAACACATTACTCATACCTGTTTAAGATGGGCAAAAATACATTGAAAAATATCCTTTCATGGTGAAAAAAAACAAATTTAGCATTCATTTATCCAAAAAACCTATAAAAAGACTTTTTACGATGTCATTTTTACCATTTTACTGTTGAGGTTGAGAAAAGGGCTTTTGACAAGAAACTTCCCGTGGACTTTGCGGAGAATCCGACCGTCAGAATCGAGCGCCGTCTCTTTCAGGTATTTCACAACATCCTCCTCTTCAATTTCATCCGTTTAGAATTTCATTTCAAGTCTTATTTTTATTTTTTGGAGGGTTTGGGGTTTTAGAGTACGCTTTTCGGGGGACGCAGGTGCCCCATGGGCGACCTGCGTACCCCGACTTCTTCGTATATGGGAAAAAGGTCGGAGTACGCAGCCCACCTTCAGAGCAGCTGCGTCCCGCCGCTCTGTGTTCTGAACGCGGGGTGCGTGCGATTTTCCCCAAACACAAAAATCATCCATTAAAATTTTATTTTGTGAATTCTAATTAATGTTTTTTGGTGTGTAGATTGCCCGCCATGCTAGATTGGCGTGAAAGAGAACACGAAGATGTCGATTTGGCCGCAATAGGTGATCAACCTTCCATTGATGCTTTAAAGGCATGCGGTCTCTACAAGTACTGGGCCATACCTGGCATGAGGGCCCAGGTGCCATTCTTAGAGTGGCTGGTTGAAAGGTGGAACATTCAGGATCAATGTTTTTACATCGGAGAACACCAGCTCGAGATAGAGTCCTCCGACATATACTTTCTCACTGGCTTGCCTAACAGGGGCGAGCAACTCTCTCTATTCGGGACTAGGCCGGGTGGCCAATCCCTTGCTAGTCTCCGGCTAGAGTGGTGCAACAATCAAAACCAAGATAAGGGGATAGAAATCAAATACATATCCCGACCTGAACTTATGGTAATGGCCTTTACAGTTACCAGACTTTGCGGTGCTTCCGCTTTGCACATAGCCACTGGTTCCCAAATGCGGATGGCTATAGATTGCTTCCAAGGCACCATTTTCAACTGGTGCGATGCTGTGTTGGCCAATATGAAGGGCCAACTAACCAGGGCAAAGAACGGACAACTGAAGACCTTTGGATATGGGCCTTTAGTTGTGATCTTTGCCCTAGAGAGAGTTCCAATGCTGATCCCCCAGCCTCTTACAGTTCCAGTTGGGGCTCCTCGGGAGCCTAAGTTGACGAGATGGGTTGCGGTAATGGCCAGGCATCCTGATGAGGGAGCAGCAGTTGTTCGATTTCCTGATGGTTACTTTCACTGGCTGGAGGGCCAGGTCTTTGCGATTCAGGATTTTCCTTATGCCAGAATGGATTTTCGCAATGATCCGGACATGGTTCTTCCACAGGGAAATGGGACGACAGAGGTAATTCATTTTTCACAAGTTTTTTAAATTATCTATTTTTTTTTGTTTTTTATATATCGTCTCAAAACTGACAGCACAAATTTTCAAAATGCAGATGTAGGTCCACGGCGTCCGGCCAATCTCCGGGATTTTGAGAGAAGAGTACCATCTGTACCAGCACCAGCCCCACAGGATGCGGCCGCAGAGACCTTAGCCAAGCTGGAATAGGATCTAGAGCGTCTGACGGCTGGTATACTAGAGACCACTATAGATGACATTCCTATCCGACTTCAGTGCTACGTGGTCGCAGTCCCAGGACCTTTCAGGAGGTTCCTGTGTAGGGTAGCGCGGGCAGTGGTCTCATATAGAGAGCACCACCAGTGATTGGCTAGTCACTTTTGTAGACACATGTGACATTTTTGGTTTTTTGTACTTATCATTTTTGCCGATCATACGGTGTTTTTCAACCTATGATCGAAGACGATGTATATTTTTGACACACTCCTATCTATATATATCATTATTACCGGCTTATTTTGTTAAACATGTGTGATGAAATTTTTATAAATTTACATTTATGATTGTTACAAATGTCTATTTAACATTCGAAATGCCATTGCATCTGCTAATGTATTTAAAGACCTCGGAATATGCTGATATTCAATGTAATCAAATTCACGTTCCAAGAGACGCACCCTCAAAAACAATCTTAATAACACCGGATTTCTAATGGCATAGACTCTATTAAGATGTAATACAACGAGTTCAGAATCTAACCTCACTATCAAACTCCGAATCCCAAATGAAATAGATTCAGATAAAAGTTCAATCACTGCACTGTATTCTGCAATGTTGTTTGTTGTTTGATCGAGGCTCACCCCATGCATAGAAACTAACTCGTCAGAGGGCGAATAGATAACCCAAGCTGCAGAAGAGATATTCTGTGTACTACGACAAGCAC
The DNA here is from genome assembly GCA_031772625.1 of Pinus tabuliformis. NCBI lineage: Eukaryota > Viridiplantae > Streptophyta > Pinopsida > Pinales > Pinaceae > Pinus > Pinus tabuliformis. Next base: position 257,019,589 of record CM062805.1, read on the forward strand.
CATCAGCAAATCCAATGTACGTTTGGAGAGGCGTCGACATCTGCAATATCAAGAGTAAAACTAAGATAAGCCAGAATAACGACGAAAAACACACTCTCTAAGCTAAGCACACTGTCTAAACTAAGCAAACATACCAGCTAGAAAGAAAAAGTAACCTAACTAAAACTAACTGAATCTCCATAGCCACCATTTAAGCATAATACCTCTTTAGGTAAAGTCCATTTCTGGGCTTACCCAAAGAGTCCCCATCAAAATCTACCAGCTCATAGGCCCCTTTTGCTAGCTTTCGCTTGACAATGTAGGGCCCATGCCACATGGGAACGAATTTTCCAGCACCTAATTTATCGTTAGCTTGATCATATAATAGCACTAGGTCTCCTTCCGAAAAATTACGAGGGGTCACGTTACGATCATACTGAGCTTTCATCCTTTTTGCGTGAGTCTCGATTGCCAAAGCAGCGTCACGTCGAGTCTCATTTAATTTAGCTAAGTATAACAGACGCTTCTCCTCTTCGGAAGTAGCTGGAAGTAATTCGATAGCCATTTGAAGTGATGGGATTTCGAATTCAATGGGCAACACTGCTTCCAAACCATAAACTAGTTGGAAAGGAGTGAACCCTGTTGATGTTTTTACTGAGGTTCGGTATGCCCAAAGCACTGAAAATAACATGTTATGCCAATTCGACCGATGAATACCAATGATTCGTGAGATCATGATAACTAGAACTTTGTTGATGGATTCAACCAAACCGTTTGCTTGAGGATAATAAGGAGTAGAACTATCATGGCGTAAACCAAGCTGGCTTGTAAGTTCTGTCATCATAATATTTCGAAAATGGCGCCCATGGTCAGTGATTATCGCTTGTGGGACACCAAACCTAGTAATAATATGATTGAAAATGAAAATCGTTGCTGTCTTGCCGCTTGCCTCGAATGTAGGCATCGCCTCGGCCCACTTAGTAAAATAATCAACCGCAAGGATGATATACGCATGCCCCCCGGCCGAGTGAGGGTTACATGTAATAAAATCGATACCCCATTTAGCAAAAGGACCAACGGCAATTATAGGGTGGAGAGGAGCAGGTGGTGCGCGCATCTTGCGATCAAACACTTGACAGTTGTGGCATTTCCGGACCGCAATGATACAATATTTAAACATAGACGGCCAGAAATAGCCAGCACGCAACACCTTCTGAGTTGTGGCATACCTAGACATATGACCGCCACATGCCCCAGAATGACAGTCATTCAGAACCCTTTCTGCCTCTTCATGAGTTAAGCAACGATGAAAAACTAAGTCCGCCCCACGACGATAAAGAGTATCTCCAATAATTCTGTACTGTTGGGACTGGAATCGAATTTTCCGGCATTCCGACTTTGAAGCTTTGGGCCGAAAGGATTGGGTTTGGAGATAGACGATTATATCCCCATACCACGGATCTAAAGTGCTGATAAGAAACAGAGATTCGTCCGCAATGGGTTCCTCTGCCACAGTTTCCGTGTCAGCACGCTAGAAGTCACACATCAATTCCGCAAAAACTAAGGATTTATTAGACTTGGACTTCTCGAACTCCAAATCGAACTCCTGCAGGATAACAATCCATTTGGAGTACTTGCCCCCTAGCAATTGTTTAGTCAAAATATAGATCATAGGGTTGCAATCCGAAATCACTATATTTTTACGGAGAAGAATGTAATGACGAAAACGTTGGACAGCCTGAACAGCTGCCAGGGCCAATTTCTCCAGATGCGAATATTTTAGCTCAGTGGGATTTAACGTCCTGCTAAGATAATATATCACATGTTCCGTTCCGAATTCGTCTTCCTGAACTAAGACCATTCCAATGGTGGAGTGGGAGGCGGCGAGATACAAAAAGTAATCCTGGTTGTAGTTGGGAGGATGCAGCAACGGTGCATGGGTCAACGCGTGCTTAAGTGCATCAAAATATTTCTGAGCTATCTCATCCCAAGAAAATTGATCATTTTGTTTCAACAACCGGGTGGAACCCTTTGTAACCTCGGCGTAGTTAGGAATGAATCGACGTAAAAAGTTTGCTTTCCCCTGCAAATTTTGGAGTTGGCGCAGACTCGAAGGAGGAGGCAATTTGATGATGGCTTCGACCTTCGAGGGATCGACGCGGATACCGGCTTTTGAAATGACAAATCCTAGCAATCGTCCCACTTCTATGCAGAAGACACATTTGTGTGGGTTCAACTGAATTCGATAATGCCGACACCTCATAAAAATAGCGCGTAAGTGGATAAGGTGATCATCTCGATGTAAAGAATGAGCAGGCAAATCATCAAGATACGGTTGCACAATGCGCTTGATGTCGTGAAACGCGTAAGACATTTCCCGTTGGAAAGTGGCTCCGGCATTCTTAAGTCCAAAAGGTAATTTGCAGTAAGCAAATGTCCCCCAAGGACAAATGAAAGCCGTTTTTGGTTGATCGGCAGGTAGAATATTGATTTGGTTGTAACCGGAAAAACCGTCCATAAAGGAAAATATTTCACTGCCGGCACAATCATCAATTATTTGATCGATATAGGGCATGGGATAGTTGTCCTTTGGACAAGCATGATTTATATCCCTATAGTCGATACATATTCTTATTGTTCCTTGTTTCTTGTTAACCGGAACAATATTCGATACCCAATCCATTAATGGGATCGGATAAATGAAACCTGCTTTCAACAACTTCTCGACTTCTGCTTTAATCGCAGCCGCTTTCCTAGGGTGTATCTGACGCAGACGTTGCCGAACGGGTTTAGCGTCCGGGTAGGTCTTGATTTCATGAACAGCAATGGAGGGATCAATTCCTGGCATTTCCTCATAGGACCAGGCAAACACGTCGCGGAATTCTTGAAATAGGACCTTGTATGTTTGAATTTCGTTATCTGTACACGAGGCACCTATATGAATGTTTTCAATAACTCCGGTTTTGACTGAAATGTCAATGGCAATAGTTTGGAAATGTTTCCCAAATTCAACTCGGAATCAGGATGTTTCATGGGATTCTGAGCGTCCTTGACATATTCAGCTGTAAAAGTTGATGAAAAATCATTTTCAAAGTCATCACCCTCAGGTAAAAACGAAGATCTATGATGAAGATCTTCCCATGGTAGATCGTCTACACTTAGGATTTCGCGAAGTTGTTCGTCAGATGACACGACTTCAGGAAATGTTATCCGTTCTGAGGTTGATGTGAAAAGTGATTCCTCACGGACCACATTCATTTGGTCAAATTGGGTTGAACTGGAGTCGGAAAAAGACTGCACGGCCTCATAAGTAATTTCATATGGACTCAAAGGCATTGCATTACCGAATGAGTCTATCTCAGATTCAGGTAGGACAATCCAAGGATCATCGTAAATAATAGTGTCTGAAGTAATCATATGAATGGATGAAAATGAAGGGTCTGCATTGATCGAAGGAAAAGGAAAAGTTCCCAGTAAACCGTAATCTTTAACTAATCCTACACCAACATCCTTGTAAGGGATAGTCGTTTTACCAACATGCTGGATACTCTCTGAAGAGGCTGGGTCAGATGAAAAGTAAGCCAGCTGGTCTATCGTTACGATCTTACCATTATGTGGAAACTTTATAACTCTTAAGACCGATGACATGACCGGTGTCATAGCGTAAGACCAACTGCGACCCAAAAGAAGGTTGTAGTCTAGAGGGGCATCAACCACCTCCACATCCAGACTAACTGTTTTTCCTTCAACCCCTATAGGCAAATCCTGTAGAATGCCAAAAGGATGGAACCCACGGCCATCAAAGGCCTTAAGAATCGTCGTGGATTGGTTCAGTGAAGGATAACCAAGCGATCTCCAACTCTGAATCGACATAATACACGTAGAAGCTCCTTCATCAATCACAGTCCGATGAATAGGCCTGTTTTTTACTATCACTAGAATCTGGAAAGCCATCTGATGATGGAGACGCGGTGTGCTATTTTCTAGATCAAATATTATCAGGTTCGGGTCCTGAATATCAACAGCTCCTATAGCCGACAAGAGTAATTTCCGTTGTGCTGGGCATGATTGCAGCACTTCCAAAGCCGACATTGCTGAGGGTGAAACAGCTAAATCCTCAACAATGTTATAATTCTGAGCTGCTCTCGCATGTGGATTGAAAGCAGACTTTCGAAGTTTGGCGGGCGGTTTAATTACCAAGTCCGGGTTAGGTTTCTCGATCTGTAGTGGATCGGAACCGGGAGCTGAGGTTGATGGATTAGAATGAGAAGATTCTGCTTCTTTACCATCAACATGATTCTTACTACCATAATCTTGCGATCGAGTCGCAATCCGTACATGAGACATCATCAATATGGGTTCTTCACTGGCACTCGAGGAAGAACCTATCATTTTACTCTCCTACTTTGGAAATGGATCTTTCAAAACAGCAGGAGTTGGGGAACCTTTAACGATTTTCACAACCTCTGCCCGATGAGGGCAATCTCTTGTGAAATGATCTTCTTCACAAATTAAACAAGGATAGCGAGGTTTGCGCTTTTCATCGTTAGATTCCGACTTCTCTTTTTTCTCCTTTGGAGCCTTGTCTGCTTTATCCTTCTTCTTTCCTTTCTTCTTACCACCGTTTTTTGATTTAGCCGTAGATGACTCTACAGCGTGAATGTCGGCGGTAATTTCAGGAGAAGATTCTCCTGTCAGGGAGTCCGGTAAGGTTATTATTGGAGAAGAATTCTTTGAGGATTTCTTCTTACTTTTAATATTCACCGTACCAATCATGCCATCAACAGCATGGGATCCCGAAGGAGCAGCAGCGATTTGATTCGACTTAGGAAGATCTGGGATCTTCTTGTGCAACGTACCCGACTGAGTGTAAACTAAGTCAAGGTACTGGGCTTGAGCAATGACTTGCTCCTCAGTAACTACTCCGGCCTTAGCCACATCTTCAGTAATCTTCGGTAATAATGATTTTACGAACCATTCAGCTAAGATTTGGTCCGGGATAAAAACTTTCACTAAACGTCTTCGACGTCTCCATTCATGAATATGATCGGAAATATAAGTGGACGTCGATTGTTTTAATGAAGTTAATAACTCAGTACCATTGTCATATATGACCGGCAACTGAAAATGAGTTAGGAATGAGGTAGCTAACTGGCTAAAATTGTAAAAAGAGGCCCGTGGTAACTCAATGTACCACTTGGCCGCGAGACCAATGAGCGTACGCTGGAAAAGACGTAAGCGGATCGAATCATCCGAGATAGAATTTGAAGCACACCAGAGGTGGTAAGTCATCACGTGATTGGACGGATCCTCTCCAGACTTACCTTCGAACTTGGGTATATCACTGGGAAACTTATTTGGCATTGGCGGCCAGAACGGAAGATATTGAATTGGATCGTTCGTTAGGCGCGTCAAGTCGAGTAAATCCAAAGTTGCGATAAACGGTAATTGCCGGTTAGGATCCCTAAAACTCTGGGTCACAATACCAGTTCCAGGAGGAGGATATCCAAGATAACTAGGGACAGGAATCGCATTCGGGATATTATATCCTCCTGGAAAACCAGGATTAACCGGACCGTACTGGGGTTGCTGAGGTTGTTGATAAGTGTACCCAGGATACGGTTGATACTGGTAAACCGGTTGTTAGACAGCAGGACCGAGTTGTTACTGTCCCTGGTACTGTTGGTAGGTAAATTGAGGTTGACTTGTTACAACAGTACTTAAACCAGGCTGCCCTATAGGCATCTGGACCGTGGTTTGAATCGTAGATCCGGACAACGGTAAAGATGTCTGAGGAGTGGTTGCAGAGACAGTAGAAACCGGAGTTGTCGATACTCCAGAAGTAAGAGCGGTAGATGTTGCGGTAGTTGCAGCAGTCGTTTTAGATGGAGTACTAGGTGCAATTGGCGGCTGAGTAACTACCGAAGTTACAGAAGTTTGAACATTTGACTGGACAGGTTGCGTTTGCTGGGGTGAACCAGAAACTACGGGTTGTCCAGTTTGAGGTAAGAACTGTATACTTGGCTGTAACACCTGTTGACCTTGTGATGGATCCCACACTATCATTCCGGGGTATTGACCCGTAACAGGTTGAGGATACTGAGATCCATAACCGGATTGAGGATAGGATTGATAACTGAAAGGCACAGTTCCCATACCTTGAACATATGACTGACCTTGAGGTGGTTGATAACCTTGACTCGAGTATTGACCTTGAGGTTGATAACCTTGGGGTAAATACTGATACTGGGGTTGACCTTGACCTTGAGGTTGATACCCTTGAGGTTGATACCCTTGGGGTTGATACCCTTGAGGTAAATATTGATACTGAGGTTGAACCTGGGGTACATATTGAGGCTGGGGTTGACCTTGAGGCATGTATTGTACTATGGGTACATACTGGCCTTGAGGTTGCCCCCCAGACACAATTTGCGTACCTTGAGGTTGCCCCCCAGGCGTTAATTGAGGCTGCCCCCCAGGTGGTAATTGACCACCTTGAGGTTGAGAAACGGGAACTGAACCTGACATCATGTAAATTTCCCCTACACCCAACGGTTTATTACCATTGTTTCCAGCTAATAACCCATGATCAATGGGTTGAGGAGATGCCCCCGCAAAGGTACCAGAAAGTGACTGATACCCAGTGGGAACAGAAGGACCGCCGTGTAAGAAAGATTCAGGAGATTGAGTGAACACGGACGACTGACCAGACATATTTACAGGAGTATAAATACCTCCAGGTGGAAAAGGAGTACGAGGTGGAGAAAAACCTACCCCTGAGTTTTCTAAATAATTGGTTAACGAAAGGTACCAAGTAGTACTTCTAGGAGGACTGTAAAAGATAGATTCACGCTCCCCTAGATCAATAGTAGGTTGATCTTCAAGGATAGATACGCCTAATTCTTCCTCTGGAGCAAGTTCTTCAATAGCTATCAAACCAGTAGGAAGATTTTCAGTGATGACTCTTTCTACCCTGGGTGAATCTGGTACACTAGAAGTTGGAGTAACAGGTTCAGATATTTTAGGTTCTTCGCCTATATCACTAGTAGATGAAAAACTACCAGCAAGCTCGAAAACTGCAACTGCTTCAGGATTATAACCTGTCTCTAGACTTTGGTAATCTTGATGGACTACCAACGAAGACTCTCCTTCTTCAGGTGAACCTACTCTACTGCCACTAGGAGGAGTTACAAGGACCTTTAAACCTTCGTAATGACTCGGGACGCCTTGAGGAGGTTCACCCCGAAGTCTACGGGATTTCCTCAACAATTCGGCCACAGAAACAACCTCAGGAGACTTGCCCCGAAGTCTACGGGACTGTCTCGGTAATTCCGCCACAGTTAAAAACTTTTAACTACTGCACACGCAAACAAAGTAAAATCTCAAAGCAAACCACCTAAAGTCTCTAAAGAACCAAACAAATTTGAATCATACGCCTAAAGAATCTAGGGCGTCAAACCAAGCACAAACAGTAGCCTTCCAGACCGAAAACGCTAGTTGGAGATGAAACCCAACATCGCCGGATTCAGTACAGAAGTGGCGGGTGGAATAGTTACCCCGGCAACCTGCTTAATGAATAGACTGGCACAAGTTCCTCCACTTTAACCGTCTCGAGTGAAGTGAACCCCTCGGAAAATCCAAGTGAGTCTAGCCGACGTCTGCTCTAGGTACAGTGGGATCTTCCCTCCACCGTCACCTCGATAGAATCCTAAAGATAATGGTCACTAAGGTTACTAACAGCAACAAATGCACCTGGGGGAACAGTCTACACTCCAAAAGCACGCAAGGGCAGAGTATCAAGCTCAATCCCCTTGCCGGCTCCTTGACAACAATCCAAGGTTTACCGACAAGTGACCCCTGGCTCCTCGACAATGGTTAATCCGAGGTTTACCATTTGTAATACGTGCGTGTCTGGCGTCGTTCCCAATGAGGGAGGATTGATCCCCTCACTGGTTCGGACACGAGCTCGTGCTTCTCCTTTAAGAGGAGCTTTCCCAGAGTACAAATGAAACAATTGGATTTATTCTATCACAAGATAAGCTACTTGTTTGGTTTTGTTGTCTTGGAGAGTTAATTACTCTCCTACTCCAAGACACTAGCCTGATCTAAATTGGTGTTTCAGAGCCCTAGTAAATAAAAGTTACTAAGTTGATTTTACTTTAAGCGTTAATTTTATGGTTTTTCTTAAAGACAAAAGGTAGTGGAGATGAAACTGGTGGTATGTAGACTCAACTCGCAACCACTACAAAGATGCACCTAAGATGATTTACACTACTTTTCTTTTTTCAATGAATCTCCTAACTAAGAGAGTTGGAAAATGAAAATTTTATAGAAAACAACTTTCTTAGTAAAGACAATCAAATAAACAATTCTCTTTATCTTTTCAAAACACACAACTCATGACCACTAATTACTCTACGAAATTTCATTTTTCTCCCAAAAGTCTACAAATGCTACCAAAGCAAACTTTTTCCAAAAGAATTTTAGTGTTTTTTCTATATTAATAAAGCATGCAAAAACTATTTTATCAAATCAAATTTAACAAATCTAATACAATCAAATCAAATTCACTCAAAAGCAAATTAAAATGAAATTTACCTAAAAGCAAAAAATAATGAGGACAAAAGCCTACAAAGATGATTCCCGGATGTTTTACTCAGTCAAAATGCAACTAAAGATCAGTTCATGCAGAATCATAAACTAACCAAAAAACAAAATCGAAATCTTTTTGTTCGTTTTTCTCAAGAATGAAATTCAAGGTTTTAATAAACAAACTTTTCGAGATTTGCAAAGAGAAGACACAAAGGTAGGTCTCTCACAAGGGTGACTTCTATGACAGGCCCGACTCCTAAGAGGACTGATCAAAACCAAGGAGATCCAAAGTTTGACAACCTCTAACACCAAAGTCACTACAGGACCAGTTAAAAATCAAACCCTAAGGCAAAATCCCTATGAATTCCACCAAAACCCTCGACACTAACGGGACAAGTTCAGGTGAAGATCTTTGACAGTAAACTAATGGATCTGGGCAGTAAAAACAAAGTAAAAGCAAAATCTAAAGAGCAAAAAGAGGAAAAATGGAATTTTCTCAAATTTGACAAGGGTACGCAGGTGATCTGTTGACACAGGCGCGGGTACGCCCTGTGCACAAAGACACATTGCATACAAGTACGCACTGTGTCAAACTCAGAGACTGCGTACTGCTGGCAAAGCTAAGAAAAATAAAAATCTAAATTCACTCTAAGCTAACCCACCCAAATACACAGTTAGACAGCCAAAAATCAGAAAACAAGCGATTTTTCTCAGACCAAAATATCAAATCAAAAAGAACTCAAACACATTCATGGATTCCCCAGCGGAGTCGCCATTTTGTCACGCGGAAAGAGTCGTTAGTGTGGACACAACCGACCTTCCTAGAAGCCTAAGACTTTCTATTGACAAACAAGACAGATAAGAGCAATCCTTCCCTAAATATGCTTTTACAATATGAGAAATCAAGTGTTTAGATCCTACCTGAAATCCAACGTCGTTGTAGTAGTCTAGCTTTGTTGATCCGGATGAACTCCTCCTTCCCTTCGAAACCTGCATTCACTAACAATCAAACGATTAAATAGCACCTGAATATGACATAAAATAAACCATATTTAACATATAGACCAAGGAGTATATGAAACAACTCATAAATAACAAATTGTTGAGAAGAATGGACTAATTTGTATTAAAAGGTAACAAAAGGAACCATTACAACCTGAGCCTTGGTGTTGTGCAAGCTCCTCCCAGGGTCCACAAGAGTTCTCCCTTACTCTGATCAGCTCACCCACCTCCCAATGGAAACAAGTAAAGATGGTAATCTCTCCTCACAAGCTTCTACAAGGAAGTCCTAATTCCAGCAGCATCTACCCTTAGGAATGTTCAGCTTTCAACCTCCCCTCCCTTGGGCCCAATGCCTGTATTTATAGTGCTCTAGAGGAAGTTATTCAGGTCCACCATCAATGGGATAAGCCCCTCTTTGGATGGGATAGCTCCCCTCTTGATGGGATAAGTTCCTCTTAGGTAGGGATACATGAACCATCTGGAGGCGCTTCATACACGTCAAACAAGCTTCTAGAAGAGTCTAGAAATGACAACAAGTAACGTTTTTAGAGTGAAACTTGCGCCTTTTGACCTTTACAGGAGTACGCACCCACCCCTTTACATACAGAGCGTACAAGTACACAGGTATTGTGAACTTGGGTTGCGTACACGCAGGTAAGGCTAAGAGAAACTGCGTACCAGAGATAATTGACTTTTAATGATTTTTCTCTCTTTCTTGAAGTTTGACATGAAGAGAAGAGGCATGAGACTTGCCAAGGAGGATAGTATGACAGTGGATGGAGCCATACTAACTGCAAATAGTCATGGTGACATTTTTTAGTGTAACAAATAGCTTCCTTAGATAATTGATTTGCTACCTTGGTTACCTCTCTATACATAGTTTTCATTCGAATAATTCCATATTAAAATTTTCAGTTTTGTTTTTATATATGTGCTAAATATGGAGCCAATAACTAAATTATAACTTCTTTTTTAATATTGTTAATTAATCAATGTAATCAAAATGGCATTACTACTTTTAAGATATATCTCAATCTTTGAAGTAAGGTCATTATTAATAATATTCTAGAATATTTCATGAAGGTTAAATCCATACTATCCACCCAATAATTATTGATAATTAAATTAGAAATTTAGAATCCCTTATTCCAAAATAGAATAAATAACATAAATAACCAGATATGTACTTAACAACATCTATAAAACAAACTAGGGTAGATCCATCTTAAATGGGAATCTATAGAGGAATCAAATTTCTTAATGTTAGGAAACCAACTCACAAAAATATAGAAAAGAGAGATCAACACCTTAGGATTCAACGCCTTCGAGGGGGCAACCTCCTTTACATTACACAAATGAACAATTCTTGGGATGATACAAATGACTAAACCTCCCTTCTATATATAGGAGTCTAAGGGGTCACAATGTAATCAAGCCGACATACAAATAATAACATAAGGGCACAAAAATAACAATAGTGGGTTTCTATGGGGCATACTAATAACAATATGGGGACAATAGGGGCACAATAATAATAATAATAAGGGATACAATGACAATAGTAATGGGGGAATCACTAGTATTATAGGGGCCTAACATGCCCCTCTCCTTCCGAAAAGCATTGTCATGAACGCTTGAGTAGTTCTGGATGCTCCTGTATAAAATTCTCATCCTCCCATGAGGAATCTTCAGCGGATAAGTTCTTCCACTTGATGAGATACTCTAAAAATGATCGATTTCATAGTTGTTGAGTTCTTGTTTTCTTGTTTCTGTGACTGCTTCCAGTTCAAATATGATTTTTCCTTCCTCATCAAGTTCTAGCAATATTGTTTGAACTGGGAGCTTACCACCTATAACCTTCTTTAAACATGAAACATGGAAAACTGGGTGCACTCAGGAATCTGCAAGAAGCTCCAATTTGTATGCCATAGTACCAATCTATTGCAACACCTTGTATGGACCATAATACTTTGGTGATAATTTATTATCATTCTTATCTTACTTGAGGGACATTTGTTTATATGGTTGTAGTCGGAGGAATACCCAGTCACCTACATCAAAACTTCTTTTGTTGTGATACTGATCTACCTGTTGTTTCATTCTATTTTGCGCCAACGTGAGGTTATCCTTTAAGAGTTGCAGAACTTGTTGTTGATGCTCAATGTGATGTTCCACTGCTTGAACCTTAGAATTTTCTCTTAAATAAGATGTGATGGATGGTGGATGATATCCATAAAGAGCCATAAATGAGGTCATTTTTGCTGTAGTATGGAAGGAAGTGTTATACTACCATTCATCCAGAGGCAACCATTTGACCCATTGTGTCTATTTATCAGATACAAAGCAATGAAGATATCCTTCCAAACATTTGTTTACTAACTCATTTTTCCCATCAGATTGAGGATGATAAGATGAGCTATGAGCTAATTGAGTACCGAGACAAGAAAATAATTATGTCCAAAAATTTCCAATGAAAATTGGATCTCTATCGCTTACAATAATCTTTGGGTTTCCATGTAGCTTTTGAATTGTTTCCATAAGTGCAGTAGAAATTGTACTGGCTTTAAATGGATATGATAATGCACAAAAGTGTGCATACTTGGTAAGCCTGTCAACTACCACCATGATGACACTCTTTCCTTTGGACTTGGGTAAAACTGTGATAAAATCCATTGAAACCTCCTCCCAAAGTTGGCTTAGAATGGATAAAGGTTGTAATAGACCTAGAGCCTTAATTGTTTCAAATTTATTTTGTTGGTAAAGCAAACATTCCACCACAAACTTTTGAATATCCGATTTAAAGCCATCCCAAAAAAATTCCTTCTTAACCTTGTGGTAATTTTTAAAAATCATAAGTGCCCTCCTAAGGGAGAAGTGTGCAATTCCATAATAATCTTTTGTTTGAGTTGGGAATTCTTACATAGGTATAAGCGATCTTGTACCATAATGAATCATTTTTCCAGCTAAATGTATCAGATGTACTGGGATCATGTTGTAAATTTCGAATGAGTGCCCACACTTCTTCGTCATTCTTCCATTCCTCCCTTTCATCGTTCATCCATTCTAGTTGGATAATAGAAATGATGCACAACAATGCTTTCGCATCTTCATCCTTTCTTGAGAGTGCATCTGCCACAACATTTTGCTTCCCTTTTTGTTAGATGATTTCAAAGTCATAACCCAACATCTTTATGACCCATTTTTGTTGCTCTCCAGATGATAATCTTTGTTTTAAAAAGTATTTTATACTATCATGATCCATTTTTACCCTGAAGTGTCTTCCCATTAGGTACGGTCACCATTTCTTAAGTGCATGTAGTATTGCGAACATTTCCTTCTCATAAATAGCTTTGCGTAAATACTTTCCCTTGATTAGATGACTTTTGAAAGTAATGGGTCTTTAATCTTGCATTAAAACATCACCAATTCCATTTCCTAAAGCATCACATTCCACAATAAAGGTTTTTGTGAAGTCCGACATAGCTAAGACTGGTGCTCAGCACATTGCCTCTTTAAGATGTTTGAAGGTCTTTGTTGCTTTTGGAGTCCATGAAAATGCATCTTTCTTCAATAATGTTGTTAGAGGTGTTGCTATTCTCCCATAATTCCTAACAAACTTGCGATAATACCCTGTCAACCTGAGAAATCCTCGCAGATGCTTTATGGATGTGGGGATTTTCCATTCCTTAATGGCTTTAATTTTTCTAGGGTCTACCTTAACACCTTCATGAGATACAATATGACCCATATTCCACCTCTTGTACTCCAAAGAAACATTTGGAGATTTTTGCATATAATTGTTTCTCCATCAATAGTTTGAGCACCCTGTCAACACGTTCAACATGATCCTTCCAAGATTTTTTGTAGATTAGTATATCATCAAAAAATACTAACACAAATTTTCTAAGGAAGGGTTTGAAAATGGAATTCATCAAACCTTGAAATGTAGAAGGTGCATTGGTAAGGCCAAAAGGCATGACCAAAAATTCATAATGACCCTCATGAGTTCTAAATGTTGTTTTCGGAATGTCTTCAGTCTTCATTCTGATTTGATGATATCCTAAACGAAGATCCAACTTGGAGAAGTAAATTTATCCATGAAATTCATCTAATAATTCATCAATGATAGGAATGGGAAATTTATATTTAATAGTGAGCTTGTTGAGCTCCCTATAATCTAAACACATGCAGCATGGTCCATCCTTCTTGTGCACCAATACTACTTAAGAAGAGAAAGAACTTTGACTAGGTTGAATTATACCAACCTCTAGCATTTCTGCAGCCATACGTTCAATTTCACTCTTTTGGGAATAGGAATATTTGTACAGCTTGATGTTTGGAGGAACACTTCCTGGAATCAAATGAATAGCATGATCATGATCACAAATAGGTGGGAGACCTTTGGGAGTCTCAAATATCTTGGAATGGTTGTCCAAGACTTTTTGGATATCTAGAGAAATAAATGATTTTGATGTGGGAACCTCTAGCGAACATAATTGTGCAATTACACCTCGTTGTTCATTCTTTAGAAGCTTTTTCATACAGTTAGAGCTAATTATCTTTATCGGTTTCCATGCAATACCCCTTAGTTCAACTTCCTTTCCTTCTGCACAAAATTTCATGAAAATTTATTGAAAATTAAAAGCTATTGTACCCAAGGATTGTAGCCATTAGACTCCTAGTACCACATCAGCACCCCCCATTGGAATGGAAAGCATTGGGCTATTCAATACATATTCGCCCATGGATAGATTGATATTATGGCACTTTCTAGAGCAATTTATGGTTCCTCCACTTGCAACCATCACTTGAAACTCTGGTGCTGGATATAGGAACCAATTCAATTCCTTTGTTATCTTAAAGTGAATAAAATTATGGGCTTCCCGAATCAATCAACATTATTACCTTTTTCTTCTTGATGAGTCCTTCTATCTTGATAGTTTTAGGAGTGGTAATTCCAGCCAATGGATTACAAGATATGGTCAGATTCATTTCTTCTTTATCTAGGGTTTGTTCCTGGAGTATATCCTCTTCTTTTGACATTTCTTGTTCCTTTTTTTCCTCCTCTTCACAATCTATGTAGAATAATTTCTTCTCAAGACACTTATGACCTTTAGTGTATTTGCTATCGCAACTGTAACAAAGCCCTTTTTCTTTTTTTTCTTCCAATTGTTATGGTGTCAACCTTGTAAGTTGAGGAAGGCTAGGGGCAAAAACACTTCCATATTTATAGTTGTGAGTGGTAAGCTTCCTCATTGCCATAATTTTTCTTTCCATTTTTCTTACTAACCTGAATGCCTTCTCCAACGAATCAGGTTACCAAAGGCGAACCTCATGTTGGATATTATCCTTTAAAGTCCCTATGAACACATCAACCATATGCTCCTTTGGAATATCTTTTACCCTTATGTTCAATTTTTGGAAGTCCTCAATGTGCTCCATCATTGGACCCTTTTGTTTGACATTTATCAATTGGCTAAAAAAGGTTTTGCTTTTTGTATCCTCATAATGTGCTATCATTTCTTCCGTAAAAATTGCCCAAGTGACAGTTTGTTTACAAGAGAAAAGCCATCGATACCATACAAACTAATTTGGTTCCAAATATAAAGTTGCAATACCTACCTTTTGTGTGTTTTTCACATTATGGAGATCAAAAAATTGATCCATCTGTAGTATCCATGTTCTGGGATCCTTGCCATCAAACTTCCTCATATCGATTTCTGGAACATGGTGGGTCTTCAATCCAACATTAGAGTCTATGAAATCATGATTAAAATTTAATTTGTTCTCATCATGAGTTTCCTTTACTAACCTTTCACCACTATTTCTTGTAGCAACTTATTCAAATTTATCTTCAATTCTTCCATCTTATCGTCCATGCCATTCATCTTAGCATCCATGCCATTCATCTTAACTTCTACGCCTTTCTTTAAACCGTCCATATTAGATTCCACGCCATCCATCTTAACTTCCATGCCATTCATATTAGCTTCCATGCCATCCATCTTAACTTGCATGCCATTCATATTAGATTTCACGCCATTCATCTTGGCTTCATTTACCCTTAGTGCGAGTGAAATTTGTTGTACTTGGTCTTGTAATTTTGATATATCGTGTTACATTTCTTCCTCTTCTTCATGAGTCATGCTAGAGCTTTTAGGTTGCTTACTAGGTGTTTCCATATTCTTTCTTCGGAGCGTTAATTAATGCTAATAATTCTTCACTATTCCCTTTGAATTCCTTCAAACTAATTTTTCAAACCAATCTTATGCAAAATTCAAAAAAATGACACACCTTGTTTTTCACTTTGTAAGAGCTCAATATTGAATTTGTTGTATCTCTATAACTGCAGATCCTGAATATCTATCATCTTGTTATGTGATAGCCCTTTTGGTCCTCTTCGTAACCCCGCAAGTCTGATCAATATTGGATTCTCCAAGGAAGAGTTATGCCAAATCTTCCACAGTGACCTAATTATAGAATAGTTCAGTAGAGCGAACTTTTACGATGTGCCACATGTCAATGTTTCGAATTTAGTACCTCAAACTGATACATAGAAAACTACAGGTCGTCCTCTCTCTGAAACTTCTTACTAAATTTCAATATGATGCTCAAAAGAAAAGTTATGATGATTTTCCCAAGGTCACCTATTTGGAATGTAATTCTAGAGTCTGCAAAAATTCCAACTTCCTCAGATCATATCTCCACAAATATAGCGTGACAAGCTCTAAAAGTTGGACACGAAGTTCAGAATGAGTTTAGCCCAAATAAGTTTGTTTTTTAGCTTCTGAAACATTGCAGGAAAAAAGTTATAGCGAACATGCCACGATGACCTATTTGGAGCAACGAAACCCTAAAATCCAAAGCTTTGATACCAAATGTTAGGAAACCAGCTCACAAAAAGATAGAAAAGAGAGGTCAACGCCTTATAATTCAGCCTCTTCGAGGGGACAACCTCCTTTACAGTATGCGAATGAACAATTCTTGGGATGATACAAATGACTAAACCTCCCTTCTATATATAGGAGTCTAAGGGGTCACAATGTAATCAAGCCGACATAACAATAATAATATAAGGACACAAAAATAACAAGTGGGTTTCTATGGGGCATACTAATAACAATATGGGGAAAATAGGGGCACAATAATAACAATAAGGGATATAATGACAATAGTAATGGGGGAATCACTAGTATTATAGGTGCCTAACACTTAAAGTAAAAAAAATTTATCATGTAATATGGAGGTGTGAGTTTAAAATGGAGTCATGGGTTCGCTATTAAAATTTGTATTATGATGTACTAATTATTTATAGGTTTATAGTTATTTTAGTTTTTTTTTAAAGTATAGATTGTATAATATTTGAGGATAAATAAATTTTGAAAATCATCTTCTAAATCCATCACATTGAGATTATTATCAGTGTCTTCTTGAAAGAGGACAAAAAATTTCTATTTCCCCTCGCGAAATCCTTGTAGAAGACATTATGTGTAATATTGAATATGGCCTTAAGGACATTCTTGACAACCTCAAAGAAGAAATCAAACATGACTGTGTCATTTTCCATTAGAAAGAAAAATCCTTGAAAATAAATATCACTAAGCAATAATTCATATCCCTTAAAGCTCTTAATAACAATTAGAATATTGTTGTATTAAAACATTGCAAAGGTGGTGTTGTTGTCATTCTTGATAAAATAGATTACATTGCCAAGATGCTAGACCACCTCAACAACAATGCCAGCTATAAAAAACATAACAAAAATACGCTAAAAAAAATTGAGAGAGGTTTCAAATTCTATCTGGTCGAATAACATATATTACATTATTAATAAAAATCTTATTGAAAGTAATCTACTCAACTCATGAATCTATGAGCTTCTGAAGATCCATAAAGACGATGCTCCCCTTATACCCATTGTGAATATAATTGGTGGGCCTACCTATCTTCTTGTCGATTATTTAACCTAGAAGCTTATATCCCTAGTTGGTAATTCATACTCTTTTTTCAAAGGCTCGTCTTCTTTCATTAATGAAATTAAATTTTTTAAGCTTGAACCCAATTATATTTTATTCAATTCTGAAGTTTTTTTCTTTTTTTAAGATCCCAATAAATGAAACTATTGATTATTAATATCATTATTGACCCTAATACTACTAAGTTGGTCAATGCTTGCTTAAAATCCAATTTCTTTAGCTTTCAAGATCAAATTTATGAGTAGGGATGTGGAGTTTCCATGGGCTCTGCTCTCTCCCTTATTGTTGCAAATATTTTCATAGAGGATTTTAAGACTAAATCCCTTGCTTCTTCCCCTTCACCCCTAAAATATGTAAAAGGTATGTGGATGATACCTTTTTCATCTAGCCCATGTCCTTGACAATTAAGAAATATTTAAGCAACGTTTTAATAGTCAATCTGAATTTATCAAGTTCACGATGTAAATTAAAGTTACTACAAACATTCGCTTCCTTGTTGTCCCAATCACCAAGAATGACGTCGGATCATTTTTTCCATTAGGTATTCCATAAAATTAATCATACTGAACAATATCTCCATATCAATTCCCATCATCATCTCGCTCAAAAGTTTAGTGTTTTAAACATCCTAGCCACCAAACCCTTAGGATTTAAAATAATCATGATATTGACACAAAGAAATATTATCTTTTAAATATTTTCAAGAATGGTTATAAAAAACACCAAGGCATTAAAGCCTTCCAAAAAGTTGAAAAAGGAACCAAATCTAAGCCTAGCTCCAACAATCATTTCACCATAATTCATCTTCCTTTCATTCAAGGAACTATTGACAAGTTAGCTCACAATTTAAGAAACAATAATATCTTTGCTACCTTTAACCCTCTTAACACTTTTCAATCTTCTCTCAAGTCTGACAAAGACCTGGTTGACCCCTCAAAAATAAAAGGTGTTTATATGATCCCTTGTTCCTGTCAAAAACCTTATATACGTGAAACTGGTCATTCCATTAAGATTAGAATTCTGGGACACTCTATTGGCATTAATCATAATCACACTTGTTTTTTGACCCTTGTTGAGCATTCTAAGAATACTAAACACCACATATGTATTGATGATGCTAGTGTCCTTGCTAATATTTATCACTATCATCACAAAAATTTTAGAGAATCCATCAAGATTATGAAGTGACCCAACAATGTAAATGAGGATGATGGTTGAAACTTCAGCAAAAACCAAATTCTCTCTCTTTCCTCTAAGTTTGTTTCTTCTTGATTCCCCCTTTACGCTCCCCCTTTCTCTTTCATTTTCATATTTATTTGGTCTTACTTGATATTTTTTAATAATGTTAACCTCATAATTCTTTCTATGCCTATTAAAAAATTAAGATAATAGTTAATTTAAAAAAAAATTAAGATAATATAAATTAATTTCTAATTTTTATATAATTATTAAATAATTGATCTAAAAATGGAGGAGGGTGTCAATTTCCTCTTCCTAGAGATAGGGATCATTCTCCAATGCTTTGCAAAAAAAATGGGTCTTAACACGAAATAGGTTTTCCGAAAGGCCTCTTCAAGTTATGAGTTAGTTTTCACATGTAAACTTAAGCATAAACAACACAACATAACATAATTCATACAGAAATTCATGAAGAGTAGAGAAAAGGATTTGGTAACGGAGTTCACCCCTTCTGGACTACATCTCTGGGGCTGCCAACATAGCTAGACTGCTCCATATATTCAATGGAAAATGAGTCCATAAAAATTTACTGATAAAACATGTGGTTATTTCATGTTCAAGGAAATATTCTCCTACAAATAAACCTCACATAAACGTCATGACAACCTGATGAGGCTCATCAATAGGCATATCACAAGGGTCATAATTCCATCCTCCAACATTAGAATTATCTCTTTATCACATTTATTTACAATGTTTGCTATATTATGATTAGTGATGAGGATAAAAGATGTGTTGCTAAGTCATGTGGCCTAACATGGCTTAAATGCAGGAATATGGACAATTTTGAGATAATTTCAATGTAGGAGCTCGACGTAGACAACTAGGAGAGATTCTAGGACATTTTCTACCTCATTAACTCCTTCAATCATCTAATATCACCACTTTATCTCTCATCAACTCAGATTCATTGGCAGAAAAGAAGGACGAGGTCATTGGTAGCCAAGACAGTGAAGTTCAAGAAAGATATAGACCTACCTTTCTCGAGTTTTGGGAGAAAAAACACCTCTATTTTCTAGGCAACTATTCATAGCTACCCTTTTGTATAAATAAACATGCCAAGGAACTCATTAGGATTCGAATTTCGGTTGCAGCTAAGAATTGATTAATCTCAAGCACTTGTAACTGCTATTTTTGACTTATTATCTTATTTATTTGACATTTCTGCAATGATAATGAGAATTTTCTTATTGATCCATCACTGAATTAGTTCAGAGGGTTTAGGCTCTTGGGTTTGGGCCCAACCCCAGTATCTTAGGTCCCTCTTTTGTATTGATATTCTGCTTTAGCTTAGAATTTTTATTAGTTATTGCATTTTAGTAGAATATAATTCCTCAAAAAGCCTGTGAATGTGCCTCTATCTCATCTCTCTCATGGGAGCTTGACTAGAGGAATCCACACTGACAGCCCAAAAATATTATGTTATGATTCCTTGTTTATGATTTCTTTCAAAAATATCTACATTAGTTATTTTGTTTCACATATAATTATAGTAGCTTAGAAGAGAATCCATTGCATAGATCAGGGTTTTTAGCATCAATTAGATAGTGTTCAAATTCGAATCATCTTTTCCACCATTGGTTATAATATTTTGCAAATGAAAAGAAAAAAAGGTGCACGTGATGTTGCAGGAGTGTTGGACCTACAGGCAAGAGACCTTTTCACCATCTCCATCCAGGGCTACTCCACTCTCTTCTGACGTCTCCCAACCATTGCGTTGATCTCTATTTTTTGGTGAGCATGAGAAGCCCTCTTAGTCCAAAGCTATCCTTTCTGAAGTGTTGAGCTTGGCTAGGGGTGTTCGTCACCTCCCATCCATCCCCCACAACCTTCATCCATCTTTCCATCACTTTATCCCATCATCACTACCCTCCAAACCCTCTTGGAAAACTTCATGTAGCATTTCTCGACTTTTTGTAGTGATACATGAATCTTGTAGCTTCTTGTATCACGCCTGTAGCAACCTATTTTTCCCTTGTTTTTACATGTAATGCTAGTGTAGCTTATTTTAGGATTAGGTTTGTTGAGCTAATTTATTCACACAAATTAACACAAGTATTCATTGTCAATCCAGGTTTATAAAACTTGGAGGAAAGTCCATAGTCTATGGATATCAGGTATAACCAAGCTTATAAGATGAATTGTCAAGAACTAAAGAAGTACATATTACAAATATAACCCTATATTTACAATTTCTAACTCACTTTTGCAATGAAAGAAAGATAAAGTGGCTCTTAACTTAAGAGATCCATTTGTGTCCTTCTCTCTCAATTATCACTTAATGAATAGAAATCAGAAATCATGAATTAACAATAGCTTAAGATGCATAAACCAACAATGAAGGAGACTCTTAACTTAAGAGATATCTGGGCATTTTTCATCACAATTCATTCACCATTATGATATCATTTGAAAATTAAAAGTACATAAGAAAAACTGCTTGCATGTAACAAAAGAGAATTCTAGTTTTGATCTATCAAATTAATAGAAGGAGAATTCAACTTGAACACTTTGTTGTCCCATCTTACTAAAGTGATAAACAAACTAAAATCCAATAATATAAATCATCAAACATCAATTCATAAGCACATTTGAAACTAAGCAAATAAACAAATTCTAAAGTAACCAGTTCATGGAAAATTAAGCTAATCTAACAATGAAGTGTACATAGCATGGAGTGGGGGGCCTCCACCCTTGCCTTGCGCACTTGAGGTTGATATCAAATTCTAAAACTTCAGTCACTCATCCACATCAATGAATATCAAAATGAAACTAGAACATGTTCTTCAAATTAATCTCCAAAATCTAAATGTCTCAACATAAAATTATAAAAAATTACATATCATAAGCCTTCAAAGTCTTGGCTTAAATAGAAGTTTATGAGAAAAACTGATCTAAAGTCTCTCTAACAATCATATATCTCATATCCATCTAAGTTGAATTCATTCAATCCATCCCAAGAAATATGGACAACCCCATAAAATCACAAAACTGCCCTATTTCCTAGGGATTTTCTGGGTGACTAGTCATGTTTGACCAGCCTTGATGGGGCCTAAGAAAGCTTGTTTTGACCGAACCAAGTGGAATTAGTTTAGTCCTAGTTTTCAAACTTTCCATCCATGCATCTAACTCAATCCCAAGTGTCCTACAAACATGTCATCCACATAGTTATTACGGAAATTTCTAATTCTGAGAAAATTTGCACTTGAAATCAAATTTTCATAAAAACTTTAGAAATTTCAAAATTAAAATTAAATACCTGAATGTGCATGAAATACATCAAAATGGAATGGATATAGTGGAAAATAGATGGAAAATATAAGGATTAAATAAGTTTCCTCAAACAAAAATAGACCAAAGTTGAGGGCCAACATTTCCCCCTTGTTGATCATCAAGCATGTCCTCATGCTTGTTGCTTCATTTTGGATCTTCTTACCTCTACTATGCATGATGTTCCAGACCCTGATGCTTCTTGTTGTGCTGCTTCTAATAAATATTCCATCCCTGTGTCATGTTCTTCTCTATACAAAGTAGCCTTAACTTTATGTTTTTCATATTTACCTTTCCACATGTTCTTTTCCTTGATCCATTTGAATGTCTTCTTTTAAATTAGATCATTCTTCCTTTTTAATTCTGCTATTCATTCAGTTAAATTTTCATTGTTTTTAACCATCTTGGCATTGTGCTTTTTACTTTTTTTGTTTTCTTCTTTCAAATGCTTTTCCAAAATCTTGTTTATTTCAAGTTGCTCTGTTAATTCTCTAATTTTGCTCAACTGTAATTCATTTTCAAGCTCATGTGTGTTTTTCACAAATGATGTTGCTGCCACATCATCAAAATATGAATCTTTCTCTAATGCTTCTTTCTCAATAATGTCCTCTTCCTATTTCTCTGTTAAACGTGTGTCCACAATCTATGTTGAGTGATTAAAATGTGTCTTTTCAACTCCTAATTATCTTCACATTAATTGTCAACCCAAGGACGATTTTGTATTTCAAGATTGTACTCAGTCTGAGGTGGCTATTTACTCAAGAGTAATTTTTTGCAGTACAGTGCTTAAAATGAAAAAGTAAATGAATGATAGAAACAAAATATAATCGGAACAACAAGAAATTGAAATGTTCTGAACTAAATCATTCACTCAAACAACCATCAGTCGATGACTTAGTATTGATAACTCTCTCCCTTGTAAACTGATGCAAATGAAAATCAAGCATAGGCAAGATCTCCAATCTGAGAACTTAGACAGTGGTAGTCAATGTCCTTTACAGTTGTTGATCTTTAAATCCACATGAAAGCAAATAACTGGAAATGGAAATTCAATTGGAAATGCTCACTAAAACACACTTGCTACAATATCAATTAAAAGGTGAAATAAAATCCTATGCAAAAAATAACAACAAGTAAGTCTATTGAAAAACTGAACAACAAAGCTAATTAAATAGAAATATACAGCAACTGCAAATGTAACTGAATCAACAATCTTAATCTAGAAGCATGAACATTAATCACAGGTATTAAAGCAATGACAATCACAGTTATAATTGAACAGTAACTTAATTGAACAACAATTGCAATTATAAATGAGCAGCAATTAAATGAACCACAATCTTAATTAGACAACGCAGTATTAGATTAGAATTAATAGCAAGACATTTCAAGTTATAATTAATAATTTTGTCACTAACGCAATCCAATTATGATTTCAATATAACAGAGCAATTCTGCGAAATGTTTATAAACAAAATATTACTGAATAAAACAAATAAAACGGAAATCAAACCATCATATAGCAGAAATCGTAAAGATATAATACAGAGTAGTAGCTTAATCCACCAGAGGCTAGGCCCTTAGCCGCCAGTGAATGTTGTTGGGTTACATCAAATAAGGCGAATGAACAACTACCTTCAAATTATATATTAATCATCAAACTGTGAAATCATTACAATAGCAAAAGCCTTGAAAATTACAATGGTAACGAAACAATCTCGTTTTCCCCCTATTCTATCCTATCCCATCATGAATCATGAATCTTTAATTCTGAATCCTCCACCCCTTCTCTGATATTTGTTTTCATTTAAATAGAGAGAGAGCAGAGAGCAGTTACAACAGAGATGATTACAGCATGATTTCTATTACAAAATTGGATTTTTCTCAACAAATTGATGAGTTAGATCAAATCTAAAATATCTGTCCATCAGTATTCAATAGGAACAAGTCGAATTTGGCATTGCAACTGGCATAATTTGGAAAACGGCCACACAGCAAATCTGAGAAAAACGTCTTTATAGAACCTTCCGTTTTTCTCAATATGAACTGAATTCGAGAAAACTGCTCATTACAAAACTAATTGGGTCCGTTCTGGACAAAACCCGTGTTTCGAATTTTCTAGATTCTTATCCATTTGCCCAAAAAAATTCAATACAAAATCGTCACTTCTTATTCCAACGAATTTCTGAGTTATCACATTTAATGATGATCTGGAGATCAAATTTTCAATTTGGAAAATATCTTGGAGGCTAAAAATGGTGAGTAATGTTACAATCAATTTATTAATAAACTACTATTGGTAAAATCATGCATAATCATCAATTTATTAAAAATAAAGGAGAATAAATAATATTTTTCCATAAGAGAATAAATCATTATAAGATGGAATTATATGATAAACCATGATAAATGACATGATAAAGAAGAGTAGAAATCGGTGGAATAGGCATTCAAAAGTGATAATAATAATGAAATATTAATGGCCCAACACACCCCCACACTGAATATATTGCATGTCCTCATGCAACAAAAAACTAAATATATTGCATGTCTTTATGCAACCTAAAGACAAAACCCATATGTTAACCAAGCAAAAAAAAAAATTGTTCATCCCAGCTCATGAAATGGATAGAACAAATGAATTCTTCCTTCATTAATGAATATTCAATTTTAGCAATCTTGATGAAGACGTAACAATTTTTACATTGACGTTCAAGTTATGTATATATGAAGTTGCAACAAAATATGATATAAGTAACAGCAAACTTCATTAACCATTTTCTCAAAAACTACAAACCATATTTTGCTGAAATTTTGCAAGTATATTTCTACTATATTAATGCTTTTATGATCCAAAAATTAGATAGTTTTGATGCAGGGATCATGAGATATAAACAAAATGGATATAGGTGATATTGCATGATTTCCGAAATTTTATGAACCAATTTAACTTGAAATTATCTGAGTTTGCATGTTTTAATGATACGTTTGTGTTTTCCAGAGATCATAAGAATTGAGTTAATAGTTTTAAAAATATTATGGAGATCAATTTCTGCACTAAAATTATATGCCTTGAATGATAAAGAAATTAGAGAACATCCATCATGCGTAGCAATTCCTCCCCCTCTCTCAAAAATTAGCATGCCTTCGTGCAATGCTAGAAAACAAATTGAGGTGGTTGTTACCATATGTTGAATTCTATTCTTGGTGTAAAAAAACATGGAATAAGGGAGGTGTTGAGAATGAATAAGAATATCAGTGGATGATAAAGATATGGTCATTAAAGGAATGAAATAAATACTCCCCCAAACTGAAAGATGATATGCCGCTGAAAAATGGGAAGTGGTAAAGATGTGGAATGAAGGATGATAAATAATGATCAAAATGGATTTTCATTAAATTCTCCAAAATTCATAACAAATCAAAAAATTATGCTATTTTACCTCAAGTTTTACCTCCAAAAAGAAAAATGTGGAATGACATATATGTACTGGCATTTGTTGAAGCTGATGAAGGTAGAGTTAGTGTTGAAAGTGATGTAAGAGGTGGAATCCAGGCAAGCACATCATGTCTGAACAATTGTTCATGTTTGCAAGCTGATCGAGCCTCTTTTGTTAGTGGCAATAGTGTGGTCATGCTGCGAATAGAATCCCCCCCTCATACTTGTTGTTCTCCTGTAAACAAACCACTATTTTTCATACAATGTTCTTGAATCCATAGTGTTATTTTTGAATAGCAACAGATTAAGATATTTCAATCAAAAAATATTTTGTATACATGCAATACTAATATTTTTTCAAATCAACAAGTTATGGCAAAGTGCAGTAATCATATTTAATTCTATCACATAATGCATGCATTCCCCCCTCTAATTGTAAAAGGGATTCCATGACCACAAAGCATATGAAAGGTGTTGTGATGACGACAAGGAAAGAGAATGAACAATACAGTAGTAAATGAAGCAGAGTACACATATCAATGATAGGACGACGAGAGTTATGGTTATAATGAGAGCAGAGTGTGTAAAGATAGTTATGAATAAAGGATAGGACACTTTGAATTGATGATAAGTTATGCGAAAAAGAAAATGAACAGCAATATGCCAAAAAGATGCTTTGTTGACGGTATTCTAGCTTAAAAATGTTGTGATTGATCAGAAAATAATTTCTCATGTGTAAAGGTTAAAAATAGGGAAAAAATTAAGGAAATAACTTCTCTGATAAAAAGAAAAAATAAGAAAAGGGTATTATAGTAATAATTGACGATAAGATATAATTTCAATACCATAAGCAAAGCCTCTGCTGCCAGCAGGCGTCCATAGCCTCAGCAGGGTTTCTTTTTAACCCATGTGAGCCATAATCCTCAATTTATAAATGGAGAGTTACAATGTTGTTCTACAGAAGAGATCAGTGCGTTGGCATGGTAACTAGATAACCACATTGCTATTCACTGGGATATAGCAAAAGTGATCAGGCCGACTCGTGATGAGACCTCCTCTTCCAAGGATAATTTGGCTATCCAATGGATCACAACCCTGGTGTGGTGGCCATAATGGGAATGTCACTTTGTTACAGCTTTATGAACATGGTAGGTTGGCTCGTAATGAAACCCCCTATCCTCCATCTGTGAAAAAAAATTTGTTCTTATTGCACATTTTTATGATAAAAAGAGGGATGCTCAGTACTTCTTAAGAGCAGGGATGGCAGAAAAAGTTGAACATGTCAATAGAAAAAAATATACCCATAATCTCATTTATTACAGACAGAGAAAATTATAACCAAGAATAGTGGAACCAACATGGTATTAAGATGATCAATCAGTATCATGTACAACAAAAAACAATGTAGTAAAGTAGTATATAAATAATTGTGTCCCTTTTGAAAATAATCTATCATAAAGGAGTTGTCCTATTAAAAATCATAACATGAATGATATTAAATCTCTTCAATAGAATCCATAATTCTTGTCCTCATAAAAGTAGTGTACTTCATGCCATGAAAGGGAATCAGTAAAATGTGGTTGAGATGAACTAGGAATAATCCCACAAGAGGAAGGAACGGTTGTTCTTAAAAATACTCCCAAAGTGTTGTTCCTTTGAAGGAACAACAAAAACACTAAAAAAAATGTTCTTCCGTGTAGGGAACAGCAAAGGAAATGCACACCAAAAAGCAAAAATGCACACAAAAAAGTGTTGTTTCCTGTAGGGAACAACGAAAAAATGCACGTGAAAAAGTGTTGTTCCCTGTAGGGAACAAAAAAAAATACACTCAAAAAAAGTGTTGTTTTTTAAAAGGAACAGCAAAAAAAATGCATGCGAAAATGTGTTGTTCTTTAAAGGGAACAACAAAAATATACCCAAAAAAGTGTTGTTCCTTTGAAAGGAACAACAAAAATGCGAAAATGTTGTTCTTTTAAAAATGCGAAAATGTTGTTCCTTCGGAGAGGAACATCAAAATGCAGAAGTGTTGTTCTTTCGAAAAGGAAC
Source organism: Pinus tabuliformis (assembly GCA_031772625.1). Taxonomy (NCBI): domain Eukaryota; kingdom Viridiplantae; phylum Streptophyta; class Pinopsida; order Pinales; family Pinaceae; genus Pinus; species Pinus tabuliformis. Next base: position 257,047,132 of record CM062805.1, read on the forward strand.
AGCAAAAATGCAGAAATGCAGAAGTGTTGTTCCTTTGGAAAGGAACAACAAAAATTGCAGAAGTGCAGAAGTTTTGTTCCTTTGGAAAGGAACAGCAAAAATGCAGTAGTGCAGAAATGTTGTTCCTTCATAAAGGAACAACAAAAATGTGGAAATGTTGTTCCTTCGGAAAGGAACAGCAAGATGCGAAAGTGTTGTTCCTTCAGAAAGGAACAAAAAACTGCATAAGTGATGTTCCTTTGGAAAGGAACACCAAAATGCGGAAGTGTTGTTCCTTTGAAAAAGAATAGCAGAATGCGGAAGTGCTATTCCTTTGGAAAGGAACAACATAATGATGAAGTGTTGTTCCTTTGGAAAGGAACAACAAATGCACAATAATAAAATGCAAGCACGTAAAGAACGAATTAGATGTTCATGGCATTAATGCTGAGGATGGGTTACAATTTGAAGGAAGCAACACCTGAAACACAAAATATAAGAAAAATCAGAAAAGAAACAACATTTTACTTAAAAACAATATGTAAATAAATAAATTAAGTTACAACAGCTATGATGTTTAAAAAATGACCTATTTAAAAATGTGTTGCCAGTAGTGACAAGACATGAATATTCAAATAGAAATCAATTCTTCATTTCTTTATTATGAATCCGTTGGGTAATGAGTTGGATGAAATTCCCTTGTTTCATTAAAATTTCTTTCAAGAATCACTTGTCCATAAATTGACCTTCTTTTTCTCCTAGGACCTGCAAAAAAACAAGTGTCTACCTGCAATAAAACATTAAATCATGGAGAAGGAGAAGTGATCAGGATCCCCTAATCCAAGAATTATGCAGAATAAATAACAATTAGTTACTCTGTATAACAAATCCACTGAGAAAATAACAAAGTAAAATTTATTTCTCACCTGCGGGAGAGTAGTGGTCGACCATACTAACCAGCGGTGTTTTAATCACAACTTCTTTATTTTTTTTCCAAATTGAGTGATTCTAAAGTCATATGAGAGATAATTCAAATTTTTATCTCCAATAGAAACAAGCTTTAAAAATTCAATGATATGATATGTCAATTTTACTTAGAACAACCTGCATAACAGAGTCATTTTTTATTACCCCGCTTAGAACAACAGTGGATATTTTAATCATATATTCTTTGTTTGATGTCAAATTCAAATGATTCAAATTGGAAATGAAATCAGATTCATTTATTTATCTCCAATAGAAATAGATTTTTAAGAAAAGAAGAATTGATAGGTCAAATACTCTAAGGAACAGCCGGAAAGACAAAGTTTTAAGAGTGTTGATTTACGATAGACAGTCAATATTTTGATCATAACTTCCTCATACAATATCGAAAATGAGTGGTTACAATTTATTTGTAAACTAGATTCATAGAGGAATCTACTGTAGAAATATGTTTTAAAAATATGGTCATTTAGGCCTCCAAAAATCAACTGTCCCAACTCTGTTTTTGAGCTACCCGCTAGACACCCTTTCAATGTTTCAGTTCTAAATTTTTCGTTTCAAATCCAAAATGAGTGATTCAAATTGGGTTGGAAAGTATACATCAAGGGCTACCTAGGATAGGAACATGTTTTAAAAATATTTTCATTTAGGCCTCCAAAAACTGATTGTCCCATCTGTGTTCCTAAGCTGCCTACAAAACACCCTGTCAATGTTTTGGTTTTAACGTTTTCGTTTCAAATCCAAATTGAGTGATTCAAATTGGGTTGGAAATTAGACAGTAAGGGCCACTTAGGATAGAAATATGTTTTAAAAATATTCCCTTTTGTTCCCTCAAAACATGACTTTCCTGACTATGTTTTCAGAAGTTTTATCAAGCCCATAAGCCAAAAATATGATATTCAAGCATTTTTCCAAATTGGTGATAAATTGAAAATGAGTGTTTGTAGAACTAATATTTCCATTATATATCATCTACATATAAAAATGAATTAAAACATTTATCACCGATGTTGATTTCCACAGCGTATTGCAACAAAAACAACTAGTTTTAAATACAAAATGTATTTATTTATGTCCTTATTTATTTTATTTTTTTACACTAACTTATTTTGATTTGAAAAATGAATATGAGTACGTATAATAGTACTTCTAGTGGAACCATTTTCGAAATAGGGCTTCATGTATGCACATACCCAAATTTGAAAAATGCATATTAATGAATATTAGGGTATGAGAAGCCAGCTTCCCTTGAAAAATAGTGTCAAAAATTGTTGAAGTATGGAGTGATGTTGCAAACAAGTGATGGAGTAAAACCAATCTTCAATATATCCTTTACTTTCTTGATTTCCTATATCCATCATATCATGAAGTTCTTGAGCTTTGAAAATAGCTTGTTGATGCATAGTAAAAAAAACCTCATTTTCTTCCATAGCTTCTACAATTTTTGAATTTGAAACATTCTGAATCTCATTGTATGTTTTATCTAATGGAACATGTGAGATAGAATGGGTGGGAAGGTTGGGTAAATTTTTCAGTTCAACACTATAAGCATGTTGTACAGGTTTATTGTGGTGATGGTGTGGAATTAGTTGAGCAGGAAATTGTGTACGGAATGGAGCATTTTGATGATGTAGATGATTAGGTTGAGTGGATGATTTTGATATGCAAGCAGGATGTTGTGGAAGAGCTGGTGAAGAATATGGATGATGTGTTTGGGCTACAAGATGAGGGAGAGTAGTCATGCAATCATAAGATGAACCATGCCAAACTTGTAGACAAGATTGGTGGTGGTTATATTGAGATTGACATGGCTGCCCTAACACATTAGTATTCCATAATGGATTATGCAAGTAAGAGAATGGAAAAGAAGTGTTTTGAACCATACCTGTAGGCCATGATTTCCATTGTTTTTACCTTGTTGCAGCTTCCTCATCTCTTTGATATGCTACTTCCATCATAGATAAGGAAGAGTGAGTATCTATGAGATGCTCTTTTTGGTCATGAGGGAAAAGCACTTCATAAAATTCTTGATTTTTTGAACCTGCAAAACATCCAATTTTGAATTTAGAGAGCCAATAAAATCAACTTTAAATTTTTCAAATAAAACATTGATTTCAGCTCTTATGTCTCTTGTTCTTGTAGTAGATTTGGAAAAGAAAGAACAAACATCTCTAGAATTCTTACTAGCCTTGGAGATTCCTCTTAAGTACTTTATGCACAATTCACAAACATCATCATATGATAGCTGAAAAACATCACCTTTTCCTATCAAATTTAAGAGTTCTAAAAATTCATCTTTGATTCCTTTGCGAAGGAGTGTTTTTAAGATCTCTTTTTCCAAATGTTTATGTTTTGATTTTTGAACGTTGTATTGAAATTGATCTACATATTCCTCCAAGCTTTCATCTTCCCCTTATGTCGTATCGAAAATATCTTCATTCTCCTTGCAATAGTCTTGGTGCTTCTTCAAGAATATGTTCTTCATGTCCTCCCATGTTTGGATGCAGTTCCCACCTAGACTCATGAACCATCGGAGAGCTACTCCTTTTAGAGTAAGAGGAAACATTTTCAACCTTTGAACATTAGTACAATAATCATATCCTCTACAAAGTATTTCAAATTCAAATAAGAATGTATCTGGATTTTCATTTGTCAAACCATGAAAATTTGGTAAAGAAAATGGGGGAATTATGTGCATTTGTGTCACTCCTCCTAGATCTTTGATAGGGAATTCAAAAGTAGAAATGTGAGCCATTTCTTACCATAATAGAAGATGTTCTTCATGTGTTTATTTGAGGCTCCTTCTTCTAATGTTCTTGTCAACTGGTTAGTGAAATGGGTGGTGCTTACATCACCACTTGAGTGAAATCATGAGATTTTTTTTCCAAAAATTTTTTTTCATTCACACAGAAATTCAAACATTTATTTTTACCCTAAGTTCTTTAACAGTTCTGCTAGAAAGCAGGTGGGGGAGCAGGACTTTTACATGCTCCATACGCAGGTTCTTACCTTCAATTTTTAATACCCAATTCTCTCCTAACAAGCACTCATCAGATGCACACTACTCCTTAGAAATGGCTACACTATCCCCGGCAATGGCGCCAAAATGTTGAGCGATAAAAAGGTGTCTTTTTAACTCCTAATTATCTTCACATTAATTGTCAACCCAGGGACGATTTTTTATTTCAAGAGTGTACTTAATCTGAGGCGGTTATTTACTCAAGAGTAATGTTTTGCAGTATAGTGCTTAAAATGCATAAGTAAATGAATGCTGGAAACAAAATATAATAAGAAAAACAAGAAACTGAAATGTTCTGAACTAAATCATTCACTCAAACAATCATCAGTTGATGACTCAGTAATGATAACTCTCTTCCTTGTAAAGTAATGCAAATAAAAATCAATCATAGGCAAGATCTCCAATCTGAGAACTTAGACAGCGGTAGTCAGTGTCCTTTACAGTTGTTGATCTTTCAATCCACATGAAAGCAAATCATTGGAAATGGCAATTCAATTGGAAATGCTCACTAAAAACACTTACTGCAATATCAATTAAAAAGTGAAATCAAATCCTTGCAGAAAAGAATAGAAACTAAGTCTATTGAAAAACTGAACAACAAATCTAATTAAATAGAAATACACAACAACTGCAAATGTAACTGAATCAACAATCTTAATCTAGCAACATGAACATTAATCGCAGGTATTAAAGCAACGACAATCACAGTTATAATTGAACAATATCTTAATTGAAAAGCAATTGCAATTATAAATGAGCAGCAATTAAATGAACCATAGTCTTAATTAGACAGCACAGTATTAGATCATAATTAACAGCAGGAAATTTCAAGTTATAATTAATAATTTTGTCATTAACACAATCCAATTATGATTTCAATATAGCAGAGCAATTCTGTGAAATGTTTATAAACAAAAGATTACTGAATAAAACAAATGAAAAGGAAATCAAACCATCACATGGAAAAAATCGTAAAGATATAATACAGAGCAGCAACTTAATCCACTAGAGGTTGGGCCCTTAGTCGCCAACGAATACTGCTGGGTTACTTCAGATAAGGAAAATGAACATCAACCTCCAAATTATATATTAATCATCAAACTGTGAAATCATTACAACAACAAAAGCCTTGAGAATTACAATGGTAATGCGGCAATTTCCTTTTCCTCCTATCCTGTCTTATCCCATCATGAATCATGAATCTTTAATTTTGAATCCTCCATCCCCTTCTTTGATCTTCGTTTTCATTTAAATAGAGAGAGAGCAGAGAGCAGTTATAACAGAGATGATTACAATATGATTTCTATTACAAAATTAGATTGTTCTCAACAAATTGATGAGTAAGATCATATCTAAAATATCTATCCATCAACATTCAACAGGAACAGGTCGAATTTGGCATTGCAACTAGCATAATTTGGAAAACAACCACACAGCGAATCTGAGAAAAACGTCTTCATAGAACCTTCTGTTTCTCTCAATACGGACTGAATTTGAAAAAATTGCTCATCACAAAACAAATTTGGTTCGTTCTAGACAAAACCCATGTTTCATATTTTCCAGATTCTTCTCCATTTGCCCAAAATATTCAATACAAAATTGTTACTTCTTATTCTAGCGAATTTCTGAGTTGGTGTTATAGACATTTTTGGGCACTACAACCCCAAGCATGAAATGTCCATAAACAAAGGGCTCCTAAGTCCCTAAAAGTGTTGTTATAACCCCTAAAGGAACAAGGTCAAGAGATTATAGCTTCTCCCAGAAATTCTCCATGAAAAACTGCTCAGAATTGGTCAAAACAGGATCATTTCAGCTGCTCCACTGGCCAAGTGCGTTGCATCTCACCTAAATACATTGTGTGGGTGCGTTGCATTTAAAAAATCCCTTCTATAGGGTTCCATGGGCGAGAAATGACAAATGGCAGTGTCATTCCGTGAGGTGGAGAGGCAATGGAAGGTTCCAGAATCTTCTCCTGTGACACTTGCCTCTCTGAATTCGACCAAGGATGAGTAAGAGATCATCAATCTCCAAGTGGAAGCAAGAACTATCAGAGGGAAGACACTAATCAAATCATAAGCTGACTCATCTCCATTACAGATATCTATATATGGATCCCTCACCCGAGAGATCCAGAGGCTGGAATTTTGCATATTGTAAGGAATTGTTGTTGGTTTCTAGAGACAAACATCAGATTGTTGGGTGATCTAAGCTTTGTATGAGGTGAAGAGGGGATTCTTTGCTGAGAGTGTTATCACTCAGATTGTTCCCTTTGACTCCTAAGGGAATACGGCTGAGGTAACCACTAACCAACCTTTGGATTACAGGTTCTAGCCCACCTGCAATCAGAGAGGGCTCTCTCTTTCTGATTTAGCTTTGTTTTGGGGAGTTTTAGGCTAGCTATGATGCACTGAATTTTGTTTAAAGTTTTGGTTGGATGATATCTTCTAACAGCTGCAATGCAATGTTCAGAGGATTTTAGTCCATTGGGAATTGGAGTCGATGATGATGTGTTTCTTGAGGTGCTTGATAAGAATGATGATACTGCAGAGCCAGATGGCCATTCATGAAACAACCTTTAAATTTGAAAGATATGGATTACAGTCAGTCAGTGAAAGGAAATTGAGGTTCTTTCACTATGCTGGTATGGTGGGGAAATGAAATATTGCTCAAGAGAAACTCAGAATTCCTGAACAATATTTACTATGAAAGATTCAGTGTAAATGTGAGCAATTAAGAATTTCACATTCATAACTAATTCTGAAGAAAAAACAATTAACCGCAGAGATTGAGCTTAGGGTGTTTAAATAAACAAGTCCTGAACTATTCCTTTTCTCTGATGCTAAGACCATTAAACATACAACATATGCGGGTTTGTGAGCGAAGAAAAATATAAAGACACGGTTTAGAAAACTTATTGTATCACGAAATAACAAAGGAATCCTGCAGTAGCAAACAGTCTCATCATAACGCATCAAACAAAGCAGAATTTCAAGAACTTCATCAGCTTCTTGTATTCAAAGTCTGTAATTACAGTGCATCTCTTCTGAAGAAAAATCAACAACCCCAAACAAGTTATGTGTGGGGGTATATATACAAAAATGTTTCATAAAATATCTGAAAGATGAGTCATGAACTCATAACTTTCTTACCAACTTTCTACCAATATTAGCTACAAAAAGTTATTGCTATTAAAGGATTAATAAACAGCTGTTTATCTTTGTCAGAGATCCTTGACTTTGGAACCAACTGGGCATGCCAACTGATTTGCATTTATTTCGGAAGTTTTGGCTTTCTTGTTGTCTTGCCACGATGTTGTTGTTGTGGTTGCGTCACTTGTAATCATCTATTGGTGCCTAGTCATCATTTTTTCCATTCAGCTGCTCTTCCAGATTTGATTTCTCAGAGCAATGTTTCTATCATGCCTCTCCATCAATATTCAGTAGGCAATTGGTGTCTCTGTATTTTAATCAGAGTCTCATTGGCTTCAGTATATTTGTAGTAATTTGGAGGTGTTTCAAAAAGGTGCTTGATCTCATGCTCAATAAAAAACAAATTCTCCAATTTCTCATAGAGAGTCTACCCAGATGGGGGCCCTGCTTCCTCTGGACTGCTAGCAGATGTTGTTATTTGATTTGTTGCATAATTGTTAACCCTCTTGGCATAATTTTCATGTGATAACAACCTTCCTGAACTAGTTACCAAGCTGGGGAGACCTTTGTTATGCAATGCAGTGATTTTTGCAATGAATTCATTTACCTCTGTCTGCATTTCTTGACATCTTCTGTCCAATGTTTGCATGTAGTTTCTCAAAGTAAGCACTCTCTTGATTAGTAATATGGTATCAGTCCTGTCTCTGATACCTATTCCTGCTAGCTGAAGGCTGGTACGGTTGTTAAGCACTTGGATCATTTTGTTGGCTATTTCAGGCATACTTCCCAAGGATTCCCGGGCTCTTTGAACTTCTGTTTTTGCCCTGTTTAGGAGATCCATTTTCTCATGGATAGTTTCAATGGACTGCCATTGACCTGTAATGGATTGACCAATGTTAGCCCATAGAATTTTCTTGACATCACTTATAGTCTTGTCCAGAGTGAGCTCTTTTTCCAACTCCTTTATCCTTTTTTCAAGAGCCCTTACCTCTCTTGTTCTTTCAGCTATATTTTGCTTCGATTTGTCATACTTTTCTTCTAGTTTAGCCAATTTCTCTTTTGCTACCTTTAGCTCTGCCATATGTGCTTCAAGAGCCTCTAGTTCTTTCCTCATACTTTGCATATCAAGGCTGGGTACCTGTTCTGATGTTGTCGTTGGTGCTGTTGCTTCTGGAGTTGGTGTTGAGCCTGAAGGGCATGCCTCTGATGTTTTCCAGTAGAAGGACCTGTTGCAATGGTTACAGGAGGCACATCTTCAATGGCTGTAGATGTCTGCACTGGCTGAGTTGGTAATTCTAGCTGTTTTGTCTTTAATGCCACCTCCAAGGCGCCCTCTGTTTCCACCAATCTCTTATGCAGGGTCAAGAGTAAAGCTACCACATCTTGATCTTTATTTTTTTCTACAACCCCTTCAGTCTGAGGGTGATGGGCAGGTGGTATTTTAATCTGCTTTCTCAATGCTGGTATATCCTCATCTTTTTTCTTTATCAATGCCTGCACACCCTTAGGATCATTTGGGTCATGTCCTAGCTCTATAATAATTTCTTCCAAGGACTTGATTCTATTGTCCTTGGCTTCAAATGAAGCCTTCTCTAATTCTAACTGGGCAGTAGTGTTGTGTAGAGAATTCTGTAGACGGTGTGCTAATAGAGTTTTATCAGCCAGTGTAGAATAGAGCATCTCCCCTGTTTGCTTGTGTAGCTCGATCTGGTCCATGGGGTGGATGTCCTTGGCAAAGACCTCTAAGTTAGCTCTGATGTAGTCTGTAGCTGATTGAGGTTGGTGCATGGTAGGCCTAAAATGACTAAGAGTCATTTTACCTTCTTGGATATCATAGGTCGACATAAGCCTTTCTTGATTAGTTGGTGCCATTTTGAGCAGCTGGTTATAAAGCTGGAATCTAACCGGCTCATTTCTTGCTTTTATGTCTGTAAATTTCTTCTTTATGCTAGAATCTGCCTTGGTGCGCTGCCTTGAAGAACTTATTTCGATTCCTTGTTGCAGTTCTTGCTCTTGCTGTAAGGAGCTGGCTGATGTTTCAATGCTAGGAGGGAGCATAGTATCAGTGGGTCTTTCAGGCATTTCCTCCTCAGAAAAGGGATTTAGCCTTTGCCTTTTCTCACCTTGCTAATCTGTGGAAGTGGTAGGAGGAGTTTGCTCTTGCCTATCTCTTTTCCTCGTTTGCAAGTGTCTGTAGGACTGTATTTTCAACTGTCACCTCCTGCCTTGGAGGGATCTGCTCTTTGGTTTGCTTCTCTGTGGAGGCAGGCATTTTAGCCATTTCTTCTTGCTGTTTTGCTTGCTGCTCCAAATTGGGAAGTGACTCCTCTTGTTGTACTTCTTTGCCTTTAGTTAGATTTGTTGCTTGATCAATTACTTTGGCAGACTGTTGGGGAACAGTGGAGGATAAGGCACGTTCTCCAAGATGGCGAGGGGATGGAGACCAAACCTGTCCAAAATATTCCAAGTCAACTACTTTTTCTAGATTTTTAATTTCTCTTTCTGCTAATTCTTCTTCAGAATAGTCCTCCACTAATGTGCTTTCTTTCCACTCTAGTTGGTTAGCATATTTTTCAATTTGTGGAATGCTAAAGTGATCATAGACAGCAAGCCTATACTTGATTCTTCTGAGGCTTATGAAATGGTTAGGGTCATATGGTGCCCAATAGAAGCTTGTTTTCAACTGGAGGCTTTTTAGGATCTTATCTACTTCTCCCCAAGCTTCTTCCCTTTTATTAAAGATAAATGGACCCAGTTGGTGTTTGATTTTCAGTTGTGCTTTTTTATTTCTGCTATGAAAATGAATCATGTCTGCATTTCCAAATTTCTGGAAATATTCTCATGCAAAAAGTCTCATAGGAACATACTTTGGCAATCTGTAAGGGGCTAGCTCATAGCCATATATTCTAATTACTGTGTGGTCTTGGTAGAGGTACCAATCTCCAATGCTATAATTCTTTGAAAGCTGGAGGATCTTCTGCATTTCATCAGTGAGTCTAGGAAGAGGAGAACTCTGCAGCAGAGACAAGGCCGGATAGATGAATAGATCAATGAACTCACAATAAGTTTATGGAGAGCAAGAGATATGGTGACAGACTGGTGTCCAAAATACCACTGACCTCCTGTTTCCTTTTGCATCCAGCTTTTTTAAGAAAATAGGGAAACTGTCAGGCTGATAATATAATATCAAATGATATATATAGGAGGTGTACTTGAATACCCTTTCCCTCTCCAAATTCATGAATTTCTCATGAATTTTGTCAGCAATGAATGTGGCATAATCATACTGGGCAGCAGGGGGCTTCCCTGGAGTGAACATGGATAACATTACCAAGGTTGTTTCATCCACAAACTCACTAGTATTGAATCCTAGAATGCATGATATCATATCCACTAGCAGTCTCCCTATTTCATTGAACCAGACATGTAGATAAGGAGGAGGTTGTCTGGGCTGATATTCTGGCTTCATGAACAACTGGCCAATCCTTGTGACCTCTGAGCTGGGTAGCTTGGCAGCCTTTTTGAGCAGAAAATTCATAGAAAGGGGCACCAGAGGTTTAGTTGGCTTAAAGTTTAGCATCTGATTTATGGATTGAGGAGTGATGTGAAATAAAATAGTCCCAGATGAACCCAAAACTGCTCTTTGAGAGGGTTCATAGTGTTCACAACACTGATGGATGAGGTCTGGGAACACAATGACTTGGGGAAGGTAATAAATGGGCAAGTTAGACTCCCAGATACCTATGTCATCAACACCACTCATGTATTTTTTCTTCAGATCACAAGCAGTTTGTATGTGATATTTGGTACTTGTCTCAACTGTTTCTTGGATTTGATAATCTCGGTCAGCAAGGGCCAACCATTCCAGGTTCTTATGTGGGGCATTCAGGGGAGTAATATTTAATGCCACTAGGGTCTCCATTGCTTATTTCTCACTTGAAGTTGAATTTATGCTTTCGGTTTAGCAAAACTGGCAGTGAACAGCAGATTATTATCGATGGGATGACTTGCAGAGATGAAAAAGGAGGTGAATCGGGCTAACAGGGAACAGCAGCTTGTTGAGAGGGTGAAAGTAACCAATGCTGGTGGTGAGCGCTGCCTTTTCAGTGGACTTTGTTCGCTAGTGGTTTTAAGTTTCAAAATGTGCAAGAAGCTGTGGGAATTGAGTAAATTCGAACCAGGAACCCTCTTCAGATGAACTTCGGGTTGATTTGTTAATTACAGGGGCTCAGTACGCAGGTAATTAGACTAGTTGTTTAGACTTTTTTTACTGTAGAAAACTAGGAAGACTAGGTTACGCAGAGAAAACGGTAAATACCTGGTGATGGTGAGGCCGAGGGTGTCGAGAATTGGTGAATTTGCAGTGACAGTAGCTCAGGAATTGAATTTTGGAGTTGGCGGAGAAACGTCGTAAAAACGGCATGGAGGGAAGCACAACATTCGTCCACTAGAAATGCGAAAAAATCACGATTTTGCGTGAAAGTATGTGAAAATGGGATTTGGCGCCTTTTTTACAAATGACGTTAGCGTGACGTCACTAGTTGGGCCTGGGTAAGACAGGGATGACGTGGCGATGTATGACTGGGATGACGTGGAGGGATGACGTGGCGGCCATGTCGGATAACGGTGAAACGGTAGTTGGCGTGTCTGATGACGTAGGCGATGACGTAAGGGCGGGAAGCCGACGGTGGTAAGCGGTATTATCAGACCACTTTTGGTACGGGCCTGGTAATGGTCAGAGGCTGCCCGATCCACTAATATATGGGCACGCGTCCCTGGCCCTACGTCACCTTCTGACAGATTTTGGGCGCTAACGGATGGATAGTAGAGGGGGTCCAAAATGCCCGATGACCGTCGGATGGGAGGGCCCAGATCCGACGGCGGACGGGAGGACGAGCCGCCAGCGTGATAGCGGCGGGACCCAACTATCAAAAAATTATTTCTTTTGATACCATGCGCAGAAACAAAACTTTGGTTAAATGGAAAATGTGGGTTTATGGAAAATTTACACCAGCGATGAAGAAACGAGGGATTTTATCATTAAGGGGGGGATAGCAGGTGAGGGTTATTAAATTAACCAGGTGTTAATTTAATTCCCGAACATAGCCTGGAGAAATACACATGAAAGCCTAAGATTTCCTCATGCTTCCCGAACTTTGAAAGATATGGCTCTAATGCCCAAAAGGGGAGGGGTATGTACATATTTTTGGGTTTTTGTATAAAATATGATAATATTAGGGGGAGGGGAACACTTAGGGAGTTAAATATTAAGGTTGGAAGTCAATATGAATTGGAGATGTGAGAGGGGAACAGAGAGCTAAGTTTTTTAGGACTAAACTTAGATTAGGAGCAAACGAGAGTAAGCAATGATTTTACACAGAAAATGTGGCTTTTTGTGTGTGGTATAAACTAACACCTTGGCTTAGTATTTCACAGAAGGTAAAGTGATGTTAGGACTTGTTAAGTGAATTCCAAGGTTTATTAGAGGGATGTTAGAAAAAGATTTCCTGGGAAAGAGGGGAAGTTAGACATGCTTCAATATTTTGTTATCAAAATGTTGAGTAACAGTTATGTTCTTGTTGATATCAATTTTCTTTGTCAAGCTCACTCATGAAAGAAATCAGGCTTCGACAACCCCTGACTACCTACCCATCTTAGTTCCTAGCATTTTTTGTGACTTCAGGGAAGGTGCACTTAGACTTGCAAACCCTCAATTGATCTTTTCTTTTTCTTTTCAAATAACTTGCTATCTAAAAATACCCTTATCACTTCCAAGGGCCCAGATTAAGCAGTTGGGCGCCTTTTTTCTCTACCTAACTACCAATCTTCCAAGCTTAAACTCTTTGGACAGATTTCTCTTTCTCTAGTCTAAAACAGGCAATTTAAAACATGGCATGGCCCAACTTGCACTGTTGGGCCATCTATCAAGATAGCAGTGGCATTTTGGTTGGCCACTTTCCTAGTCTTTCTTTGGGGTTCATTTCACTTTATTTTTTCTGACCAATTCATTTTTCTTGCCTTTTGATTATTCTTTTAAAGCATACCCTCTTTACATTTTTTAACTCTCTGTCTCCTTTACAAAAATAGAACCTTTGTGTCACCAAAGATGAACATTTTTGGCACTTCCACTGTCAATCATGAAAAATGAAACCCTATTGGTATAGGAGGCTAACAGTGGCTCCACTTGGGGATGACTTTTCCAGATGAAAAGTCAAGGACAACAAATCAGATTGTCTTGTTTTTCCCCATCTTGTTACAGCCTAAACCCTCCTTTTTGTTAAAGACCACTCATCTAAATCCCTAAGAGCTTATATGAAATAGCCTGCAAGATGATTTGCTATGAAGTTACAACTCAATTTTTACTTGTTTGTCTGAGTGTTGCTCATCACCTTGGTCCTTCTCAAAATCAAGTTCACTTGGACCTTTATCTATCTACTGTAAATAGACACACTGAAAATATAAATATTTATGTACAATGTGTGGTTCTGAAGTGTTTCCTCAATGGTGGTCAAAATAATTCTTGAGCATCCTCCCATTGACTGGGCCTTCCTCAGTGTTTGAGCCATCCAAACTCTTTAGAAAATAAGTGTTATTACCTTGTACAACATAAATAACATATGGTCCCTTCCACAAGGAATCAAATTTACCATGCTTTCCTTTGTCCTCCCTCCTGGAATCCCATCTCAGCACTTTTCTTCCTATGAAGAAGTCTTCAGCTTTGGTTCTTTTGTCAAATATTCTTTTGAGCTTCTCTTGCAGTATTTGGGTTCTGTGATAGACTTCCTCTCTTGTTTGTTGTAGGTGAATTGTCTGATTGATTCTTCTTTGGATGTCATTTGGCTCAGCTTGTATTTCTTGCAGTAACTTGATTACAGGGATTCCCAAAGATGAAGGAAATCTTGCTTCCATTCCATAAACAAGTTCATATGGGCTTCTGCCAATGGATCTTTTGGTAGTCAACCTGTCTGCCCATAGTTCATTTACCAACTTCTTATACCAATTCTTTTTGTTCTCCTCTAAAACTTTCTTAATGATAGTGATGAGGCTTTTATTGGAAGACTCAGCTAGGTCATTGCCCTGCGGGTAATAAGCTGTGGAATGACCCAAGGTCATATGATATTTATGGCAAAAGTTGATTATTTTTTTGGACTTGAAAGCAGTAGCATTGTCTGTAATAATTTTATCTGGACAGCCAAACATGGACAAGATGTTGGTTTCTAGAAATTATATAATGATGGAATCATTGGCTTGCCTACAAGGGATGTCTTCTATCCATTTTGTAAAGTAGTCTGTAGCAGTCAAAATCCACCTATGCTGACCAGAGGATGAAGGGTGGATTTCACCAATGAAGTCTAAACCCCATTGTTGGAATGGCGTCTCAGTTGAAATAGGCTTGAGTGGTAAAGGCAACAACTTTCTCTTGCCTTCAAAGATTTGGCATTTGTGACAAGACATTACAAATTCTCTCACATTAGTAAACAAGGAGGGCCAATAAAAACCAGCCCTTAGGATCTTATCGGCTGTGGATTTCCAGTATAAATGTCCTCCACAGTCACCTGCATGAAATTCCTTAAGGACATTGTCAGTTTCATCATATGTTAAACATTTGAGTAAGATTCCTTCATGATTTCTCCAAAACAAAACATTATCTATTATACAAAACTTTGATGCTTTCATTTTCAAGAACCTTTTCTTAGTTCTAGACAACCCTGGAGGAGCTTGCAGGTTTAACAATACAAAACATATATCAGCATACCAGGGAGATTGCAGAAAGGCTTGGTTGATCTGTGGAGTCGCCATCTCCTCTTCGTTGTCCAGTTCATTAATGTCAAGGGCTTGAAAATTGGTTTCAGTCATTAGCTTGGCTAGACCTTGTCCTTTTATCAATTTGGTAGGCTTGATTTCAATGTCATATTCTAAGATATTGGCAATCCATTTTCCCCTCCTGCCTTCAATTCCCTCTTGAGTTAAGATGTCCTTAACCACTGCATTAGGGACATAGGCAATTATATGTGAATACAGAATATAGATTCTAAAGTCTTTGATGGATTTTACCAGTGCATAGGCTTGCTTTTCTATAATCTGATATTTCAAAGGAGCATCTCTAAGGGCTCTGCTAAAGAAAGCAATGGGTTTTTCACAGCCCTGGTCATGTTTTTGTAATAGGACTACAGCAATTGTATGCTCAGATGCAAAGGAGAAAATGATGAAGTCTCTATCAAACCTAGGACTTGTTAGGACTGGTGTGTTTTTCAATGCTCTTTTGATATCCTCAAAGGCCTGTTTAGCTTCCATGGTCCATTTGACCTTAGAATCTTTCTTCAACATATTGTTCAACAGTCTTATTGACTCGGCCAAATTAGGAATGAACCTTCTCAAGAAATTAATCTTTCCTAGAAAACCTTGTAATTCTTTGATATTTCTTGGATGGGGAACCTGAAGGATAGCTTGAATTCTGTCCGGATCAATCCTAATACCATCTCTTGAAATTATGTGCCCTAGGAGCTTACCTTCCTCTAGGCCAAACAATGATTTTTTGGCATTCAAAGATATGCCATATTTTCTACAAATTAAGAAAACATGTCTCAAATGTACTAAATGTTCCTGGTCTGATTTTGAAAAGGCAGTAAGGTCATCCAGGTAGACCACCAGAAAATCATGGATTTCCTTGGCGAAGGCTATATCCATTGCTCTTTGGAATGTGGCCCCTGCATTCTTAAGCCCAAAATGCATTTTGACATACTTGAAAGTTCCCCAAGGTGTTGTGAAGGCAATTTTGTCTTGATCATCAGGGTGTACCAAAATCTGATTAAATCCAGAGAATCCATCTAATGATGAAATCCTAGAGGCTCCCACCACCCTTTGCAAGATATGATCCATTCTTGGTAAGGGGTAATGGTCTTTGAGAGAGACTTTGTTCAAATTCCTTAGGTCAACACAAAGTCTGATCTCTCTCGTCTTTTTCCTAGTAGGCACTAGATTTGAAATCCATTATGAGAACCTGATTGGAGCAATGATTCCTGCTTCATACATACGTTTTACTTCTTTTTCAATGAGGGGAAGGAGCACTGGGTTCACTCTCCTAAGCTTTTGTTTGAAAGGTTTTTGGTTTTCCTTTAAAGGTATGGTGTGCTGAATGACTGAAGTGTCATATGCCTTTAGGTCCTCATAACTCCAGGCAAAAATATCTTGGAACTCTCTAAACAATTCAATGTATTTTGACCTTTGATCAGCTGGTAATGCCTTAGATAATTTTATCATTTTGGGGTTTTCTGTAGTTCCAATGTTACAATCTTCAATTTCTGCATTCAGTGGTTGCATTTTTGGTTTTCTTGAGATAT
Source organism: Pinus tabuliformis (assembly GCA_031772625.1). Classification (NCBI taxonomy): domain Eukaryota; kingdom Viridiplantae; phylum Streptophyta; class Pinopsida; order Pinales; family Pinaceae; genus Pinus; species Pinus tabuliformis. The sequence goes on from CM062805.1 coordinate 257,063,604, forward strand.
CATTTGAATCAAACAGATCCTCCAAAGGGGTTAAACCTGTGGGCAAGAAATTATCCTTTAACTCAATTACCTCAGCTTCTGTTTCAGCTATTTCATCTACATCTATTTGCTTCAATTCTTGTATATTTTCGTTGTTAAAGGTGGTAGGATTCAAAACCAAATTTGCTCTTTGAGCTGATATATTTTTCTTGGCTGTGTGAGCCTGTGGTTGGTCATACATAGTTCTAGTATCAATGTTGATGCTTGAAAATTCTTCTTTTAGAGTGAGGAAGTTGTTTACTTGTGTGTCACTCTCAAAGACTTGCCTATTCTTGATGTTGTCCGGGACTGCAGGTCTATGTTTGATTTCAGCAGTGAAAGTGTGATTGGGTTTTAAAGGTAGCTTGCAAGTGGTGGCGAAAGTTGCCAAGCTATGAGCATGTAAGTTGAGTTCTCTGGAGATTTTAGTTAACTAAGATTCTGAGAAGGTATCAAGTGTTGGGTTGTGTTATATTCTTTCCACGACTAACCTACGTAGTTAAACGGGGGGTTAGAGGGGGGCGGAAGCCCCCCTTCATTGCGCCGATTGCGCAGCGGGGGGGTCATAGGGGGGGCGGCAGCCCCCCCTGTCCGGGGGGTTTGAGGGGGCGGGTAGCCCCCCTCTAAGGGGTCCGGGGCAGCTGTTGTGGGGGAAAGTATCCAACTCGGAATGACCCTAACCCACTCTAAGGGTGACAGTTCCTTAGCAACAGCTGAAAGCAAAGCTATCTAAAGTTTCTTCTTTATGACATGAAAGAGATAAAAAGGATAGATCCACTTACCGATGTCTTGCGCAAATAGTCGATCCTATCTCCTTTGTTTGTCGCTTGCTCCCAGCTCCAAGTCTTTTTACAGGCCCAGCTACACGAGATCCTACAAACAAGACAAGAAAAGGAAACTACAAGAAGCATGCATTCATAATCGATCTAAGGATTAGCATAAATCAAAGACGCAAGTAAGACAATTCATCATTGAAACACATGCGAATAGAAGAACCTCAAATGCTTTATTAATATATGGAAGTAAGGTTCAGGCGATGATACAACCATGCGAGGTCCAATCCAGCATCACCTTCCCGACGGAGAGAAATATCTTCTTCACCTCCCTCAAGCAATCACCCAATACTCTCAACTGCAAACCAACAGTGATTCTTTGAACTGAATTCCGCCCTCTAGATCCCATGGGATGAGATCCTTATATAGAGTTTTGGAGTGAAGGCAAGTCATGTTGATGTGTGACTTGCTGTGCTCTTCAACTCCAGTTGTTCTTCAGTCCTTCACTTGGAGTTTCTACCTTCCACTTGGAGTTCTAGAAGCTCTTAACTCATTATTAGGCGAATCTTTTGATCACATGCCTTTCTGGAAGCTTCCTGGGCACTGGCACTTTGAGAAAAAGATTCCTCCACATGTCCAGTTACGCCCAACACAGGTAGCCTTTGTCCTACCTGCTTTGCAACGCAGGTAGCCTTTGTTGCACCTGCTATGCAACGCAGGTACCCTTTGGAGCAGCTGCTTTGATCCAAAATTGACCTGTTTTGAGTGTTTTTTCAGTGGAAGACTGATTTGCAGAGCTGTGGTTTGCTGACCTTGTTCCTCTAAGGGTAAGAACAACATGTTTGGGGACTTTGGATCCCTCAGATTATTGACATTTCATGCTCCATGCTGTGAGGCACAAAAATGTCTATAACAGTTGCCCCCTAAAGTATGAGGTCGTTTATCGGGTGAAATGCTTTATTAGGAGGATCCGAAGTTCATTCAATCGTCGGGAGGTGACCTGTAATAAAATACAATACAATACATCATTTTTCATACTTTCTTTTCATGATCTAGCTGAGGCGGGCATTTCCCATGCTTAGCTTTATAAATACATTTGCTGTACATAAACAGACGATCGTCTGATAGTAGACTGATAATTCTCTGCTTTTTTAATTATCATCCTTTTAGTAGGATGATCATCTGCTGCACATGTCTATGTTTTTATCTCCTAAATATATATCGCAGCCCGGATGGATGAAACTAGATCCGGGGTCTTCAAACTTCCGATCTTAACACTAAGTACAAGTCGATCCATGTGAGAATTTCTTGAAGTCGAACATGGAAAGACATCGCTTGATTACCAGTCAATAATGTAAACTGTTAACAAGCGCGAGAGGAATCGCCGATAATGATGATGACCCTCAAGGTACTGCAGCACAATTCACGTGGCGTGAATATAGGATCTGACGTCGAACACCACGCAAAGTCCCCCGGTCGAAGGTCATTAATGTATACCTATCGCCGGAAGTGAGAAACTTGCCATTGAGGCATGCAAGCTTCAAAGTACTGAGGGGGGTGTTCCTAGATCAACTTCTTGGATAGTGAGCTGATGTCGACAAGAAGCGATCCGTCAAAGGAGGGCCTTAATGAATCCCACATCAGTGACACGGAACGGAGCTAGTGATGATGGTGAAAACGATCTGTGAAATATGATTCAGGGTGGCGGTCATGGAAGGATGAAGGATGATGTATGGTAGTGGATGGGACCCGGTTGACACTTTCTGAATGACATCTCTTGAACATATAACGACACTGATGTGATGTATCGGTAGCATTACCCCATGTATGGATGGTATGGCGAGACCATGGTGAAGGGACCGGTGAATGATAATAACCCAACCCGATATTTACGGAGGCAAAAGTGTCATGTTCAAGAGCGACTTGCTACCTTTAAGCTTTGAGGTTCTTCCCAATTTTTCCCCAGTCATTTCTGACCAGTACCTCTTTATTTTTGTCAAGCTTGAGGAGGATAACATATGCTTGATCTATAACCTGCCCTTCGGGCAAGCCCATCGCTATGTTTTTAATGAGCCTAGCGATAGGGAAACTCGTTCTCGTCTACAGACAAGTTTGTCGCTTTTCACCCCTTTTAACGAGCCCAGCGACAAAGACAGCTCAGTCCTTTTCATTTTTAGAGAGTCTGAAAAGGGTACATAAAGTGGACTCCAGGGTCCTTTTTCGTCATCTAATCCCTTAAGTCCGAAAAAGTATAAAACAATACAGAAGGGATGGATGTTCGATATCTTTATCGAGCCGAACTAGACAAGCGCTCGATCTTTTTGTGCAATAATCCCTTAGGTCCAAAAAAGATTAAAATCTAGAGGAGGGATAGCTCTTCCGGTCGTTTAACGAGCTGGAAGGCCAAAACTCGGCAATCTTTTCATCTTTTACGAGTCAGTTGAAAAGAGCTTAAAGAAGACTCGTCTTTTGAGGAACGAGTGATGAACAGGGATAGCAGCTGATTCCAGGTACAGGTTGGAATTTTCCAATCACGGCAGTGTCACAAGGATGGCTAGGTGAAATCACTCTTCGCAGTTGTTCCTCAAAATGGGTAAACAATCATATGGAGGTGAACGATCGGCCAAATGAAAGTGGAGGTGGCAGGTGCAAAACACGACCAAGGCTTTTATGGTTGATCAGGTTACATACTTAATGGTTATTTACCGAGATGGGTTCATTTTTTAACGAGCTTGAATGCGCCAAAACACTGCTCAATATTATGTTTATTTTTTAACGAGCATGAACTATGTGCTAAAACTGCTCGGATCTTGCGTTTATTTTTTAACGAGCATGAACTTTATGCTAAAACTGCTCGATTTTACCAGTCATAATGTAGAAAGGTCTCGTGTGAGATCTCTATTTTTTAAGGAGCTTTATCTCACGAAGCTATGCTCCATATCCTCTCTTTATGCAAGCTGGGTATCGGCTAATCCTATGAGTTTAACGGGTTAGACCTACAGGTTTAAAGGGAGGACCTAAAAAACTAAAAAAAAAAAATAGCCGCCCGTGCTTGCATTCTAAGAGGTTTGCATGCCCCCAGGTGTAAGTCTAATTTCAAGGTTACCCCTCAATTTGCAGGTAAAACATTTGTTTTACCGGGAGAGGCCTACCTCTTTCTGGTTACCCAAAGATTGTTCTGTTAATTCTTTTAAACAGAATCTTTCTTCGGCGATGTCTATCATTAGGTTATCCAAAGATGGTTACAATTTGTTGCAGCAAATAGCATCTCTTTCTTTGGGGGCTGCCCCTACTTATCCTTTAAAACATTTGTTTTAATGGGTGAGGCTGGCCTTTTACCCAAAGACGGTACCTACTTGCTGCCGCAAACGGATCCCCTTCTTTGGTAGAGCCTACCTATCTAGACAAAGGTGAATGATGTTGAAAAGTGTGCAACAAGAAATGCTTGTTGAGAATACAACAAGATGATGGAGCTTAGTGAAAAGAGTCGCCTTCACTAAGTGGGCCCGCAGGCTATTTTTGGCGCAAGTCTATTTTTAGACTATGTCTATTTTTAGACATATGGATCATGTCTATGGATGATTGATCAAGTTGGGAAAAATAGATGGACTTATATTTTTGATGAAAGTGTGAGTGATCACAGTGTGAGTGATTACAGTGTGAGTGATCACAGTGTGAGTGATCAAAGTCAAAAATAGAAAAGTCAAATATTATTATCTCACAATAATATTTGGACTATAAACTTAATCTTATTCTCTTGGAGCACTTCAGTTTGAGCTACGGAAGTGGCACATGCAGCTGTCAGAAGGAAATTCGTTTTTCTTATGAGTCAGTTGAGTTGTTGCATGCATGACTTCAGTTAGAACTCAAGTGAGTTGAGTTTAGTGGACTGGAGGTACAGTTGATGGAGTTGTGTTCAGTTTAGCTTTGTTAAACTGGTTGTATTTAGTCTAACTGATCAATAGACTAAAGATGAGTTGGGTGAATTAGTTATTAATTAATTCACAAGTTATTAACTCATAATGCAACTATAGAATACATCAGTTAACTCAGTTGCATGTCAGTGCATGTTCAGTTCAGTAGGGACAGGTGTTAGAGGATCAGATTGTTATCAGTTGTGACTATAGCTGTGCATGATGATTTGCACAATCAAAAGATTGAGTATGCCAATGAGTTTGCTCACGTATCTTCATGATATTATAGCTGTTTCTCACGTCCAACATAGTGTGGGTGACTATTTTGCAGTGTAAAATCGAGTTTTGGAAGCTATTCTCATCAGTTCTTGAGCAGGTATTGAGCTGGAGAGGCAGGCAAGCAGTGGAATAGATTTGGAGATCAAATCTGAGCTGTATTGTGTGTAACAGGTGGAGATACTTGTGAGAAGTATTATGCTTTGTAATGTTACATGATTCAATCAATATAATATACAGATAGTGTGGGGTTTTTAGCGAGATGCTTTCCCCGGGATACATACTGTGTTTATGAGTTTGATTGATGCTTCTATGTGTGCCTGTGAATGTTTCTGCTTCTGTAAATTGATGATCAACGTAGAGGAGATTATGTATTATACATGTTCCGCTTAAATTGTATGATCGGGATAATCTCTGTTGAATATGTGTCATATTATTCAAAATTTCTACATGGTATCAGAGCTAGATAATTGTGGAAAAAGTTTCTACATGGTATCAGAGCTGCTTGATTTGTAGAAGAGATTTTTACAGGATATCAAGCGAGGATTGATCATCAGATCTATTATTCAAGAAGTGTTTACATTTTATTTCTTCAGGCAGAGTCTGTAATCGGGCCAGGTAGCCTCTGGATTCATCCTTCTTTTGGAAGGTGAGATATCCGGTGAATGCCCATACAGTCGATCTCTGTACAAGAAATAATTTGTTCTCACGAATTCTAGATCGGAAGTGGTTGAGTTTTGAGCTGGTGGAATTCGGATTTAATTCCAAAGCAAGAGATAAACTCAGAAACATTCAGTTCGAGAATGGAGATAGTATGCCCCAGTATCTCACGAGGTTCACTCAGTGTCGAGATGAGCTGGGAAGTGTGGGGGTTACTGTTGATGATGAGGATGGTGAGTCTAGGACTCCTTGACCTTCCTAAGAGTTGGCATAGCTACCATGACTCGGTGAATGGAAGGGAGAAACTGCCAAATTGGGAATGACCATGGTCGGATTTGATGCAGGAGGAGATTAGACAGAGCACCAGAGACGGTTCTTCATCCATGCAGGATGAGGAGAACTGTGCCTTAGCGAGTAAGGCGAAGAAGGGGAAGGGGAAGGTTTCTCTTTCCGAATCCAGTTCTTCCAGTGATGGGAAGAAGGTTGACAAGTCGAAGGTGAGATGCTTTCGTTGTCATGAGATTGGTTCATGGGTCAGGAACCTGTATGCTCTTGAGGTTCAAGATGCATGCAAAGCCTTGAGCAGCGAGGCAACTGATGGAGACTTGGTGGTTGAGAGGGAGCGTATATTACCTCTCAACATGCAGAGCCAGAAGAAGTCTCAGACGATTGTGGAGGAGCCACGATTGGTGCAGCAGCTTCAGGAGGTTGTGGAGCAGCCACAACAAGGGAAGCTGAGAGGAGATCGAGTAGAGACATATACTCATCCAGAGACCTCCAGTAGGGGGAAACTTCAAGCCAGGTGGGCTGAGGGATCACATGCATCCATACCTCCAGGTAGGAGGTGGGGTGATGTGGATTGATTGTCCCAAGGAGGAGGGGCAGGATCCTTGAGGTACCCAACCTCTTGGATGAGACCTTGCTACGGGAGCCCCGATGTGTAGTAGCAGGAACTGACTGATTGGGTAGAGACAGATGCGGATGGAGCGGCAGAGAGAGCGACAGTGCAGGGAATCCCAGGACAGTGCATAGCTAGCAGGCTGTAGCAATGCGAGAGGCACAAGCGTTTTGCACAGTGCTAGGTGGCACAGAGAGGTGTGCAATGGTGCGAGATGCATGGAGATGTTGCAGTAGCGTAGATGTCAGAGAGGGAGCACTTGTTAGCTGCAGGTAGAGCTTCAGCATCAGAGGATGTTTCTATCCCAACAGGGAGGTCAGTTGGGAGGTGCAGTGCGGATGCAATGCTGGGAGATAGAACCAGCAGCAGCACGGATGCAGTCAGAGATCAAAGTGACAGAGGCTAGAGTAGTCAGATACTGAAGAGCACAGAGATGCAGAGTTTCAGTCGACAGAGGCAATAGCAGTCAGAGACTTTGATGACAGAGCAAGTGGACCAGCCAGATGTGTTGCATGGAGAACATTCCAGAGTTACAGGATCGGGTTTGAGAGGAAGCCTTTATTGTTGAGAGGGAGTGTTGAAAAGTGTGCAACAAGAAATTCTTGTTGAGAATACAACAAGATGATGGAGCTTAGTGAAAAGAGTCGCCTTCACTAAGTGGGCCCGCAGGCTATTTTTGCCGCAAGTCTATTTTTAGACTATGTCTATTTTTAGACATATGGATCATGTCTATGGATGATTGATCAAGTTGGGAAAAATAGATGGACTTCTATTTTTGATGAAAGTGTGAGTGATCACATTGTGAGTGATTACAGTGTGAGTGATCACAGTGTGAGTGATCAAAGTCAAAAATAGAAAAGTCAAATATTATTATCTCACAATAATATTTGGACTATAAACTTAATCTTATTCTCTTGGAGCACTTCAGTTTGAGCTACGGAAGTGGCACATGCAGCTGTCAGAAGGAAATTCATTTTTCTTATGAGTCAGTTGAGTTGTTGCATGCATGACTTCAGTTAGAACTCAAGTGAGTTGAGTTTAGTGGACTGGAGGTACAGTTGATGGAGTTGTGTTCAGTTTAGCTTTGTTAAACTGGTTGTATTTAGTCTAACTGATCAATAGACTAAAGATGAGTTGGGTGAATTAGTTATTAATTAATTCACAAGTTATTAACTCATAATGCAACTATATAATACATCAGTTAACTCAGTTGCATGTCAGTGCATGTTCAGTTCAGTAGGGACAGGTGTTAGAGGATCAGATTGTTATCAGTTGTGACTATAGCTGTGCATGATGATTTGCACAATCAAAGGATTGAGTATGCCAATGAGTTTGCTCACGTATCTTCATGATATTATAGCTATTGCTCACATCCAACATAGTGTGGGTGACTATTTTGCAGTGTAAAATCGAGTTTGGGAAGCTATTCTCATCAGTTCTTGAGCAGGTATTGAGCTGGAGAGGCAGGCAAGCAGTGGAATAGATTTGGAGATCAAATCTGAGTTGTATTGTGTGTAACAGGTGGAGATACTTGTGAGAAGTATTATGCTTTGTAATGTTACATGATTCAATCAATATAATATACAGATAGTGTGGGGTTTTTAGCGAGATGCTTTCCCCGGGATACATACTGTGTTTATGAGTTTGATTGATGCTTCTATGTGTGCCTGTGAATGTTTCTGCTTCTGTAAATTGATGATCAACGTAGAGGAGATTATGTATTATACATGTTCCGCTTAAATTGTATGATCGGGATAATCTCTGTTGAATATGTGTCATATTATTCAAAATTTCTACAAATGACCTTTGTCAAACAAGTAACCTTGATAGAAGAATCCTATTCTAGAACAACCCCACTCCTAACAGCCCCTTCTGAGATTCCCAGTCTCTCTTTGTCTTCCTGTCCTTCTTCTTCCTTTCGAAGAGGATGGCTCAGAGGAAGATTCACAAAGATGAAGGAGGGGATGGGGTACGAACTAGTCATATTCTCCCGCGGAAATTCTACTTTACACCCGAGGTTTTTTCTGCCTCCAGAGCAGACCAGGATGCATGCCCCCTGGGTTCCGGCCTTCCTTTCCTGAATCACTCGCCTTCATCAGGAAGAAGAACCGGAGGTAGAGACCCTTCTTGATCGAAAAGACGATCGAAAAGACCATTGAGGATAGGTATGTGACTATTCGCGATGCGTGATCCCGGAAGTGAAAGTTGGTCTACGAGCTTGACCATCCTTCCTTCGTATGGAAAACACATTATTCGAAAGAGTGAGGAGACTATTGCTTCCATGCAATATATGTAGTCTCGTCCAAGGAGTAGGTTATAATCCAAGGGTCCTTGGATGACCATCAAATCTATCTTGACAGCCTTCTCTTTCAGTGTAATAGGCACATTAGGTAGAATCCCTAATGGTCGACTGGTTCCTTTGTCAAAACCCGAGAGATTCCTTCTCTCAGGCAAAAGCGCTGGGCAACCCAGTGCTTTCCAAGCAATAGAGGACAGGATACTCACAGACGCCCCTTCATCAATGATAGTTCCAGCCATGACCATTTTGTATATTTGGACAATAATTCTAAATGGTATACTGGCTGGTAACCAGGGTCTGCCTAGTTGGTTCCAATCAAAGGACACAACCAGGTTGCTTGGTGGTGGGACCGAATATACGGCCGGATACGATCCTGACGATGCTCCTTCCTGCGATAAAGGAGTGGGCACATTGCCCTGATGTTTATCAGAATCGGTGTTGACGAAAAGAATATGGACGGTGTCATCCTTACTCTCTTCCGTAGGGGTGTCAGCTGAAGATGAATCCTCAGTGACTGTGGTATGTGAAGATGAAACTTCTGAAGGGAGAACCGGGTCAACTGCCGTTTCGACTTTTGGACTTTCGTCCGGTCCGGATTCAGTAGGTTCACTTTCAGCGACTGACACTGCAGCTGGCCCTCTGAGCAAGACAGCTGTATTTTCGACCAACGAAGGACTTGGCGCGAGTTTTTGATATCCAGGAGGAAGTAGCACCGGTGCCACCGGTTGATCTTCCAAAACTCTCTTTGCCTCGTCTAAAAAGGGACAACGGTGAAGGGTGTGATAGCCTTCACACAGTTCGCAGGGGAACCTTATCCTTCTTCGTCGTCTGCGACCTTCACTTTCGTTGGTCGACGGTAAGCATTCAACCTGGTTGTCAGAGGTTGACGCTTCCGAATCGTGCAAACGAGGGGACCAGTCCCTTAGTATCCGGGGAATACTGGGACAATCACTGTGGAAGTGGTTCCCTCTACATATGACACATGGCGATTTGGGCCCGGTCCGTGCTGTGTGTGGGTTTTCGTTAGATACCTTCTGCTTGCCCCCAGGCGCCTTTGGCTCCTTCTGCTTCTTTTCTTTCTTCTTCTTTTCCTTCTTCTTTTCTATGGGAGTTCCGCTTTTGGCGGCTTGACCTTTCGAAGAAGAAGGATCGGAGGAAGGCGTATAAGAAGTGGAAGGTTGGGGGGTAGCTCTAGACTGGTCTAACTGTCGACTCGACTGTTCAGGAACCGTGGTGGTCTGAACTACAGCGGTTGAGAATAGCCATACTGGCAGGCCAATTGTCAGTCCTGGAAGCGACAATGTGGCCATGTGGGGCGCACCAACTTCTCCCCAAGAAGAGAAAGGGCTAGGGGTCCCATCATGTGGAATCCCTTGGTCGGTGCGTTCCATGTTCTCAACCTTAAGATCAACGTAGGAATCAGGGGTGATTATGTTCCGTTTAGAATGAATTTTATTATGACGACGCTTTAGACACAACTTGCTTTTTCACTTTTTAAGAGTCGAGAAAAAGCTAAAGATGACTCTAGTCTCCTTCGATGTATTAACGAGCCCGAAGTGACAAATGCTCGGATGGACTTTTTCAGTTATAGAGTTTGAAAAAGGCCAAAAGAAACTACTCTGGAGTTCTAGGCAAGGGTGTGCCAAACCTTTCGCGAAACCACAGAATACGTTTTACGGTACGAGTGGTCGATCTTCGTGAATGTTGTGTTCACTGCATCGCGATCAGTAGGGCGGTCGACACGGCTTCCTATGGATAAAGGCTTTGTTCCTATAGGGGTCCCCCAATATACGCGACGGTACGCAGGGGCACAAGTCCGTATTAGTGCTATCGTCCCTCAGGAGGAATCACCCACCTTCGTAGAGATCGACAGTCACTATGTTTAATGACGCCGGTTCACGTCTCTACCTAGACCTCTATTGTGTTTCGTTATGTTTCAAAGTGTTATTAGATAAATTCAGTTCTTTTTAGGTTGATCTTGTTTAGCAGTTTGCCTTTATGGATCACCACGTGATGTATATACAACTCCTAAATGCAGTCTAAGAATGATAAGCAAGCTTTTTCAATTCTTTCAACTTATGAAAACCTTAACTACTGAAGGAAAAGAAAGACATCATCTTTTCAAATAGATCATGGGGCACACACTAATGCACTTTCCCTAAATCGACATGCAAACTGTCAAAATGCACATGCACAATGCAAGTATTTCTTTTCTTCTTTCTTAATGTTGTGTATGACAAAAAGAAAGCTGTTGTACGATTTCGAATTCAATTTCAAGCGAAAGCACACGAGTATTGTCCAACAATCAAAAGAACACCTTAAGGTTTACTCGTTTCTACACAAGAAATACTGAAATTCGAACCAGAAAACGAAAGCAAATGCTCAAGCAGCTATGAACAGCGATAAACTAGCTCTTAGGATCACAACGACACTTTCTCAAAGGTCTAGATCCAAGAGGTCATAGCAAGACTAGCTCACTTTCGCTACGGGAAACTGTGAATGAAAGCAAGAAATACAACAAGAACAATCACGGTTTCAACATACAACTGAGGCGGAATGAGGGCAAAGAAAAGTGGTCTCAGCTGGGTATACAGGTTGACAGCAGGCTGCAAAAACAATAGTGAAAACTGGGCAACAGACAGTGGGGAACCCCAGTTGCACAAGGCAAAACTGGATCAGCGCAGGTACTACACTGTCAAACAGGGATGCAGTGCAGGTAGCCCCTTCGGGACCTGCGTTGCAGTGCAGGTAGCCTTTGTTGCAGCTGCACTGAACGAGACAACTCTCGTCCTTCCCAGATTCCGGGTCACAGTTTGCTCAAAAATCAACGGTTTTTGGCCAAATCAGAGGCTATCAGTCAAGTATACTCTAGAGGATGATTAAGGAAGATGAACACTATCACAAAGAGCTAAAAAGAGTCCTTGTGGATCAGCTCTTCAAATCATAAACATGCCCAGCACTGGGCTAGAGTAGCTGCCCTCTACTTTGCATTCGAAGGACAAGCATGCAGTTCGATTCGGTACTCTTTTGTTTAAGAAATGAATAGCAAGAAACACAAGCTACCAACAAGACACGATCCCCAGTGGAGTCGCCAGTCTGTTGTGGGGGAAAGTATCCAACTCGGAATGACCCTAACCCACTCTAAGGGTGACAGTTCCTTAGCAACAGCTGAAAGCAAAGCTATCTAAAGTTTCTTCTTTATGACATGCAAGAGATAAAAAGGATAGATCCACTTACCGATGTCTTGCGCAAATAGTCGATCCTATCTCCTTTGTTTGTCGCTTGCTCCCAGCTCCAAGTCTTTTTACGGGCCCAGCTACACGAGATCCTGCAAACAAGACAAGAAAAGGAAACTACAAGAAGCATGCATTCATAATCGATCTAAGGATTAGCATAAATCAAAGACACAAGTAAGACAATTCATCATTGAAACACATGCGAATAGAAGAACCTCAAATGCTTTATTAATATATGGAAGTAAGGTTCAGGCGGTGATACAACCATGCGAGGTCCAATCCAGCATCACCTTCCTGACGGAGAGAAATCTCTTCTTCACCTCCCTCAAGCAATCACCCAATACTCTCAACTGCAAACCAACAGCGATTCTTTGCACTGAATTCCGCCCTCTAGATCCCATGGGATGAGATCCTTATATAGAGTTTTGGAGTGAAGGCAAGTCATGTTGATGTGTGGCTTGCTGTGCTCTTCAACTCTAGTTGTTCTTCAGTCCTTCACTTGGAGTTTCTACCTTCCACTTGGAGTTCTAGAAGCTCTTAACTCATTATTAGGCGAATCTTTTGATCACATGCCTTTCTGGAAGCTTCCTGGGCACTGGCACTTTGAGAAAAAGATTCCTTCACATGTCCAGTTACGCCCAACGTAGGTATCCTTTGTCCTACCTGCTTTGCAACGCAGGTAGCCTTTGTTGCACCTGATATGCAACGCAGGTACCCTTTGGAGCAGCTGCTTTGATCCAAAATTGACCTGTTTTGAGTGTTTTTTCAGTGGAAGACTGATTTGCAGAGCTGTGGTTTGCTGACCTTGTTCCTCTAAGGGTAAGAAAAACATGTTTGGGGAATTTGGATCCCTCAGATTATTGACATTTCATGCTCCATGTTGTGAGGCACAAAAATGTCTATAACAGCAGCGCCCCGGGAAAAATTTTTGTGGACCCTATATTAGGTTGGGCGAACCTACCTATGGTTTTGTGCATGATTTTCGCACATGGTATTGGACGCAATGGTTTTTCGGTCAATGGTATTGGATGCTTCGGCATGTATAAATATGTATTGTAACATTGAAAGGAACATAACGAAAAATCAAGCTGGTAGTCCCGGTTTTGGGATCCAGGGAAAAATCTCTGTGCATATGTGTTTTATGGGTTATGCTCTCGCATTGTTTATTTTCTTTGTTTAAGAATTCGTATGCAGGTAATTTCTGTACAGGGTTAAAACCTACATTTGGTATCAGAGCTATTTTGGCTTCAAGGGGACGCCTTTGTTGCTGAGGGGTTTCGCTCGGGCCTGTGGTAGACCCTGTTCAGTGGCAGATCTGCGAGATCGATTCTGGTGGTGAAAGAAGATGGCGAGCAGTGGAAAGATCGAGATTGAGAAGTTCAATGGTCAGAGTTTTGAGTTGTGGAAACTCAAGATGGAGGATCTGTTGGTCGATAAAGATCAGTGGATCGCGGTAGATCCAGGTACTAAACCATCAGGAGTGACCGATGAAGAATGGAAGAAATTGGATCGGAAGGCAAAGAGCACAATACGATTGTGTGTCTCAGATTCAGTATTGCTGAATGTATCAGGGGAAGCTACGGCAAAGGCTTTGTGGGTCAAGTTAGGGACTTTGTACCAATCTAAGTCTCTGGTGAATAAACTGTTCCTGCGGAAAAAGCTGTATAACCTGAGGATGAAAGATGGAGACTCGGTGACAGAGCATCTGAATGCGTTTAATACTATGGTAAGTCAATTATTATCTGTTGATATTAAAATTTCAGATGAAGATAAGTGCATCAGTCTATTGTGTTCTCTACCAGATTCGTGGGATAGTCTGGTTATTGCAATAGGTAGCAATGCAACTGCTTTGCAGTTTGATGAAATAGTCTCAGCCTTGTTGACGGAGGAGATGAGACGGAAGAATATGGACAACCAGAATGGTGATGCCTTGTCTGTACGAGGACGGTCCCAGAACAGGAACAAAAATAAGTCATCGAGTGGGAGATCTAAATCTAGAGGGAGATCTAAATCTCCAGGAAAACCTACAAAGGTGGTGTGCTGGAAATGCGGAAAGGAAGGGCACTTCAGAAGGGATTGTAAATCTAAAGCTCCTGATAAAGGAAAGGGATCTGATGATGCTCCTTCTGCAGAGGCGAAAACCACCTCAGATGAAGGTGGGGATGTGTACTTGGCTTCTTCAAGTACACATGTAGATCATGAGGCATGGTTGATTGACTCAGGTGCATCCTTTCACTTCACTCCCCATAGAGAGTGGTTCTGCGAGTATGAGAAATACGATGGTGGTGATGTCTTCTTAGGAGATGATAGGAAGGCTAGAATCATTGGTCGGGGAAAAGTAAAGTTGAAGTTGCAAGGTGGAAGGGTTAGAACACTTCCGGGTGTTCTACATATTCCTGCATTGGCCAGAAATCTGATTTCTGTAAGCAAGTTGGATGATGCAAGTGTAAAGACGGTGTTCGAGAAAGATACCTGCAAGATGGTTCGAGGAGCACTGATATTGATGCGGGGAGTTCGGACTGGAACTCTGTACAAGCTGCAAGGTAGCACTGTTTTTGATGGGTGCAATAGTTCTATGGTTCTTGAAAATGGAGTAGAAAATCTAGTGGTCTCTGGAGAGAAGACCATGTTGTGGCATCAAAGGCTTGGACATATTGGAGAGAAGGGCCTTCGAATACTTCATGGTAAAGGTATGGTAGAAGGTATGAATGATAGCTCTCTGGATTTTGATTTCTGTGAAAATTGTGTGTATGGGAAGCAGAATCGAGTGAGTTTCCCCTCTGGTGGTAAGAGGAAAAAACAGATATTAGAGCTTGTGCACAGTGATGTGTTTGGACCTGTGAAGGTTCCATCACTGGGTAAGTCTGTGTACTATGTATCATTCATAGATGACTTCTCAAGGAATACATGGATATATTTCCTTAAGAAGAAATCTGAAGTCTTTGACAGGTTTAAAGAATTTAAGGCTCTGGTGGAAAATCAGACAGAGAAGAAGATAAAGGTGCTGAGGACAGATAATGTTGGAGAATTTTGCAGCAAGGAATTTGAAGAATTTTGTAAGAAGTGTGGTATAGCACGGCAGAAGACTACTCCATATACACCTCAGCAAAATGGAGTCGCAGAAAGAATGAACAAGATGTTGATGGAAAGGGCAAGAAACATGCTCAGTGGTGCCGGGTTAGGACAGGAATTCTGGGCAGAGGCGGTGGATACTGCACGTTACCTGATCAACAGATCACCCTCATCAGCGTTGGAGGATAAGACTCCACAAGAAGTATGGACTGGTAAGAAACCCTCTCTTTCACATCTGAGGGTATTTGGATGTGATGCATATGTACATTTTCCAAAGGAGAAACGAACCAAGTTGGATAGTAAATCTGAAAAGTGCATCTTTATTGGGTATAAGGATGGTTTAAAGGGTTATAAGCTTTGGAACCCAGTCACACGGAAGGTTGTGTACAGCCGAGATGTGGTGTTCAGAGAGGTAAAAGATGTTATTCAATCTGAAGTCCAACCAAAGGAACCTGAGAAGATAGAGTTTGAGCCAAAGGAGCCAAAGGAGGAAGAATCAGACTCTGCAGCAGAGGAGGAATCAGAAGATGAAGAGCCACAAACTCCGACTGTGAGAAGATCAGGTCGAGAAAGAAGGCAGCCAGAAAGGTATAGTCCATCTGCTTTCAGTTCAAATTTTGCTTTGTCTGTTACTGATGATGATCCCAGAACTGTGAAGGAAGCAGTGGATTCAGAGGATGGAAAACTCTGGAAAGAGGCCATGGTTGATGAAATGGCATCTTTGCATAAAAATGAGGCTTGGGATCTGGTAGAGTTGCCGGCTGGAAGGAAGCCCATTGGCAGCAAATGGGTGTTCAAGAAGAAGACTAATGCAGAAGGAAAGGTGGAGAAATACAAAGCTCGGTTGGTAGCAAAAGGTTATTCCCAGGTGCCGGGAATTGATTTTGGTGATATTTTTTCTCCTGTTGCCAAGGTAGCTTCTATTAGATTACTTTTATCTGTTGCTGCTGCTTTTGATTTTGAGGTAGAACAGATGGATGTGAAGACAGCATTTCTTTACGGGGATTTGGAAGAGGAAATCTACATGAGGCAACCTGAAGGCTTTGCGGTGAAGGGTAAGAAAGAACTGGTATGCAAGTTAAAGAAGTCTCTGTATGGGTTAAAACAGTCACCAAGGATGTGGTATTAGAAATTTGATACATTTATACGGGGACTTGGCTTCACCAGAAGCAAAGCAGATCATTGTGTGTATTTTAAATTAATTGGTGACCGTGTTATTTATCTGGTCTTGTATGTGGATGATATGTTGCTGGTTGGAAATGACAAAGAAATTATCCAGGATTTGAAGACCCAATTGTCCTCCAAATTTGACATGAAAGATCTTGGTGCTGCAAACTATATTTTGGGCAAAGAGGAAGCTCTGGTTAAACCAGAGGAAGTATGTCGAGACAATACTGCAGAGGTTTAATATGCAGGATAGTAAACCGGTGAAGGTTCCTATTCCTGTAGGTGTGAGGTGATCTGCTGAACAGTGTCCCAAGACACAAGAAGAAGAAGAGGACATGTCCCATGTTCCATATGCAAGTTCAGTCGGTAGCCTGATGTATGCAATGGTTTGTACTAGACCAGACATTGCACATGCAGTGGGAGTATTGAGCAGGTTTATGTCAAAACCTGGGAAGGAGCACTGGACAGCAGTGAAGCGGGTTTTCAGGTATTTGCGTGGCACTAGTGATTATGGTTTGTGCTACCAAGGAAGACCAGGATTGGACAGAGTGTTGGATATTCATGGTTTTGTTGATGCAGACTGGGCTGGAGATCTAGATCAGAGAAGATCTACAAGTGGGTATGTATTTAACCTATTTGGAGGTGCAGTCAGTTGGATGAGTAAGAAACAATCTGTAGTGGCACTATCAACTACAGAGGCAGAATACATGGCAGCCACTCATGCAAGCAAGGAAGCAGTTTGGTTGTAGAGATTGTGTTCAAGTATGGGGTTAGTACAGGGAGCTATAAGAATAGACTGTGATAGCCAAAGTGCAATTTTCTTGGCAAAGAACCCTGCTTATCATTCAAAGACTAAGCACATTGATGTTCAGTATCACTTTGTGAGGGATATGATAGAAGACAAAAAGGTGTTGCTGGTAAAGGTGGACACTTTGAAGAATACTGCAGATGCATTGACAAAATTTGTGAGCTCTGAGAAGTTCTCTTGGTGTAGAGAAACAATGGGTGTTTCAGGGCTGGAAAAATGACTAAGCTCTCCTGCGGCCCCCTGTGGAAAGAAAACAACAAGTGGGAGATTGTTGGGTTGTGTTTTTGTGGACCCTATATTAGGTTGGGCGAACCTACCTATGGTTTTGTGCATGATTTTCGCACATGGTATTGGACGCGATGGTTTTTCGGTCCATGGTATTGGATGCTTCGACATGTATAAATATGTATTGTAACATTGAAAGGAACATAATGAAAAATCAAGCTGGTAGTCCCGGTTTTGGGATCCAGGGAAAAATCTCTGTGCATATGTGTTTTATGGGTTATGCTCTCGCATTGTTTATTTTCTTTGTTTAAGAATTCGTATGCAGGTAATTTCTGTACAGGGTTAAAACCTACATCAAGTACTTGGATAGCTGCTCCTTTATAAGCTCTTAACCTTAGATCATTTGTGATAAAGTTTCCTTTCATCTATTGTATAATCAAATCTGAATCTCCTAAGACTGAAATTTTTGTTGCACCTAGATTTTTTATGAGTTTGAGACCTAACAAAAGGGCCTCATACTCAGCCATATTGTTTGTGCATCGAAAGTTTAACCTATATGCATGACCTTCAGCTCGGTCATTCTGCATATTGTGGATCCAGACTCCTGCTCTAGCTCCTAACTTGTTTACAGAGCCATCAAATTCTAAGTACCATAAGGTGTCATGATCAAGATTTGGATTGAGATTTTTAGAAGGTTGGATCATGGGCAGATTGGTTTCTTGCAATTCACTTGATACATCATGCTCCTTTGTTATATCAACTGTATCAAAAGTCTTTTGGTCTAGAGAGGCAATTTGTTCATTCAACCCCTTTGTCTGTGCTGCCACTAGTAGTTTAGAATAAGCCTTGCTGCCCATGTCAGCATTATAGAGGATAAATGAATCCATATCAGAGTGTACTGAATAGATTGGGAAATTTTGGGGTTTGTCTTGGCTACTCACCACATATTTCATTAGTGTCTCGCGGTATAATCTCTTTGGTTGTCCAAAGACTGAAATGGTGGCGTAGGACATGTCAAGTTGCAAAGATCCTTGAAGTTTGGCCCCCCAAGATCTAGACAAGAGCATACCATACTTAGGAGGTATGTCAGCTACCACTACATCCATCAAAATTGTTTTGGTTGGGTATTGGACCAGGGAGACACACAAATCTTTAATTAGGCCTAGACACCTGACTTGACTTGAATCAAATGAGAATAGATCTTTATAAGGTCTTGTGATGTCTAGGTCTAGTTTTTCCATTACAGACTTGGGCATTAAATTGTGTGAGGCCCCGGAATCAAACATTGCATTGTGTAAAACCTTGTCATGGATGTTTAAACTGACATAGAAGGGTGGAACCCCTCCATTTGTTGTTTTTCCGTTCACCTCAGGACCAAATAGTAACTCAGGTTGGTCATCAAGAACATTCACAACATCTTTATTGTCTGATACTTTTAGTGACCTGTTAATCTGCTGTCTATACACTTCGTGTTTGGCCAATTCAGAAAGAGGAACAGTTATCTTTAGCTTACTAATTTTTGTTTCCAAATTGAAGGGCTTTTCCATTTGGGTCTTAGCATTGGGTGCAGCAATTTTTTCCTTTTCAGCTGGATCTTCAGTAATCCTTTCTTCATGATTGGTTTGATGTTGAGTGAAATTGGTACCAAATTTTCTCTTAGGGGGAGTGTTTGGACTTGCCTCGCAAGGGTGAGGCATGGCTGGGTGGTTTTCAGAGGGTTGTTGTTCTGAGATATCCTCGACAGTGACTTCAGTGGTATTGGGGTTTGAGTTAGCAACAGATTGTGGAAGGACATAATTATCCTTATTCTTTTTTGGCTGCTTACTGTCCTTTGGTTTTGAAGGTTTAGATACATCTATTATTCTACTCCCTAGTTTGTACTATTTATGTACCTCATATACCGCTGCATCATAGCCTTCCCTAAAGTCAAAAGACTCTCCTGATTTAGTTTGAAATTGATTACAATCATAGGCCTCTTGATCTTCTTGTGTTAGAAAAACCTGATGCTCACTGTCTAAACCCATTAGGTTGATGTGAGGATCCTCAGTAGGCTCACTAGATGTTCAGGCCTTAGCGAAATTTTCTTGAAAAGGGGGTCTAATGTGTTGGTCGGGATCAGCCCTTCCAACATTTGGATTCTTATTTTTTCTAAAATTCAAGTTTCTAGCAGTACTGGGTTGACCTTCCCATGATGATTTCCTTTCTATTGTTTCTACCCTGTCCCCAAGTCTGTCCATGCCTTTGATGATTGCATATAGCTTTTGCTCAAATGCTGAGGGTTCTTCCTTAAAAGTGGTCCTTCTTTCAGCTCTTGCCCGATTTCTTTTGGCAATCAGATTTGCCTCTACAGTTACAGCTATGTTTTGCATGTCTGCTAGGGTTGCAGGGGCTCTCTCCTTTAGTTGATATGCCATATCAGCATCAAACCCATCCGGGAATTTGATTAGAGCTAAATCAGGTGGAGGCCTAAGATTCTGAGGAATAGCATCATAAACATTGTTAAATATGGCACAATAATCTAGGACAGTCTCTTGTGGGCCTCTCCTTATAGTGTCATACTCAGATAAAATATGCAGAGGGTCATTTTTCCTTTCCCGTCTGTTCAGGAAGGATTGATAAAGAGTAGCCGAATTGGGTATGGAATTTGCAGCAAGTGCTCTGAACCAAGTTCTCACTTCACCTGTTAAGCTTTGGACAAAAATTTTCATTCTCACATCATCATCGTCTATTTCATAATTTTCAAATTAATCTTGCATTTTCTTGGTATGTTGTAAGGCAGCATATGTACTGGTTCCATCAAAATAGGTAATTTTACTTTGGTAGTCCTGAGGCATAGCCCCAGGATTACCATGTAGTTGAAAGGGGGCATAACGATTTGCCATATTTACAGGGATCAATGGAACAACAGGTAGAAGGGGGACAACTGGAACAACAAGGACAACACCAACGGTTTGTGTATTAGATGGAGGTGTGAATAATATGTTTTGGGAAGTAGATGAGGAAGAGGGGGAATAATGGGTTATGAGAGGATGAACTGATGGTTTAGCAGGGGTTGGGATATAACTTTGTTGAATTTCCTCAGGGCTAGAATCAGCAAATTCTTCTGGTTCCTTTTGGTTCCTAGGAACTTTGGGAATCAAATTAGGATTATCGAAAAAGGGTGGAGGATTTGGGTCAGGATTTGACATGGTATGCCTGGTTCTCTTTTTAGGAGCCAGCTTCCAAATTTGTTTTTGGTATTTTGGAGAATATTTTCAGTAGTATCAAGGAACTGCTCAAATTCTGGAACAGCTATCTAAAGCAAACATCTGTTGAAAAATTTGTTATGTCCCCAATGGAGTCGCCAATTATGTTATCACTCAGGTTGTTCCCTTTGACTCCTAAGGGAATACGGCCGAGGTAACCACTAACCAATCTTTGGATTACAGGTTCTAGCCCACCTGCAATTAGAGAGGGCTCTCTCTTTCTGATTTAGCTTTGTTTTGGGGAGTTTTAGGCTAGCTATGATGCACTGAATTTAGTTTAAAGTTTTGGTTGGATGATATCTTCTAACAGCTGCAATGCAATGTTCAGAGGATTTTAGTCCATTGGGCATTGGAGTCGATGATGATGTGTTGCTTGAGGTGCTTGATAAGAATGATGATACTACAGAGCCAGATGGGCATTCATGAAACAACCTTTAAATTTGAAACATATGGATTACAGTCAGTCAGTGTAAGCCAATTGAGGTTCTTTCGCTATGCTGGTATGGTGGGGAAATGAAATATTGCTCAGGAGCAACTCATAATTCCTTAACAATATTTACTATGAAAGATTCAGTGTAAATGTGAGCAATTAATAATTTCACATTCATAACTAATTCTGAAGAAAACACAATTAACCGCAGAGATTGAGCTTAGGGTGTTTAAATAAACAAGTCCTGAACTATTCCTTTTCTCTGATGCCAAGACCATTAAACATACAACATATGCGGGTTTGTGAGAGAAGAAAAATATAAATACATGGTTTAGAAAACTTATTGTATCACGAAATAACACAGGAATCCTGCAGTAGCAAACAATCTCATCATAACGCATCAAACAAAGAAGAATTTCAGGAACTTCATCAACTTCTTGTATTCAAAGTCTGTAATTACAATGCAGCTCTTCTGAAGAAAAATTAACAACCCCAAACAAGTTATGCGTGGGGGTATATATACAAAAATGTTTCATAAAATATCTGAAAGATGAGTCATGAACTCATAACTTTCTTACCAACTTTCTACCAATAGTAGCTACAAAAAGTTATTGCTATTAAAGGATTAATAAACAATTGTCTATCTTTGTCAGAGATCCTTGACTTTGGAACCAACTGGGCCTACCGAATGATTTGTTTTTATTACGGAATTTTTGGCTTTCTTGCTGTCTTTCCACGATGTTGCTGTTGTGGTTGTGTCACTTGTAATCATCTATTGGTGCCTAGTCATCATTTTTGCCATTCAACTGCTCTTCCAGATTTGATTTCTCAGAGCAATGTTTCTATCATGCCTCTCCACCAATCTTCAATAGGTAATTGGTGTCTCTGTATTTTAATCAGAGTCTCATCGGCTTCAGTATATTTGTAGTAATTTGGAGGTGTTTCAAAAAGGTGCTTGATCTCATGCTCAATAAAAAACAAATTCTCCAATTTCTCATAGAGAGTCTGCCCAGATGGGGGCCCTGCTTCCTCTGGACTGCTAGCAGATGTTGTTATTTGATTTTTTGCATAATTGTTAACCCTCTTGGCATAATTTTCATGTGATAACAACCTTCCTGCACTAGTTACCAAGCTGGGGAGACTTTTGTTATGCAATGCAGTGATTTTTGCAATGAATTCATTTACCTCTGTCTGCATTTCTTGACATCTTCTGTCCAATGTTTGTACGTAGTTTCTCAAAGTAAGCACCCTCTTGATTAGTAATATGGCATCAGTCCTATCTCTGATACCCATTCCTGCTAGCTGAAGGCTGGTACAGTTGTTAAGCACTTGGATCATTCTCTTGGCTATTTCAGGCATACTTCCCAAGGATGCCCGGGCTCTTTGACCTTCTACTTTTGCCCTGTTTAGGAGATCCATTTGCTCATGGATAGTTTCAATGGACTGCCATTGATCTGTAATGGATTGACCAATGTTAGCCCATAGAATTTTCTTGACATCACTTATAGTCTTGTCCAGAGTGAGCTCTTTTTCCAACTCCTTTATCCTTTTTTCAAGAGTCTTTACCTCTCTTGTTCTTTCAGCTATATTCTGCTTCGATTTGTCATACTTTTCTTCTAGTGTAGCCAATTTCTCTTTTGCTACCTTTAGCTCTGCCATATGTGCTTCAAGAGCCTCTAGTTCTTTCCTCATACTTTGCATATCAAGGCTGGGTACCTGTTATGATGTTGTCGTTGGTGCTGTTGCTTCTGGAGCTGGTGCTGAGCCTGAAGGGCATGCCTCTGATGTTTGTCCAGTAGGAGGACCTGCTGCAATGGTTACAAGAGGCACATCTTCAATGGTTGTAGATGTCTGCGCTGGCTGAGTTGGTAATTCTCCCTATTTTTTCTTTAATGCCACCTCCAAGGCACCCTCTGTTTCCACCAATCTCTTATGCAGGGTCAAGAGTAAAGCTACCACATCTTGATCTTTCTTTTGTTCTGCAACCCCTTCAGTCTGAGGGTGATGGGTAGGTGGTATTTTAATCTGCTTTCTCAATGCTGATATATCCTCATCTTTTTTCTTCATCAATGCCTACACACCCTTAGGATCATTTGGGTCATGTCCTAGCTCTATAATAATTTCTTCCAAGGACTTGATTCTGTTGTCCTTGGCTTTAGATGAAGCCTTCTCTAATTCTAACTGGGCAGTAGTGTTGTGTAGAGAATTCTATAGATTGTGTGCTAATAGAGTTTTATCAGCCAATGTAGAATAGAGCATCTCCCTTGTTTGCTTGTGTAGCTCGATCTGGTCCATGGGGTGGATGTCCTTGGCAAAGACATCTAAGTTAGTTCTGATGTAGTCTGCAGCTGATTGAGGTTGCTGCATGGTAGGCCTAAAATGGCTAAGAGTCATTTTTCCTTCTTGGATATCATAGGCCAACATAACCCTTTCTTGATTAGTTGGTGCCATTTTGAGCAGTTGGTTATAAAGCTGGAATCTAACCGGCTCATTTCTTTCTTTTATGTCTGTAAATTGCTTCTTTATGCTAGAAACTACCGTGGTGCGCTGCCTTGAAGAACTTACTTCGGTTCCTTGTTGCAGTTCTTTCTCTTGCTATAAGGAGCTGGCTGATGTTTCAATGCTAGGAGGGAGCATAGTATCAGTGGGTCTTTCAGGCATTTCCTCATCAGAAAAGGGATTCAGCCTTTGCCTTTTCTCACCTTGCTGATCTGTGGAAGTGGTAGGAGGAGTTTGCTCTTGCCTATCTCTTTTCCTCATTCTTTCCTCGTTTGCAGGTGTCTGTAAGACTGTATTTTCAACTGTCACCTCCTGCCTTGGAGGGATCTGCTCTTGGGTTTGTTGCTCTGTGGAGGCAGGCATTTTAGCCATTTCTTCTTGTTGTTCTGCTTGCTGCTCCAAATTGGGAAGTGACTCCTCTTGTTGTACTTCTTTTCCTTTAGTTAGATTTGCTGCTTGATCAATTACTTTGGCAGACTGCTGGGGAACAGTGGAGGATGAGGCACTTTCTCCAAGATGGCGAGGGGCTGGAGACCAAACCTGTCCACAATATTCCAAGTCAACTACTTTTTCTAGATTTTTAATTGCTTTTTCTGCTAATTCTTCTTCAGAATAGTCCTCGACTAATGTGCCTTCTTTCCACTCTAGTTGGTTAGCATATTTTTCAATTTGTGGTATGCTAAAGTGATCATAGACAACAAGCCTATACTTGATTCTTCTGAGGCTTATGAAATGGTTAGGGTCATATGGTGCCCAATAGAAGCTTTTTTTCAACTGGAGGCTTTTTAGGATCTTATATGCTTCTCCCCGAGCTTCTTCCCTTTTATTAAAGATAAATGGACCCAGTTGGTGTTTGATTTTCAGCTGTGCGTTTTTATTTCTGCTATGAAAATGAATCATGTCTGCATTTCCAAATTGCCGGAAATATTCTAATGCATAAAGTCTCATAGGAACATACTTTGGCAGTCTGTAAGGGGCTAGCTCACAGCCATATATTCTAATTACTGTGTGGTCTTGGTAGAGGTACCAATCTCCAATGCTATAATTCTTTGAAAGCTAGAGGATCTTCTTTATTTCATCGGTGAGTCTAGGAAGAGGAGAACTCTGCAGCAGAGACAAGGCCGGATAGATGAATAGATCAATGAACTCACAATAGTTTATGGAGAGCAAGAGATATGGTGACAGACTGGTGTCCAAAATACCTCTGACCTCTTGTTTCATTTTGCATCCAGCTTTTTTAAGAAAATAGGGAAACTGTCAGGCTAATAATATAATATCAAATGATATATATAGGAGGTGTGCTTGAATACCCTTTCCCTCTCCAAATTCATGAATTGCTCATGAATTTTTTCAGCAATGAATGTGGCATAATCATACTGGGCAGCAAGGGGCTGCCCTGGAGTGAACATGGATAACATTACCAAGGTTGTTTCATCCACAAACTCACTGATATTGAATCCTAGAATGCATGATATCATATCCACTAGCAGTCTCCCTGTTTCATTGAACCAGACATGTAGATAAGGAGGAGGTTGTCGGGGCTGATATTCTGGCTTCATGAAAAACTAGCCAATCATTGTGACCTCTGAGCTGGGCAGCTTGGCAGCTTTTTTGAGCAGAAAATTCATAGAAAGGGGCACCAGAGGTTTAGTTGGCTTAAAGTTTAGCATCTGATTTATGGATTGAGGAGTGATGTGAAATAAAATAGTCCCAGATGAACCCAAAACTGCTCTTTGAGAGGGTTCATAGTGTTCACAACACTGATGGATGAGGTCCGGGAACACATTGACTTGGGGAAGGTAATAAATGGGCAAGTTAGACTCCCAGATACCTATGTCATCAGCACCACTCATGTATTTTTTCTTCAGATCACAAGCAGTTTGTATGTGATATTTGGTACTTATCTCAACTATTTCCTTGTTTTGATAATCTCGGTCAGCAAGGGCCAACCATTCCAGGTTCTTATGTGGGGCATTCAGGGGAGTAATATTTAATGCCACTGGGGTCTCCATTGCTTATTTCTCACTTGAAGTTGAATTTATGCTTTCGGTTTAGCAAAACTGGCAGTGAATAGCAGATTATTGTCGATGGGACGACTTGCAGAGATGAAAAAGGAGGTGAATTGGACTAACAAGGAACAGCAGCTTGTTGAGAGGGTGAAAGTAACCAATGTTGGGGGTGAGCGCTGCCTTTTCAGTGGACTTTGTTCGCTAGTGGTTTTAAGTTGCAAAATGCGCAAGAAGCTATGGGAATTGAGTAAATTCGAACCAGGAACCCTCTTCAGATGAACTTCGGGTTGATTTGGTAATTACAGGGGCTCAGTACACAGGTAATTAGACTAGTTGTTTAGACCTTTTTACTGTATAAAACTAGGAAGACCAGGTCACACAGAGAAAATGGTAAATACCTAGTGATGGTGAGGCTGAGGGTGTTGAGAATTGGTGAATTTGCAGTGGCAGTAGCTCAGGAATTGAATTTTGGAGTTGGCAGAGAAACGTCGTAAAAACAGCATGCAGGGAAGCACAGCACTCGTCCAATAGAAATGCGAAAAAATCACGATTTTGCGCGAAAATATGTGAAAAATGGGATTTGGCGCCTTTTTTACAAATGACGTCAGCGTGACGTCACTGGTTGGGCCCGGGTACGACAGGGATGACGTGGCGATGTATGACTGGGATGACGTGGAGGGATGACGCGGCGGCCATGTCGGATAACGGTGAAACGGTAGTTGGCGTGTCTGATGACGTAGGCGATGACGTAAGGGCGGGAAGCCGACGGTGGTAAGCGGTATTATCGGACCGCTTTTGGTACGGGCCTGGTAATGGTCAGAGGCCGCCCGATCCACTAATATATGGGCACGCGTCCCTGGCCCTACATCACCTTCTGACAGATTTCGGGCGCTAACGGATGGATTGTAGAGGGGGTCCGAAATGCCCGATGACCGTCGGATGGGAGGGCCCAGATCCGATGGCGGACGGGAGGATGAGCCGCTAGCGCGATAGCGGCGAGACCCAACTATTAAAAAATTATTTCTTTTGATACCGCGCGCAGAAAAAAAAAAAAAAAAAAAAAAACTTTGGTTAAATGGAAAATGTGGGTTTATGGAAAATTTACACCAGTGATGAAGAAACGAGGGATTTTATCATTAAGGGGGGGA
Organism: Pinus tabuliformis; assembly: GCA_031772625.1. NCBI lineage: Eukaryota > Viridiplantae > Streptophyta > Pinopsida > Pinales > Pinaceae > Pinus > Pinus tabuliformis. The sequence goes on from CM062805.1 coordinate 257,090,281, forward strand.
TAGCGGGTGAGGGTTATTAAATTAACCAGGTGTTAATTTAATTCCCGAACATAGCTTGGAGAAATACACATGAAAGCCTAAGATTTCCTCATGCTTCCCGAACTTTGAAAGATATGGCTATAATGCCCAAAAGGGGAGGGGTATGTACATATTTTTGGGTTTTTGTATAAAATATGATAATAGTAGGGGGAGGGGAACACTTAGGGAGTTAAATAGTAAGGTTAGAAGTCAATATGAATTGGAGATGTGAGAGGGGAACAGGGAGCTAAGTTTTTGAGGAGTAAACTTAGATTAGGAGCAGATGAGAGTAAGCAATGATTTTACACAGAAAATGTGGCTTTTTTGTGTGGTAGAAACTAACACCTTGGCTTAGTATTTCACAGAAGGTAAAGTGATGCTAGGACTTGTTGAGTGAATTCCAAGGTTTATTAGAGGGATGTTAGAAAAAGATTTCCTGGGAAAGAGGGGAAGTTAGACATGCTTCCATATTTTGTTATCAAAATGCTGAGTAACAGTTCTGTTCTTGCTGATATCAATTTTCTTTGTCAAGCTCACTCATGAAAGAAATCAGGCTTCGGCAACCCCTGACTACCTACCCATCTTAGTTCCTAGCATTTTTTGTTACTTCAGGGAAGGTGCACTTAGACTTGCAAACCCTCAATTGATCTTTTCTTTTTCTTTTCAAATAACTTGCTATCTAAAACTACCCTTATCACTTCCAAGGGCCCAGATTAAGCAGTTGGGTGCCTTTGTTCTCTACCTAACTACCAATCTGCCAAGCTTAAACTGTTTGGACAGATTTCTCTTTCTCTAGTCTAAAACAGGCAATTTAAAACATGGCATGGCCCAGCTTGCACTGTTGGGCCATCTATCAAGATAGCAGTGGAATTTTGGTTGGCCACTTTCCTGGTCTTTCTTTGGGGTTCATTTCACTTTATTTTTTCTGACCAATTCATTTTTCTTGCCTTTTGATTATTCTTTTAAGGCATACCCTCTTTACATTTTTTAACTCTCTGTCTCCTTTACAAAAATAGAACCTTTGTGTCACCAAAGATGAACATTTTTGGCACTTCCACTGTCAATCATGAAAAATGAAACCCTATTGGTATAGGAGGCTAACAGAGAGGTTGATGCTGGGTCAAAACAACTCGTTGTAACTCCTCTTGGCTCTTTATTGTTTATCAATAAAAGCTATTCAAGTTTTCCTCCATGCTCTTGTGTCATTGATGCTTGCTACATTTGTATGGTCAATTTACATCTGATCCTAGATTGTTTATGATTATAGATCCATGTCTTTGTATAGTGCTATGCTACTGTGATCTTACAGGTACTTTGTGAAGCTGGGCGTGCAAGGGAGCAGGTAGCTAAATACTATCAAAGAAGAGAGGAATCAAATCAGGAGATTAGCGCAAGACAGAGGTTGGTCATTCTGTTTCTCTCTATCTATAATTCATAAAGGAAAAACGAAAGTAGCTTTTCTCTGTTTGTTTCTAAGGAAGCTGTCACACCTTAGTGGGATAGAGCAGTTCTATATAGACACTTTTCCCTGTAACAAAATGGCGACCATACTGGGGACGAATTATTTTGTTTGTTTATCATCCCTGTAACAAAATGTCGACTCCGCGGGGGACAAATTAGTTTGTTTGTTTATCATTCTTTGTTGTCTTTTTCATAAACTTACAGGTAGCATTCGAACTACATTTGCCATAACAAATGCAAAGTAGATAAATGCTACTTCAATCCATCTACTAGATTTGTTTATGATTTAAACAACTGATTCATAAACTCTCTGATTGCCCTTGTGATAGCTCTTAGATCCTCCTTAGATCTATCCCTGATTGTTGCATTACTTATTACTTTTTTCTCGGCCAAAACCCAAGAACTGAACTGCAAACTGTGACCCGGAACCCAAACAGAGTCTCATTTCTGGCCCAGCGCAGGTACTGTTTAGAGAACCTGAACTTCAGCACACTTCCCGAGTGGACAAGGTGCACTGCATTTCAAATTCTCTGTGTTATAGGTGCGCTGATGAGACTAGGCTCTGTGCAGTTTTGGTTTCTGTGATTCATTCTTTCCAGTTCTATTCCTCAATTTTGCTGCCTGTGATCAGTTTGAAACCCCTTTTCCTTGCTATTATTCCACCTCCTTTGTACAAAAGAACTGTAAATTATTTTGTGTGTTTGTTGAGTCATTTTCAGTTCTCCTTTGCAAAAGTAGCATAATCGTACTGTCGTCCTTTGATTTGAAACTGTCGCAAGTGTCGATTTCAATCGTAGGAAAGAGTTTGATTACTGTTGATGGTCGATTATCCTGTTACTGTTGTTTTTGGTCTGAATTTGTAATTTTCTAGTGTCAAGAACGAGTGTTCATTTCAAAATCGTAAGGTGTTGTGATCGTCTCCATTTTTTATTTTGAAAATAAACTTCTTGATATTTGTCGCTTGAAAAGAAATTTAGATTTGTGCATCAACTTTCTTTCTAGCATTCATATACTAAGAAAGTCGAAAACAAATACATGCATGTGCATTTGCATATAGACAGTCTGATTTGCTTGATTTAGGAAAGTGCATTTAGAGTGTGCTCTTTGCTCTTTGTGAAAAGATTTTGTCTTTCTTTCCTTAGTAGCTAGGATTTTCATTGCACAAAGAAGATAAAAAGTTTGTTTATCATCTTAGATTGCATTTTAGGAATTACATCTACATATCGCAGTGAACCTGAAAGGCAAACTTCATAAACAAGATCAAGTATAAAATAAATTAAATGAATCTAACAATGCTTTGGAACTTAACGCACAAAATTTAGAAGTCTAGGCTAGAGACATATTCCGGCGTCGTAAAGCCTGGTAACTGTTGTTCTCACTAATGGTTGGGTGATTCCTCCACTTTGAGGCGATAAGTGCTAGTACAGACTTGTGCTCCCACGTACCGTCGAGTATATTTTGGGAGACCCCAATAGGCTTAATCCTTTATCCATAGGAAGCCATGTCTGCCGCCCTATCGATCACAATGCACTGAACACAGCATTCGGGAAGATTGAGTGCCGTACCATAAAAAGTATTCTGCAGTTTTGCGATTGGTTTGTCAATCCCTCTACCTAGATTTCCAGAGTAGTCCCTTTCGTTCCTTTTCAGACTCTTTAACAGAAAAGGTCCATCTGTGCACTTGTCACTTCAGGCTCATTAAAAATCGAAGGAGACTAGAGTCATCTTTTGTTTTTTCTCGACTCTTAAAAATTGAAAAAACAAGTTGTGTCAAAGCGTCTAAAATTTATTTTAAATGGAATAATCATCACCTTTCCCTCGTTGGTCTTCGAAATTAGTCTCCCTTCATCACAAGTTCTTGTAGAATCGCTAGGAAATCCTTTGGATAGACTAGATATGTCTGAACAACCGTCAACATCTAGGACTGTGTCATCCGACACAGCAGCAGCAGAACCTCCTGCTGCTACTCCAACAATGTTCGCCGATATACCATCTACCCCGGCAAGTTATCAACAACAAACCGGATTCCAATCAGGGACTGTTTCGACGACATGGTCTGTCCCTATTTCTTCATCCGAATTATCATCTGGTATTTCTTATGTTGAAACTCAACAAATTGATCCAATGTGTCTTCAAATGCCAATTTACCCTTTAAGTACTGGATTGCCACCATATGGAGGGCAGTATGCCTTTTCATTGTTCCCTCCCAGAGAACAACCATATGGAAGTTTACAACAAAGTTCAGGTCAAACTGGAATTACATCTAGCGGTTGGGTACCAATACTGCCTCAACAACCAAGGGTTGTATATTCAATGCAACCAGTCCACCCTGTGTCAAATATTCCCACTATACCTGTTGTGGTGACTGTGTCGCAAGACAAGCGCTACCTGTTGTATGTCAACCCCAAGTTTCTCAAGTTGCAATACAACAGCCTCTTGTCTCGACAACTCAATCACAACCTCAGGTTAGTGCCTCCTTATCAGGAGCGACTCAGGCTCAAACAAGTACTATGACTCCTCATCTTGGTCAATCATCCAGTATTGGGTAACAGCAAATGGTCCAACAACCATGGCTGGTTGAATCTCAACAACCGCCATTCCAGCAATCATATCAAGGACCTGAGCAACAAGTATTTGTAGGTAATGGGCAACCGCATTTCCAAAATGGTTATCAACAACCATATTATAATGGTTATGCCCATCAACCTTGTCAAAGTTGCCAGCATCAAATACATTATGCTGGTATGCAAAGACCCACTGCTCAGGCGATTCCATCTTATCCTGGGTATGCTTCGCCTAACCTGAATCAACAGTTGCCCTTTGTAGCAACTCTAGAATTACCAGATCTAAACTGGTTGACGAATGATCCAATTGCTTATGCCCCTTGGTGGCCAGCGATTCTGCATAAACTTCTGTCAGATATTCCTAAATTTAATGGAAATCCAGGGGAAGATCCGTCGAATCATGTGATGACCTTTCATCTGTGGTGTTCATCAAACACCCTGAATGATGATTCGATAAGACTTCGCCTTTTTCAGAGGACGTTAACTGGTCCAACGGCAAAATGGTACATCGAATCGCCTAGAGCTTCATTCGACAACTTCAGTACCCTAGCCATAACCTTTTTAACCCATTTTCAATTATTGATAAGGTACGAATCGGGAACGGAACTCCTTACCAACTTCAAACAGACGACGGCCACTCACATATCTGATCATATACATGAGTGGCGACGTCGTCGTAGAATGGTAAAAACGTATGTTCCCGATAAGCTCTTAGCTGAATGGTTTATCAAGTCATTACTACCTTCCATCACGGAAGATGTGGCAAAAGGGGGATTCATCACAGAAGATCAAGTTATCGCTCGTGCGCAATATTTGGACTTGATTTACACTCAGTCTGGCACGCTCTACGATAAAATACCTGACGCCCCTAGACTGGAATTCTCAGTTCCTCCTCCTCCTAAATCAAACAATGACTCTCATGTTGACGATGGCATGATTGGCGCGACAGACACGAAATCGACAAAGGCTACATCCAAAATGTCTCGTAAGATTTCTAGTCAAAATGCAAATGAGGAACATCTTGCCTCGGAAGTAAATGTCGTATCGACCGACAAGGGAAAACAACTGAAGCAACCAGGGGGCAAGAAGAAAAAGAAAGGGAGAAAAAAGAAGCAGGATGAGTCATCTCCTGAAAAACCTTCTACAAACCCTTATGGGCAAAGGAAACCCCCTGCGGGGTGTCATATATGCGATGAGGATCATTGGATGAGAGATTGTCCACATAAAGCTGAAGTTAAGAAACTCTTTAAGAGTTCAAAAACCTCAGCAGTATTGACTGATCCATTTCCAAACCCGAGAACCAAACTGGTTGCTAATCAAAATGCTTCCCGATCCCAAGTGCTTATGTTGTCTATATCAAAGCAGCAAAATGATGCTTTGACAAGGAATAAAGATTACGGGAATCCACAGCTGTCGAATAACAAGGCTAATGAACAACCTAGTAGTTCGACAACAACTTTGACCGAAGTTGTGCCACCCATCATTCCTGAACAAATGATAAAGTCACCAAAGGGAGTAGTACACAAATCGACATTTAATCCTCGTGCAAAAATAGCACAAAATTATAATATAATAGAGGACCTGGCCCAATCGTCGTCCGCTATGTCGACACTTGAGGTACCGCAAAATTACCTCTCCCAAGAGCAAGCTTTATTATCAGAAATAGGTGGGATTGACCCAATGGATTCCAATCTTGTGGCCTTTGATCATAAAGGATATGACCCTCAGTTGCCAGCTCAACTAGCTTTCCTTATTCAAGTGAAAGCCCTCAACAAAACTGTTCATCGAACAATTATTGATGAGGGGGCATCCACATGTATTATGTCGATGAGTTGCTCGAAAAATTTAGGCTCACCACCCTTGTTGCGATCGTCAACAATGTTAAAAGCATTTGATGGATGATCATACACTCCATACGGGATTTTAAGTAACTTGCAAGTTGAACTAGGGGGTAAAACAGTAGAAATTGATGTTGAAGTAATCGACGAAAACCTCGATTACAACATCCTACTGGGAAGGCCCTGGATATATGCCATGGCCGCAGTTGTGTCGACCTACTTCAGGAAGATTTCATTTCCCTTCCAAGGAGAAATTACAATCGTCGACCAACAAACATTTCTCCCCAAGAGTTCACAAGTTACGGGAAGCATTCCAATGATCCATGGAAGCAATCATTCGCTCCAAAATATCGGAGTAGGTCTCCTAAAAGACCCTGCCTTAATGGGTACTTTTGCCTTACCGCCTCCGAGTAATCTGGTGGAAGTGGCCATAGTGGAATATGAAATCTTCTATATCTAAACATTTTGTCAGCATGGATCATCGCCATTTTAGAAATATTGTAGCAATCAATTTTCTTGGCCTGGGGGGCAAAACCCAAATCAACGCTCATCGAGTGTTTGGATAGATAGGCCTAAGGAATATGGCACCTCTTCAAATCATTCGTCGCATGTACATTCAACAGACGAAGGAATCATTCATTCAATGATAAGGGAGGCACCATGGGAAGATTACCACCATCGCTCCCGTCTTCCAAATTACCACGAAGATTATTCCAGCAACCTTAATCATCCTTCAGTTTTTTATTCTCTATCAAATACTGTAAATATGGTGGATTTCGAGGATGGTTCTTATCTCGTGTCGACCTCGTTAAAAAATGAAACAAGGAGTCTTGAGGATGGTTCTTTTACTGTGTCAACCTCATTAAAAAATGAAACAAATCCCCTTTCCAAATCTCAAAGGTAAACCTTCATTCCAACCACCAAGTTGAATGCAATGAAGCTTGGGGGGCATGCACCTCGATTTGCGTTATTATGTTGGGGGCATGAAAACTTATCATGAGCAGTGTTACCACAGGGTTCAAGCTCGTTAAAAAATAAACCCGCCACGAGCAGTGTTACTGCAGGGTTCAAGCTCGTTAAAAAATAAACCCGCATCGAGCCGTTTTAGCGCATAGTTCAAGCCCGTTAAAAGATAAACATAAGCCATGAGCAAATGTTTCCCCCCACGTTTAAGCTCATTAAAAAATGAACTATTTCCCGGTAAATAACCATCGTGAATGTAGTATTTCAGCCTTTAAAAGCCTTGGTTGTGTTCTCATCATCACCTCCACTCTGCATTGGCCGATCATTCACCTCCATTTGATTGTTTACCCCTCTTTGAGGAACAGCTGCGAAGAGTGATCTCACTAGCCATCCTTGTAACACTGCCATGATTGGAAAATTCCAAACCTTACCTTGAATCAGCTGCTACCATATTTTATCACTCGTTCCTCAAAAGACGAGTCTCCTTTAAGCTCTTTTCAACTGACTCGTAAAATATGAAAATATTGTCGAGCCATTGGCCTCTCCAGCTCGTTAAAGGGACCGGAAGTGCTATCCCTCCTCTAAATTTTAATATTTTTGGACCTGAGGGATTATTACACAAAAATATCGAGCTCTTTTTTTGTTCGGCTCGTTAAAAGTATCGAAAATTCATCCCTTCTGTATTTTTTTATACTTTTTTGGACTTAAGGGATTAGATGACGAAAAAGAAATTTTGGAGTTTCCTTTACGTTCCTTTTCAGACTCTCTAAAATTGAAAAGGACCGAGTTATCTTTGTCATTAAACTCTTTAAAACTTAATAGCGACAAACTTGTCCATAGCAAACAAGAACGAGTTTCACTATCGCTAGGCTCGTTAAAACATAGCGATGGGTTTGCCTGAAGGAAAAATTATAGAACAAGCATATGTTATCCTCCTCAAGCTTGAAAAAAATAAAGAGGTACTGGTCAGTAATGACTAGGGAAAAATTGGGAAGAAAACTTGAATAAACTTTGTTGGTTGCAAGTCTCTCTTGAACATGACACTTTCACTCCGCATCCAAGTCAGGTTGGGTTGTTTCATTCACCGGTCACATCACAATGGTCCCATCATACCATCCACATTTGGGGTTAATGCTACCAATCCATCACGTCAGTGTCGCTGATATGTTCAAGAGAAGTCATTCAGAGAATTCACCTGTGTCTCACCCACTACAATACATTTATACTCCATTCTTTCATGACCGTCACCCTGAACCTTATATCACCAGATCGTTTTCACCTCCATTAAAATCATTTTCTCCGTTCCGTGTCATTGATGCGGGATTCATCAAGGCCCTCCTGTGAGGGATCACTTCTTGTCGACATCAGCTCATTATCCAAGAAATTGATCTAGGAACACCCCATTCAGTACTTTGAAGCTTGCATGCATCAATGGCAAGTTTCTCACTTCTGTCGACAGGTTTGCATCAATGACCTTCGATCGAAAGATTTTGTGTGGTGTTCGACGCCAAGTCCTTTATTCACGCCACGTGAATTTTACTGTAGTACCTTGAGGGTCATTATCATTATCGGTGATTCCTCTCACGCCTGTTAACAGCTTACATCATTGGCTGGTAATCAGGCGATGTCTTTCCATGTTCGACTCCAGATCATCTCTCACATGGATCGACCTGTACTTCGAGTGAAGATCGAACGAGATTGAAGACCCTGGATCTAGTTTCATCCATCCGGGCTGCGATATATACTCAGGGAAATAAAGACATCAAATGTACATCATTGCTGCACAGATAATCATCCAATCAAAAGGATGATGGCTTTATCAGAATCATCAGTCTACGCTCAGACGATTGTCTGTCCTATGTACATGAAAATGAATTTATACAGCTGAACATGGGAATGCCCGCCTCAGCTAGATCATGAAAATATTATGAAGATAATGTATTGTCTTGTATCTTATCACAGGTCTCTTCCCAGCTTGAAAGAACTTCGGATCCTCGTAATAAAGCATTTCACCCGACATCAAAGGATTAACAACCTCATGCTTTAGGGGGCAACTGTTATAGACATTTTTGGGCACTACAACCCCAAGCATGAAATGTCCATAAACCAAGGGCTCCTAAGTCCCTAAAATTTTTGTTCTAACCCCTAAAGGAACAAGGTCAACAGATTACAGCTTCTCCCAGAAATTCTCCATGAAAAACTACTCAGAATTGGTCAAAACAGGATCATTTCAGCTGCTCCACTAGCCAAGTGCGTTGCATCTCACCTAAGTACACTATGTGGGTGCGTTGCATTTCAAAAATCCCTTCTATGGGGTGCGATGGGCGAGAAATGACAAATGGCAGTGTCATTCCGCGAGGTGGAGAGGCAATGGAAGCTTCCAGAATCTTCTCCTGTGACACTTGCCTCTCTGAATTCGAGCAAGGATGAGTAAGAGATCATCAATCTCCAAGTGGAAGCAAGAACTATCAGAGGGAAGACACTAATCAAATAATAAGCTGACTCATCTCCATTACAGATACCTATATATGGATCCCTCACCCCAGAGATCCAGAGGCTGGAATTTTGCATATTGTAAGGAATTGTTGTTGGTTTCTTGAGATAAACATCAGATTGTTGGGTGATCTAAGCTTTGTATGAGGTGAAGAGGGGCTTCTTTGCTGATAGGTTGATGCTGGGTCAAAACAACTGGTTGTAACTCCTCTTGGCTCTTTCTTGTTTATCAATAAAAGCTATTCAAGTTTTCCTCCATGCTCTTGTGTCATTGATGTTTGCTACATTTGTATGGTCAATTTACATCTGATCCTAGATTTTTTATGATTATAGATCCATGTCTTTGTATAGTGCTATGCTACTGTGATCTTACAGGTACTTTGTGAAGCTGGGAATGCAAGGGAGCAGGTAGCCAAAGACTATCAAGGAAGAGAGGAATCAAATCAGGAGATTAGCGCAAGACAGAGGTTGGTCTTTCTGTTCCTCTCTATCTATAATTCATAAGGAAAAACGAAAGTAGCTTTTCTCTGTTTGTTTCTAAGGCAGCTATCACACCTTAGTGGGATAGAGCAGTTCTATATAGACACTTTTCCCTGTAACAATTGGCACATTTAATGATGAGCTGGAGATCAAATCTTCAATCTGGAAAATATCTTGGAGGCTAAAAATGTTGAGTAATGTTACAACCAATTTATTAATAAACTATTATTGGCAAAATCATGCATAATCATAAATTTATTAAAAATAAAGGAGAATAAATAATATTTTTACATAAGAGCATAAATCATTATAAGATGTAATTATATGATAAACCATGATAAATGACATGATAAAGAAGAGTAGAAATAGGTGGAATAAGAGTTCAAAAGTGATAATAATAATGACATATTAACGGGCCAACAATCTGCACTTCTTTGTCCCTACTATCTATTTCAACTAGAGTCTTCTTCCTAAATCTCCTAGGAATGGACATGATGGATGTTTCATTTTCATTCATGACTGTGTTGGTTTGCTTTTTAGCTCTAGCTTTGGGATAAAAAGGTGAGCTCATCATCCCCCTAGTTTCCTACTCTACTTTGTTTTGTTCCTCAATGACCTATTCCTTATACTGGTTTTGGTTCAAGAACTCCCTCTAAATCATCCTCTGAGTTTTTACTTGATATTCTACCAAAAATTTTATCAACCCCTGATGATAAACTTGTGCTTCTTTTGGCTTATTTTCATTTTTTACTAATTCTATCATCTTTAGGAGGCTTCTAAAGAGGAAATATGGTAGGTTAATCTTAACCTCTCCTTTAATGTGCTGAAGGAGTCTAATATGATACAGATGTGCAACACTGTATCCCCTATCACATGTGAGGAATTTTTGGATAATAAAAACCAGTTCTCCCCATGGTTCATTGAACCAACCCTGGGTATACCTTTGGCCCTATCAAAGGTTCGCTTTCTATTTTTCTCGAGGAAGAAATTCCACGCTTTCTCCTTGAAATGCAAACCCTTATGATAATTCTCTCCTATCATTGGAAGGTCCAATGCTTGTGAAATGAATTCCTGAGTCACGGGAATTATTATGTTTCCTACTCTTGTTTGCTCCTGAGTGTAATTGTTTACAAATTCTCTTGTTATTCCTTCACTGTGGCCACTAAATCTTTGCAAGAAGCCTATGAGCCCTGCCTGATATAACCTCTCTATTGTTTCTTTCCTCCAGCTTTCTATTTGGAATCTTGGCTCTATCTTGGTTGTCATAGTCTCTATAAACCATTGGATATAACCTTCTGCTTTCATTAACTTAATTTTCAATAATGACAAATAACAAGTATTGATTCATAAAAAAAATCTTTTTTGGTTTAGTTCATAGAAGCTTACCTGCCCTCTTCAAACAATTAAATCAATCTATTTTGGCCTCTGTCTCTTTATTTTCAGCAATATTATCTCTATTTCAATACCTTGTTCTGTTCATGCAATCAAACATTCTCCTTTATACACCTTTGTAAAAAAACTGAACTCTGTTTTGAAATAGAAATATATAAAGAAAACAAAAATCATGTTACAATTTTTGTTTTTCTTAATATAATCTTAGACTAGTTTTTTTTCACTGAGTTTAAATTGAGGCTCTATGTATAAATCGACATGCAATACTTCACTACCCAATAACCAATATACAACACTGCTCAATAACCAATCTTTAGCACTTCATTGTTTATACAGTCGACATATGACACTTCATTGCTCAATGACCAATATACAACATTGCATTGCTTATATAGTCAACATATGACACTTCACTGCTCAATGACCAATATACAACACTGCATTGGTTATACAATCAACATATGACAGTCAATGTAAATTTGGCTTTGCGCACTCAAATATAAAGCCAAATATTCAAACATAAGTCCAATACTCTATTTTTATTGACCCATTCCTTCATGCAATCGAACTGAAACTTGGTTTTTCACACTGTTTGATCATAAAAACACATGTATAGGTGTAGTTTTAGACTCAGTGACTATGCGTTTTTATAATTACATGTTTTCAAGACTACTCAAAACTTCTCTTTTCATTACTTCAACATGTAGTCAAACCATAAAAGGCACTCTGTTTCATGGAGAACCGAGATCTGTCAGTCATGATTTATTTTGATTTTCTCCATCTTACAGCGAACAACTCATTCACTAACCTGAAGCTATGTCACCATGCAAGCAATTAATATCACTATGCAAATACTTAGTTTCATTTAATAAACTCGAGGACTTCATGGAGAAGTGAAATTTATTTACCTGGCGTGTTGAAGAAGCATCGAGATATTTTTGAGTGTGGCCTAATTATGTGCATTTTAACACCTCTGTTTGTTCACTGGTGGCATAAACAAAACTTAAACAAATCACAGAAAATCCATAATCTCGAAAGATCTCAATTTTTCCTCTAAATTGTCCATTGCATTAAGGGAAATAGATTGGGTTTCTTTCTTACCTTGGACTGCTTCCACTTTCTCCATTAATCTTCCCAACTTACCCTACATATCTCTCAAATTTCTCGACATTATATCTCTTTCTCCTTCCTCGGTTTGTTTTATCTGTCAAACCAGCCTTTTTTACTTCCTTTGACTGTATGCTAATGGCTCACAACTTCTACCGTTCTCGTTGAGCCTCAAATGGCTGTGATGGCATGAGATTTTGAGGTCTGTGGCTATGGCAGAGCTCTTTAGCGATAAACACACAAGGTTTTCTCTGTTGTTTCAAATGCATATTTGACTGTTTCACTTATTTGGTTGTTGTCCTTTTTACTGGTATGACGTGTATAATCTTCATTGGATAATGCCCTCGTGGCCATCCCTTTTACCAGATATTGTGCATATACCATCAAATTGGTAAATGGAACTATTTATAATTATTTGCACCATGTTGTCGGCACCATCCGGTTTATTGTTTACATTTTTTATTATGACTTTAGCTCAGGTTATGTTTGATTCATTTGAAGCCATCCTTCAATCCAGTCGTGGTTGTCCTCCTGCATATCAACTCACTATGTCGTGATTGTCATATGTACATTACCTTATTACCACGTGGATTGCATGACTCGTGATTTTGTTTTTCACTTTCGCCATTACCTATGGCTGTTTGCATTCATCATTCATCACTTTGCTTGTATTTCCACCTCTTTTGATAACCTTACACCCCATATAACATAAATCAATTTGATTTGATTTGTTTAATGGCTTTTCATAATGCACATGTTTTCTATTTATTGTAATGTACTTCCATAAGGTTTGCTATGACAATATCCTTACCCCGTCGTATTACCATATTGCTTGCCATCATATCATATTCCATTTTCCATTATAACTTTACACCATGCATATATTACCAATAGAATTTCTATTTATGCACTATAATAAGGTTAATACATAAATCATTTTGATTTTGTATTTTCTTGAAATATATTTCATGATGCGCATATCCCTTATGTTTTACAATATATCTCTTTAATTTAAAATGACCACCTAGGTCATGTTTAAAATTATCTCCATAATACTAATGTTTGATTTGTTTGTGCAGGTTTCAACTCATTGCATTCTTTTTAATCCCTTTTTCTTTGAGGAAGAATACCTAGGGTTATGGAATGTTAGGGTCCTGGAATGAAATATAAGATGTACATTGGATTAGGTATAGGGTAATTGTAAACGTAAATGTAGTATTTAGGATAATGGGTACGAAATAGTGGGTATAAGATGAAGGTAATGTAATGAATATGCATTCAGTTACTAGTCTCAATTTTAAGAAACTCTACAAATTTAAAAAAAAAAAAAAAAATCGAATTTACGAAAGAAAAATTGTGTACTCACAATACTTGTACTTCCCTGACAATATTGGATGATGTCTTCTGCTCCTTGAAAATATTGGATGAGGTCTTCTGATCAAATGTCTTAGATAGATTGAAACATAGAATTTTATTTCTACTTCCTATTCTAACATTCTTCATTGATTCTAGTTCTTGGATTGCTAATGTCGTTCAGGTCCCTCTACAATTTTCTCATAATAACTCAGGGCCCAACTGTCATGCACATTTTTATGCAATATGTACATATTTTTGCTAAAATTTCAGGTCCTTCTACAATTAATTCATAATAACTTAGGTCCCTAGTGTCATGCAATGTATACATGCTTTTTTAACATCTCAAGTTCATTCAATATGTACATGTTGTTTTATAACATTTCAGGTCCCCAACTGTCATCAATTTCAAAAATATTTCAGGTCCCAACTAACATTGGCTTCAAAAATATTTCAGGTCCCAAATGACATTGGTTTCAAAAATATTTCAGGTCCCAACTGACATTGGTTTCAAAAATATTTCAGGTCCCAACTGACATTGGTTTCAAAAATATTTCAGGTCCCAACTGTGAGAAATACAAGTTTCGTCGTCAATTCATCTACACAACTAAGTTTCTTGTGCGACCTTCCCCATTGCTTATCTGAAGACTTGTCCTCAATTCTTGTGTCTGTGGAGGATTTTCTGCAAAAAAAAGTTGTTATAAAAGTAGAACAAGAAGTTGTGAATTCATACAGTCCAAAATGAGTTGGTTTTCCTCTATGAATACCTATTTGCTTGGTGCCAGTTACTTGATTTTCACTAGCAAAATTTTTATTTTTCTTTTTCTTTTTTTTTTTTTCCTGGAGTATTGGAAGATACATGCCTATGTTGTTCCATTACTTCCAGATATGTTTCTTGTATCATTCGTTTCATAAATTCTTCTTTATTGATAGGCTTGTTGTAAACTTTGAGCCTATGTCCATTTACCAAAATTGATGTATATTCTTGATCAATTGTTTCAAGATCGAAGAAACATCTTGATTGTCTTTGCAAGAATTTATGAAAATGATTTATTCTGTTGTTGTCATTGTTCTTCAAGCATTGATTCTAAAGAAGGTGATTGTGCAGGAGAATAAAGTGTAATGTGTTTCCTTTCATCTCCATGTGCAATAATCATACTTCCAGATCTGCATCCTATAAAGGCATCAGCAGTGGCTAACCATGGTCTACCTAAGATTAGAGGATGTCCTCGCAAATTTGTTTTTAGCTGCAAGATGAGGAAGTTGACAGGATACTCCCATGAATCCAAAGAGACTATAATATCTTTTAGTATTCCTTCTGCTACAACTTTAGATCTATCAGATAACTCTAGAATTGTAGAAGTAGATCTAATGTTGTTTAAATGCAAATACTTCATTGTCTCCATAGTCATTACATTTACAGCAGCTCCCAAATCTATCAATGTGTTCGGAACTGAGAAATTATTTATTGAAATAGTAACCATAGGGATACCAACACCAATATATTTTTCTACTGCTGTTTTTGTAGACATTAGGCTTGCTAATTTTCTAATGACTTAGATTGTAATAGGATCCTTCTTCTTTTTACCAGTTTTTTAAATGCATAATTCCTTTATTGTTTTAGCATATATTTGTATTTCTTTGATTACTTTCAATAAAGGAATTTTTACATAAGCATTTTTCAATTCATCCAAAATGTCAAATTCAGGAAGGCTCATTTCAATTTATTGCTCTACTAACCTCTCAGGATAGGGTGGTGTTTGAGTTATAATAGTTTTTCCTTTCTGAATTTGTTTTTCTAATTGTGATATTTTAGGTTGTTCTACTTGCTCATTTGATTCTTCTATGATCGGAGGAGAATCCTTTTTAAGCACCTTTCCAGACCTTAAATGGACATCATTTATGGGAAGAATAGAATATGTTGGAAAACATGTTGCTTCTTCAACATTGTATACAGGTTTATCCATTGTATTGCTTGGATTTGCCACTGGCTGGGCTGGTTGGAAGGTAGTTGTAATTGTTATGGTTGTGTTAGTAGCCATGGAGAATTATCTTGCAGAAATGGCATGGATAATTGATATCCAAAATTATGTTGTGGAAATGGCATGGATTGCGGATATTGTTGGTATTGTTGGTATGCAAATGGCTATTGATATTGTTGCTGGTATTGTTGAGGTGGCTGATATCCATAACCATATCCCCTCCAACCTTTTACAGGTTGGTTTTGATATTGTTTTGGAGGCCAAGCTTTCCATGGCATTGGAGTATTCCAAGAATTTTGAGGTGGATATTGATAGTTTTATTGAGGGAATTGTTGCAGATTTTGTTGAGGAATCCTTGGTTGCCAAGGTCTTCTTGGTGCCACATAGTAGAAACCTTGTGTTCCTTGCACTTCTCCCATTGGATTCATTTGAAATTCCTTCAACCTTGGACAATTTTCTGTTGAATGATTTTTTGTACAAAGACCACACACTTAAACACTATCTAAAGGACATTCTCTTAATGCATGTTTCTTTCTACATTTGGGACAAAAGATTGCTAAAGTTTGTTCTTATTCTTCTTTCTTTTTGTTTTCTTTTAGAATATATACTTGTGTCCCTATTGTACTTAGGAGATCAATTTTTAATTTTTATAGCAAGCTTCCTGTCTCTTCTCTTATTACTCCTGCTGTTGTTGATTTTGCTGCTTTTGAACTAACATCTCTCCTTCCAGTTTTTAATCTTCCTCTAGAATATTTTTGACATAAACCGGTAATTTCATTAAATGGCAAGTTTGAAATGTCACCCTTTCCCATTACATTCAGAATGTCAAGGTATTCATCCCTTATACCTTTGAGAAAGATTGTTTGAATGGTGTCTTGGTTTAGAGAGTGTTGTTTAGACTTTTGTAGATTATATGCAAATCTTTCTAGGTATTCTTCTAGACTCTCGTCTTCTTGTTGTCTCATTTTGAAAATATCCTCTTTAGAGTCCATAGGCCTATAATAGGCTTGATATTTTTTAAGAAAGATTGATTTCATTTCATCCCAAGAAGCTATTGTTTTCTCTCCTAAACCCATGAACCATTTTAAAGTTGTTGCTTTCAATGTAGTAGGAAAGAGATGAAGCTTGTGTATGTCATCGGTGTATCCATAAGTTCTACACAAGATATCAAATTCAAACATAAAGGAATCAGGATCTTCTGTTGACTTTCCATAAAAATTTGGCAATACAAAAGGTGGAATATTTTCCATTTTCACATCTTCTCCTAATACTGCACTTGTATCCAATATTAGAAAGCCAAAAGTAGTTTCCTGATCACCATCATCTTCTTGTCTTTTCCTATCCTCTTCTCATTCCCTATCATTTTCTCGTTTTGCCTCTTCCTCTCTTTGTCTTCTCCACTCTCTTTGTTGTCTTTCATATTCAAGTCTTTGTTCAGGAGTAAGAATAACGGATCCATGTCCCTCTTCTGCCATAGCTTCAATTGTTTCAATGTCAACTTGAGGTTCAAGTTGTTCAAAAATAGGTTGATCTATGGATTCAAAAATGGGTTGTTTTTCTTTAACAATTTCTTTTTGTTTTCCTGAAGTAGGTGTTGTTGTTGAAGGTTGTTTTCTTTTTACCTCCCAAGCTAACAAATTTTGCCTTTCAATTAAAGTTAATCGTTGTCTTGTTCTTTGTTTTTCTTCCAATTCCTCAATTGTTGGTTTACTAGCAACTGGTGTTGTTAGCTTTGATGGTCCTAATTCTATTGATGGGGGGTTTCGTTTAATAAATCTACCTTGTGGATCTCTATTTCTAGGCATAAAGAAACATAACCAAAAAAAATGTATCTTTAACTAATTTTTTTATTTTTGTTTTATAAAATTTTAAGTGTTTTTGTTTATATTTCTATTTGACTATGCCAATAATTACCTCCCTGGCAACGACGCCAAAATCTTGAGCCAATTTATTCACACAAATTAACACAAGTATTCATTATCAATCCAGGTTTGTAAACCTTGGAGGCAAGTCCACAGTATATGGATATTAGGTATAGCCAACCTTAGAAGATGAATTGTCAAGAACTAAAGAAATACATATTACAAATATAAGCCTATATTAACAATTTCTAACTCACTTTTGCAATGAAATAAAGATGAAGTGGCTCTTAACTTAAGAGATCCATTTGTGTCATTCTCTCTCAATTATTACTTAATGAATAGAAATCAGAAATCATGAATTAACAATAGCTTAAGATGCATAAATCAACAATGAAGGAGACTCTTAACTTAAGATATCTTTGGGAATTTTTCATTACAATTCATTCATCATTATGCTATCATTTGAAAACTGAAAATACATAAGAAAAATTTATTGCATGTAACAAAAGAGAATTCTAGTTTTGATCTATCAATTTAATAGAAGGAGAATTCAACTTGAACACTTTGTTGTCCCATATTACTAAAGTGATAAAAATCTAAAATCCAATAATATAAATCATCACACATCAATTCATTAGCAAATCTGAAACAAAGAAAATAGACAAATTTTAAAGTAACCAGTTTATGGAAAGTTAAGATAATCTAACAATGAAGTGTACTTAGCTTGGAGTGGGGGGACTCCACCCTTGCCTTGCACACTTGAAGTTGATATAAAATGCTAAAACTTTAGTCATTCATCCACATCAATGAACAGAAAAATGAAATTAGAGCAAGTTCTTCAAATTAATCTCCAAAATCCGAATGTCTCAGCATAAAATTATAAAAAATTACATATCATAAGCCTTCATAGTCTTGGCTTAAATAGAAGTTTATGAAACAAACTGATCTAAAGTCTCTCTAACAATCATATCTACTCATATTCATCTATCTAAGTCTAATTCATTTAATCCATCCCAAGAAATATGGACAATCCCATAAAATCACAAAATTGCCCTATTTCCTAGGGATTTTCTGGGTGACTAGCCATGTTTTACCAGCCTTGACCAGGCCTAATAAAGCTTGTTTTGACTGAACCAAGTGGAATTAGTTCAGTCCTAGTTCCTAGGATTTCCATCCATGCATCTAACTCGAGCCCAAGTGTCCTGCAAACATGTCATCCACATAGCTATTACGGGAATTTCTGATTCTGTCAAAATTTGCACTTGAAATCAAATTTTCATAAAAACTTTAGAAATTGCAAAATTAAAATTAAATACCTGAATGTGTATGAAATACATCAAAATGGAATGGATATAGTGGAAAATATAAGGATTAAGTAAGTTTCCTCAAGCAAAAATAGACCAAAATTGAGGGCCAACAAGGTTGACCCCCCAGCTTGGACTCCATTATCATAGGTACAACCTAGGCCATTCCCTCCATTCCTTTTCCTTCAATGCAAGAGAAAATAACATTAGTTTCTTCATCACAGTGTTGAAAATCGAGACATTACTTAATTTGCAAAGGTGAATTAGATAAATGATGCATGAATTGTTGAGTTCTGAGTTGGTAAAATAATCTTATGTTTTCAAGTGACTTTAATATCTAGATGATTGATTGCAATTAGTGAAGTTTCATTTCTACAGGTAGCATAACTCTTGTGCTTTTTCATGAATTGATTTAGTAGAATGTACAAGTGGGTAGCTTTTACAAGTTGGATTTGAGAATAAATTACTTTTTCTACACTAAGGATAGCTTTTGAATTTCACTTTCAGTAGTCAGTTCCCCCTAATTCACTAGAAGCATGGTCTTGGAACCATAATGATCAAATGGCCTAGTTGAGGGTAAGATGAGTAGAATTCCATCTATTATGCATACACCATTGTCACCTCAAAGTTTGAATGAACCCTGGGTTGAAAAATAGAGTTGAGGATCCTTTGGGAGTTTCGACACTCTTGGTGCAATACCAGGGCTCACTACTTTTTGTCATTGTTTCCCAGGAGATGTCTAGGTAGATGTTATTTTTTCTTAGGCAATTTTTTGTTTTGCATTCAGTTTTGAAAAATTTACTTAAAAGAAAAAAAAAAAAAAAATTCATGCACCATAGGAGTAGAGATACCCAAGGAAAATTCTTCCCAAACACCCCCACACCATCTAACAATCAACATTCACTCTTCTTCGGTCACTATCAACTTCCCTCTCTCACTACAGGGGAGTTAGAAGACCCCTTAAGTGAAAAACTTGAGATTTTTTAAGAACTTATTGGGGAAGAAGAAGAACCCATTTCACCTACCCAAACCATGGCTAAAAATAGGAATGAGGATGTTTTTCCTATCTGAGAAACTAATGGAGAGGTCGGAATGAAGAATATAAACCCTATGACCCTTCTGCACTTCCATGGCTTAACCTCTAAGGACCCTGATACTTTTATATTTGAGTTTTTTTTTGTCTATAGGACCTATGATTATACCTCTGATGACCAGAAAATAAAGTTATTCCCATATACCCTTAAGGATGCAACCTTGCGCCGGTTTATGGGTCTACCTGGGGATATCATCACTACCTAGGCTCAAATGCAACAAACCTGTAACAACAAGTACAAGGACTATTGTAGCTCTAAATAAACCAAAGAACAAATCTTTAGAATGACTCTTGGACCTAATGAATCCTTAGAGGAATATGAGGAAATTTTATAGCTCATTTATAGGGCCAGATGCACCCTCATTCCTAAATCACTCAAGTTAGTTCTTCTCTAAGGGGTCAGGGAGGACATGCTAGAAAACATCCACATGTTATTTGAGGATACATCTATCAATTATCCTATGCGGACATCAAAACAGTGTTCAAAAACCATTCTAGGGCTATTAGGAAGAATGGTAGGGCTAGTCAAGCTTTGGCCAGTTCCTCTCCCTCCACAACATCCATCAAGAATGTAATTGTAAACATGTTGGAGGACTTTAAAAGTGAAATGGTGCATACCTTTCCTTTAAAAATGGGTATCATGCAAATAAAGTGGAGACAAGAGGAAGAAGAGAGGGCCTTAGCCATTTTTTCCCCTAAATGCACTAAAAGGCACCCCATAAATGGATTTCGATTAAATTTCATCGAGGTTTTATTAGTCTGTGAGGAAAACCATGCCACAAATAAGTGCCCTTATTTGCCTAGATTGAAATTTGTTTACCAAGGGGCAGAAGGTAGTTTTGAGAAACTCTACTTTATCAATCAAAGGCGTCATCAAGGACCTCGACCATACCAGCAACACCTCAATATCCTCCCCAACCTGTCAATCAACCATTTCAATCATATACTTCTCTACATCCTCAGTTGAATAACCTATCACAATGGTGGTGGCCTCAACTCAACCAACCTCTTGCTTTAATGCCTCCCCCTCCATCTCAACCATAGCTCACTCATCTTGCTCCACCCAAGAAACCTCAGATCACTGCTCAACCCAATCTTAACCTGAATAACAAGAAGGCACAACAAGTCTACTATGGAGAGACATCTTACCTTGCCTATGTTGTGGAGATTCAAGAAATCAAACTAATGTTTGGAAGAGTACTCCGAGATAACCAACCTCCATCTCCAACTAAGGAGCTCAAAGAGGAAAAGGAAGAGAGTAGCCCTCAAGTAAATCCACCCCCATTTCCTGAGAGATTGATCCATTCTAACCAACAAACCCCAGAAGAAATTCAACTTCTGGGAGAATTGAAGAATATTTGTGTTAAAATACCCCTCCTCCAAGCTATTATGGATGTTCCCATATACAATAATCTTATGAAAGAGAAATGTTTCGAACACCCTAGGAAGAGAAAAAGGGACACCCCCAACATCAATGTTATTGTACAATCATCTAATTTTATGTTAGGGAGAGTGATTTGTCCAAAATATCTTAACCCTGGAAGTCTTTTTGGAATGTGCACACCGATGGCATCATTGTCCCTCACACCTTGATTGATATTGGGGCTTCCATAAATGTTATGACTAAAGAAACCATGCTGAAACTAAACCTCCAAGGATCCTTGAGAAATACCACTATAGTGTTGCAACTTGCAGATAGATATACAATAGCTCCTGAGGGAGTCATTGAGGATGTAGTGGTCTCTATTGACTCCTAGGAGTCCTACTTACTTCTTGGTTCTCTAGCACAAATCCAAATTCAATGGTTATCCTCTCATCTTGGGAAGACCATGGCTAGCCATTTTTTATGCTTACATAAGTTACAGGGTTGGGAAAATGACCATTTAGAATGGGCATTTTTCAAAGTAGTTGGTACTATACCCCTTTGCTCAACCATCCATTGATCATGACTTACCCCCATGGTTAGAAGAGGAGGAGGAATATGAATTGTATCATAAAACATACCATCCAATATGTACCCTAAATGTTGTTATAGGAGGGGAGAAACCTATTGAAGATGATCTCATTGACCAAATCCTCCATAACGAACCCCCAATACCATGCCTCTTGTTGATCTTGTGAAGGAATCTGAGGGTAATCCTTGGACCAAGTTATGCCTAGTTGACCCAAGTCCTACCCATGTCAAAGTTGTAGCATTTGGTCCCTCTATAACCTTTAAGATTAGCCCCTATCTTTCAAACAATCAAGAAGAGAAGTTGTGCAAAACGCTGAGAGAGTAGGTAGATTGTTTTTCTTGGAGCTATAAAGAAATGAAAGGGGTGCATCCTTCAGTTTATACTCATCACATCTACATCAAGGAGGGATGAAAACCTGTGTGCCAACCTCAAAGGAGAATAAACCTAGTCCTCAGGGACATAGTAAAGGAATAGTTGTAGAAGTTTTTGGATACAGGGTTCATATACCCCATCTCAGATAGTGAGTGGGTGCACCCTCTAGTGTTGCTACCAAAGAAGAATTGGAAGTGGAGGATCTGTGTGGATTACATAGAGTTGAACAAATCCACCAAGAAATACCATTTCCCTTTACCTTTCATTGATCAAGTTTTAGATTGTCTTGGAAGGAAGAAGTTCTTCTCTTTCCTGGATGGATTTAGTGGTTACAATAAAAAATAGATCAATTCCAAGGATCAAGACAAAACTACATTCACCTACCCTTGGGGTACCTTTTCTTATAGGGTCCTTCCCTTCAATTTATGTAAGCCCATGCCACCTTTCAATGGGAAGTTTTGAGCATATTTGCTGATTCGGTACATGACTTTATAGAAATATACATGGATGATATCACTCCCTATGGGTGTGACTTCCTGGAGGCTCTCTCTAATATAGGGAAAGTCTTGAAAAGTGCATTGAAATGAACCTATCTCTTAGTCCTGGGAAGTGTGAATTCTTAATGAATGTAAGGATTGTCCTCGGCAATTCAATATCTCAGGAGGGAATACAAGTGGACCCAAACAAAATTTCCATCATAAAGAGGGTCCCTAATCGTTAAGAGATAAGGGATGTTAGGAGTTTCTAGGGCTTAGTGGGATACTGTAGGACATTTATCAACAAATTTAGCAAAGTGGCTTTGCCATTGTTTGTGTTGCTGACCAAGGACTTAGAATTTTATTGGACAAATAACTGCCAAGAGGCCCTTGAGATCTTGCAACAGAAATTAGCCACCGCATCCATACTTAGAGGACCAAATTGGGCTCTGCCTTTCCATATCCATGTTGATGCATCCGACAAAGCTATGCGGGTAGCTTTAGGACAAATAGATGGTAAGTTAACTTACGCCATTTACTTCATTAGTAAAATTTATCTAAGGCTAAACTTTACTACACTATAAATGAGCAAAAACTCCTAGTTGTTGTACACTCTTTGAACAAATTCAAAAACTACATCACTGGATACCAAAATTTTATGCATATTGACCATGAAGCTATCAAATACTTGATGAACAAGCTTGATGCAAATGCTAGAATCATTATATGGTTGTTATTGTTACAACAACTTGATTTAACTACCATTAACAAGCCAGGAAAAGAAAATGTATTCGCACATTTTCTTTCTAGACTTTCATTTCTGCGGGTGATGAAGGGATGGTCGATGATTAGCTTCCATATGAGCACGTATTTTCTATCTCAGTGCTCTCCCCATGGCTTACTAACATAGAAAACTACCTAGTAGCTACAATATTTCCTCAAACTCTGTCATCTAGAGAGAAGAAAAGAGTTGTAAGGAAGAGCGCCCCTTTCACTTGGATTCTTGATCTGGATTTAAACAGGAACACAATAAACTACAGAAATAAACACAAATACAGAGATACAACAAAAATAATACTTAATTTCATTGATGGAGAATACTGAAATATGCTTACAAACAGAAATGGAAATAAATTAGCTCAGGTGATGGTAGCTTATCTCTGAGAAGAGATGTTTCGGCTACATGCCTCTCAACTACCTTACAATGAGGCTCAAGGGCCTTTTTATTATTGAATAATAAGAGCAAACCCTAAACAACCAAAACCCTAACCCAAGGAGATGTAAAGATTTTATGGGCCCTGTTCGGGTGAGTTGGACAGCCAACTTCCTGGGGTCGCGACTTGGTCATATTATCTTCGTTTGACGGACATGATAACCCATTGGAAAGATCTCTCAAGGACTACGACAAAAAACATGGTTTTAGAATTTAAATCATTAGCAGAATATTTTCAAAAAACACCGTTTAGGGCCTCAAAACAGATCTGGAAGTTTAGAACCCGAAAAACTATTAAAAATAGTAAAGTATGCCACAATTAAGGAAACTGAAAAATTGAAAGAAGAAATGGTGTGTGTTCAAGTGGAATTGGTAGGTGGCCACCAATATCCACCTAGATCATTCCTCCCCCCTTAGGAAGTAGTGGTCCCCACTATGTTGAGTTCCTCCATGATATGAGGAAACTTATGTTAAACTTGGTCCCTGGTGAGCCACTTGCCCTAGTGAAGGAGTTGGCCTACTTTGACAACTCGAAATAGTTGGATCTTCTGTTGGTGAGTGTGCTTTACCTACATGTCCATGATCTAATCAGTTGTAGATTTTTCCATGCAATCTAGATTTAAATTTGTTGGTGTGAGTTGTTCTGCAATGTCAGATGTGTCTACTAATGGTGGAAAGTATGGCTGAAGGTGGTCCACATTGAACACTAGGTGCAGGCCAAGGAATGTGGGAATGTTGAGCCAAAATTCATTGTCCCCCATAGCCTTGATAATGGTGTAAGGACCATATCGGAGTGGTTTGAGTTTCCAATAGGCTCCAATAAGGCGTTCCTTTTGCAATTGCAACTAGACTTTGTCGCCCACCTGAAACTTGTGTGGCACCCGATGTTGATCATGTCGCTGCTTGTACTTGGAATTTGATTTCTCCATAATGTCATGGACCTGCTGGTGGATATGTTGGATGTGCTCAAAGAAGTTGTTTACCTTATCTGTTTCAGACTAGACATGAGCTGAATCTATCTGAGTAGCTGCAAATGGCATGGCCACATCAATGGGACATAGTGGTTGGACTCCCAAACCCACCTGAAAAGGGTTGTGGCCAGTCGAGTTGTGGAGAGCCTGGTTGTAGTTGTGCTAAACATAGGGGATGCTCTCATCCCATGTGCATGGATGCTTTGAGTTGTACATGCACAAAATATGTATGATCATCCTGTTGACAACCTCTGTTTTGCCATCAATCTGGGGATGGAAGGCTATGGACATAGTGAGTTTGGTGTCTAGCATCAACTAGAGACTGGACCAAAATGTACTGAGGAACTTGCTATCTAGATTTGAGATGATAGATTGTGGGATCCCAAAGTGTACCCACACTCGTTCAAAGAAGAGTTTAGCAGTGGCTTCTACTGTGATATTCTTCTTGTAGGCCACCATAATGGCCATCTTTGAGAACCTGTCGACGACCACAAAAACACAGTCGTTTCCATGCTTAGTAGAAGGAAAGCCTGACATGTAATCCATGGAGATGGATTCCCAAGGTTGACTAGGGGTTGGTAGCGGGGTACATAGGCCTTGCTTCTTGATGGTCGGTTTGGCAATGGAGCAGGAAGTGCAGGACCTGATATACTTCTCGACATCCTGTTGAAGATTTGGCCAGTAGAAATACTTCTGCAGTATTGCCACCATTTTCTCGACCCCGAAATGCCCAGTAGACTTACTATAGTGTGCTTCCCAAATCATCTTGGCACGCTCGCTTGAAGGAACACAAAGGTGACCCAGGTGGCATAACGGGGCATCTTGGAGGTTAAAATATGGAACATGCTGACCCTCCAAGAGTGTCTGGTATGTGTGGCCGAATTCTAGGTAACTTTCGTAGAAAAGTGGCCAACTAGAAGTCTCGTGTCCACAAGAGTTGATCACGATGGTTAATGCCATGATTGGTGGTCGACTGAGGCAATTTGAAACATTATTGGTGCTACCCTTCTTATACTTGATATTCAAATGGAATTGTTGCAAGTATGTTGACCACTTCTGATGGTCATCATTCTGCAAATTCCCTTGGGTCTGTATGAACTGTAGGGGTTGGTGGTATGTGGATAACTGTTTCCTTCCCCAAAATGTAATGCTTCTATTGTCGGCAGGCCTGTGCAATGGAATACATTTAAGTGGGATACTCCGAACTATGTCTGAAAGTGTCTCATTGTGATATGCCACTCCATGCTCATGTTGAGTAAGGATTGCCCCAATAGCATAGTCAGAGGCATCTGTCTCGATCTCAAATGGTTGTTGCAAGTCTGGTAATGCGAGCACAGATGTTGAGCAGAGGTGATGTTTCAACTCTGTGAATGCCTTCTATTGAGGTTCAGACCAAAATAATTTTGCTTTCACTCCTCCCTTGGTGACTTGACTCAAGCGCCAAGTGATATGAGAAAATCCCAACATGAACCTGCGGTAGAAGTTGGCAAGACCTAGAAAGCTGCGGAGCTCTGTCAGAGTGGTTGGAAATGGCCAATCCTAAATGACTTGGATCTTAGTTGTATCCACATGTACCCCCCGCTCGTCAATATTGTATCCCAGATATTGAACCTGAGTCATGCAAAAAGTGGATTTCTCCAAATTGGCACATAACTTGTGCTGTCGCAGTGTTTGGAGAACCTATCGGATATGGTGGAGGTGCTCTTCCCAAATTTGGTTGAAGATTAGGATGTCATCCAAGTATACCACTACAAATGAGTTGGTGAATGGTCGCAAGATGTCATCCATTAGCCTCATTAAGGTTGCAAGAGCATTCGTCAACTCGAAAGGCATAACCAACCATTCAAAAAGGCCCTCCTTAGCTTTGAAGGTAGTTTTCCACACATTGGAGGGTTCGATTGGTACCTAGTGATATCCTGACTTCAAATTGATCTTGCTAAAATATTTTTCCCCCTTCAGTTGGTCCAAAAGGTCATCAATCCATGGGACTAGGTACCTATTCTAGACAGTGATCTTGTTCAGTTCCCAATATTCAATACAGAGTCTCCAAGTCCCATCCTTCTTCTATACCAACACGATCGGGATCCCACAAGGTGATGAATTCGATCGGATGTGACCTTTCTGCAGCAGCTCTTGAATCTGCCTCTTGATTTCATCATTCTCTAGAATAGAGCACTGGTAGATTGGTCCATTGGGCAGCGGTGCACCTGGGGTCAAGTCGATCAAGTGCTTGACCTGACAGTGCAGAGGAACCCCTGCGGGGGAGGTGAAGATGTCCTTGTACTCCTCCACGACCTTGTCCATCTATAGTTGTCGTGTGGAGAGGCCCTGTCTGGAGGTCGTGGCCACATCTTCTTCTTTCCTTGAGGGTGTATCATGAGGAAAACAAATTTCCCTCTTTTGGAAATGAGCTTATTGCATTGTTTTGCAGTAACCAAAGAGATGGCAGTAGGCGGTGCTACCTCCAGTATCTTGTATAACTTATTTCCCAAAGTAACAATAATAACACGAGGCCTTGATTCATACACATCATGTCACTTCCACAAGTATGGTTGGCCTAATAATTCATCACAAACATCAAGGGGAGCAACATCACACAATACCTCATCCGTGAAGGGCTTGATGTTGTATGGAAGGTGACACTGCTGGCTCACGTGAAGATCTCGTCCTTGGTGAAGCCACTCGATGGTGTACGATTGTGGATGTGTTATGGTCAGTAAGCCCAGTCGCTTCATGACCTCTGCCAAAATGAGTTTCTTTTGGCTCCCGCTGTCGACAATGAACTATAGCGGGGAGCCCTTTACCCACATCTGGGAGTGGAAGAGGCACTCCTCCTCCTCTGGATCTTCAGGTTCCTCCTTCTAGATCTTCATGGTGGAAACACTGGCATTAGGCTCTGCATCGATAATCTTCTTCCCTTTGGCATTCCCCTTGTCAGGTTCTGACTCAGAGTCAAGAAATGCATCTGATTCTCAAGCCTTTAGCTTGGCCACCAGTGACTGCTTGGCCCAACACTCACTTGTGTTGTGAGTGGAGCTCTTATGGAGCTCACACCACTTTCCCGTGTCATATTTTGGATTTGCAGTGCTATTCTTTACTTGCTGCTTTGGCGGGTTATCCTGGGTTGCCCCGCCTTGGCTTTGTCCTTTGTTCTGTGGTTTGGGGGAACCTTTCCCCTACTTCAGATTTGTAGATCCAAAGTCTCACTTATTCTATTTAAACTTTTTATCGATCTTGACAGCATATCGGTATGTCGTGCCGAGCAAGGAGATGTTCAGGAATTCTATTTCGTCTTGGATGTACCTATGTAGGAAGTTGCGGTATTTGCGTACCAAATTCTGCTCCGAATCCTTGATACCTAACTCTGTGCGAAGGGTATGAAAAAAATTGGTAAACTCTGGAACGTCTTAGTCCCTTCCCTGCCACGTCATGGTCCACTTTATGTATTGATCCTCATAGCTTCTAACAAGGTAGTACCGCTCCTTGATGGCAGCCCAGAATGAATTCCAAGTGGGCGCAGCTGAAAACAGTGAGGTTGTACTTTCATCCTTCTACTCGTAGTAGGTTTCCCACCAGTCCTTGATGTGGGGGGTAGCTTTGAGAAGAGAGAAAGTAATATTTTCCTGACCAGAAAAATTATGAATAGAAAAATGCCCTTCTAGTAGATTTAACCATTTATCTACAGTATCTGCATCTATCTGACCCTCGAATATGGGAATGTCAAAGTTAACTTGTACCCTAAAGGGTGTGGTGCTTCCAGAGTAGCTGTTGGAAGTAGATGTGTCGCCCCTGTGTAGCCGTTGAAGGATGAGGGCAAAGTTGTCCATCATCGCATTCCTTTGTTGCTTGAGGACCTCTTCAAGCAAGATTGTGATAGGATCTCCTGCCCCCTCATCTTTCTTTACATCCACCATGGGAGGTCATCGTTATTTGCGAGGCTGGTCTAGCAAAGGTTCGACCAGCTCAAGCCCTAACTCCTTATATCCCGACCTTGTTGGGGACATGCAAGGGAAAACAAAGAAAGAGCAAACTGCTCTGATACCACTAATATGGATTCAAATAGGAACACAATAAACTATAGAAATAAACAAAAATACAGAGATACAACAAAAATAATACTTCATTTCATTAATGGAGAATACTGGAATATGCTTACAAATAGAAATGGAAATAACCTAGCTCGGGCGATGGTCACTTATCTCTGAGAAGAGATGTGGTGGCTACATGCCTCTAAACTGCCTTAGAATGAGGCTCAAGGGCCTTTTTATTATTGAACAATAAGAGCAAACCCTAAACAACCAAAACCCTAACCCGAGGGGATGTAACACCAAGAGTTTATGGGCCCCATTGGGGTGAGTTGTACAGCCAACTTCCCGGGGTCGCAACTGTTAGTGTTGGTACCGTCATCCCTCCATCAGTGATCAAATTTCTCTTTTTTCATCCATTTTAGGTGTCCCATCCGATCAGCGACATTCCATTAGGTCATGGATCATCTGATGCTAGTGTTTCATTATCAAATTTCACTCATGATTTTTACCTGCTGGCCTATTTTCACAAATTCAGGTCATCTGTTGTCATTTTTATTCATTACACTTGCAAAAGTCATTTAAGGGTTTTCAGGTCGCATTAGGTCTAGGGTTTGCCACCATGGTCTTCAAAAGCTCAATAAAAGGTCAGCAGGCATATGAGTATGTTTAATAAATTCATAAAATCACAAATTCTACTGATGATTTGCTCCATAAAGGGTTTTTTACCTCAAAACTTTGTTTTGATGTGAAAACAAGGTTTTTCCATTTCATGTACGAATTTTATTTAATTTTATTGTTTTCATATGTAATAAAGCACCATTTGCAACCCTGTGTCACCTTGCCAAACTCCAGCACTCCAACAACTGCAAAACAGACAAGAAAATCCAAGCATGAGTCCATCAAATGACAAAAATAGAGCCAAACTGCAAAACAAAGTTTTTTTTAAAAAGAAAAGTGAAAGGGAAACTTTAGAAAGTGGATTTTCTAAATGAAAAATTAAATTCAGTTGTATATAAAGGGATCATTTGTGTTAGAAGACTTCATTTGTGCTAAGGTGAAAGAGAACAAGAAAAAAATCTCATTTGAGGAGAGAAAAGACAAAATTGCAACAAAGTTTAGATTTTTTCTTGGCACAGTGCACCTGGGCACTGGCGCAACGCACCTGCCAGGCGCTATGCACCGGGCATAGGATTCACATAGAGTTTTCAATGGGTGCAACACACCTTCCAGGCGCTACGCACCTGGGTGTTGGCACTACGCACCAGTCTGCCAATCCAAAAACGCATCCCATCGATTCTCTAAGGCTTCAAAATTTTCAAATACCATCCCTTCAAGTAAGTAAACCCTCCCATTTTCCATAACAAGAGATTTTTTCATCCTTGATTATGTTTTGCAAGCTAAAAAATCAAACCCTAAATTGCTTCACAGTTGTATTGCAAAACTGTCTAGGGTTTTGCATTTTTTGTCATTCTTGCTGTTTTTTACTCCTTTGCATAATTTACACATATCCCATCCTTCTTCACTAAATATCCTTAATTTTCTTCCCCTTTCCCTCTCTCATTGACACTTATCTTACCCCTTATTCCCAAACCCTAAAACCCTACACCTAATTCCCACTATTCCCCAAACCCTAATCTTCATTTCCCAAACCCTATCCTTCCCTAATAACCCTACAGCCAGCATAAAAACCCTCCTTTCCACTTATACTATCAGTCAAACCATCAAATCCTCAAGAATAAAACAATAGTCACCTATTCTTGAGAAAATCTCTTCATACTCATCATTCCACACTCCACATTTGCAAGCATGGAAATAGATTCAGCATATGAGAGGGATGATGAAACTATCAGTGATTCTTCCCAAGAGGTTCATGTCACCATTTAGCTAAGTGTACCATCATTCAGAGGGTTTTCATCATCATGTCAGGTTCTAATGGGTCATTTTACACCTTGTTCATGCTTCAGTTGTACCTAGGTAAGGTTCATTTCCCTCTCCTAGGGTTTTGAAGGTAATTTCTCTTGGATGGTCAAATAATCAAAAAAACTTGTATCCTAATGTTCATACACCTTCCCCATTCCTTAATGTACCTTATTAAACACTTTCCATCACTGATATCCCTCAAATTCCTCATTTTCTCACAAACCCTAGTTTCTTGCTATAATTTGGAAATTTTCTAAGCTAGGCCTATGTTTTTCCCTTTTGGACTCCTTCTCCTCACTAAATATTTGAAATTCCACTTTCCCCTACTTCCTAACATCCCTCCCTACTTCCCAAAATTTTATCAAGAATTTAGAAGCCACTTATCCCTTTCATTTCACTTCATTTCAACAAATCCCCTGTTCCACACATCGGGATAGGTTTTACTAAAATGGTGTTTCTTAGCAAGAAAAAATGAATTTCGAAAAAGTGAGAGACAATTTTGTCCATAATATGCCAAGGAAGAAAAAACTCCTTCACTTTTTACAAAGGTGTCATGGTTTTAGAGAAATGTCAAAAATATAGTTGCCTCAGGAGAATTGATGCACCTCTGAAGTGACCTTGGGAAAATCAAGATTTCTCCTAGCTTGGCTGGGCAAATGACTTTCTTAATGAGTCAAATGATAACTATACACAAAATCCATTCCAATGAGCTATGATGAGCTCAATTTGGAGTTGAGGAAGACCTTCAAAAGTTGACTTCAATAGCACTCTGCCTTTAGGAAGCCTCATTTTGCACATTTTGACCAGTCTTGGGAGATTTGACTTTTGGTAGGGAAAATGAACTCCAAATTGAAAGATTCATGTTGTGTTGGAAAGTAGACTCAATAATATTTCCAAAGAGATATCATGCACCCAATTTGGACACTAGGAAGGCCTCCAAAACTTGATCTAAAAATGGCACTACGCACAAAATCAGTGGCACTACACAGAAATTTTTAACACAGGCTTTTCCAACAGGTGCGTAGCACAACCTAGCACTTGCTTTTGATAGGGACCTCCTTTTGAAGAAAACTTGGAATTTTTGGATTCCTTATGAAAATTTGTGCATGCCCAGAAATTACTAGGAAATTTTGAGAAGTTTTGGGTCACCTAAAGGGCCAAAAACACCTCAAAAATGTCCTCTTTGCCACTTTTTGGCGACACAGGAAGCAGTCTTGGGAGATTGAAATTTTGGATGGTCAAATGGACTCCAAATCAAAAAATTCAAGTTGTTCCAGAAAGAAAACTCATAATGCTTTCCAACTAGCTATCCTTCACCTGATTGGGACCTCAGGAAGCCTTCCAAAAGTAACTTGGAAAAATCCCTATGCACAAGAAAAATGGTGCTACGCACAAGATAAATAAGTGCCAATTTTGCTTGTTTTCTTAGAATTTCGCCTAGTTTCCTTCCAGTTTTACTTTTTCTCTCTCATGGTCAGATTCATGATGTTATATGATGTAAATTGATGTACTATGATGTAAAAATGATAAATATTTACTTAATAAGGTAGATACATCAGTTGTAGGTGGTTTAGAGTTGAATGAATCAGTTTCCTAGGTTTTAGAGGGAAGTTGTTCCACTGCCTATTTTTGTTTTCCTAGTTTAGTTATGGTTGAAACCACCCCTCTTCTCATGGATTTGATCCCTAATGGATAGCACAAGTGGTTTGGAGGTCTATATCATGTGTTTTTTCAGTCATTTGTCAAGGTTGGACTCTTGTGAATGCTTTGAGCATTATTGTACATTCATTTTGCAGTTTGGCAAGGAAATAGACCAAGGTTTGCAGCATTTTGTGGGATTCTTGTGGCAAGGTGACTTAGTATTGTTTTTCCTTCTGTGATTCAAGTTATCATATGTTTATGTGTGCCATTATCTCTCTATTTTTTGCTTAACTAAATGAATCAAGTATAAAGGTGGAAATCATTGATGTTGCGGTGCTCTACCTTAGGGTTTCATTAGTTTTACATGTTTTTTATTGTTTGAAGAGGAATCATGACACATTCATGCCCTCTCCAAATACTAACTAGTCTCAAGACTCACCATTACACCTAATCTGAAGTACTAAAGAATTTACCTACCTCGCCCCACAGAAACCTCTGCAAAACTGAGCTCATTCCCCGAACTCAAAATTGCCTTTCACATCTGATCCAGCAAACCACCATTAAACTCAATCAAACTCCTCTAAGTATATACCTAGCCTAAAATTAGTCTTTATATCAGTCATCTCAAGATTTATTGGCCATATTTTCCTAAGATTGACAAGGAGAGAGCCCTCTCCCGACCTGGTAGGGCTGGCTACCAGGTTAAGCATGGTCTGATGTTACCCTAGACTTGCCTTTCTCGACCTGAGGTAGATTTAGTCCCTAATAGAAACTTGGTAATATTATCTCTGTTTGACGCACATGATAACCCATTAGAAATATCTCTCTGAGGACTATGGCAGAAAAGGTGGTTTTAGACAAAAAAATCATTATCGGTAGATTCCCAAAAAAACATCGTTTAGGGCCTCAAAATAGCTCTAGACGTTTAGGACCCGAAAAACTGCTAGAAATAGTAAACTGTGCTACAATTAAAGAAACTAAAAAACTGAAAGAAGTAATGGTGGGGGTCCAAGT
Organism: Pinus tabuliformis; assembly: GCA_031772625.1. NCBI lineage: Eukaryota > Viridiplantae > Streptophyta > Pinopsida > Pinales > Pinaceae > Pinus > Pinus tabuliformis. Next base: position 257,123,781 of record CM062805.1, read on the forward strand.
GGAATTTGTGGGTGGCCACCAATATCCACCTAGATCAATTCTAGCGATCTCTTCATCTAGGACTATATCATATCTTAAGGAGATGTGTTAGGTAAGAGGAATTCTTTGAAATCCTCTTAACCTATCATGATGGGCCTTGTGGAGGCCATTTTGTTTCCAAGAAAACAACTTTAAAAGCACTACAACCTGACTATTATTGGCACACTCTCCACCAAGGTGCAAGAAGGTATACCAGCAGATGTGATCAGTGCCAAAGGATGGGGAAAACCACACCCAAAGATGAAAGGCCCCTACAACACCAAGTGTCTTTGGATCCATTTGACAAGTGGGGCATGGATTTCATTAGGCCAATTGATCCACCATAAGTGCATAGAAATTACATCATTGTGTGCATTGATTATTTGATAAAGTGGGCCGAGACAAATTCTGCTAAGGTAGCAATAGATGAGAGAGTGGATGAGTTTTTAAGGGAGAATGTTTTCTACAAATTTGGGTAGCCTAGAGAGATAGTCACCGATCTGGGAGCTTAATTCACATCACATCTAATCGAGAGTCTATTAAGGTAACATCATATAAAACCTAGAAAATCTACAACCTTCACCCGCAGGCCAATGGACGAGTAGATGTTACAAATAGAGAATTACATGGCATCCTCACCAAGGTTGTGAGCAGCAATAGGAGGGATTAGGCAGATAGATTAGTGGAGTTCACTTAGGCCTATAACACAACCTAGAAAACAACTACTAGTTTTACTCCATATGATCTATTTTATGGAAAGAAAGCTTTGCTCTCTATTTAGTTTGAGCATAATACTTTGAGAATGGCATCCCAATTGAATTTATATGTCACCAAACCATAGAAGGAGCAATTTATCCAATTAAATGGCTTGGGTGAGTTAATAATGCAGGCCCTCCTACACACCGAATTTATCCAATTTCAAAGGAAGGTCTGGCATGATAGGCATATCAAGGATAATGTTTTTCAAGAAGAATATTGGGCCTTACTATATGACTCTAGTTTCAAGGATTTCAAGGGAAAACTGATGACATGATGGTTAGGGCCATACCTAATAGATAAATGTCATGATAATGGAGTTGTGCAAATCAGGACCATTGATGAGGAAGGGATTCCCTTACTTGTCAATGACTATAGATTGAACGTATTGATAAATCCTATGTCTAAGGAAAAATTCATCAACACCATCAACAAAGAGATTAATGTGATTGGAATTGTCATATCTTCCAAGCCACAACATTCTTAGATACTAGTTTTTGAAAAAAAAAGGAAAGAAAAAATAAAACAACAATAAAAGTCTTAGATGAAAACCTTTATGAGCATCTGAAGAAAACTCTTGGGTTGAAAACGTCCCTGAGGTAGCCTAGGAGAAAATAAAGGAAAAAATAAATATCCCTGGGTGAAAACTGGTGGGCTCCATTATTGCAACAATAATGTTGCAACTCCTGGGACTCCCTTCTTTACTTTTATCAACCCCGTAGTGTTAGGATATTCCGACACATAGGATATAGTTAAGTTCAACTTGGTCTAGTATAGAGTTAGGTTAGAGTTAGGTAAAGTGTGTTTCTTTACCGTTGTACATTTTGTAACTTACAATCCGACGGTCACGATATGTAGTGATCTGACGGTTCACTCTCACCTCGGTATTACCGACACTTGATCCGTGGCTTGACACCCGATTGGTCCATGAGTTATATTTAAAGCGCATGGAGGGTCATTGTTCGGGAAATCCGTGCATGAGAGAAGCTTATGTAAATTTTCATTCTTTGATTAATAAATTGCCTGTAGTACCCACATTGGGACAGGTTGTGGACTGTTTCCCTCCTTGCACTTTGAGGGTTTTAACCACGTCAAAAATACTGGTGTATTGATTTGAGATCTGGTTGTGAGCGGTGTCCTTTTGGTGTTATTTATGAGGAACTTACCCTGTAAATTCCTACATGGTATCAGAGCTATTTGAGGGCCGCGTCCGTTGGTGATCCAAATCTGAAGCCGGTAGAACTGCATGCGACTGTCGTTTCCTAGATCTGCTGTTTCTGACTGCTTTCGGGCCGAGAGGACTGCTCTGTTGCGTTCGGAGCATCTGTTCCAGTGAGGAACCCCTTTCATTTCACGCGAAAAGGTTTCCGGTAGCCCTAGCTGCGTCATTTTTCAGATCGGGAGGTATACAGTGTCTTTTTTTGCAGTTTACTGTTATTTTCTCTTTGCTTATTTCGGTCTCAGTTTATTTAGCCTTTTTTTTAACCAGATCTATACCTTTCATTTCTACGTATGCTCTTTGCCCTGCGACTCTGTGCGATCTGGGCAAATCAGAAACAGAAAGGAAGGATTTTTCTCATGCATATGCTCTTTTCCCTGCACCTTAGTGTGATCTCGGAAAATCAGAAACATTGAGAAAAATATTTAGTTTTTCGGCTAAAGCTAACTTTGAGATTTTTTTAAAAAAATTCCAGTTTTTTGGCTAAAGTTAATTTCGAGCCGCAAGGTTCGTTTTTCTTTGCATATTCGTGTTGGGTTTTTGTGTTTTGTGTTTTGTAGGGAAAAAGAGCTTTCTCAAGGCAAGCACGCAAACCAAGGCCTCTCTCTCTCTCTCTCTCTCTCTCTCTCTCTCTCAAATTTTTTGTGTAGATCAATTGGTTCAAAGCTATTTTAAGAGAGTAGAGATCTTGGGTTCAAGTCTCCATTTTGTGGGGGCGGATTTTTTCATTCCCGCACATTCGCGCACTTTGCCGGCAACGTCAACAATTTTTTTTTTCAAAAAACCATAACTTCTTCATCCGGAAGCCTTTTTCAGAGCCGTTTTTTTTTAAACCGCCTATTTTTTCGAGATCTATCCATTGGAACACTTACTTTCAGCATCTTTAGCTTCAGTTTTTTTTTAAAATGGAAAGTCCATGCCAAGTCATTCTTGACAGCACTAACTACTTCCAATGGGTAGCCTACATGGAAGATTTACTTAGAAGTAAAGGTCTCTTCAGAATAGCCACAGACTAAGAGAAGAAACCAAAAGATGAAGACAAGGCTGCAAAATGGGAAAATAGACAAGATCAAGCACGTGGTTTGATAGGGATGTCTATTTATCCTGATCTTAGATTCCACATTGCAGAACTTGAGACTCCTCATGAAGCATTAGAAAAACTCGCTAAAGTTTTTGGGATTAAAAATGAAATTAGAGCCCATCAACTTGAAAATGAGCTGCTTACTTTGGATCCTAATAATTTTTCTTGCATTGAAGATTTCTTGTCCAAATTCAAGACCCTTAGATATCTCTTGGAAGGTGTTAAAGTTAAGAAAGAAGATGGTAACCTTATTTATTCCATCCTTACTAAGTTGGGACCAGCCTACTCTGTATTTGTTTCCACTTTCCACTCTACAAGGGAAGCTTTCATTTGTCAAGGAAAAGACTACAAGGCCCCTTCCTTTGACTCCTTTTGTGATTCCTTAATAAGAGAACAAGAAAAACTCTTACACCTTGGTCTTCTTAATCTTGGAAACTCTTCCACGAAAGCGTTAGCCGCCCAGCAGCAACCAAATTCAAAGAATCCTAAGAAGTCATATCCTCAAAAGAATGGTCCTAAACCATCTCAGCCTCAAAATGAAAGATCATTTCAGCAAAATGATAAGACCAATAAAATCAAATGGAAGAAGACTGATAGACATTGTAACTTTTGTAATCGAGATGGCCACTTAGAATCTAAATGCTTTAAGAAGATGGAAGCCTTGGAAGCCGCAATGAAGAAACATAACATCCATGTGGAGCCTACCTCAACTTCAACTTCCGGAATGGCACTTTCTGCATGTCATTGTCAATCATCTCAGTCTGGTTATGCATTAAATGTATCTTCTTCTTCTTCTCATTCTCATGAGTGGCTCATTGATTCTGGAGCCTCTTGTCACATGGCCAAAAACCAAGCCATGTTTTCTTCTTTAAATGATTGTAACACCAAAAATATATATGTTGGTGATGATAGATCTCTTAATGTTGTAGTGACTGGAACTGTTCATCTAGACAATGGTCAGTTTAATGATGTATTATGTGTTCCAACCTTATCCTGCAACCTTCTATCTGTCTATCAGATAACTCATTCAGGTGAAGGTAAAATTGCTGAATTTTCACCTCATGATGTTGTAATCAAGGATCTAAAAGATCCTAAGCAGATTCTAGCTACTGGTCTTGCTAATGATTCCAAAAGGTTGTATAAGTTTCACAACTTTGGGTCATCAAATCTTCCCTCAGTATTTATTTCTCATAATGATGAAGTGAGAAAACTTTGGCATGAGCGATTTGGTCACTTAAACTATCGCTCCCTTCAGCATCTATGTAAAGAAAATATGGTGACAGGTCTTCCTATGGTATCTTGCAGAGATGGTGTTTGTTCCGGATGTGTACTCGGAAAACATCATCGGGACAGTTTTACAAACGTGCCTCTTGGCACGCCTCAGCCCCTTTACAGCTTGTGCACAGTGATTTATGTGGTCCTCTTCCTGTTGCTTCATTCTCTGGCTGCAAGTACTTCTTAACTTTCATTGATGATTTCTCCAGACGCACTTGGGTATACTTCTTAAAACACAAGAGCGAAGTATTTAACACCTTTTTGGCCTTCAAAGCCTTTGTTGAAAAACAATCTGGACATCAAATTCTTAAGCTAAGAACTGATAATGGTGGAGAATATGTTAAAAACACATTCATCAACTTTTGCACCGAAAATGGAATTCAAATGCAACATACTGTTCCATACACTCCACAACAAAATGGTGTAGCTGAAAGGAAAAATCGCACCTTAAAGGAAATGGCTAATTGTATGCTGCAATCTAAAGGACTCAGTCTTAGTTTTTGGGCCGAAGCAATTAATTGTGCAAATTATATAATCAATCGCACTCCTACTAAGGTTCTAGAGAATATCACTCCAGAAGAAGCTTGGAGTTCCATTAAACCAGATGTAAGTCACTTTCGTGTGTTTGGAAGTGAAGCATGGGCCCATATTCCAGATGGAAAGCATAAAGCTTTAGAACCTAATAGTGAGAAATGTACTTTTTTTGGATATTCTGAAGATGTAAAAGGTTATAGACTTATTCCATTTAAGTCCAAAAATGTTATCATTAGAAGAGATGTAAAGTTTGATGAAAATAAATCGGCTTGCGAGCCTAGTCCGGCGGATGTGCCACCTCTTCCTATCTCTTCTACTTTTGAAAACATTTCTTCTTCAGATGATGAAAGCGAGGATGATAATCCTCCCCCACCTTCTCAGGATCCTCAACTTCCACGATGGGTCCGTGCTACTCGGGATGCAGCAGGTGATCTTGTCGGTGATCCTACAGATCAGCGACGTACACGTTCTCAGTTTGAAAGAGCCTCTTCTTTACTGGCTCAAGCTCCAGTAAATCATGATCCTGACACTTTTGCAGAAGCTTTAGGCCATCCACATTGGGAAGCAGCTATGAATGAAGAATATCATTCATTGATGACAAATGATACATGGGATCTTGTTCCTCTACCAAAGGGACGCAAACTTGTTAGATGTAAATGGGTTTACAGAACCAAGTATGGACCAGATGGGAAAGTTGATAAACATAAAGCTCGTCTCGTTGCTAAGGGCTTTTCACAGGTTGAAGGCATTGACTACACTGAAACCTTCTCCCCTGTTGCCAAAATGAACTCTATCCGCCTTGTTCTTTCCCTTGCTGCCTCTTTAAAATGGGAAGTCCATCAGATGGATGTTAAATCTGCCTTCTTACATGGGGACTTGCAGGAAGAAATCTATATGGAACAACCCATTGGCTTCATACAAACAGACTCCAGCCTTGTTTGTCGACTTAAGAAATCCCTTTATGGCCTCAAGCAAGCTCCTCGGGCTTGGTATGCCAAAATGGATAGCTTTCTTTTAGAATCTGGCTTTTCTAGGTGTCATTCTGACAATACTGTCTACACCAAGAAAGTGGGCAACTCTCTTATCATCCTTGTTCTTTATGTTGATGATCTTATTCTTACTGGTAGTGATCCCAACCTTATAAACCATGTGAAGTCCAGCCTTAAAAAGAAATTTGAAATGACAGACTTAGGACACTTACACTATTTTCTCGGTCTTCAAGTCTTGCAATCCCAGGAGGGTATTTTCCTTTCCCAGTCCAAGTATGCTTGTGATATTCTTCGTCATTTTCACATGGAAGACTGTAAGCCAGCCCCTTCTCCCTTTCAGTCTGGAGTCAAACTTTCAGTCTCTTGTACTTCTCCTGAAGTTGATGCTACCTTATACCGTCAACTTGTCAGAAAACTCTTGTATTTAACCCATACTCGTCCTGATCTTTCCTTTGCTGTTGGCCTTGTTGCTCGTTTTATGCAAAACCCCCGTGAAAGTCATTGGAAAGCAGCTAAAAGAATACTTCGTTATATTCGAGGTACAGTACAGTTTGGGATTCATTACAGTGCCAAAGTAGCTCCTATGTTAGTTGGTTTCACTGATTCTAATTGGGCTGGTGACCATGATGATCGGAAGTCTACTGCCGGTTATGTCTTCACTCTTGGTTCAGGACCTATTACATGGGCTTGTAAGAAACAGGCTGCCATTTCTCTTTCATCAGCAGAAGCAGAGTATCGTGGTGCCGTGGAAGCTAGTAAGGAAGCCTTGTGGCTTCGTTAGATCCTATCAGAGTTTGGCTTTGAGCAGCAGCATCCAACCACACTTTGGTGTGATAATCAAAGTGCCATTCATCTATGCAAAGATCCAGTCCAGCATCAGCGCAGCAAACACATTGAACTACACATGCACTTCATCAGAAAGCTCATTCATGACCATGTTCTTGAAGTGCAATATTGTCCAACAGATGATCAGGTTGCAGACATCTTCACAAAGGCTCTCACAGAGGCGAAGTTCACTAAACTTCGATATATGCTTGGAGTTCGAAGTTGTCACTAAGGGGGGATAGGCTCTAGTGCCTCCTTCCTTCTCCTATTGCGTCATATTTGTAAATCCTTCAATCCTATCACAAGTTGTTCTTAAGGGTGGATGTTAGGATATTCCGACACATAGGATATAGTTAAGTTCAACTTGGTCTAGTATAGAGTTAGGTTAGAGTTAGGTAAAGTGTGTTTCTTTACCGTTGTACATTTTGTAACTTACAATCCGACGGTCACGATATGTAGTGATCCGACGGTTCACTCTCACCTCGGTATTACCGACACTTGATCCGTGGTTTGACACCAGATTGGTCCATGAGTTCTATTTAAAGCGCATGGAGGGTCATTGTTCGGGAAATCCGTGCATGAGAGAAGCTTATGTAAATTTTGATTCTTTGATTAATAAATTGCCTGTAGTACCCACGTTGGGACAGGCTGTGGACTGTTTCCCTCCTTGCACTTTGAGGGTTTTAACCACGTCAAAAATACTGGTGTATTGATTTGAGATCTGGTTGTGAGCGGTGTCCTTTTGGTGTTCTTTCTGAGGAACTTACCCTGTAAATTCCTACACGTAGTTCGTAACAAACTTGGAAGCGACGATGCTATATGCACAAGTACTAGCTCCTTCCGCAGCTATCACTGGATCAGTTGGCACAAGTCCGCTAGGAGCTTAAGCCAACTTCTATGAGCTCTTAGAAGAAGCTTTTAATGGTGATGGATGAAAGCTAACTCAAAGGAAACTAGTCTAATTGCAGAAAGAAGCTGAAAGTGCAAAAGAAATGCAAACCCTAGTTTACAGACTAAACCTACTGATGCAAGGAAAGAGATGAAAGTAGTGGAAATGGATGCCATTGACTTCTAGAAATGTAGAATGCATGTAACTAAGCTACTCTTGCAGTGAAATCTAAAAAGGGATGTCTTTTGTATTTTTGAGTAATCTTGTAGGATTATTATGCATGTGCTTAACTGTTTTGACTGTGCAGAGGTTGATTGATGGAAGGAAAATGTGAGTGCGCTTGCAGGAGGTTGGGAATGTGAGAAGAGGGCCTAATGGGTCCCCAACACCCTTCCAGAGAGTTTCACAGTGATCGGATCTTGAAAAACCGCTCTCGTGATCTTCTACAAGAAGTCTGCAGAGGTTCTACAGGATGTTCTGAAAGGAGATTTTGGAGGGTTGAAGGTGGAAGAAAAGTGGAGAAGTGGAGATGGAGGTTGGATGAGGGTGTGAAGAGGTTTAGAACCTGGCAAATGAAGCTGAGAAGTGATGAGGATGGTTGGATTTGTTCAAGGAGGGGTAGAGCAATGGTGCACAAAAATATGGAAATTAGGTCAAAGTGAGAAGGTGTGGCAAATGAAAGGCAAGAATCTGAGTGAGGGGATGGAACTGGTTGCACTGATGGAGGAGGGGTAGGCAGGGAGGTATCATAGGTGTTCTTCACACTACTTAAAACTGACCAAACAAAGATCATGCAAACCAAGTATCTAGCTATTCCAACCTAATTTGACCTAGGAACTAGCAACCATGATGAACAGAAATCCCTTGGTAGAAAATCATGTGAAATAACTTATGAAAACCAAGCAAGAATGAAATTAAGCATGTAATCACATCTGGTATCAACTTTTGCAACTGAAAAACTAACACTAGCAATTGCATGAAGAAGCAAGAACAGTGTTTTTGTGGCAGCAAGGACACCGTGGTCTCAGCTCATGGTCCCGAGGAGGGAGAGGTGAGATCCAGGGTTGCTTGATGGCATTTTTCAAAGATATCTTTTGCTATCAACCTATCATATCACTATGAAACATGAAAGCTTTTTCAATCATCAAAACGGATCTAGATAACCAAGCAAGATTTTAATCTACTAACATAAACTATTTTATGAAGACAGTAAAAAAACATATAACAGTACATAGAGGAAGACCTGGCACTTGGGTTGGGCCCAACCCCAAGAGCTACAAGCTCCTAAAAGAAGCTCAAAACTGATGCAACATAAACCTGGTTTCCATTACTCAAAAAACAACCATGTCCAAAATGTGTTACACCAGAAGCTCCAAAATGGGCTCAGAAACAAAACACTATAGTGAGAAATACAAATGTTCAACAAGTAACCTACGAAGGCTGGAAGCCTTCCTATTTATGCACTACAAGGACCTCTAGCAGTCCTCCTTAATTCAAGGGGCTTGGCTACTCAAAACTGCAATACTCAGCCACTTCATAAAAGTTGCTCGGCTGCCTTTGGAAATCAACTTTGGTGGGTTGCTGAACTCCAAGCTGATGGTGGAGAATTCAAGGAAGGGGTCATTTAGTGTAGCAGACACCCTTCCTATAGATCCTCAGCCTTGTCCCCTCGTATTTGGCTGTCAAATGGTCCATAAATGCTTGACCTTGGTCCAAGTTGTCCAAAAATTTGCAACAAACACGTATTTGCCTTCATGGTCAAGTGACTATTCTCATTCATTCAATTAACATAAACATACTTCAAAAGCATACATAAACTATGAAGAATGGTGGATAAATGGAGCACAATATGCAAAATGAGCCCAATAAGTTGCCCATTTTTGGGGCTCATCATCACCCCCTTGCTAAATGGGTTTCTCATCCTCTGAGCAACTAATCTAGCTCATCATCCTTGATAGATTTGACTGCCTCCCTCACATCCCAAGCCTTTGAGGTGATGTCTTCTTCCTAGTCATGAAATCCTTCTTTTTCCACTTCCTCCCACTGCTTGTTTTCTTCTTCTTCCTTGACTCCTTCCAGCAATCCCAAAAGCACGGGAGGACTAAACTTTAGGCCAATCCAATTGGCCTGTAGATTTTTCATTGACTATTTATAGAGGGGTACCCTTGCCAAGGCCTCCCTCATCCTGGTTGGGGAGTGGTATTCCCTTATTTTCAAACTGTGGGGCAATGTGTTCCACCTCCTTGTACAAGCATGAATGTAGTTATCCCCCAACAGTCTTTCCATGTCCTCAAAGTGGGCAATGGCTTGAGCTTGTCGTTCAATGTAATCTGGTAAAACCTGAGGGTTGTTAGCCAGGTGCTGATGGGAACATATTAGAGCTGATGTGTTCTTTGGTTCTGCCCTGATCATGAGTGGTCACTCAGTTCCCTGTTCATAATATCCCAAATCTCTACTTCCCTCTTTTCCTCATGATTTAACCAAGAGGCCATGGCCATAAGTTTCACATCTCCCAATGTAGCATTGGGGTCCCAAAGAGTCATGTTTGGAAGGGCCAAGTTATGTAAATAGAATTCGGACAACTTAGCCTTATCTTCTGTTGAGCTGCTGTCACACAAGGTCATGAATTGATGGTAGCTTTGAAATGGAATGGTGCCCCTTTGGGCTAAGGTGTTAATCTGGAACTGCAACCATTGGTCTTTAAGATATAGGGCATATGACTTGGCAGGTTGCCTACAATGCAGCGCCTCTACTGCCCAGTTGGCCATGCAGGCCAGTTGGGCTTCCTTTTCTTGTACCTGTTGCTTTAGAGACTGTATTTCCTCGGCTGCCTATGACTCCTTCTCCTATAGTTGTTTTGTTAGCGCCTCAACCTTGGCCTATAGCCCATCCACTTTCTGTTGTTCATCAGAGGTTTCTTTTTTTGTTGGAGGCTTTCCCTGTTGCTATTGTTCTCGTAGAATGGAGAGCCTGTCTTCCTTATGAATTCACTGTAGTCGTAGCTATTGTTTCAGCAGCTCGTTCTCTTCTTGTAGCTTGCCCCTCTAACTGCTTTCCACATGCTTCCCCATGGCCAATCCTTTCCTTGACTCCCTAAGTTGTTGTTCTAGGGGGCCTATGTCTGCCACACCCTTGGACTTGGCAATCCTCATCCAAGTGTAAGTCCTAATTATTTCTTCTTCCAGTGTAAAGAATAGTGGCATTGCAAATTTCTAGGGAATTAATTTCCCAGCTTCTAACAGGTTATAGTATGAGCCCAAGCTAGGCTCAGGGCTTGGCTCCAATATTTCCTTTGTTTTTTCTTCTTCCTGTGATTGTTTGGCTGCCTTTTCCTCCAATTTCTCAGTCTCTTTTAGCTTAGCCCGAGTTTCCTGTAGAGATTTCTCAGCTTCCTGTAGAGTTGTCTTTGAGTCCATTATCTTCATTCTCTCTCTTGAGGTGGAAGTTTTTGGGCTTCCTCGTTCATAAGTGACAGATATCTTTGAAGGAGACCCTTCTTTTGGTTTAGGTGTTGTGTCCTCAATGATAATTGGCTCCTTTGACTGCGGCTGGGGTCTGCCTACTTTGATCCATGTGCTCCTTCTTCCTTTAAAGTACATGGAGGTTTACCTCTTGCACTTCCCTTTTTGTTTTGGAGGTGTTTTTAAGGCGGCAAGCACAACTGCTGCCTCTCTTGCCAATATTTCAAGTGATTTCCCCCTTTGCTGTTCTTTTTCCATGCTTCCTGTAGAAGTCCCTGTGTCAACTGTTTCTGTTTGTATTGTAGCCATTTCAGGATCTGTCTTTCCCTTTTGTTTTGGTGTGACTGCTTTGGCTATGATAGCCTTCACTTGGGGTTTTTCTACCTTTTCTACTATCCTCTACATTCTCTTTTCCCTTGGGATTTGTGATGTTGTTCCTTGCTCTGTTTTAGGCTCAGCAATTTGGCCCTCTCCCCCTTTTTCTTTCTGTCCTTGTTGTGCTTGAATGTCTTGTGTTCCTTCACCATTGGTTTTCTTACCTTCTTCAGTGTGTTCTCCCTCCTCACTACTAGATGAGGTGATGTCTTCAGCTAGGATTCCAATATCGTCATCCCAGGACATGTTTCAAAAGATTTCCCAAGATATGGGGACAGTGTATGTATGCAGGGCATCTTCCACTAATAGCTTAATGAGCCCATGGTGGGCCACCTGATCTAGGGTCCCTTTATTCAATTTTTTACCACATTCAATTAGTGACTAAAGAAGAAAATAGGGAATGCTCAGCTTCTGGGCTGGAGGTGAATCAATCCCATGCCTTAGTTCACTCGGCAACTTGAAATGATATCCATAGACAATACTAAACCTCCCCTCACATGTAATGTACTTCGTAATTTAGAAACTGACCTCACTCCAAAGAGGAGGCAATCTGGTTCTCCTAACCTCGTTTTTGTCTTCTACAGGATGTTCCTCTGGTAGGAAGAATGTTTTCTTGGCAACCTGGCCCAATGACCTCTCTTCTCTTCTCCAAGGGAGCCCTAATGGCAGACCAGTAACATGACTGATGAGCTCAGGGTAAAGTTCTAGGGTCAAACCCCTAAAATTTATTGTGGCCTATGTCTTTTATTTAGGTCTCAGGGACATCAAAAATTCCTCCGTTATCTCCTCATCATGACCCCGAATTTTTTCAAAAAATGTCATCCAATTGGCCTGGGTGAAAAGGTCCACCACCTCAGGACGCTTGTGTAGTTTGCTGGTGTCCAAGGGTTCTTTCCTTATAAATCCCCCTTAGCATGGTGAGAGTTTTTTTCTTTTTTCTTTGATAAGAAAAAGGAATACTGCTTATGGTTTCCCCCTTAACTCAAGAAGGGATTCCTTGGGTATCAATATTAATTAACAGCTATTCCCTAGTTTTCAAGATTGTTGTTGCCCAAAACTCAACTACCTGTTTATGAAAGGGAGAGTTTTGTTTCTACAGACAAAGTACAAAGCTCAATTTTCCTTCCCAGCACATATACAGATATTCAAATTCAAAATTTCATACACAGGCTGACCTCCACAGTTGCATATATTTCTATAGGAGAATTTTAAAAAAATTGGAACATGGAGGATAATTTGGACACAGAAACAACTGAGAAACCTAGTGCAGCACACAGGAAAATGTTTTACCTCCATTCCCCAGGAAGATTTTTCTCTGGTTCCCCACTCTGATACCATTCAATTCACCGCCTTTTCAAATCATACCATGCATATAAGAGTTTTTTTGAGCCTGCCTTGGCTGGAGCTCCAAATTTGGTGACGAGAAATCCCAGGCTTTTCTGCTCCGGAAGGTTGTGCGGGCTTTCCTGTAGAAGACTCCCTTGGTTCCTGTAGAATATCTCTGTGCTTCTGAGCGAGCCTAATACACAGGAGATTCTCGAAAACAGGTAGAAAAACCGGTCATGGATGACTGGTTAACAGTTTCTAGAGCAGAGGACGCGTACTTCAATCGAGGACGTTGCAAGTGCAAATGAACAGAGGGTGGTGTGAGTTTCAGACGAGCATCTTTTAACCGTGGTGTAATTCGTGGTGAGGGGATGAGGTGGCTGGACTAAACCGTTGATCCAATGTCATGGCCATAATTTCTCTGCATGTCTCTGGCCGCCATCACCTCCCCTCTGCCATTAACCACCACCACCACTGCCAGTCCCGATGATTTCTCCCTGAGTGGACACTCCACACATGTTGGTTGTGCGTCTCATCAGAAATTTGAATGTAACTGAGCTTGTTCAGATCCCACGAGGCTATGTAACTGGCCGAGGGTGGCAAGTTGACTAGCCACCAATCCCATTCTATCCAACCATTTCCATAGGCATGCAGCTATTTAAAATATAGTTTATGTAATTGACGAATGAGTTTAGACACTTACCTGTGTGGTCACAACCACATTATGTAGATTTCAGGTCTCATAACTATTTCTTCATTTGCCACTGCTTCCTGCACAGGTTTTGGAACCTAATCCTTCAGTCGTTGACGCTGCATGCACGTGTTTCAGGATCTATTCCATTGGTTGTTGTCACTGCATGCTAAGGTCTTGCTTGGTTTCAGCTGCTGATGATGTTTTCACGTTCAAGACGAGCCCTTTGCATGTCTCCTTTGTTGTTTTTCGGCTGTCCTCATCTCTAGAGTATGTCTTCCAGAGGAATAAGCTACTACAGGATTCCTGTAGGATGTTCTGTAGTTGCTTCTCCTCCTGGGATGCAAGCTAAACGAGCAGGGCTATACTGCTGAAAAGGGATTTAGCTGAAGAGGAGTCTAGATGGGGATTGATAGTTAGAGAGAGTGAAACACCACTGCTAGATTTGTCACTCAAAGTTCTTGCTGGTAGTATGGGGAAAACATGGGTTTTTTATTATATTTTTTTGTGTGACTGTGCAGGCATAAATAACAGAATGGGTGCAATAGAGGTGTGAGGAGATGAAACAAGGTGATGTATGGTGATGCACATAAACAGGGGTAGCTGTAGGCTTAGCAGCAGATTCCAACCTTCGGATTCCCTTCCACAATCAATTTTTGCCTGTCTGGAGGTTCTACAGGATCTTCCTGTAGAAGATATAGAACTTCCTGTAGAAGGTGAAATCTTAGCCTGAATGTGATCAAATCCTTGGAAAGGGGAGTGGACATGGAGGAGGCGTGTGTGAGGGATGTTTGCAGTCTGGTTTTGACCTCTCTCCTTGTTTTGTGCCCCCCCCCCGGAACCTGCAATGTCTTATGTGCAACCTGCAATTATTCAACAGAAATTAGGCCTATTTCCTTTTTTCTTTTTTCTTCTTTTCTTTACTTTTTATTTTTTTTGGTGAGACAGCTAGGGTGCCTCCAGGAGGTTTTCACCCTCATTGTCTGCACCGGGTGCCTCTAAGAGGTTTTCACCCAAGGATATTTTTTATTCTTTTCTGTTTTTTTCTGTTTTTTCTCCTTTTTTTTCCTTTTTTGTTGATGATCAAGGTGTGGGTGGAGTAGAGACAAGGCCCTGGTCCACTACCAGCACTAACTTATCCAGAGTTTCAATGAACTCCTGCCTAGAAAGGGGCTTCCTATAGATTTTCAATCGGTGCCCATTGACGAGCATGGGGATGGCTTCTTCATCAATGGTCTTGATAAGGACTGAACCATTTTCGTTTCATTTCTCCACTGCATATGGTCCCAGCCACCTTGTCCTCAGCTTCCCTTTGAAATCCTTGTATCTTGAGTCATATAATAGCCCCCAATCTCCTGGCTGAAATTGCTTTTCGTTAAGGTGTCGATCATGCAATATCTTTCTCTAGAGTTGGACTACTTCTGAGTGGAGGAGGGCCTGCATTCTCTGTTCATCTAATCCATTTAGCTATAGTAACCTTTCCTATTGCGCATGGCTGAGATCCAGGTCCAGCTAAGCTGCCAGCCTTAATGTGTTGTACTCGAACTCTATGGACAGCAAAGCCTTCTTCCTGTAGACCAGCTCATAAGGTATGAAAGCTTTTGTGGTTTTCCAAGTGGTGTTGTAGGCCCAGGTGGCCTCAACCAAGCGATTTGCCCAATCCTTTCTACTGCTGCTCACCACCTTAGTCAAAATTTCTTCTAGAGCACTATTAGTGACTTCCACCTGCCCATTTGCTTGCAGATGATAAGGGGTGGAAGTTTTGTGCTTGATCTTGTGATAAGCGAGCAAGTCTTCAATCAGGTTAGAGGTGAACTGACTTCCTTGATCTGTGACTAATTCTCTTGGGTAGCCAAATTTGTAGAAGATATTTTCCCTTAAAAACTTAGCCACTTTTTCTTCTGTCACTGCCTTGATTGCCTTTGTTTCTGCCCACTTTGTCAGGTAGTCTGTGCACACAATGATGTAAGACTTTTGCTTTGAAGGAGGGTTGATAGGACCCACAAAATCCATGCCCCACTTCTCATATGGCTCGAAAGTCACTTGAAGTTGGAGGGGAATTTCATCCCTTGGAGTCGGTTTCCCCATCCTTTGACATCGATCACATTGGCTGATGTATCTTCTGACATCTTGATGAAGAGTGGGCCAATAGTAGCCTGCCTGTAGAATTTTGAAGGCAGTCCTTTTTGCTGTAAAGTGGCCTCCACAGGGTCCATTGTGACAGGTTAGGAGAATGTCAAAATCTTCCTCCTCCCTAACACAACACCTCAGGATCTGATCTGGGCCAAGTTTGAACAAGTTGCCCCCCAATCCAAGTAAAGGGGGTGTTTTTCCTCACAATTCTTCTCTTTTCTTTCGAGGATAGGTGTGGAGGGAACTGTGCTGAGACCAAGTAGTTCGCTATATCAGAAAACCATGGAGAGAGTACTGAAATAGCAAACAGGTGTTAATTTGGCATCTGGTCATCCACTGCCCCTTCTTCATCTGTAGGAAAATCTAATCTAGACAGAAAATCAACAACGACATTTTCCTTTCCTAGCTTGTCAACAATGGTTAAGTCAAATTGCTGCAATAAAAGTAACCATCTAATGATACGAGCATTCACATAAGGTCTATTCATCAAATACCTGATCGCAGCATGATCAGTGTGTACAAATGTTTGATAACCAGTGATGTAGTGTTTGAACTTATTTAGGGAATGGACAACAGCTAGGAGCTCCTTCTCAGTCACAGTATAGTTTAATTCTACCTTGGACAGGTTTTTGCTGACAATGTATATGGCATATGGTAGCTTCTCTTCAATTTGTCCTAAAGCTTCCCCTATGGCTTTGCTCGAGGCATCACTGTGGATGTGGAAAGGTAGGACCCAGTCTGGACCTCTCAGGATTGGGGCAGTTACCAGTTTATCTTTCAACTCATCCAGAGCCTCTTGGCAGTTGTCTGTCCATTTAAACTCAACATCTTTCCCCAAAAGACCAAACAATGGTGAAGCTAGCTTACTAAAATCTTTGATGAATCTTCTATAGTATCCTACTAAGCCTAGAAAACTCCTAACATCTCTTACCTTCTGAGGAGGTGGAACCTTTTGGATGATAGCAATTTTGTTAGGATCCACCTGTAATCCTCGCTGAGAGATTGTATGGCCTAGCACGGTCCCTTCAGTCAACAAGAATTCACATTTTTCAGGTCTGAGGGATAGGTTCATCTCAATACACTTGGTTAAAACATTTCCCAGGTTAGTCAATGCTTCTTGAAAGTTGGACCCATAAGGGGTAAAGTCATCCATATAGATTTCTACTTAATCATGAACCATCTTAGCAAATATGCTCAGTAATGCTCTTTGGAAAGTGGCAGGAGCATTGCATAGCCCAAAGGGAAGGACCCGATAGGCAAAGGTTCCCCATGGACAGTTGAAGGTGGTCTTATCTTGGTCTTTCAGGCTAATTTGGATCTGATTATACCCACTGAACCCATCTAGGAAAGAAAAGAACTTCTCCCCTACCAGCCCATCTAGCACTTGATCTATGAAAGGCAAAGGGAAATGGTCCTTCTTGGTGGCTTTGTTAAGTTCTCGATAATCTACACAGATTCTCCATTTCCCATTTTTCTTAGGAAAAATCACCAGAGGAGAAACCCATTCGCTGTCTAATATGGGGTAGATGAATCCTGCATCCAACAACTTTTGCAATTCTTCTTTAACAATGTCCTTAAGGGTTGGATTCATTCTCCTCTGAGGCTGCCTAACTAGTTTACAATCCTCTTTAATGTAGATGTGATGGGTACATACTGACGGATGGACTCCTTTCATTTCCCTATAGCTCCAAGCGAAAGCCTCCAAATGGTGGTTCAATAAGCTACATAGTTCCTTCTCCTGAGAGGGATATAAGGATGAGCTGATCTTCAAGGTTCTTTTAGGGCCAAATTCCACATTCCTAACTCTGGGAAACATCAGATCAGCCACACAGAGGTCCACTAAAGCGCAGGCATGGGTACTTTCAACCAACTTCTCTAATGGCAGCACACTGGGAGGTGGATTTTGAATCAAATTCTCAATTAGGTCGTCCTCGGTTTAAGGACCTCCCTGCGTGGCTTCCATTGTGCACACTAGTGCAGAGTAGACTTCATCCTCATCTTCCTCCTCCAACCAGAGAGGTAAGTCATGTTCTAGCAGAGGTTGGGCAGGAGGGTATAGGACTAGCTGTTTGGACATAGGCCCATTTTTTATGGTCATGCTCCCAGCTCGACAACTGATGTAAGCATCCGCAGTAGCTAACCAAGGCCTTCCCAAAATGAGGGGGTATCCAGTGAGTTTTGCCTTTGGCTGAAGGACCAAAAGGTCCGCAGGGTACTCCCAAGAATCAACAGAGACCCAGACATCCTCCACAATCCCTTCGGGAGTCACGGTGGAGCGGTCTGCTAACTGTAGTACTGTCGAGGTCTTTCTTAAGGAACTCTGAAGGTTGAGTTTGAGCATAGTGTCTCTGGTCATCACATTGATGGCAGCCCCTAGATTGATCAGGGTGTGGGGGATTATGGTGCCATTGATGTGGACATCTACTACAGGACTCCCAAGATCCAAATATTTTCGATAGATTATTTGCCCCAACATCTGATCGAACAGTTTTCCTATGACATTGATAGTCAGGGAATCTCTCTTACGCCTACCTAGGTGCCTGAAACACTTCTCCTTGATCAATTTTTTGTAGATTGGTACATATTTTATGGCCTGGAGAAGTGGGATTTTCACACACAACTGTTTAAGTTCTCCCAGAAGTTCAGTCTCCTCTGGGTTTGGTTGCGTGGCTACTGTTAGTCTCTCAGGAAAGGGTGGAATGGCTTTGGGTTCACTTTCTTATTTCCCTTCCTCATCCTCGAGGGGAGGAGTTTGGCGATCTTGAAGGACCTTTACAGATCGTAGGTTGATCTCCTAAATCTCCACGGCATAGGTAGGGCATGTCGTCTCTCCAGTGTATACCTACAGGGCCTATCTATTGTTGGGGTTCGGGTTCGGTTGAGCAGGCATCTGGGGTTGTCTTGGAGGAGCAGGAGGTAATGGTTGTGGTTGAGCAGGAGGTGGAGGAAAAATAGTGGGAGGAGAGTTGTATTGGTGCCTCCACCCTAGTTGAGGTGCATTCCACTGAGATTTTGGCTAAACATGAGAGTGAAATGAATGAGAAGCAGGTTGAGTATGGTATTGAGATGGATAAGACCAAGGAGGAGGTGTGGACCAAGAAGGATGAGTAGTGGGACCCCAAGAAGGCATGTGAATGGATTGGTTGGGGTTGTAATAAGTTTGGGATGTTCCTTGCATCCCCTACTGGGAAGGTCTAGATCCATGCGACCTCCTTTGGTTAAGGAAGTAGAGTGGCTCAGTGACCCCTTCAGCCCCTTGGTACATGGATTTAAGTCCAGGTAAGGTTGGGCACTGGTTTGTGGGGTGGTCTTCCTCACAAATGAAACATACTTCCACTGAGTGCAATGGAAACTCATTCTTAGGATGCTTCCTTGTACATCTAGGACAAAAGATGGCCAAAGCCTTCTCAGCTTCCTCTTTCTTCGATTGGATTCGAAAGGTATCCAGTTGAATGGCAATGGTCTATCTCATCTCACTTTTGAGGTCTTCCATCTGATTTGCAAACTCATGCTTGGAGAAGGTGGCACTAGCTAAAAGTGGATTCCCCCTACCCCCTTTCTGGGCTGCCCTAGACTGGTTTCTAAACACAGTCTTTATGTTCTCATAAGGTAGTTGGTAGATGTCTCCTCCAGCTAGCAGATGGAGGGTATCTAGAAGGTCTTAAGGGACTCCTCGGAGCGGGACCAGCTTTAGAGATTCAGGGTCCAGTGTGCACCTAGCCCTTTTATAACTAAGTTGGAACCTTTCTTCATAGTCTTCTAAAGACCCATCACTTCCCATGGTCATTTGAAATATCTCTCCCTTTGTTTCCTTTGACCTACGGTAGTCCCGGTATTTTTAGTTAAAGGCTTGCTGCATCTGAGCCCAAGTTGTGATACTATTTCCAGGTAACCCCATGAACTAGCATAGTGTTGCATCCTTGAGGGTAGAGGGAAAGAGTTTCAACTTTTGCTCATCTTTTGTATAGTCATAAGTTCGACAAAGGACAACAAACTCAAATAGGGAGGTATCAGGGTCTTCAGTGGTCAATCAATGGAAATGAAGGCTGAGGGACTTATGCTTTTCATTTTCATGTCCCCGTTGGTCTCTCGGATGGGAAAGGAACCTTCTATTCTCTCCTCATCTTCTCTACCGTTTCTGTTTTCAGCCATGGTCTCAAGAGGAATTCTTTCTTGCTCTTCTTCTGTTATAGGATCTTCATATATCTCTGGAGGTTCACCTATAGGTTCTTCTGGATCACTGCCACCAAAGAAGAGAGAAGGGTGACTCAGTGATGTGGTGGGGATGTTGGGTAAGAATTTCCCTATATTGTCTATGTTCCTACGAGGCATGAAATGGAATATTTTTGGTGGAGTTTTGGCATTTTTTTCAGCTTGTACCTGCAAAACTGAAAGCGATTGAACTACAACTAACTGAAATCTATCTTGCTGAAACGAAATTGTAGAAATGAAATGCTAAGCTACGTTTGCAGAATTGAAATTGCGGAATTGAAATGCTAATCTATGAAAGCAAGAAATATCTAATGTACGCTTGCTGAAATGAAATGAAAGCAGGAAATGTCTAATCTACTTTTACGGAAATGAAATTGCAGAAAGGAAATGAAACAACTATTCTACTCTTGCTTAAATAAACTACTTAGCAGAAGATTGAAGTAGAAAGTAGAAGAAAAGAAGCAATCACAAATACTCTGACGCTTCCCTGGCAACGGCGCCAAAAAGATGGTGGGCAACAGTATTACAGCAATAATGCTGCAACTCCTGAGACTCCCTTCTTCACTTTTATCAACCCGGTAGTTCGTAACAAACTTGGAAGCGACGATGCTATATGCACAAGTACTAGCTCTTGCCGCAGCTACCACTGGATCAGCTGGCACACGTCCACTAGGAGCTTAAGCCAACTTCTATGAGCTCTTAGAAGAAGCTTTTAATGGTGATGGATGAAAGATAACTCAAAGGAAACTAGTTTAATTGCAAAAAGAAGCTGAAAGTGGAAAAGAAATGCATACCCTAGCAAACCCTAGTTTTACATACTAACCCTACCGGTGCAAGGAAAGAGATGAAAGCAGTAGAAATGGATTTCATTGACTTCTAGAAATGTAGAATGCATGTGACTAAGCTAATCTTGCAGTGAAATCTGAAAAGGGATGTCTTTTTTATTTTTGAGTAATCTTGTAGGATTATTATGCATGTGCTTAACTGTTTTGACTGTGCAGAGGTTGATTGATGGAAGGAAATTGTGAGGGCACTTGCAGGAGGTTGGGAATGTGAGAAGAGGGCCTAAGGGGTCCCTAACACCCTTCTAGAGAGCTTCACAGTGATCGGATCTCGAAAAACTGCTCTCGTGATCTTCTACAGGAAGTTTGTAGGGGTTCTACAGGATGTTCTGAAAGGCGATTTTGGAGGGTTGAAGGTGGAAGAAAGCTGGAGAAGTGGATATGGAGGTTGGATGAGGGTGTGAAGAGGTTTAAAACCTAGCAAATGAAGCTCAGAAGTGATGAGGATGGTTGGATTTGTTCAAGGAGAGGTAGAGCAATGTTGCACAAAAATATGGAAATTAGGTCAAAGTTAGAAGGTGTGGCAAACGAAAGGCAAGAATCTGAGTTAGGGGATGGAACTAGTTGTGCTGATGGAGGAAGGGTAGGTAGGGAGGTATCACAGGTGTTCTGCACACTACTTCTTAAAACTGACCAAACAAAGATCATGCAAACCAAGTTTCTAGCTATTCCAACCTAATTTGACCTAGGAACTAGCAACCATGATGAAAAAAAGTCCCTTGGTAGAAAATCATGTGAAATAACTTATGAAAACCAAGCAAGAATGAAATTAAGCATGTAATCACATCTGGTATCAACTTTTGCAACTGAAAAACTAACACTAGCAATTGCATGAAGAAGCAAGAACAGTGTTTTTGTGGCAACAAGGACACCGTGGTCTCAGCTCATGGTCCCAAGGAGGGAGAGGTGAGATCCAAGTTTGCTTGATGGAATTTTTCGAAGATATTTTTTGCTATCAACCTATCACATCACTTTGAAACATGAAAGCTTTTTCAATCATCAAAACTGATCTAGATAACCGAGCAAGATTTTAATCTACTAACAGAAACTATTTTATGAAGACAGTAAAAAAACATATAACAGTACATAGAGGAAGACCTAGCACTTGGGTTGGGACCAACCCCAAGAGCTACAAGCTCCTAAAAGAAGCTCAAAACTAATGCAACATAAAACTGGTTTCCATTACACAAAAAACAACCATGTCCAAAATGTGTTACACCAGAAGCTCCAAAATGGGCTCAGAAACAAAACAACACTATAGTGCAAAATACAAATGTTCAACAAGTAACCTACGAAGGCTGGAAGCCTTCCTATTTATGCACTATGAGGACCTCCAGCAGTCCTCCTTAATTCAAGGGGCTTGGCTGCTCAAAACTGCAGTACTCATCCACTTCATTAAAGCTACTCGACTGCCTTTGGAAATCAACTTTGGTGGGCTACTGAACTCCGAGTTGATGGTGGAGAACTCGAGGAAGGGGTCATTTAGTGTAGGAGACACCCTTCCTACGAATCGTTAGCCTTGACCCCTCATATTTGGCTGTCAAATGGTCCATAAATGTTTGACCTTGGTCCAAAAGTTGTCCAATAATCTGCAACAAACACATATTAGCCTTCATGGTCAAGTGACTATTCTCATTCATTCGATTAACATAAACATAGTTCAAAAGAATACATAAACTATGAATAATGGTGGAGAAATGGAGAACAATAGGCAAAATGAGCCCAATAAGTTACCCATTTTTGGGGCTCATCGAAAACCTCTCTTAAGGTGCTCAGGGCAGGCATACAGGTTGAAAATATCTCCTAAGGTAGCTTGTGCGTCTCAAAAAAAAAGAAGAAGAAAAAAAGAATCTCAGGGCATGGATCCACAACATGTCTATTAATTAATTTTGTCATTTTGTAGGTTTGAGGACAGTGGTGGATTCCAGAGATATAGGGCCAACATCCTCAAGATTCTCTCCACTTCTCCCTCCATCCGTTCCATATCCTCCATCCAAATTCATGTGATAACCACTCTCCATCATCCTAGTAGCTCAAATATCAAATCCTAGCCCCTCTTTGGATTGCTACAAGAAGATCTTGTAGCACTATAGGAGGACCCCAAAAGACCACTTGAAGAGAATATGAATAAAAAATACTATCAAGAATGACCTTGCCAAAGGCTAATAAGTTTCTCCCACCTTTATCCACCATCTATCCATCAATCATCCATCCATGTTCACAAGATAAATTAATATTTTTCAAAACCAACCCTCCACTCTGTTTCATCCTAAAAAATATTCTTGAAAATCATAGAGCACATCCTCTCCATTTTCAAAAAGTACACTACTCCCTCATAGCCCTAGCATCATCCTGCAATCCTTCTACAACCTTTCTCATCACTCCCTTATAGTTAAAATACCTTGGAAGAGGGAAAAAGGACTGCTACAGGAAGAAAACCTCCTCATATAACAACCCGTGCAACCATTACAGAAAAGCCATAATCCTATTTTTTTCCTTCCCCATCAGGAAGAGGGAGGATAACAGCTCATGAGACACTCTATATTAGCCCTACCACTCCAAGTAGGAAGCTCCAATAGTAGTAGTAGCACCTGAGACATCAACAATGACCTCACATATAGCAAAAAAAATAGTCAAATACCATGAGGAGCAGAGAAGATATATACATGAACAAAAAAACAGTGCAAGAAAACTCCCTTGGTGACAGTACAAAGGTCCAGCACTCCAGCATGCATATCTCTGCATCATTCAATCATGAGGTAGGCACAGGTATGGCAACCTCTCATCTCCTCCCGTTGTGTAAATAATGTAAAATGTATGAATGTCAAGAGGAGGTTTTCTTATAAGCTAGAGGTGGCCAGTTAACTTGGCCACCCTTGGTCATAAACAAAAAGTGATTACGAGGCCTCATGCAATGTGGATTTGTCACATTAGTAAAGATAAGATCATAGGGAGTTGGTGTTTATTAAGAGGAATGAGGTAATGTTTATTGCAGGTGGGGTAACGATCCAAAAGAGGAAACCTCGTGCCTCTACCAAGTCATCACAGTGCTCCAAGCCCAAGCCAAAAAGGCATATATTGCACTGGGGCTAGAATTCTCTTACATTTACGCTCATTTAAAAACTATTTAAGGTGACGACAAGCTTGGGGATCCATCAAGGAGAGTTGAAACTCTCTCTGCCATTTTTACAACAAGCATACAACAGCAAAAGGAAGTCGGAGGAATTGCTACAGGAAGCTTGAAAAGGTAAAATAACACCACCAAGGGTTGAATTGATCTCCAATTTTTCATATTTATCCCAGGCCATGTGGTAAAAGTAAGAGCATCCTCTCCCTCATATTTCCATAACTTGTATGATGGTGCACCCTAAAGTCTATATGAAATATCAGTCAAATTTTGGATTGCAAGAACTTCTTTGGCTATGGATTAGAGGGAATATATAAAATTGTCATCAACTAGAGATTCCAACCCTCTACTTCCACTAAATTATATATCAAATCTATTACAAGAAGCATCCCTCCTTCACTCGGTTAAAAATAGAGAAAAGGGATGGGGAGGATTCAATAGAAGGGAGCATTTAGACACTACAAGAATGCATCTTCACCCTCCCGTATTAGAAATTTTTAGAAAACATCAGTGGCTAGGATTCTTTGAACTATTGAAGGGATATGATGATGACATTGCATGTGAATTTTCCATGGCCCTAAGCTCACAGACAAAAGTCAGTGCCACCACTTTGGTGAGGGGATTAGCTATTTCAATTAGTCCTGAGCTAAAGATATGGGGGGAGGATTTAATAGAAGGGAGCATTTAGACACTAAAATAATTCATATTCACCCTCCTGTAATAGAAATGTTTAGAAAACATTAGTGGCAAGGATTTTTTGAACTATTCAAAGAATATGATGATAACATTTCATATGAATTTTCCATGGCCCTAAGCTCTTAGACAGAATTCAGTGCCACCACTTTGGTGATGGGATTAGTTATTTCAATTAGTCCTAAGCTAACTAGCATGGTGACAACCCTTCCCCTAGGGATCCAATGGAAAAGAGAAGACAAAACCATCATTTCCATTGCCAAAAATAACTTATTCACTGCTGATGAAAAACCTATTGAAGACAAGAATGGATTTAGTAGGGAGATCATACCCTATCCTTTGGATGAGATGGCCTACCATATCCTAAAACACATCTCCCATGAAGGAAGGATGAGTGTATTATATGGCTTCCATTTTAGATTAATCCATGAATTAAGGCTTCAAGAAGAATTTCTCCTGGCCCAAAGGCTTAGTCTACCATATTTCCTCCTACAATCCATCAGGGACATGAGCCAAAAGTGAGAGAGGGAAAATACCAACACCTAGGCCACCATGGCCTCATCAAACAGATAGTGGTAGATGCCTTGAAAAAACTAAGAATCTATGTCCTTTGGTCCATATTCATTAATATGGATAGAGATACCTTCATTGACACTCAAACCCTCACACCAGGTGAGACCCAAACCTCTATTGTTGGAGGAGGAGAGGCGAAAGAAGAAGAAGAAGAAGAGGCATAGGAAAAAGAAGAATAGGAAAGAGAGAAAAAGGCAGATAAAATAGAGGAAGACCCTGAGGTAGAAGTAGAGAAAGAGAAATATGAAGAAGAAGAGGAGCAACAGAAAAAACCAATCCCTGAGAAAGCTATTGAATCTAGAGAAGAGGGGGTATCCCCAGAGAAAAGAAGTTTGTCTCAATGACCCAATGAAAAAGAGGTAGATGCCATCTTAGCTACCTTGAAAACACCATTCAAACCCAAAAATAAAAGGCAAAGTCAAACTCCCCTCTACTTTAAAACCAGGAAAAGCACCAATATTAAGCAAGGAAGGCCTCAAACTCCCACAAATGCCCCTATCACAATTAAAGAGTCCCCAAGTAAAATAGAGGAGGTAGGGCCCACTGAAAGGAAAGTTGAGAAGGTCACCTCTCCAAAGAACATCTCAACAACTCCTATAGCATATGTAACTAGAGGCCTACCACTAGATAAACCTCCTATAAACAACCCAAGACACCTACCACTGTCCAACAAAAGGGAAAGGGGAAGCTACAGGAAAAACAGAGCATGCTATACTAAAAATAGAGTGTGCTACAAGAAGAATAGAAAGTACTATAGGAAGAATAGAAGGTGTTATAGGAAGGGAAGAAGGTAACACAACAGCTACATGAGGGGGCATCTTCCCCAAAAACATTTGAGAAGGACTTCCCAGAGCTACAGGAGCCTAGTCCACAACCTAATTTGAGATCCTATTACAAATTCATTGAAGGAGGAAGATTTATTCCCCAAAAATTTGCAATCCCACTTCTCTTTGAACTTGAAGCCCAAAGAGGAAGAACCCATATATGGATGTAGATCACTAAGTCCAAAAGGTGGAAGATTTGGGCCTCATGGAAGAAAAGGTCCTTCGAATGGACAGAGTTGAGTGAGATAAGAGAAAGGGACACCACAATGAGGGAACAACTACAAGCAGAGAACAAGTGGTTGAGGGAGAAGTTCCAGGAGAAGGAAACCATTATTAGCCATAATGGAAAGCCTCTCTATGGAGGAATTATAGTGTAGACATCCATCCAAGTCTTACGCTTTCTTTCTCAAAAAGTAGTGGATGTAATTCCAAATCAACACCCTAGCACAACATGGATCCATGCCGTTTCAAGACTACAAACTATTCATTGAATTTTGTGACCATAGTAGCATAGAAGAAAGAGAAAAATTGGTTGAGTTCAACATGTATAACCTCACCTTGAATGATATGAATTTTTGGGACCCCAATGCAAAGTTAGGGGACCTACATATAATGGCCTTAGCATATTGGTTGACTCATGATGAGGCCAAACCTAAGGAGGTAAAGAAAGTAATGGAAAGGGAAGGAAAAGAACCACTATATATCAGGGCAGAGCAGATAATACCAGTGGTTGTCATTAGTAATCATAACGTCATCTCCAATGATGCTAATCTAGCACTCACATACCTTTCCACCCAAGAGCAGGCCATCTCACACTTTGACGACACACCCATGCTATTAGGAACGTAAATCCATCAAGCATGATGTAGTGACCAATCCAGGGGTCTAGATTAGACTAAACTTAATGTCAACCAAGGTAGGTAAACTCAGAGGCACGTGTCTAAAGTTTATAGACCTAAAAGGATCTCATCTATCTAAATAAGTGTCCATTGTGACAGGCTACATCACTCTTTTACAAGATATTGAAATATGTTTCCTTTCACACTTTAAACACTTATATCATCTAATTTAATTAACTGTTCTAAAACTAGAGTGTTACTCGTCTGAGTTCTCAATCCTCTTACAAGGACATAATTCACAAAAACTCTTTCAAGGCAACACACTAAGCATACCAATGATCAAATTCGTGAAAACAGAGTCCATAGAGATATCTTGAAATTCAATGTTCAATTAAACCTTTTACAAAGTCTGATTCAATAATTTTGCAACTGAATTTCCAAGGTACTACTATGAATCATAAAATAACAATCGCAAGAACTTCTAATCAAACTGATCAACTCACAAGCAATGAAATAACATCAAATGCTATTCAGTTCTGAAGACTAAATCCTATGAAACATAAACAAATGTGTACCGATCTTCATGTAGGGCCCTTCCACGTTTTGATGGCACACTTAGAAAACTTCATATGATAAGAACACTAAGTCATAAACACCATATGAAATTCTGCATTTTGATTAAGTTCTGAGAATCAATTAAATTCAAAACAGAGTTCAGGAATACGCTTACAGTCTCAATTTTGCTCTTGTCTAATCTCTTTTCCTTACCAGCGTTCCTCTTATTTATTAAAATTTACAACCAAACATACATTCATTATCACTTCAGATGTTTCTAATTTTACAATCAAAAAGGCTATTTTCATTTTTCCTAATCCTAACTGATTTCTAAAACAAAATGAAATCAGTTTAGGTAACTTCATATTTTTGTTGCTTTTACAACCAAAAAGGCTGGGTTTGACCAGCATTGACCATGTATTCAGGAGCTCCAAATTTGATCCTAAATAGATTTTCCACCATGTATGTACATCCTAGATCACGTCCTTATCTTCTGTTCCGATTTTCCTGCCATGCCACGTGTCACAACATAAACCAATTACAGGAAGTCATGACATCCCGTAATTTTGTTGAAAATTTCCAATTTTTAACATAAAAATCCATAAATTAAATTTAATGTAAAATAACAATTATAATGCTTCATTAATCAATTTCAATGGACTATGAGGGGTTTATGGAAGAAAATGATAGATAAATGATGGATTTTTAGAAGAAAAGAATGGCAATAAAATAGTACCAACATCTCCCCCAAACTCAATGATTTAGCATGTCCTCATGCTAATCCTGATGTGCTCCCTTTATATTTTGTTCCTGCTTGTGCCTCTACTGCTTGTAGCAATTCATATATATTCTTCTTAACTTGGGCATTCTTCTGAACTTGGAACTCATGTTTCATATTCTTATATTTTCCTTTCAGAACCTTTTTCTGAGTGTACCATTTTGTCGCCCATTTGCACGTTTCAGTTTGATCAGTCCTAAGTTCTTTGATTTTCTTCTTCAGTTTCTCATTTTTCTGCTGAATCTTCTTGCTATGAGCTCTCAACATTTCATTTTCCTTCTTTATGACCTTATCTAACATGTTTACTTCCATCAATTCCTCTTTTAGCTCTTCAATCTGTTTCTTGTTTGTAGGTGCTAGCTCTTTCCTTTCTTCCTTGTTACTCTCAATTTCCATTTCTGCTTCTTGTCCTGGCTGTGAGTTAGCACTGCTTTCAATTTCCATTGGTGCATTTGCATTCGGCTCTGATTGATCATCTTGTGTCTGATTCCTTTTTATTCTCCTTGATCTTCTCTTATAAGTAGTGAAGATTTTATCTTTTTCAATTTTCTTGGCAGTTTCTTGCCTCATCCTTCTTGTCTTTACACTACTTCTGGGTTGAGGAACATTGCTTGACTTAAGCTCAGGGATTTCCTCATCAATATCAATCATAAACTCTGTGCGTTCTTGTTGTTCCTATTCATCTTCTATAATTTTAATTTGATTGTCAATCAAAAATTCTTTCCATGTTTTTCCTCTCCTCTGCAACTCAAATTCAATTAGAATTTTGATCAACCCAAAATGATACAAACTCCTATCTTCATTACCTTTTTGTTTCTAAATGGTCTTCAACATTTTAGTCAAACTCTGTAAGAGAAAATAGGGCAGACTGATGGTGCATTGACCTTTTAAGTGCAACGGAATTTTTATGTCATATAGGTATACTATACTGTAACGTCCTTCACATGTAACAAATTTCTGAATAATGTATACCATTTCGTCCCATTGGTGAATTAGCCAGCTTCTAGGAATACCCTTTTTCCAATTGACAGAGGAAACCCTTGACCTAGACATAAACTGAGTCGATGACTTTTCCCTAAATTGGTTTCTTTTGAAATACTTTTCCCCTTTTGGACTGATTCCCAATGTTTGTGCTATTGTATCCTCTGAAATTCTAAAAGAGAAATTTCCTATTAAAGCTTTCTCTCCATTGAAGGAAAATGCAAATTGCTTCGTAACTTCTTCATTGTTTCCATTGAATTTCTCTAGAAAAGATAACCAGTGTTTTTCCCTTAAAATTGTGACATAGTCTTCATGATATTGTGAACTATCAAATTTTTTAGGGTCTGCTCTATTGGTCATTTTGTTAAAAATCTCTGTTCTAACCCCTTTTTTTATGCTCAAAAATTCAATCAAGGTTTTTAACTTGTTACCTCTTTTTCTACATTCCATTGAGCTAACCTCGGAATGTCCTCGATTCTCTGAGTTTACTTCTTCAATTGCTTGAGCTGACCTGGTTGACATCCTCAAATTCTGGGTGAAAGTAAAAAAACTCGGGATAAGCCTGTCTGCTATATGTTCTCCCTTTATAACACCTACTATCTCGGCCCTCTTTGAGAAACTTAGAGTCTGAATACTAACGTCATAACTAACTTTATGAGCTCAGAGTTTTATAAAATGAAAACTCAGCAGACGACCTTCATTTTGCTTGACGTCATAAGATCCAATTGCTATGATGATAGCGCAGAGAACAAAGTCTTCAATCAGGGGCCATAAGTTTGTTTGTAGAGCCAAAAGGTGCATTCAAATCATGAATAGAGAGGATTAGTACTAATTTGCAGAAGCGTAATCATGATATCACAATATACAAATCATATGATGATAACGGATACATTTCATAAACAGATTTGGGTCAGAAGATTGTTTTGTAACTCTAGCAGTCGAAATGAATGAAATCATTTGAGGACAAATGATTTAACACTTTTCTTTCCATTAAATGGACATGTACATTGAGTATCCACTACTTGTTGGTACTTGATTGCCAGAAGGCCGATTTAAAAATGATGAGTTGATGAGAAGGTTTGAAGAGCATAGTAGGAATAAAAATAGGCTAAGGTGTGATAGGAAATGATAAGCATAGTGATAATGAGGTGAGTATTTAGGAATATGAAAAAAGTTATGGGGATAAGGATTTTTGAAATTGATAACAAGCAATAATAATTATCATTTTTAACACTAAAATAATTTAAGAATTTTAGATGTTAAAAATGAAAATTTCAACAATACATTACACTTGTTGGTTGACAAAATGTTGATTTGGCATGCACAGGTATGATTGATCTTCACTGTACAGGTATGATTGATCTTCATTCTCTAAAATAGGTCCCTTTGAAATGAAATTGAATATAACAGGTCCCTTTAAAATCTGAAGAACCATGTTTGTGAAACTTCTTTTATCCTTGGTGTTGATGTAGCCTTGATTATAATTCTGATGATAAGCAACCTTTGAAAACTTTGTTGAAGTAGCCTGATGTATCTTGAATGCAGTCTTTAACAGGTCCCTCTGATATTGGTGATGTTGACATAGCCTTTTGAACAAGTCCCTCTGATATTGGTAATGTTGACATAGTCTTCTAAAAAGGTCCCACTGCATATTGCTTGAACAGGTCCCTCTAATTAGAACAAAAACAGCTCTTTTATTGAAATACTGAATTACTGAAACAAATTCCTTGAAGATTTAAAAATGAGGAGATGAGATAGGGAAAAACCATTGTTTCTTCTCCCCCACTAAGTCTGTGACTTGTCCTCAAGTCATTATTGAATTCATGAAAAACAGTAAACAAGTAGAACAAGGAATTCTTACCAGCCAAATGAATGGTTTTCTAGTAAGAATTCGGGTTTAGAGTGTGCGAGAGTTTGGTTTTCACATCTAAACCATTATTATTATTTTATTATTATTATTATTATTTTAATTTTTTTTTAATAACAATGACATTGAATTAACTAAGGTAAAGATATCACAGCTGAAGGCTACAATATCTCAACCACCCTTTGCTGAGATACAGTTTGAATAAAATTCTCCTTGCTGATGGGCTTATGATAGCGTTTCAACCTATGTCCATTGACAATAAAGGTGTTGCCTTCTTCATCAATTGTAGTAAGCTTGATTGATCCATTTTCATATACTTGAACTATTTCATATGGGCCCATCCAATGTGTTGTAAATTTGAGTTTATGATCTCTGAATTTAGAGTCAAAGAGTAAGGCCCAGTCTCCTTCTTTGAACTGTTTCTTTTTAATGTGTGTGTCATGCCACTGTTTCCTTTGTTTCTACATTAGGATTGTTGTCTCCTCTGCTTGCTGCCTCATTTTATCTAACTGGTTCAATTGCCGAATTCTCTCTGTTTGTGCTTCATTGAGATCAATTCCTAAATCTGCGGCCATCTTATAAGTATGTATTTGAAATTCAATAGGAAGCATTACCTCTTTTCCATACACCAGCTGATATGGTGTAAATCCTGTAGTTCTTTTCCACGTGATTTTGTAAGCCCAGAGTGCATCTTTGAGCTTCTCTTCCCAATTCTTTCTGTTCATTTCTACTGTCTTAGTGATAATTCCTTCCAATGCTTTATTTGTAGATTCCACCTGGCCATTGGCATGTGGATGGTAAGGTGTACTTTTCCTGTGCTTGATTTTATATTTTTTTGTAATGTCTTTGACCAGCTTTGAAGTAAACTGAGTACCTTGATTTGTCACTATCTCCCTTGGTACTCCATACCTTACAAAAATTTCTTCAAAAAGGAAGTTTACCACTGTTTGTTCAGTTGCCCGGACTAGTGATTTTACTTCAGCCCATTTTGTCACGTAATCAGTACATACTAGGATGTACTTTTTGCCTTTAGAATTTGGATTGATGGGTCCTATAAAATCTAGAGCCCATTTTTCAAATGGCTCTAAATTTACTTGAGGCTGAAGTGGCATTTCATCTGTAGCTATTGGCCTGCCCATTCTTTGACAGCTATCACAACTTTTCACATACTTCTTGGAATCCTTAAAAATAGATGGCCAATAGTATCCAAGACTGAGAATCTTGAATGTTGTTCTTTTTGCTGCAAAATGCCCACCACATGGTTCATCATGACAAGATTTTAAAATATCAATTATTTCATCATTTCTTACACATCTTCTAATAATCATATCATAACCGGTGTAAAATAAATCTCCATTAACCCATGAATATCTAGCACTTTGTTTGATCAGCCCCTTCTTTTCCTTTGGAGTAAAATATGGAGGTGTTTTTCCTGTGAACAAATAATTAGCCAAGTCAGCATACCAAGGATTCACTATTGAAATTGCAAATAAATTTTCATCTGGAAAAGAATCTTCAACCAGAACAACCTCACCTGAATTTTGCAGTCTAGAAAGAAAAACTGCCACTTGATTCTCCTTACCTGGTCTATCTAACACTGTAATATTAAATTCCTGTAATAATAATAGCCATCTAGTAACTCTGCAATTAGTGATTGGTTTATTCATTAAATACTTAATGGCAGAGTGGTCAGTATGTACAAAAACCTCATAACCAGTTATATAATGTCGGAAATTATTCACAGCATGTATGATTGCAAGCATTTCTTTTTCAGTGACTGTATAGTTTAATTCTGTAGGTGTTAGATTTTTACTAATGAAATAGATGGCTTAATTGAAAGACTCTTCATTTTGGCCTAACAAGGCACCTACTACAGTATCATATGCATCTATAAAGATGTGAAATGGTGGGGTCCAGTTAGGTCCTTTTAGGACTGGTGTGGTTGATAATTTGTCTTTGAGTATTTCAAAAGCTTGTTGACAATTCTCATTCTAGTTGAAAGGTGTATCTTTTGCTAGAAGCTTAAACAGAGGTAAAGCTATTTTACTAAAATGTTCAATAAACCTTCTGTAATAGCTTGCATACCCAAGAAAATTTCTTACCTCTTTTTGAGTCTTCGGAATTGGCAAATTGACAATGATTTGAATTTTTGATGGATCAACTTTAATGCCTTGAGAAGAAATATAGTGACCTAATACTATCCCTTCATTTAACATCATAAAACACTTTTCATTGCTCAGGGATAGATTAGCTTCAATACATCTCTTCAAAAAAATTTCAAGATTTTCTAATGAATGCTCAAATGAATTACCATACACAGAAAAATCATCCATGTAAACTTCAACACATTCATGAACTAAATCAGCAAAAATAGCCAATACAGCTCTCTGAAATGTAGCTAGAGAATTGAAAAGTCCAAATGGTAAAACATTATAGGCATAAGTGCCCTAGGGAAAAGTAAAATTGGTTTTTTCCTGGTCTTCTAAGGCTATCTTGATCTGGTTATAGCCACTGAAACCATCAAGAAAAGAGAATGATGATTTCCCAGCTAACATGTCTAGCACTTGGTCAATAAATGGTAGTGGGAAATAATCTTTGAGTGTTTCTTTGTTCAACTGTCTGTAATCAACACAAATCCTCCACTTGCCATTTTTCTTGGGCACCACTACCAATGGGGATACCCACTGACTGTCAGAGATAGGATAAATAAAATTGACTTTCAATAGTTTTTTTAATTCATCTATAACAATATCCTGAAGCATGGGATTCATTCTTCTCTGCGGTTGCCTCACTGGTTTGATATTACTATCCGTATAAATATGATGAGTGCATGTTTCAGGGTGAATTTCGTGCATATCGGTGTAATCCCAAGAAAATTATTTTTGATATTTTCTCAATAATTGAATCAAGTTTTCCTCCTGAGATGAGTCTAGGTGATTGCTAATATTCAAAGTTTTTCCTGGACTAATCTCTATGGTCTTGCTCTGTGTTTTTGTGATAGATTGAATGGGAAAAATGTTATGAAATGTTGTTTGCAAAGAATGAATGGTACATGTTTCCTGAAAATTCTGTGCCAAAAGTTCATCTGCAGCATAGTATTGGTCATTTCTTAATTCTTCAGAAATATCAGGTTGAGAAAGGAACAATTCTACCAAATCATCATTATTAAGTTCTTGAAAATCATAGATTTGATTGATGCTCAAAATAGGTTGAACTTCTTCCTTGTCATTGTATTTATCATCAAGCCATAAATTGTGTGCTACTACTGGTGATTGTGCTAATGGGTAAAGAGTGAGTTGTTTTCTTTCAATTCCTCGTGAAATAATCATATTACCCGATCTACATCCTATAATTGGATCAGCAGTTTCTAACCATGGTCTACCAAGGATGATAGAGTGTCCTCCTAAATTAGATTTTGGCTAAAGAACTAAAAAGTCCATTGGATACTCCCAAGAGTCCAGTGAAACAATTATGTCCTCCAAAATCCCTTCAGGAATCACTTTAGACCTATCAGCTAGTTCTAGAACAATTGTTGTGTGCTACAACTTTGTGAGCTGCAGTGTTTTCATTGTTTCAAAAGTCATCACATTTATTGTGGCCCCAAGGTCAATTAAGGTGTTTGGAATATGTATGTTGTTAATGATTGTAGTGACTATGGGAATACCAGGATCAACATACTTTTCCATTGAAATGATTTTTGTCATAAGCCCAGCTAAATGTCCAATAACATGAATAGTTTGTGGATCAACTCTTTTTCTGGTAGACTTCTTGAGGCATAGTTCTTTGATTGCTTTAGTATATATGGGAATGTCTTTTATGGCTTGTAATAGTGTAATTTTTATATAGACATTCTTTAGCTCATCTAAAACATCAAACTGTGGTATAGACATGGGAAGTTTTGCTTGGACCAATCATTATGGACAAGGTGGTGGATGCAACGGTTGCATTTGTTTATTTTTGATGTCATCATTTTGTTTCCTTTGAGTTGGAGTTTCATTTTCATTTTCTCTGTTTTCTTCTTGTTTTTCAGCTATTGGAGGTTCTTTTTGAAGTACCTTACCAGACCTCAGCGTGATATTTTGTAAAGGTAATGTGGGATATGATGGTCCCTCATGTACATTGTAAGCTGGTCTCTCTACTCTGTTATTTGGATTTGGTACAGGTTCAGCAGGAATCTGAGTGGGTCTAGGAGGTTGGTTAGATGGAAGTTGTAATTGAGGTGGATTTATTGGTGGAGGATCAGGCAATGCGTGTTGAGTTTCTTGGGGTTGATAAACAACTTGTTGCTGAGGATATGTTTGAGGATATTGTGAATATGGCTGATGATACTGTTGATATGGCTGAGAATATGGTTGGTATGGTTAAGGATATGATTGATATTGTTGAGAGTATTGCTGGAATGGTTTCCATTGCTGTTGTGGGTAATTTTGGTGTTTCCATGGCATGGGTACATTCCAAGAATTCTGAACATACATCTGATCTTGTGCAGGAAATTGCAAATTTTGGTTTGGAAACATACCTGGAGGTGGAGGTCTTGGTTGCCACAGTCTCTTAGCACCCATGAAATACACATTCTCCATATCTGTGTTAGGTTCCACACTACAATTCTGCAAAATCTTGACTTTAGAGCAATGAAATATATCATGATTTTCAGTACAAAAGGTGCAAACTTGAATGTTTTCTAATGGGCAGTCTTTTAGAGCATTTTTCTTCCAGCATTTTGGACAAAAGACAGCCATTAGTTGATCTTCCTCTTCTTGTATTTATTTTGCTTTCAGAGTGTCAATTTGAGTTCCTAAGGTACTTTATAGATCTGTTTTGAATTCTTCTAACAAGTTTCCTATTTCAGCCCTTGTGACACTTTCTGAAGTAGATCTTGTGGCTTTAGATGATATATCTCTTTTTCCATTTCTAGCTTTGCTCCTAGAATACTTTTCACATAAATTAGCAATTTCTTCGAAAGGTAAGGTGGAAATATCACCTTTTCCCATCAAATTAATATCATCTAAGTATTCCTCTCGAATGCCCTTCATAAATATTGTTCGAATCAGATCAAGTGACATGGTTCTATGTTTTGATTTTTGTAAATTGTAAACAAATCGTTCCAAGTACTCCTCTAAATTTTCATCCTCTTGTTGATTCATTCTAAAGATATCATCTTTAGAATCTTTTGATCTACAATAAGGTTGGTATTTCTTTACGAATATTCTTCTCATTCCATCCCAATCAGTTATTGCATGTTCACCAAGTCCCATGAACCATCTTAATCCTGATTCTTTTAATGTTGCTGGGAAGAGTCTAAGCCTATGGGCATCATCTGTGTAACCATATGTTCGGCATACTATGCCAAATTCAAACAAGAACGAATCTGGATCTTAAGAAGCCACGCCATAAAAGTTTGGTAACACAGATGGAGGTATGTTTTTCATTTTTATTTCCTCATCAAGATTTTCTCCTGGTTCTTGAATAGGAAATTTAAAGGTTGACTCTTCCTCCTCTCTTCGATCTTGATCTTGTTTTTGTTTCAGTTCAGCCTCTCTTTGTCTTCTTCTTTCCTCTTCTTGTCTCTCATATTCTCTAAGTTGTTCAGGAGTCGGTCGTCTTACTAATCCTCCTCCTTCCTTAGCCATTTTGATAGGTTCCTCTGTTGATTTAATTTCTTGTTCAGTGTCACTTGTTTGAAAGAGAAGTTGTTCTAGTGATTTTATCCTTCTTGAGATTTTTCAAATTCAGTAGGTTCAAGGAGAGATTGTTGAGTTATTTTACTACTTTCTCTTTTTAGAGAGGATTCAGGGAGATGTTTCTTCTGTGATTCGTGTGCCAATAGAATTTGTCTCTCAATGAGTGTGAGTCTTTGCCCTGATTTCTGTTTATCCTCTAATTTTTGTATGGTGACTTTCCTAGCTAGTGTTGTGTGTTCAATTTTTCCTAAAGGGTCTGCTCCTAGTGGTGTATTAGTTTTTGGATGGGGGGTTTTTATGAATCTACCTTTATCATCTCTAGGTCTACACATAAGTAAACATGACTTCTAAAATGATGAATCAAAATTAAATCTATGTTTTTGTTTGTTTTTGTTTATTTTATTTTGTTTTCATTTTTTTTAGAAATCCTCTAGTTGCGCCTCCCCGGCAACGGCACCAAAATGTAGTGACCAATCCAAGGGTCTAGATTAGACTAAATTTAATGTCAGCCAAGGTAGGTAAACTTAGAGGCACGTGTCTAAATTTTATAGACCTAAAAGGATCTCATCTATCTAAATAAGTGTCTATTGTGACAGGCCACAACACTCTTTTACAAGAGATTGAAATATGTTTCCTTTCAAACTTTAAACACTTATATCATCTAATTTAATCAATTTTTCTAAAAACAGAGTGTTACTCGTCTGAGTTCTCAATCCTCTTACAAGAAAATAATTCACAAAAACTCTTTCAAGACAACACACTAAGCATACAAAAGATCAAATTCGTGAAAACAGAGTCCATAGAGATATCTTGAAATTCAATGTTCAATTAAACCTTTTAGAAAGTCTGATTCAATAATTTTGCAATTGAATTTCCAAGGTACTACTATGAATCATAAAATAACAATCGCAAGAACTTCTAATCAAACTGATCAACTCACAAGCAATGAAATAACATCAAACGCTATTCAGTTCTGAAGACTAAATCCTATGAAACAGAAACGAAATTGTACCAATCTTCACGTAGGGCCCTTCCACGTTTTGATGGCACACTTAGAAAACTTCAGATGATAAGAACGCTAAGTCATAAACACCATATGAAATTCTGCCTTTTGATTAAGTTCTGAGAATCGATTAAATTCAAAGCAGAGTTCTGGAATACGCTTACAGTCTCAAGTCTACTCTTGTCTAATCTCATTTCCTTACCAGCGTTCCTCTTATTTATTAAAATTTACAACCAATTGTACATTCATTATCACTTCAGATGTTTCTGCTTTTACAATCAAAAAGGTTTTTTTCATTTTTCCTAATCCTAACTGATTTCTAAAACAAAACGAAATCAGTTTAGGTAACTTCAGATTTTTTCTGCTTTTACAACCAAAAAGGCTGGGTTTGACCAGCATTTACCATGCATTCAAGAGCTCCAAATTCGATGCCAAATAGATTTTCCACCATGTATGTACATCCTAGATCACGTCCTTATCTTTTGTTCCGATTTTCCTTCCATGCCACGTGTCACAACATAAACCAATTACAAGAAGTCATGACATTCCGTAATTTTGTTGAAAATTTCCAATTTTTAACATAAAAATCCATAAATTAAATTTAATGTAAAATAGCAATTATAATGCTTCATTAATCAATTTAAATGGACTATGAGGGGTTTATGGAAGAAAATGATAGATAAATGATGGATTTTTAGAAGAAAAGAATGGCAATAAAATAGTACCAACACATGACATACAAAATCAAGGAGTATCACTCTTCATTGAGGAATTCATTAGAAAGGATGCCCCTGTACAAATGAATCATGCTAAGATTAAAAATTAATGTGGAAGGTCCCAGCTTGGACTCCATGATCATAGGTACCACCTAGGCCATTACCTTCATTACTTTTCCTTCACTGCAAGAGAAAATAACATTATTTTCCTCATCACAGATCTCGAAATTGGGACATTACTTAATCTGCAAGTGTGAATTAAATAAACGATGCATGAATTATTGAGTTGTGAATTGGTAGAATAATCTTCTATTTTCAGGTGACTTTGATAGCTAGATGATTGATTGGAATTAGTGTAGTTTCCTTTCTACAGGTAGCATAACTATTTTGGTTTTTTCATGAATTGATTCCGTAGCATGTACAAGTGGGTAGGTTTTACAAGTTGGATTTGAGAAGCAATTACTTTTTCTACACTAGGGCCAGATTTTGAATTGCACTTTTAGTAGTTAATTCCCCCTAATTCAGTAGAAGAATGTTCTTAGAATCCTAATGATCAAATGGCATAGTTAAGGGTGGCATGAGTAGAATTCCATCTACTGTGTGTACAACACTATCACTTCAAAGTTTATATGAACCCTAGGTTGATAAGTAGAGTTGAGGAGCCTTTGGGAGTTGCAACACTCTTGGTGCAATATCAAGGCTCACCACAACCTACAGTTAGTCATGAAAGCATTAGCAACACAAGTTTTCTCCTACAGAGATCATGTACTCCATCTAAAAATGAGCATACATGAGCATATAAGCACTTCAATTCCACATAGAAGGACAAACAGAAAACTTTCCTTAATAAGACATAGTGAGAAAAGTATAAAAGAGTTGAACTATTCAAGTAACATCTACTGCAGTAAACTTTTAAAGGTAAGAAAACCCCTACAAGTCCTTCTCCATGATTAAACACCTTCAAGAACTACTCCAAAACATTGATTGATCCATACACCCATGAACTTAAACCTACTAAAAGTTCCTTTAAATGTGCTCAAATAAGAAAATAGAGGTGACCATTGGATCTAGAATTTCCAAAAGCCCCTAAGTAGACTCTTCTTGAGATCCAAAAGGAAAAAAACTCCCAAAGATATGGCTCTACAAGCTCATCGTGTATTTCTTTTGTTATTTGTCCTACAAATCAAATTAATAGTCTAATATCCTACAATTTCACCTTGTTTTCAACTGCGAAGGCAAAAGATTCACCCATCGAAGGTGTAATTTGTTAGACCATTAATTCATCCAATAACCCTTAAGTGCAGAAATTGTGGCCACGGGCCATGCGGTCAGGGGTCAGGGCTAACCACCCACCCCCACTGGCCTAGCCCCTTAACTGTCAAGCTTGTTGTTCTTTTAGCACCCATGGGGCCAAGTGTTTGGCCAATAGCATGTCCCCACCAAAGTAGCACCATATCATTATGTCAATAGTTATGTGGCTGATGTGGGACCATGGCCAAGTCCCTAACTTTCACCCATCGAATTTAGTACTTATTCCATGATCTTGTGGAGGTTGGATATCACCAAGGGTCGAGGGATGTTTCCTAGCCCTTCTCTGCTAAGCCCTTCTCGTCAGTCTGCCAAAGTCATATACATGGCCATATGGCCTAGGGCTAGTCCTTATATATCGCTTCCCATCGTAGCACCTCATTAGGGCCATGTGCAGGTTCCTATGACCGAGGGCAACAACTAGTACCAAGCCCCACCCTTCTGTGAGGTGGTCATGTGAGGTGAAGGTGACCAAGGTCTAGGGCTGACAGCCCAACCCCGCCTCCATAAATATGCTCTAATTAAACTTTAAATAGGCTCGAGGTCCTTAGGGGTTAAGAACCACCCATGTGGTGCAGTGCCAAGGTGCTTGAGTGCTGGATGAGAGGTTGGGTGTTCGAACCCATGCGGAGATTATCCAACGGTCAACCCATACCAAAAATTTACCCAACCATGGGGTACCACATGGTGGCCTTTGGTTGGGCCACGTGGCACACCCTCATTGGCTACCATAAAAAAACAAGCCAATCACAATAAGCCAACTTGCCCAATACGAGGCTACCACTTTGAAGATCCTCATTGGCTCATACCTACCCAATGAACCTGATGATGTCAGCAGTAAGATAGCCTAGTCAGCTGCCGAGTCAGCGGACCTACTCATATTTTAGCTTTTGTGCCAAACAATCAAAACAAGGTAACCTGAGCATACAGTGTTGGATTGAAGTGAAATGAATTCCCTTGGATTCAAAACGATGAGCACTTCGACTTGACATCAGTTTCAAGACTTTTTGGGAACTTTCATTTTTGAGCTAAAATTTTATCACCTGATCACACCTCCCAACTAGGAACTTTTAGACTCCAAAATTTTACTTCTCCTAGTAAATAAAATGAGGCTGAATCTAAAAATTACCCAAAAATTCAATCCATATGTTATCTTTTCAATCGGTTCCCTTCAAGCTCAAATTAAGTCACTTCACCTATCTTCTTCGTGAAGACCTACTATCCTGTTAAGAATCGAGCTAAACATTCTTATCATTGATGCAAGAACCAAAAAACTAATGAGTGGAATCTAAAAATTCTCTTTAATCTCATCTTTGC
Source organism: Pinus tabuliformis (assembly GCA_031772625.1). Classification (NCBI taxonomy): domain Eukaryota; kingdom Viridiplantae; phylum Streptophyta; class Pinopsida; order Pinales; family Pinaceae; genus Pinus; species Pinus tabuliformis. Next base: position 257,164,669 of record CM062805.1, read on the forward strand.
GCATCTCAAAACAACATCATCTTGAAGTTCAATTGTTGAAGAAAAACTTGACTCCATCTTGGAAATCAGAAGCAATATAAACTTGCTTTACCATCCTCAAACTAAGCTTGTACAGAAAAGTACACTTTTACAAAAATGCAATGACATAATTGGCTTTTCCCACAAAAAAATATTCATTTTGTACAATCTTAAATAAAGGTTCTATTCACATCAAGTTTCATGTTGAATACTTGCATTCCAAAAGTTCTTACACATATGGACTTATAAACAAGCCAATAACACAACGTCAATGAAACATACTTGTTACACATAGTGACTATTATTGTTCACTTTACAAAAGTACCCAAACATGTAAACAACAACAAGTAATTACAAATTTACAAAGCGACTTTACAAACATTCTACCCAATCTCAGTCTCTTCTAGGCTTATGGGTTACTGTTTTGCATCAACTTTTCCTCGAAGGTTTCTTTAGGATTGTTGCAATTCCTCTTTTCCACCTCTTTCTTCCCTTGTATTAGGTTACACAAACTCTTTTTCCTTCTTGGAATGAATCTCTAGATGTAATTTACAACATTGTTCATTTCCATGCTCATACATCTTGAAATAGGTACAAAAGAACTTTCTCTTACTTTCTGACAAGGAAGTCCTCTCATGTGAAGGATATTCATCATGCTTGATGCCTAGAATCTGATCCATCCTTTTGACCACTACCATATGTTGCCCACAGACAACCACATTGTGGTCAAATGCATCATAGAAAATACAAGGATACATATTTCACAAATAGTCAAAATTATCAGCATTTGGAAAACACCCATGATATTTATACATGTCCCTTGGGCTGCAGCTTTGATGATGTGGAGTGGATGATGACATGTAAGGTCCCTTAAAGCATTCATGTCACTTGAGAGATAAATGAACATTGTCACCACCATCTGGGTGTGACATATCATCGTCAGATGATTGTTGTGCCTCAAACTGTTCAGAGAATTCTCTAAACTCCCTTTGACCATATCCCAATCCTTGATACTTTGGTCTTTCTTGTACCATGATTGGATTGGTGATACCTTGGCCATTTATGTTGAGGCCTCCTCCTTCATCACCCATTTTAGAAAGCAGCTTCATACCAATGCCTTTGGTATGTTGCTCAAATGTTGCAAAAGAGGTGTTATGAACATAAACAAAAGGAATTGTACTTGAAATGCTTATTACCTCATTGAACTTGCCATTCATATTTTCAGCTTTTGATGATGATGATGACATTGCAAATGACTCTAGCCACCCACTTTTACCAAGGGGCATATGGTGAGAATCTTGGAGATGCTTGCAAAATGCACATTCATCATTTTTATCATATGGTCCATAAATACTTTGTGAACCATGCCCACATATTGGTTTCATTTTGGAGGTATCTTTTACTGACACATGAGTAGAAATATCAACAATGTGTTCCTCAGGCACATGCTGCAACTGAAGGTGCCTATGCCTCGTCCTTATCATCCATTTCTAGCATTCTTTTCAACTCAATGTTCTCCATATGAAGAGCCAAATGTGTTTCCTATAGATCTTGGAAATTATTATTTCCCATTCTTGAAACTTGGTTAGATGAGGCTCTAATACCAATTGATCTTAAAATTGAGGTGGAGGTCAATTTCGTCTTTCTAAAAATGGGGATCATTCTATCTCGCTTTACAATGAAAAATGGGTCTTAACACAAAACATGTTTTCCAAAAGGTATCTTCAAGTTATGAGTTAGTTTTCACATGTAAACTTAAGCATAAGAAACACAAAATCGCATAGCTCATACAAGCATTCATGAAGAGTAGAACAAAATATTTGGTAAGGGAGTTCACCCCTCCTAGGCCACATCTTCTAGCCTGCCAACATAGCTAAACCACTCCATATATTCAATGGAAAAGGAATACATAAAATTTTGTTGATAAAACATGTGGCCCCTTCAAGGAAATATTATCTTGCAAATAAATCTCACATAAACATCATGACAACCTACAGTCATTCATGAAAACATCAGCAACACAAGGTGTCTCCTACAAATAACCTATACTCCATTTGAAAATGAGCATACATGAGCATATAATCTCTTCAATTCCACATTGAAGGACAAATAGAAAACTTTCATCAACAAGACATAGTGAGAAAAGTATAGAAGAGTTGAACCCTGCAAGTAATAGCTGATGTACTAAACTTATGAAGGTAATAAAACCCCTACAAGGCCTTCTCCATTCTCAGACACCTTTAAGAACTACTCAAAAACATTGATTTATCCATACACCCATGAACTTGAACCTACAAAAAGTTCCTTTAGATGTGCTCAAATCAGAAAATAGAGGTTACCATTGGGTCCAGAATGTCCTAAAACCCTTATGTAGACTCTTCTTGAGCTCCAAAAGTACAGAAGCTCCCAAAGATATGGCTCTACAAGCTCACCATGTTGTTTTATTGTTACCCATCCTACAAATTGGAATAATAGTCTAAATTTCTTACAATTTCACCCTGTTTTCCACTGCGGAGGTGAAAAATTTGCCTGCCGAAAGTGAAATTTGTTGGATCATTAATTCATTCAATAACCCTTAAGTACAGAAAATGTGGCCACATGGGCCATGCGACTAGCCTAGCCCCTTAATGGTTAGGCATGTGTCTCCGTTGGTGCCTATGGGGCCAAGGGTTGGGCCAACGACCCTCCCCCACTAGAGTTGCCCCCTATCGTTACGTTGGTGGTTACATGAGCCGACACGAGACTGGGGCCAAGTCCCTAGCTTCCACCCGTCCAATTTAGTACTTATTCCATTATCTTGTGGAGGCCGGATATGACTGGGGACCGAGGGCTATTGCCTAACCCTTCTTTATCGAGACCTTCTCACTGGTTTTCCAAGGTCATATACATGGCCATATGGCTTGGGGTTGGTCCCCATACATCGCTTCCTATCATAACACCTCACCAAGGTCATCTATAGGCTCCCGTGATTGAGCCCTAGGGTTGGTCCCAAGCCCCACTCCTTGCATTATGTTCATGTGAGGTGCAGGTGACTAGGCACCAGGGCTGACAGCCCAGACCCTCCTCCATAAATTTGCACCATTTAAACTTTAAATAGGCTTGAGGCCCTTAGGGGTTAAGAACCACCCCTGTGGCATAGTGGAAAGGCACTTGAGTATTGGATGAGAGGTCATTTGTTTGAACCCTGCTGAGGTTATCTGATCCATACCAAAATTTTACCCAACCATGGGGTGCCACATGGCGGCCTCTGGTTGGGTCATGTGGAAAACCCTCATTGGCTACCACAAACAAACAAACCATCACAACATGCTAACTTGCCTAGTACAAGGCTGCCACTTGGCAGATCCTCATTGGCTCGTACCTGTCTAGTAAACCTGACGATGTCAGCAGTATGGTAGCCCAATCAGTTGTCTAGTCAGTAGACCTACTCATTTTTGGGTTTTTGGGCCAAATGATCAAAAAGTGATAACTTGAGCATACGGTTCTGGATTTAGGTTATTTGAATGTCGTTGGATTTAGAATGATGAGAAATTCAACTTCACACTAGTTTCAAGACTTTTTGGGCACTTTCATTTTTGAGCTAGAATTTGATCACCCGATCAATAGTATTATTTATTTTTTTAATATTATTAAGAAACTTCACTATTTAGCTTTAACATTCAATTAATTAGTATATCTTCTATTAATAGGATGTGATTTAATTTTTAAATATCATAATAATAATTTCTAGTTATTATAGGAATAAATACTACTAATATTATTAAGCATTAATAAATTACCATTATATTAATATTATTAGTAATTAATATAACCATTAGTGATTTAGATCCCGTCAGCTACCAGACTTAACCAAGATCTTTTACTTTTGTGATGTTAGCATAATTGCATATGAAAGAGTATAGAACAACCACATGTGCATTTTAAAGGAAGAGGAAACATAATGATAGCCATCAAATCAAAGCACACACACACATTGATAATGGAGTTCGCCTAGTGTGGGTTACGTCTCCAAGTCCAATGTCAAGAGTGGGGAGGATGCTTCATTAAATGATGGAAAATGGTGATGATGTACATGGTATAAGCTTTGTCATTACAAGGATAAATTCCTTCAACCAAAGTGCCACGTCTCTACACGAGGTTTTCTCCCTATAGGAAATCTCACTCAAATGGGCCCTCCTTCAGCATGACAAGGTAATAAATTCTCACATGACATGGCATACAAGTATCCTTCAACATAATGGTAACAAGGATCTCGACAACAAAATCATCATCTCAGCAAATCAAAAGAAATAACATGACATCACTGCATCATATACCTCCACTTTCGGGGATGGCCGGAAATTGAAAATCTCAACTGACAAACTGGATTACATCGTTGAATTTTTGACATGAAATCGTGTCAAACGACTTTAAACTTGGCACCTTTTTGACACCATCAAAATCTGGACCCTTGAGCATCTTTAAGCAAATATTCCTTCCTAGAGATGGATGAAAAATCTGCTACTTGGATGAAAATTCTAAGCACACCACTGCATTCCTTGTGAAATTTTTGTGAAAATTGACTATAAATTTGGCATCATTCCACCTCTGTCAAAAATTATCCTCCAAGGGAATCTTTTAGATTCCACAAGATTGTGCAAATATTCCTTGTTGTTTCCTGCATGAATTTATGTTGCTCAGATGAGCAAACAAACCACAACATCACATAGGAATGTCTGGGATATGCGCGTACCATTTGTTATATGGGCATATGGGACAACCTACAAGAAGTTGATAGGCAAAACACCATTTAGGTTGATCTATGGGATTGAAGCGGTGATGCCTATAGAGTACATTGTGCCAAGTCTATATATTATAGCTTTGACAGAGATGGTGGATCGTGAGACCTTGGAGGAACGGCTCACATGGCTGATGGAGTTAGAAGAGGACCGCTTTCTTACAGGATTTCACCAACAAGCACCAAAGGAACACGAGAAATCATGGCATGATAGGCATATTAAGTTGCATACTTTCAAGGTGGATTATTTAGTGCTGCTATATGACAACAAGTTCACAAAATTTTCAGGGAAATTTCAAATGCACTGATTAGGGCCATATGTCGTTAAGGAGATCACAGATGGTGGTGTAGTTTAGCTCACGAAGTTGAATGGGGAGCCATTCCCTGCCAAAGTGAATGGAAGTAGGTTGAAGTTGTATACAGGGGATCATGCCCCTATGCAATGAATACATGGTAGCAGAGCAGTCTTAATAATCTAGGCAACTACAAAGGATTGCAAGACTATAAACTAAATTGCCCGAAGAGGAGAAAAATATAGTAAGGAGGTTGTGCGACTGATCTGGAATTTATCCAGGACAAAGAATTAAAGGTATTACATACTCATGTGCATGGATGTGCATATGTTACTTTATGAAACGGATCGATAAGATTGCTAGAATACATAGACACTGAGGCAATTAGAGAAAACATAACAGTCAAACATGTAAACGCAACAAGTTTAATAAGGAGTTCACCCAATGCTCCTGGGCTACGTCTCTTGGTCCAGTCTTCAGTGGTTGCCTCTCTATTATGTTGTCAAGTATAGTTTTTATAACAGTGAGCTCTATTCAAGTCTCACTAAACAGATAGAAGTTAGTAGGAATGGAGCGCACAAACTCTCCTTACTGAAACTTGACCTCTAATGGTCACAGTAGTATGACAGGCCTATGTCGAGGAGTTTTCTTGAACCTCTCCAACCTTCAATGGAGTACACAGACACTCTGACTCTCTCTGGCTCTGTTTGTCTCGATGTTGCCTTCAGGTCAACACAGTTTCTACCCTCTGTTCTCTGCTATTAGCTTTCTGCGTCTAGCTAGCTCTTGTTTGCCTCTCTGTGTGTCCTCTGCTTTTGTCAGGTCATGGATTTAAAGCCAGTCTGTTCTTTTGACTGTTCATTTCTACTTCCCAACCTTCTGGTTTCCTTACCTCTGCCCGTTTGAATTCCTCTACTCTGCGTCATCATCACTGGGTAACGCCTCGCAGGGAGGTGGCCACCTGTTTCCTAATGAACTGGGTGTTAGATTCCTTGAATCGTTTTTGAATGGCCATTAATTCCATTTGCTTCAAGATCGCTTGCGAAACATGAATCGTTTGCCAACGCATCATCTACATTGAACTTCAAATCCCCTATAATCTTGCTTTTTTGACTTGTCAAATCCAGTCATTTATCGGGACACGCCTCAGCCATTGATCTGGGCCCCCCAAATCTGATAGTCGTCATTCGTATCGAGCGGGCAAGTTGCATGAATTTTACCCATCCGATGCGAACGATTTTCTCTCTCATCCGCCAGACACGTGTCACTCGATGTGTGGCATCGTTCGAGACTCAGTAAAAACTGCTTACCACCTCGATGCCTTCTGATATCCTGTCGGTTTGTGGAATCTCACGCTATGAAACCAAACGCAGTACTTTTCCGCATTTCATAGTGTTTTCAGGTCCGGTCACTTTGGGGATTTCCTTCATTGAGGGGGACGCCCTGCGATATGTGAACCACCCTCATTTCTTGATTTGGCCTCTCTTTTTTGCCAGTTTGCACCAACGCGCGTTACCATGGGCCAATGGTTTGCACGCTCGACCAAGGGTCCTCGTTGCTCCGCTCTGGCCACAACTACAACTATTACGAGGATTCCTTCTGATAGATTTGATTTTTCTAAGACTTGAATTTTTTGGCATAATTTGAAACAGTCATGAAAACTTAGAGAGTGTTTAGGATCCAATTCGGATCAGCGACCAAAGAAAGGAGTGTGACAGGTGAAGATGTAATGGATGAGTTGTGCCACAAGGGGGAGGCACCACGCTGATGATTCCAAAAATAGTCATTTGAGTCACTATTCACAACTTGATGGAAAAAATCTCGTTAAGAGGAGTGGGTAGGTGCCATTTATGGGAAAAATCTTTGTAAATCTGCCACCAATGATGCATTTATGATCAGAAAATGGAGGGAACAATCGAATTTGAATTTGAAACCCCTATAAATATGGCATGTTGGCTTGCAGAAAAACACTTTGCATTAGTTTAGTCTATGAAGCGTGAAGACTGGGAAGAAATCTTATTAAGATCACCGTTTGGAAACCTATCTGCAGCAACCCGTGAACTTCTTTTGACCGAATGACTACTACAAATCCCGCAGAGGCTATTAGTTTTGAAGATATCGTCTCCGACACAGCGGCCCCTAAATTCATATCTATGGAAGTTGCACCCCCTATGCCTATGGCGCTGAGTTCACCTATGCTAAAGCAATTAGCTACTAAGGAGAAGCAAAACAAACCTATACCATTGAGGCATTCACTGAGGAAGAACCTAGAGCTTCTGCAGAAGGAGAAGAAGGATAAGACAAAGTAGCTGAAGAAAATTGTGGACTTGGAGGCAGAAGAACTCCGTGATGGAATTAAGGAGTTAGATGTTGAGGAGGGTGAGCCTATCACTAGGCTCCCAAAGTATGTCCCTCCATGGAAAGTGAAAACGAAAGTAACCAAAGACCTGAACTCGAGAAAATTTATGGTCTCTACACCACTATTACCAGAACAGGTCATTTTTTAAGGCGTGGTCTTAAGCATCCCAGTGCTAAACCTGGAGGATTGATATCTTGTTGACCATGAGAAATTCCCTCACTTATTTACTAATAAGCACATGACAAAGATCTACTATGAATAAACCGAGGTTACACGGTTGGAACCCATGAAATGGTTCAGAGGCGTCGAGCAAGCCGGTTTACTACACATGCTTTGCATACCACACTTCCATCGGTCAATTATCAACATTGTGTGTGTGTGCCATCTCCTCTTGTTGGTGCATGATGGGTTCTTATGGATAGGTGAACCCATCCCTATCACCAATATGCTCACCCATAGGATTACGAAGCTTCCCTATAAAGGGGCATACCCTACCAAGGAGTTTGAAGGAAGAAGTGGTGAAAAGGAGGTGGTGGATAGGATTAAAATTGAATTTGGATTGATCAAGAAGTCACGCAGATATTCTATCTGCTCCATTCAAGACCAGGTGGTACAGTTTGCTGCCGAAATTCAAGTAGGGAAGATTATGAGGAAATGTTGTGTGGGCGAAGTTCCGACATCAGTAATGTTATTGGCTACCCAATGTGCAAAGGGAGTACAGTAAAACTAGGCGCAGTATTTATGTAAATAATTCCTCACAAACTACTATGAAGAACAAGAGGATAGTAAGTCATTTGACTATGCCTGGCTCCAATTGCTAATTGTATTATTATTATGGAAACTACCAGAGGATATTTAGTTTCCACCACAAAAGGAAGATATACCAGAGGTAGCGAAGTACACTTCACTGTGGGTGAAACAGGATCCGAAGAGGATCAAGGAATCCAAGATTTTCTGGATATTGGTTGAAATGGACCTCCGCACAGTAATCAGTCAGTGGCCAAGGTTGTCTCCAACCTTGTTCGAGCAGTTGAGGGCCTTCGTAGAGTTTAAGGCCGACTTCCATAATGTCTCGATCAGAGTGAGACAAGACCCTAAGCATATATGGCATAAGATGCCATAATTTTCGGAAACAGATGTGCAGGAAATTGTGGGAAGTTGCCCAGTGGAGTGGCGACAACCCACGGATGTTGGTGTAGGTACCAATCAGGGCGGAGAAATCTCTGTTATGCAGAAATGAAAAGAAGAAGCATAGGCAGCGGCACGAGCATTGACCGAGCAGAGAAAGACAAAAGTTGTTGCTAAGGCAGTTGCTGAGAAAGAGCATGTTGCAGAAGAGCGTGCTGAGATAGAAGACACTCACATGGAGGAATTATAAACATTAGCTTCTCAGCATACTGAGGAGCAGGAACTGTCCAAGCAGGGTAGAAATGAGGAGAGGAGAAGAGCACTCCCTTCACATTGAAGAAGCAGAGTAAGAAAACAACCATTGGGTGAAGGAAGAAGCACAAATCAAATAAGCAAGTGCGCATTGACTCGATGATCCTCATAGAAGGGGATCTCGATGAAATTGGGGAAAAATTCAGAGACAACACAATAGAGTTGTGGAATAAATTTAAACAGTAGTTCATGCAGACACTAGGGAGCATCCAGAAGGATCTGCATGAGCTGCAGATCCAAACAGGAAAGCTTCAATCGAGCATAGGGAAAGCAAACAGGGTGCAAAGGAGCCTCGTGCAAGGGAGCGAGAAATTATTAGAGATGGAAAGGACTCTAGACCTCAGAGTCATCTCCTTACTTGAAGGATCATTTGACACGGAAATAGAGGAGGACACATAGGAGTGAACTTAGCCACATTACCATTTCAGACTCTCCATGTGCTGCATGAGGGGGTCTCGGAAGAGCTTAGAATCAGACAGCAGCGTGCATTTGCTGTAATTAACAAATTTAAGGTAAAAAATGAACAGATATTTGTTGAGAAGGGTCAGGCTATGAAAGAAAATGAAGCGATGGAAGCACAAAGTCAAACCCTGGAAACAGAAATAACACAAGTGTGCAATTCAATCCTAGAGTTATATATTTCGGAAGACATCTCAGCTACAACGAAGATCAGGAAATTAACTTTTGCAGCCTATGAAGCAAAAATGAGATAGACAAAGTCACGTTTGACTTCCAGATGAAGATAATAGAATTACAGGTGAAGCTACAACTGACTACTCTACCAGAGGTTAGGGAGTAGCATGATGCAGCCATTAAGGAGCATATGAATACTCTGGAGGTTGCAGTTAAAGGATGTGACTTTCTTTTTAACCATGCCATGGAATTATGGGACACTTTGCAGGAGGACCCAAACCTACAGAGGTTGAGCATAGAAATTAGAGAGGCCGAGCAGAAATATGATGAGATTATGGCCATTGTGTCCACATTAGTGCCAGTCTAGCGCTGTGTGCGCCTACAGGAAGGGAAGCTAATACAAGCACAAGTACAAGAATTGCAACAAAAAGAATCAGTGTTAAAGGCTCGGCTTCAACCTTGGACAAAAGAGGCCAACTAGATTTCTCAGACCATTCAAGAGAAGCTGAAATCTCTACAGCAGACTCATAGGACCATGCAACTTGTGGTAGATGGACCAACTACAGAAAGTCTAGTCGAAGAGGTGAAGAAGGCTGCAGTACAAAGTATCACAGAGCTAAATGCATTGAAGAAGTAGTTTAGTGAGCTCTGCCACAAAGTCGAGAAGCCAACTAAGTGACTCGAGGGTGAGTCACCATATTTGTGTTGGGGTCCTATTGGGATAGGGTCCCTAGGGTCAATTTTGGGTTAGTTTAATCAATTTTTGAGTAGAATTTTGTAAAGAATGTAAAGTCTCCACGAAATGTGGAAGCGGAGCACGCAACTAAGTAGGAGTCAAAGGGGCTTTAGCCCCTTGTATGGGTAAGTGATAGGATGGTTTTGAGACTCACCCATAGGCATGGACCATGGTATTGTATTAGAAAGGCTATAAATATTTGAGTCATAGCGAGTATAGATATGAAATTTTGGTGAAGAACAAGTATAAGGGAAAGTGCTAAGGCAGGAAAGCTCTGTTTCATGTACTTAGGCAAAAGGGAAGGCTCCTGCAGCTAAGTGTGTGGAGACCTTGGCAAGTCCACAACTGAGTGTGCAAGCCCCTGCAGTTGGGTGCGCAAGGTGGAAGAGTTTATAATTTGAACGTTGAATCTAATGAAGACTGATTTTAGACTGAATATCTTGCCTCTGTGCCTTGTTCTTAATTATGTTTAAGTTTATGCACTATTTCTTAATGATATATTTTCTATGAAGTAAAGAGTATCCTCTGCATGAATACGTTTAACCTTTAATATCTATGCATGAAATAAGTAATGATCTATTTTCTCGAAGGTAGTAGCTAAATATGTTATGATAACTATTCAAGCGGGTAGATTTGTACAAAGGCAAGTCTAGGTTTATTATTTACTAAGCAAAATTTGTAAGTATACTCCTTTTAGGTATGAAAATCATGATCGTAGAGCTTTGTGAAGGTATGGAAGCCATTTGGATAGAGTTGAAGTAGTGAACCATAGGAAGATACATATCTGCACGAAGGTAGATCTGAGCTACAAGGGCTTGAGATTACACATCACACAGTCTCTAGATGCAGAAACTTGGTTCTAGCATCCCCCAATACTACTTCAGGTGAGACTATAGGCTGCGCTATGCAGGTTGTTGTCGAGAATAACTTTGAACCTAGTTCAGGCCCCCTTAAACCAACAAAGACACGTGATAGAAACAAAAGAAACACACTTTCAAAAAGGAATGGGTGGCTTGTATCGACTCCTGCTCGCAACCAATTACAGAGATCATCATATAATCCTTGCCAAGATGTTTAATATTTTTACTCAGCCTAACAAATGCAATCGTTTTGTTTAAGGTCATTGATTCGAAAAACATAAAGGAATGCAACCCTATATGAAATGCAAGCATTAGAAATAAATTAATAATCAATTGCATAAATAAATAAATAAACACAATCCCACATGAGTAATATAATTGCATGAACAAATTGAATCATATAATAAGAAACTCTAAGTTACATAAATAAATAAAAGAAACCCTATGTGAATATCATTATTAAATTATGCAATGAGAAATCAAAGAAACTATCTAAACTACACAACTATCTATTTTATTAGAGTGGGCCCTGCCTCCATAGAATAGTGCTAATATTATTTTATATCAACACTCACTACATTGACATAAATTAATGAAATTAATTAAGTCAATTAAAATAATCAATCGATTAGAAATATGCAATGGAAATAAATTAAATTAATTAATTATACCACACATTAAGTAATTTATAAAACTGCAATTAAAGGTAAAAGCTCATTAATTATAATTTCTTCCATTATCATTCAAATATTGCTTTAACATTCCTTCCCAAACAATGGAAAAAGTTCTCTCTTTTATACATAAATTTAATGCAAACTAAAAATTACACATTTCTAAATAAACCTACTTGTAGATTTAATAAATCATAGTGGTTACAACCATTTCTTAAATAATGAATGGTTTCTATACTATTTGCTAACACTTAGAAATTAATAAATAACTCCAATATATTTTGCTAACAATTATCAATTAATAAATAACTACAACATCATTTTCCCACGAATTCCAAGATGTTAACCACTCAAACTAATATTTTGTCTTCGATTTGCAGAATTATTTCCATATTATTGATTTTCTTGGATTAACATTTAATTTGGTGTATGGGTCCATAAATGCTACATAGAGTAGTAAAAAATATGTAACAATATGTCTCACGGTTCCAATAGATCAAGGTTCCTATGGCTCACAATTCTAATGTTGGATCACTATTCCAATGGCTCAAGGTTCCATCCTTGGCTCACAATTTTAGTGTTGCAACTTTTGCATGGGTGTTGTACCTTCTGTGGTGCAGCAACTATGTGATTGTGTTGTTGTAAATGGTGTTGTAGAAATTGTACATGGATGTTGCAACAATTATACAAGAGTATTGCAACAACTGAAAATGAGTGTTGTAGCTTCTATGATGCATCAACTATGTGACTATGTTGCAACAACTGTATAGGAATGTTGCAATAACTATGTGTCTACATTGTAGCAACTGTACATGAGTGTTGCAACAATTATGTGTTTGTGTCACAGTTATTGAATAGGAGTGTTGTAGCAATCGAAACCAATATACTCCCCGTTCCCACATCACAACCTACACGACAACTTGTCTAACACATCATCTATGTAGATTAACACAAAGATAAATGTAAATATTATCTTTTTCTAATTTCTAGTGATAAATCCAAGTAAAAGAATAAACAAATGTAATGGAAACACATTAAGTATAAATCCTGCACAATAATGGATTAGGACAAAGTCTAAGTAAGAAGAGAGGGGTTAGAAGTAGGCAAGAGATGGTATCAAAATATGACATTTCTAGAGCCCAACACTATTGAATGACAACTTAGTTATAGCACAAAATAGGATGAAACAATAAGTAGATCAACTTCGCACTAAAAGGGAATTTGAAGTGAGGGACTCGGCATTTGTGAGACTACTGAATAATATAAATAAATGTCCCTCCAACAACAAAATAAGGACAATAAATTAGCACCAATGCATTAGGGCCCCTACAAGGTGTTACAAAGGATTTGAAGTATGGCTTACAAATTGGAATTGCCTCCATATTCACATGCACATTCAGTCTTCCATGTTTCTTTATTAAAGAAGGTGGTAATCAGTGGAAAGATATTAGTCCAAGTTATTTTATTAAATATTAATGAAGAGGGAAAAATCATTCTAGAGTAAAAAAAAACTAGAAACAAGGATTAAGAAGCTAAGAAATCGAGAAATCACTAAGTACCTCATCCAATTAAAAAACTTACTATTGGAAGAAGCAACATGAGAACACATGTAGAAACACCCGCAATTAGTCATGTGTTGGGGACAGCACTTATTTGAATGGAGGGGAATGTTAAGCCCTAAATGAGCCCCAAGTTAACCATAAAACCCTTATTAAGCCCTATATATTGATTTATTACATTTCTATTGCTATATTGTTATGTTAGCTAGACCCTTTCAATGTACCAATATAGTTGTACCATTTGTCAAACACATACACACTAAGAAGACCTAGTCTTAGGATCATCAAATTTTATCTTATACATTGTATTCATTATAAAAAGAAGTTTCCTCTTCGAAGTGGACTGAACTATTGATTTCTTATCATTTTTAAAGAACAAAGTTCATAACATAAAATTAATATACAATGTCATTCATCCATAAGTAACATGATCATACAAATCTATCATAATCAATCATAACTAATAAGCTAATCAAAGGGATAGTGAATCCAAAACATCTTCTACAACCATCTATCTTAAGCATAATGTATAAAGAGTGTCAAAATAAACCAGTATAAGTATCGAAATTGCACCCTTCTATAAATGCAATTTTATTGTTAATGTTTTTAGAGATCATAATTGATACAAGGAAGGAGAAATTCACTCTCATCTTAAGCTATAACGTAAAAAACAAATAGTTTTAAAAAAAATAATAGTTTTAATTTTTCATTTTTTTTAACATTTTTTAATTTTCCATTTTTTAAACATAATTCAAGAATGTTTTTAAACTTTAAACTTTAATATTTATAAATAATTTAATAATATTTTTAAAAATAGTTATGAATAAGGCTTATACCCCATTTCATGATATTTTTTAATAAATATTTATATTTCAAGTTTAGGAAAAAAAATATTCCATTGTAACACTCACTTGATTTCTTCCATCCTCTAGAGGTGTGTAACAAGGATGCTTACTCTCAATTTTGGATAATAAATGCACATAAGAGAAGCATAAATTCAAAGAGGGGTTATGATAAATATTGATTTAAAGTTTCCCACATAGCTCTTAATGGTATGGTTAGCCATCTCAACTCTCAACATGAAAAGTCCACCACAAGGAAGAACCCCTTTATTCTAGAAATGAGAGGTTTCAAGGAATGTACATCAGACAGAGTTTGTTCTTTCTCAGCATTCCATGTCAAGTAAAATCCAATTCTTAATAAATTGTCTTGAATTAAAATATATTTCTCCAACATCAAAGAATTATAGCATTCATATTATTTCAATCAAAGGAAATGCCATCTCATAAACAAAACCAAAAATATAACTGAAATAAAGTCCTCTTCCTCGGAGTTACAGATGGAAATTACATCTCAAAAACAAAGAAAAAACTATGTCTTGAAAATAAAATAAGCAACCAACTTTGGAAGAAGGTACTTTTCTTCCCATTAAAAATGTTGTTTCTAACAAGTTTGAAGAAATTGCTTCCTTCCAATAAAACATCTAAAGAAATTCTAAGATAATTCTTCATGTTTGCCACATACTCTTCAAACGATCCCACGCTTTGTAGCCTCTAGTGCTAGCCTTCTTTGATACTTTGCAGGTCTTTCCAAGCCTCTTCTACATAAGCCACATTGCCCATCCATATACATGGGTTACCCTAGGGGAATTTTTTTCTCCTACTTTGCGGCTTGCCAACTAATATCCCTACCATGATCCACAAATAGCCAATCTAATATGCTTATCATCTATTTTGCAATCAATGTATTCATCGATCTAGCCTACTCATCCAATGAAGGTGGGTTATCCATTATGAAGTGCTTTAACCGTTTTTGCATTTAAGTGATTTCATTTAATGTTTGAGGCGTTCTAGTATGGATCATAGGTTAAAATTATATTATCAACAATCATTAGTTGTGTACTTTTTCCCTTGATTTACCTTGGTGGTTATCATTTCCTCCTAATCTAGTGTGACCTTCCTTAGGATTTTCTTTCTTCCTTTCGTTGTCTAGGAGGGGCACAAATAGGAGGCTATGATGATGGTAGCCCTATGTGTTATTTCACAATTAACACTTATCATCATACCCATGTCTTTTATCCCGTATTTTGATTAGTTTTTTTCAATTTTTCATATTGGTTCCTTGTTGGCCTTGTCTTATGAGAACAAGGGGTTGAATATACCTGAGGTTGATGCAATTGTAAGAATTGAAAAAACATGAGCCAAATGTCTAAATGAAAAATAATATAAAGTGATGTATAGCAAGAAAAATTCAATTGTAGCTTGAGATCTACCCCATTTTATTAGCCACTCATCCCTAAGAGTATTCATGCATATCATGCCTATCAAAGTAAAAGGAACTCTTAATAAAAATCCTAACTTCTGTGAATTGATAAACTACCCATATTAAAGGGGGATCATAATTGTTACTTGATCAATCAATAAATCTTGTTAAACAAGCCATATCATCTGAAGAAAAGGGAAAATGTGGAGGCTTGTAAAAACATAGGCGAGGGAAGGTAACCTAATCAGGTAAGTTCTCCCTCTATGAAGGTGCTCATGGAAAATGGTTTGCATAACCTATTATAAGAATATGACACCTTTCATGAAGCAAACCCAAATCCAAAACACCTATGATTTGAAAAGGCTAGCTTAGGAATTGTGCCTCTCCTTAGGTCGGAAATGCTTAATAAGGTCATATGATAACCCTCGCATGCCTAAGTGAGCTATCTTGAGCACAATCATAATATAGTATTACATTTAAAGATGATTTTTATGTGGAGTACTTTGATAGTTTTAACATTAAATATGGTCCAGCTTGATGCTTTATGGTTCTTGTACCCATGATGTTGATCTCACTTTATTCCTTGAGCACATGTTAGGTGATTCTTGCAAGTGAAACCAAGGTCGCTTGAGGGATAGGTGATTCTTATCCAACACTTTGTAGAGTGTGTCCAGCTACATTCCAAAATGACATAGGACACTTGATGGACGGCATTGGAACCCCTTTGAGGAGTTTTGGCCATGATGAGGACTTGGAACTAATGACATTACTCTCCACCAGCCCAAGGACTTTGGACATTGAAATTTGATGCTAGTAAATTGGCTTGAGAGATGGTGCACCCCTGAGATGACAAGACACCCCAATCTAGCATTGTACCTTCTTGAAAAATGTTACACTTCTCTTTATGGTGATTAACAATGTTGAGCACTTTAAATCCCTTAGGAGGGGTAAATACACCCTCTACCTTGATGATGCCATGCCCTAGTTTGATTATGTCATCCTAGTGCCTCACTTGATGATGACATGAACCTTTTGTGGGATGATATAGGCTTTGGAGAGCTATGTTGGTGATGTGCCACATCATTTGGATATAGATCCATGACTTATGGAATAAGATACAACCCTTGAGTTATTCCTTGTATCTTTTTATCGAGAGACATGCAGTTTGAATGATGACATCATCCTTGGAGGACAGTAAACTCACATGTGTGGGTTATTTGAGGCTTATTTCATACTATTTCATTGATTTGGCTATGTTTGGGGGTCATATTGTGACCTATCCATCTTGTATCATGGATTTTATAACTTTTAGGGCATTTTAGTCTAAATTAAGGGAAATCAACTTGGTTACCCTTATATAGTTAGGGGAGTAGTTTTTTTCTTACTTTCATTGTCACACTTGGATTATTACAACTCTTCTTTAATGATATTTCTCTTGAGTGTACAATGGAGACCTATTTGAGCGACTTTCTTGGGTGGATGATGTGATGTTATGTGATCTCTTTTCATGGATGGTTATGGTGGATCTTGGATGTTGAATGATGAAGTAAGTTAGTTTATGTAGTTTATTTGTTTTATCTTGGTTTTATGTTCCATGGTGTTATGAAACCAGCTCAAGTAAAGATAGAAAAGATAGATCAACACCTTAGAATTCAGCCTCTTCGAGGGGGAAACCTCCTTTACATTACATAAATGAACAATTCTTGGATGATTGAAATGAAAAAACCTAATTTCTATATATAGGAGTCTAAGGAGTCACAGTATAATCCAGCCGACCTAACAATAATAATATAAAGCCACAAAAATAACAATAGAGGGATTCTATGGGGCACAGAAATAACAATATGGGGGTAATAGGGGCACAACAATATAAATAAGGGGTATAACTACAATAGTAATGGGGTAATCACTAGTATTATAGGGACCTAACATGGCCCTCTCCTTCAAAAAAGTGTTGTCCTCAACGCTTGAGTAGTTCTGGATACTTCTGCATAAAATTCTCATCCTCCCATGTGGAATCTTCAGCGGATAAGTTTTTCCACTTGATAAGATACTCTGAAATTGATCGATTTCGTAGCTGTCAAGTTCTTGTTTCTGTGACTGCTTCTGGTTCCAATATAATTTTTCCTTCCTCGTCAAGTTCTGGCAATATTGTTTGAATTGGGAGCTTGTCGCCTATAACCTTCTTTAAACATGAAACATGGAAAATTGGGTGCAATTGAGAAGCTGCATGAAGCTCCAATTTGTATGCCATAGTACCAATCTTTTGCAACACCTTGTACGGACCATAATACTTTGGTGATAATTTATTATTCTTCTTAGCTTGCTTTAGGGACATTACTTATATGGTTGTAGCCGTAGGAATACCCAGTCACCTACATCAAAACTTCTTTCACTGCGATGTTGATCTGCCTGTTGTTTCATTCTATTTTGTGCCAACACGAGGTTATCGTTTAAGAGTTAGAGGACTTGTTGTTGATGTTCGATGTGATGTTCCACTGCCTGAACCTTAGAATTTTCTCTTAAATATGATGTGATGGATGGTGGTTGATACCCATAAAGTGCCATAAATGGGGTCATTTTTGTTGCTGTATGGAAGGAAGTGTTATACCACCATTCAGCCAGAGGCAACCATTTGACCCATTGTGTATGTTTATCAGATACAAAGCAACGAAGATATCCTTCCAAACATTTGTTTTCTATCTCAATTTTCCCATCAGATTGAGGATGATAAGATGAGCTATGAGCTAACTGAGTACCAAGACAAGAAAATAATTTTGTCCAAAAATTTCCAGTGAAAATGGGATCTTTGTCACTTACAATAATCTTTGGGTTTCCATGTAGCTTTTGAACTATTTCCATAAATGCAGTAGAAACTGTACTGGCTTTAAATGGATGTGATAATGCACAAAAGTGTGCATACTTGGTAAGTCTGTCAACTACCACCATGATGACACTCTTTCCCTCAGACTTGGGTAAACCTGTGATAAAATCCATTGAAACCTCCTCCCAACGTTGGCTTGGAATGGATAAAGGTTGTAATAGACCCGGTGTCTTAATTGTTTCAACTTTATTTTGTTGGCAAACCAAACATTCCGCCACAAACTTTTGAATACCTAATTTAAGGCCATCCCAAAAAAATTCCTTCTTAACCCTGTGGTAAGTTTTTAAAAATCCCGAGTGCCCTCCTAAGGGAGAAGTGTGCAATTCCATAAGAATATTTTGTTTTAACTGGGAATTCTTACAGAGGTATAAGCGATCTTTGTACCATAACGAATCATTTTGCCAGCTAAATGTATCAGAAGTACTGGAATCTTGTTGTAGCTTTCGAATAAGTGCCCACACTTCTTCGTCATTCTTCCATTCCTCCCTTGCTTCGTTTATCCAATCTGGTTGGATAATAGAAATGGCACACAACAATGCTTCCACATCCTCATTCTTTCTTGAGAGTGCATCTACCACCACATTTTGCTTCCCATTTTTGTAGATGATTTCAAAGTCATAACCCAACATCTTTGTGACCCACTTTTGTTGCTCTTCAGAGGATAATCTTTGTTCTAAAAATTATTTAAGGCTATCATGATCCGTTTTTACCTTGAAGTGTCTTCCCATTAGGTAGGGTCGCCATTTTTTAAGTGGATGGAGTATTGCCAACATTTCCTTTTCATAAATAGCTTTGCTTAAAAACTTTCCCTTGATTGGACGACTTTCAAAAGCAATGGGTCTTTCATCTTGCATTAGAACAGCACCAATTCCATTTCCTGAAGCATCACATTCCACAACAAAGGATTTTTTGAAGTCCGGTGTAGCTAAGACCGGTGCTTGGCACATTGCCTCTTTAAGATGTTCAAAGGCCTTTGTTGCTTCCGGAGTCCATGAAAATGAACCTTTCTTCAATAATGTTGTTAGAGGTGCTGCTATTATCCCATAATTCTTAACAAACTTGCGATAATACCCTGTCAACCCAAGAAATCCTCGCAGATGCTTTATGGATGTGGGGATTTTCCATTCCTTAATGGTTTTACTTTTGCTAGTGTCTACCTTAACTCCTTCATGAGATACAATATAACCCAAATATTCCACCTCCTGGACTCCAAAGAAACATTTGGATCTTTTTGCATATAATTGTTTCTCCTCCAATAGTTGTAGCACCCTGTCAACATGTTCAACATGATCCTTCCAAGACTTGTTGTAGATTAGTATATCATCAAAAAATACTAACACAAATTTTCTAAGGAATGGTTTGAAAATTGAATTCATCAAACCTTGAAATGTTGAAGGTGCATTGGTAAGGCCAAAAAGCATGACCAAAAATTCATAATGACCCTCATGAGTTCTAAATGCCGTTTTCGGAATGTCTTCAATATTCATTCTAATTTGATGATATCCCGAACGAAGATCCAACTTGGTGAAGTAAATTGATCCATGCAATTCATCCAGTAATTCATCAATGACAGGAATGGGGAACTTATCTTTAATAGTGAGCTTGTTGAGCTCCCTATAATCCGGACACATGCGCCATGATCCATCCTTCTTGTGCACCAATACTACTGGAGCTGAGAAAGAACTTTGACTCGGTTGAATTATACCAGCCTCTAACATTTCTGCAACCATACGTTCAATTTCACTTTTTTGGACATAGGGATATCTGTACGGCCTGATGTTTGGAGGAACACTTCCTGGAATCATATGAATAGCATGATCATGATCACGCATAGGTGGGAGACCTTTGGGAGTCTCAAATACCTTGGAATGATTGTCCAAGACTTTTTGGAGATCTGGAGAAATAGATGATTCCAATGTGGAAACATCTAGCGAACATAATTGTGCAATTACACCTCTTTGCTCCTTTTTTAGAAGCTTAGTCATGCCATTAGAGCTGATTATCTTTCCTGGTTTCCCTGCAATACCCCTTAATTCAACTTCCTTTCCTTCCGTAGAAAATTTGATGAAAGGTTCTTGAAAATTAAAAGCTATTGTACCCAAGGATTGTAGCCATTGGACTCCTAGTACAACATCAGCACCTCCCATTGGAATGGAAAGCATTGGGCTAGTCAATACATATTCTCCCATGGATAGCTTGATATTATGGCACTTTCCAGAGCAATTTATTGTTCCTCCATTTGCAATCATCACTTGACACTCTGGTGCTGGATATAGGAAGCAATTCAATTCTTTGCTACCCTACAATGAATAAAATTGTGGGTGCTTCCTGAATCAATCAACACTATTATGTTTTTCTTCTTGATTTGTCCTTCTATCTTGATGGTTTGAGGAGTGGTAATTCCCGCCAATGCATTACAAGATATGGTCGGATTTATTTGTTCTTCATCTAGGCTTTGTTCCTGGAGTATATCCTCTTCTTTTGACCTTTCTTGCTCCTTTCTTCTTCCTCTTCACAATCTATGTAGAATAATTTCTTCTCAGCACACTTATGACCTTTTGTGTATTTGCTATCACAACTGTAACAAGGCCATTTTGCTCTTTTTTCTTCCAATTGTTGTGGTGTCAACCTTGTAGGTTGTGGAAGACTAGGGGCAACAACACTTCCGTATTTATAGTTGTGAGTGGTATGCTTCCTAGTTGCCATAATTTTGCTTTCCATTTTTCTTGCTAACCTGAATGCCTTCTCTAATGAATCAGGTTCCCAAAGGCGGACATCATGTTGGATATTATCCTTTAAAGACCCTATGAACACATCAATCCTATGCTCCTCTGGAATATATTTTACCCTTATGTTCAATTTTTGGAACTCCTCAATGTGCTCCATTATTGAACCCTTTTGTTTGAGACTTATCAATTGGCTAAAAAAAGTGTTGCTTTCTGTATCCTCATAATGTGCTATCAATTCTTCCGTAAAAATTGCCCAAGTGATAAATTGTTTACGAGAACAAAGCCATTGATACCATACAAACTGATTTGGTTCCAAATATACAGTTGCCATACATACTTTTTGTGCGTTTTTCACATTATTGAGATCGAAGAATTGCTCTATCTGTAATATCCATGTGGCGGGATCCTTGCCAGCAAACTTCCTCATATCGATTTTTGGAATATGGTGATTCTTCAATCCAACATTAGCGTCTATGGAATCATGATTAACATTTCTTTTGTTCTCATCATGAGTTTCCTTTACTACCTTTTCACCATTAGTAAGTATTTCTTGTAGAAAATTTGTCAAATCTGTCTTCAAATCTGTCATGCCTGTCTTCAAATTTGTGTTCAAATCCATCTTCAAATTGTCCATCTTAGCTTCCATGCCATTCATCTTAGCTTCCACGCCATTTATCTTAGCTTCTCTTAACTTTTGTGAGCGTGACATTTGTTGTACTTGTTCTTGTAATTTTGATATATCATGTAGCATTTCTTCCTCTTCTTCATGAGTCATGCTAGAGCTTTTAGGTTCATTACTAGGTGTTTGCATTTTCTTTCCTTGGGGCATCAGTTACCGATAATAATGCTTACTATGCCCTTTGAATTCCGTTAAACCAAGCTTACACAAAAAATTTAAAAAAACCTACACACCTTTTTTCACTTTATAGAAGCCTGATATTGAATCTGATGTATCTCTGTAATTTTGGATCATCCAGTTTTGAAATTGCGACCTGTAGTAGCCTTCTGTGTCCTCTTTCCAATGCCACAAGTCTGACCCAAATTGGATTCTCCAAAGAAGATTTATGTGAAATATCCCACAGTGACTTGCTTTTAGACTAGTTCAGTAGAGCAAACTTGTACGACGTGCCACGAGTCACTGTTTCAACCTTTGGATCTAAAACATGCATACATGAAACTACAGTCTATCCTCTTTCTTTACCTTCTTATGAAATTTCAATCTGATCCCCAGAGAGAAAGTTATGACGATTTTCCCCAGGTCACCCGTTTTGAATGTAATTCAGGAGTCTGCAAAAAGACCAACTTCCTCAGATCATATCTCCGCAAATATCGCGCGAAAAGCTCTGAAATTTGGACCCAAGGTTCAGCGCGATTTCTTCTCAAATGGGATTTTTTACGACTTCTGAAACGTCACAGACAAAAGTTATAGCGAAAATGCCACGATGACCTGTTTGGAGCAGCGAAACCCTAGAATCCAAAACTCTGATACCAAATGTTATGAAACTAGCTCAAGAAAAGATAGAAAAGATAGATCAACGCCTTAGAATTCAGCCTCTTCGAGGGGGAAACCTCCTTTACATTACATAAATGAACAATTCTTGGATGATTCAAATGACAAAACCTCATTTCTATATATAGGAGTCTAAGGAGTCACAATATAATCCAGCCGACCTAACAATAATAATATAAAGCCACAAAAATAATAATAGAGGGATTCTATGAGGCACATAAATAACAATATGGGGGTAATAGGGGCACAACAATATAAATAAGGGGTATAACTACAATAGTAATGGGGTAATCACTAGTATTATAGGGACCCAACACATGGGATGTATGTTCTTGTGCTAAGTTAGTTTATTTGATAGTTTCTTCATTATCCCTTGTTGAGTTAGGCCCTTCCTCTAAGTATTTGAGGAAGAGGGATGGGTTTTTCTTCCCTCATTCATCTAGAAAATTGAGAACCTAAATTGAAAACGTTAGGGTAATTTAATTTATTTTCCCTAGTTTTGTTTGGATTTAGAATCACTCAAAAGAAACCCCTAAATAGTTTGTATCTTAGAATCAATCTTCCCTAGATTGAGAAGGAACTAGTTTATCTCACTTGTGGCATTCTTTTAAAACCCCAAAATCATTTTTCTTCCTTGGTAAATTAGGGTTAAATCATAGCAAAACTTTGTTTTTTATGAATTTAATAACTTATTGATGTATGTCATAGGGTTAGGTCTTGTTTAAAAGTGCATTAGAGAATCTAATTTAAGGTTTTTCATGTATTTTTCAAGCATTTTCTACAGCTAATGTCAAACTTTATTTGTTGTTACATGCTTTATTAACTATGAATACTTGTTGTAATTTTTTCCTTAATTTAATTTTAAACGTAGTCTTTATCTCATATAATGTTCATAGAAATTTAACAGCTAAAATTGCTATTGTTATAAACTATTGTTTTACTAGAATTTGATGGTCTAAAACCCTAGTTTTTATCACCCTTGCATTTTCCTTTAAACCAAAACCTTGAACTTGCTCCTTCATCCACTGCAAACCCTAGCTTGTCATACCCTTATCGAGTGGATTTTTGTTATAGGATCCTTAGTGGGCATTTATCTTAATATCCTTGTGTTATATGATCCCTAAGTCCTACCAAGGAAGCCTCCCTTGTGTTGGATTGTGCCCTTAACTAAAGCCTGGAGTGGAGTAGCTTCTAAGGTGACAATGGTAACACTCATGTGTGTTGCACATTGTCTAGGTTACCTAATGAAGATTTACACTAGGTACTAGATTTTTTTATAAAAAAATTGGCATTGTTGTTGGGGAGTAGTTGGGTCCTCCTCGAGATCCAAAGTCTATGCTTCAACCATTTTCCTTAAATAGTATATCTCAACTCCTTCTTTAGTGTGCTTATTTGGAAACTCCATTGGAGGAGAAAAGTTTTTATTCCTCATGTATTTTTGAAGATATAGTGTTTGTAGGGTGAAACAAACATATTTTAAAAGGGCATTTAAGATTTACCCCAATGACTCCACAATCCTATATTGTGAAAATTGAATGGGATAGAAAATGGCTCCTTGGGATTTGCATGTGTTATGCATTGCTTTGGATGTCAAAGATGTTCCAAGGTCCCCAAATCATCATAGTACAAGTTGTTATATGAATTCTACAAAAATTGATGGGTATCCTTCTTTGGCTATTACTCATGTCGAAAAAGTATTAAATTATATTTTAGAAATTAATATGGTGCATGAAGATGCATGTATGAGACTATTAATTAGTTTTATGTGTAATTTGGATTCGATTAAATATTCTTATGGTCCAAAGAGAATGTCTTCTAATGCAAAACTCATTGAAGAATTTCTTAAGCATTAGGATCCAACATTCCAAAGGTATGAAAATATCCTTCAGAATTTGGCCTAATCTGTTCAGAAAGAGACTCTTCTATATCTACCCCATGAAATGAATCATTTGTAAAAAGAGTAAGAGTTTCCTTTTGAAGATGGTGAAACATCCTTGAAGAAGAAGAAATTAATGAGGAAAGATGCCAAGAGCGAGAAGAAGAAACCTTGGTTGATCCAATCAAAGTTGAAAGCATTGATGAAGTTAATAATCAAGACCATGATTCTATGGAGGATGAAGCTACTCATACTAGGGATCATGTCCATGAAGGATATCCTTTTGAAGAAATCATTCTTCCTCGTGAAGACAAGAATGAGGTAAGTAATTTTCCTTTCAAAGTTTTGACTTCTAGAATACATCTTTTGAAAATTTTGAAATGAAGGAGTTATTGGAAATTGAGGATATCAATGATTATATACATGTTGGAAGACATAAGTGGAATATAAGTTATTGTCATTTTGATGGAAACCCTATTTATGACACAAACCATGATGCTCAAGAATTATTGGGCAGCCATATTTTACAAATGCAAGGTTACAAAATTCTCATGACCACTTCTAGCCTTACACATATAGTGATGCTCTTGAGTGAGCAAATGAGGATATGATCATTGATTTGTTTCAACCATCATTATTTCCTTCTCATGATAATTTTCAGCCATCTCTATACTCAAATTTAGATGACTATCCATAGATTAAGTCTACATTGGAGTACCATTTTGAGTGTTATATTTGTTAATGGAATCAAGTTTTTCAAAACAAAAAATTTCAACCATCTCTTCCTACAGGTTATCCTCAACATGTTAGTAAAATTACAACTGAAAGTTGTATGTTTGGGACTGAAATAGCTAAGGGGCAAACTCGTTTTCAATTTGTAGGTTGTTGTTAAGAATTCAAATTATGCAAAAAAATTCAACAAACCTTAGGACTAGAGCCAAAAAAAACATTCCATACCTAAATTCATTGTTTCCTTTTGATCCCTATTTTTGTTGAGAAACCTTTGTAGATTCCTATTGATCTTTTCTCAAGTCTTTGGAGATGATATTGAGGAAGACATGGAGATTATTTCTTAAACAATATGGAACACTTTTCTATGATGATAGGGTTGTGTCATGAAAACCCTGCTTGGAGCAAGGATGAACCAACATTGTTTTATTTCAACCCCACTTTAACCCATCCTTATGATTTGATTCCTTCGTTGGTCATTATGTGAAATGCATTTTAACTTTTGATCACCCTATACTTGACTTATCATTGTTTCGTTTCGTAATTAGGCACAAGGGTGGATTTCTTGGTAACTTTTGATATGATGCTAACTTGGCTTCATTGGCGTATGATTATACTTTATTGATTTTGATATGTTATTAGAGTGGATTAGGGTATGTTTTGTGTTATGCATATTGATTTTGCATCCTTATTTTCTTTTAACATGATGATTCCATTACATAGTTACATGCTTATTTGTTCCATAAATAAAAAGAAGCTATAGTTTAGGTTATATTTTCATATGTTGTTCTTGTAACTTTTCCTATTCCAAGGCGACAGTGTCACCTTACTACTATGCTACTAATAGTTTTGTTTATAGAATCTAACAAATGTTAGAGTGATGCAGGTTACAAGTGTGTGAGCACATGGGATTATTGGGATTTTCTTTCACTCTTTCATTCGAGCACATGAATCATGCACTCTACGGTGAACACATGTCCCCAAGTTGGAGCGAGATGTTACCTATTCATATAGATGGGTAACCCTTTATCTTACCTTTTTAATCCTTCTACTTGAATTTTTAATATTACCGTTTATTGTTTCAAGATGTTTGAGAGTGCTTACAATCTCAATAGACTTGATATGAAGAAAGTAGAATCTGATATCCCGTTGAAAATTCCAGACTTGATATTTTTCAAGATTTCAGAATTGGCATGATTATAGTGTTTCCATTAAATTACACAATGATGAATTTAAATGGGATAAAATGTTATTCTTAAGATTTTATCATTCTTATTTTTTTTTTATAATTTGAGACCACAACTTAGAAACATCCACCAATAATTTCTCTAAAATTTAGAAATGCTCCTACACATCTCCCTTTTATATCTCTCCACTCTCTCCACTCATCGAGTGTCCTGTCCCAAAACTTAGTATAACATAGATAATAACCCCATTAAAGATTTTCCATTTTTCCATTTCAAAGGTGTGAGAGAAGAGCACCTATTCTCACCTTTAGATTATAAACACATTTAAAAAACATAAATTCATAGGAGGGTTAAGATAATTATTGATTTGAAAGTTGCCCACATGGCTGTCAATAGTATGCCCAACCATCTCAACATGAAAAAGTCACCACCAAAAATAAACCTTCTGTTCCAGAAATGAGAGGTTTTAAGGAGCGTCCATTAGACAGAATTAGTCCTTTCTAAACATTCCATATCAAACGAAATCCAATTCTTGGTAAATCCTCTTGAAGCAAAATACATTTCTCACTGATCAGCGCATTACAGCAGTCAAAGGAAACGGCATCTCACAAGAAAAACAAACGAAATCCAATTCTTGGGAAATCCTCTTGAAGCAAAATACATTTCTCACCGATCACAGCATTACAGCAGTCAAAGGAAATGGCATCTCACAAGCAAAACCAGCAATGTAACCGCAAGAAAGTCTTCTTCGCCAGAGTTAGCGACAGAAGTTACATCTCAAAAACGAAGCAAAAACTGCGTTTCAAAAACAGAGCAAGCAACTAAATTGGAAGACGGTCCTTTTCTTCAAAGTTAGAAACAGCGTTTTTATTCGGATGCCCTGCAAATTCACCCCTTCACATTCAATTATCTCAAATAAAGGACAGCTCCATTAAGGAGAGTGAGCTCTCTTGTATTCTTCCCATGATTCTGACCACAATTTGAAACTGCTTCCTTCCAAGAAAATATCTGGAGAAATTTTGAGAGCGTTCTTCATGTTTGTCACATACTGTTCAAACTGTTCCAGACTTTGTAGCCTCTGGTGTTGTCCTTCTTTGAGGCTTTCCAGGTCTTTCCAAGCCTCTTCTACATATGCCCAAAAGCACGTGTCCTCGGTGAGGGATGCAGGCTTGGTGCGGGGTCTTTGAACCCTTGAACTGCGAGTTTTTTCTTTATCTTCCAACCATTTCTGAAGAACTTTATGACGACGGGGTCTTCCATCTGAAATATATTTTTTGTCGGCATTAGCTGTGCGATAAAAATATGCAATATCCAGAGGCTCTACAAGTCTTCTATATGCATTACCAGCGTTTATCCACTTATTTTGGGATTGGAAATCACTTGGTAACTGATGATTCTCCCACATTTCAATAATCCCATCCCAAAACCCTGCGAGCTTTAACCTGCGCTCATTAGCCTCGATATCCTTCTTGTCATTTTGGTTCTTGAACGAATCATAATATGCAACTCCATGTTTCTTCTCACAAACCTCTTTATACCACTCAAGCTCTGCCATTGTACACTGCTTTTGACCTAATTCACTAGCTAGCTTATGAACATTTTTGTTAAGCTCTTTTTCAGTTTCTCCAGCACTTCGTAAGGCACACCCTAAATCTTCATGCTGTAAAAAGTTGTAATAACCAATTCAAGAACCCATAACAAACCTTATTTAGTATGTCTAAACTAAGAAAATAAATTTCAGGGCTTCAGATAAAGGCAACGCTACATTACAATCTAATCTAGACAAGCTCTTCATTTTTTATATACTCTGCTCATTGCAGAAAGCTCAACAAGCCCTGAACTAGAAAAACCAGCAATCACACAGTAAAGACTGGCAGTTCACTAAATTGCAATCTTGCTACACAGAAGGTAGGGAGGTGCAGGAGATGTTCTGTCTTCACGTGTGTTTGTATAATGCTCTTATCAACATATAAAGATAAATTAAAAAATCTATCCATGCTAATTACAGATGTAGTAAATCTCAAGAACCTCAAAAGTTGTTCTTTTTCTTGGTGCATAATATATCCAGGGTTAACATGCATCTATGCCAAGGCATTTTGTTGATATAAAAACTAACCGCAAAATAAAATCATTAGATGTATTTTTTTGTTCATTCAAATTTTATTTTATTTTAAAAAGGAATTGAGTATTACCTGAGCTCCAACACCAATAGCTTCTAGCTCCAATGAAATACCCATCTGGTAAGAGAATTCTGAATTGGGATTCGCTAATCTTCTCCCTCTAATGGAATTTTTTATAACCTCCTCCAAAACAAAACCATACCTTATGTGTTCTAAAAGGCAGGCCTGTACAATCTCGTCCAAAGAGGTTTCTTGGCTTTGCCTTGTCCACTGAAGCATTTCCAAAACTGTCCGAGAATTTTCAATACAAGCTGCACCACTGCTTGAGCAAAGCATGTAAGTACCAAAAGGTCTGTATCGGCTACATGGAGAATCAAGGACATGATTAAGAAGAGTCCTACAAGCACCTTGAATAATAGAATCAGGCACATTTATGCCCTGCCAATATGGAAAAATAGTAGTAAAGGGCTGAGTAATTGACTCAAACGGGGCAAGGAGCATCCGAGGAACAATATCATGCTTGGAAACCACGTGACAAAAGTTGCCTCCCCAATTCTCACGGCCAACTGCTTCAACAAGTCTTTGATCTCCCACTAAAGGGCAACCAAATGTGATACAAAAGGGAGAGCCTGACCTTAGCCTCTTTCCCAGTACCCATAGAGTGGCCAAGGTTGCAACTGCCCCTCCTAAGGAATGACCCACAAATATGATAGGTTTGAGTTGCCTTTGTGTCGCGTCTGTATAAATCTGCAACTGATTGATCATGCAATAATAGATCAACACAATGTTACTTTTCCCTGTGAATTTCAAAATTTTCATCTCTAATGAAATAAACCTTCTATTTATGAAACTAACTTTCCTTTGTCCACACAGTTGTACTTAGATAAATTATTTACCTTTTCCTGGAAATCTGTTTGCTCCATAATATGAAGGAACAGCGTAAGAGCTCCCTGGTGGATGAGGGCTGGTTCATCATCATTACCCTTGAGGTAACGAGAGAAGAAGTTGTGCTCAGTTTGTAGGTTGCCCTCTCTATATTCGCCCTCGTTGATAAGGAAATGTTCTAATCTTTGAAACGAAGGGAAGGTAACAAAAGCAATATTTTCGTATTCATTTAGAGTAAAACTCTCTGCTTTGGTTGCACGAAGACACTCTTCCCAAACCTTGGGCAGCATTCCGCATGAAACAAGAGAAGTTGCAATTTCCTGACCAACTGTGAACCTGCATCAACATTTCTGTACATTAACACACCATATGGGCACCCGAGATTGCACCCCTCTCAATTTAAATTTAGAATTGTGTGCATCGCATAGGCCGAATTTGCAAGGTTTTCAAAGAACCATATGGGCACCCAAAAATGGACCTCTTTCAACTTAGAATTATGTGCGTGACCATAATTTGCAAAGTTTTGCAAGTCAGGGAATATGGGCATTGGACCAGTGAGCTCTGAATCCTCCTCGATTCAGATTTTTGTGCATTTAATATGTGGGTTTTACTGTTTACACAGTTTCGCAGATTAGGAAATAGGGAGGAGATGACCAGATTCAACAAAAATACAGCAATACTTTCATTGCCTGATATGGAGTTCAAAAATGTTATTAATGAGATCATACATACTTACACATAGGATAACTGTATCCATTACCCTGAAAACAATTATCTTGCCAAATGTTGGGAGTAAAAGACCAGGTTGTTGGATCTGCCATCGCTGGTCTGAATCAAACACTTATTACTAATACAGATTAGACCATTACTTACCATAACCCCATGCAAAAAAATTAAATTTCAAATTAATTATCAGCATTTTATCACTTCTGTGATTCTTTTCTTGAACCAAAATCGTCATTATTTTCACATCAGATATGTTCTTGGCTAAGGTTCTAACTACAAAGCAGAATTCTCTGCACTGTGGAGTATGAACTCCCCATTGTATTTTGCATTGAAGAAATGTATAAACAAGATCCAAATAATGGGGATTCTAAAATTGTGATTGATTGGGATTGTAAAAAAATAGTGTGGAAAATGTTTGCCTTAGTCCATTGCTCCAGGATATCCTCTCCTCTTTACAATCCTTTCAGTGGTATTCCT
The DNA here is from genome assembly GCA_031772625.1 of Pinus tabuliformis. NCBI lineage: Eukaryota > Viridiplantae > Streptophyta > Pinopsida > Pinales > Pinaceae > Pinus > Pinus tabuliformis. Next base: position 257,195,400 of record CM062805.1, read on the forward strand.
TCAATCATATCTACAGATAATTGAATCAAAAAGCTGATGAGTTATCAAAAGAGGGGCTTCTTTTGCCTACTGGATACTTTGGTTTTTATGAATTCAGTGATGGGCATGAGGCACATGCCATAGATTTCTCTTTCTAGTTTTGTGCTTTTGCTATGGTCTAAGTGTCGTTTTCGAAGCATATTATTTTGTAGGGTATTGAATCGGAATTCATTATTGAGCTGGGTCTGATTCAGTTTAATTGTAATATTGGTTCTGATATGGTCATAGGTAAATTTTGGTCAATCAATCTAACAAAACAGACAAAACAGGAATACACATAATCATTATAAAGACAACGAAACAGGAATATATATCAATCACTTAGGGATTATAAAGATATTATGCTTAAGGGAAAAGGAGGAAAAAAAAAACATTTTATCACTTTTTTAACAAACAACATACAGACCGACGTTTTTACATTGAAAAAACCAATGTCTTGCATATTCTTGGGGGCGTTAAACCTACGATTCTTCTGGAAGCTCATGAAAAAAGAACCTAGAGTAGGTCAAACATTTCATGTTTACAGTTTAACAGGCACTGAGTTTACAACTGTGCCTTAGGGAGGTCCGCACCAGCATCTTCAATAAAACCCATCAAAGTTCACATAAAATATAAAGATCAAAGGAAACTTCACCCAGAAAATAAGTGCATTTTCGTCCCGGCATAATCCCATCAAATTTCAAAGAAAAGCTCAGTTCTAACCCCAACAATAATCCAAAAATTTCTCCCCAACCCATCTTAAACCAACTACTAAAATTCAATCTTTATCTTGTGAAGAAGCTCCTACCGAAACTTCATTTCTTCCCCTACGAAACCATTGAAAATTGACACAATATGATTTCAATTTTGACACAGGGAATCCTTTATCAAACGTAAAATACATAGCCATATCCTGCAAAAGCAAAATGATTTTCAAGCTGGTCCTTACACTTGAGGGAAGTCCATTGCCATGATCTGCAATTGCTGCTTGATTTGCTTCACTGTTTGTTGGATTTACAGGCTGAAATTCCCTTCTACAGCACAATGGGTGTCTCATTTTCTATGCAAAAGGAAAGAGAAGAGTATATAGTAGAAAAACAAAGGGAAGAAGATTCCAAGACTTTGAATGGTAAACGAATACGGAAGTTTGCTTCCTCGGTGTGTAATTGCCGCTTTAGCCTTTGCTTCACTGCAAGAATCTGGATGGGTACAGGAAATTGCATTTGTCACTGTCAATACAGTCATCGTTAGTTTTATCGGTGTGTTATTTCCGCTTTCGCCTTTGTTTCACCGCAAGAATTTGGATGGGTACAGGAAATTGCACTTGTCACTGTCAATACGGTCATCGTTAGTTTTATCGGTGTGTTATTTCCGCTTTCGCCTTTGTTTCACTGCAAGAATTTGGATGGGTAGAGGAAATTGCATTTGTCACTGTCAATACAGTCCTCGTTAGTTTTATCGGTGTGTTATTTCCGCTTTCGCCTTTGTTTCACTGCAAGAATTTGGGTTGGTACAGGAAATTGCGTTTGTCACTGTCAATACAATCATCGTTATTTTTATAGAGACATTAATGCAGTGTGAACACAATACGGTATAGTTGACTTTACTCTTTTAGCCATTTTTCACCGCTGGGTCTGCTCTTGTTAAAATCATAGGATCATAGCATACCCGACTTGCAGGTGGTTGGTTATGCTCTTGGTGTTATAGTGGCAGCGATGAGGTTTGATCCTGGGTCTCCCGTGGATTAAACTTGATAGTTACCGATTCACCATGTGATTAAAAAAAAAAAAAAAAAAAACATCTTAATTAGGATTATTAGTATATTATTGTAATAAATATAATAATAATAATTAATATTAATATTAATATTGTTCATGCATTTTAGATAGACAATGATTGGGAGATTTGTTGAGACATTTCTTGGTGTGAAGTTATTGGTTCAATTCCCTGACCTCAATTGGGGTGATATATTAAACATAATGAAGATGTAATCCTCCCAAACTTGAAAATATATATATATATATATATAAAATAACAATAAATTCAAGAGATTAATATTTTAAACCCAAAAGATTAATAAAATTAACAGATCAATGTGGTTCAATTCCCTGACCTCGATTGGGGTGATATATTAAACATAATGAAGATGTAATCCTCCCAAACTTGAAAAAAAAAATATATATATATATATATAATAACAATAAATTCAAGAGATTAATATTTTAAACCCAAAAGATTAATAAACTTAACGGATCAATGTTATAAACCCTTAGGATTAGAAACTTAAGGGATTACTATTTTTAACCCAACGAATTAATAAATTCAAAGCATTAATATTATAAACACTAGGAATTAAAATCCAAATAGATTAATATTAAAAACCGATAAAGAATTCAGAGGGTTTGTTAAATCCATATTAATAATAAAAAAATGTGGTTTATAATATCAACCTAATATTGTTTTATTATATTAACATAATAATAATAAAATAATTAATAATATTAATATTAATTAGTTATGTAATGATTCTTCCTCATTAATCACAACTATGTTTTTGGTGTCAACTTTTGGAACTCTCGAATATGGTTCATCATGAGGGCTTTGAATCGCTAAGGTTTATAGTATTGATCCCTTGGGTTTATTAATCGGTTGGGTTTTAATATTAATCTTGGTTTATTATTATTATTAATTTTTGTTATTAATTAACTAATTATTTCATAATTCACGCTTTTGTGATTCATAATGATGATAACGACTTTTTTGGATTAATCACAACTATGTTTTTGGAGTCATTTGCAACCCTCAATTGTGATTCATCATCATGTGGTCCTCATGATGAACCACAGTTGAGAGTTCCAAATGACTCCAAAAGCATAGTTGCGATTAGTCCAAAAAGTCATTATCATCATTATGAATCACAAAAGGGTGAATTATGAAATAGTTAGTTAATTAATAATAATAATAAAACAAAGCGATTAATATTAAAATCAAGGGATCAATATTATAAACCTTAGCAATTCAAAGCCCAAGGGATCAATAAACCCAATGCATTAATATTATAAACCCTCGAGATTAAAAACCCAAGGGATTAATATTATAAATAAATGGAGAATTGGAAAGATCAGCAAAAATCCACATATATTGCATTAATATTATAAACCCTCCAGATTAAAAACCCAAGGGATTAATATTATAAATAAATGGAGAATTGGAAAGATCAGCTAAATCCACATATATTAATATTATTCATAAGTGGGGATTAATTTTATAAGCTCAAGGGATTAATAAACCCATTCGATTATCAATATTATAAACGTAAGGGATAAATAAACCCAAGGGATTAGTATTATAAACACTTGAGATTAATATTATAAACCTAAGGGATTTATAAAATCAAGGGATGAATATTATAAACCCAAGCTATTATTCTATTAAAAATCAAATGGATTAAAAACCTAAGGGATTGATAAACTCAGAGAATTATCAATATTATAAACCCAAGGCATTGATGAACTCAACAAATTATTAATATCATAAACCCAAGGGATCAATAAATCCAACAGATTAATATTATAAACCCCAACGATTAAAAACTCAAAAGATTAATATTATAAACCCAAGGGATAAAAAAACGAAAGGATTAATATTAAAAACCCGAGGAATTAATATTATAAATTAAAGGGGTCAATAAATCCAATGGATTAAAACTATAAACCTAAGAAAATATTAATATTATAAACCCAAGGGATAAACAAACCCAATGAATATTAATATTATAAACCCAAAATATTAATATTATAAACTCAAGGGATTAAAATTAAAAAACAAAGAGATTAATAAATCCAAAATATTAATATTATAGACCCAAAGAGATTAATATTATAAACCAAAGGGCTTATTATTAATAAACCCAAGGGATAAATATTATAAACCCAAGAATTAATAAACCCAATGGATTAATAGTATAAACCCAAGGGATTATTAATATTATAGACTCTAGGAATATAACCCTTAGATTAATATTATAATTACAAGGGATTGTAAACTTAAGGGATCAATATTTAACATCCGGGTTATTATTATAAGCTCAATCGATTATAAACCTTAGAAATAATATTATAAACCCAAGGGATCAATAAACCCAACAAATTAATATTACACATCCAAGGAATCAATAAACCCAAGGGATTTATATTAAAAACCCAAAGGATTAATATTAAAAACCCAACAAATAAATAGTATAAACCCTAGAGATTAATATTATAAACCTAAGGAATTAATAAACCCAAGGGATTAATATTATAAACCCAAGGAATTAATATTTTAAAGTCAGAGGATTATAAACCCAATGAAGTAATACTAAACCTAAGGGATTAATATTATAAACCTAAGGAATGAATAAACCCAAAGGATTATTCGTAGAAGATTTCTGAATGGAATTGTGTATAAGATTAATCATATACACAATTTCATCCATAAATCTTCTACGAATATGAATAATTGTGAAAATCTTCATTTTATTAGTAACCCAAATGATTATTAATATTATAAACTCAAAGGATTAATATTATAAATCCAAGGGATTAATATTGTTATCAACCCAAGGGACTAATATTATAAATCCTAGGGATAATTATTATAAACCTAAGAGATTAGTAAACCCAAAGGATTATTAATATTATAAACTAATAGGAATAATAAACCCAAGGGATTATATTATAAATCTAATGATTAATATTATAAGCCCAAGGGATTAATATTATGAACACAAGGGATTATTAATTGTTAGGAAAAACAATAAGAGGGGGGTTGAGGGGGATGAATCAATATTTTTAATTCAATTTAACTTTCAATTTATCATTCATAAATCTGTACGTTATTGTCATTCATACAACCCGTGTGTGTACGTGACTCCAATTAAAAAAAATCGTGTGTATCTAGTTTACTTATTTTTTCATAAATTCCATCAATGATTTTACCTAACCAACACATCATTGTTTCTTTAGTTATTAATTATGAAATAACCATGAACAGTAAGGAGAAGATATATCATCAACACATAAGAAACACGTCAACACAAGAGAACATTGAGATTTTATGTGGAAACTCAATGTGAGAAAAAACCACAACTTTTGTCGTCTTTGTCTTCTTTCTTATTCTATAAAGAAAATCTTCATTACATCTTGTACTGGCAAGGACTCTTACCAACACGCAAGCTACTACCTACATGAGGCTACAACCTCCACTCATTCTTCAACACCCACTAGAAGGGAGATACAACCCTTGATCTCGTTTACTGGCGCCTACCGGAAGGGAGCCCCTACCCCCCAAAAACATTTACTAGCTACCACTGGAAAGAAGCTCTGACTCCATTACTAAAGGATCCAACCCTCAACACCTCTCATGGACCTTGTTTCATAATATTTCATACTAGATCCACTTGTCTCAAATACACATCAAAACATGTAGGCCACCTTTCATCAAATTTTCACATTGGACCCACACCCAACATTATGCTCAATACCAATTAACCACTTTGAAACCAAATACTGAATCAAATCATCCAATCATTGAACAAACCAAGAATCATAGAATATTGAATCAATATTGAATCACCATAACCAGATCATACCAATGCACAACCACTCATCAATATACCAAGCCATAAATCAATCCACTGAGTAACCAGTCATGAATAAAGATAATAGCCACTTTGTCATCAACACAGTCAGTGCAAACCCTAATCAAATTTACTTCAGAATGTATACATGAATGTTCTAAAGAAAGCCTGCATATATGTGCATGCTTCCTCTGCATAAAAATTGCATATAGATCACAAATTACTCAACATTGAACCATAATCACTATAACATTGAACTAACCACTAAATCAAGTATTGAACCAATCATAGATCATTGAACCATGCCCAGTCTGATCCAAATTTTAAAAAGAATGCAACAAGTTACAGATATAACCATAAATACAGAAATGCAGCAAAAATAACACTTCATTTCATTAATATCAAATACTGAAGTATGCTTACAAATAGAATGGAAATAAGACTAGCTCGGGCAATGGTAGCTTATCACCAAGAAGAGATGTGGCGTCTACATGCCTCTGAACTTTGTTGCAATGAGGCTCGAAGGCCTATTTATTATTGAGAAACAATGAAAAACCTTAAACATCCAAAAACCTAACCCTAGGAGATGAAGCGCCAAAACTATGGAACCTGTTTGGATAAATTTCTACATTAACTTCCCGGGGTCGTAACTTTGGCATACAATCTTTGTTTGACGCGCACAATAACTTGTTAGAAAGATCTATTCGATGAATATAATTTTTGAGTGGCCAACACTTATCTAAAATTCATATTGGCCCCAATTTTCCCAAAAAAACGTCGTTTAGGGCCTCAAAACAACTTCGGAAGTTCAGGACCCGAAAAACTACAAAAAATAGTAAATTGTACTACAATTAAGGAAATTGAAAAATTGAAAGATACAGTGGTTAGGGTCCAGGTGGAATAGGTAGGTGACCACCCACACTCACCTGGATTAATCCCCCCCCAGGAAGCAATGGTCCCCATTGTGTTGAGTGCCTCCATGAGAAGGGGAAACTTCTACTGGTGTGAGTTGTTCTCCAATGTATGATGTGTCCAGTAATGGTGGGAAGCATGGTTGAAGGCAATCCACATTGAACACTGGGTGCAAGCCAAGGAATTGGGGAATGTTTCACTCCAAATCATTGTCTCCCACAACATTGATAATGGTGTAAGGACCATATCGGAGTGGTTTGAGCTTTCGATGGGCTCTGTAAGGAATTCTTTCTATAAATAAAACCAAACTTTTTCACCCACTTGAAACTTGTGTGGCACCCAATGTTGATTATGTCACTGCTTGTAATTGGCATTTTCCATAATGGAGCGACGATATATCGACTTGTTGGGTAGATGTGCTTTGGGAGTCATATCGAACGAATGTTTGGCCTGACAGTGCAACGGTACCCCTGTGGGTGAGGAGAAAATGTCCCTGTATTATTTCATGATTGTATCCACCTACTTATGCTATGTGGAGGAACCCTTATCGGGGGCCATGGATGTGGCTACAATATTCCCCTTACTTTGAGAGTGAACCAGAAAGAAAATAATTTTCCCAGTCTGGGAGATGATCTTATTGCATTGCTTATCAGAGATCAAAGATGTGGTGGTAGGCGGGGCAACCTCCAATATCCTATATAATGTATTACCCAAAGAAATAATAATAGAGTGAGGTATCGACTTGTATACAGCATGTCATTTCCACAAGTATGGTTGTCCTAGTAATACATCACAAACATCAAGAGGAGAAACCTCACACAATACCTCATCTATGAAGGGCTTGATGTTGTAGGGAAGGCGACACTGTTAGCTGACTTGGAGATCTCATCCTTAGTGAAGCCACCTGATATTGTACAGTTGTGGGTGTGGTGCAGTCGGTAGGCCCAACCGCTTCATGACCTCTACTGAAATGAGGTTCTTTTGGCTCCCACTGTCAAAAATGAATTGCAGTGGAAAACCCTTCACCCACATCCGTGAGTGGAAGAGATGTTCCCCCTCCTCTAGATCTTTGGGCTCGTTCTTCTAGATCTTAGTGGTGTAAACAATAGCATTGGGCTCTGCACTAACAATCTACTTCCCTTTATCATTCCTCTTCTTAGGTTTTGACTGAGAGTTGGAACATGCATCTAAAGCCTTCAACTTGGCCAACAACAATTTCTTGTCCCGACACTCACTTGTGTTGTAAGTGGGGCTCTTATGGAACTCACACCACTTTCTTGTGTCCTTCTTTGAATTCGTGGTGGTGTTCTTTTCTTACAGATTTGATGGGTTGTTTTGGGTCACGTCGCCTTGGCCTTGTCCTTGTTTCTGCAGTTTGGGGACGCCTTTCCCTTGATTCAGATTCTCGGATCCAAAGTCTCGCTTCTTCTATTTAAACTTCTGCTCAATCTTAATAGTGTAACGATACGTCGTGCCAAGCAAGGAGATCTCTTAGAACTTCATCTCATCTTGGATGTACCTGTGTAGGCATCTGCAGTACTTAAGTACCAAATTTCGCTCAAAATACTTGATACCCAACTTTGTGCGAAGGGTATGAAAAATATTTGTGAACTTCGACACATCTTGGTTCCCTCCCTGTCACAGTGTGGTCCACTTTATGTACTTGTTTTCATAAATCCCGACATGGTAATACTATTCCTTGATGGTGTCTCAAAAAGAGTTCCATGTGGGTGCAACTGAAAAAAATAAAGGTTCCCTCTCGTTCTTCTGCTTGCAGTATGTTTCCCACCATTCCTTGACATGGGGGGTGGCTTTGAGAAGTGCAAAAGTAATCTTTTCCTGACTAGAAAAATTATGAACAGAAAAACACCCTTCTAACATATTTAACCATTTATCTACGGCATCCGCATCTATCTTACCCTCAAATATAAGGATTTCAAAGTTAACATGTACCTTAAAGGGCATGAAGCTTCCAGATTAGCTGTTGGAAGTAGATGTGTCGTCCTTGAGTAGCGGCTGAAGGATTTGGGCAAAGTTATCCATCATCACATTCCTCTGTCACTCGAGGGCTCCTTTGAGAAATATTTTGAAAGGATCTCTTGCCCCCTCATATTTATTTTCTTCCCCCATGGGAGGCCATCAGGATTTGTGAGGTTGGTCTTGCAAAGGTTCAACCAGTTCAATCCCTGACACCTTATATCCCGACCTCATTGGGGACATGTAAAGAAAAATAGAGAAAGAGCAAACGGTTATGATACCACTGATCCGAATTTAAACAGGAACACAAAAAATTATAGATATAACCATAAATACATAGATGCAGCATAAGTAACACTTCATTTCATTAATATCAAATATTGAAGTATGCTTACAAACAGAATGGAAATAAGACTAGCTCGGGCGATGGTAGCTTATCTCTAAGAAGAGATGTGGTGGCTACATGCCTCTAAACTTTGTTACAATGAGGCTTAGAGGCCTATTTATTATTGAGAAACAATGAAAAACCCACAACATCCAAAAACCTAACCCTAGGAGATAAAGTGCCAAAACTATGGGCCCCATTTAGGTAAATTGGTACATCAACTTCCCGGGGTCATAAATTTGGCATATGATCTCCGTTTGATGTGGAAAATACCTCACTAGAAATATTTATTCAAGGACTACAACTTCTTAGTGGCCAACATTGGCCTTAGCCCCATGTTGGCCCCATTTTCCCCAAGAAAACGTCATTTAGGGCCTCAAAACGGCTTCGAAATTTCAGAACCCGAAAAATTGCCAAAAATAGTAAATTGTGCTACAATTAAGGAAACTGAAAAACTGAAAGAGCAAGTGGTGGGGGTTCAAGTGGAATAGGCAGGTGGCCAACCACATCCACGTGGATCACAATCACACATCTTCATCCTTATAACTAATCAATATACCAATCCACAACCAAACATATCAAGACTTCATTGACAGACAACAACAAATAATACAGACTTCATAAATTTAATCAGCATCCAAACATATGTAAACAACCCAGATCAAACAACAATCTAAGCTAAAATTTATCTTAGTATATATACGTGACTACTATGATACATATTCATGTATATACGTGGTTATTCTAAAGCAAACTTGCATACAGATCTTAAATTACTGAATCAACTTCTTCATTGCAAATCATAACACATGAAAAACCCATATCTTTTGCATATATTGTCAATGTTACATATTACTACACAATCAAATTATACGATCACTATAACCACAGATCTAGCATTGTTAGCTACACATATATATAGATTAGGCAAGTATATTCATTAGTCTTCACTACACTTTCAGATCTATCAGATCTGAGCCATCTCCTTGCTTCCTAGTGCACACTCATTCTAGATTAAATCGCACATGAATAAAACATTAACTTGCACACTTAACTCCCTAATCTCCATCTCCTTTTATAGCTTATTCCTTTTTCAATACCTCAGGAAAATCCTTTGGTAATATCATTAGTATTCGTTGATGGGATCAAATAGACATTGTTGCCACAATTACTATGGGTAATTACTATGGTAATGATCCATGATATCCAGTTTTCCATGGTTCGGATTATGTGCACAACATTTGTTCATAGTACCTACGTATGTATGCAACTATGCTTCATAAGGGTCACGTATGCTTTTCAATCTTCGCAATTTCCATACTTGCTATAATTGAACTGCCATTTTCTTTCCATGTCCTCTCTAACATCTGTACCAATATTCCTGATATTTGCATTAGTTCCATAACCATCATATTATAAGCAAGTTGACAACAAGGATATATTTGTCAAGAAAGCTTCCATCAAGGACAATGAATTAGCCATAATGCCACAACCTCCCCCTTTGGACTTGATGGAAACCACTTTGTTGTTTGGAAACCAATTGCAAACACCAAGTCTTCTCTCCCTGTTTGAAATCAAGGGAAAAGGGTTGAACTAAGTTGAATGAAATACTTATCTTGTAGTATGAATCATTATAAGTGTGATATGCTGATATGAATCAAGAAATATGCATACTGATCATGCTATCACTGAGCATATGTTGGACCTTCTAAAGATATGCAATAGAGTACAAGATTGTAGGACTCAAATACATGACTTCTCATATACCAATGACTTTGTGATCAATCTCCCAACACAATGGGGTTACACATTTGACCCAAATTTTACATCAATGTCCCAAAATAATGGGATTACATACATAGCATGACTTGATCCCAATAGCTCATACATGACTAAATTCTACAATGGTTACAACATGGGTGTTTTCATGGTATTTATATCAAGATATATAAATGACATCTATAACGATAAATAAGAATCTCAATAATGAAGAATCCTTTGTAGTTTAAAACCATGATATTCATTAGCAACCTTATGTGCCATATAAGAATCTACAAAATAATTATCTCACAGTAGCAACATGAATTTCATAATGACACCAGCATTAACATCCTCATCATTAAGAAGCAATGTAAGATAAGACAATGTAGCATCAATCTCTCCAATATCATCAATATGTGACCAAATATGCAATACTTTTATGCATCACTAAGCGAATGTAGAAGAAGCATAAGATTATGCAATAAAGTTATGCCAACAACTCATCCCCTTGACCTCATGTCATCAAGGTCAACATGCTCTCTCCACATATAGGCGGAGCCACAATCCTCAAGTAGCAAAGACATATTAATCCCTTGTACCACAACACCATGGATAGCATATACATGCATCAACAACATATGTGAAAACCAAGAGTACCTCCAGCATCACAAACCATTAAGTAGAATAGAACATATCAAAAACATAGTCAACATGTTCAGTGAGCATAGGGTGAAAATGTGAAGTTGGGTTACACTTATGTGATAATTGCTTGCGAAAAATTCATAATTGTACTTTTTCAGTTGAACTGATTAATTTTTCAGATGAACTATTTAGTATTTTCGACTAAACTATTTAGTATTTTTTCGCCATTTTTTTTTATTATTATAGTCGAATAGCTATATTTATTTTTCAGTCGAAAAAATAGTCATTTAAGCTAATGACCATCGTGCAATGGATTTTTAGCGAGTGGGGGGAAAATTAGTGGACTAGATTTTTTGGCCGAACAAACTTTTTCAACCGAAAAGATGTTTTGGCCGAAAAAAAATTCAGCTGAACAATTTTTTCGACCGATATATATATATATATATATATATATATATATATATATATATATATATATGTTGACCATGAGTCCTTTGTAGACTTTTCAACAGTTTTTCAACTGTTCCTTTGCAGTTGTTTGGTAATTCGTTCACAATTTTTTTGGCAGTTGTTCAATAATTCATTCACAATTGTTTTGACTATTGTTGCACTGCAGGAATTTTGAAGGTATAGTGCTAGTCATTTTTTTTTGTTCTCTGTTGATTTTTTTCTTTGTTGATTTTTTTGGTGATTTTTTATTTTATTTTTGCATGATTGTTGGCCATTGGAGGAGGTCATGTAGTTGGTCTGTGCTTGAGGAATTATGTTATCTCTCGCTTGACCATGCGATGACAAAAATCCAAGTTAGTGATCTTCATGTTTGTACATTAAAAATGAACTTTATAATATAGGAATCAATTTTGTAGTATTTCAATGTTTGATCAATGAGACCACTACAAGCTATTCATGGTTTAATAATTTTCATAAACTTTTCAATTGCATTTTACTGAAGAATTCACAAGCCTGAAAAAATTATCCATACTGAGAAAACCTAGAAATCATCACATTCCATGTGACTAAGTTGGGCTTTACAGAAGCCAAATACATCTAAATAAAATGCTTGAGTCAATTATCCTTATGATGATTGCCTGATGGACATCCTCTCCCTAGAACCGCAACTTTTGTTGTAGAGTTGATGGGATCACATATGCCTCGATAACAAAGTAAAATTTCAAATTATTAGGGAGAATGCAATGGCCAATATTTAGCACTCAATATTATAGTTTGAGATTTTCCTCTCATTGTCCACTCCTCATATTTTCTCTCAACAATGCATTTACATTCCATGAGAATAAGTGTGTGGATTTCCATTGAGTTTTCTTGCATTTAGTGGCATCGGTACCTATCACCAACACTATCATAACTCTCGACTTCATCATTATATTCCAACTCCTAAACAAAATGAGAGTCCTCTGGTCCATATTCAAGGAGAACATTTGAATATTTCTCCTCAGGAATGTCTCTTTGTTTTAATAGCTTCATTCCTAAGCATTCAATATAAAATTTAATGTTTCTATTTAGGTTGCTAACTTAATATCTAAAGAAATTACTTTTTCCATTCTGCACCTGATTTATAAAACCTATTAGGATTGTGCATTACTTGTTGTGCTAGTACAACAAGAGGAGGTAACCCTTCATGGGTAAATTTTCATTAACTACAAACTATACATAGCTTGTGTCTAGGATGCTAAGGTAATAAAGGCAGTGGCCTACACCATAAATTGACTTACCCATGCTAGAATTTCTATGACAGTGAGGATCACATATTCCTCCCTTAAAGTTGAAGTATGTTAACCCCACATATTTCAAATTTTATCTCCAAGGTGATACTAGAGACCAATTCTAACAACGTTGTATCAAACTTTGTCTTTATGCAAGGAAAATTTAGGCAAACACACAACCAACTAGCATGACCGTTGAGCAACTGCTACATAAATTGACACGACCCTTATTGGCAGATGTACGCATAATTTAAGAGTAGAATTTGTCCACTAGCCACTTTCATAGTAGTACGTGACTAATACGTGTTGAGTCCTATGTAAAAACATAGTATATTTATAGTTTATTGAGGTTGTGATGATACAGGTGGTTGTCTTAAAGCTGCAATATTCACTTTATATCTCACTATTTGTATGCAATCAAAATTCATATTGGAAGCATAGGAGTACAATCATCAAGAGCCCAATGTGAGTAGGAAGAATTTCCTGTTGCATAGTCTTGGGTATTAATTAAAATTGGACTTTTATTTCTCCACCATCTATAATCAATCTGATTTTGACTCTTTATGATATCATTATATCTATTTTATCATACCTATTATATGTCCTTTGCAACATTATGTTACCCTAAATTATTATAAATTATAATTATTTTCTTCCTAATTTCAACTCTATAACAATTAATATATACATGTATGATGAGGTATCTTTAATATAGAAGAAAGATTTCATGAAGTTTCACTCATTTCTAATTAATTGATGTCATTATATTGAAGATTATCATTCTATTTTCTTATCCTAGTTGGCTCAAACCACATTCCCTAGTATGATAGGAACCATAGGGGAAGGAACTACAAAATTATTAGTCAAACAATATGACTTATTAATGATGACACAAATTAAAAGTTACAGTAGGTTGTTGGAAATCTTAATGTTCAATTGATGGTTTTAATAAATATAATATTGGTGTGCAATATATTTGATAAATCGTAAATAGAAAAATGTTTTGTAGAATATCAAATTTTATGCCTGATCTCTCTTGTATTTAATACATATATATCTTGTTGTTGCTCAAACTATTGGTGAAGAGAAAGTTGGTCCTATAGGAGAGAGCTAAGGGATAACTACTAGACACGCCACCCACTATCATCTTCTTGGTAAATAAGAAGGTGTCATGGACCTAAGGTGGGAAACCCCATAACAAATATCTAAAGAAAATAAAAGCACTAAACATTAATATCATAGATACCAAAGGTAGCACGACGATAAAAATATTATAGAGTTCAAGCTTCTGTGATCCATATCCAGTTTGTGAGAGATTTTTCGGCGTAAATCACATGAAAAACCATTTTTCGACGCGTTTCGAACCAACTAGTGTGGTTCATCTTGTCCTGACGATGAACCACACTAGTTGGTTCGAAACGCGTCGACAAATGGTTTTTCATGTGATAAAAATATTCACGATGAAAAACTACTAAAACCTAAATCACAATGAATCAAAACAAAAGAAATAGACTTGTAGTGAAGAAAGCATTTTTTTTTAATATTTTTTATTTGGTTTTGTTCTTTTATGTAGTGATCAAGAATCTTATTAAAAAGAACCTATTCTAGCCCTTGCATAATACTAGTAATCATAAATCCCATATAATATTAGTAATTGCAAAGAAGCAAAGATTGCACTCAAATAACTCAAATAAGATATTTATTATCATTTGATCATTACAAACAAGGAGAACCCCATATTATATAAAATGGAATCCTCATTTCTTATAATGAGCTACAATAAGTGGGTTCAAAACCATGAGTACTTAAAACTACTTACACAAACTATGAATATTATTACAATAATGACAATATCTCCCTCAAAATGTCCATGAAAGGGATTTTTTTACAATATAATAATAAAAGTTACCTTAAAAGGGTTTATTTTGAAATCTTGGGTGCATTAGGAGCATATTCTTCCTCAAATCACAAATTAAGTAGCTATGTATGCAACTAGTTAAGGAAAGTTCCTTTAACAATTTCTCTCAATATTTGTTGAATTAAACTAAGGTGTCCAAGGTAGATAGATGTTATGGAATCTCTCTTTACAATGGAACGAATGGATCTTCACATTAAAATATGGTACGAACCTTTTCATGATTTTTTAGGTGGTGTAAAAATAATGGCCTCACTAACGCAAATGAGTAAAAGTTAGTTTATTAAATTGCCTAGGTGTACTAAGGAAAAGAATCACCAACATTTATACATATATTCAACTCATAGGACAATATATGATTTCCATGGGGCTAGAAAAATATATGTTTTATTAGTAAATTCTCATGGATAGGAAATGAAAATGGATCCTTCGTGGCATGACCCTTGAGGTCCATAGATGCATAAGTCTTTATTACTTTTCATGGATAGCTTTTATAGTTAGGATTTCCTTTCCAATAGAATTTTAAGAGGGAGATTAGAGCATTGAGCTTCCATTCCTCAATATCATTTAATTACCTCCTATTTTCATTTATTCAAGTGGTCATTCATCTAACACATCCATTTCATTTAGGTATTCTTTAGACAAGCCAAGGACTAGAGGAGAGCCCCATAATGAGATGGAATGAGCTCAAGCTTCATTCAATTTAATATTATATATTCACCTCTTTTCCCCTTTAGATATTCAATAGAGCGTTATCTATGAAGGGGATATGGAGAACTATGTATGAAAGCCACCTAGTAATACAACCTAGTAATTTGATATGACATATTTATATGAGAGGATTATGAAGTGTCATTAAGTCCCACTTTGATAAGAACCATTGTCACCACTAACTAAAGCCATAACACCATCCACTTACATTAATGTGTTGCAATATGAAACTTAGAATATAAAATGATGTTTAATATGAAACTTAGAATATAAAATGATGTTTGGAATTTGTGCACTATTAGAGGTTGAGATTTATTAGATTAATGAAATTAACCAACCTAATTGAACATTTTGGATTATATTCCTAAGCATTCCAACATGAGACCATTTGTTAAGACGTTTTCCCAAGGGCATTGATTTGTAAATTGCCATTATTATTCCACTAGGGAAGTTCATCACAATAGATCTTGTAATATTCCATCATTCAATCACAATAGATATTTATTTTTCATCATTCTCCCATAATCTAAGGCATTTGCAATAAAGAAATATATTATTCGTTTTATTGAATATTTTTTTACAGGGATCAAAAAACCAATTAAACATGGTTGAAAAATGGACACTATCCATGGAAGTTTCTTGTTATCCCAATCCAGGACAAGTAGTGATTACTTATGTGCTATACAATATTGTGACGAACAAAGTCCTCCAAAGTAAAACGAATGTACCTAGAAGGAAAAAAAGCAATGAAGCATATTATATTGCATTGATAGAAGGCTTAAGAATAGCTAGGGAGTATGGATCCAATGGAATTGTAGTCTACACCAATTCTGAACTTGTGTGCAACCAAATGAAAGGCATGTACCATGTCAAAAATGAGAAGTTAAAACAACTATGTAGAGAAGCAAAAATTATTGCTAGTCAATTTCAATCATTTAGCATAAATAATTATGCAAATGTTAATTTTATGTCTAGTGATCTATTGTATGGGGCAAAGCCACTTCAAGATTTATGTGTGAAAGATGAATCAAGAAGCACTCCATCAAAATTTATTGATGGACATTGTAAGATCTCTGATATGTGTGTGTTTTTTAGTTATAAATATGGTGTCTTTAATGACCATGTGTTTCTTTCAATACTATACTAAGTGCGCCCCCAATATGTAATCAAAACATGGTGAATTATTATGTAAATTATTGAGACCTGACATGGTTTAGAAAATTTTGTATTTAATTCTCAAGATGTGCACTTTAGCATTTGAGTTTTTAGTTTTTGGTATATTTGAAATGAATTATTTACACCAAATAATTTTGAAGAAACCGTTATATAGTTACATTTATTTTTCTTAATAATTTTTTGAATTCTTGATCTTTTAAAATAATAATTTTAAATATACATACATACATACATACATACATAGATATATATATATATATATATATATATATATATATATATATATATATATATATATATATAGATTGAGGGTTTGGATCATCAATGAGTAGTCACCACCTTATTTTTCAAGGCATAAACAAGACAGAGCATCAACCATAGGGTGGATTTCTATGCATGCTCATGAGATTGGTCATGGATCGAAGAGAGTATCAGATGAATTAGGGGATGGCCATCGTTCAGTACATCATGATCATGGTATATATATGTTTATATTCATTTACTTAAATGATATTTGTAGAATCATATGTACGTACATATTGAATGGATTTTTGTCAATTTAGCTTTATTAATTTAAAATTAAATCCATCTTTTTTAGGAACATCTCTCCGTTGGTCGATGAGAGTATCATATTAATCAAAGGAGGACCATCATTCACGAAATCATCGTATGGTGTGTGTTTGTGTGTGTGTGCATTTACCTAAATGATAAATTGATAGAATCATATGTACATACATATTGAATATATTTTTTCCAATTTAACTTAATTAATTTATAATTTCTATTTTTTTATAAGCATCTCTCACTAGGTCGTCACATGAGGGTGGTCATGAATCTCAATCAAATCATCATTATCCTCATTTTGGTAAATTATATAATTTACATTTTTTATGTTAAATTTTTTTGTATGTAAATAAATTGTATGTTATATACATGTATGTCTATTTTGCATGTGTATAAATACATTGACATGTTTTAATATTTATGTAATTATATTGAAGTAGGGGGTGAAAAAGTTGACCAAAGTCAACATAGGTGAAGGAGGGCGCCAATTACCACCTATCCATCTAATATGATTAATGAGCTTCCCTTGGAAACTAACGTCTAACAATGTACATGACAGAGGTGCACAACTCATTATTCAAAATTGCATAACTATCTCGAAGCTTGGAGCTCCATGCAGAGAGTCGAAAAATATTAGAAATAGTTTTGCACTCTCCAAGTTCATTTCTTGATATTTACAAGAACCTTGGGCCAACAACTAATGGATTTATAGATATGATGAGGCGTAGAAAGGAGTCATTGGTGGGTCCCAATAAATGGGTTGAGGTAAATAGGAGGGTTATTAAAGCACGAGCCAAATCCATGTTTAATTTCAAATAAGGGTGAGAAAGAAATATGTTGAAGTTGAAATATTTCAAGCACCCTAAAAAATCCCACCATTTGTATGATAGGTTCCTTGCAGTGTATGGCAAGTTGTCATGGAATGACGAGGTTCCACATTACTTTTCTCAATTATTTTATGCAGAGTTTTTTTGGGGTATGAAACACTATTATACTGACCTTCCATCGAAATATTATGGTACTAGAAAAGGTCAGATATATGATCGGAAGAGTGCATATAGGGATACCAAATTTCCTTGTCCTCCGCCTCTTTTGGTACCTAAACCTCCACATATGATAACTTTGTGGTCGGAGATGGATGCCACTTCTCAGATTGGTCGAGAAGCAAGGGATGCCACTATAGACAACATATAGACTGCATTGGCTAGAATTCATGTCGGTCTCAATCAATAAAGAGCTCAAGATGATGCACATGCTAATTTTATATATAATTCAGATGTTGAAATAGATATTATATGAATATTGAAGATGCTAAAGTGTATGCAAAGGCTTGTCATGATGGTTGGAAAGACTAATTGGTCATGAGGAAGAGGGCATGGGATCGATATGTGTTAATTTTTAGGATGGATATTTTAATGTAATGTAATGTATGTGTTAATTTTGATTCACATACATCTTGTAAAAAAATTCAAATATAGTCTAACATGAATGTATGATATGTTCACCATTTACAGTTAAGTCGTTCGTAGAATGAGAAATTTGATAATATCATGGTGCCAAGTTCAGGTTCAAATGAAGATATGTTGAGAGATGTTAGTTTTTTTAAGAACATGTTGATATTATTATTTTACTTTTATTATATCAGTATTGTGAAGACATATTTGTAAAAGAAATAACTACATATAATTAAATGTTAACATATTTCTATTCCATCTAGCATTTTCAACACATTGCCACTCTCTTCCTCCTTATTAGGAGATGTGTCAAATATTCGCTTGTCACAAGTATTGAATATTTCACTTTTGTTTTGTTATAAATTGAAGCAAGTTTTATTAAAAATGAGATCTCTATCTTACAATTTTAAAATTTTAAAATTTTAGGTTTTTGGAGACATTTTCCCTTCTCCAAGGACATTAGTGATGGAGTCATCTACGGGGATAAGATTGTCTAGACAATTTGATAAAGTTGTTATAACTTTTTTAATATTGCAAGTTTATGAATTTTCATGTGAAATTTTAAATTTTTAATATATACATTTACATGTATTGTATAAGGCATCCATGAGGGCACGATGTAGTGGGAACACCACAAGATACTGCATGGAATTTAAAACTTGAGTCACCTATGAGGATAGGATCATCTAGACAATTTGAAAAAGTTGTTACAATTTTTTTAATATTGCGAGTTTATGCATTTTCATGTGCAATTTTAAATTTCTATATATACATGTATATGTATTGTACATGGAATCCATGAGGGTGAAATGCAGGGCGAACACCATGAGGTATTGCATGGAATTTGAAATTTAAGTCATGTACAGGGATTGGATTGTCTACACAATTTCAAAAAGTTGCTACAATTTTTTTTAATATTATGAGTTCATGCATTTTCATGTGGAATTTTAAATTTTTAATATATACATGTACATGTGTTGTACAAGGTTTCCATGAGGGCATAATGGAGGGGGAACACCACGGGGTATTGCATGAAATTTGAAAACTTTTATAATAAAAAATTGATGATAAAATTCTCATTTAATTTTAATACATTAAAATTTAATTTAAAGGTACATAATCTGATGTATATATGCATATTACACATGTTGTGTAGGGAACCCATGATTCTGATGATAGCACGGGGATGTTGATAAATCGTATATTTCAGAGAGATCCTCTTTGATGCAATTTTTATTTGACATTCTTTTTATTATATTTACTTTTATTATGATATAAAATTTGGACATATTTTAAATAGAGCTCTTTATTATGAATTATTCTTTAATATGCTAATTTTAGAGTTTATACATTTTGCATGATGATTCTTATAATGTGAGTAGAAGATAATATGGAATTGGGTTCAAATTCTTAGTGTTCGTGAAGTTATTTTATCAAGTTACTTAATGAATGATAAAATTGCAAATTACAGAACATGGTACATTTTGTGTTCATGAATCATATCATGGTGTAGATGTCTAAAACAATCATAACTTAAAATTGCATTATGAAACATGGTATACATTTTGCATTCATGAATAGATCATAATCTTGTATAGAAGAGATACTATGGATGTGGTTGATACTTAACTTTTAATATAAAGTTGTTCAAGGCAAACATACTATAAAATTGCATTATAAAACATGGTACATTTTGCATGATGCATGGTTTGATGCTTAAAGGTTTTACATTTAAGTTCATGAATATGAAGCAATGAAAGTAAATTTGCATTTTGTTGGTACATTTGCATGATGATTCTTATAATGTTAGTAGAAGATAATAAGGATTTGGGTTGAGTCTTAGGTTTTGTGAAGTAATCAATAGAAAAATTTCAAATTACAAACATGGTACATTTTGAATTCATGAATCTTATCATGGTATAGATGTCTAAAACAATCATAACTTAAAATTGCATTATAAAACATGGCATACATTTTGCATTCATGAATAGATCATAATCTTATATAGAAGAGCTACTATGGATGTGGGTTGATACTTAACTTTTAATATAAAGTTGTTCAAAGAAAACATACTATAAAATTGCATTATAAAACATGGTACATTTTCTGGATTTCAGACTTTTGTGGTTAATTTTTGTTGAGTTAAATTTCAGAGTATCCGCAGTGGTAATCATAGTTTGTCGACATTTCAAATCCCAAAGGGGATCCATCATCAGGACTCTGAATGAATAATAGAAGAGCTAGAGGAGAAGATGAATAAATAATTATATGAACAAATTAAAAGGTCGGCTAAACCTAACAATAAAATTCATAAAGTCTAAACCTAAATTAATGGTATTATTATTATTATTATTATTATTATTATTATTATAAATAATATTGTTAATTTATAATAATTTAATTTATTATTATTATAAGTAAATAATAATAATAATAACCTAAAAAATAAGAAATGGTTCTAAATAATTGATTATTCTTAAAAATGATCAATAAATAATTAATTAATGACAATAATAATCATAATTTATATATAATAATCATTAATAGTAACTATTTATTTATAATAATTTAATTATTATTATAAACAAATAATTAATTATTATAAATAAATAAATAATTATTATTAATAATTGCTTATTTAAAATAATGTTAGAAATGAAATAATTAATTTTAGAAATGAAATAATTAATTATTATTATAAATAATCAATTTATCTATAATAATAATTATTAATAATAATTTATTTATTTATAATAAAAAGATTTGATAGTTAATCCATTTTATTTTATTTTAATAAATAAGATGGGAAAAAAAAATACCTGTGATGTTATACCTAAGAAGAACTGGAGGACCTAATCTGTCTAACTAAAGGAAGCCAACATCCATTTATCTCGATCCAATTGTCCGTGTTGATATTATGGGAATGCTTCATAATCTCAAGAGCTTCACTAATTTTCCTTCTTTGATACTGTTCTTCTCTTGCGATAATTGTGGCATTCTCCAAACAAACATTGTGCTTAGTTTTTTAGGAATGTTATGCAAGGTCCGAAGTGTGTGATCTTCCATTCTTAATATCGGCTCCATTTTCTTTCAGTCTTCTTTGTAGTCAGCACATTGTCTCCCCAATATAACTCTTTCCACAAGAACAATCAATTTTATACACTCCCTTGAGTTGATGTCGATCAATATTATCCTTAACAGACCTCATACCTTATTTTATTGTTCCAAGTGCTGTAAACTGGGTGAATATGTCTTTCTTCCCCAAGATCTTAGCAATCTTATCTGTTACCCCCTGAATGTATGGTAGGAAGACTCTACCACATTGAGAATGACCTTGAGGTTCTTGGGATAAAACCCTCATTTCAGTGCTTTTTATAGCTTTTTTAATTTCATTCTCCTTATAGCCTATAATTCTAAATACCGAGGTTAAATGATTTTTCTCTTCATCAAGACGATCAGAGTTAGATATTATAAGGGATCTAACAACAAGAGTGTAAAGTACATCAAAATTTTGAGAAGGATGATGATGAGATTCAACGTGGAGGTATCTCTCTGTGTGAGTTGTCTTCCTAAATACTTTATGACCCAAAGAACCATCCTCCTTTATGATAATAAGGACTTCTAAAAATTAAATGCTCTTGTTCTCCTCAAGCTCCATTGTAAACTTTATTTCAGGACAGATAGAATTAAGGTGTCTAAAAAAATTAACAGGTTCTACCTTACCATGAATGAATCTCTTCCAACAAGCAGGCTTCAAAGGATATGATTAAAGAGATTTCTTCTCAAAGTACTCCATGTATAAGTTATCCAAAATTGGTGAGAGAGGTGATCCCATTGCCACTCCAAATGTCTGCTCATAATAACTTCCTTGGAAACTGAAAAAGGTTTAACGCAAACAAATCTCAGCAAGATTTGCAATTTCTAGATTAGTAACCTTCTTAATAACATGAATAGCCTCATCCAAGGGAAGCTTGGTAAATAAGGACATTACGTCAAAACTTACCAGGATGTCATGTTGATCCACCCCCTCATTTTTTATAAGATTTACAAAATCAATGGAGTCCTTGATAAAAGAATTGGTGTTTCCAACAAGATGTTTTAAGATCTTGGCAACATACTTTTCCAATTCATAGGTTGGGGATCCAATGGTATTAACTATTGATCTAAGAGGAACCCCTTCCTTGTGGATCTTTGGCAACCCATAAATTCTCGGGATAATTTCACAAGAAGGAGTTAATATTTTCTTTAATTTCTCATCAAGGTTGGACTCTAAAATTGCCTTCTTTACCTCTTTTATGACCTTGGGAATGGGGTTAGTAACAATGTAAACTTTGAAATGGGAACTGACATTGTTACCCATTTCATAGAGATAGCAAAAAAGTGACCCAATTTTGAAAAGGGGTGATGCAGAACACACATGTTTTTTTTAGAGCATAGTTTTTAGCATGTTGGCTTATAGGGGCCTAACCTAGGTTCAGAGTTAAGTTAGCCAAACAAATCCCAGTACTACTAGCCCTTTTGGCAATAGTTCGCGGGGTGCGGACTGAGGTCTCACCCGAAGTAGTATGGGGGGGTGCTAAAACCAGGTTTTTGCACCCTGAAGATGTCTGATGAGTTCAAGTGGTATGTGGTTCTATCCTGCGCGCACGTCGCTATGCACTTTCCCATAACTCGCAGCCTGGGATGTTGCCTTCACACAGCCCTACTCGAGGGTTGAACATTGTTATTACCTAAGTCCTTACTAGTATTCCAATGTAAGTTGATTATTTTAACCTACTTGCGTGCTTTAAGGTATACTTGACAACATAAATAATTCATACAAGTGCGCGCAGTAAATAAACAATATATTTGCAATCTATATCAAACATACATTAATCCAAGAACAAATACACAAATTGATATCAAAATTCTCTTTATTAATCCCTTCTTCAGTTACAGACTCGACTCCACCCTGTGCACTCAGCTGCAGAGGTCCGTGCACTCAACTGCGGACTACTAGGCCTCTGCGCACTTAGCTACAGAGCCTTCTCCTACTCTATGACCCAAAGACACACTTAGTCAGTCAGATTCTTTCTCTTTCTCTCTATTACTTCTCTCACACTTAGATCCTTGATCTATTTATACAATCCCATGGTCCGTGAACCATGGGTAGGCCGACATTACATTACAAAACTACGGAGGACAACCCTGTGACTCTAACATACTTCCGCACCCGCAATTCGCAGAGCTTTACAACACTATCGGGTCAAAACATGGGCTTTGAGCCTCAAAACATGCCTTGGGGGGGATCCCATGCCTAATAGGCCCCCATTACAAACATCATGACTCGCCCTCAGATCACTCTATCTGTGCGATGATCTTTGCATGGAGTCCCTCCAACTGTTCTCGAACTATGCTGAGGTCAGCAGCACACTGAGCTACTTCTTGCTGAATCTGCTGCATCTGTTGTTTTGAGACCTCTGTGTCTGGGGTGCTTCTCTGCATTAATGTATGCATCCCCTATATGTGCGCGATATTTCCTTCTATGCTTTCCATGATAGTGAAGGGCTCGTCGATCCAAGGCTGAACGTGCGCTTTGAGAACTACCTCCTTGTGTGGTGCCATGTCCACCTACTCCTTCAGTGCTTTAACTTGCTACATCCTCGTAAGTCGCTGGGTGAGGACTACTGTCTACGCAGTTCCTCGGACACTGTAGTATTGTTGTTAGAGTTCTCACACTTCTATTTCCTAATGTTGGATTTTGGGGTCCTCCTACAAAGTCATGATAACCTCAAGTGATTGTTCCAACATTCTAGTACAGTCGCGCATTGCACCACAGATTTCCTCCAGTTCCACTGTGATAGCGCTAGCGTGCTGTTCTCTGACTTCCGGGTGAGTGGATGACTGTGCCTTTAATAGCAGCTTGGCGATATGAAGATTTAATTCTAGTTGAACCTTGGTCGTTTCTTCCCTAGCCTCGTGGACTCTTGTTGCTAACTTGTGGATCCGCACCTCCACTAGTATATCTCCTGGGATGGCTAGCTCTGGGACGTTGTGGAAAATGTTTTCTACCACCTGCACCAACTGTTGATTTTGCAACACCAATTCTTCGTGTTGCAATTTGAGTTGTTCCATGTTTATCTTTTGCTCACTGAGGACTTGGATTACGCGACTTTCCCTAGTGTGCAGCTCTGTCGTTATCCCATCCTGTAAAATATATAGTGTCTCACACAGAAGGGCATCTAGATTAAGGCCAAGGCCTTTCATCATGCTAACTGAAAATCTATTGTCCTCATTCGATGTCACAAGAGCCCCTTCCGGCAACACTATTGTGTTTTCCATCCATGTGCGCAACATCTGCTCTGCTACCGAGGATCCTACTGCGAGGTGGGTTGAAAGGGTACCAACCTGAGGGGGGCGCACCTGTAACTCCTACAACTATGCTCTGAGGGCCCCCAACACAATCTGGTGCTCCTCCATAAAATCCTGAAGGGCCCAATTTGTGACATCGTGCACTATCTCACTAATGTCATGCAGATCACCCTCGGTTAGGGTGATCGGGTCAATGGCCAATTTCAAGGCCTTGACCTTCTTCCTTGACCCTTCTCATTCTATCGTGTGTGGGCGCTTCAACTATGTGGACACGGTCCCTGGGTCCGCGCTTTCTTTTGTTGCTTCTACTTCCTCTACCTCCTGCCCCTGCGAGGGCATTGCTTGGCCCTCATCGCCTTCGCGGTTGCTTCCTGTGCTGCTACTACTTCTGCAACCTTTTTCTGCTTGACAGCTTTTTGTGCCACTTCCCATGCTGCCCTTACCTCAATTGTTGTTGTTTCCTTCCACCCTTTCTTGGTGAACTGTGCGATGCGCAACTTGGCATCATCCTTCTTCTTCAATGTTGCCGCCCTCTCGAGTTTTGCAAGATCTGCGGCGCACCATTCCCTAAGCCATGCTTCCAAGATAGTGAAAATGGTGTCATCAGTGGCTACAAAAAGTAGCTTCGTTCACTGCTTCCTTGGATCCTTGCTCACCTTGATAAAGATGTTGTGCATGTCTGCCTTAAATTCTGCAAAACTCTGCAGACTATTGTAAACCGTGGGTGACAACCGCGACTTATGGTTGATCCACATTCAGATGGTCATCTCCATAAGCACCCAGAAGATATTGGTGTTGTGGATCCTTATCGCATCCTTTGTGGCCCAGAGCGAAGAGTACTTTGTGACCTCTAGTAAATCTTTGTCAATTGTGGGGAATTGACTGTCCTCCAGCAATTCCCCTGCGACAAGCACTATGGATAGCAATAGCCACGCATAGTGGAAGGTTTTACCCTGCTCCTAGGCAGAATAGCTTATAGTCCCATGCTCCCTTCCAACTGCCTAGAGCGCTAAGACTACCCTTCCCCTGGCTATTCAGGTGGTCAACCACCTATGGGGGGCTCCATCCTGTCCTCCATCATGGTTCTCAAAGAATCCTCACCTTCTATTGTTGTGGTCGGCATCGTGCAATTCACCATGTGCAATGTGCTACCCTAGTCACTATGCTTAGAAATATGCGGTCCAAGCCAAGGCATCAGAGTAACCAATTCATGGTGATAGTTATCAAACTTGTTAGTATGATCCTATGCACCTTGCCTTATCATCCTATTTTTTTTGGTAAGAAACTCTTCCTTTATCTCATCCTCTAGCTTCTTGACCTCTATGTCTGTCAAAGCACTTTTCTTCCTTAACCGTACCCTTTTTTTTCAAGTTCGTGGAGTCTAAGGTTTCCCTGTTGGATTTCTTCCTCAAGTCTCATGCGTTCTATTTATTGTGGTTGTGTGATCCCTCCTTTCAGGGCTTCACGAACCATCGTATCTATGGGTGCTACTATGCACGGTCTAGGCTTTGCATGATCCATAGGGATTACAACCTCTGCTTCATACTTCAGCTTCGGAAGTGCCCACACAGTCAGGGTTTTGCACATGGTCCTATAAGCCCATAGAACCATTGGTATGCGTAGGTCCCAATTAGTGCATCTCACATGGTCGACCGCATTCAGTACTTCACACACTTTGTCAATGGCTTCCATGCAGATAATATTTGGCGCACTTGGTCTTATCATATTTCATCATTTGTGCCATCATCTTTCCCGCTCCTGCTTGTTGGTCTTGTTACCTATCGCGAGGACGGTGTGCATTTGTGCAAGTTGTGTACCATATACATGTACCCATCTAGAGAGGTGGGTGTGTAGGCTGTTTCGTCCATCATACCCAGCTTTCATTTGCCTCTGAGGCTTTCCAAACCGCATGAGCATCATCCTTCTACATTCGCGCTAGTCCTCAAAATTCTACTGGTATGTACCCAACCATTTTGCGGCCGTAGCATGTAGTGCCCATTTCAAAGCGTTGAAACGGTGTTGTTTCAGTACTTCTTTTTCAAATTTGTTCAGGAAATCATCCACCTTGTTCAACCATCATGCATAGGCATATCTCTTGCTTCCGTTTCTATACGGCTTAGTGACCTTATCATCATGTTGCAGTTGAGCATGGTTACCTTTTGTAATTGGTTCTGCCATCGTTCTACTTCCTCGTCTGAATCTGAGGTGCAAGTGCTTTCGCACTCCCACGAAATCTTGCCATCCACTGTTGGATTCATCCGGTCCTGCTCCTACGCGATTATCTTATAGATATAGTCTAGATCATCATCGCTATCGCAATGGCACACCGACTCTGTGTAGCATAATCCTTCCGCAAGGTCTAAAGGTACCACTATTTGCAGTGATTTTTTCTCAAAAATCATTTTGCGCTTCTTTAGATTTATCACTCCATTCATGTCAGTGGCCTAATCTATTCCCAATAGCACGGGATAGGGATTGCTGTCATCAACAATCTCTATCACTTTGAAATCTGGAAGTGCGCTCACACCTTCGATATCCACTATTATTCCTTGTAGTCTCCCCATAGGTAGGATCTCTTGCTGGTTCACCATTGGCAATTGAATAGGAGACCATTACAATGTGAGCCTGCCCATGCTTTCCCATATCTGCTTTGGTAGGATGTTCCTGTCCGATCCTAGATCCAAAATCACTTGATCCATCTCATATTCTTCCATTTGCGCAGTCAATATCATCTCCCTTCCTGTTCGCATTGTGTGCTTTCCGAGCTTCCATATTACGCACAGTTCTCCTTGTCTAGCACATCTAGTGATGAGTTTTTGCAGCCTCTTCGTGGCTTTGCTATCGTGCAACAGCTTCATGAATGTATCCAGAAAGGTAGTGAGCATGGATGGGTCCATCTCCGGTTCTAGTTTGTCTTTACTACCTAAAGTGGAGGCCTCCATGAAGCTCTTCTTAGCTTCCATGAATGTCTCCTTCGTGCTCTCTAAATCGAACTCTGGTTTCTTTGTTAGAGCCTTGAGAACCCAGGCACTCTCTTCGAGCTACTTGCCCTTGTCATCTCCTGTCGTGGTACTGCTTCAGAGCACAATGTTTACATTTGGGTCCTCCTCGCGCAACTCACACCTCATCATTTGCAGATTCTGAGTCGGGGAAGGTTGGAGTGCTCTTTTATCGCGCAACCTCGCTCTCAGTATCGAACAGTCCATCTCGTGATCAAACTGGGTACAATATAAACATGATGCCCTCATCAGATTTGTACAATCATGGGCATAATGCCCTGGGGCTCTGCAATTGTAACAGATCAGCAGTTTGTGACCCCTTCCTGGTCCCATTCCATCTCAACCTTGTCCGCACCCCTAAAATCCAGTGCGCGCCATCCCTGCATTTTGATTAAGGGCTCACGTTTCGGTCTAAACTCTGTAGATAGGAGTTCAATCCATCATCAGTTCATAACTTCTACAGGTATGCTCATCATGGCCTACTGACCTACAGAAATTATAGAACAATTGTTGGGACGTCTGCGCATAATTCTGTAATAGATGGCAATTATTTGTAGCATGCTTCCCTCCTATCTGACATATCGTGCGCCATAGTATAGGTGTCACGCTCAGTCCTACTTGTGCCTCTAGTCTCAATGGCATTGGCCCTCCTCCCACTAGGTAGTTCATGAAGACTAGACAACAGTCCTTGTCATGTCCTTGGCCTTTTCACTTTATGCACCATACCTCCTCGTGTGCTTCTAGGTGAGTTGTCCTGTCTCGTTTCAAGCTTTGCATCTGAAGACATAAGTTTTTCAACTGTGCATGGATCTGTTGGACTCCCAAGTTAGGATATTGTATTGGGGTCTCATGCAGTCTCATTGCGATCTCCAAGGCCTCAGCCTGAGTTGATAGCTTCTGTTGTGACAGTGAATTCCTTAGATGCGGCGTTAGCAACGCTACAAACTATGCGCAGTGTTGCCAATCCGTCACGGTCATATTGGCTTCACAAATCATACACTTCAATCTCTAATCTAGCTACCAGGGGGTCTCACCTGGAAGCATAGCTATTTCCTTAAATCTAATAATCGATTGTGTCTCTGATTTTGGCCTACTAAATTCCCTGTTTAGCGCAGCTTAGATATCCATGATCCATGCATTTGGATTATCATTAGAGTGCTTAATGTACCACATCAGTGCGCAATCCTTCAATGTGCTTACCAGCATTGCTTTCTTTATATTATCATCCGTGACTCCTTGAGCTTCCCATACAATGTTTACCACGAACCAAAATTGGTCCGAATCTTCATTCCCTACTCCTTTGAACACCGGCAACTTTATTGCGCTTGCCATATTGAACTGTGGTGGTGGCGGAGGTGGTGTGGGCAAAGATGGGGGTGAAGATGGTGAAACTGGGGGTGGTGTAGGTGGGGGTGGTATGCACAGAATTCATTGTCTTATCAGACTGATTGCACTTATTGGTGAGACTTTCACGAGTTCTTCCTCACTTTCTCACTAAGGTGAAATCAAGGGGCTAGTTTCTATCTCCGCACTACCTTCGTTTCTATAGATCCTCCCATTTCGCGTAGCCCCAAACATCAATTTATTCGCATAACCTGCTTTTCACACAGTATCAATTTAATCCAAGTGTTCAAAGATTTAACATGCTTACCTTGCGGTCCTTTGAGGAAGCGTCATTCTGCCTCGCTATAGTTGACTGAAGTATCTGCCATGAACTCAGTGATAAACCCTCCTATAATCTAATTGAGCCAATGGTCCACAATGTGTACGATCTTATCTTTTGAGGCTTACAGTCTGCGTACCAACTCTAGAGTCCACACAATAGGTTTGTCGAGCCTACACCTTCCTTGATTGTCTGCTAGCTTCACGATCCACTCGTATAACTCAGAGGGGAAGCATGCAAAGAAGATTTCATGGATTTTCGTATATAAGTAGTGCTCTAACCACTCTTCCTTTGATACTCGCGGATTCCTGTTTTCCTGCACCGTGAACTCGCGAATATTCCTGTCTAACAACTCTTTAATTTATTTCTTTGTTGGATTCCTGTGACACGACATCAGACATCTCTTATGCAGATCTCGGTCCCAGCAACAGAACTATTTGTTGGCTTATAGGGGCCTGAACCAAGTTCAGAGTTAAGTTAGCCAAACAAATCCTGGTACTACTGGCCCTTTCGGCAATAATCCAAGGGGCGTGGACTGAGGTCTCCTCCGAGGTAGTATGGGAGGGTGCTAGAACCAGGTTTTCACACCTTGGAGATGTCTGATGAGTTCAAGTGGTCCACGGTTCGACCCTGCGCGCACGTCGCTACGTGCACTTTCCCGTACCTCGCAGCCTGGGATGTTGCCTTCACGCAACCCTACTTGGGGGTCGAACATTGTTATTACCCAAGCCCTTACTAGTATTCCAGGTTTAGTTGATTATTTTAGCCTACTTGTGTGCTTTAAGTTATAATTAACAACATAAATCATTCATACAGTTGCGCGCAGTAAATAAATAGTATATTTGAAATTTATATCAAACATGTATTAATCCAAGAACAAATACACAAATTGATATCAAACTTCTCTTTATTAATCCCTTCTTCAGTTATAGACTCAACTCCACCCTGCGCACTCAGTTGTAGGGCTCCACGCACTCAGCTGTGGACTACTAAACCTTTGCGCACTCAGCTGTAGAGCCTTCTCCTACTCTATGACCCAAAGACACACCTGGTCACTCAGACTCTTTCTCTTTCTCTCTACTAATTCTCTGACACTTAGAGCTTCGCTCTATTTATACAAACCAACATTATATTAAAAAACTAGGGCTGACAACCCTCTGACTTTAACATACTTTTGCGCCCACAATTTGTGGAGCTTTACAACACTATCGGGTCAAAACTAGGGCTTTGAGCCCCAAAACATGCCTTGGGGGGGATTCCATGGCCAACATGGCACTTTAAATTTTTTTATGTACATTATGTTCTAAAATGGTAGTGATTTTCATGCTGATTTATAAAAGTGGTAATTCTGCATCAGGCCCTTTTTTCAAAAGACCTATTTTTTAACTTTAAATTCTCTAATGTATGAAATGTAAATAATTATTTTCTAAATTTAGTAATTTTTGAAGTGGTCTTCTTCTTCATCTTTTTTTTTTTTTTTGTAGTGAGGTTTTTATTGTTTTGCATATTTAAAGAAGAAGGTCAATGTTTTGAATTTTAGATATTCTACATATTTATACATCCTTAATTAATTTTTCAATCCACATGAAATAATTGTCTCTAAAAAACAATAATTTTTAACAATTGACATAAAATTAACCATTTTAAACATAAATATAAGTAAAAAACTACATGTTTTGATAAAATTTTTGTAATTTTTTGCTAGAGATGACATGTCAAAATCACAATTTTTATAGGAAACTTTTAACTAAAAATGGTTAAATAATAGTTTTTTTTTTATGAATTTCATGTCAAAAAAATAATAATAAAAATCACTGTTTTTTTCAAAAAATAATGATTAAGATAAAAATTAATGCGAAAATCACATAATACAAATATTGAATGCATAATAGCCTTAATTGAGTGCTTATTCTTCTCGTAAAATGTCAAAGTCAAAACATTACAAGTATAACTAATTAATAGTTACCAAAAATGAGCTTGATTTCCAAGAATAACTTTAATTTAATCAACAATGTTACGTAATCCAAACTCTTCGTCCTCTAGAGTTTCATCTTTGTCTTCTTCCTCAATATTTTTTGCTTCATTTTGCTCATTTTACTCCTCTAATGGATCTTTAATGTCTGCGAATCTCCCAATGTATGCCTTTCCAATCATTCCGTGTAATGGTGGTTAGGGTTCCTTTACCTTTTTTGCCACACGTGATTCACTAGAGTCCCCTTTCTTCAACCCAATTTCTTGCATTGCATCTGGAAGAAATTGAAGAGCATTAATTCTTTGCTGAATAAAATTGTACTATATTGGATCTTTTTCAATGGCAATGCAATTTCTTCTTTTTTGAAGGCAACATGCTAGTGTTGTACCTAATTATCAAGCACAAAAGAAATAATGAAGTAAATTAGTACAATGACATATAAATTAATAAATAACATATTGAAATTCATTTCCATATAATAAAACTTACCTGAGCTAGAAAATAAATCTAGAACCCAATCTCCTTCATTTGAACATATATCTATAAGATAGTTAATCAATAACTGTGGTTTTTTATAAATGTTAACTATCTCTCCTTTTGCTACTTTTTCTTCATATGTTAGTTTCATCAAAACAGCATCATAAGTCAGTGTTTGGCTATGACTCTTTCCATTTACCCAATTAAAAATCATAGACATATAACTATCATCTTTTTCCCAACTATCAATATGGATGAACTCACAATCATTTATAAATAGTTGATCTTCACAATTAAGAAGATTTGACTTTCGTCTATAACATGAAATAGTAAAAGTTCAATTAACTTGTACATAAATGAATTTTTTAACATTAATCAAATATACATTTTAAATCTCTTACCATGTAAGTTGCATCCTTGAATTTGTTTTCCCCTTGAAGCTTAACAATAACATTGCCAATTGTGTGTCTGAATGAAAGTCACAAATCTCCATAATGGTGATGACGTGACTTCTAGAAATCCCGCAACCACTTACTAAGAGCTTGATAAGTATAAGGGTCACTATCATAGTCAATGTTTGGAATATTGAAACCATGGGTAATATCTGCAATAACTAGGGCATAATCCCTTTTAGGTATGAGTTTAGCAATGTCTTCACAGTCGCCTTGTATTACTTGATATTGAATAGTGTCTAGCCCATTCCAAATGAAATGAGTAAGAGTTGGATCAAGTTCAACATTCTTAAGACGTTTCTTCTTCAATCTTTCAATCTTTATTTTTCAATAAAGGTTCTGAAACTATTTGGTGCTCCATTTTCATCCTTCTTCATATTTTATAAAATAAAAAAATATATGTGTAAGTTATAAATTAAAAATAGTATACAGATGAATAAAAATGAATGTATAAATCAACATACATTTTCAAATGCAAGATAAAAAAAAATTAATGTTGATGTAGAACTTGAATCTAGATAGTTGCGTATAACATCATCCTAACTATCTTCATTCAACAATTTAACCATTTGTTCTTGAATTTGCATGTAAACTTTGTGACTGCATAGATAAAGTAGAAAAAGTTAATATAATGATATGTATAAGAAATACTACCAAGAACAATATGTTATATTTAAAAGAAATTTATAATCTAGAAATAAATAAAAAATAATTCAACAAACTTACTTTTGAAATTCCTCAGACATTTCCTCCAATGATGATTCCCCTGACCTCACACGAGATAATATTGCTTTGACAAGTTTTTCATCCTTCACTCCTTGCAATGCTCTCCAAGGTGTGATAGTCATATCTTCTAGAATATGCTTCATTTTAGGACCTGATTTACTATTGCTACATATCAATGGCTTAGACTTTTTGACCTTCCGGTTTTTAATGCCAATGTTCTTTCACATGCTAAAAATCTCATTAATCAACTCTCATATCTCTCTAGTTCTAAATGCCAACTGGAACATGTTATCAACACCTCTGAATAAATCACTAAATTAGCCGCCTTTGTCACCTTTCGAATTGATTTTCTCTTCAATTTGATAGCCTATTTCCATAAAACATTCCTTTTGAAAATCTACAATAACATTTATCAACATAAATGATACATTTCATTGTTTCAAAACGTAGGTTTTTGGGATATTCCTCCATCAATTGTCTTTGAGCTTCTACATAATGGTTCCCCCCAAGCACATAATAATTGTATTCAAAACATTTTGACTTATCAAATGCTTTTTTGTTGGGAACTTGAACTGGATCAACAAGAAGCACATAATTAACCACATGAGCATATGGATTGTACCTCATCAATGCCTTGAAGTTGTGAACATGCAGATGGTGTGGCTTTTTGATTTGATATTGACATTGTCCTTCACTTGCATTATAGATTTGTCTAACATTAAGCTAAAATGTATGACCACCCTCAATTAAGTTTCTCTTTATCAAGTTCTGTCGAATGGCATTTTATTTTTTTTTTATATTGCCATCCTCTAAATCAGCTCTTGGTGTAATGATTTCTCTTCTTTCTTTTGAAGTTTCACTAGGTTCTTGACTGTTGGTAATGACTACTTCAAAATGTTCAACTTTACTTTTCTTCTTTATGACATTCTCATCATTAATTGTAATAGATTTATTCTTGGGCATTATTACTTTTGTTCTTTTACATCTCTTCTCAGTTCCAATGTCATCCTCAGTAACAACAACATATTCTTCACAACCAGTTTCAAATTCCTCATCTTCAAGAGTAGCTTCTCTACCCTTGCTAGATTTATCCACTGGAGGCTTTTTTTTTTCGATCCCTTGGATGTAGTTTTATAGCATCATGAATTACTGCATTTTGCTTGTTTTCCATATCTTCTTCTGACACTGAGTAGAAATTGCTGACAACTTTCATAATATCATGCTCTATGAAATGAATGCCTCCCAACCTAATTGAACAACTTTCAACAAAATTTTGCCAAACAAAATATCATATGTCAATAAATACAAAGTTAAAAAATATAGTGAGACAGTTACAAGAACACAAAACACAAATATAAATAACAATACTTACGATATTTTGTTTCATCTCATTTATGATTTGTTTACACAACTTTGTAGATACCTCTCTCGTGTCATACAATGAATATGATAACTGGTATTTAATCCTTTCATGTGACTTGGGTGGTATTATAAGTATGTAAACAACTTCACTTTCTGGTACCAAACACAGGTCTATGACTCTTCACATCACGTCATAAATTCCATTATCATTAGGTATATCAACATATAGATATATCTGCACATTTTGGCTTTATTTTCTTTCACATACCAAACATTTGATGGGAGTTTCACTTCTTTTGATTTCTTCCAGTATGAAACCATCTTCTTATCATTTAAGGCACTTGAAAGATTTGTAGCCATCAGCTCAGGTGGGGTTCATTCACCAATGTTTTTTGAAGATCCACTTTTAAGAGTCTTTGGTCCAGAAAGATTCACAGAAATTTTCTCTGATGCCATTTTCCTTAAAATAAGACACATATAAATCAGTAAATGACAAAAACATAGTAACTTAAATTAACAATGAAAATGATAAATGATAATTAATTTTATAAACCATAACAATTTAGAAAAAATAAATAAGAAATTTAAAAAATACATCGCGATGCCGCTACACCCTAAAAATTGGTCGGCCAACCGAGACGGTCGTTGGGTTTCCCCCCCCCTATCCCACCCTGGTGGCCCAACCACTGCCCCCCGTCCAACCCCAGCGACCCGACGACCTGCGACATGGCGAGGCGATTCTTAGAATCACCCCACGACCGTCGGGCTGTCGGGGTGGGGCGAGAGGGCTGCTCGCGGGCTGTTGGGACACTAGGGTGGGGCAAGGGGAGCTGCGCCAATCGCCTGCCACCCCGCAAGTTGTCAGGCCACTAGGGTGGGGCAGGTGGAGTTGGCGGCAAGTTCCCCATGCCACGGTGGCAACTCGGCCTGCAAGGTGGCGGGATGATTCTCAGCGAGCTCCCCCCACCACACCCCGGTAGCCCGACGGCCCGTGAGGTGGTGGGGCAATTCTCCACCCGAGAATCACCCTGCCACCTCGCAGGCCATCGGGCTGCTGGGGTGGGGTGGTGGGCTGGGTAGCCATCCCTACCGCCCCTAACCTACGGGCCTGTTTGGCCACCGTGAGCATTACCAGGCCCACCATGCCCACTGTGGACATAGTGGGTAAATTTGGTCTACAAAAAGTTTTACTTATTTAATTTTAAAATTTGCAAAGCAGAAAAATTAACTAACCTTTCAAATGTGAGAATCCTCCATTGAATATGGTGTTGATAGTAATGTAGCTGCTCCACATATTTGCTCCAAGTCTTTAAGCGAACCTCGGAAAACCTTGATGTGATGTGAATAATAGTGATAATGAAATTTATTATATAGGTGAAATTAAGGAGATGTTTTACCATACGGCTAATGTGGGATTAATTTGTTTTAGAAGGTATTATAAAAATTTAAAAAAACATTCAATTGTTTAGTAAATATTATATAGTTTAACTATTAAAATAATTTAGGTAAAAGTTTTAGTTTAGAATTTTAAATTTATATATTTATTTCATAAAAAAAAATTAGTTAAATTTTTTCAATAAATTGTAGAATAAAATAATGAAGGGAAATACATGAAACAAAATTTTTGGAGGGAAAATCTCATTCTCTAAGCTATATAATATCTTTAGAAGAGTCTACATTTGTATCATTCAACCTCTTCTATTTGAAAGGGATGGATTCTTCTGATAGTGAAGTTTCACTTTGTAAATCTTCAACATCTTCATCGTGTAACAACTCTAATCATATTGATGAATATAACCAAAATTCTTCCACTATGAATAGAAAGTTAATTCTTCCACTTAGTCATAATCCTAAGGAATATAAGAGAAGCACTAATGAAATATGGGATGAAGAATTTCAAATAAATAAAGAGTCACGGTTTCCACTTAGTCCTAATCCTAAGGATTATGAGAGCAATAGTGATGAGGAGCATGATGAAGAATTTCAAAGTAATGGAGTGTCACGATGTCCACTTAGTCCCAATCCTATGGACGATGAGAGCAATAGTGATGAAGAGCATGATGATGA
This sequence comes from Pinus tabuliformis, assembly GCA_031772625.1. Lineage (NCBI taxonomy): Eukaryota > Viridiplantae > Streptophyta > Pinopsida > Pinales > Pinaceae > Pinus > Pinus tabuliformis. The sequence continues at coordinate 257,232,325 of CM062805.1, forward strand.
ATTTCAAAAGAATGGAGTATCATGGTTTCCACTTAGTCCTAATCCTATGGACTATGAGAGCAATAGTCATGAAGAGCATGATGACGAATTTCAAAATAATGGAGTGTCATAGTGTCTAATTAGTCCTAATCCTAAGCACTATGACAACAACAGTGTTGAAGAGCATGATGAAAAATTTCAAAAGAATGGAGTGTCATGATGTCCTCTTAGGCCTAATCCTATGGACTGTGAGAGCAGCGGTGATGAAGAGCATGATGACGAATTTCAAAAGTATGGAGTGTCATGGTGTCCACTTAGTCCTAATCCTATGGACTATGAGAGCAGCAGTGATGAAGAGTATGATGATGAATTTCAAAATAATGGAGTGTCACGGTGTCCACTTAGTCCTAATCCTAAGGACTATGAGAGCAACAGTGATGAAGAGCATGATGAAAATTTTCAAAAGAATGGAGTGTCACGGTGTCCTCTTAGTCCTAATCCTATGGACTATGAGAGCAACAACGATGAAGAGCATGATGACGAATTTCAAAAGAATGGAGTGTCACGGTGTCCACTTAGTCCTAATCCTAAGGACTGTGAGAGTAATAGTGATGAAGAGCATGCTGAAAATTTTCAAAAGAATGGAGTGTCACGGTGTCCTCTTAGTCCTAATCCTATGGACTATGAGAGCGACAGTGATGAAGAGCATGATGACGAATTTCAAAAGAATGGAGTGTCTTGGTGTCCTCTTAGTCCTAATCCTATGGACTATGAGAGCAGCAGTGATGAAGAGCGTGATGACAAATTTCAAAAGAATGGAGTGTCACAGTGTCCACTTAGTCCTAATCTTATGGACTATGAGAGCAACAGTGATGAAGAGCATGATGAAAAATTTCAAAAGAATGGAGTGTCACAATGTCCTCTTAGTCCTAATCCAATGGACTATGAGAGCAACAGTGATGAATAATTTCAACTGAATAGAGTGTCACAATGTCCACTTAGTCCTAATCCTATGGACTATGAAAACAACAGTGATGAAGAACATGATGAAGAATTTCAAAAGAATGAAGTGTCACAATGTCCACTTAGTCCTAATCCTATGGATTATGAGAGCAGCAGTGATGAAGAACATGATGAAAAATTTCAAAAGATTGGAGTGTCACGGTGTCCTCTTAGTACTAATCCAATGGACTATGAGAGCAACAGATATGAAGAGCATGATGACAAATTTCAAAAGAATGGAGTGTCACCGTGTCCACTTAGTCCTAATCCTATGGACTATGAAAGCAGTAGTGATGAAGAGCATGATGAAAAATTTCAAAAGGATGGAGTTTCACAGTGTCCTCTTAGTCCTAATCCTATGGACTACGAGAGAAGTAGTGATGAAGGATATGATGAAGCACTTAGTCCTAATGCTAATGACTATAAGAGTAGCAGTGACAAAGGACAAGATGTAGCATTTTCAGTAAGTAAACAGTCACATTTTCGACATAGTCCTAATTCTATGAACTATGAGAGTAGCACTAGAAATGCACATGAGGAAGAATATCCAATAAACATCGATTTAGATTTTCCATTTAGTCCCAAATCTAAAGACTATGATAGTAGCACTAAAGAAGGGGAAGATGAAGAATATCCTCCAAGTCAGTATTTGAAAGGCACAGTTGATAATAGCATGGATAAAATTCCTCATAATGATGATGAAAATGCTTATACAAATAATGATCCAATGATGGAGATGATGCCAAGATATTGTATCGAGGAATAGGAGCAGACCTTTTCATATTAATGTAAGATGTTCTAGTTATACAAGAGCTAGAGAAGAATATCTGTCAAGAAGAAGTTCTATCAACACTCTCATTTCAAGTGAATGTTGTTAAAAAGATTGCTTGAAACATATGGATTTCAAATTTGCATTAGGAAAAAGGAAGAGATATTTGTTAGTGGATAAAAGCATGCAAAACTCATATTTAATTGGGTTCATGCAATCTACATTGTTAGGTTATGATTCTCATATTGGGTCTTTATTTATCTGTAGAAAGGCTTTCAAAATGTTTCATTTGATGGGGAATTTTCGTCTCGCAAGAATCCAAGAAAATTTGGAAAAGGATCCCACATTTTATTCAGAAGTACGTCATAAACATCAGTTTGGGCCATTATCAAATACTACAATGTCATGGATGAAAGATTTATTTTCAAAGCATGGAGAGTGTTGCCAAATAAAGAGACAATACATAGTCCAGATAATTTTTCAAGATGAGAAATCTACAACTTATACAAAGAATATGCAGAAGGTGCTGAGGGACATGGTCGGTTTATTACATATCAATATTTTGTGAAGGTATGGAATAAAGAATTCAACAATGTCTGTATTCCTAAGAACACAAGGATGGGGATTTGCAATACATGTGCTTCTCTTAAATAAAAAAGCGACAAATGTGAAGGGTCAGAAAGAGGTAAGCATTCATAAGTTTAAATTTTAAAATTGTATAGTCATCAACTATGAAAACATATTTCTTAATGGATTTCTTTTATGTTGTGTAGATTCAATTATCAAAGAACTTCAGGAGCATCGCGAACAACAAACAAGTGAAATGAAAAAGTTGTACAAGCATCTAAAGAAGTGTTAAGATAATCCGAATAAATATTTGGGTTTGATAATTGATGATATGGACCAGAAGAAAACACTTTTACCACATTTTGTTCGCACACCCAAAAATTTACAGGAGGAAAATTTTATTCAGTATCACTTGGTCGGTTGTATGGTCTTCAATGGGAAAATGTTGCCAAGGGTGTACTTCACAGCTCCAAATATTCATAATGATGCAAATGTGACAATAACCATAATTCATGATGTGCTTTCTCATTGGTCTTGTAATCTTCCTGAAGTTTTGTATCTACAATTGGACAACACTTGCCGTTAAAAAAAAATCAGGTTGTTTTTTGATATCTAAACATGCTTGTTGAATTGAGAATTTTTTAGAAGGTAAAGGTTGGTTTCCTTCTTGTTGGGCACACTCATGACCATATTGATCAGATGTTCAGTCGTTTTTCAGTCACATTGAGGAGGAAGGAAGTTGGGAGCTTGCCATCATTAATTGAATGTATTAAGAAATCATACATGCCATAGCCTACTTTTGATGCGTTGGAAGAAACTGTTGACATGCGAAGGCTTATTCTAGGATCGCATGGTGAGGAGAAATGCATTGAACAACTTAATGAAATTAGCTTCCAACATCAATTTTCATATCAAAAGAATTGATGGGAAAACACTAATATGGGGTAAGAAGTATTCAACTACTGCAGAATGGGCACCGTCATCAGGTTTGGAATTTTTGAAGTTCATTCTAGATCATCCAATATTTTCATCAAAAATATTGTTATTATAATCAGTTGGTGAAGTTCATAAAGCACGTAGACCGAATATAGATATAAATTATTCTAATTGCCTAGAAGAAATTAAAAAAATGTATTATATATACATGAGTACTTCGACATTGTTGATTTAGCTTGGTGGGAGTCATTTTTCAATAATCAAAGTGATATCATTTCAACAATAACAAATGAAGATATACCTTTGAAAAATCCATTTATTTGGCCACAAAATGTGTCAATTGAACATGAGGAAATAAACATTGTTGAACAACAACAATCTCAAGGTATTATTAATTCTTCACCGGCAGAGGAAGATGTATATTGGTTCCAGAGGATCTCGTGCACAACGTGAAGCCATGGAAGACCTTTATAGAGGTTCAATACAGGATATTAAAGAGGGTTTCATGATCGCAGTGCTAGCAGATGGAGATCGCAATGGCTATCCATTCTGGGTTGCTAAGGTTATAAAGGTATTTACAGAAAATGAGGATGTTATAGGTGTTGAAGTACATTGGTATGCCACAAATACACACCCATTCAGAGGTGTGTATAAGCCAGAGATGGTAGTTGACAAAAAAAAGGCAAAAAGAGAAAAAGAAAGGGTACAAATATAAATCGTCGCCACACAAACCTCTTAAAATTGGAGGATGTTGACATACTTGTTTATGACTTCAATTTAACAAAGAGAGTAACTCTTCACTTTGAGACAATAGAGATCTTGAAAAGGTTGTTACCAGAAGGAACAATGTTGAGATGGGAGTCTGCTGAAACCAGTTGTAGATCTAGAAGAATTTTGAAACCTGAGATGGTGGGCATGCATGTGGACTTAGATGGGGCACTAGTTGATGAAAGAGAAGAATATGGAACATTTTCATCAGCATCCAATCATTCATCTGAAGATGTGAATTCTGATTGTGTGCAAGAAAATATGAGTGATTTTGAATAATTGTCTAAGACAGTTTATATAACTGATGTTTTCATCGTCTCTTGAAATAAAAATTTTGATTTCCATATGGTGTTAAATCAGAAGTTATGAGTCATTTTTAAGTTGTTGGATTATATGTCTTAATTATGATAATTTTTATTGTTTAGAATATCTACAATGAAACATTAAATTATAGATATAATGTATGTTTCATTCAATATACAAATAATGACATTTTGATTAATTTAGTCATGTAATTTGTTCAAAATGTCATGGTTTTTTAATTTTATGGTTGAAAATTTTCCAATTTTTTTTTGTATCTAGAATGTTATGGTTGAAAACATGTTGAATTTATACTTAGGAAAGAAAAATGTTATTCTACCAAAAACATTAGTGTGTTTTTTCCCTCATAAACTGTTGTTTTTTTGCACATAAAAATTTGGTTTTACTAGCATTTTTTTTAAATGTTGAAAATTGACCCTAAAAAAAAACCATCGTTCTAGTATTAACACTTTTTCATTTGCAGGGTGTTTTTTGCACGAAAATTTCATTTTCAGTGCCATTTTTAAAACATATTCAAAATTGACCCTTAAAAAAAAACCATCGTTCCAGCATACACACTTTTCGTTTTTAGCACTGTTTTTTATGTTTTTTTGGGATTTTTTGGCCAGAGTTCCCGTTTTGAGTTTATAGTTCCCTTTTAAAAGTTTACATTGTTTAGCGTTAAGCTTCTTATAATTTCCACAATTAAGATGCTCATTCATTTTTAAAATATAATCATACTTTTGCTACCCCTCCCTTATCTGCCTCAAGAACCAAAATTTTATCATTATTAAGAAGGGATTTAAGAGAAATGTGTTCCTCTTCGCTTAAATTAGTCTTAGGAGGTTTAACCTTTTTCATTATGAGGGCACATTCCTGCCTTAATGCCTTATTTTCTTCCAAATAGAGGCCATTTATCCCATCCTCACTGTTACAAACGATACTCTCTATAGGAATGTATCATCCTTAATGTTATAAATTAATGATAGTCATTAATTTAGGTTTAGACTTTATGAATTTTATTGTTATGTTTAACCAACTTTTTAATTTGTTCATTTAGTATTTGTTCCTATAGTTATTTATTCATATTTTTCTCTAGCTCTTCTATCATTCATTCATAGTACTGATGATGCATCCCCTTTGGGATTCGAAACGCTCACAAAATATGATTACTATTGTGGATATTCTGAAATTTAACTCAACATTGTACATTTGCATGATGCATGGTTTGATGCTAAAGGTTTTAAATTTAAGTTCATGAATATGAAGAAATGAAAGTAAATTTGCATTTTGTTGGTACATTTTGCATGATGATTCTTATAATGTTAGTACAAGATAATAAGGATTTGGGTTGATTCTTAGGTTTTGTGAAGTTGTTTTGTCAATTTTAATGAATAGTAAAATTGCAAATTACAAAACATGGTACATTTTGCATTCATGAATCTTATAATGGTGTAGATGTCTAAAAAAATCATATAACTTAAAATTGCATTATAAAACATGGTACATGTATGCATTTTGCATTCATGAATAGATCATAATCTTGTATAGAAGATCTACTATGGATGTGGGTTGATACTTAACTTTTAATATAAAGTTATTCAAAGCAAACATACTATAAAATTGTATTATAAAACATGGTACATTTGCATGATGCATGGTTTGATGGTTAAAGGTTTTAAATTTAAGTTCATGAATATGAAGAAATGAAAGTAAATTTGCATTTAGTTGGTACTTTGTATGGCTCACATATGTAGAGTTTTAGAACACAACTTTTGATACCCTTTGTAATAGTTACAGTTTCTCCATACCAACTTTTCAAGTGATGTATGTTTCAAGTTAAATGATAAGTAGAATGCATCAAGTTGAAATGTGGATAAAAATTGTGAAAAAATGTATTCCCATATAAACTTCACATTTTGGATGCCATTATTACCCACCAAAGTTCTCACAGATCAACATTTTCTTAGTTGTTCTAGTTAACTTCCAACTCTTTGTTTGATGTAAGATTTCAAGTTATAGTTTGTGAGTTTAATCAACAACAAACATTATTTGAAACATGTTACGTTTTGCATTATGCATGGTTTGATGCTTAAAGGTTTTACATTTAAGTTCATGAATGCGAAGCAATGAAAGTAAATTTGCATTTAGTTGGTACATTTTGCATGACGATTCTTATAATGTTAGTAGAATATAATAAGGATTTGGGTTGATTCTTACGTTTTGAGAAGTTGTTTTGTCAAGTTGTTTAATGAATAGTAAAATTGAAAATTACAAAACATGGTACATTTTGCATTAATGAATCTTATTGTGGTGTAGATGTCTAAAACGTTCATATAACTTAAAATTGCATTATAAAACATTGTACATGTATACATTTTTCCTTCATGAATAGATCATCATCGTGTATAAAAGAGCTACTATGGATGTGTATTGATACTTAACTTTTAATATAAATTTATTCAAAGAAAACATAATGATGAGCCTAGGTATTGCAACAATAATGTTGCAACTCCCAAGGCTACCAACTTTACTTATCAACCCAAGGTTAGTACAAACTTGGAGGTGACAGTGCTATATGCACAAGTAGAAGTGAAGGTCTTGCCTGTTGTCACTGTTTGTCTGGAAAGAGATCCCAGGGGTTCCAAGCCAAACTTCTATAGGGTCAAAAGAAGCTTAATTCTTTGATGGAAGGAGAGAAAACCTATTCTAAGAGAGAGCTACTCTACTGCAGTAATGAAGAAAACAACATGAAATGCTAAATCAAACCATGACCTAACTAACCAATTAAACAACTATGCTAAGCAGAATTTCTAAATTAACACTAACCTAATGCTAATTATCTAAGTTTCAAAAGTAAAGAGCATCAAAACTAGACTAAGGTGTAACAAAGAAACTTAGGCTAAATCGGGTTTCAAGTGGAAAAAGCAATAGGAGGTCGAAATCGGTGAAAGGAGGACATGAGGGAGCAACAGTGCATAAGAACCATTGGATCAATTGGGTGAAAGGAAAATGAACAACAAAGATTGGGTCGCAGGAGGTTACATAGATAGATGAGAGAACAAGGTTAACTAACAGGATGAATGCTGGAGATCTTATCGTGAAGGCTTAAGCGAATGGATGGATGAACAAGGGAAAAAAGCAGATGAACGATGGAGATTGTGTCACAAGGGATTAGGTGAGTGGATGGACGAATGAGGTTAACGGAGATGAATGCCCGAGATCTAATTGCACGAGTGAAGTGAAGAGATGGACGGTTGAGGCTAACAGGAGTGATGAATGACTAAGACCTTATCATGCGGGTGAAGTTAAGAGATCGACAACAGAGATCATATCGCGGGTAAAAGAAATGTGTGGAAATGAGGGAGTAGGTTTCTAAGGTGGTAAGCAGTTTCTCGCGTGCCCTTCAAACTTTAACTAGTATTTGGAAATTTCACGCAATAAGCCTTACTGCACGACATGTAGCACGAGAAAACCACTTTTCTCGTGTGCTCTCGGGTGGATAATGTTTGCACACTAATCCACGTGAGATTGTGCGATAGCCGTTGGATTAGGTGGGGTTGATCAACGGTGGAGATAGATCAAGCTAGTTGGTGATTGGGTGAAGCGATAGCCATTGGATCAGGCGGGGTTGATCAACGGTGTAGATCGACCAAGCTAGTTGGCAATTAGGTGAAGCGACAACCGTCAGATCAGGTGAGGCAGATCAACGATGGCGACTTAAAGTTCATAAAGTAAGTGGTGGACTCTAAACGAGGTAGCAGTTGGATAAAATAGTGAATCAGACGGTGATTGTGAAGGTTTGTTGGTGATCGGATGATGAGGAAGCAATGTAGGAGGAACGTGGTGAAGGCGGTTTTAGACGAAAACGAGAGAGAAAACTAGTGATGGTGAACCAGTAACTGCATCAAACAACAAACTCCATAGCTCATGTGAGAACTAGAAATCTGTGTTTTTGGGGCTACTAAAGGGTCCCTTCCTCAAGTCATGGTCCCAGAGGGAGGAGATGAGGCCGAGACACTTGCGCACAACCTGATAGTGATCTTTTTCCTCTAACTAACCTGTGAACTGAAATAAGGAATAAATGGAAGTAAACTACAACACAACCTACTATACGTTACTGTAATGAAGATGCATCTACCTAAGAAAATAACCAGGAAAACCATGAATCCTACTTAAGCAAATAAATAGGACCAGAAAGCTACTAAGCAAATAAACAATGAAAAACCATGAATCTATTTAAGCAAAATGAACAAAAATCTATGCTAACATAATAGTACAAGAAAGAGGAGTTGTGGCTGCTTGGGTCGGGCCCTAACCCAAGAGCTTCAGCCCTTGAGGTTAACTCAAATCTGGCTTAAACAGAACTCATATTTATTATGAAAACCATGGATTACAAAACAAACTGTCACAAGTCTTTGTAGCTCATAAATAAAACAGAGTTTTTACCATAGAATTTTGAATCCAACTGAGGTCCTAAGCCTCTCTATTTATACATTTGAAGTCTCCAATGACTTTCTTCACATTAGGGAGGCTTGGCCTATAACTCAAGAAAAATTGGTTTCTATCCCTTTCCCTTGCTCGACTATCTTTTAGTCTTCAAAGTGATGGTTGTGTGCACCTTGAGTTGATGGTGGAATATTCGAATGGAGGGGTAGTAAATGAGGAGGATTTGCCTCCTATAGATACTCTCCCTTGTCCCATTCAAGTATTTACCAAGGTCTTTGCCATAGTTCTTTGCTTTTATCCTTTATACCTGCATTTTTCCTTGCTTTTATCCTTTATACTTACATTTTTCCTTGCTTTTATCCTTTATTCCTTCATTACATGCACATTAGACCACAAAGCCAAATATCCAACTCTAACTCATTTCATAAACAAAATATAATCAAAAGTATGCAATAAGTTGTGAGAATAGTTGGTTTGACTAAGCTAGAAGCTGAATTAAGGCCAATTAAGGCCCATATAATTACTCAATGATGAGGCTCATCACATACTATGAAATTTCATTATAAAACATACATTCTAAATTACCTTCTTTGTCTTAAAGTCTACTTGATACTATTGTATTTTTCATGAAATTTGAGAAAGCTTAGAGGTTGAGAATTAAAAATTGTAATTTTGAATCAACTAAAGTTGCATTAATCTCAATGTCGGCCTAAATTTTGTCAGAAAGTAAATGAAATTTTCAAATATTAAATACTATGTGTGGAACATGCATTGTTAGTTTTAATAGATTTTCTATGCGCTACATGTATAGGACTGATGAGCCTCATCATTGGGTAACTATATGGACCTTAATACACCGCCAAGCTTACTAAAATAAACTCTCCTCATAATTCCTTACATGTTTTAAATAATTATATTTTTCTTAATGAGATGAGTAAAAGTAAGATGTTATGCCTAGTCATCTAATGTGCATTGATTGCAGGCTTTTAAGAGCAAATCATGGAAATTTTGGCTAATTAAGGGCAGGAACTCAAATGAGACAAGGAGGAGATATTATAGGAGATAGATCCTCCACATTAAATCCTCACTCATTTGAATATTCCTCAATCAAATCACACTAGCTTGGAGTTGCAAGCAGCCGAGTCATGGAGATCATGGGCATTTGAGCCAATGACAGTTAAGAACCAATTCATCTTGAGTTTGGGAGCCAAGCCTACCTAGATTTAAGGAAGTTGTTGGAGACTTCAGTTGTATAAATAAGGAGACCTAGAGCCTCGTTAGAATTAGGATCTTTTATGTAAGAGCACTAAGCATTTTCGAGTTCAAGTTTCGTGGTAAAACATTGTTATGTAATTTTTTTCTGATATGATAATGAGAATGAGAATTTTCTTGATCTAGCACTGAGTTGACTCAGAGTGCTAAAGCTCTTGGGTTAGGGCCCAACCCTAACAGAAAAGGCTCCTCTCATTGTACTTGTATGCTTTGGTTATTTCATAGATTAATTATTAAATTGATTTTAGCATTGTTTCCTTGCAAGTAGTGGTAAATTTGATTATTTTGCTTCCATTTGTGCATAGCTTTAGAAGTAGTTTCAAAGAGGTAAAAAAAATGCCAAAAAGGCTGATAGCAAGTGGATTTGGCCTCACTCCTCCCTTCAAGGACCATGGTTTGAGGAAAAACTCCTAGTCAGCCCCAAAAGGATAGAATTTTTCTTTCTTATGGAATTTAGGGTTTTCTGCTACTTAGGCCAGCATCTTTTCAGTTTCCAGGAATAGGTTTTAGTTGTCATTTCTGATATCTCCATCTTTGGATTAGATCTCATAGTGTTTCACAATATTCTGCAAGTATTTCCATGCATGAACTAGGCAACCAAATAATGAAATTATGTTTTCTTAAGTTGATTGGAAATCTTCCTTGTTTAATATGATTCATCGATAAATGCTAGTGATGTATGTATTGCAAGAATTTTAATAGTGTAGAAAGATCTCATGTCAGCAACCCCAGCCTAACCTCATCCATCCATGATCACCAAAAGCCACTAAGTCCCTCAACCAATTCATCATTCCATAAGAACAACTTTCCAGGTTTGTTGAGCAAATCCAACCATCTTACAAACTCTATTTTGAACTCTGAAGAAGTCCTAGCCACTCCCTTGCCTTATTTCTTCCACCCTTCACCTTCCCTAAGCCCTATACCACCTTCCAAATCACTCCTATTTCTCTCAATCGTATCCTGTAGGAATACAGGGGATCCTGTAGGAGCATTATGACATCCTATAGGAAGCATTAGGACATCCTGTAGGACAGCCTGTAGTGACCTATTTTGAGGCTGATTTGTGGAAAAAGCATCCAGGAAGATAGGAGAAGACCCCTACTTGCCTCCCAAGCCATATGAATTTTCACCACCATCTCTAACCTACTTGCGACATCATCAAGAAGATTTAGCATTCACATTTTCACAAAAAAAGGACAAAAAGAAAAACGAGTTATTGTGTTCATTCATATGCACAACAGTAAATTTTTTGGCTATTTCAGATTGCATGTCTAGGAGAGTTAAGATTACACACATGTTAGCTTAGAATTCTTCTTAAGCAAGATCTCTTAGCAATTAGTTATATGAGTGGTATGTTTAAAGCATTTATTTAATTTTTCTCATTGTTGCAATAGACAATATTTCCATTCTCCCAATTAGGGTAACATTCCCCTTTCTTCATTGGTAATCAAACTTCTTCTGAACTAATAGAAGGTTGGTTTGAGAAACCATAGTGGTCTATCACCAGCTTAGTAGTGAAAATGAGTGGACCCATTGCATCTGCTTGTGTATACAACATTGTCACCTCCAAGTTTGTACGAACCTTGTGTTGATAAAGTAAAGTTGGTAGCCCCAGGAGTTGCTGCATTCTGACTGTAATACTAGTGCTCATCACTTTTTGGCATTGTTGTCGGGGAGGTGTCTGAGTAAGATATGATTTCTACTTTCTTTCTTCCATTTCTTATCTCTTTCATTAAGCTATTAGCTTCATTTCTGCAAAAGTAATTGTAAGTTGGTTTGCTTTCCTTTCCATTTTGTAAGTAAGATTTCATTTAGCAGTTAGTTTCCATTCAGTTTGTTATTTCAATTTTGCAATTAGTCTTGAGGCTTGAAAAACAAAACAAATAAAAAACACTTCTTTCATGCCTCGTAGGAATAGGGATAACTTAGGGAAATTTCTACCAAATACCCCCACCACTTCAAACAACCAACCTTCCCTCTTCTTCGATGGCTGTGAATTGGAGGAACCCTTAGGCGAACAACTAGAGATTTTTGAAGAGCCTACAGGGGGAGAAGAAGAAGGAGAACCCATTCCAACTGATGTAATGGTTGAAAATAGAAATTACAGAGGATATAGAGAAAGAATTGAGGGTGATTTTCCCATTAGAGAAACCAATGGGGATGCCAAGGTGAAAAACATAAGCCCTTATACTCTTCCTCACTACCATGGCCTAACCTTAGAAGATCCAGATACTTTCTTGTTTGAGTTTGTTGTCATATGAAAAACTTATTATTACACCACTGATGATTAGAAGTTTAAATTATTCCCAACCACTCTCAAGTATGCAGCTTTGCGCTAGTTCATGAGTTTACCTGGGGATAGCATCGCAACCTGGGCTAAAATGCAATAAGACTTCAACAACAAGTATCGAGACTACTGCAGGTCCAAAGACACTAAAGAGGAAATTTTTAGAATGACCTTAGGGCATGATAAATCCTTAAAGGATTATGAGGAAAGATTCCAGATTAGCTACAAAAGGGTCAGGTGCATTCTTGATCCTGAGTCACTGAAGCTAGTCCTGCTCAGGGGGGTAAGGGAAGATCTTCTGGATACCCTAAACCTACTAGCAGGAGGGGACATCTACTAGCTACCCTATGATGATATCAAGACTGTCTTTAAGAACCATTCTAGGGCAGGTAGTAAAAATGGTAGGGGTAGTCAACCAATGGCCAGCTCATCCTCTTCCAGCACATCCATAAAAGGTAAAATTGGAAATATGTTGGAAGATTTCAAGAGTGAAATGTTGCAAACCCTTTCCCTACAAATGGACACTATGCACATCAAGAGAAAGAAAGAGGAAGCAGAGAGAGCATTATCCATCTTCTGCCCTATATGCACAAGGAGGCACCTTATGAATGAATGTCCATTAAACCTTATAGAAATTTTCTCAATCTGTGAAGAAAACCACTCCATAGACAAGTGCCCTTTTCTACCTAGACTAAAAGTTGTGTATCAAGGAACTGAAGGGGTGATTGAACAGCTCTGCTACATAAATCAAAGGAGGCCTCATGGACCTCGACTGTATCAGCAAGGCATGCAAGGGTCATCCTATGCATATTAAAAACCTAACCAAAACACATTCATTCCCTCTTGGGCCCCCCCTACTCATCCCTCTTGGTCTACACCTTCTCAATGGTCTTTTGCACCTCAGTACCATTCCCAGTCGATCAACCAGCCATTTCAGCCATATAAGCCTCCACAACCGAAATGGAATGCACCACCCCAGGGGTGGAGGCCTCCATACAATAATGCTCCCGCTTTATTGCCTTCACTTCCTACTTAACCACAAATTTTACACATTGCTCCACCTAAACAACCTCAAATGCCTGCCCAGCCAAATCCAAACCCGAACAACAGATAGGCATAACATGTATATAGTGGAGAGACATCCTACCCTACTTATGCTGTGGAAATTTAGGAAATTAACCTGAGGTCTGGGAGAGTACTCCCGTACATCCAACCTCCATATTCACCAAGGGAGAGTGAGGAGAAAAGAGAGGAAAGTATACCTAGAGTGAATCTACCACCCTTTCCTAAAAGATTAACTCATCTAGTCCAACCTACCCCAGAAGAGAATGAAATTTTGGGTGAATTAAAAAATCTATGTGTCAAAATTCCACTTCTCCAAGCCATTAAGGATGTACCTATTTACAGAAAACTGATTAAAGAGAAGTGTTTCAAACATCCATGGAGGCGAAAAAGAGACACCCCTACCATTAATGTCATTGGACATTTGTCTAACTTAATGTTGGGGCAGGTAATTTGCCTGAAGTATTTAGACCTTGGAAGCCCTGTAGTAGATGTGCACATCAATGGCACCATTGTCCCACACACCTTGATTGATCTTGGGGATATCATTAATTTAATGACTAAGGAAACCATGCTCAAGCTAAATCTCTAGGGTTCATTAAGAAAGACCACAACAGTCTTGCAGCTTGTAGATCATTCCACAGTGGCCCCTAAGGGGATTATTGAGGATGTGATTATCTCCATTGACTCCAGGGAGTACCCTGCAGACATCCTAGTCCCGAGCCTAAGGCCAAGCTTAATGGTTATCCTCTTATACTTGGGAAACTTTGGTTAGCCACTACTAATGCCTACATCAGCTGTAGGGTTGGAAACATGACTATCAAAAATGGGTATTTGTCGAAGCAGTTGGTCTTGTACCCTCTTGCTTAGCCATCTTGAGAACATGATTTACCTTTATGGCTAGAAGAGGAGGAAGAAGATGAAGTATACTCAACCCAAATCTATATCGTAGAAGCTGCCATGGGAGGAGGACAGTCGGATGAAGATGATTTGATTAAACACATACTCCAAAATCCAACTCCCAACACCTTTTCCTTAAAGGAAGTAGTAAAGGAAACCAAGAGAAACCATCACATTGATATATGCTTATATGATTCAAACCCTTCTCGTGTTAATAGAATAAAATTTGGCCCTGAAAGAACTTTGAAAATCAAACCCTCTCTTTTTGTTCACCAAGAAGAAGAGTTGTGCAACATGCTAAGGGAACATTTGGATGCCTTTACTTGGAGTTATAAAGAAATGAAGGGAGTGCACCCCTCAGTGTGTACTCACCACATTTATATCAAAGAAGGTTTCAAACCAGTCCGACAACCCCAAAGAAGAATGAATCCAGCTCTCAAGGATATAGTCAAAGAAGAACTGCAAAAGCTGCTGGATGTAGGATTCATTTACCCTATCTTGGATAGTGAGTGGGTTTCTCCTTTGGTGTTGGTTCCAAAGAAAAATTGGAAGTGGAGGATTTGTGTTAATTACAGGGAGTTGAGCAAAGCAACAAAGAAAGACCATTTCCCTCTGCCTTTCATCGACCAAGTGTTAGATGGCCTGGCAAGGAAAAAGTTTTTCTCTTTCTTGGATGGGTTCAGTGGGTACAATCAAATCCAGATTAGCCTAGAGGACCAATAGAAAACCACCTTCACCTGTCCTTCAAGTACTTTCACTTATAGGGTCCTTCCTTTTGGTCTATGCAATGCCCCTGCCACTTTCTAGAGGGTAGTCCAGAGTATCTTTTTCGAGCTAATCCATGATGTAGTGGAAAATTATATGGATGCTTTTACACCCTATGGGTGTGATTTCTAGGAGGCTCTCTCCAACTTGGGTAAGGTGTTGAACAAATGCATTGAAATGAACTTGTCCCTTAGTCCAGAAAAATGTGAGTTCCTGATGATTGCAGGGCTTGTGCTAGGTCATTCAATATCCCAGAAAGGACTATAGGTGAACCCAAATAAGATAACCATCATCCAAAGTGTTCCACATCCACAAAAACAAAGGGACGTCAGAAGTTTTCTTGGCTTAGCTGGATACTATAGGATATTTATAAAATAATTCAGCAAGATAGCTTCTCCTTTATTTGGGTTATTGGCCAAAGACTCCGAATTTTTATGGTCAAAAAGTTGTCAAGAGGCCTTGGACACCCTAAAGGACAAGTTGACTACTATTCATATTTTCTGAGGCCCATATTGGGCTTTTCATTTCCATATACATGTCTATGCATCTCACAAAGCCATAGGAGCATCCCTAGTTTACCTCATTAGTAAGAATCTGTCAAAAGTTGAATTGAACTACATAGTGACTGAAAAGGAGCTCCTAGTTATTGTGCATTCATTAAACAAATTTAGGCTTTACATTACAGGTTACCAAAAATTTGTACATACCGACGATGTTGCAATTAAATACTTAATGAATAAACCTTATGTAAATGCATGGATTATTATATGGTTACTTTTATTGCAATAGTTTGATTTAACTATTATTGATAAGCTTGGCAAGGAGAATTTTGTTGTAGATTTTTTACCTAGATTGACTTTTCCTACATGGGAGGAAGGAATGGTTGATGATCAGTTACTGGATGAACACTTATTTGCCATTTCAGTTCTCTCTCCATGGTTTTTTGACATAGAAAATTACTTGGTGTCTGCAGAGTTTCCACCAAATTTGTCCTCCAAGGAAAAGAGCAAGATTGTGAGGAAGAGCGCCCCATTCACTTGGATTGGGAGAAACCTCTTCAAACTAGGCCCAGATCAAATTATGAGAAGATGTGTCAGGGAGGAGGAAGCCTTTGACATCCTTCTGACCTATCATGATGGGCCTTATGGAGGTCACTTTGCAGCGAAAAGAACAACATTCAAGGTACTACAAGCTAGTTATTACTAGACCACTCTTCACCAAGATGTGAGGAGGTATACTAGTCAGTGTGATCAGTGCCAAAGGATGGGGAAAACTACCCCTAGGGATGAAATGCCTCTACAACGTCAAGTGAATTTTGAGCCATTTGACAAGTGGGGCATGGATTTCATTGGACCCATTGACCCTCCATCCAGGCAAAAGCAGTACAACATTATGTGCACTGACTATTTAACCAAGTGGGCTAAAGCCAAGGCCATCAAAGCAGCAACATAAGAGAAAGTGGCTGAATTCGTAAGGGAAAAATGTATTTTATAAGTTTGGGTACCCTAGAGAACTGGTCACTAATCAAGGCAGTCAATTTACATCTCACATGATTGAAAATTTGTTAATCTAGCACAAGATCAAGCATAGAACATCCACTCCTTACCACCCACAGGCTAACGGGCAAGTGGAGGTAACCAATAGAGTGCTGGAGGGAATTCTGACCAAAGTGATTAGCAGCAGCAAGAAGGATTGGGCAGATAGATTAGTTCAGGCCACTTGGGCCTACAATACCACCTGGAAGACCACCACTCAATTCACCCCTTATAAGCTGGTCTATGGGAAGAAAGCCATGTTGTTAACTTAATTTGAATACAACACCTTAACAATGGCAGCACAACTAGACCTAGATCTCACCAGGGCACAAAAATAAAGATTGCTCCAACTGAATGGGTTAGGTGAATTTAGGATGCAGGCCCTCCTACACATAGAGGTGACTGAAGTACAAAGGAATATTTCGCATGACAAGAACATAAAGGAAAAACAGTTTCAAGAAGGTGATTAGGCTTTGTTGTATGGTTCCAGATACAAGGATTTTAAAGGCAAGTTAAGGACTAGATGGTTAGGGACTTATGTCATAGAAAAATGTCATGATAATGGTTCAGTACAGATAAGAACCATAGAATGCAGAGGCTATCCCTTTACTTGTCAATGGGTACAGATTGAAGGTCTACAAGAAACCCTTGTCAAGGCAATAACTCGTCAATGGAATCAACAAGACAGTGATGGTGGTGGAGCAAGTCTCAGCTTCCACCCCATCAAGTCCCTAAAAAAAAAACAAGAAAAAAGAAGAAATAAAAAAGAGAAAAATAAGAAAAAATAAAGAGACGCAGATGAAAACCTCCATGAGGCGCCTGAGTCCTACTGTTGGTTGAAAGCCTAATGGTGTTGAAAAAAAAGAATAAAAAGATCTTTGGGTGAAAACCTCTTTTTAGGCACCCACAGCAGACAGCTAGGATGAAAACCTCCTTGCAGGCAGACTAGTTGTTTTCAAAAAATAAAGAGAGAGAAAAGAAAAATTTGGAAATGTTGTTTGCAGGTCAGCAAGAGGAGGATCAGTGCAACTGAAGAGGAACAGAAGGACCTAAAAAATCCATATTTTAATCCCTCCATCTCATATTCTTCATTATTTCATCCATCCTTCCATTTATGAACTCCTCTAACTTAGTTTACACAGGCTTTGTGTTTTCTACAGTATTCCTTGTAATCATACAGGATTCCCGGAAAACCTACATGAGTTTCCTGTAGGAATTACAGTGGCTTTGAAATCCCAAGGAAAGTGATCCTAGAGCAAGGGGATGACAAGCCTGTGTCAGAAAATAAGATATTCACTCCCCCGCATCATCACCATGCCTTTCATCACAATGTTACCCATGTATCGATCCAATAAGTCAATTCAAAAAATATAAAGTTTTCAAAGAAGAAAAAAACACATAGAAGAGGGTGATAACAGAGGACAAAGAGACAATAGATGAATACTATACCTCCCACCTACCATTCACTAGAAACCTTCTCTAATCATGTCAATAATCCTCATGCTCCAAAAGTGAAAAAAAAAAATATGAAAGTTTAGGGGAGAGGTAGCTACAGGACATCATGTAGGAAATCCTATAGCAGCCTATCCCACAAAGGAAACTTCTCAGGGTTTCATCCATCTTCAGCACAAATATTCCAAGGTTGAGGAAGCTCCTCCAAAGCTCAGCAACAGTAGGAAGGTCACCACATCACTCTCCATCACCTGCACATCAAAGGAAACAAGCATCAAAAGAGGCCAATACAAAAAGAAAAGAATATGCAACAAATACACAACACAGGGAAATCATTCTCCAACAAGTCTCATCATCAAGGCATCTTACCCATAGGTATGTCATCTTATTCATGTTCTCTTGTTAGCATGATTTTACACTAAAATTTGTCACCATGACTATTTGCAGTCAGTATGGCTCCATCAGTAACCATACTGTCCTCCTTGGCAAGTCTTATACCTCTGCTCCTCATGTCAAACTCCAAAAAAGAGAGAAAGCCTTTAAAAAATCAATATAACTCTGGTTCCACACTTTCTCTTACTCTTACCTACGGGCCCGCACCTCAAGTACATAATACCTACGTACTTGTACGCTTTGTCTGTAAAGGGGTGGGTGCGTACCCCTGTAAAAGTCAAAAGGCGCAAGTTTTACTTCAAAAAACTTACTTGCGGTCGATTCTAGAGCATTCTAGAAGATGGTTTGACGTGGACTGAGCGCCTCCAGATGGTTCATGCATCCCAATGAAAGAGGAACTTATCCCATGAAGATGGGAGCTATAACTTTGAAAAAGGGACTTATCCCATTGATGGTGGACCTGTTTAACTTCCTCCAAAGCATTATAAATACAGGCATTGGGCCAAAGGCAAGGGAGGTTGAAAGTTGAACATTCCTAAGGGTAGATGCTGCTGAAATTAGGACTCCCTTATAGAGCTTGAGAGGAGAGATCACATTCCTTTCTTAGCTTCATTTGGAAGTGGGTGAGCTGATCAAAGTAGAGGAGAACTCTTGCTGGACCCTCGGAGGGACCTGCACAACACCAAGGCATTGGTTGTAAGGTTTCTTTTGTTTCCAATTAATACAATTAAGTTCATTTTTCTCAACAAGTTTTTATATACAATTTGTTTCATAAACTCCTTGGTCTTTATGATGAATATGTTTTATTATATGAGTTATTCAGGTGCTATGTAATCGTTTGCTTGTTTGTGTATGCAGGCTTCAAGGAGAGGAGCTCATCTAGATCGAAGAGGCTTGGCTGCTACAAACAGCGTTGGACTAAAGGTAAGCCTTAAACACCTGGTTGCTTTTATTTTAAATGCATATTTAGAGAAAGATAGTGCTTGATTGTTTTGTTTGTCACTAGAAAGGCCTTAGTTTCTAGGGAGGTCGGTTTTGTCCGCAAAATTGACTCTTTCCGCATGACAAAATGACGACTCCACTGGGGAAAGAGTCAATTTTGCGTACAAAACCGACCTCCCTAGAAACTAAGGCTTTTCTAGTGACAAACAAAACAATCAAGCACTATCTTTCTCTAAATATGCATTTAAAATAAAAGCAACCAGGTGTTTAAGGCTTACCTTTAGTCCAACGCTGTTTGTAGCAGCCAAGCCTCTTCGATCCAGATGAGCTCCTCTCCTTGAAGCCTGCATACACAAACAAGAAAATGATTACATAGCACCTGAATAACTCATATAATAAAACATATTCATCATAAAGACCAAGGAGTTTATGAAACAAATTATATATAACAACTTGTTGAGAAAAATGAACTTAATTGTATTAATTGGAAACAAAAGAAACCTTACAACCAATGCCTTGGTGTTGTGCAGGTCCCTCCGAGGGTCCAGCAAGAGTTCTCCTCTACTTTGATCAGCTCACCCACTTCCAAATGAAGCTAAGAAAGGAATGTGATCTCTCCTCTCAAGCTCTATAAGGGAGTCCTAATTTCAGCAGCATCTACCCTTAGGAATTTTCAGCTTTCAACCTCCCTTGCCTCTGGCCCAATGCCTGTATTTATAATGCTTTGGAGGAAGTTAAACAAGTCCACCATCAATGGGATAAGTCCCTCTTTCAAAGGGATAGCTCCCATCTTCATGGGATAAGTTCCTCTTTCATTGGGATGCATGAACCATCAGGAGGCGCTCAATCCATGTCAAACCATCTTCTAGAATGCTCTAGAATCGACCGCAAGTAAATTTTTTGAAGTAAAACTTGCGCCTTTTGACTTTTACAGGGGTACGCACCCACCCCTTTACAGAAAAAGCATACAAGTACGCAGGTATTATGTACTTGAGGTGCGGGCCCGCAGGTAAGAGTAAGAGAAAGTGCGGAACCAGAGTTATATTGATTTTTTAAAGGCTTTCTCTCTTTTTTGGAGTTTGACATGAGGAGCAGAGGTATAAGACTTGCCAAGGAGGACAGTATGGTTATTGATGGAGCCATACTGACTGCAAATAGTCATGGTGACAAATTTTAGTGTAACAGACTGCCCCCTAAAGTGCGAGGTCTGTAGTAGATCAGGGTTTTATATCATCTAGGAAGGGTGAAGCACTTTATCATTTCGAGGATTATCTTGTGGAGAACCCAGTCGAAACCTGCAAATATTCAACACAAAATACATATATGAGATCATATCATCACTGAGGTAGGAATTCCCATACTCAGATCAAAAACTTAACTAACAAACTAACTACTGCTCTGATATAGGAATGATTTCGCAATACATCATAATCATAGACACATGTAGACACAGTATGGACGCATCCATCTGTTTATAATTAGTCTACTGTATAATGAATACAAAACTCCTCACAGCCTAGATGGCGGAAACTAGATCCAGGGTCTTCATTTCTGCTTCCCGAAATAGTATGATTCTATCCATGCGAATAAATGAGTTGATATCGAACATGGTAGAAACCACTTGATTACCAGTCAATGATGTAAACTGTTAACAAGTGTGAGAGAGACCACCAGTGATGTTAATGGTTCTCAAAGTACCCAGTACAATCCATGAGATGTGAGTAGATGTGTTGATGTCGAACATGTCACGGAACCCTTCGATCGAAAGTCAATGATGTAAAGTGTCGTCAAAGGCGAGAAACCTGCCATTGAGGCATGCAGATCCCAAGGTACTGATGATTTCTAGATCATCTTTCTAGATAATGAACTGAATTCGATAGAAAGCGATCCGTTGCAGGCAAGCCCACAACAAGAAATCATAGATCAAGTTAAAGAATTGTAGCTGTAAGGACTGACTCAGGGATGGTCAAGATGGATGACAGATATTTTGCAGATGAATGGTTTATTTGCAAGACTCCTCTTGAACACATAACGACACTACAGATGGTTTGGTGACAATTGTCCCAAAGTTAATACCTGGAAACCGGCTGAAGACTTTCAATGTGGTTTGATCAACTATTAGGCAAAGGATTTCCCAACCTAGGTGAATGAAAAGTGTCGTGTTCAAGAGTGGTGATAAGGTTTTTCCGAGACAAAGTATAACAAATAGGCTCATTTTCCTCTCTTTTCCCCCACCATTTCTGGCAAGTACCTATTTATTTTTTACAAGCTTGAGGAGGATAACATTTGCTTGATTATAAGCTCATCATTCGGATGAGTCCAACTTAGTTTAGATTCGAACCCTAAGAAGGAGTGGTCTGTTCCTGTTTGTAATCGAACAGGTCCTTTACTGTGAAATTTTAATGAGTCCAGTATAGGAGAAACTCGGCGTTTTTCAATTTTAGAGAGTCTGAAAAACTTAAGAAGACTCCAGGGTTGACCTTTTTCGTAAATTTGTGTCTCCCAAGCCCGAAAAAGTATAAAATAATACTTGAGAGAACCACTTGATCTTTACGACCAAGGAGTACTTTCATGATTAGTGTCTCTGATCTGAAAAGTAGAAAGCGATCAAGGACACATCGTTTTGTTTCCAATATCGAATTTGAAACGACAAAAATCCGGAAATCTTTTCATGTTTTTACGGTCAGAAAAGGGTTGTAAGAGGACCGTCTTTTTAGTTCCATTTTAACGAGTTTAAAAAGAAAAACTCGGCAATCTTTTCATAGTTTGAGAGTCTGAAATGGGTTTAAAAGAGAACTTCAAGGTTTCATTTTTTCGTAAGTTTTAACGAGTTCGGAAAAATGACAAAAATGTACTCATGGTTTTCACTTTTTCGTAAGTTTTAATGAGTTCGAAAAAATGACAAAAATGTACTCATATGGCCGACTTTCAATTTAATTTACGAGCAGGAAAAGACGGAAAGAACTCGGCATTTTCATTTGTTTTACGAGAATGAAAGATAGAAAAATAATCTCGGGATTTTCATGAGTTTAACGAGTCTTGAAAATAACTGAAATTGACTCGAGATAGGTTTCATTTTTACAAAAGCTTGAAACAGAGAAAAACTATGCTTCAAAATAGTTTCATTTTTACACAAGCTTGAAACAGAGATAAAACTGTGCTTGATGCCCCCTAAGCATAATTGCTAGAGTGCATGTCCCCCCAGCTTCTTTTCATTCAACTAAGTACACTGCTGGTAATTATTAGCTGGATGGAATGAAGGTTCAGTTACGAGAATGAAAGATTCGACCTAACACTGTAAGAAAATTATGCAAAAACTGAAATAACTAACTTGAATATACAGCTTAACATTTATGAGATCTAGTCAAACTCTCAACTCAATTAGAGGAGGATTTGTTTCATTTTTTAACGAGCTTGACACAGGAAAAGAACTATGTTCGGATTCAGTTTCATGTTTACGCAAGCTTGAAACAAAAACTATGCTTGTTATAAGTTCGCATGCCCCCAGCATAATGACGCCAATCAAGGTACATGCCCCCCAAGCTTCATTTCATTCAACCAGGTGGATGAAATGAAGGTTTACTTTCAAGATCTTGGAAAGACTCGTGGGAGTTGTTTCATTTTTTAGTGAGGTTGACACAGGAAAAGAACTATCCTCATACCTGATTCATTTTTTAACGAGGTTGACACAGGAAAATAACTGTCCTCACGGCAGCCTGTTTCATTTTTTAACGAGGTTGATACAGGAAAAAACTATCCTCGCACTCACTAATCATGGTTTCCAACTGGAAGAAAGACATGTCAATGGACACACCTTGATCATGGATTCCAAGAGGTCGTCATCAGAAGGAAGAATAGTTCTCTGGAAGGAACACATGTCAAGGGACTCCAAAGGGATAAGAACATCGCGTTCAAATAATCCCATAGAGTTTTCCATGTCAATTACCGGATCTAAATCAAAGGAAGATGAGAAAACAGTGAGAGACTCACTTACATTGGTAACTGAAAACATGGGACCAGTTGCCACATAATTAACTCGTGGCGGGGTAGATACCACTTTAGAATCAGGAACATTTAGGGGTGTCATATTATTGGTAGTTGAAACAAGACTAGGGAACGAAATCTGGTCTACAGTCACAATACTGCCATTGTGAGGGAAAGACATCACGCTAAAGAGTGTCGATATGACAACTTTCATTGCATAAACATAGTCTCGCCCAAGGAGTAAATTGAAATCCAAGGGACCTCGAACTACCATAAGATCAATACAGACAGTTTTACCTTCCAAGGTAATAGAAAACTTAGGAAGGATCCCTAAAGGTTCACTAATGGTTCTGTTAAAAGATTTCAGATTCTGCGTAATAGGCGCAAGCTGAGGGGAACCCAAAGCTTTCCAAGCAATTGAGGATAAAATACTAACAGAAGCACCTTCATCTACCTGCGTGTGATGCATGTCCCTACCACCAACTTTGACAATGATTTGGAAAGGGATGGAGGAAGGAAGACGAGGTTCTGTCAATCTATTCCAATCAAAGGAAAAGACCTCAGTACTTGGAGGGGGTTTTGTAGAAACAGCTGAAATTCCCCCCGGCGTAGAAGAATCTGATGTAACAAAAAGAACCTGAGCAGTATGAAGTTCACTCTCTAAAGGGAAAGTGGGATCGACCGAATGTGAAATTGAATCGACCACTTGATCAACTAATGGATCATCAACCTGAGTGACATGAGTTTCACTCTCCAATGGAAGAGTGTGATCGACTGTACTTGAAATTAGATCAATCACTCCGTCAGTTGACGATAGGTTGGGAGAAATTTTACGGTAACCAGTTGGAAATTCTTGCTGTGGAACAGTAAGGTTTTCCAAAAAATTTGAGGCTTCATCCATGTGAGGGCAAATGTGAGTTTGATGACTCCCTTTGCATAACTTACAAGGAAACCTAACTTTACCCTTTTTCCTAGGAACCTGACTATCACTGGTTGATGGATCAATGGAAAGTTGATGAGATTTTTCTGACCATACTTCCAAGACCTTTGGAATACCAGGACAATTTATAAGGAAGTGGTCACCCTTACAAAGCCTACAAGGGTATTTGGGTTTACGATGCATGTAGGAGTTTTCCTCAACACAACTAACACTTACAGTCGTGGTTGGTTGGTTGACCTCTTTCTTATCTTGCTTCTTCTTCTTCTTCTTCTTCTTCCCTTTCTTCTTCTTCTTAGACACCTGGTTACTAGCATCAAGGATTTTACCAAGCGAAGAGGAAGAAATGGAGGAAGAAAAATTAGGCGAAGAAGGTAAAGGGTCAACAGAAGGTTGGTGATGTTGAGATGGTGAACTCTGTTGAGGTGAAGCATTCGGTTGAGGTGGAACAATTGGAGTATTTTGGGCCAACGAAGTTGAAAATAACCATATCGGTAAACCTATAGTAAATCCAGGTAATGACAAAGTAGCCATATAAGGAGGACCAACATTTCCAATGTAAGGAAAAGTACTAGGATTCTCGTTAAGAGGGGTTCCTTGGTTGGTAAATTCTGGAACAGTTGCCATTATATTCAACTTCAGTGAATTTTATTAACAATTTAAAACTAAAATTAATAATTCACAATTCACACCTATGGTCTCTAAAAGTAAAAACAAACAAATTAACACGCACTATCAAATCTAGGGGTCAAACCACACACAAACAGTAACTTTCCGTACCGAAAACACTAGTTGGTGATGAAATCCAACGTCGCGGAATTCAATACAGAAATAGCGGTTGGAACAGTTACCCCGGCAACCTGCTTAATGAATAGACTGGCACAAATTTCTCCACTAAACCGTCTCGAGTGAAGAGAACCCCCCAGAAAATCCAAGTGATTCTAGCCGACGTCTGCTCCAGGTACAGTGGGATCTTCCCACCACTGTCACCTCAGGAAGATTCCTAAAGAATATGGCCACTAAGGTTACCAACTGAGACAAATATACCTGGGGGAACAGTCTACGATCCGATATGCATGCAAGGGCAGAGTAGCAAGCTCAATCCCCTTGAAGGTTCCTTGACATAATCCAAGGTTTACCAACAAGTGACCCCAGGCTCCTCGACAATGGTTAATTCGAGGTTTACCGTTTTTAATACGTGAATATCTGGCGTCTTTCCCAATGAGGAAGGATTGATTCCCACACTAGTTCGGACACGATCTCGTGCTTCTCCTTTAAGAGGAGCTTTCCCAGAGCATAGATGTAACAATTGGGTTTCTTCCCTACCACAAGATACAGCTACTTGTTTGTTTTTACTATCTTGGAGAGTTAATTACTCTCCTACTCCAAGACACTAGCCTAAGCTAAGTTGGTGTATCAGAGCCCTAGAAATGTAAAAATTACTAGATGAATTTTAATTAAGCGTTGTGTTATTTAGGCTGTTATTACTCAAAAGGGTAAATGGATACGAAACCAATGGTGTTATGACCCGACTCAAAACTGAATGCAATCTAATATGATAATGTAATCTTTTCAATTTGATGAATCCTAACTAAAGTAAGGAGAGAGTTTCCATTTACTTCCAACAATGCAAAAATTGATCATTAAGTGAAAATACAACAAATTCTCTAATGCACTAATTTTATCAAGAAAAACTAATGCAAATCAATTTCAAAATATTTTTTATTTTTATTTTTATGTGTTAAAAACAAGCATAAAAATATGTAAATTCAAATCAAAGAAAGTTGATCTAAATCTACGATTGATTTTTTAGAATGTGAACTATGCAATTGTAATCTATGCACAATTCATTTGAAAAGTATGCAAATGTAATCTATGCATGCTTTTCATTCATATTCTGAAAATGAGAATTCTAATTATGCAAATGTGATCTATGCAAGAGAATTCTCAAACACAAGATGATTCTAATGTAATCTAAGAACCAATCAAGTGTAAGTCAAGAAAATTGGGTGAGAGTTCCAAAGATCATAAATAAAAACACCCAAAGGCGATTAACACTTATACACAATTTAGCCCCCCCCCCCGGCGAATGAGGGGGAAATTTTTTTGCAAAAACAAAAGCAAAAAGATGCAAAATTGTGAAAAGACTGAGACAAACCTCCAAGTAATGACCAAAGGAAATCAAATTAAGAATTTCTCAAAGAAGAGACTCAAAACACCCAATTGATAAAAGCTTAAAGCAGGAATGCCAATGAAATTAACCAAGGAAAGTTTTTGACAGGGAACAAGCAGGTCTGGGCAATGGCTAAAACCTATAAACAAATTCTAAACTGATAAAAAGAAGAAAATTTAAAATTTTTCAAATTTTTGACAGGGTACGCAGGCAACCTGTTTACACAGGTGCGTCCACGCTCTATGCACAAAGCAAAAGTGCGTACAAGTACGCACTGTGCTTAACTCAGAGGGTGCGTACCTCTCCCAAAACTATGAAAAATGAAAACTAACTCAAAATTAACTAAATTCACCCAATCCCACAATCATCAAGTCAAAAACAGAAACAGAAAATACAGTTTCTCTGGTCAAAGTATCAATCAAAAGAGAAATCAATCAAATCCATGGATTCCCCAGTGGAGTCGCCATTTTGTCATGCGGAAAGAGTCAATTTTGTGGACAAAACCGACCTCCCTAGAAACTAAGGCTTTTCTAGTGACAAACAAAACAATCAAGCACTATATTTCTCTAAATATGCATTTAAAATAAAAGCAACCAGGTGTTTAAGGCTTACCTTTAGTCCAACGTTGTTTGTAGCAGCCAAGCCTCTTCGATCCAGATGAGCTCCTCTCCTTGAAGCCTGCATACACAAACAAGAAAACGATTACATAGCACCTGAATAACTCATATAATAAAACATATTCATCATAAAGACCAAGGAGTTTATGAAACAAATTATATATAACAACTTGTTGAGAAAAATGAACTTAATTGTATTAATTGGAAACAAAAGAAACCTTACAACCAATGCCTTGGTGTTGTGTAGGTCCCTCCTAGGGTCCAGCAAGAGTTCTCCTCTACTTTGATCAGCTCACCCACTTCCAAATGAAGCTAAGAAAGGAATGTGATCTCTCCTCTCAAGCTCTATAAGGGAGTCCTAATTTCAGCAGCATCTACCCTTAGGAATGTTCAACTTTCAACCTCCCTTGCCTTTGGCCCAATGCCTGTATTTATAATGCTTTGGAGGAAGTTAAACAGGTCCACCATCAATGGGATAAGTCCCTCTTTCAAAGGGATAGCTCCCCTCTTCATGGGATAAGTTCCTCTTTCATTGGGATGCATGAACCATCTGGAGGCGCTCAGTCCACGTCAAACCATCTTCTAGAATGCTCTAGAATCGACTGCAAGTAAGTTTTTTGAACTAAAACTTGCGCCTTTTGACTTTTACAGGGGTACGCACCCACCCCTTTACAGAAAAAGCGTATAAGTACGCAGGTGTTATGTACTTGAGGTGCGGGCCCGCAGGTAAGAGTAAGAGAAAGTGTGGAACCAGAGTTATATTGATTTTTTAAAGGCTTTCTCTCTTTTTTGGAGTTTGACATGAGGAGTAGAGGTATAAGACTTGCCAAGGAGGACAATATGGTTATTGATGGAGCCATACTGACTGCAAATAGTCATGGTGACAAATTTTAGTGTAACACATGATATAATAAAAAATGTAGGATTATGTAAGAGTTGGTTTCATAAGAAAAGGTGGCTAGTTAACTTGGCCACCTTTGGCCAGTCGACGAGGATAAAACGGTTAGACCACTCTACATGTTTCAGAAGTCAAATCAGAAGAAAAAGGAGATAAGGCCAAAATTGGTTAAGTTATGGAGGAATGAAGTGGGAGATGATTATGAGGTAAGGTGGAATGATGGACTGGTAGTGGGATCAATAGTCCAAAAGGAGGTGCTCGTACTTAGAAAACCAACACACCATCCCACATGATCAACCATATAAGGAAATAAAACATAAATTCCCATGCAAAGAGAGCATTAGAAATCTAGAGAATTCATTGAAAAGAGGTTGCTCTTGGCCTTCTTGAAGCAGCACCTACAAGAGTTAATTATCATTTTGTAGCGTAGGAGACCTATAGGATCCTACAGGAAAACCTACAGGATACAGAGTAGTCAATCTATAGGATTATCAGTGGGCACTAAGGGAGGAGAAATCAAAGGTTGTCCTCAACAGAACATAACCAGTGAGGTAGGAGTTATACCTTCCATGTTTTCCTTTTAAAAAGAATAAAAATCATAATTTGATTAAGGAAATTGCAGTCTAGGAGAATTGTATTGCAGAGTTAAAACTCCATCCTCTCTCACCCACCAGAATTATTGATTTTTATTCATCCAAGTCTCCACAATTACCAGGGAAATATGACAGGGGGTTTTAACAAGAGAGAACCCACAAACACAGTGAGAATTCACTAGCATCCTCCTATATTAGAAATTTTCACTAGGCACCAATAGATGGGGTTCTTTGAGAGGATGAGAGGATACGATGATGAGGTGGCCAGGGACCTTGCTCTCTCACTCATAACCCTCACTAGGACCCATGCCACTAATGTGGTGAAAGGCTTATTGGTAGAAATCACCCTTGAAGTTATAAGCAGAATCACTACGCTCCCTTTAGGGTTACCTTGGAGAAAAGAAGCTAAGGGTAACAACACCCATGCAAAGAAGATTTTATTTTTGGAAGAGGAGGAGCCAATGGAAGACAAAAATGGGGTCAGAAGAGGAAGCATTCCATACCCTTGGAATGAAACTAGTTACCACCTCATTAAATACATATCATGTGAAGGGAGATATAGTGTGTTGTATGGATACCACTTCAGACTCCTCCAAGAACTGAGATTTGGAGTAGACACACCTCCTCAAAACAAATTAAGTATACCCTACTTCCTTCTTCAATTACTTATATATATGAGCATCAAAGTGCAGGAGGGAAAACATCAACTACTAGCTCATCACGGGTTGATCAAACCTATCTTAGAAGATGCTCTACAAAACCTAGGACTCCCTATTACATGGACAACTTTTAGAGACATGCAGGCAGAGGGAGAAATTCAAGATCTTGAATATGACAAAAGCCCTAATGCTAGTGAGATGGATGAAGAAATAGAAGAAGAAAATAAAGAGGGAATAGAGGAGGAAAATGAAGAAGAGACAGATGAGCAGAGTGAAGAGCTAGAGGAATAAGAGAAAGAGAAAGACAAGGATGAGAAGGAGAATGGAAAAGAGGAAACAGAATAGAATGAAGAACAGAGGTCTACAATTAAAGGCAGAGAAAGGGAAGAATCACCAAGGGTAGATTCTCTAGAACCCATAGAGAAAGAGGCAACAAGTGCTCTTACTACCCTAAGTACACCTAGCAAGTCAAAAAGGAAGAGGAAAAGACAAACCCCATTGTACTTTAGGACAAGAAAGAGCACAAGGATTAGGCAAGGAAGACCTCAAACACCCATCAAAACTCATATTATCATTGAAGACTCACAAAAGCAACAAGAAAATATAGATCCTCTTGAGAAAAATCAAGGGGAAGGATCATCAGGACAAGCCTCTCCTAAATCTCCCATCACATATGTTAGGAGGCCTATCACAAGATCTTCCTCATCAAAGGGAAAATGTCTCCTATAGGAGACACATAAAGACCTCTAGGAAGCAGAGGCCATCCTACAAGAAACTCTGTTAAACCTATAGGAAACTCAGAAAATGGACAAGAAGGTATCACTTAGCAAGAAGCAAAGAAGGAATACCCATAACACAGAGAACCTAGTCCATAACCCAACCTCAAGTCTTACTATAGGTTTACTGAAGGGGGTAGGGTCATCCCACAGAATTTTTCCATCCCCTTATTCTTTGAACTTGAGAAAGACAGGGCAAGGACACATAGGTGGATGCAAATTTCCAAATCAAAAGGAGTGGATGATGTAGGCCACATGGAGGAGAAATTGATGGAGATGGACAAAGAACTGAGCAGCATAAGGGACAAAGAGGCAATGATGAAAGCTCAGTTAGAAGCAGAGAAAGCATGGCTAAGGGGACAGTTACAAGAAAGGGAAAGCCAGTTGGCAGCGATGGCCAGTTTATCCTTAGAGGCAATCCAGTGCATGATGCCAGCAAAGTCTTATGCCTTGTATCTCAAAGAACAATGGCTACAATTCCAAATTAAGACTTTAGCACATATATGAACTATGCCTTTCCAAGACTATAGACAATTCATTGATCTCTGTGATGAAAACACCTTGGAAGATAGAGCATAAATGTATAAGTTTTACCTACACAACTTGGACTTAACAGATTTGAATGTGTGGGACCCGAATTCAAAACTAGGAGACTTGCAATTGATGGCCTCAACATCATGGATGAATCATGAGAAGGCAAGAGCTACAGAGATGAAAAAGGTAATGGCAAGAGAAGAGATAGAACCCCTTATGATAAGAGATGAGCAATCTAATCCAATGGTTGTCATCAACACCACAACCTGATTGCAAATGATTCTAAGCTTACACCCAGGTACATTGGTGCCCAAGAATAGGAAGTCACACACTTTGAAGATATGTTCAAGTTGCTAGGAGATGACAAAATGCAAGCTTTCCAAACGATATGGAACACCTTGCCTTACAGCCTAAAAATCAGAGAATGAGAGAGCCACTAAATGGAACACCCATGTACAAGCAATCTCTACAAAGAGTCAAAGTCAATTGGATTGGCTCGGGACTTAGTCCACCACTACTTTTAGGAATGCTGGAAGGAAGGAAAGAAGAAGAAGAAGAAAGAAAGTAGTGGGAAGAGATAGAGAGGAAGGCAGGATTTTATTCATAGGAAGAGGAAACTACAGCAGAAGCCTGGGATGTCAAGGAGGCCACCAGAGCAATGTAGGACATGGATATAGATTAAGTTGCTCAAAGGATGAGAAACCCTTTCAGTAGGGGGTGATGATGAGCCTGATCATTGGGTAACTATATGGACTTTAATACACCTCCAAGCTTACTAAAATTAACTCTTCTCATAATTCCTTACATGTTTTAAGTATATTTTGCTTAATGAGATGAGTAAAAGTAAGATGTTATGCCTAGTGGTCTAATGTACATTGATTTCAAGTTTTTGAGAGCAAATCATGGCAATTTTGGCAAATCAAGGGCAGGAACTCAAATAAGACAAGGAGGAGAGATTATAGGAGATAGATCCTCCTCATTAAATCCTCACTCATTAGAATATTCCTCAATCAAATCACACTAGATCGGAGTTGCAAGCAGTCGAGTCATGGAGATCATGGGTAGCGGAGCCTGTGACAGTTAAGAACGAGTTCATCTTGAGTTTGGGAGCCAAGCCTCCCTAGATTTAAGGAAGTTTTTGGAGACTTCGGTTGTATAAATAAGGAGGCCTAGAGCCTCATTAGGATTGGGATTTTTTATGTAAGAGCACTAAGAATTTTTGAGTTCAAGTTTTGTGGAAAAACATTATTATGTAATTTTTTCTGATATGATAATGAGAATGAGAATTTCCTTGATCCAGCACTCAGTTGAATGATAGGGCTAAAGCTCTTCAGTTAGGGATCAACCCTAGAAGCAAAGGCTCCTCTCATTGTACTTGTATGCTTAGGTTATTTCATAGATTAATTTTTGAATTGATTTTAGCATTGTTCCTTGCAAGTAATGGTAAATTTGATTAGTTTGCTTCCATTTGTGCATAGATTTAGCAATAGTTTTAGAGAGATAAAGGAATACCAAAAAAGTTGATAGTAGGTGTATTTAGCCTCACTCCTCCCTTCAGGGACCATGGTTTGAGGAAAAACTCCTATTCAGCCCCAAAAAGACAGAATTTTCTTTCTTATGGAATTTAGGGTTTTTTGCTACTTAGGACAACATCTTTTTAGTTTTGAAGAATAGGTTTGAGTGGTAATTTCTGGTATCTCTAGCTTTGTATCAGATCTCATGGTATTGCACAATATTCTACAAGTATTTCCATGCATTAACTAGGCAACCAAATAATGAAATTATGTTTTCTTAAGTTGATTGGAAATCTTCCTTGTTTGATATGATTCATGGATAAATGTCAGTGATGTATGTATTGCAGGAGTTTTAATAGTGTAGAAAGATCTCATGTCAGCAACCCCAGCCTAACCTCATCCATCCTTGATCACCAAAATCCACTAAGCCCCTCAACCAATTCATCATTCCACAAGAACAACTTTCCATGTTTGTTAAGCAAATCCAACCATCTTACAAACTTTGTTTTGAACTCTGAAGAAGTCCTAGCCACTCCCTTGCCTTATTTATTCCACCCTTAACCTTCCCTAAGCCTTATACTACCTTCCAAATCTCAGACGGATTCTGTAGGAATACAAGGGATCATGTTGGAGCATCAGGACATCCTATAGGAAGCATTAAGACATCCTATAAGACGACCTGTAGTGGCCTGTTTTGAGGCTGATTTGTGGAAAAAGCATCTAGGAAGATAGGAGAAGAACCCTACTTGCCTCCCAAGCCATCTGACTTTTCACCACCATCTCTAACCTACCTACCAAATCACCAAGAAGATTTAGCATTCACATTTTCACAAAAAAAATGACAAAAAGAAAAAAGAGTTATTGTGTTCATTCATATGCACAACAGTAAAATGTTTGGTTATTTCAGTCTAGGACAGTTAGGATTACACACATGTTAGCTTAGAATTCTTCTGAAGAAAGATCTCTTAGCGATTAGTTAGATGAGTGGTGTGTTTAAAGCATTTATTTCAGTTTTTTCATTGCTGAAATAGACAATATTTCCATTCTCCCAATTAGGGTAACATTCCCCTTTCTTCATTGGTAATCAAACTTCTTTTGAATTAATAGAAGGTTGGTTTGAGAAATCATAGTGGTCTATCACTAGCTCAGCAGTGACAAAGAGTGGACCCATCGCATCTGCTTCTGTATACAACACTGTCACCTCCCAAGTTTGTACGAACTCCGAGTTGACAAAGTAAAGTTGGTAGCCCTAGGAGTTGTAACATTCTTACTGAAATATTAGTGCTCATCAAGGACAAACACAATAAAATGCATTTTTTTGAGCTATCAATATGTACAAGAGATACAAAACATTTGAAATTGATGGTAATGCAATTTTAATAAAGTAAATAATGTTACTAAAATAACACTAAAAATATTTGAAAAGATAAAATGATGACATAAAAATGAAAAATGCAGTGCAAACATGATATGTGTATAATCAACATAAAAAAGAATGTGATCTACTACATCCTTACATTATATTAGTATATTGGATCTTTGAATTTCCTTTTAACTTAACAAAAAACCACCATATTAATGAAAACAATTTTGTAATACCTAGTACTAGCTAAAATGGACAATCTAAGAGTGCACAAAAAGAAAGACTAACAATCAACTTGACATCTTTCTCAAATATGAATTTACAAGTAGAAGATATTGTTGGGAAGTTGAATTAAAAAAAATCAAATGGAATGCCATCTTCAATGATCCATTCATAGTCATCTTTTGACTTTATCCATTTTTTAAATTTCCATTTTTTTCTTGATTGAACTTCTATCAACTTTATGAGCATTGCACATGCAAAGTGACTATATTGACAACTTATGGCATCAGGTTTATAGTCTTGAAAGTAAACATGACTCTTGGTTTGATGAGTTTCTTGGAAAACATATCATTTCAGTATAATAGACCCTCTTTCATATATAAAATCATTATCATCATAGTCCTCCAATAACTTCATCTTTCGTTTAGTGCACCACATCAAATAATACTTGACATTTTCTATGTTGTTAATGGGTGCAACTACAACAAAAACATCTCTTGCACAATAAAAAAGTGCAAATGTAGATTATAATTAACAAGAAATTAGTTATCAATGTGTATTTGATTTTATTATCTATTTAGATCTATATTTTAACTATTATCTAGATACTTATACACAATGATTTTAAAAACATAAAACAAACACACACACACACACACATATATATATCCTTTTAAAGAAATTGAAATGTTACCTTCTTTAACAATATCAGAAACTCAATCACCTTCAGATGACATTATAGTCTCCTTTGATTCCATATTTTCAAAGCTTACAAGCGACATTTTCCCTTTTGTATTAAGTTTTGTATGTTGCCAAGCTTTCATATACATATTGTTTTCACAAACATCATTGAAATGTGTGTCCTCTATGCAAACATGAAAAAATAATTATTATTTTCTTCTATCAAATGAAAACACATTTTGGTACTCTTTTGTTTTAATTGAATGCAGTTATCGAGTCCCTTTTACTATTTCAGCTTCATATGTAATCGATTTATCTACATTTTGGACTCTAATATGCCAAAAAAACCTATAATAAATTCAAACAAGAATTTAAATATGTTATTTAAATACAATTTATATATCAAAGATAATCATCGATAAGTTATTTAACCTATATAATTTATAAATTTTAAATTTTAAAAATTAATAAAAATTATCATATATTAAAACTATATACTTGAGTTAATATATATGTACATACGTGTGTACCTCCCTTGATGGGTTATTATCATGGCTTAGTGCAACAATGCACCATTGAACAACTTGTTCAGTTGAGACAAGCCAGTTTACAAAGTGGCCCATTTGATATCTTCAAAGTGCTTATGTAACATCTTCCTCCCACATTTACCCAAGCCAACCAATCCACTGGGGTAAACATGTGATGAAGAGTTACTATGATATGATTCAACTCCCAAAATGTAGTTAAGTGGAACCAACATGAAAAGACCAATTTTACCTTCCACACATGCTACATAACCTTCAAGAGCCAACCAACCCTTCTAGGTGACCAACCCCTGAGACAACTTTCCCTTTCACTTCCCTAGAAACTCATCCGCTCCCATGATAAGCCATGCATGTGACTCGGACCCTCCAGTCATTCCCACAGTAAGGAATTCATGCAAC
Source organism: Pinus tabuliformis (assembly GCA_031772625.1). NCBI lineage: Eukaryota > Viridiplantae > Streptophyta > Pinopsida > Pinales > Pinaceae > Pinus > Pinus tabuliformis. Next base: position 257,267,598 of record CM062805.1, read on the forward strand.
TTTGGCATTTTTCAAGAAGTTATGTGACAACGATGCTAGATTATGCGTCACTTTTTAAGGGCCAGGACCCTAGCCACCGCCCAGAACTTCAAGAAACTTCTAGAAATTATAAAGAACATAGAAAAAGGGTTACTAATGCAAACACTTGAACAAGGACTTGACCCGGACCCTACTAGCCATGACAGGAATTTCGTCAAACATATCGAAATTATGTAATCTAAAGGTCACAACAACATATCTGAGCATAGAGGTCTCATACTTATCTAAGAATCATCAAAGAGGATTGATATATCCTCACAATAGTTGCATTGTTATCTATTAGGTCATTTATTCACTAACATTTCATATATTGACCAAAACATCATAATTTTCATAAAACATACTTTTAACCAACAAATAACTAGAGATATATCAATGAGGAAACAACCATTAAAGCCACATAATATCAAGCACATTTACTCATGAAAGTACCAAGGAAAAGGAGCTCTTATTAACATATGAAAATCCAACCAAGTCAGGGATTTCCACATACCACTCGACCATAGATTAGGCTGAACTAAATCTCTCTTTCAGCCAATCACCCCTACACCATATTCCAAGCATGAATGTAGGATCTCATGAAACAAATCAAATAAAATAAAACCGGGGTTTCCAGAGGCCAAACCACCTCAACCCTCAACCGGTGATTCCACCTCACAATCAGACATCATTAACCATCATCATATCGGTCTCTACCCAATATGTACAGGTCTCCAAAGCATTTGTTCCAACCAAGGCTTCCAAGACTAGTAACTCAACCTGTTAGTGCCTAAATCTACCTTAGGCTGAGAAAGGTAGGATCTAGAGTAACATCAAACCATGCTTAACCTGGTAGCTAGCCCTACCAGGTCAGGAGAGGGCTTTCTCCTTGTCAATCTCAGAAAAGATGGCCAATGAAAAGCTTGATATGACTTGATGTAATGACTGATTTTAGGCTAGGTATGTGTACAGAGGTGTTTGATTGAATTTGACGATGTTTTGTTGGCTCAAATGTGAAAGGCAAATTTGGGTCTAGGGAATGAGGCTCAGTTTTGCAAAGATCTCTATGGGGCAAGGTAGGCAAACTGATTTGGCACTTCAAATTGGATGAAATGGAGAGATTTAGACAGGTGAGGAGTTGAAGAGGGTAAGAAAACCTCAGGGATCCTCTTCAAATAGCTGAAAACATCAACAACTAAGAAAACCCTAGGTAGAGCATTGCAATTTCAATGGATTCTACCTTTATCCTTGTTTGTTTTAGTTAAGAAGGAGCAAGAGAGATAATGGCATACATAAACCCATATAAACTTACAATTTACAGAAGGATCCACAATACCAAAGCAAGATGCCACATGAATCCCATAAAGTGCTACAAACCTGTTCTATTCCTTAGCCAAAACTGTTGAGATGAGTATACAATGAAGCTCCAAGCTTTCTCAAAAGTCAAACCATGCTAATGACTGAAAACACATAAGATATAGGCAAAAAACAACTCATCCTAGCCTTTAGGGGTCGAGATCCTGAGTTTAGGAGTTGTTCCAACAAATTCTAAACTGAGAACTAAAAAGTAGGCAGTGGAATAGCATGCCTCTAAAAACTAGGGAACCAATTCATTCAGTCGCAAACTACCTTTTCATAGATGAATCTACCTCTATGAGTAAACATTCAACATAATTACATCAAGATCCATCAAATTACATTAAATTACATCAGGAGTTTGACATTAAGAAGGAGAAAAGTCAAATATAAAGAAACTAGGCGAAAAATATAGTATTTTGGTCAAACTAAGCAAAATTTTCTCCAATGCACTGCGCTGATTTCTCTATGCATAACGCCTTTTTGCAGCTGCTTTTGGAAGCCTTCCTAGTGTCAAAATTTGCCCCAAGTGGGTTTGTTGGAAAGGTCTACCTATCTAATTTCCAGCACAAGTGGAATTTTTGAATTTGGCCTCAATTTAACCCTCTAAAACTAAGTTCTCCCAAGATTGCTTCCTGTGTGTCAAAAAAGGGGCAGAAAGGTCATTTTCAGGGTGTTTTTGACCTTTTTGGGGGCTCAAAACCTGTCAAAATTTATTGACCATTGGTGAGCATGCATATTTTTTCATGAAAAATCCAAAAATGCTGAGCTTCCCTCAAAAGGAGGTCCCCATCAAAAGCGAGCACCAGGTGGCGCAGCACATTAGGCAAAAAAACTTGCTTTTGGCCCAAAACTTCCAAAAATTCAAAAAGTGTCCCAAATTTTTTGAAATTTGGGCTAAGTGTCCTCCATTAGGTGCTATGCTGGGAAAAGGAAGCCTTAGCCAAGATCTAAAGTTTATCTTGTGCTTTTTACCTCCTTAATCTCTTCTTCAACTTGGCCTTCAAGTTCCTGATTCTAGCTTGGCACACCATATTCCTTGACAAATAGTGATATGCCATATTTTTCAACATATTTTTCTTGTTAATGGCCTTCTCCATCATCCTCTCCAAGTGGATATTAGTCCTCTCCAACCAAGACTCACAATCAACATTGATTTCTTGCTCAATTGTTGTGAACTTGACTTTCCTCCTTTTGGCATCTTGCCAGTTTTCTCATATCTTTCTTAGCTCCATTATGGTTTGCTGATCCTATAGTTTCTTGTTTCTTTGCTCCAGGTACTTTATTATCCACTTCACTCTTTCCAAGTTGAGGGACAAAGCATTGATGTCCGCCCGTTGCTCTTGGATGAACTCCTGGAGCTTTGAGCTTTGTGGGCCCAAATCAGTGTCATCATCCTGAATGAGAATGAAATTGGTCTCCTTCTCACCTGAAGGCCCCTCATCATGTAATGGCATCTTGCCCTTGTCCTGAACCTGCTGTGCTAATGAAGGAAGTGAAACCCCTTCCACCCTGGGTGGAGATAATACTCGCTTTGCTGCTGCAAACAACCTTCTAGTGCCCTTTTGATAGGTGACAAACACCAGCACACTAGCGGTATGTGTCTCATGACCCTCCTGTTGATGTGAAGGTCCACCTGCCTCATGAAAAGCTTCTAGAGGTACTTGAGGAGCTGTGCAGAACTCATGAGAAATGAAATCCTCCCATGATATGCCCTGCAAATCACGCTGATGCATGACCACGATTTTGATGAGTGCAAAATGATATATACTGTTAAACTGCTGCTGAGGAGTATTCTGATGTACTAGGGTGGTCATATTCTCAATATTTTGGCACATGAAGTAGGGGAGATTCATTATTCTCACCCTGGTAAAGTGCATCAGCAATCTGCTATGATAAGGATATAGGTGAGAAAACCGGCCCTCACAGCTAAAATAGTTCATTATGAGTTTCATCAAGGGAGCATATGAGTCTTTCAGGAACCGAAAGGGAAAAACTCTTCTGAGTTGTCTCAAATAACTGGGCTTGATGTATGGTTCATAATGTTCCCTGTCAATCTACTGCCTTTTATTCCACTGCTCTCCGACATTAGGAATGTCGGTTGCTAGAGAAATAGACTCTGGTGTCAAGGTGAATGCCACACCAACTAGAGTGGCTTGGCCATTATGTAGATGAAGCACAAACAACTTGGCCAACTCATGATGGTACTGGACTCTAGCAACCATCTCATAGAACTGATAACAGGATTGGTGTTGGAAGCATGTGATAGCAAGAGGGCAAGCCTAAAGCTCGGCAAGTGAAGTAGGCTCCTCTCGTATATGTTTGCCACCCTTGTGAGGTCTCCTTGTTGCATGCATTTCTGTAGGAGAGTCACTGTGTGTTTCTTCATCTCAGTCATATGAAGGATCAGATTCCATGCTTGCTAGTGTGTGAGTTTTCTTGATGTGTATGAAGAGATTTATGGTGATTTTAGTTTTCTGCCACCAAGGGTAAGAATGTATGAGGGACTATGGAGGGAGAGGGTATGAGGGGTTTTGGGAATATTATGACAAGTTTTTTGGGAAATAGGGGGTTTAGGGAATAATACGTAAGCTTAGGGACAACAATTAGGGTTTGGGGATTTTGTAGTTAGTGTTAGCCTCCTATTGCAACAGGTGTTCATCTTTCATGATCGACCTTTTTACATGCCAAATATGTCATACTTCGCATGCTGCAATGCTCCATATTTCCAGAAAGAGGTCAAAAAAGAGACCATGAAAGTGTGCCAGTCTAAATGCCACTGCTGTATTCCAAATTTTGATGAGTTAACAATTTTTGAAGAATTTTTTGTTAAAGGGAAGTCCAAACAGCCTAATCTTGGTTTCCCTAGGTTTCAATTTCTCTTTTTAGAATATAGAGAATGAATATCTGTCCAAACAATTTAATCTTGGCAGATTTGTAGATAGGTAGAGAATCAAAGGAGCCCAACTACTCAATCTGGGCCCTTGGAAGAAATAAGTGTAGATTTAGATAAGAGGGCAGTAAAAAAAAAAAAAGGATAAGCAGGGTCTGCAAGCCTAAGTGCACCCAAACCAAAAAGGAGAAAAAATGCTAGGTAAGTAGGCTGGGTAGGTAGTTTTTGAGGTTGCAGAATGTCGATTTGTGATCAATTTTGTGTTTCGAAGTGATATTGTACTTCAGATCACAGGTACAAGGCAGTTTTCATTTAGAGGAGCTCAAGCGAGGCATGGCTAACTCCCCTTTCATCTCGTTGCCCAAATCACTCACTAATTTCCTGAAGAGGTGAAGATCTGCTTGATACCTCTTAGTTTCATCATTTTTTTCATATCATTTGCCTTGGTAAAGATCTGCTTTACTCAAGGAATGTTCATACTTCCTCTATGAATCATTTTCCCCCCCTTATAGCCTAAGAATTCACACACTTAGTGCTTTCTTATCACTTCATATTAACTGTTAATTTTACTATGTAGCTCCCTATCTGTCCCCCCTTCCCCTACTAAAACTATGTTAATAACTTCCCTATGTACATATTCCCATCCCCTGGCATTTTAGCCCTATAAATATCAGTTTGGGAAATGTCGAGTTCATCTGGGACTCAACATTAGCCTTCCGCATCCTAACCCTGGGATTAACTTGACATCTGGTTAAGTTAATAACCTTTTTATCACCCCTTTACCCATAACATTTCATCATTTTTAACCTCTCGCGCTCACAGGTTCGGGCTTAGTTTAAAAATATTTGATTAAACTATGACCCCGGCACTCAAACCATGAAAAACCCACAAAAAACCCACCAAACCAAAGTCTAACCCCCCCCCCCTCGGGGCATTATACAAATTCGAATATTCGTGTGGGCCCCGTCCCTAACCCTCCACTGCCTTGTCTGTCCCGTCGGCCGTCAGATCTGGCGCCCCATAGATCAACGGTGGGCGCGCCTTTCCCTACGCCGATATGTCGAGGATTAGCGCCCGAGAGATGGGTGGTTTTACCGTCGTACTCCCGCCACGCATCGCCCTCTCGGTTGTGGCGGAGCCCCCTCTGCCGAAACCACTTCTGCTCAAAGGCGGTGCGCCCAAAACCAGATACCACCTTCCCCCCTCCTGCGTCAGCGCCACATCATGCTGACGTCACCATGCCGCGTCGGCCTCTTGTCGCCGTGTCCCTGCCATATCACTACCACGTCACCTCCTCCACCATATTGCCACGTCACCTGTCGTACTGCTAATGTCACCCTGCTGACGTCATCCTCCCATGTCACTGCCGTACTGTTATGCTCTTAACCTGCAAAGTAATACCGAACATAGAATATGCGAAGAAAAGATACCCAGAACACAGAATATGCGAAGAAAATATACCCAGAACACAGAATAGCAATGATTTTATTACTCAGAGAGAAATGTTCACAGGCCTCTTCGAGGGGGCAACCTCCAATAGAGCAGAGCTCGATTACAAAACAAGACACGATACTCCTCGCAGGGAGTCTCTATCCTTTATATATGACTCATACATGCGATACCACGGGCCAATACCGTGGGTTTTATTAATACCATCTATCTAATACTACCGCCCATTTACCATCTATCTAATACTACCGCCCATTTGCAACTAACTGTGGTCCCGTTATTAATTGCGGGTTAACCACTTACAAATATTAATATGAGCTTTATTGACTCTTGACTATGACGTGATCCCATGACATAAATAAAGGGGTTAAGGTGGGACCCTAACACGTACTGGGACCCACCGCTAATGTCATGCTGACGTCATCATCAAAAAGCGCGAAAGGCGCAAATCGCAGCCCAGGAAGCCCGGAATCAAAATCTGAGGCAGTTTTTCATGCGCGATTAGCACTAGGCTACGGGAAATAGGTCAAAATGGAAAGCCCCTCACCGCTCGGCCTCCAGCAAGCCCAAAAGGCACAAAATGACCAGAATTTCTTTGCACAGCAATCAAAAAAGGGCAAACACAGTTTTTGAAGAAACAGAGGGCCGAACAGAAACCATTAAAGTTGATGAGGTATCTAAAGCACTCAGAAGACATTAAAGACTCCAGGTTTAGCGCCAAAGCAGATCAAGGAAGCGGCAAAGAGTATCACTTAAATGTTTTTTAATGGAAATCCTTTTTCCCAATACAGGTGAACATTGAATGAGCTCCAACAAAGTCAAAGAAAGCGGTGGAGTTATATCGAGGCTCTCCCATCACAGTTAATGCACCTCAGAACCACTTAACAGCAATGGATCAAAACCCGAAGCATAGTTATGGCTAAGTGACCATCACAGAGCCATAAAGGCAATACATTAATTCCTTTTTGTTACAGCTGCACCCAGCGCAGCTCGAGCATATTTTCCCGCATTTATTTCAGACATGTGTTAGGTTTATGGCATTTATTACAGCAGATCTATTTGAGATCTGTTTAGTGTAGATATTTTTCTTATATAAAAAACCCTAATTCATTGTTTAAAGGGGTTGGTTAGTTGATTGTATAGAAAAAGAGAGACTCGTTCTGTGGGCATGAGGTTTTACTTAATCAAATATTGCTGAAAAGCTTGGAGGAATGACTGTGTGCTATGTATTAATGGTCTGAAGAATTGAATGTGGAATTCTTGTGCTGCAACATGATGCAATAAATGTTTCTTACCTCTGTTTCAATTTCATATATGTTTTATCATACATGTATCACCGTCTAAATAGCAAAAATAAATATTAGCTTAGAACTGGTTTAATTTCCCTCTATGCTCAATTTCTGTTGTTTCTTTATGTTTTCATCTGGATTAGTAATGAATATGAATTCCTTGTGGCTCATATTTTCCCTAATTCACTCATGTTTGATAGTTATCTAGGGATTCTTCACTGCTCCTAGATAGAGCTCATTCGCCTTCCCTCTGCTAAGCTGAAAGAGAGATTCTTAACTGTCTCTCGTTCCTAGCCCTCATTCCATCCTTTTAAGCTTGAATCATTATTTCATGTGCAGCTAGCTTGCTCCATATTCCTTCTTGTGACCAAAAAAACGCACCAGCAGTCTTACTCCATGACTCCATGCCCAATGCTTCTAAAACCTTCATGCTATCTCTGCCTCTCTACTTGAAAACATCAATCTTCCCACCAAAATCAAAACAAAACCCATTGAACTCAATAACTAGCCTAAAATCATCTTCAACAAAGCTAAATCAGAAACAGAGAGCCCTCTTTGATTGCAGGTGGGCTAGAACCTGCAGTCCAAAGATTGGTTTGTGGTTACCTCGGCCGTATCCTTTCACGAGCTTAAGGACAACCTGAGTGATAACATAATGGCGACTCCACTTGGAAACTCATCAGATAATTTCATCAATCAAGTTGGAAAGCTCGATTAGGGAACTCAAACTAATTTTTCTGATTGCTGTCTATTTCTTAAAACTACAGATGAAGTCTGAATGTTAGCCAGGAAGCCTTTGAAACTGTTCTTGCTTTGCATTTACAGGATTAAATAAAAGTTGCTTCAGTCAATCTTCATTCTAGCTTTAAGCTCTAAACAATTGTCTCAAAAATTTAATCAATTCCTTCCTAAACTACAAACATTCCCAGGAAAATACCAAAAAATAAAATTTGGAGGTTGGCTCCAAAAAGGAAAACTCGTTATACTAGGTCAAATCCTGACCCAGACCCTCCAGCTGTTTTTGACAATCCCAACTTAATCCCAAAGATTCTTAGGAAACACCAAGATTTTGCTGATAATAGTCCTGAAGCAGTTCACCCAATCAGTATTCCAACCCCTGTCAGGCGGAAAGAGTCAATAGTGCGGACACAACCAACCTCCCTAGGAGCCTAAGACTCTCTAGTGACAAACAAGACAAATAAGAGCAATCCTTCTCTAAACATGCATTTACTATATAAGAAATCAAGTGTTTAGATCCTACCTGTAATCCAACGTTGTTGTAGTAGTCGAGCCTCGCTGATCCGGATGAGCTCCTCCTTCACTTCGAAACCTGCATTCACTAACAATCAAACGATTAAATAGCACTTGATAATCTCATAAAATAAAACATATTTAACACATAGACCAAGGAGTACATGAAAAAACTCATAAATAACAAGTTATTGAGAAGAATGGACTCATTTGCATTAATAGGAAACAAAAGGAACAATTACAACCTGAGCCTTGGTGTTGTGCAAGTCCCTCCCAGGGTCCATCAAGAGTTCTCCTTTACTTTGACAAAGCTCACCCACTTCCAAATAGAACAAGCAAAGATGGCAATCTCTCCTCACAAGCTTCTAAATGGGAGTCCTAATTCCAGCAGCATCTACCCTTAGAAATGTTTAGCTTCCAACCTCCCCTCCTTCTGGCCCAATGCCTGTATTTATAGTAGTCTAGAGGAAGTTATTCAGGTCCACCATCAATGGGATAATCCCCTCTTTGGATGGGATAGCTCCCTTATTGATGGGATAAGTTCCTCTTTGGTAGGGGTACATGAACCATCTGGAGGCGCTCAATACACGTCGAACAACCTTCTAGAATTCTCTAGAAATGACCACAAGTAACTTTTTAAAGATGAAACTTGCGCATTTTGACCTTTACAGGGGTACGCACCTGCCCCTTTACATACAGAGCGTACAAGTACGCAGCTTTTGTGAACATTAGGTGCGTATCCGCAGGTAAGGTTGAGAGAACCTGCGTACCCAGAGATAAATACATTTACAAAGACTTTCTCTCTTTTTGGAGTCTGACATGGAGAGCAGAGGTATGAGACTTGCCCAGGAGGATAGCATGACTGTTGATAGAGCCATACTAACTGTAAATAGCCATGGTGACATTTTTTAGTGTAACAGATTGCCCCCTAAAGTGCGAAGCCTGTAATAGATTAGGGTTTTGTATTATCTAGGAAGGGTGAAGTGCTTTATCATTTCAAGGATTATCTCATGGAGAGCCTGGTCAGAACCTGCAATTTTCAACACAAAATACATGTATAAGATTACATCATCACTGAGGTAGGCATTCCCATACTCAGATCAAAACTTTTAACTAACAGACTAACTACTCTGATACAGGAATGATCTTGCAGTACATCATAATCATAGACTTTTGTAGACACAGTATCGGCGCAGCCATATGTTTATGATTAGTCTACTTAGATAATGAATACAAAACTCCTCGCAGCCTGGATGGTGGAAACTAGATCCAGGGTCTTCATTTCTACTTCCCAAATTGGTACGATTCTAGCCATGCGAATAAATGAGTTGATGTCGAACATGGTAGAAACCACTTGATTACCAGTCGATGATGTAAACTGTTAACAAGTGTGAGAGAGACCACCAGTAATGTCAATGGTTCTCAAAGTACCCAGTACAATCCATGAGATGTGAATGAATGAGTTGATGTCGAACATTTCACGGAATCCTTCGATCGAAAGTCAATGATGTAAACTGACGTCAAAGGCGAGAAACCTGCCATTGATGCATGCAGACTTCAAGGTACTGACGATTTCTAAGTCATCTCTCTAGATAATGTGCTGATGTCGATAGAAAGCGACCCGTTGCAGGCAAGCCCACAACACGAAATCATTGTTCAAGTTGAAGAAATGTTGTTGTAAGGACTGACTCAGGGATGGTCAAATGAATGACAAGTATTTTGCAGATGAAAGTTTTGCTTGCAGACTTCTTGAACACATAACGACACAACAGATGGCTTGGTGATAAACGACTCAAAGTTAATCCCCGGAACCCGGCTGAAGACTTTCAATGTGGTTTGATCAACTGTGAGTTAAATGATTTCCCAACCCAGGTGAATGAAAAGTGTCGTGTCCAAGAGTGGTAATAAAGTTTCTTCTGAGACAAAAGATAACAAATAGGCTCATTCTTCTCTCTTTTCCCCCACCATTTCTGGCAAGTACCTCTTTATTTTTAACAAGCTTGAGGAGGATAACATATGCTTGATTATAAGCTCATCCTTCGGATGATTCCAACCTAGTTTTGATTCGAACCCTAGGAAGGAGTGGTTCGTTCCTGTTTGTAATTGAACAGGTCCTTTACTGTGAAATTTTAACGAGCCCAGTATAGGAGAAACTCGGCGTTTTTCAATTTTAGAGAGTCTGGAAAACTTAAGAAGACTCCAGGTTGAACTTTTTCGTAAATTTGTGTCCCCCAAGCCCGAAAAAGTATAAAATAATACTTGGGAGAACCGCTTGATCTTACGACCAAGGAGTACTTTCATGATTAGTGTCTCTGACCAGAAAAGTAAAAAGCGATCAAGGACACGTCGTTTTATTTCCGTATCGAGTTTGAAACGACAAAAACCCGGCAATCTTTTCCTGATTTTACGGTCAGAAAAGAGCTATAAGGGGACCGTCTTTTAATTCCGTTTTAACGAGTGTAAAAGAAACGCTCGGCGATCTTTTCATATTTTAGGAGTCAGAAAAGAGCTTAAAAGATGACTCTGACGTGAAAAATGATAATTTACCCTAAAGTCCCTTTGTCCTGCACAAAAACAACACATTACTCATACCTGTTTAAGATGGGCAAAAATTCATTGAAAATGTCCTTTCATGGTGAAAAATAAACAAATCTAGCATTTATTTATCCAAAAAACCTATAAAAAGACTTCTTACCATGTCATTTTTACCATTTTACTGTTGAGGTTGAGAAAAGGGCTTTTGACAAGAAACTTCCCGTGGAGATTGCGGAGAATCCGACCGTCAGAATCGAACGCCGTTTCACCAGGTATTCTACAACACCCCTCTCTTGTTTTCCATCCGTTTAGAATTCAGTTTTAAGCTTTTATTTGATTTTTTGGGGGCATTGGGGTTTCAAAATGCGCCCTTCGGGGTACGCAGGTCATGCACTGCTGACCTGCGTACCCCGATATTTTCCCAATGGGAAAATTACGAGGTGTACGCACCCGGCCTTAAGGGAACCTGCGTCTGGGCACTCTGTCCCTAAAGGCCGGGGTGCGTACCCCGCAAAACACAAATTGAAACCTTCGGTCCTCCAAAATAGACCAAAATTTTTAAATTTTATGGATTCTAACTGATGTTTTATGATGTGCAGGGAGCACACCATGCTTGATTGGCGTGAAAGAGAGCACGAGGATGTTGATTTGGCCGCGATAGGTCATCAACCTTCCATTGATACATTAAAAGCATGCGGACTGTACAAATACTGGGCCATACCTGGCATGAGGGGCCAAGTGCCTTTTCTTGAGTGGCTGGTCGAAAGGTGGAACATTCAGGAGCAATGTTTTTACATCGAAGAGCACCAGCTCGAGATAGAGCCCTCCGACATATATTTTCTCACTGGCTTGCCTAACAGGGGCGAGCAACTTTCTCTATTCGGGACTAGGCCGGGTGGCCAATCCCTTGCTAGTCTCCGGCTAGAGTGGTGCAACAACCAGAACCAGGAGAAGGGGATAGAAATCAAGTACATATCCCGACCTGAACTTATGGTGATAGCCTTTACTGTTACCAGAATTTGCGGCGCAGCCGCTTTGCACCAAGCCACCGGGTCCCAAATGCGGATGGCTATAGACTGTTTCCATGGCACCATTTTCAACTGTTGTGATGTTGTGTTGGCTAATTTGAAGGGCCAACTAACCAGGGCAAAGAGAGGACAACTGAAGACCTTTGGATATGGGCCTATAGTTGTAATCTTTGCCCTAGAGAGAGTTCCAATGCTGGTTCCCCAGCATCTTACAGTTCCAGTCGGGGCGCCTCGAGACCCTAAGTTGACGAGATGGGTTGCGGTAATGGCCCGGCATCCTGATGAGGGCACGGCAGTTGTTCGATTTCCTGATGGTTACTTTCACTGGCTAGAGAGCCAGGTCTTTGCTATTCAGGACTTTCCTTACGCCGGAATGGATTTTCGGAATGATCCGGACATGGTTCTTCCACAGGGAGAACAATGGGACGACAGAGGTATTTCATTTTTCATGAGTTTTCAAATTATATATATATTTTTTTTGTTTTTATATATCGCCTCAAACTGACAGCACAAATTTTCAAAATGCAGATGTAGGTCCACGGCGTCCAGCCAACCTCCGAGCTTTTGAGAGGAGAGTACCAGCTGTACCAGCACCAGCCCCACAGGATGCGGCCGCAGAGACCTTAGTCGAGCTGGAACAGGATCTAGAGCGTCTGACGGCGGATATACCAGAGACCACCATAGATGACATTCCCATTCGACTTCAGCGCTATGTGGTCGCAGTCCCAGGACCTTTTAGGAGGTTCTTGTGTAGGGTAGCGCGGGCAGTGGTCTCGTATAGAGAGCACCACCAGTGATTGGCTAGTCACTTTTGTAGACACATATGACATTTTTGGTTTTTTGTACTTATCATTTTTGCCGATCATAAGGTGTTTTTCAACCTATGATCGAAGACGATGTATATTTTTTGACACACTCCTATCTATATATATATCATTATTACCGGCTCATTTTGTTTAACATATGTGATGAAATGTTTTTAAATTTACTTGTATGATTATCGCAAATGTCTGTCCAACATTCGAGAAGCAATTGCATCTGCTAATGTATTTAAAGACCTTGGAATATGCTGATATTCAATGTAATCAAATTCACGTTCCAAGAGACGCACTCTCAAAAACAACCTTAATAACACAGGATTTCTAATGGCATATACTCTATTAAGCTGTAATAGAACGAGTTCAGAATCTAACCTCACTATCAAACGTCGAATTCCAAATGAAATGGATTCAGACAATAATTCAACCACTGCACTGTATTCTGCAATGTTGTTCGTCGTTTGACCGAGGCTCACCCCATGCATAGAAACTAACTCGTCAGAGGGCGAATAGATAACCCAAGCTACGGAAGAGATATTCCATGTACTACGACAAGCACCATCAGCAAATCCAATGTATGTTTGGAGAGGCGTCGACATCTGCAATATCAAGAGTAAAACCAAGATAAGCCAGAATAACGACGAAAAACACACTTTCTAATCTAAGCACACTAACTAAACTAATAAACATACTAGCTAGAAAGAAAACCTAACCTAACTTAACATTCTCCATACCCATCATTTAAGCATAATACCTCTTAAGGTAAAGTCCATTTCTGGGTTTACCTAAAGAGTCCCCATCAAAATCTACCAGCTCATAGGCCCCTTTTGCTAGCTTTCGCTTTACAATGTAGGGTCCATGCCACATAGGAACGAATTTTCCAGCACCTAGCTTATCGTTAGCTTGATCATATAATAGCACTAGGTCTCCCTCCGAAAAACTTCGAGGGGTCACATTTCTATCATACTGAGCTTTCATTCGCTTTGCGTGAGTCTCGATTGCCAATGCAACGTCACGTCGAGTCTCATCTAACTGAGCTAAGTATAATAAACGTTTCTCCTCTTCGGAAGTAGCTGGGAGTAATTCGACAGCCATTTGAAGTGATGGGATTTCGCATTCAATGGGTAACACAGCTTCCAAGCCATAAACTAGCTGGAAAGGAGTGAACCCTGTTGAAGTTTTCACTGAGGTTCGGTATGTCCATAGCGCTGAAAATAACATGTTGTGCCAATTTGACCGATGAATACCAATGGTTCGTCGGATCATGATAACCAGAACTTTGTTGATAGACTCAACCAAACCGTTGGCTTGCGGATAATAAGGAGTAGAGCTATCGTGGCGCAAACCAAGCTGGCTCGTAAGCTCAGTCATCATGATGTTTCGAAAATGGCTCCCATGGTCAGTGATGATTGCTTGTGGGACACCAAACCTAGTTATAATATGATTGAATACGAAAACTGCAGCTGTTTTTCCGCTTGCGTCGAATGTAGGCATCGCCTCGGCCCATTTAGTAAAATAATCAACCGCAAGGATGATATATGCATGCCCCCCGTCCGAGTGAGGGTTACAAGTAATAAAATCGATACCCCATTTGGCGAAAGGACCAACGGCAATTATAGGGTGGAGAGGAGCAGGTGGTGCGCGCATCTTGCGATCGAACACTTGACAGTTGTGGCACTTCCGGACCGCAATGATACAATCTTTAAACATGGACGGCCAGAAATAGCCAGCGCGCAACACCTTCTGAGCTGTGGCATACCCAGACATATGACCACCACATGCTCCAGAGTGATAATCATTCAAAACCCTCTCAGCCTCTTCGTGAGTTAAACAACGTCGAAAAACTAAGTCTGCCCCCCGGCGATAAAGTGTATCTCCAATAATCTTGTATTGCTGGGATTGAAACCGAATTTTTCGACGTTCCGACTTTGAAGCTTCAGGCCGAAAGGTTTGGGTTTGGAGATAGATGATTATATCCCCGTACCACGGATCTAAAGTACTGATAAGAAACAAAGATTCGTCCGCAATGGACTCCTCTGCCACAGTTTCTGTGTCAGCATGCGGGAAATCACACATCAATTCCGCAAAAACTAAGGATTTCTTAGACTTGGACTTCTCAAATTCCAAGTCGAACTCTTGCAGGATAACGATCAATTTAGAGTACTTTCCCCCTAGCAGTTGTTTTGTCAAAATGTAAATCATAGGGTTGCAATCCGAAATAACTGTAGTTTTACGGAGAAGAATGTAGTGACGGAAACGCAGGACAGCTTGAACGGCTGCCAGGGCCAATTTCTCCACATGCGAATATTTTAGCTCAGTGGGGTTTAATGTCCTACTAAGATAATATATCACATGTTCCGCTCCAAATTCATCTTCTTGAACTAACACCATTCCAATGGTGGAATGCGAAGCTGCGAGGTATAAGAAGTAGTCCTGGTTGTAGTTGGGAGGATGCAACAACGGTGCATGGGTCAACACGTGCTTAAGTGCATCAAAAGATTGTTGGGCAATCTCGTCTCAAAAGAATTGAGCATTCTGTTTCAACAACCGTGTAAAACCTTTAGTGACCTCGGCATAATTTGGAATGAATCGGCGTAAAAAGTTCGCTTTCCCTTACAAACTTTGGAGTTGGCGCAAACTCGAAGGAGGAGGCAATTTGATGATAGCTTCGACCTTCGAGGGATCGATGCGAATGCCGGCTTTTGAAACAACAAATCCCAGCAATCGACCCATCTCTAAACAGAACACACACTTGTGGGGATTCAACCGAATTCGATAATGCCGACACCTCATAAAGATTGCTCGTAAGTGGACAAGGTGATCAGCTCGATGTAAAGAATGAGCAGGCAAATCATCGAGGTACGGTTGCACAATGTGCTTGATGTCATGAAATGCGTAAGACATCGCCCGTTGAAAAGTGGCCCCGGCATTCTTAAGTCCAAAAGGTAATTTGCAATAAGCAAATGTCCCCCATGGACAAATGAATGCCGTTTTTGGTTGGTCGGCAGGTAGAATATTGATTTGATTATAGCCCGAAAAACCATCCATGAAGGAAAACATTTCACTTCCGGCACAATCATCAATAATTTGATCGATATAAGGTGTTGGATAGTTGTCTTTTGGACAAGCTCGATTTATATCCCTATAGTCGATACAGATTCTTATTGTTCCTTGTTTCTTGTTGACCGGAACAATATTCGATACCCAATCCGTTAACGGGATTGGATAAATGAAACCTGCTTTCAACAGCTTCTCGACTTCTGCTTTAATCGCAGCCGCTTTCCGAGGGTGAATCTGACGCAACCGTTGTCGGACGGGTTTAGCGTCCGGGTAGGTCTTTATTTCATGAACAACAATGGCAGGGTCGATTCCCGGCATTTCCTCGTAAGACCAGGCAAACACATCGCGGAATTCTTGGAATAGAGCCTTGTAAGTTTGAATTTCTTCTTCTGTACATGAGGCACCTATATGAATGTTTTCCTCAATTCCGGGTTTCACTGAAATATCAATGGGAATAGTGCGAGAAATATTCCCTAAATTCAACTCTGAATCGGAATGTTTCGTTGGATTCTGAGCGTCTTTGACGTATTCAGCGGTAAAGATAGATGAAAAATCATTTTCAAAAACATCATCCTTAGGTAAAAACGAAGATCTGTGATGAAGATCTTCCCATGGTAGATCGTCTACACTTAGGATTTCGCGAAGTTGCTCGTCAGATGACACGACTTCGGGAAACGCTATCCATTCTAAGGTTGATGTGAAAAGTGATTCTTCACTGACCACATTCATTTGGTCGATTTGGGTTGAACGCGAGTCGGTAAAATACATGACGGCTTCATAAGCAATCTCATATGGACTCAAAGGCATAGCATCACCGAATGAGTCTATCTCAGATTCAGATGGGACAATCCATGGATCATCATAAATATTATTGTCTGATGTAATCATATGAATTGATGCAAATGAAGGGTCTGCGTTGATTGGAGGGAAAGGAAAAGTTCCCAGTAAACCGGAATCTTTAACCAAGCCTACGCCAACGTCCCTATAAGGGATTGTCGTCTTACCGACATGCTGGATACTCTCTGAAGAGGCTGGGTCGGATGAAAAGTATGTCAGCTGATCAATTGTCACGATCTTACCGTTATATGGAAACTTTATTACTCTGAAGACCGATGAAACGACCGATGTCATAGCATATGACCAACTTCGACCCAAAAGAAGGTTGTAGTCTAGAGGGGCATAAACCACCTCCACATCCAGACTAACGGTTTTACCCTCTACCCCTATAGGCAATTCCTGTAGAATACCAAACGGACGGAACCCACGGCCATCAAAGGCCTTAAGGATGGTGGGGGATTGGTTCAACGAAGGAGAACCAAGCGATCTCCAACATTGAATTGACATAATACACGTAGAAGCTCCCTCATCAATCACAGTCCGATGAATAGGCATGTTTTTTACTATCACTGGAATTTGGAAAGCCATTTGATGGGGTAGACGCGGTGTACTATTTTCTAGATCGAAGATTATCAGGTTCGGGTCCTGAACATCAACAGCTCCGATAGCCGACAAAAGTAATTTTCGTTGTGCCGGGCATGATTGCAGCACTTCTAAAGCCGACATTGTTGAGGGTGAAACAGCTAAGTCCTCAACAATGTTGTAATTCTGGGCTGCTCTCGCATGTGGATTGAAAGCAGACCTTCGAAGTACACCCTTGGCAGGCGGTTTGATTACTAAGTCCGGGTTAGGTTTTTCGATCTGTAGTGGATCGGAACCAGGAGCTGAGGTTGATGGGTTAGAATGAGAAGATTCTGCTTCCTTACCATCAACAGGATTCTTACTACCATAATCTTGCGATCGAGTCGCAATCCTCACATGAGACATCATCAAAATGGGTTCTTCACTGGCACTCGAGGAAGAACCTATCATCTTACTCTCCTGCTTTGGAAATGGATCTTTTAACACAGCAGGAGTAGGAGAACCTTTGACTATTTTCACAACCTCGGCCCGATGAGGGCAATCTCTTGTAAAATGATCCTCTTCACAAATAAGACAAGGATATCGAGGTTTGCGCTTTTCGTCATTGGTTTCCGACTTTTCCGTTTTCTCCTTCGGAGCCTTGTCTGCTTTAGCCTTCTTCTTTCCTTTCTTCTTTCCACCGTTTTTTGATTTGGCCGTAGATGATTCTACAGCGTGAATATCGGCAGAAAGTTCAGGAGAAGACTCTCCTGTCGGGGAATCAGGCAAAGTGATTATAGGAGTAGTAGAAGTCTTGGAAGATTTCTTCTTGCTCTTTGTATTCACGATGCCAATCATACCATCAGTGGCATGAGATCCCGAAGGAGCAGTAGCAATTTGATTCGATTTTGGAAGATCTGGAATCTTCTCGTGTAACGTACCCTACTGAGTATAAACTAAGTCAAGGTACTGCGCCTGAGCAATGACTTGCTCCTCAGTAACTACTCCGGACTTAGCTACATCTTCAGTAATCTTCGGTAATAATGATTTAACAAACCATTCAGCTAAGATTTGGTCCGGAATAAAAACTTTCACTAACCTTCTTCGACGTCTCCACTCATGAATGTGATCAGAAATATACGTGGACGTCGATTGTTTTAGTGAAGTTAATAACTCCGTGCCATTATCGTATCTGACCGGCAACTGAAGTGAGTTAAGAACGAGGTAGCTAACTGGCTAAAATTGTAACAAGAGGCTCGTGGCAACTCAATGTACCACTTTGCCGCAAGACCAATGAGTGTACGCTGGAAAAGACGTAAGCGGATCGAATCATCCGAGATAGAATTTGAAGCACATCAGAGATGGTAAGTCATCACATGATTGGACGGATCCTCTCCAGACTTACCTTCGAACTTGGGTATATCACTGGGCAACTTATTTGGCATTGGCGGCCAGAACTGAAGATATTGAATTGGATCATTCATTAGGCGCGTCAAGTCTGGTAAATCCAAAGTTGCGATAAACGGTAATTGCCGGTTAGGATCTCTAAAACTCTGGGTCACAAGACCAGTCCCAGGAGGAGGATATCCAGGATAACTAGGAACATGAATCGCATTAGGGATATTATATCCTCCTGGAAAACCAGGATTAACCGGACCGTACTGGGGTTGTTGAGGTTGTTGATAAGTGTACCCAGGATACGGTTGATACTGGTAAACCGGCTGTTGGACAGCTTGCCCATGTTGGTACTGTCCCTGGTACGGTTGTTGAACAAATTGAGGTTGAGTAGTGACAACCGTACTTATACCAGGCTGACCTGTAGGCATCTGGACTGTGGTTTGAATCGTAGATCCAGACAACGGTAAAGATGTCTAAGGAGTGGTTGCAGAGACAGTAGAAACCGGAGCTGTCGATACTCCAGAGGTAAGTGCGGCAGATGTAGCGGTAGTTGCAGCAGCCGTTTGAGATGGAGTACTAGGTGCAATGGGCGGCTGAGTAACTACCAAAGTTACAGAAGTTTGAACATTTGACTGGACAGGTTGCGGTTGCTGGGGTGGACCAGAAACTACGGGTTGTCCAGCTTGAGGTACCAACTGTATACTTGGCTGCAACACCTGTTGACCCTGTGATGGATCCCACACTAGCATTCCGGGGTATTGACCCGTAACAGGCTGAGGATACTGAGGTCCATAACCGGATTGAGGATAGGATTGATAATTGAAAGGTGCAGTTCCCATACCTTGAACATATGACTGACCTTGAGGTGGTTGATAACCTTGACTCGAGTATTGACCTTGAGGTTGATAACCTGGAGGTAAATACGGATACTGGGGTTGACCTTGACCTTGAGGTTGATACCCTTGAGGTTGATACCCTTGGGGTTGATACCCTTGAGGTAAATATTGATACTGAGGTTGACCCTGGGGTACATATTGAGGCTGGGGTTGACCTTGAGGCATGTATTGCACCATAGGTACATACTGACCTTGAGGTTGCCCCCCAGACACGATTTGTGTACCTTGAGGTTGCCCCCCAGGCGTTAACTGAGGCTGCCCCCCAGGCAGTAATTGGCCACCTTGAGGTTGGGAAACGGGAACTGAACCTGACATCATGTAAATGTCTCCTACACCCAATGGTATATTACCATTGTTTCCAGCTGATAACCCATGATCAATGGGTTGAGGAGATGCCCCCGCAAAGGTACCAGAAAGTGATTGATACCCGGTGGGAACAGAAGGACCACCGTGTAAGAAAGATTCAGGAGTTTGAGTAAACACGGACGACTGACCAGACATATTTACAGGAGTATAAATACCTCCAGGTGGAAAAGGAGTACGAGGTGTAGAAAAACCTACCCCTAAGTTGTCTAAATAATTGGTTAACGAAAGGTACCAAGTAGTACTTCTAGGAGGACTGTAAAAGATAGATTCACGCTCCCTGAGCTCAATAGTAAGTTGATCTTCAAGGTTAGAGACGTCTATTTCTTCCTCTGGAGCAAGTTCTTCAATAGCAATCAAACCAGTAGGAAGATTTTCGGTGATAACTCGTTCTACTCTTGGTGAATCTGGAACACTAGAAGTCGGAGTAACAGGTTCAGATATTTCAGGTTCTTCGCCGATATCACTAGTAGACGAAAAACTACCAGCAAGCTCAGAAACTGTAACAGCTTCAGGATTATAACCTGTCTCTAGACTTTGGTAATCTGGATGGACTACCAAGGAAGATTCTCCTTCTTCAGGTGAACCTACTCTACTACCACTAGGAGGAGTTACAAGGACCTTCAAACCTTCTAGATTACTGGGGTCGTCTCGAGGAGGTTCACCCCGAAGTCTACGGGATCTCCTCAACAATTCGGCCACAGAAACAACTTCAGGAGACTGGCCCCGAAGTCTACGGGACTGTCTCGGTAATTTCGCCACAGCTAAAAACTTTTAACTACTACACACGAAAACAAAGTAAAATCTCAAATCAAACCACCTAAAGTCTCTAAAGAACCAAACAAATTTGAATCACACGCCAAAAGAATCTAGGGCGTCAAACCAAGCACAAACAGTAGCCTTCCAGACCGAAAACGCTAGTTGGAGATGAAGCCCAACATCGCTGGATTCAGTACAGAAGTGGCGGGTGGAACAGTTACCCCGGCAACCTGCTTAATGAATAGACCGGCACAAGTTCCTCCACTTTAACCGTCTCGAGTGAAGTGAACCCCCCGGAAAATCCAAGTGAGTCTAGCCAACGTCTGCTCCAGGTACAGTGGGATCTTCCCTCCACCGTCACCTCGGTAGAATCCTAAAGATAATGGTCACTAAGGTTACCAACCGCAACAAATGCACCTGGGGGAACAGTCTACACTCCGACAGCACGCAAGGGCAGAGTATCAAGCTCAATCCCCTTGCCGGTTCCTTGACAATAATCCAAGGTTTACCGACAAGTGACCCCTGGCTCCTCGACAATGGTTAGTCTGAGGTTTACCGTTTGTAATACGTGCGTGTCTGGCGTCGTTCCCAACGAGGGGGGATTGATCCCCTCACTGGTTCGGACATGAGCTCGTGCTTCTCCTTTAAGAGGAGCTTTCCCAGAGTACAAATGAGACAATTGGATTTATTCTATCACAAGATAAGCTACTTGTTTGGTTTTGTTGTCTTGGAGAGTTAATTACTCTCCTACTCCAAGACACTAGCCTGATCTAAATTGGTGTTTCAGAGCCCTAGTAAATAAAAGTTACTACGTTAATTTTACTTTAAGCGTTAATTTTATGGTTTTTCTTAAAGACAAAAGGTAGCGGAAATGAAACCAATGGTGTGTAGACTCGACTCAAACCACTACAAAGATGCACCTAAGATGATTTACGCTATTTTTCTCTTTCAATGAAATTCCTAACTAAGAGAGTTGAGAAATGCAAATTTTATAGAAAACAACTTTCTTAGTAAAGACAATCAAAGAAACAATTCTCTTTATCTTTCCAAGCATACAAGCATGACCACTCCTTACGTGCACGAAAAACTCTTTTTCTTTCAAAACCCCTCAAAGCTACTTGAAACAAAACTTTTCAAAGGAGATGTTTTTGTATTTTCTCTTATTTAATAAAGCATATAAATCTATTTTAACGAAAAATCAATCTCAAAAATTATAAAATCTATGAAAACTTGACTCACAAGCAAATCAAAAAGAAATTTACTCTAAGCAAACCTAACGAGGCAAAAGCCTACAAAGATGATTCGAGGTTGTTTTACTTGACCACAATCAAGCCAAGGACCAGCTAATGCAGAATCAAAAGACCAGTCAAAACAAAACTCAAATCTTTTTGTTCTTTTTGTAAAATGGAATTCAATACTCAATCAACAAGCACTTCGAAATTTGCCAAAGAGACCACTCAAAGGTAAGTTGCTCTCACAGGTAGACTTTATGACAGGTCCGACTTCTAAGAAGGTTGACAAAACCAGAGAGATCTAAGGTTTGACAACTTCTACCGCCAAAGTCATTACAGGACCTATTCAAAAATCAAACCCTAGGGCTTAAACTTCTATGAAATCCACTAAAACACTCAATGCTATCGAAACAAGTTCAGGTGAAAATCTTTGACAAGAGACTAATGGATCTGGGCAGTAAAACCTAAGAAAAAGCAAAATCTAAGAGGAAAAATGTAAAAAATGGAATTTTCTTAATTTTTAGCAGGGTACGCAGGCAACCCGTTAAGACAGGTGCGGGCCCGCTCTGTGCACACAGAAACAATGCGTACAAGTACGCACTGTGCAATACTCAGAGGGTGCGTACTACTGAAAAAGCCAAGAAAAACAAAATTCAATCTAACCCTAAGCTAACCCACCCAAATACAAAGTCACAGAGCCAATAATCAGAAAATAAATGACTTTTCTCAGATCAAAGTTGCATACAAAGGAAAAAACTTTCACATCAATGGATTCCCCAGCGGAGTCGCCATTTTGTCAGGCGGAAAGAGTCGATAGTGCGGACACAACCAACCTCCCTAGGAGCCTAAGACTCTCTAGTGACAAACAAGACAAATAAGAGCAATCCTTCTCTAAACATGCATTTACTATATAAGAAATCAAGTGTTTAGATCCTACCTGTAATCCAACGCTGTTGTAGTAGTCCAGCCTCGCTGATCCGGATGAGCTCCTCCTTCACTTCGAAACCTGCATTCACTAACAATCAAACAATTAAATAGCACTTGATAATCTCATAAGATAAAACATATTTAACACATAGACCAAGGAGTACATGAAACAACTCATAAATAACAAGTTATTGAGAAGAATGGACTCATTTGCATTAATAGGAAACAAAAGGAACAATTACAACCTGAGCCTTGGTGTTGTGCAAGTCCCTCCCAGGGTCCATCAAGAGTTCTTCTTTACTTTGACAAAGCTCACCCACTTCCAAATAGAACAAGCAAAGATGGCAATCTCTCCTCACAAGCTTCTAAATGGGAGTCCTAATTCCAGCAGCATCTACCCTTAGAAATGTTTAGCTTCCAACCTCCCCTCCTTCTGGCCCAATGCCTGTATTTATAGTAGTCTAGAGGAAGTTATTCAGGTCCACCATCAATGGGATAATCCCCTCTTTGGATGGGATAGCTCCCTTATTGATGGGATAAGTTCCTCTTTGGTAGGGGTACATGAACCATCTGGAGGCGCTCAATACACGTCGAACAACCTTCTAGAATGCTCTAGAAATGACCACAAGTAACTTTTTAAAGATGAAACTTGCGCATTTTGACCTTTACAGGGGTACGCACCTACCCCTTTACATACAGAGCGTACAAGTACACAGCTTTTGTGAACATTAGGTGTGTATCCGCAGGTAAGGTTGAGAGAACCTGCGTACCCAGAGATAAATACATTTACAAAGACTTTCTCTCTTTTTGGAGTCTGACATGGAGAGCAGAGGTATGAGACTTGCCCAGGAGGATAGCATGACTGTTGATAGAGCCATACTAACTGTAAATAGCCATGGTGACATTTTTTAGTGTAACAACCCCTATCAAAGTTTTATTTCGGTCAACCCCTACTTCCCCTTGTTCATCGTCCACCTCTAAAAGCACTCCTTCCACACCTCCATTCACTGCACATACTCCCATTACCACTACTGTTGTCCTAGTCGTTCCACTTATCCCTATTGTTCCAGTCGTCCCTGTTGCTCCAGTCATCCCTGTTGTTCCACTTATCCCTGTAAACATGGCCAATAGATATGCACCCCTGCAATTACCTGCAAACCCTGGGGCTATGCCTCAGGATTATCAAACTAAAATCACATATTTTGATGGAACTGGTACTTGCACAACCCTTCAGCATACAAAGAAAATGCAAGACTATTTTGAGAACTACGAGATAGATGATGATAGTGTGAGAATGAAAATTTTCGTCCAAAGTCTGACAGGTGATGTCAGGACTTGGTTCAGAGCACTTGCTACAAATTCCATAACTAATCCGGATGAGATTTATCAATCCTTTATCAACAGATGGGAGAAAACGAAAGACCCCTTGCACATACTAGCTGAGTACGATACAATAAAAAGAGACCCTCAAGAGTCCGTCTTGGATTATTGTGCAAGATTCAATAATGCTTATAATGCAATACCACAGAACTTAAGGCCTCCACCTAACCTTGCCTTGTATAAATTCCCTAATGGATTCGACCTGGATATGGATTCAAACCCTTGTAGACATGCAAAATGTTGCTGTTAGCATAGAGGCTAACCTAATTGCCAAAAGAAATAGAGCTAGAATGGAGAGAAGAACCACCTTTAAGGAGGAACCCTCAGCCTTAGATCAAAAGCTTGATGCTATCATCAGTGGCATGCACAGGCTGGGAGACAGAGTAGAAAGTGTTGAGAGGAACTCTTCATGTGAAGCACAACAACCTAATGCCATAAGGAACCCAAATTTCAGGAAAACTCAAAACACAAATGCTGGCAGGTCTAGCCCAGACCATGATGTAAGGCCCCCTTTTCATGAAAATTATGCGGAAGCCTCTACATCTAGTGAACCCCCAGAGGACACTCACATGAACTTGGTGGATTCAAGGGGCGAGCAACAAATTTTCCTAACTCAACAAGACCAAGATGAACATGACTTTAATCAGTTTTAGACCAAGTCTGGTGAGTCTTTTGATTTTAAACAAGGCTATGATACTGCTTTGTATGAGGTCCACAAACAATATAAGCTGATAACTAGGACCATTGATATTTCTGATCCTAGCAAACCAAAGGATGGTAAACAACCCAACAAGATTAAAAGCAAGGCTGTCATAACAGAACCAGCTGATATACCTATCCCAAACCTGCAGAAAGTGACTGTAGAGGACATAACAAAAATGCAACCTTCTATTGATTAGCCTCTGCCACTTCCTTCCTCGGAAGAGAACTCGAACGGTGTTCCAAAAAGCCCTCCCAAAACTGAAAAACAGCAAGCAGTCACTTCCCATAACATTGATAAACAAGACCAAATTGTTGATACTCCAATGGAAAAAGGGAAGCCTGCCTCTCAAAATACTAAGACCCAATCTGAAAAATCATTTGACTTAGAGGCAGAAATAGGTAAACTGAAGATATCCATCCCCTTATCCGAACTTGCCAAACATGATGTGTATAGGCAACAAATTCAAAGATCACTTCAAATGCCAGAGGTTAAGGATGATGTGAATGTCCTTGATGATCAACCTGAGTTGTTGTTTAGTCCAGAAGTTAATGGAAAATCAACATATGGATATGTTCTACCTTTTTTTGTCAGCTTGCACATACATGAAAAAGTCTTGCACAATGCCATGTTTGACTCAGGTGCCTCACACAACCTTATGCCCAAAGCTGTAATGGAAAAGCTGAACCTTGATGTTACAAGACCCTACAAAGATCTATTCTCCTTTGACTCAAGTCAAGTCAAGTGTTTAGGCCTCATCAAAGACTTGTGTGTCTCCTTAGTCCAATATCCCAACAAGACAATCCTCATGGATGTGGTGGTTGCTGACATTCCACCAAAGTACGGCATGCTATTGTCAAGATCTTGGGGAGCAAAACTCCAAGGGTCCCTCCAATTAGACCTCTCTTATGCCACTATATCTGTCTTTGGGCAACCAAAGAGACTATATAGAGAAACACTGATGAAGTATGTGGTAACTAGTGAGGATAAGCCCCAAAATTTTCCTATTCACTCAATCCATTTTGATATGGATTCTTTCATTTTATTTAATGATGAAACAAATCCTCTTATTGATGACAAGCCGTTGGCTTTAGAACTGAACACACACACCAATGAAGAACTGGTTGCCCATACTGATGAAACTGTCAAAACAACAGATGCAACCAGCATACAAGAAGAACCTCCCCAAATAAAATTTTCAAATATGTCCACTACAAAAGTGACTGAAACTATTGATATTAACCACAAGCAAGAAATCACATGGTATCTAGAGTTTGATGCTCCGTTAACAAGTTAGGAGCAGGGCCAGGTGTCTGGATTCACAATACACATAACAATCATGCAGAAGGTCATGCCTACAGACTAATTTTCAAATGCACCAATAACATGGCAGAGTATGAGGCTCTCTTGTTAGGCCTTAAACTGCTCAAAGCTCTAGGAGCTGCAAAGGTGTATATCCTAGGTGACTCTGATTTAATCATACAACAAATGGAAGGCAACTTTGTTACCAATGATAATAGAATGAGGGCCTATAGGACTGATGCCACTAATATACTCAATGCATTCACTGAATCCAAGCTTGACAAGATTTCAAGAGAGCATAACATTCATGCACACAGCCTAGCTACTTTTGCTAGTACATGCAAGCTCCCTTTTGAGCCAAAACACCATTTTACTGCTGAGATAAAACATAGGCCTGCTATCCCAAATAATGTTAAAGATTGGCAAGTGCTCGAAAATGATGCCCAGCTTAACAACTTCCTCACTCTTGAGCATGAGTTTTCAAATATTACCATCGACATGGATGCTATGACGGATGAACAACAGCAAACAAATGAAAATCAGTAGGCTGTAACACCTGTAACAGCCAAACGAATGTTGAACCCAACCGTTTTTGACAATACAAACATAGAAGAGCTGAAACAGATGCATTTGGAGGAAATAGCAGAAACAGAGGCCGAGATCGTTGATCTGAAAGATAACTTTCTCCCTGCCGGCCTCACTCCATTGGAAGACATGTTTGATGCTAATGATATTCCCAAAAAACCAAAAATGCAACCATTGAACGCTGCTATAGAAGAACACAACATTGGGACAATAGAGAAGCCCAAAATGATCAAACTATCTCAATCTTTGCCACCCGATCAGAAGCCCAAATATGTTGATTTGTTCAAAGAATTCCAAGATGTATTTGCTTGGAGTTATGAGGACTTGAAGTCCTATGACACCTCAGTGATCCAACACACCATTCCTTTAAAACCAAACCAAAAGCCCTTCAAACAGAAACTGAGGAGAATCAATCCTATGCTTCTCCCTTTGATTGAAAAGGAAGTGAAAAGAATGTTTGAAGCAGGTATCATAGCACCCATCAGATTTTCGGAATGGGTATCCAATCTTGTTCCTACAAGAAAGAAGACAGGTGATATTAGGCTGTGTGTAGACCTAAGAAATTTAAATCAAGTCTCCCTAAAAGACCACTACCCCTTGCCAAAAACGGACCACATCCTACAAAGAGTAGTGGGCTCATCTATAATCTCTTTGCTAGATGGATTTTCAGGTTTTAATCAAATACTGGTTCACCCAGATGACCAAGACAAGACAGCCTTTACCACACCGTGGGGAACATTTAAGTATGTGAAGATGCCTTTCGGACTTAAAAACACTGGTGCTACCTTTCAAAGGGAAATGGATATTGCATTCGCCAAGGAAATACATGATTTCCTAGTTGTCTACCTTGATGACTTAACCCCCTTCTCCAAATCTGATCAAGAGCACCTAAAACATTTGAGGCAAATATTCATGACATGTAGGAAATATGGCATTTCCTTGAACCCCAAAAAATCCCTCTTCGGCCTTGAAGAAGGCAAACTCCTTGGCCATATCATATCAAAGGACGGGATTAGAATTGATCCTGAAAGAATCCAAGCCATCCTCCAAGTCCCATATCTAAGAAACATAAAAGAGTTGCAAGCATTCCTTGGAAAAATCAACTTCTTGAGGAGATTTATTCCAAATCTAGCCGAGTTAATAAGACTGTTAAGTAACATGTTAAAAAAGGATGCTAAGGTAAAATGGTCTCTTGAGACCAAGCAAACCTTTGAGAGTATCAAAACTGCCTTAACCGAAGCCCCTGTCCTCACAAGTCCGCAATTTTATAGGGACTTTATCATATTTTCTTTTGCATCTTATCACACCATAGCTGTTGTCCTTTTGCAAAAGGATGACCAGGGAGCTGAAAAGCCAATTTCATTTTTTAGCCGAGCCTTAAGAGATGCCCCTCTGAAGTACCCAATCAGGGAGAAGCAGGCCTATGCCCTGGTCAAAGCAATCAAAGATTTCTGAGTCTACATTTTATATTCACATGTGATTGCTTATGTACCAAACGCTGTTGTAAAAGAAATATTAACCCAAGAAGGATTAGAGGGAAAAAGAGGCAAGTGGATTGCTAACATCCTTGAGTATGACATAGAAATAAAACTAACCAAACTGATAAAGGGACAAGGTTTAGCCAAATTGATGTCCGAAACAAACTTTCAAGCCTTAGACATTAACCAATTGGACAATGAACAGGAGCTGGCGACTCCACAGATCAGTGAAACCTTTTTGCAATCCCCATGGTATGTTGATATATGCTTTGTATTGTTATACCTGTTTGCTCCCCCAGGATTGTCCAGGACCAAGAAAAGATTTTTAAAAATGAAGGCTTCAAAGTTTTGTGTCATAGATGGTGCATTATTTTGGAAAAATCATGAAGGCATTTTGCTTAATTGTTTAACCATGAATGAAACTAACAATGTCATGAAAGAATTCCATGCAGGTGACTGTGGAGAACATCTATATTGGAAGTCCACTGCTGATAAAATTTTAAGGGCTGGTTTCTATTGGCCCTCTCTTTTTGCAGATCTAAGGAAATTTTCCATTTCATGTCACAAATGCCAAATCTTTGAGGGAAAAAGAAAGCTATTTCCCCTGCCCCTTAAACCCATCTCAACTGAAAAGCCTTTTCAACAATGGGGTCTTGACTTCATTGGAGAAATCAATCCCTCTTCCTCAGGCCAGCACAAGTGGATTCTAACAGCCATCGACTATTTCACCAAGTGGGTTGAAGCCATCACATGCAGACAGGCCAATGACTCCATCATTATCCAGTTCCTTGAGTGCAATATCCTTTCTAGATTTGGTTGTCCTAAGAAGATCATTACTGACAACGCCGCTGCTTTTAAATCCAAAAAAATGATCAATTTTTGCCATAAATTTCACATCACCTTGGGGCATTCCACAGCCTATTACCCCCAAGGTAATGGCTTGGCTGAGTCATCTAATAAGAGCCTGATTAATATCATAAAGAAAGTGCTAGAAGAAAACAAGAAGAACTGGCATAGAAAGCTCACAAATGCCCTATGGGCGGACAGACTTTCAACAAAGAAATCCATTGGGATGAGCCCTTATGAGCTAGTATATGGCATGGAGGCCAAATTTCCTTCATCCTTGGGCATCCCTACTATCAAATTGTTACAAGAGATTCAGGCTGAACCAAATGACATTCAACGAAGAATCAATCAGACCATTCATCTTTAGCAAACCAGAGAGACAGTTTATGACAGAGCTCAGATTTTGCAAGAGAAGCTCAAAAATATGTTTGATAAAAGAGCTAAGGCGGAAGATTTCTGTGTCGGCAACAAAGTTCTAAGGTGGGATTCACGAAGAGAAGACAAGGGAAAACATGCAAAATTTGATTTTTTATGGAAAGGGCCATTCATTATTTCTGTTGTTCAGGGAAATAACACATATTTTCTCAAATTTGTAGAGAGCAGCACTGCTGAAGAAGGCCCTGTAAATGGCCGAATGTTAAAACATTACCATGATCCTTTTTAAGGGATACAATGCAGCTCTGTATATATCTCTTTGTACATCGATATTTGTATATATCAACACTTTGTTTTTATTTTTTGTATAAGCAGTCTGAGTGTTAGAGGAGCAGCAGCAAAGTTTGTGAAGACACAACCAATGCCAGTATTCCATTTTTAAAGCTCTGTCTCGGCATTAATCTCAGCAAAACAGCAAGAGTAGCACTGTCATATCACAGAAATTCATGGTAAAAAGAAATTGTTTGCAACTTGCAGTCTTCAGTCAAACAGTATCAATAAGAGAGGAGCAATTTTTTTAGTTTCACATTAGCAACTGTTTCCAGATCAGAGGCTAAGGAAATGCATCAGTTTTGATCCATGTTTTGGATCTATTTCAAAGGCAATGCTCAAGCAACATTGTATATAATGTCAAGCACGCAGAAGAAAGCAGGCAGCGCTTCACTTTTCATGGCAATTCATTTGAGTAGAGGGCTGTTTATATTTCCAAGTTTCACACTTTTAGCAGCCAGCATAAAGAAGTTTGTTTCAATCCACAGCAACAATAGAAAATCAAGGCAATCTGACCTGTTGTTCTTGGCTTTTCACAAGGAAAAACCATCCCCAAGTGGAGCCACTGTTAGCCTCCTGTTGCAACAAGTGTTCATCTTTCATGATCGACCTTTTTACATGCCAAATATGTCATACTTTGCATGCTGCAACGCTCCATATTTCCAGAAAGAGGTCAAAAAGGAGACCATGAAAGTGTGCCAGTCTAAATGCCACTGCTGTATTCCAAATTTTGATGAGTTAACCATTTTTGAAGAATTTTTTGTTAAAGGGAAGTCCAAACAGCCTAATCTTGGTTTCCTTAGGTTTCAATTTCTCGTTTTAGAATATAGAGAATGAATAGCTGTCCAAACAGCTTAATCTTGGCAGATTTGTAGATAGGTAGAGAATCAAAGGAGCCCAACTGCTTAATCTGGGCCCTTGGAAGAAATAAGTGTAGATTTAGATAGGAGGGCAGTCAAAAGAAAAAAGGATAAGCAGGGTCTACAAGCCTAAGTGCACCCAAACCAAAAAGGAGAAAAAATGCTAGGTAAGTAGGCTCGGTAGGTAGTTTTTGAGGTTGTAGAATGTTGATTTGTGATCAATTTTGTGTTTCAAAGTGATATTGTACTTCAGATCACAGGTACAAGGCAGTTTTCATTTGGAGGAGCTCAAGCGAGGCATGGCTAACTCCCCTTTCTTCTCATTCCCCAAATCACTCACTAATTTCCTGAAGAGGTCAAGATCTGCTTGATACCTCTTAGTTTCATCATTTTTTTCATATCATTTGCCTTGGTAAAGATCTGCTTTACTCAGGGAATGTTCATACTTCCTCTATGAATCATTTCCCCCCTTATAGCCTAAGAATTCCCATACTTAGCGCTTTCTTATCACTTCATATTAACTGCTAATTTTACTATGTAGCTCCCTATCTGTCTCCCCTTCCCCTACTAAAACTATGTTAATAACTTCCCTATGTACATATTCCCATCCCTTGGCATTTTAGCCCTATAAATATCAGTTTGGGAAATGCCGAGTTCATCTGGGACTCAGCATTAGCCTTCTGCGTCCTAACCCTGGGATTAACTTGACATCTGGTTAAGTTAATAACCTTTTTCTCACCCCTTTACCCATAACATTTCATCATTTTTAACCTCTCGTGCTCACAGGTTCGGGCTTAGTTTAAAAATATTTGATTAAACTATGACCCCGGCGCTCAAACCATGAAAAACCCACAAAAAACCCACTAAACCAAAGTCTAACCCCCCCTGGCGGCATTATACAATTCGAATATTCACGCGGGCCCCGTCCCTAACCCTCCGTCGCCTTGTCTATCCCATCGTCCGTCAGACCTGGCGCCCCATAGATCAACGGTGGGCGGGCCTTTCCCTACGCCGATATGTCGAGGGTTAGCGACCGGGAGATGGGCAGTTTTACCGTCGTACTCCCACCACGCGTCGCCCTCTCGGCTGTGGCGGAGCCCCCTCTGCCGAAACCACTTCTGCTCAAAGGCAATGCGCCCGAAACCAGATAGCGCCTTCTCCCCTCCTTCGTCAGCACCATGTCATGCTGACGTCACTATGCCGCATCGGCCTCCTGCCGCCGTGTCCCTGCCATATCACTGCCACATCACCTCCTCCACCGTACTGCCACGTCACCCGCCGTACTACTGACATCATCCTGTCACGTCACCGCCATACTGGGACCCACCGCTGATGTCATGCTGACGTCATCGTCAAAAAGCGTGAAAGGCGCAAATCGCAGCCCAGGAAGACTGGAATCAGAATCTGAGGTAGTTTTTCATGCGCGATTAGCGCTTAGCGCTAATCGCGCATGGCTACAGGAAATAGGCAAAAATAGAAAGCCCCTAACCCCTCAGCCTCCAACAGGCCCAAAAGGTGCAAAATGACTAGAATTTCTTCACACAGCATTTAGAAAGGGGCAAACACAGTTTTTAAAGCAACAGAGGGCCGAACAACAGCCATTAAAGTCGATGAGACAGTCTAAAGCACTCAGAAGACATTAAAGACTCCAGGTTCAGCGCCAAAGCAGATCAAGGAAGCGGCAAAGAGTATCAGTTAAATGTTTTTAATGGAAATCCTTTTTCCCAATACAGGTGAACATTGAATGAGCTCCAACAAAGTCAAAGAAAGCGGTGGAGCTATATCGAGGCTCTCCCATCACAGTTAATGCACCTCAGAACCACTCAACAGCAATGGATCAAAACCCGAAGCACAGTTATGGCTAAGTGACCATCACAGAGCCATAAAGGCAATACATTAATTCCTTTTTGTTACAGCTGCACCCAGCGCAGCTCGAGGATATTTTCCCGCATTTATTTCAGACATGTGTTAGGTTTAGGGCATTTATTACAGCAGATCTATCTGAGATCTGATTAGTGTAGATATTTTGCTTATATAAACAACCCTAATTCACTGTTTAAAGGGGTTGGTTAGTTGATTGTATAGAAAAAGAGAGACTCGCTCTGTGGACATGAGGTTTTACTTAATCAAAGATTGTTGAAAAGCTTGGAGGAATGACTGTGTGTTGTGTGTTAATGGTCTAAAGAATTGAATGTGGAATTCTTGTGTTGCAACATGATGCAATAAGTATTTCTTACCTCTCTTTCAATTTCATATATGTTTTATCATACTTGTATCACCGTCTAAATAGCAGAAAGAAAGATTAGCTTAGAACTGGTTTAATTGCCCTCTATGCTCAATTTCTGCTGTTTCTTTATGTTTTCATCTGGATTTGTAATGAATATGAATTCCTTGTGGCTCATATTGTCCCTAATTCACTCATGTTTGATAGTTATCTAGGGATTCTTCACTGCTCCTAGATAGAGCTCATTCGCCTTCCCTCTGCTAAGCTGAAAGAGATATTCTTAACTGCCTCTCATTCCTATCCCTCATTCCATCCTTTTAAGCTTGAATCATTGTTTCATGTGCAGCTAGCTTGCTCCATATTCCTTCTTGTGACCAAGAAAACACACCAGCAGTCTTACTCCATGACTCCACGCCCAATGCTTCTAAAACCTTCATGCTATCTCTGCCTCTCTACTTGAAAGCATCAATCTTCCCACCAAAATCAAAACAAAACCCCTTGAACTCAAAAAATAGCCTAAAATCATCTTCAACAAAGCTAAATCAGAAAGAGAGAGCCCTCTCTGATTGCAGGTGGGCTAGAACCTGCAGTCCAAAGATTGGTGTGTGGTTATCGCGGCCGTATCCTTTCACGAGCTTAAGGACAACCTGAGTGATAACAGTTAGGATTTGGGAAAATGGGAATTGGGGATAAGGGTGAATGATTTGTTTTTTAGGAATATGAGAGTTAGTGAATGAATGGATGAACTGGGAAAATAAATGGAGGAGTCAAAGAGTAAGGGAAAGGTGGAGTGGACTTGGCAGCAAAATGACAAATGCAAACCCTAGGAAATCGTTTTTTGAGAAATTGCAAGGAAGTAGGGTTTGAGTTGTTTTTTCACACAACCACCATAAATTTTTAAGAAAAACTCTTTCACTAGCAAGGAAAAGGGCTTGAGTTACTTGCACACTAGAAGATTTGAGCAATTTTGGCAATTCGAGGGATTTTATGATGAAATTGGGTTTGGAAGCTCTATGCACCGCACCACAAACCCAACGCGTTGTGCCTCCTGTATGCACCGTGCCAGTATAATTTTAACACTATGGAGGGTGGCCCAATGTGTCGCGCCACTTGTATGCGCCGCGCCTCTCACCCAATGCGTCACGCCTCCAAAACTTGAACTCTTTACTGCAATTTCGCTTCATTTCTCCAACACAACCTTCACTTTGCTCAATATTTCTTCTTTGAGTGCCAATGAGATTTTTGAATTGTAAAGATGAATTATATACAAGAGTTTTTTATTTTTCCTTCATGAAACCCACTTTTACAATGTTTGCAATGTGACTTACTTTTTCAACTCTATTTTTGGGTAGTTTACTTTATTTGTGCCTTTGATGCACTGAATGACTTGATTTTTTTGTTTGTCTTGCAAGGGATGGAGCAATTGAAGCTTGGCAAGGTGACTAGGGTTGCCACTGAAGTTATCTACATATGAAAGAACTGAAATTACATCAATTTATAATAAAAACCTAAAATACTTTATTTTTCCTCAAAACAAGGTTTTGAGGAAAAATACATTTCTAAGCATGAGATTATGAATTTTATTGGTACTAAAACTTTATTCAACCTCCTCATGCGCCTACTGACTGTTATTGGACATTTTGAAGACCTTTTTGATGAAACCCTAGACCTAATGAGACTGAAACCCTAGAAATGACTCTTGCAAATTTAAAGACAAAAAGTGACTACAAATGATCTTGATGAATGGAAATGAGCCAGCAAGTAAAGGAAATGAGGGAAAATGTACAACAAGCCACCATCGTTAGATGATCCATTCTCCTAATGGAATGTAGCTGACTGAGCAAGACACCTAATATGCAATGCAACAAGAGAATTTGATCTCTGACGGAGGGATGAAGATACCGACACTAACACAACACAACTGCTATCGGGCTCCAGAGTGTTTGTTTTACCAGGTCTTCCAAGACCAGTAAATCAACCCACCAAGGGCTCTAGAGCATTTTTCCAACCAAGACTCCAGGACTAATAACTCAACCTAAGTTGTTACAGGGCTTCTAGAGCGTTTATCCAACCAAGGCTCCAGGAACTAATAACTCAACCCACAGCCATAAGGAACATGAGTACCAACTAAAAAATGAAAGGAAAAACCCACAACACCATGAATATCTAAGAAATGTCAAGGATAAGAAAAATCAATATCAATCTAGGAAATCCTCCATGTCAATGACATAACATGACCAAGAAACCAGATGCATGCCAAAACTAGCAAGGAAATCATACATGCAACTCGATACCTACAAGTAAAACCCGTTCTAGCCGCTGATCCCAATGTCCTCTTATGATTTCCTGCTCTTCTTTTGCCTTCTTTCTCCAATTCCCAAGTATGCCACACTCCTCCAAGAGTGCTCCAAGAAACTCTAAGTGTCCAAAAGTATGAGAGAGAGAGAGAATAGAGAGAGCTCCAAGCTAAAACTGACAAAAGTCCATGAACTAATCCTCAAAATCCTTTTTATCATTAAAGGTTATATTTATTCATTTTCCATTATTTTACTTCTTTTCCTCCTCACATGCAACCTATGACCTTTCACCTTCCTTTTCTCCTATTTTCCATTATTTTCATAAATAAATGTCAAATAATGCATCTTTGTCATTGCCTTTGTCAATTTCCTTAGCCATAATAAACCAAAATGAACTCCCACTAGTATGTTTTACAGACCATTCGGCTTGGAATATGTGTCCCATGACCTCGGTCTTATATTTTTTTACATGAAATTTAATCGAGGTTATTACGACTCATTTTATACATGCCCCTGTGCCATCATATTCTCCTTTTCCATGACGAGTCTCAAAAAAATTCCAAGACTATTTAATGTTGGTTTTCATATGAAGATGACACAACCAAAAGAATGATCGTGAAGATTTGAATTTACATGCACATCCATCTAACCATATCCAATATTCATTGAATTTTATTACACAACCTTTCAATGAGTCACAAATCTTATCAAAGAAATGTTGTACAAAATGTGTATCATGTGTATGATCATCACTGATATAAAAATGTTATTCTTTAATAACATGTCGATTCTCACTGGTGCTTTTTATACAATCAACAATATTTTCAGCATGTCTATATAGAACATGGACAAGCATAGAGACTTGGTTAGAATGATAGTATTCACTCTGTATTTCATTTTGTGCAACAAATGTGTAATTTTCTGCAAATCCAACTATCGGCAAAATAGTCCCTAGTGGAAAAATTTCACGGGATTTTTTGAATTGTAGGTCCTACCATCGAGCTCCATGAGAATGTTTGTTGTATTTATAAATTTTTGTCTCAAAATTCTTCAAAAACTCTATCATATAAATTTCTTCTTCTTGTAAATAAATCCTTCTAACACTTATACTACTTCTTGAACCAATCGATGTATGGATATATTCATCTCTTTAGATTCTACTTTATGTTGGATAGTGATTGATCATTCATATCAATAGGATATTTATTGTGAAACAAGGTCAAATTTCCATAATGATCACATTTTTTTACCACCAACAAATTTCTTTTGGTAAAATAATTCATGATTTTCTCTTCCACATAGAATTTGGGATATGAAATCATAGATAGTTGAAGGAGGAGGTTAATTTTTCCAAAAAATTTTACCAAAATTAAGGAATTTGTCATAATATAATTGAAATTCCACATGATAATGACAACAACAAGTGTCACGTTAACATACCATGGTTTTTGTTGCACAAAAGTACCGATTGAGACATTAATTCCACGATTCTCTTCTTTGAAATTATTGAACAAATCTATTTTAGTGTCCAAGACATGTTTTGCATGTTCTTCAAACTAATTTTGTGTTATTCTTCACCGCATCACATCCTTTTCTTTTTGGTGAAACACGTGAAATTTTCATCCAATATTCATATATTATTTTTTTAACATCTTCTCCAATTCTATCTTTGTATAGGTGCCTACAAATAACTGTCCAACAAGCAAGCTTATCATTTGCATCTATTTTCAATTGAAATATCCTATGCTTGTGCAATGTCTTTTTTGAGGTCCTTAATGCTTTTGCCATAGATTTTACCAAACGATTTTATTTAGTACTTGATGAAACCACTACTATTTATATTACTCTACGTGCATCTAGATCACTTTTCTCTATAGTTCTTCCAATTGATTTTAGAGCACTATTTATATTTTGAATCACATTTTCCTTCACCTTTTTATTTTTTGTTGACTTTCAAATTCCCAATAGTGTTGTAGCTTCTTTTAATTTCTTCGATGTTAAGAGACCTCTCAAAATTTGAGCTTGAACTGTCACATTTTCATCTTTGAATAACTTATCAATAATGAGCTTAACACAATATCATATAACATGGTCAACTTTTTTATCTCCATATGTGTCAGTGTCGACATTTTCTAATATCTCATCACCAATATTGATTTCATATGTACGTATGATAATTTTATGTAATTGAGTATGAATATACATTAAATAATTAAATTAAAAAATAAAATTCATGAAATTGAAACTAATAAATGTGTATAATATCAATAATACATGACATATATACATACCTAGTGGTGGTTCAACTTCTTCTTCACTTGAATCTCTTTCAACATCTTCAACAGCATTATCAATCATTGGTTGATTTTCTTCTTTACTTTGTCTTTCAACATTTTCAATCTCATCATCAATGTTATGAGGAAAATCTCTCTCTATTTACATTGCAAAATATTTTTCAAATTAGTTCATCAAGTAAAAATTAAATTGCACAATACACTATTAAATTTTAAATATCATTTATAATATCTACATTTACATACCTGGTTCAACTTATTGTTGAGAATGATTTTCCCTTTCACCATTTAAGCATTCTTCCTTCTTTCTTTTGTAATAGTTTCTCGAGTATTCTATACAAGCCTCAATGTCTCTAATTCAATCATATTTTCTCTTGCAATTTTTTTGATTCCCCATGATAATTCAATCTATATATTTAGAATCAAGCCCAAAAAATTCACTTTCAAAATCAAGCCCAAAAAAATTACTTTCAAAATCCAGCCCAAAAAATTCACTTTCAAAATCCAACCCAGAAAACTTACTTTCAAAATCCAACCCAAAAACTTATTTTCAAAATCCAGAAAAAAAAAATAAATAAATAAATAAATAAAAATAAATAAATAAAATAAAAAATAAAATAAAATAAAAAATAAAAAATAAAATAAAAATAAAAATCTGTCCAAAAATTAGATTCAAAAAATTTTGGTGTTCAAAAGCTACACATATGGATTGTGCCTGTGAAAATAATGTTTCGTTCAAGTTTATTTATAGTGTTTGGTTGAAACGATTACATCAAAGGATCATATCATTTCAATTTCGTGGTCGGTAAAATACATGGATAGGTTTTTCGGCTGAAATTATTTAGATTTTCATCTGAAAACTCTTTTTCCATTAAATTTAGTGTCTATTCATGGAAACAAAAATCAATCGAGAAGATTATTTTTTTCGACTGAAAACCTGCAACTCTGGAACAACTCAGCTCTATTCACCTTTCTACAATTTTGCAATGGTTAAACTCCATCAAATATAATAAACTTACTTTCAGAATTAATACCAGCATTTCGAGAATTGAATTGATTTTGAGTAGATATAAATTTTATGGAATTTCATAGATATTTGCTAATTAAAAAAAAAAAAATCTAGTAAAGTGTGTGCAAAAATATTTATGAAGGTCATTATGATTTAGTGAAATCAAAATTATGTATCTACCAAAATACAATATGAAAAATATGGGAATGGTTTGCATGTGTTGGTTTTGTAAGTATAACCATACTGAAGTAGAGTCTATCTAGATTATTATAGTACATATTTTTTTTCAAAAATGCAAGGTTAACAAAGAATACACTGGGGCCAAAAAAGATGACTTTTTATGAATCCCTTGATTTTTAAAGAACACACAGTCAAACAATTGCTAAGTTGACATATCAAATATGAATAAAAAATTCTAAAAAATAAGCAATAGAAAGCTAATAATTTTTTTGACAAGTTTTCTTTCTACTATAAAATGAAATTCTAAACAAAAAAATTACTTTAGCTTTTCGAAAGTTGAAAAAAAATCTAAAAATGATATTTTTTTTCTCAAAAAAGGGCCAAAAGTGTAACCCAACTTTACAATTTCACCAGGGAGGCTCCCCTTGAATTTGTGTCACTTCTTTTCCATCACAGAGAAGCATACACAATTGTCTAGATCAAAAACCGCGTATACACACGACTGTCTTTCATAAGAACTGAATACAAAATATAAACTATTGATTTTTATA
The DNA here is from genome assembly GCA_031772625.1 of Pinus tabuliformis. Lineage (NCBI taxonomy): Eukaryota > Viridiplantae > Streptophyta > Pinopsida > Pinales > Pinaceae > Pinus > Pinus tabuliformis. The sequence goes on from CM062805.1 coordinate 257,306,679, forward strand.
AGCACAAATTCCCTTGAACATGTCATGCATGTTCCTGTTCACATTCTCTTCACCAATACAACATCAGTGTAAAATGAATAACAACACATGAAACCATGATCCAAATACACATGCATAGCTCCCCCTAAGATCATACACCATTCATCCCATGGACCTGATAATCATCACCTGTTTTTCATGAGGTTATATACTTCTCATTTACTTTTGTAGTATGTGTTAGAAGAACACATTAAGTAGAGTAGAATACAATGGGGACCATCTTCTTTTACTCTGAATCTGAAGAAGAGGAACTGTACCTCTTATTTCTTCCTAATTTCTTCTTTATTAGTACATATAATTTCTCTGCATTTTTTAATCCTCTTGCTATAATCTTTTCAGTGTCTTCTTCTACTTGTGTTCTTAATTTGATAATCTCCTCCTTAAGCCCATTATCTTGTTCTTCAAACACTTGAAGTGTCTCCTCATGTTGTTTGTTTTATTTTTCAAGATCTGATCTTAGGGAAATGATCTCAGCTTCAATTCCTCCATAATATCAATGTCTTCTTTCGTTAAATTGTTCATATTTTTCTGCAGTGCTTATCAATTTATCATGATCCCTATTTTTATATGCCTACAACTTATTCTCAAAACTGTTAATCCTTTTCAAGGAAAAATAAAATTTTCTTCTAAGATTAAGTACTTCTTCTAACCTATCTTATTTTGAGTCAGTGACTCCATCCGATATTTCATGGTCACTCTCATCCTTTAATAGACAACAATTTCCTTCCTTCTTCACTAGTTTCCCTTCTCCTTCATAGATGCCCTCCATGTTGTCCCATACCTCCTTTGCAATTTCATAGTGCATGATATTCTTTAATATTGAATCAGATATGTTACAAAAGCTTGCATTTAATGCCTGACAATTCTTTTGGATTTCTTGTCTTGATGGTGGAGATTTAGTATAACCATTACATACTAAATTCCAAACATCATATTCAAGGAACATTATCTTCGTCCTTTATTTCCAATCTTGACAATTAGAATCATTAAGTATAATCATACCTTTATTGTACATACTTACTAACTTGGCTTCATTTGTTGCAGATTGTCCCTAATCTATAAATGGAGATATTGCCACAGCATCATATGCATCACTGTCACTTCTTTCCTGACTTGACTTCTTCATATGTGTTGCCTTCTTCTTTTTCTTCCTTCCTATTGTCCTCGATCCACTCTCAAGCGAGTAAGATTATACTGGAGCAACTTACTATGATTCCAATTGTTAGGAAAAATATTAAGAGGGGGATGTGAATCAATATTTTTAATTCACTTTAACTTTCAATTTCTCATTCAGAAATATGTATGTTATTTTCATTCATGCAACCCACCTGTGTATGCGACTCCAGTGAAATAAAATTACGTGTATCCAGTTTACTTAATTTTTCATAAATTTCCTCAGTGATTTAACCTTACCAGTACATCATTTTTTCTTTAGTTATTGATTATGAAATAATCATGAACAATAAAGTGCATATAAATCATCATCACATAATAAACACATGAACACATGAGAACACCGAGATTTTAGGTGGAAACACAATGTGGGAGAAAAACATTGTTGTTGTTGTCTTTGTCTTCTTTCGTATTATATAAAGTAAATATCCATTACATATTATATTGGTGTGAGCTATTACCAGCATGCGGGCTACTACCTGCACGAGGCTACAAACTCTAGTCATTCTCCAACACCCACTAGAAGGGAGCTACAACCCCATGATCTCATGTTAGGTTCCTATAATACTAGTGTATTACATTATTATTATTGTCATTTTAGCCCCTTATTGCTATTTTTGTGCCCATTATGTCCTCATATCATTGTTATCGTGCCCCATAGAAGCCCACTATTGTTAGTGTTGTTCCCTTACATTATTATTGTTATGTCAGTTCTGATTATATTGTGAACCCTTAGACTCCTATATATAGAAAGGAGGTCTGGCCATTTGTATCATCCAAGAATTGTTCATTTGTGTAATATAAAGGAGGTTTTCCCCTCAAAGAGGCTACTTTTGAAGTCGTTGATCTATCTCATTCTTCTATTTTTGAGTTGGTTGCATAACAATTGGTATCAGAGCTTTGGATTCTATGGTTTCACTGCTTCAAACATGTCATCATAGAATTTTCACTATAACTTTGTTTCTATGAAGCTTCAGAAACTGAAATTAAAACCCATTTGATCCAAAATCGTGATGAACCTCGGAACTGAATTTTAGATCCTGTATCGCTATATTTTCGAAGATATGAACTGAGGAAGTTAGGGTTTTTGAAGGCTCCCAAATTCGATCTCAAATAGATCACCTTTGAAAAATCGTTATAACTTTTTCTCTAAGCATTGAATTGAAATTTCGTAAATAGTTACAGAAAGAGGATGAAATTTTGTTTTATGTGTATCGTTTTTAGGTTTGAGGGTCAAAACCATGACATGTGGCACTTCGTACAAGTTCACTCTACTAAAGTATTCTATAATCAGGTAATCGTGGAAGATTTGACATAACCATTTCTTGGAGAACCCAATCTCGATCATACTTGGTGGGTTGGAAGGAGGACGTAGAGGGATATCATGAGACGAAATTTCAGACCTTGGAGATCCAAAATTACATATATACAACATATTCAATATCAAGCTCCTACAAAGACAAAAAAGTTGTGTAGTCATTTTTAAAAATTTGCATAAGTTTTGTTTCAAAAATTTGTTTGAAGTGATTCAAAGGACACAATGAAGCACATTTATCATTAATTGACACCCCGAAGAAAGAAAATGGAAACACCTAGTAAGCAACCTGAAAGCTTTGAGACTCATGAAGAAGAGGAAGAAATGAAACATGATATATCAAAATTACGAGACCAAGTGCAACAAATTTTACTCTCACAAAAAGTAATAGAATCTATGATGGATGGTTTAGAAGTAAACATTGAAGATTTGATTAAAGACATGGAAGGTTTGAAAGGAGGTTTTGCAAAGTTTCTACAACGAATGCTTCCTAATGGCGAAAATGTAGTAGAGGAAACTCATGATGAGAACAAAAGAAATGTTAGTCATGATTTCATAGACTCTAACATTGGATTAAAGAACCACCATGTTCCAAAGATTGATATGAGGAAGTTTGATGGCAAGGATATCATAATATGGATACTACAGATGGAGCTATATTTCGATCTCCATAATGTGCAAAACACACAAAAGGTACACATTGCAACTTTATATTTAGAACCCAATCAGATTGTATGGTACTGATGGCTTTGCTCTCGTAAACAAATTGTCACTTGGGAAATTTTTACAGAAGAAATGATAGCACATTACGAGGATACAAAAAGAAACACCTTTTTTAGCCAATTTATAAATCTCACACCAAAGGGTTCAGTGGTGGAGCACATTGAGGACTTCCAAAAAATGAATATAAGGGTAAAAGATATTCTAGAGGAGCATAGGATTGATGCGTTCATAGGAATTTTAGAAGATAACATCCAACATGAGATTTTCCGTTGGAAACCTGATTCATTGGAGAAGGCATTTAGGTTGGAAAAAAAATTGAAAGAAAAATTATGTCAACAAGGAAGCCTACTAATCACAACTATAGAGATGGAATTGTTGTTGCCCCTAGCCTTCCACAACCTACAAGGTTGACACCACAACAATTGGAAGAAAAAAGAGCAAAAGGGCTTTTTTAAAGTTGTGATAAAAAATACACTAAAGTTCATAAGTGTGCTGAGAAGAAATTATTTTACATAGATTGTGAAGAGGAAGAAGAAAAGGAACAAGAAACATAAAAAGAAGAGGATACACACCAGGAACAAACCCTTGAGAAAGAAGAAATGAATCTGACCATATCTTGGATGGAATTACCACTCCTCAAGCTATCAATATAGAATGACATATCAAGAAGAAAAAGGTAATAGTGTTAATTGATTTGGGTAGTACCCATAATTTTATTCATTGTAAGATAGCGAAGGAATTGAATTGCTTCCTATATCTAGCACCAGAGTATCATGTGATTATTGCAAATGGAGGAACCATAAACTGCTCTGTAAAGTGTCATAATATCAAGCTATCCATGGGAGAATATGTGTTGAATAGTCCAATGTTTTCCATTCCAATGGGTGGTGTTGATGTTGTACTAGGAGTCCAGTGGCTACAATCCTTGGACACGATAGCTTTTAATTTTCAAGAACTTTTCTTTTATTTATTTTTTAGAAGGAAAGGAAGTTAAATTAAGGGGTATCGTAGGGAAACTGGGAAAGATAATCATCTATAAACACATGACAAAGCTTCTAAATAAAGAAAAACATGGTGTAATCACACAATTATGTTCGCTAGAGGCTCCCACATCGAAATCATCTATTTCTCCAGATCTCCAAAAAGTCTTGGACAATCATTCCAAGGTATTTGAGACTCCCAAAGGCCTCCCACCTGTTTGTGATCATGATCATGCTATTGATTTGATTCCAGGAAGTGTTCCTCCAAAACATCAGGCCTTACAGATATATCTATGCCCAAAAGAGTGAAATTGAATGTATGGTTCCAGAAATGTGTAATATTCCTAATTAGCTATGGCTATTTGGAATATTCGATTTTGTTCGATTTTTGCCTTCTATAATTATTTGTAAATAAAAAGTGAGGAAGGGGGAACATAACTCACTTTAGCATAAAAGGTCACTTCCTAGGTAGCACAATGTTGTGACTTAAGGGGGAACCAAGGGGGCCAAAGGGGGACGCAAAAATGGGGCCCACGTAGACACATGGAGGGACTACGCAAGAGGGAAGAAACACATGGCAAGAAGGGGATCACACAGGATAAAGTGAGCGTAGGGATTGTGAGAGGCAGAGGCTATGAAATAGAGAGGAACCCCCTCATTTTGGATCATTCTATTTATGAGCATTTGTGATAGTTATTTCGACTTAGAGCACGCTAACTGTTTAGCTAGTCTGCAGCACTGTTTAGTGCATTAAGTGTCTCTGTTTGGAGATCTCACCCTTAGCCCTGGGGGACTTCGAGTGCCTGCTCAGGCAAGGTATTTCCATTGGCATTCCAGCAGTAGTTTCATCAGCATTTCACCAGCAATTTCATCAGCATTTCAGCAGTAGTTTCATCAGTGTTTTTGAGGAACTCCGTAGAACCCCAAGGGGGTGATTTTCGAGGGTCAGCCATTTCAGAAAACCTTTCTGGGTTTTTCGAGTAAAGTCTGATTCCAGAGTTTCAGCCTTTTCTGAGGAGGGGAGTAGCCCCAAATCCTCATTCGATTTCCAGAAGCAATAGTAGCATGACAGTTTTCCAGCAGCTGAGACGCAGATCAGTGTGAGGCCATTCCAGGAAAGCATTCTAAGTTTTTCTGGGTTTCTTGAGTAGAGCCCGAATCCAGAGTTTTAGCTTTTTTCGAGGAGGGGAGTAGCCCCAAATCATCATTTGTTTTCTAATAGCAGTAGTAGCACAGCAGCAGCATCCATGTAGAGAGGCCATTCTTGTCATTTTGAGAGTATTTCTTCACTTGCATTGTGTAAGTCGAGGTGCCATCTGTCTAATCACTTCTTTTACTCATTTATTGCTCAGTATAATAAAATGGTTTAGCTTTCTCGCTGCATTTCTTGTGTATCTTCTTATATTCTTGGTTTACATTATTATATGTTATTCTAGTGTTATTTTATCACTTCTGGGTTATTATATCATTTGCACATATTTGGATGGAGTTTTTGCTGGGGTTTGAGGAATATTCTGGGTTAGGAATATTACAGTGGTATCATAGCATAGATTTGGCTCAGCATGTGGAGCTGGCAATCTATGACACCTGGGGAAAAACAATACATTTGCTACAGAGGTAGGAGGTACAGAGATACTGGACGTAGGTTGGAGAAGACCTACAAAGAGGGAGATTGTGTTCCTATGGCAGATGTAGAGCAAGAGGAACCTGTGGTAGACACAAAACAGAGAGAGCCAATAGTGGACGTAGAGCAAATGGTAGATGAGGACGTGAAGAGATTTGCGGATATTCTCCTCAAATCAGTGCAGGATCTTTCGAGACAGATTGAGGTAATGGGGTAGAGATTCACAGTAGTAGAGGCTAGACAGAGTGAGAGCCCATGAGTTTTTCAGATTGGTGAGGGATCGGGTGCATCCCATCACTTTCCAGAGCAGCGTGATACTGCACATTAGGTGGCCTCACATGCCCCTACACGCTCTAACATGCCCACCTTCTTAGGAGTAGACACGGGGGCCGCAGCCCAGCAGGAGGCAGAGCCCAGGCATATGGGCAATTATTTTGCAGAGTACCAGGCCTATGGGCAGGAGTTCAGGGAAGCCCTCTCATTCAGAGATTTTGTTTAGCTCTAGTGGGATAGCAGACCCCGCTATCATCACAGAGGGTACCATCATTACCATGATGCTGACACCCACCATGCAGCAAGCAGATTCCCATTGCCTACGTTTGATGGCTCATCATACAGTTCGGCAAAGTCTTGGTTGGAGAAGCTGGACATTTATTTCTAGCTTAACCAGATGTCGGAGGCAGAGGCCATCAAGGTGGCAACATTGCATTTGGATGGCAAGGCCCAGGATTGGTGGTTTCATGGGATGGTTACATTGGGGCACTCCACAGTGACATCATATGCCGAGTTTACCGGGAGACTAATGGATTGATTTAATCAGAGGGATCCAGAGTAGCATTTCGTTGAGCTGATGAGGCTCAAACAGATAGGGAGCCTAGAGACCTACATTGCAGATTTCTTGAGGGTCTCTCTAATGGTGCCAGACCTCTCTACGGCACAGAGGGTCTATATGTATGCTAAGGGGTTAGAAAAGCCACTTCGGGGTCTAGTCTGATCCGCTAGACCAGCTACGCTCCAGGACGCTATCAACAGGACCCGGGACTTACAGGATGTCTTACCCAGGACCCGGACACCTTACCCCCAGAGACAGACTTTCCAGTCTAAGGGGAAGGATGTGAGGATTCCACCTCCAAAGGGGAATCCAGGATGAGTACAACTTGACGATGATGCCAGGAGGGAGCTAAAGAAGAGCAGTGGAGAAGAGGATGACGAGGAGGATGTGGAGGCAGGAGATATCCATGCCATATAGGGACCTTTGCCACCTCCACCACCAACAATAGGTGGTGCATCTTTTGCACCCACCGGAGGGGCCCTTGCAGCGTTATAGTGAGTTCCCAAGTATCTGATGCTACGCATATGAGGGACAGTACGTGACCAGCAAGTATCAGTTTTGGTTGACAGTGGGGCAACCCACAAGTTCATCGATGCCTTGATGGTTGAGTGGAGAGGTATATAAACAGAGAGCTTCGATGGGTTTTCAGTCTTGGTCCCAGGAGATCAGACCGTGATGTGTGCTTGTTATGTTCCAGAGCTTTCAGTGACGATGGGCACCTACACATTGACTGACCACTTTTTCGTGGTTGATATTCCGGACACCAACATGATACTGGGTGTTCAATGGCTTATCACTCTAGGGAAGGCCACGACACATTGGAAGACCCTAGAGATGGAGTGGGATGATGAGAAGACAGGGAGGCATGAGAAGATACGGGGACAACACACATATCCACCTTAGATTGTCTCGACTCATCGAATGGAGGCAGTCTTCCGAAAGGGAGACATAGAGTGGGCAATGGAGTTGCGTGCCTCAGAGGCAGGAACTATAGGGCAGACGGTACACCCAGAAATACAGTCTATCCTTGATCAGTATGCCATAGTGTTTGGGGAGATTCCACCAGGACAGCCACCAAAGCAAGGGTTTGAACACACCATCGAGCTTGATCAGGGCATACAGGCTATCATTACCACCCCCTATAGGCACCCCAAGGCCTATCGGGATGAGATTGAGCGAGCTATCCAGGAGTTGCTTGCATTGCCAGATTTCACGTAGCCATTTTTTTTAGAGTGTGATGCGTCGGGAGAGGGGATCACGCAGTATTGATGCAGGGAGGTCACCCTATATCATTTGAGAGCTGGACGCTCCTTTCACATGAGGGGTTGTATTCCATATACGATAAGGAGATGTTGGCAATCATGCATGCATTGGCTAAGTACCGGCAGTATTTGGTAGGCAACAGGCTTAGGGTGATGATTGATCACAACAACCTCAAGTTCTTTTTGGAGCAGAAGCAGCTACAGGAGTGGCAACAGAAGTGGATCAGTAAGATCCAAGCATATGACTTTCACATTGAGTATGTCAAAGGTAAAGACAATGTGGTAGCAGATGCCCTTTCATGTAGACCAGCCACGTTATCTCTTATGAGCTTGGATACAGATTGGACGGCTCAACTCTTAGTAGAGTACTCCAAAGACAGATTTGCATGTGAGGTTCTGGACGGGCAAGTGGCAAATGACAGGTACAGGGTGGTCGATGAGATCATCTACTACAGGGACTGGATCTTCTTGACTGAGGGGTCTCAGCTCAAGAAGAAGATACTCCAGGCATCACATGATTCCCCATTGGCGGGACATCAGGGTTTTACCAAAACCTACAGGGCCATTAGGGAGAGGTTCTCATGGAAGGGCCTCAAGGAGGACGTACTCCAACTCATCCGAGAGTGTGATGTTTGCCAGAGGAATAAGGGAGAGATGAGCCATCCTGCAGGATTATTGCAGCCTCTTCCCATTCCAGAGGGGAAATGGGAGAGTATTTCGATGGATTTCATCACAGGGTTTCCCATGGTATAGGGCAAGGATTGTATCTTTGTCGTCGTTGATCAACTGGTGAAGTATGCACATTTCTTTGCCATATCTGCACACTATACAGTAGCATAGGTGGCAGAGCTATTCTTCAGGGAGATCTTCAGGCTACATGGTCTTCCTAAGACCATCGTCAGTGACAGGGACAGTCATTTCATGGGTGGGTTTTGGTAGGAGTTTTTCCGATTGGTGGGGATGGAGTTGACACCGAGTACCAGCTATCACCCACAGACAGACGGATAGACAAAGATAGTTAACAAGTGGCTAGAGGGATACCTGCATAACTATGTAGTGGACAACAACGAGCATGGTTGAAGTGGCTACATCTAGGGGAGTACTGCTACAATGCTTCACATCACATGTCCATTGGTATGTCACCATTCTATGCCTTATATGGGTATCATCATTTATCTTTTACTGACATGATATTTGGTGATAGAAAGGCTCCTAGAGCCAAGATTTGGATCCAAGAGATTTAGGATATCCTCCGAGCTCTCGAGGATAACATGGCTACAGCGCAGAACCAACAGAAGTTGTATGCCGACAAGGGTCGGGTGGAGAGACAGTTCGAGGTAGGGGACATGGTCTACCTATGATTACAGCGCTACCGACAGTCATTGCTGAAACAGAAAGGGGCTGAGAAGCTCAAGCCCCACTTTTATGGGCCATACAGAGTGATACGCAGGATTGGATAGGTTGCATATGAGTTGGAGGTGCCCCAAGGCAACAAGATTCATAACATTTTTCATGAATCATGCGTGAAGAAGGCATTGGGGCAGCAAGTGACCGTGACGGATGAGCTACCGCACATGGATGATGAGGGGCATTTGGTATTTCTACCAAAGGCTATCATTGACTCTAGGGAGAGACGATTCTGGAGCAGGACAGTCCGGGAATTCTTGGTGAGGTGGAAGAATTTGCCGGATGAGGATGCCACTTGGGAGAGTGAGGAGATCTTACAGCAACCATCACTTCAGTTACTTGAGGACAAGCAACATTTTTCCAGGGGAGACTGTAATATTCCTAACTAGCTATGGCTAATTGGAATATTCGATTTTGTTAGATTTTTGCCTTCTATAGTTCTTTGTAAATAAAAAGTGAGGAAGGGGGAACATAACTCACTTTAGAATAAAAGGTCACTTCCTAGGTAGCACAACGTTGTGACTTAAGGGGGAACCAAGGGGGCCAAAGGGGGACGTAGAAATGGGGCCCACGAAGACACATGGAGGGATTGCGCAGGAGGGAAGGAACACATGGCAAGAAGGGGATCACGCAGGAGAAAGTGAGCCTAGGGATTGTGAGAGGCAGAGGCTATAAAATAGAGAGGAACCCCCTCATTTGGGATCATTCTAGTTATGAGAATTTGTGATGGTCATTTCGACTTAGAGCACGCTGGTTGTTTAGCTAGTCTGCAACACTATTTACTGCATTGAGTGTCTCTATTCGGAGACTTCACCCTTAGCCCAGGGGGACCTCGAGTGCCTGCTCAAGAAAAGTATTTCCATTGGCATTCTAGTAGTAGTTTCATCAGCATTTCAGCAGCAATTTCATCACCAGTTTCATCAGCATCTTTGAGGAACTGCGCAGAACCCCAAGGGGGTGATTTTTGGGGGTCAGTGATTTCAGAAAATATTTCTGGTTTTTTTTGGGTTTCTTGAGTAGAGTCTGATTCCAAAGTTTCAGCGTTTTCTAAGGAGGGGATTAGTCCCAAATCCTCATTTGATTTCCAGAAGTAGTAGTAGCACGGCTGTTTTCCAGCCGCTAGAACACAAATCAGTGTGAGGCCATTCCAGGAAAGCTTTATGGGTTTTTCTGGGTTTCTTGAGTAGAGCCCGAATCCATAGTTTCATCTTTTTCCAAGGAGGGAAGCAGCCCCAAATCATCATCTGTTTTCTAGCAGCAGCAGCAGCATCCATGCAGAGAGGCCATTCTTGTCATTCTGAGAGTATTTCTTCACTTGCCTTGTGCAAGTTGAGGTGCCATCTATCTAATCACCTCTTGTACTCATTTATTCCTCTGTATAATAAAATGGCTTAGCTTTCTCACTGCATTTCTTGTGTATCTGCTTATATTCCCAATTTACATTATTATATGTTGTTCCACTGTTATTTTATCACTTCTGGGTTATTATATCATTTGCACATATTTGGTTGGATTTTTTGTTGGGGTTTGAGGAATATTCTGGGTTAGGAATATTACAAAATGCTATAGGCTAGTATAATTCAACCTATGTTGGGACAGGGTCCCCTAGGGTAAATTTTGGGGCAGAAAGCCCAAGATTTGTTATGTAAAGTGTAAAGTCTCCGCAAGTTATGGTCACTGAGTGCGTAGATAGTAAGTTTCATAAAGGTATTTTCCCTTCTTTAATGTAAGTTGTGTCGGCTTTAGTAGATCTACCCATGGTCCGCAGACCATGGGATTGTATAAAAAGGAGAGTCTTAGAGAGTCTAAGGCATAGCTCAGCTAAGTTCATGAGCGAAGAATGAATGTAATGGGTCAATAGAAGTGAAGATCGAAGAGTCTTAGAGTAGAAGAGAGGCTCCGCAGCTGTGTGCGTAGAGGCCTAGAGTAGAGCCCGTAGTTGAGTGCACAGACCCCTGTAGCTGAGTGCGTAGAGTAGTCTTGAGTCTATAAGAAAATATGAAGTATCAATAAAGGGATTATTATGGAACTATCTGTGTTTTATATATTTACTTCTATTATGAATGAATCCATTTATGTTATGGTGAATTATGGGTTTATGATTTAATACTGTATTGATGCGCGATTCTGCATGGTTTACATTGTTATATGAACACAAGTACTAATATCTGTTTACATGAAGAATATCTTAATGCATGTTAAAGATATCAAATAATTAGGGCAATCTGGGTAAATACAAGGATAGGAACAATTACAGAGGTGCGTAAGCAACGGATTCGCCTGTCTAAGGTCCGTGAAAGACAGTTGCAGACCTTCGTGAAGGTATAGAGGCTTGTAAGAGGAAGTTATATCGATAAGACTTAACGGCTTATTCATCTGTGTAAAGGCAGGTTTAAGGTATAAAACGACTTCACGCTTATCTCTAGGTGCAGAAACTTAGTTCCAGCATCCCCCCATACTGCTTCGGGTGAGACCTCAGTTCGTGCTCTGTGGGTTGATGCTGAAAGGGCCAGTAGTGTAGGGATTTGTTTGTCAAACTTAACTCTGAACCTGGTTCAGGACCCACTAAGCCAACAACCTGCTCAAAATTATTTCTTTGCTCCAGTAGTATTGGTGCACAAGAAGGATGGATCGTGGCACATGTGTCTGGATTATAGGGAGATCAATAAGCTCACTATTAAAGATAAAATTCTGATTCCTATCATTGATGAATTATTGGATGAATTGCATGGAGAACTTTACTTCACTAAGTTGGACCTTCATTCAGGATATCATCAAATTAGAATAAAGACTGGAGACATTCCAAAAACAACATTTAGAACTCATGAGTGTCATTATGAATGTTTGGTCATGCCTTTTGGCCTTACCAATGTACCTTCTACATTTCAAGGTTTGATGAACTCCATTTTCAAACCCACCCTTAGAAAATTTGTGTTAGTATTTTATGATGATATACTAATCTACAACAAGTCTTGGAAGGATCATGTTCAACATCTTGATAGAGTGCTCAAACTATTGGAGGAGAAATAATTATATGCAAAAACCTCAAAATGTTTCTTTGGAGTACAAGAGGTGGAATATTTAGGTCATATTATATCTCATGAACATGTTAAGGTAGACCCTAGCAAAATTAAAGCCATTAAGGAATGGAAAATCCCCACATTCATAAAGAAACTACAAGGATTTCTCAAGTTGACAAGGTATTATCACAAGTTTGTTAAGAATTATGGGAGAATAACAACCCCTCTAACATCATTATTGAAGAAAGATGCATTTTCTTGGATTCCAGAAGTAGCAAAAGCATTTGAACATATTAAAGAGGCAATGTGCCAAGCACCGGTCTTAGCTATGCTAGACTTCACAAAAAACATTATTGTGGAATGTGATGCCTTAGGAAATGGAATTGGTGCCATTTTAATTCAAGAAGAAAGACTCATTTCTTTTGAAAGTCGTCCAATCAAAGGAAAGTATTTACACAAATCTATTTATGAGAAGGAAATGTTGGCAATACTACATGCACTTAAGAAATGTCGACCTTACCTAATGGGAAGACACTTCAAGGTAAAAATGGATCATGATAGTCTTAAATGCTTTTTAGAACAAATATTATCTTCTTAAGAGCAGCAAAAATGGGTCACAAAGAAGTTGGGTTATGACTTTGAAATCATCTACAAAAAAAGGAAGCAAAATATTGTTGCAGATACACTCTCAAGAAAGGATGAGGATGTGGAAGCATTGCTTTGTGCCATTTCTATTATCTAACCAGATTGGATAAATGGAGCAAGGGATGAATAGAATAATGAAGAAGAAGTGTGGGAACTCATTCAAAAGTTGCAACAAGATCCTAGTACATCTTATACATATAGTTGGAAAAATGATTTGTTATGGTACAAAAATCGCTTATACCTATGCAATAATTCCCACCTCAAAAAAAATATTCTTCTGGAATTACACACTTGTCCCTTAGGAGGGAATTCAGGATTTTTAAAATCTTACCGCAAGGTTAAGAAGGAATTTTTTTGGGATGGCCTTAAATATGATATTCAAAAGTTTGTGGCAGAATGTTTAGTTTGCCAACAAAATAAAGTTGAGGCAATTCAGACCCCAGGTCTGTTACAACCTTTATCCATTCCAATTCAACATTGAGAGGAGGTTTCAATGGATTTTATCATAGGTTCACCCAAGTCCGAAGGAAAGAGTGTCATCATGGTGGTAGTTGATGGACTTATCAAGTATGCACACTTTTGTGCATTATCTCATCCATTTAAGGCCAATATAGTTTCTACTTCATTTATGGAAACAATTCAAAAGATACATGGAAACCCAAACATTATTGTAAGCGACAAAGACCCCATTTTCACTGGAAATTTTTGGATAGAATTATTTTCTTGTTTGGGTACTCAGTTAGCTCATAACTCATCTTATCATCCTCAATCTAATGGGAAAACTGAGATAGTGAAAAAATGTTTGGAAGGATATCTTCGTTTCTTTGTATCTGATAAACAAACACATTGGGTCAAATGGTTGCCTCTAGCTGAATGGTGGTATAACACTTCCTTCCATATTGTAGCACAAATGACCCCATTTATGGAACTTTATGGATATCATCCACCATCCATCACATCATATATAAGATAAAATTCTAAGGTTCAAGTAGTGGAAGATCACATCGAGCATCAACAAAAAGTTCTCCAACTCTTAAAGGATAACCTCACTTTGGTGCAGAATAGAATGAAACAACAAGAAAACCAACATCGCAACGAAAGAAGTTTTGATGTAGGTGACTGGGTATTTCTACGACTACCACCATAAAAACAAATGTCCCTTAAGTAAGCTAATAAGGATAATAAATTATCACCAAAGTATTATGGTCTGTATAAGGTGTTGCAGAATATTAGTACTATGGAATACAAATTGGAACTTCCTGCATCTTCCCGAGTCCACCCAGTTTTCCATGTTTCATGCTTAAATAACGTTATAGGTGATAAGTTCCCAGTTCAAACAATATTGCTAGAACTTGATGAGGAAGGAAAAATCATATTGGAACCTGAAGCCGTCATCGAAACAAGAACTTGACAGTTACGAAATTGATCAATTTAGAGTATCTCATCAAGTGGAAGAACTTACCCACTGAAGATTCCATATGGGAGGATAAGAATTTTACATAGAAGCATCTAGAACTACTCAAGCATTGAGGACAACACTTTTTTGAAGGAGAGGGGCATGTTAGGTCCCTATAATACTAGTGTATTCCCTTATTATTATTGTCATTTTATCGCCTTATTGTTATTGTTGTGCCCATGTTGTCCCCATATTTTTATTATTGTGCCCCATAGAATCCCACTAGTGTTATTGTTGTGCCCTTACATATCATCAATTAGGTCATATATTCATTGTACATTCATTTGCAAATTAAAACATAATGAGAGCCATACATCAAGTTTGTCATAAAACATACTCATAACCAGTGTATAACCAATAGAAATAACAACCATAAAAATCACATACGAACCAATATATTTCCACACGAAATACCAAGGAGAAAGAGCTCTTATTAATGAATGCAAAAGCCAAACAGGTTTGGGACTTCCACAAACCACCCAACCATAGATTAGCTGAACTAATTTTTTCTTTCAGCCAATCACCCCTGTGCCATATTCCAAGCAGGAATGTGGGACTCAAAACCAAACCAAACTAGGTTTCCTAAGGCTTTACCGCAATCCCCACCGGATCACTGGGCCCTTAAAAAACATGGATGCCACCAAATTTCTCCACCTACACTGTGAGTAATTTGCATGTCTCTTAGTCTCTAGGGTTTACTGTATATCTCGCCATACAACGGTTGAGGATTCTTATGCCTAATCAAGACTCCACCCTCTAGGTTTTACCGTATATCCCTCCATTCACTAGTCAAGGATTCTTAGCCTTGATCGAGGGCACGCACCTCTAGTCTTTATCGTATATCCTATCATTCACCAGTTGAGGATTTCTAGGTCCACCGAGGCACATAAAATCTAGATTTACCACAATCCCACCTTCTTCGATCCATGGATTCCTAGGCCTTATGTACTTTCTTTCAAAGACCACCTCACCCAGTTTCAAAACCATCCGGAAATTTAGCTCAACCAAATATAAGAGAACCCATCACACCATGGTTATCTAGAAATGACAAGGCAAGGCCGAAGAACACTTTCACACCTGGAAAAACCCATGCCAATGACATCAAGAAAACCAAATACACATATGCATGTACCATGCATGCCAAATCTAGCAAGGAAAGCACACATGCAAATTGATACCTGCAAATAATCCCACTGTAGCTGCTAGATGTCACTCTTCTTTGCTTGATCTTTGCTTTCCTTTACCTTCTTGGTCCTTCCTTTCCTTTCCTTGATCCAATGCTAGAGTGCTCTAAGAAAACTCTAAGTTTCCAAGAGTGAGAGAGAGAGAGAGAATAGAGAGAGCTCCAAAATTGAATTGGCAAAAAGGTACCAAGTGATCCTCAGAAGTCTTTTTATTAATGAGGCCTCTAATTTCTTTATTTTTCCATTATTTTCCTTCAATTTCCTCTTCGCTTGCAAACATGTGACCTTTCACCTTCCTTTTCCCTAATTTTCATTATTTTCATAAATAAAATGCCAATTAATGCCTCATGTCTTTCCAAAGCCTTTGCCATTGCCTTTGCCAATTTCCCTTAGCCATAATAAATCAAATGAACACCCGCACTAGGATGTTTTTCCCAACGCTCAGCTTGGAATAAATGTCCCATGACCTTGGTTACTATTTTTCCATTATTAACTTTATTACATGGAATTTTGACCAGGGTTGTTACAATCTCTGACAAGTTGGGCACTTGCGGACGTAAGTGTGAGCATCCTTGAATAAAGTGGGCCAATAATAACCCACCCTCATGAATTTGTGCGTTATTGTATTTCCCACATAATGGCCACCTATCGGTCCATCGTGCAAATCTCTAAGTACCTTTTCTATATCTTGTGGCTCAAGGCACCTTAGTCGGACACTATTGTGGTGCTTTTTGAAAATCACTCCATGAACAAGTTGGTAGGATAGAGATTTTAAATGAATTTCCATATTTTGTTTATTCGATAATTGTGTGGGTAAGGTGCCACTCTCTAGAAATTGTCATATGTCGGAATACCATGAAGCTATAGACGTGGACTAAGGAACATATTCAACATTGTACATTTCTATCTCCTGCTCCCAACCTGAAAGATCTTGCTTGGGAGCATCTCTTGCTTCAATTGCTAGCTTACAATGGCCATGGCCCTTTATGTTATGAAATGGTTTGAACTCCAAATCCTATTCTTGTAGGCAGCTCATCCAATTTTCCCTCCTCACCCAACTCTTATTGCACGAAGATTGTTATTAGTGCTGGATGAGGTACAAATATGATAGTGTGAGCTTTTAAAAGGTAGGGCCTAAAATATTTCATTGCCTTATATACAAAATATGATTGCCTGTCAATGGCATGAGATTTAATTCTCACCCGAAAAATAATTACCACAATTAATAATTATTTCTATATCAATGTTTGTTAAAACCTTGGATGATGCATGATAATAAATAAAATAAATCACAATATTAAAGTGAGAATCTAATCACATGCTGATTTCAATTTTACCATCTTAATTATAAAACTCAGTCATGGTATTTACCCATGGATTTTGTAAGCCATAATATTTACCCATGATATTTTAATTTATTATATTTAGCCATGGTATTTTAAATGTAATGAGAGACATGGCTCTCCGTGAAAGATCCTCATAAAAAGTAGAAATATAGACTTCACCGTGGAGTAAAGCAAGATTTTTGTCCTAATGTAGTCTCATGCCATATTTCAGATTCAATAAAAATAACAATGTGTCATATTCGTGGCCATTTTTACATTGTGATATATTCCTTTTATTTATTTGTTAAGTTTCATTTCTTAAACAACTTGGATTTCACCAACATTAATGCATGATGTCTCATGAGAACTCTACAGTTAAGCATGCTTGAGCTAGAATAGTATTGTGATGGGTGACATGCTCGAAATTTTTTTAGTTCTTATTATTTTGTCATTTTCTTTGGTCTCATTCCTCAAACTATTCAGATCAAGGCCATCACTCATAAAAGAGATAGGCCACTCATTTCCTTCAGTATGCTTTTGAGTCAATATAGTCGCAGGAGAGGAATTTGAAGCAAAGGTATAAAGCAGGAAATATTTGCCATAATCTGGACTCAATAATGTGGGTGCATCAACAATATCTTGCTTGATTTAAGCAAAAACATCCTTTTCTCGTTTGTCCCATTTATATGTTGCATCTTTCTTAATCATCTCATGTTTACGCTTTAACTATATGTGCATAATCGGAGATGATTTTTCTTAGGAAAATTATCTTTCTAAGGAAAGACTTCATAACTTTCTTTTTCACTGGGAACGACATTTGTGTAATGGATTTGACCCTCTCAGGATCAATTTTAATTCTGCTCTTTTCAATGATGTGCACTAAGAGAGTCCCTTCTGACACACCAAAGATGCTTTCTTGGTATTGAGAGAAATCACATACTTTCGGAACTGCTCAAATATACGTTTCTGATGATGTACATGATTTGATCTTTTCTTGGAAAACACAACGACATCATCCAAATAAAAGACTACGCTCTAACCAATAAGGTCTCGGAAAAAGATGTCCATTGCTCTCTTAAATGTAGCACCATTGTTGATAAGCCCAAATGTATTCTCTTGAAATCAAATGTTACTCATTTGATCCTGAAGATAGTTTTCAATCGATCTAGTTCAGCTACTAGCACTTGATTGTAACCAGAGAAACCATCTAGTCGCGAGAACATCTCAGACCTAGATATTGTTTGGAGGGTTTGTTCCATGGATGGCACTAGATATTTATATTTAACAAATGCCCGGTTGAGATTATGGAAGTTTATCCATAACCTTATTTCGCTGAACTTCTTTCTAACTGGCACTAGGTTTGAAACCTAAGTGGAATGTTTGACTTTAAAAATGATTTGGGAATCCAGTAGTTTTCTCAATTCCTTTTGGATGAGGGGCTATAGTGTTGGATGAAATTTCCTTAATTTTCATTGGAACGGTTTCACCCCTTCCTTTATGGGAGTTACGTGTTGGATTATACGAGTGTCATACATATTTAGATCATTGTATGTCCATGCAAACACATCATGGTACAATATAAATAAGTGGATAAATGTATGTCGTTCTTGTGGAGAACAACATGTACTGAGGTTCACATACTTCAGATCTTGTTGAGTTCCTAGATTGACTTGTTTAGATGATAACTTTGTACTCTCAGTCTTTGTATTGATCAGTCCTCTAAATTGGTCTTGTAGGTCATATAAATTCTCTAGGGACACCACACCTTAAGGCATAATGCTTCCTTTCATTGCATTAGATGCCTCCCAAAAAGCCTCTTCTTGGTCATCCTTGAATATGTATGCATTAAACATAAAATGCAATATTTTTTTGTTGTCATTGAAAACATGAAAGTTAGTGATGTTTTCATGCACAAATGGTTTATATATAATTCAATAGAAAAACCATTTCTCAATGGCAACATTCTAGCGGTTGTGTTTTCTAATGCATCTACTGCAACATTTCTAAGCCTAGGAACATAAATGATATTCAAAACTTTAAAATAATTAATTAAACGACATACTTCATGCTCGTAGTTTTTAAGATTCGGTGAAACACAGTGGAGAGTATCTCGTACTTGACGAGTGACCACCTTTGAGTCACCAATTACCTTGAGAATCCCTACCTTCAGATCAATGGCTTTTTTCAATCTAAGTACGAGTGCTTCATATTCAAGAGTATTATTGGTACACTTGAAATCTAGACAACATGAAAGGATATGCTTCTTATTACATGGGTCTATAAGTACACAACCAGCTCCAGAGCCATCCTACGTCTTTGAACCATCAAAATATAAAGTCAAAATATTGTTAGCTACTAGGTTGCTCTCTATACTATTATTACTATTACTATGTACATCTATATTACAAGATACATTTGCAGCAACTGGAGAACAAGGAAGGAGCTCCAGCTGTGTATGTGGTGGGACGGGTGATGGATGTGATTGATAACACTCGTGATCAGTTTCAAGGAAACAATTTCCAAAAAATATATCAACAAAGGAAACAAGCTCGTTATAGCCCTCAAGTGGTGTCACCGTGTGTTTCATATGTGGCTCATGTTCCACTTGAATCTAGTTATCTCTGCCCTTATACCGAAGCCATAAATGTGACCAATCAGTAGAAAAATACCATTGTAACTTACTAGACCAATCTCTACTCAAAAGTACATCGTAGGCTTCTAGGATGTCCACAATTACAATATTTATACATTGGTGAATTCGTTGATAAGATGATAATTGAGTAAGAACATTCCTGAGTTCACCAATAGTTTGGACGAGAGACCTGTCCAGCTGAATGATTTGTGCATAAATTTTGTTCCATTTAACATTTATTTTCTTGGCAACAGATAATGGCATTACATAAATGCACCAAAATCGACTAAACAATTATGCACATTGTAATTAAAAATTCCAAACATTAACAAAAATGGAAGGCAGAGAGCGTTAGCATCTAATGTTAAACCATTAACTACAGATTCAAGGGAACTAGATGACTTACCAGACACCTTATGAGAGGCATAATCTTTGTCTCCTGGAGAAGGTTGTGAAAAGGCTCGGAGAAATAACTCGCGTTGGCTTGCTATCTTTGCGAGCTCATAGATGGAAATATTGGTGCGAGCTCTCTTTAAATCTTCAACAATGTTATAATCAATGGTTTCACCTCTAGTAGGCAGCATTGAAGTGTCTGGAGGAGTAGTTTTGTTTGACACTTTAAGAGTGATGGACTTACTTTTTTTGTTGGAGGAAGTGTTCTTGGAAGTAGTTGTATTTCCAGACTTACTTTTTGCATTCTGATAAGGGTTGACTCATGGTGAGATCCTTCTTAACAATTGTTCCTTCAATTTTTGTCTCATCACCTCTTGTTCAGAAATGGTCCCTTTTCTCATCAAACTATATCGACCATTTTGCTTCTGAGGGGGGGCTTCACTTTGTGGTGGTTCTTCAATACTCTTATTGCCAACGTTGAGGATACAATCGAATGTATTCACTACATGTCCAATGCCCATACTTTATTCAGCTGCTGCAGGTTCTTTTGTTTCTTCTTTTTGTTTCGACTGCTCATCTGCTAATGAGGAATCCACAATGTGTGCTGCCAAAGTGTCCATGTTGTGGTTCCATTGTGGGCATGCCTTTTCTGAATGATCTCCCTGATGGAAAGAGCAATAGTTGTCCATACCCATACTTTTTATATTCAACACAACACTTGAACTTTGGGCAGACTTGGTGGGATGATTATTGTTGTCATTATTATTATTCATTCGAAACATGAAAGACTCACGAGGCTTTCTACTAGTATAAGTCTTTCTTAACTTTCTCTTTAATTATGAAATTTCATTCGTAAGTGATTTTACTGTCTTGTCAAGATTTCAATGTCTGATTAATCCTTATCCTTAGCCTTAATTGAAGAAGTTTGAGACTTCATGCCAGTCTCTTTGGAGTCTTTTGATTCATCATCATCCATAATAACTCCAATAGCAAATAATTCTTTCTCGACAATGATGGCTTCTGAAAAGTTTAGTGCCAATGTTTCCTTTGCAACTCTTTTAACAAATGAGGAATTATTAGTGGGCAAGGCAACTGTATAATAATCAATAGTAATCGAATCATGTAATTGTGTGCTTGAGGGAAACTTGTTCAATAGATGATTGAAATTTTGATTAAAATCTTTCACTTTCTCCTTCCCCCCATCTTACTATTTCTGAGCTCTTTCAATAACATGGCAGGTGTTGGGAACGGGATCCCCCAAGGACAGTTTTGGGGCTAAAAGCCCATGTTTTGGGTCAAATTTTGTAATAAACTTGTAAAGACTCCGCATTTTGTGGTCGCGGAGCGCAAAGGTGTCATGAGTCATAAAGGGTTGTCCGCCCTTATTTTTGTAAAGTAAAGTCGGCTATAAAAGATCTACCCATGTTCCGCGGACCACGGGATTGTATAAAAAGAGCCAAGTAAGTAAGCTCTAAGTAGTTCAATAATCAAGAAGATAGTCATAGCTCTGAAGTAATAAATCTAAGTTTTAGGTCATAGCGTAGGTAGAGGCTCTACAGCTGAGTGCGCAGAGGCCTAGGGTGGAAGTCCACAGCTGAGTGTGCGGACCCCTGCAGTTGTGTGCGCAGGGCGGATAGTCTGTAATCACTTGAAAATATCAATAAAGAGAAGTATTTTGCAAATTTTGTGTCTTTGTTCAGATTAATGCATCTTGTCATGTTGTGTATGAATTTCGTTTATAATGTTTATGCGATGCACGAATGTATGTAATTACGTTGGATAAATGAACGCAAGTAGGGATCTGTTTACGTGGTGCTAACTGTGATTATCTAATAGGATAAGTAAGATTCTTAAGATAACTTGACAATCTGTGCAATACGTTGCCTTAGCAGCGCAAAAGTATCTGAATCGAAGGTTAGGGTTGCGCGAAGGTCAATCGTACCTTTTCACGGAGGTACTGAAGGGCAGAATAGAGGGCTAGTCTGGCAAGCCCTAGAACTAAGTGACCTGCACAAAGGTAGGAGTGGAAGGAATAAACCAACATCATGACCATCTCAGTGTGTGGAAACTTGGTTTCAGCATCCCCCCATACTGCTTTGGGTGAGACTTTGGTCCGCGCTCTGTGGGTTGATGCCGAAAGGGCCAGTAGTGTAGGGATTTGTTTGGCTAACTAATGCTGAACCCGGGTCAGGCCCCAACAAGCCAACATTAGGAGTCTTGTCATCAATAAATTTCTCCAAAATAACTTCTTAAACTCCCTCCAACTATGGATTGAATTGATAGGCAAACTGTGGTACCATGTTGCCGCTCTACCTTCAAATGTAAAATGAAAAATCATGTAAGCAACATAATTTTACCTTACTTCCAACATTCTTAGATGCATGTAGAAATCATCGATGTGATCTTATGCCTTTGTCACCTTATCAAGATTAAACTTTGATAACAACTTTTTTGGGTGTCTGGGCATGTTATGAAGATTATCCGAAAAAGCAGGAGGTCCTTGGGCCATGCAATACAGGTCGTGGTTGAACATGTCTTCGTCTCTTGGTTACTTATCCTTTTCAGAATCCAAGGAGCCTCCTCCTTGACTATCTAAACCGTCCTTGAACTCAAAAACTCTGTAAAAAAAAGTGTCTTCCTTGTACCCTTCGTTAACGGGTGGAAGTGGATCTTGTTGCACTGTGTCTTCATGGGATTTCGCTAACTTTTCAAGAGAAGTAAAAACCAAATCTTCCACAGTTGAAACTAATACACAGGTATGAGTTGTTTCTTTCTTCTTTGGATGATGCGGGATATTATGAGTGATAGGGAGTAAACCAATATATTTTACAAATCGACGGGTTATAAGTCGAAGTGCCTAGAGTTGTTCGTAGGTAACCTTGTATGACAACTCTAGATTAGGCTGAGAAGACCCTCCTACTTCGAGAATAGGAGTTAGAATGGTGCTAATAATGTTGCTACCTTGTCCAAAAGATTAATGGTTAGGGTGTGTAGAGTTATCAACCATAAAAAACTGACTGCCCTCCTTCTAGTGCTAGAATGTTGACGGTGCTAGATACTACCAACATATATGGAATATCCTCGATATGAGGTTCCAATTAGACCTCACACCCTTTGGTGTAGGAGTTCCATCCAAAATAAAACTCGACTGCTATTTACGTAAAGATATGCATTGGATTTAGCTGTTAGCACGAGAGAGAAGCGTACATGTGCTTTTGCATGAGCAAGCGAGTGTGCCTTGTGACTATTCGATTGTAGATGTATCAAGGTTCTTTCACTACAGAAAGGGGATAAAGTGAGCCTCTAAGAGAGAAGTAATAGTACTACCCTAATGGATACACACAAATGAGAAATATTTGTCTAACATCAAGCAAAATAGTTCACATAGATGCAGTGATCGTTATAAACATTACAACACATTTCCAATTAGTTAAGCATCGAAGTCACCGAAATAGTTCATTTAGTCCAGTACATGTGAAAGAAAACATGAATCATAAAAATTCAAAGAGTAGTCTTAGAAACATCCAAAATCCATGCGTGAAAATGTGTTGGCCTGTAAGGCTTCAATATTAAGCAAAAGGTTCCAAGATACATAAATACAACAAACATCACTAGCTTCAATAGTGGAGCAATAAAGCCACTACTTGCTCCCCAAAAGTACTAACTTTGTCTCTCTAATGCCTTGTGGTAGAAGCTAAGGTTAAAATCGCTTTAAATGAGTAATGATGATCCTTTTATAACTTGAAGTGTGGCCTTTCATATCCCCAAGACTCTTGAATTTCCAACTCCTAATGACCTTTGGACTTGTACAACCTTTGGACTTCCAAACAACTTTTGGAATTACATATGACTCTTGGTAGTAGATGGCTTTTGGACTTCCATGACTCTTTTGTCCATACATATCTCTTGGATTTCCCTTATTTGTTTTTACAATGATTACATTATTACATCACAACTTCCACATCATCATATGATGAAGACATGACATATCACTATCCTTGATGATTGGGACTAATAGTGATTGATGACATGGACTTTCTTTGGTGGTGACATGGTTGCCATTTGTGTCTTCGTTCTTCATGCAGCTTCTGATCCTCAATGTCTTCATCTTTAAAAGGGTCATTGATCTAATGGAATCTTCAGGGTGCTTTTATCATCAAGATTTCAATGTGTCCTTTGTTCTTCAGTGCTTCTTTTATTTGCCTTCTTTGCCTGATCTTCCTCATGCATGCTTTCCATGTTGTCCTTGAAATACCTGTATCTACAATCACTCATGACAAGTAATCGTCAACCTGAAAATTTCCCATTCTAACATGTTTTATGAGAAGTGTTTGTTCATGCCTTATCAGTGCGCCTGAAAGGGACAAGGAGAGTTTCTGGGCATACTTCGAAAAGCTGAAGGGAAAAAGGGATTAGGCTTCAGGGCTTTGGCATGCACTCAAAAGGAAGAGTCAGTCAAGATAAGGTGCATGGCATAAGTCTGAAGGATGAAGGGGAAGGATTCGGGCTTCCCAAGTGCGCTAAGTGCTCAAGGGAGAGAAGGAGGGCATAGGGCGCACTCCTGAAGGTTGAAGGAGGAGGCTTTGGGCCTTCGGGGTGTGCTCATGCAGTTAAGAGGCCCAAGAGGGCACATGTCACAAGTCTGAAGGCTGAAGGATGAAGCTTCGTGCCTTCAAAGTGCGCTCATGTGCTCAAAGGCTCAATAGGGAACATGCTCATTGTGGAAGGATGAAACGTGGAGCTTAAGACCTTTAGGGTGTGCTCATGTGCCCAAGGAGGGAACATTCCTTTGGGTCGAAGGGGTGCGCTCAAAGGAAGACTTGGTTTCTAGAAGAGTGCAGTTTAGAGTAAGGAAGGGGAAGGGCTTAAGGAGTCTGTTTTGCGCCCTTACAGGGTGCATGGTGCCATTTAAAACAATGAATTATTTCCCATCAAGGCTTCAGGGTGTGCTCATGAGCTCTTGGCCTCAATGGGTTCGCTTTGAAACCAAAATTTTGTCTAAGTTTGGAAGATAGGAAGAGGGGCGAACATGATGATTTTGGACATAAAACCATGTGCAATAGATACCAAATCATTGAGAAAACTTAAACAATCTTGGAAAAGGATAAATATACATCAAAATGCCACATTACATGCATTCCCTAAGTACAACAGGTGAAGTGTGTCTAACTGTGACCCAAAAGTGTTGTTTAACAACAACAAATATGTTATGACAATGGCATACACCAAAGATGTTCTAATCAATGCGATGACACTTGAGAACACCCAAGAATACTTGAAACATATAGACTTACATGAAACGACACTTGACAACCAAGGCGACACTAGATACAACGATAAAGTAGGCTCCAAAATTTGAATGTAGAGAAATTTTGGAGAGTGTTGTAGCAGCGACAACAAATCCACACCACACATCCTCTAAAGTCATTATGTGATTCTCCACATGTAAAATGGTTCCATGTTTAAAATTATTTCCTATATAAGTCATATAGAAATTTGTTAGACTAAAGATTACACTAAGAAGGGTGGGGGGGGGTGAATCAGTGTAATGGTTAATGTAACAATTCAAAACCATTTCATTAATAACCGAATATATCAGTATATTAGAAAGAAACATGTATCATAACAAAGAATGAAACAATATATCGAGTAACAATCATCACATCAACACATGATAACACCAACTTTCAGGTGGAAACCCTTACGGGAAAAAACCACACATTCTTATCTTAAATCTTCAATTTACAATGTTTACTAGCATCGACCAGAAGGAGACACCCATCCCCTAAAAATGAAAGCACCAACTTGCTTTGGGCTACAATCTGATTGAGGCACCAACCTTGAAATTATGCAAGCACCGACTTACTATAGGCAACAATCTGATTATGGCACCATCCTCGATGATGTACGAAACAACCTAATTGAGGCACCAACCTCTTACTGATGTAGGAAACAACATTATTGAGGCACCAACCTCTGACTGATGTAGGAAACAACCTAATTAAGGCACCAACCTTTGAATGATGTAGGCAACAACCTAATTGAGGCACCAACCTATGATGGAGGCACCCACATTCTTCACAAACCA
Organism: Pinus tabuliformis; assembly: GCA_031772625.1. Lineage (NCBI taxonomy): Eukaryota > Viridiplantae > Streptophyta > Pinopsida > Pinales > Pinaceae > Pinus > Pinus tabuliformis. The sequence continues at coordinate 257,332,777 of CM062805.1, forward strand.
GTGGACCGCATTTCACAATTTTTAGATTGGATCCACGAGCATCAAAAACACTGAATTGTCATAAATCTACTCATATGAACAATGTCATGACTTGTACATCAACCTACAACAACATGTTCATCAATCTGGTCACATATCAACTTTTTTGGAAACCTGTTTCGATCATGTGTATAACACTGCTCATAAGCCTGTGACCTGTTCATAAACCCCTAAAGAAATCCAAAACACGTGATGTGGCTTCTTAACATAAAAAATGCATCTTCATGATTCTTCATAATCCTTGGATTGATCACAATAGAAATCTAGTCATCTCCCCTTTTCCAAAATTAAATTTGGAGCTAAGAAAACCCAAAAATACATTATAAGTATTAATTGTTTGCTAAAAGATCCCTTTCAAGGTGCTTTTTACAAAATAGCCCCTTTCTGACAACCATTTTACAAAAAGCTCCTTTTTAGTCTCCTAAGTGTTCGACTATATGTACTTTTGTAGGAAAAATAATTTCTAACCTCACGAGCAACCAGGTTTGAAATTGAGACCTTAGCTACAAAATACAAATCTAATACCAATTGTGTTATGCAATGATACTTATAATACCATTCTCTTAAACTCATTTTTTTTTATGGTATAGGTAACTCCAAAAGGGGAGAGGATGGGATCCAATCTTGTGGTCATCCATCGTCTAACCTCCACATTACGTCTCTTCTCAATATGTAGTCATACAAGAATTGAACAACGTGTCTGCCATGTCGTAGTTAGCACAACGACTAATCACATAATTACAACCTGTCGAGAGTCACCGCAAGATCCCATATCGTTGTCAATCAACATCCAATTTCCACATTATATCTTTTCTCACGATGTAATATACGTAGGCATACAAAAATCGAACTTGACCACGTTTCCACTACATTGCAGACAACTCAATGACCATCCGACGTGTCTACTGAATGGGATACTGCAAAACATGTTTAAAAGAAATTGGTAATAGAGGCTCCCAATAAGAATCGAAATCAAGACTATCCACCAACAAAGAACTTGAACCAACGAAACCAACCACTGAACTCATAACCAATTGCATGTCCCACGTATGTTCATTGCAATTGGAACCAATGTGATCAGGATTGTGGGAGGAATGAGACTTACATAATGAGACTTACATATTGAGACCAGAATAAAAATTAAAATTTCCCAACAAGTCATCTATCCTAGTACTACTCTGGCCCAAGCATGCTTAGTTGCAAAGTTCTTGTGAGATCTAATGCATTAATGTCATTGTGATCCAAGTTGTTTAACAAAGGAAACTTCATGAATGACAAAATAATATGTCACAATGCTTAAGACAAATATTGAACTTAGTGCGTAAAAGAAATATTGCAGAAAAATAACACGAGAAATTCAAATATTTATTGAAATGGGTAATATACCATGAGACTACATTATGAGAAAAAAAAATGATTTACTCCATAGTGAAATTTGGTATTTATACTTTTAATGGGTATCGTTCACTGAGAGTCATGCCTCCTCTTACATTTCAAATACCATGAGTAAATACCATAGTTTACAAAATCCATGGGTGAATACCATGTGCAAATATAATAAATTACGACACAATCGATAAATATAATAAATTATGGTATCATGGGTGAATACCATAGATGAGTATCATAATTACGATGGTAAAACTAAAATCATCATGCGATTAGATTATCACTTTAACATTATGATTTATTTTGTTTATTATCATGCATTATCCATGGTTTTAACAACCATTGGTAGAAAAATAATTATTAACTTTGGTAATTCGCCCCCCAGGAAGAAATGGTCCCCATTGCGTAAAGTTCTCTCATCACATGAGGATTTTTTTGTTGAACTTGGTTCCTAGTGAACCACTTGCCCTGGTGAAGAAGCTTCCCCTGTGTTAACCACTCGATAGAGTTGTATGTTTTGTTGGTGAGTACCCTTCATCCTGGTGTCCATAATTCCATAAGTTGTACTCTCAAACTTACACAAAACCTGATGTTGGTCATGTCGTTGTTTGTACTTGGCATTGACTATTGGTAGGGTATCATGAACTTGTTGTTAGAAGTGTTGAAATTGTTCAACAAATTTGGCTCCTTGATGGGGGAACTTTGTTGGTGAAGATGTAGTCTGAAAAGTGACATCCATGGGGGTTGCTAGCTGGAATCTTGAACATGTCTCAAAAGAATATTGTAAAGAGATTTTTTGTAGCCACACTGAACACATGGAAGTATGTCATCTAGTGTAAGTGGATTTGTGACTTGGAAGAGTAGGGGAACCTTTGTAGGTGAGGTGAATATATCTCTGAGCCCTTTACCCAGTGGCTTGTGTTCTATAAAGAAAGCTTGTACTTAAGCTGTGGTGGTTGCAGTGACCTATTGTTTACCTTCTAACTGAATTGTGGAAAGGACAAACTTGGAAGTATGAGAGACTACCTTCTTGCATTGTTTTGCTGAGATCAATGAAATTGCAGTATTCAAAACTACTTCTGGTATCTTGTAGAGTTGATCCCCCATAGTAACAATGACACTACGTGGTCGAGCCTCATAAACAAAATAATGTTTCCACATATAAGGTTGTCCTAAAAGAACATCACAAAATTCAGGAGCAACATCACACAATATCTCGTCCATGATTCTGCATAATATTATGATTTATTTTGTTTATTATCATGCATTATCCATGGTTTTAACAACCATTGATAGCAAAATAATTATTAACTTTGGTAATTATTTTTCACTTGGATCACAATGGCTATATATACATACATACATGGTCCTAGGGCTCATGGGGGCTAACCTTAAGTTGTTGTTAATGCCTTCAAATTCGAAGATATAAAACCATACGACCACAATTTATTTACCATGTGACATTTTTCATGAACCAAAGACAATAGGATTTAGCCCTTTCAGCACATGACAATGCCACGAGACCCTGTCCTAAGGGATCCATGGTAATCGACATGCTAACGTCAACATGACATCATCATGCCATTTGGCAACCCATGATTGGTGCCACATGTCACACATATTCATTCATTTAAACAACTAAAAAACACCATTAGACATGCCACATGGCAACCATGTCACCTATCGTATGCCACATAAACGTTACCTACCATGTCATCATCTCAGGCCAATCAAAACTCGCCACATGTGACTTGTGAATCGTCAATGTTAGGGCTACCACATCATAGTTGGTTGTGCATGGGGTCCACGTGGCATCTAACTGAAGGATCCACATGTCATTATAGGATTAGGCTAGCGTGGAGGGGCAACCTTCTTTAACCCTCAAGGAAGTTGACACTTCATCTTTTGTTCATGAGAATTTCATCGGCTAGATCCTCTAGAAGATGCTCGATCTTTAATGGATTAAATAATGTGCATGTTTATGTGACATTCACTGTATATTTCATCACATGACCATAGATCCACTCCAAAGATGCTCGTTGTTTAACAAATTTGGTGTTTTTAACCTCGTTGCGGCTGCCAAATTTAAACGATCATAATTTCTCATTTGAGAGGAGTCTTTCCAAGTGTGATATGTCATTGGAAAGGTATTAGAGAGGAATTTTTAACCATACCATTCATAGATTCATTTGGGCATCACAACTTAAAAAAATAGGCATGCAAGAGATTGGGCTAACATAATGCTTCCTTGGATTCATGAATGGTACTAAAACTTCCTTAGCCATCCCCCGACATCAATGACAACATTGTGTATAACAAAAGTCACTAATATGCGAAAATCACCCATAGCTTATAACAACCTCACCCCTTTGAACCAATTATAAGGACAACAAATCATAAAAAGGGTTCTAATAATGCAAGGAGGAGCACAAGTCACCCCATCGAATCCTCTAAAGGAGGGGGGGAGAAAAGATGCCTTACAAAGATGTAATTGTTAGTGCATCCCCATATAATCAAGGTGGCATGGAAGCATTGCTGATTCACAATGCTTATGAGGCATTTGAATGAAATGGTGTTATTGCAAGAAAATTAATAGTAAGGATATAGTTTTTCCTCAAAATCTAGATGTGGATTGGCTCTAGGAGGTTAAGATTTATGGCTTTGACATATGAATAAGGATGCCTTATTGCCGAGTTTGTCCATTATCTCATTGGATTTAAACTATCATAATTGATGTGTTTCAGTGCCTTTTGTTGTGGCAAGGATATTGATAGGTTGTGCAACATTTATTCTCATCATATACATATGGATCATACATGTCTTTGGTATTGACTTATTAACTCTCTTATGGATGTGGATTTTGATACCACTATATGGTTGAGTGGGTGGCTTCAATGATTTTGGGCTTAGAGAAGGATGGTTGGTCATGATGCCAGGACAAGTTTCAAATTTTGATGTTAATTGGAGACATATGCATTTGGATTATGGAGGGTGACTCCCTTGGTCTAATGGGATGATAATAACTATCATAATTCATGTTTCTCTTTCCCTCTTGTTTGTGTATGTCTCGTAGTCACTCCTTCACAATATGTAGGTTTAGATCATCTCCTATCAAATGTCCATTTTGAAAGTTAGAGACTCATCTACTCTACCCAATTCATTGCCTTTTAAACTTAATGCTTCACACAGGAATGTTACTTATTGATTACCAAGGCTTAGAACCTTCAACCTAGGCCCTAAGCTAAAGTTGGATGGATATTATGGTGAGAAACAACCATTAGAAAAACTGTGAAATTATTTCATTATTAGGGCAAAATGGTCATTTGATTTAAACAAATAAGAAAAAAGTAGGCTAGGTAAAGATTTACGAAAAGTGACACCTTTTTAGATGAGGATTTGCACTAAAGAAGAGTAGTTTCTTTAGATGCATGGAAGAATATCACATAGGAGGCATTCAAGTTAAAGCCCATTTATTATAGATTAAGTGATGAATTCTATTTTTTTTTTTTACTTTCTTAATCAAAAAAATACTTCACAAATAATTATTGGCTTGAGGAACCTAGAGGGGATCTTGGTGTAGGACTTTGATGAGGTTAGACAATTGTTTGATCTTCACTTTTAAAACATAATCGATGAGTAACTCGTGATGAGGAATGTCAAGACAACAATAAAGTTTGTCAATGGTTTGTCCCTTTTGAAGTTTGAACCTGCAAGAATAGATTCTTATGGTTGAAATGATTTAAGAAGATGTTTTGGAAGTGTTGGATACAATGAAAAATTTAAAATATACTAGAATAGTTGGTCTCCACCATGAATTCTCTAAAAGAACATGGAATATAGTTGGTTAAATATTTAGTATGTATGACTAAAAAAGTTTTCAATTTTAGGATAATAGGTAAGTTGCAAAATCAAGGATTGATTAAACTAATCCCAAAGGATTCAACAAGGGACAACACTGGTACTTGGCATGTTATCGCTCGACTTAATATCTCCTACAAAATTTTGGCCAAGGTGTTTGCAACAAGGTTCAAATGGGTGGCAAATTAGATTGTCCTTCCTTAGAAAACATGCTTCATCTCTCGATAAAATTTTGACAACATGGGAGAGTGTTGTCTGGGAGAAAGAGTTTGGTTAGCAAGTTCTTTTGTTGAAAAATGAATTTGGTAAGACTTATGACATGATATATGATCCAAATCTCAGGGGGGATTATAACATAAGTTCAAATGTTTAAGTTAAAAAACCATATTGTTTTATGTAAAAGGGAGCTTAATTGATATGTAACCAATAGGTTCAAACCTAACCAAAGCTGAATCAGTTAAAAAGACACATTATAAGAAGGCAATAGTTAGAGAGTGAAGGTTGGGAAGGAGAGGTCCCAAAATTGGCCTCATTGCATGTAATAGTTATTCTTAATGGAATTCTTCTTCTTCTCCAATTCTCATTCTCTCTCTTCATATTTTTGTGATGTATTCAATTCTTTCATTTTTGTTAATGTTCTTGTGATTAGTTTCATGGAAGAATTATATGTTTTCTCCCCTCCTCTCTCAACATTCATGGCTCCTAGATCTTAGCTGCCAAGATCTGAATCAATGGTATCAGAGCAGGTTACGACTCCATGGGAACAAAGGTTTGAAGCATATTTAAGTTTCAAAGTTTCGCATTAATCTCCAACCTCCTTTTGGTACTTTTGGAGTCCACTTGCTTTGCCATACACTGTAAGTATCACAATTAGTTTGCAAATAGTCTTCATTCACCATTGCAGGAGCATTATAACATGGATTCACTACATCTGTTGGTCTGCAACATGGAGGTTCCATGACCTCTACAACAACCCATGTTGCATTTCAAATCCTTGACATCCTTTGTGGCCCTTCACACTTGTATTCTCACATTTATTATTATTGTAGATTTGTACAATGATGTCACAACTTACAAAATTTGTACGCAATACATAGAATCTTGGATGACCTCATTTCAACCATTTCTTAGCTTCTCTATGCTGGTATGGCCACCTTAGAAGCACTATCTGGATGGAGTGCAAGGCAACAATCTTCAACAAACTTCATGCATGTGCCACAACCTCTACAAAGCACTTTAGAGGGTGTAAAATAACTCATTTTAAAGGATTTTATGTTAGCTCAAATGAGTTTTTGTTTGTTTGTTTGTTTTTTTTACGGAATTTGATTTGACTTCTTGGTTTAAGAGATATTGTCGATTGAAGTCACACATGTCCATAAAGCTACACGACTACACGTATCTTGAGTTTCATGAAGGTTTTATCACCCCACAATTCACCACAATGCAAGTATCTTAAATCAATGGAAAGATTTCTTCAATACCTCAAAATGGTCTTTGACAAAATTTCATTTCATTACCTATAACAAAAGTTATCAACAAAGTTGCAACAAGAGGTCCATTGCAATGAAAAAAAAAGAAACGTTATGGGTAAACTGCACGAAACCCTTCTCCAAACTTGCCATTTCCAACTTGGTTATGGGTCATCCATAAAGCCACAATTATGGGTTAACCACACAAAACACTTCTCTTCATTGACATATGGCACATTGTAATCATGATGATTATGGGTCATCCATAAACCCACGTTTATGGGTTAACCACACAAAACCCTTCTATTCAATGGCTCATGGCACATTGTAATCATGATGGTACATTAAACATAATGAGGTCCCTCTTTTTTTTAGCATTTTGAATAATGGGGATCATCATTCTCTAAGGTGGGGGGTGGGGGATTGATCCAAATCTTAGGGGGTGCTTATAACCTAAGTTCAGATGTATAAATCAAAAAGTCATATTTTTATGTAAAAGGGAGCTTAATCAATATGTACTTGACAAGTTCAAACCTAACCAAAGTTGAATTCGTCAACAAGACACCATATAAGAAGGCAATATGAAGAGAATGAAGGTTGGGAAAGAGAGATCCCAAAATTGGCCTCATTGCATGCAATGATTCTTATTCTTTTCCAATTCTCATTATCTTTCTTCATATTTTTGTGGTATTTAGTTCTTGTTATCAATGTTCTTGTGATTAGTTTCATGGTAGATCTATATATTTTCTCTCCTCCTCTCTCGACATTCACGACACTTGGATCTTAGCCCCCAATGTCCAGATTAATATACTTGAGTTTTATAATAGACATGTTATCTTGGTTGGGGTTTGGCTTTCATTTTGTATTCATGATCAATGTTTTAACATTCATTTTAATTAATTGGTTTCTCTAAAATAAAATTGTTTTTCATAAGTCTATTAGGTAAAGATGCCCTCTTGCACCTTATCTTTATATTTTATTTGCAAATGCATTAGGACAAGTCCAGTTTCTCATTGATTGATGTTGAGGGTGAACCAATATGGTTGATCTAACCATGTCAATAGATGATGAGATTGTCTACCATTTGGAAATTCCATTTAGGGTTAATCCCTCCCTCTCATATATCCAGTGAATGGTATTTACAAAAATTATATAAGAAATTCAAAATTCAAAATATATAATTCTCTTATTTATTCACAAAGTTATAATAAAGATAAAATTATGTAAGCTTTTAAGAGACTTTATCTCTTTTTTCTTTTTCTTTTCTTGCATTTTCATTTGGTGTGTGTAAAAAAGATGTTCAATTCCAAGAGACATGTTTTCCCTATGTAATAAGACTCAAAGGTCATGACTTCTAGTTAGATCCCATTATAATAGAGTTACAATATCTCAACTCTTAATAAATCATAAGTTATTGATATTTCTAACTTATAGACTATTGAATATATTCTTAATGTTACAATGACAATCGGGAAAAAATTTCATACTAGGCCTTATCCACATTACTCTAATAAATTACTAATTCACCGTAATGAAATAAAAAATATCCTAAATTTCTTAAATTCACGAGTTTGGAAGTATAGAAACACTCTACGCTTCTTCTAAATGTCGGCAGTGATAGTCAAATAGTGAAGGGGGTATTGATACCTTTTTAAAGGACGATCTGATTTGAAACCCCTTATTGTTTGAGGTTGCAGCACGATAGCTTAGCTTTTGTAAAGGTGAGGATTTTTTTAAAATCTTTTTAGATAACGTAATACTTACTATACATCACCGACAATGAAAAAAATTGAATTTTTGTATATAACACTAGCCGGAAGAATTTTATCTACACTCGCTCTGTAATGTGTGAGAAGTACTTCATAGCCGAAAGCGAAGGGTCAAAGGTAAGCATTAAAAAATTCTCCCAACAAATCTCATATCAGCACTCGAATTCACGTTTGATTTTTATTAGCCTATTTACCCACAAATATTCTGAGATCTGGGGGAGCGTCTGAGGTTGGGATTTTTAATTGTCATCCAGCTATTAATTCAGTATCCCTCGGACGGGCTACTGAAAAATACTGTATGAACAGTGTATCATGACAACCCCGTGAATTTATACGAGTACAAATATTACTAAATCATTCCCTCATCAACGGTTTCGCGGATCTAGGGATCGAGCCTCCAAAATTGGCTTTTGAATGGTTTTAAGAGGCGTGGCGCCGAGCTGAGTGAGTGTTTTCGGAAGGGTGGACAAACAGGGTTGCAGTGATTGGAAGTCTTGAATCTCATGGCTTCCTCTACAAGTCAAGGGGACTTCGACTATGTGTTCAAATTGTTATTGATTGGAGATTCAGGTGTTGGCAAGAGCAGTCTTCTTTTGCGGTTTACTTCAGATTCCTTCGACGATCTCTCCCCAACAATCGGTATGATTCCTTTCTCACCTAAATCCTTGGCTTGCGTGTTTTTGGCCCTTTTTGTCTCATAAATTCCTTCTGTTAAAAGCTTTTGTTTCTGTAAGGATATTGATTTTTCCTATTGTTGAGCTAAAAATTGCTAGAGTTGTGGTTTGAACTTTTAGATCTGTTTTATGCTTGTAGGAATTTTATGAAATATATGCATCTGGGAGCTACCGGTGTATAATTCATGTAAACATTGTGATCGCCTTCTTTCTAGGTGTATACCATGACCCATACGGTTGTGATTGCCTTCTTTCTAGATTTGATCCATGTAGGCATAACTATGATGGAGCTAACGCTTCTTGCGAAATTTATTTTTTTGTTTATCTTTTGAACATTGCAGAATAGCAGTTTGGATTCCTAGAGGGGCCAATCTGATCACATTTTCATTTCACTGATATATTCCTGGTCCATACTTGGTGCAATTTTAATTATTAAGCCATCTGAGCAAATTTGGAATTTATACCTGAATGGCCTGAGGTAATTTACAGAAAGGAGTTTTGAGTGCCGTTTTTAAAATAAGCTGGCATCTTTGTATAATGTAGTTTTTGCAAGAGATAGATTGGGTTTTAACAGATTCGGTTAGTTTTTCCATTAGTTTTTGTTTGAAATGCTTTTGCTGTGAAAGTTATCTACTCATTTTTAGTATTTAATGTTGCATAGAGATATTTCAACAGCACCCCGATTGCCGAAGTTGCCTTCTTTTTTTCTTCAAATTTAAGTCCTTTATTATTATTATTATTTTTTGTTTTTCCATTAGTTTTTGTTTGAAATGCTTTTGCTGTGAAAGTTATCTACTCATTTTTAGTATTTAATGTTGCATAGAGATGTTTCATCAGCACCCCGTGATCATTGCCGAAGTTGCCTTCTTTTTTTCTTCAAATTTAAGTCCTTTATTATTATTATTTTTTTTTTGCGGGTGGGAGTGGGGGAGGGGATTTAGTGCCTTATTGTCTATACCTATGTTCCACCAAATTTCCGGGATGGGGAGTGAGGGAGTGGGGAGACGAACAAGGAGGATGTGAAATTCTATGCCCCTTCCAGTTTGTGTTCATACCTCAACCCGATAGAAGTCATTCTTCTAGATGAAACCCTCAACCACAAAACCCTTCAGCTGAAAAATAAAATGTGCTGCTATAAACCTTTTTGCTACTTATTTCCCTCATCACAACGCTTAAGGTTGCTCTAATACCATGTTAATTTCTAAATACTGGGTCTGATCTATTTCACACAACAAAATTTTTTACCCAAAAAATTATTTAACCAGTAAATTAATTTTCTAAACTGCTGAAATAAGAACACTGGTATTTTTAACTTCAAACTTAAAAATTATGCAGTGGAAAATAAAGAGGAAATCAACAAACACAACAAATTTTTTTGCCCAATAAATCTCCCTTAACTTTTATTAATCTGGAAAATTTAGGGTCTTGACCCACAAAGAAATACACATAAATTACAACAATAATTGACCATGGAAGTAGCCCACTGGGTTCTTGGCCCAAGAGAAATTCAGCCTCTGGAAATTCAGATTCCTTGAATAAATTTGGCCTTGGCAAATCTTGGCCTCTACTTGTGAATTTTGCTCCCTTGGCTGTAGGGCCTGCGCACTGGAAAGACTCAGCCCCCCTGGCTGGAAACTTGTCTTCCTTCCTTGCTCCACACAGCCCTTCATTGAAACTTGACCTCACTCCACAAACACAACTTGCACAGAAAATTCGGCTTCCTCCTTCAAATTCTCGGCCTCTCTCTCCAAATTCTCAGCCTCCTCTAATTTCCTTTCCTAAGAACCCTTGCTGCACACTTTCTCTTTTTCTTCAGCCACTGGAGCCTCTCACTCCTTGAAAAAATCTTTGTCTTAATCACAATGTCGTGTCATCATCCTCTCCCTTCGGTTCCCTTTATAACTTCTCATTGAGCCAAATCCCCAATCTTGAAAGTGATAGAGGGCTAGGATTAAATCCTAACCCACTTAAATCAATGGTGGAGATTAGATATAAGTCACTTAAATAATTAAGTTATTTATCCTTAGAAACCTTGGTGCAATAGCCATCATTAATCAATAAATTATTGAATGTGCTTTTCCCCCTCTTGAACAAGCACCTAAGGAGGGCTCTATCTGCATGCTTGACACTTAGCCTATGTAGAATACCTTTCGATGTTACAAACATCAATAATGAAGGGGGAATAGAGTAAAGGAATTCCATTAACGAGTTCAAACATTCCTCTTTACTAGAGGACTATTAGAGGCATACACATGGAAAACTTGAACGGACTAATAAGAACAATGATTACCTTTCATTGTAGAGCTGTCCAATGATAAATCTTGACTTCACTCCTCACTTAAGTAATAGAATTGGAAGGCCTCGATTATATTCCTTGCTTACTTCTCAACATATTTAGCATGCTTTTGTTGAGATGTTGCGAGTAGTTTGAGCTTCACTTTCAGTTACGATTGACCTTATGGCGTATCATTTATTATATTTAGGTTTGGTTAAGTCCGACTTAGTCAAAGTATGCTCATAACCCCTCTTGGGAAAAGCGGACAACACCTTGAATTGTGTAGACATAGACCAACTTCTTTGTAATATTCACTGAAGTGGATTCTTTTCCATCATTAATAAAATATTATGCCTAAGGGCATTGTCAGAGACTAGAGTGTTGCACTTTTTCTACTTGATTTATTTCCCTCTCTAGCATACCTATGCTTGGGTTATTTCTCTTTCTAGGGCACTTATGATTGGGTTTGTTTCTCTCTGTAGGGTTTTTTTCCCTAGTGCTGGCTTCTTCTCTTTATTGCAGAATTAGGGTTTTGCTGGTTTGAGCAAATTTGATCCTCTCTCTCTGTCTCTCGTTTATGAATCTTAACGTTCTCCTTAGAGTCCTTTACAGCTAAAACTGATTGCAATTCCAATGTGGCCTTTTGAAGCAAAACCATTGCTGTATTTTCAGTTTTGGCTAAGATGATCTATTTCCAAATTGATATGAATAAAGGTTATGGAAAAAGAGGAAATGGAAATACTTGAATTAGGGAACACAACAATTGCATTGAGAACTTTACGTAGAGCAAGGTGAGAAGACATAAGACTTTAGCTACAAATGGGAAGACACAAGAATTTACTCAGAGAGAATCTAATTAACTAGAGAATCTCAAGTCAACCACAACAAATCTAGCATGTCCCTGTTACAATAAAATATCGCACTCTCAGAGATAAAGTCCAAAAGCTCAAGTGCGGGATCTTGTGTACTCAAGAAGGGGTCAACTCTGACCTCACTAACCCTCTTCTCCCTTTTGGCTAGCTGTCCTCCAACTGAAGGGGGGTTTGTTTGGGTAATTTCTAGGTTTGAGTTCAAAGGGAAATGCCCCCAAACACACACACAACCAAGGAATCACTAGAAGAGTAAATTTCCAACAAAACAATTTAAAGGATCGATGAGGAAAAATGGTGATGGAAGATAGAAGATCAATGCGTTAGCTTGCCAATATATTTTTGGGGGCACATTGGGTCAAGGAGCAACACACTGGGAGAGAAAGGAGACAAATGTCGGTTTAAACTTAAAGAACTAAGGGACACTAGCTTTTGTCCCTGAGACCTCTAACCCTAGCATCCTTCAATATTCGTAGATGGGATAAGGGAATGAACTTAGCTTGGGTCATCTCAATAAAGACTGATGAGAGGTTCAAAGAGGCTTGGAGTAGATCTAGTTTCAAGGACTAGGGCAGTCTAACTCGTGTACCCTAGAGGTGTGGGCTAGGCACCTTACAATTTTCAAGGATAAATAAGGGAGGGAGCTTAACTTATGTCACCACAAAAGAAGGTGATGAAAGTCTTCCCAAGGAGGATAATGAGAAAAAATACTAGAAAAACTATGGTGAATATTTAATAACCCTTATCTATCAACTTAAACAAGATAAAGAAAGATATCTTAATTTATCATGCATCCATCAAGATTCACTACTAAATCATCCATGAAAAGACGTCTATCCACATCAACAAGGCCTTCCTCATCAAGATATATCAATATCCATCAAGAAGAGAAAACCATGCACATCAACTCAAACTCCTCAAGAAGTCACTCAAATCATCCATCCATAGCCAAAATTAAGAAACAAGAGAGTTTCAGAGATTTCAGATTTGTAAAGGGATTTATGCCAAAATACAACCATGATATAATGAGAGTAAGTGCACCTCTATTTATAGAGGAGGTGCTCAACTGCCTTTACAATAAAATATTAATTTCCTAGGCTAAAAAGCCCCTAATCTAGCCTATGGAGGGTCAAAAGGCCCTCTTCTATAATTAATTAATCAAAGTACAAAATCAAAGGACGTTTCATGCCACATGTACAATAATTAAGGGACACAAACTCGCAAAAATAACTCACCTCCTTAAATGAGGGAAAGATGCACCAACTTTGCCTCCAAGGGCCCTCAAATTGTGGACACAAGGGCTTCCATAATAAGGAATCTCCATCAGCGGGGGTTGGCCCCTCAAAATCAGCTCCAGATGTGCAACACTCAGTTCTCAAAGGCTCGCCACGGTGGGTTTCATCCACCAATCATAAAAAGCCTTGAATCTTCCTCAAAGTGTGAGTGTATGCATCTCCAAGGTGGACATGTGACCTTTCAAGACCTTCCAACCCTTTCACGGGTGTGTATTCTCAAAACAACCCCACAAGAAATGCAAACAGGCCCTTCAGGTTTCCATTCAAGTGAACATCAAGTGCAGCCCCTTGGATCAATTTGATGGACAGAACTGATATCCTTTCTTTACATATGCAACATATGGTTCTTAATGCCTTCCAATTGATTGCATGGTTTCAAAGTAAAACACTGCCCTTTCAACAATGAAAGTAGAATATCAGCTCTAGCAATCAGCATCAAAGTTATTAGGGTGGTGTCATCATCAAATATACTCTTTCAAACCACATCAGAATGAATGTTTACAAATATCGACCCTCCAAATCCTCTGAAAATAACATCATTACCCGTGCCGTCATAGGTTGGCTCTGGGTCAAACTCAGGTTGGCTCAGCATAAGTCATTTTAGCATCCAAAACATATGTACACACACACATACAATCCTCAGAGCACATGACCAGCTGAGGTTCTGAGGCGCTCTAGTGATCTATTGAAGTTATTAGGGCTGAGGTTCTGTTGATAGATCTTCCTGAATTACTCCACTTCAGTGCTGGTATTATATCTCTTTTCTCTGGCCCCAAAGGGTCTAGAAAAGCAGAACTTCAACATATGGATGTCAACCTTTAGTTGCTGTTAGCTGACTTGTGATTTCTATTCATAATAACTAGGAAACCTGCTAATTCAAGGACTGATACCTCTTCCATATTGCACTGTCTCTATGTGGTTATTACACCAAATTTCCACAAATGTTTAGTACTTACAGCTTTACAGCAATAACCACTACAGTTTCTAGCCTCAGCCATACAAACTACTGATATATTCTTCTTAAACTGCTATGACACAACCCTGATTTATGCAATTGGAGACCTCAATAAGTGCTGTAGTTATGTCTGAAATATGCCCTTTCTATGGCCATCTATATTCTGAACAGAGTACCTCCTGTTTAATAGATGGTTGAGCTTGTACAGCAGAAAAAACAAAAGCTCCAAATGCTGAATGAGAAATGATTGATCTATTCTGCAGAAGATTAACAACAGCAACTTTTCCAAGTCCTACAATTCAGTCCAGCTCCTGCTTGATGGAATCCATTTGCTGTATATTGTAGGAAAGTGGACAACACCTTCCATCAATTATGAGATTGTATCCTACACCGATATGCTAGTCAAAATAATTTTTCTGTAAGCTTGTATTTTAGAATATTTACATCGATATCATCAATGTTTTCCAATTTTTGTTTGCTTATATTGTTGTATTCTTAATTGCCTATCTGTGTCCTTTAGACATTAGTTATTTAATTTTTGATGTTCCCACAATTTTTGATTTTGTCACTTTCTTAAGCACATTACTTCGTATTTTTTCTCATTCTTCATTTTTGTTTTCAATTTATAGTTCACATGCCTATTTCTTGAAATTGTTTGTGGTTAAGAATCTTGATATATGGTTGATGGCTCAAATGTAGGTGTGGACTTTAAGTTAAAGCTCATGACAATAGGAGGAAAGAGGTTGAAGCTAACAATTTGGGATACAGGTATCTGTTCAACTTTCAAAATTGAAACATAAGGATAAAAAGAAAAAGAAAAGGGAAGTGATATATTTTAAATGTCATATTAGATGCATGCTTTGTGAAAAAAGAAAATAGGAAAAAACATTTCAACCATCCTTCCCTAATGAAATCCATGTATGTATTTTGCATAAAGTTGGTGCCTTTTATTTCTTTGTTGATTTGTGCGGACATGCTTCATTTTTTTCATATTGTAAAATATAATTGACTTTCATCATAGTCTTTATTTTAGAGTTTGTATGGGATGCCATCATTATTTTATCTTGTGGCAAGACATTCATTCTAATCATGCATAGAAAATAACACAAAACACACCTATTAAAATGTGAAAATATATACATTTGTAAGAATTTACCTTGAATATTTGTTAAAACTTAATATATAGGAGATGTTGAAATGTGTAGCTTGGGAGTTACTCCCACAACCCTTGGGGTACAAGGTTCTGTGGAGTTGACCCACAAAAATGTGGTTTTGTGGGCAATGTACCCATGTGGTGGGCTAAAGACCCAAAATAAATTATAGTTTATTCTATTGGTTGCAAGAGGCCACCTTTGATGGACTAAAGGGGGCACCTAAGGCTACAATAGAGAGGTATAAATATAGTGACCTAAGGAGAGGTCAAACACACATTGCAACACATCTCTTGTGAATACGAGCCAAAGAAGGAAGCCATATATACTCAAGGAAGCCACAATTATATTTCACATGCTATATTTAAGTATTAGGTGTGTATATAGACAAATCTTCGGGTGAGGGGCTACCTTCCACTCGCTTTGAGAAGGTGTCTTAAGTGACCCTCTCCCTCACTTATATTATAAATCCTAATCATCAAAATCTTTTGTTGAATCGAGTCTAGGTGTTTAGAATATGTCATATGGTTTCCCATAAACCCTTGACTTGCCCCTTTGAAATTGTCAAAGTGACTCCATAGTCCAAGTAGGTGAGGCATTGGTCTCCTATTTAGTCATCACCCAAACCCATCTCATTTTACCATTTTCCATCCTCATTGTTGCCATGTTCTCTTTAATCCCTCCCCTACTACATAAATTGAGCGTAGTTAACCCTTAGGGATACGCCCCTTAGATCCTGCCTTTGTCTAAAGTGGGGAGTGTTGGTGAGGTGATAGTGGACAACCTCCTGAGTTCCACAAGGCTAGCCTTTATCTTTGTGACTTTGAGCTAAAGGTGCTAGTTTGTATGATAATAGGGCCAAATCTTCTCTTTGTTTGCTGCATTACTCGTTCCATTAAAAGGGTGGAATTTTGATGGGTGATTAAAGACATCAATGATGACTTCAAAATTGTTGCATTTGGATACTGCGATGAATTATGCACAAGCTAGGGAAATCTTCTCCACCTCTAGCTTCAAATAAATTTATGGCAATGGTGGTCAATGCACATGATGATAGTAAGTTATAGCACTTTTGTATCAATCACATCATCTATGGATACCTGATGCACATGAGCTATCTTTGCCTCGTTGAAGACCTTCCATAGATCAACCCTCCATGTGGTGTTTGTGAGCGATGTGTGATGCGCCTTTGGTCACATGGCCACTTCTCTTGGGGGGGCCCAAGTACTCTCTCCTTTATTCATAATTTTTCTTGGTTTCTATTGGTCTATATATTAAATCCAAGGATAAGGTGTTTGCCAAATTTTGTTAGTTCAAAAACCTTGTTGAATCTTAATTTTAAGCAAAATATTAAGTGTCTATGGCTTGATGGGGGAGGAGAATACATTGTTGCCTTCCATTAGTTTCTTCGCTCTCATGGCATATCTTGGTCGTATACAGTTGCTTGTAGTCGTCATTAGAATGGTGTTGTTAAACAAAAAAAGGGCTATCATGGAATTGGCTTGTTGTATGGTTCTTTATTAGAATGTGAAGCTCTTCTTCTAGGGAAAGTTTGTAACATTTATCATTAATTGCACATCTACTTGTATTGTCTTTGATATGACTCCTTATGAGCACCTGCAAGGGTGGAGGTGCTATATTTCATGTTTTAGGATTTTGGATCAAGTGCATGGGTCCCTTGCCTTGTGGACAATGTACTATATCTCTTGTCCAATATACTTTTTGCTAGACCATGGTTGTTTATAACGAGTATTTTAGGGAGGATGTCTTTATGACCTTGTCACTCATTATGTGACTAAGCATCATTATCTTTGATGAGCCCATTCCTTACGTGGTCCACAAGTATGTCTTCCATCACTTCTTTCTAGTGATGATTATCAATATGGGAACATGCCTCTTCTATAGGCCTACTCGTTCAGTGGGCTTCTCTCCTATTTCAAAGTTCTCTTATAGCCTTCCACTTTTTCATGAGGATATGCAACTTAGCGATGAGAATTATTTCAATAAGTAGAATAGTAATGAGCTTTGTTTTGCTGAGTAGTCTAGTGATAAACCTTCTTGTTGAGTAGTTCAGTGATGAGACATTGAGCTCTCTCCAGATGTGCAACATAGTGATGGTCCTTTTGTTGACGGTGATCCTTCTCCTTTTAGTGATATCTAGATTAATGATAATAGATTTTGCTAAGAGTTTTTGGTGTTGGATGATATGATGAGAACGATGAACCTACTATTTCATTGTTACCATCTTTTTCCAAGTGGGCTATTGCCACTCTTATCAATGCTTTAACTTTCTTGTACGACCTTATCAACAACCATAGTAACTCCCATCATGGTCCTTATTTCAATTGGCGCTCCTCTATATGACAAATATTTGTTTGCGTCATTGAAGACCCTTCTTAGTATGATCAATTCCAGTATTTGTGAAAGCTTTCTTTGTGAGTGGCTTCTGATGACCCCAACTAACCATTATGGTGTTGGAAATTGGGTAGCTCAGAATGTATTTTTGAGTGGTGAAAACCCACCAAAAGTTGGTTGGGAAAAGTACCCAAGTGGTTGGGGTTTTGACCCAAAGTTGTGGGCTTGAGACCCAAGTTAATTAATTGTTTATTCTAATTTGTGTTTGAGTCGTTAAATGAGGGTTCCTTGATGGACAAGGAAAACAACCAAGATCACTCACACAAAAGTATAAATAAAGAGGCCAAAGGAGAGGCCTAGACACACAAGTGGAGAAGGAATTTCATTTGTGGAGAGAGGGAGGCTAATGGAACTAGTCGTAGATTGGCTTAGAGGAGTTGTAGCAAGGAGGTCGAGTTTCTCCATGATCTGGTAAGCTAAAGGAGTTATTACCAAAAGGGAGAAGGAGGCCAAGTAGAAAGATCTAGCCGTAGTGTTGGAAAGTCAGATCTGCAAGAGGAAAGTTAGATCTAAGTGCTGGAAGGTCAAATTTGCAAGAAGAAAGTCAGATCTGAGTGCGGGATTGTTAGATCTGCAAGAACAAAGTCAAATTTGTGATTTGAAGAAGCAAATCTAGCAGATTGAGAATTTGTAGCAGCTTGTAGACAAAGGACAAGAGGAGATATTCTCTGTGTGATCTTGGAGGCAAAGGACAACTAGAAGAGTAGTGGACAAGAGGACTAAAAGGACTGAGGACAAAGGACTGCCTTCAACAAGTAAGTCTTGTCTTTGTATTTTATTGGGCAAATTGTAGATCTGATGGAATAGATCTTAAGCCCTAATTGTATACTATGTATACTAGTTGTATCGGAGATCTGAAGGGCCATGACCCCTGGGACGGGAGCCCTAATGATTCTTTATCAATGAACTAATAAAGGTTGAGATTTGGGCCATATAAATCTGCGTACTTAATTTATTTCATTGCTGTTATATTTCCCCTGTGCAAAGTGCTTTTAGTAGATTACCTTCAGTGTGTTATGCTCAAGTCTAGACATAGACCAGATCTGGGTACAAAGGAATTTCAACATGGTATTAGAGTTACTTTGAAGGCAGTTGGATCAGAGTGTGCATATGAAAGCAGAGGGAGCCAATGGAGGTTGTGTAGGCTCAAAGGGAGTCTAGCTTTAGAGGGAGATTGCAAAGAAATGTCAAATGCCCAATGGAAGTCTGAATCTTCAGTTTCAAGCAAGAGAGTGGAGTTTTCAGCCCATGCAAGGACAATCACGGACCATGTGAGAACACTCATGGTGTTGCAAGGAAAAGTCATGCTGCATGCGAGGACAATCATGCACTGTGCAAGATTAAGCTTCACCAAGTATGAAGGAAGACGTGGCACATGCAAGGACAAATATGGCTACCACACAAGGGAAAGTCATGACTCATGTGAGGATGGCCATGGGCATGCAAGGAAAGTCATGGAGCTGGAGATTTCAAAGTGTGTTGGAAATACCTTCCTCATGAAGAGGGAGTATTGAAATTGGGTAGCTCGGAAGGTATTTTCGAGTGGTGAAAACCCACCAAAAGTTGGTTGGGAAAAGTACCCAAGTGTTTGGGGTTTTGACCCAAAGTTGTGGGCTTGAGACCCAAGTTAATTAATTGTTTATTCTAATTTGTATTTGAGTTGTTAAATGAAGGTTTCTTGATGGACAAGGAAAACCCCCAAGATCACTCACACAAAAGTATAAATAAGAGGCCAAAGGAGAGGCCTAGACACATAAGTGGAGAAGGACTTTCACTTGTGGAGAGAGGGAGGCTAAAGGACCTAGCCGCAAATTTGCCTTAGAGGAGCCGTAGTAGCAAGTGGGTCGACTTTCTCCATGATTTGGTTAGCTAAAGGAGTCGTTGCCAGAAGGGAGAAGGAGGTTGAGTAGGAAGATATAGTCGCTGCGCTCGAAAGTCAGGTTTGTAAGAAGAAAGTCAAATCTGAGTGTTGGAAGGTCAAATATGTAAGAAGAAAGTCTGATCCGAGTGCTAGAGGGTCAAATTTGCTAGAAGAAAGTCAGATCTATGATCTAAAGAAGGAGATTTAACAGATCGCGAGTTTGTAGCAGCATGTAGACAAAGGACAAAAGGGGTTGTTCTCTGTGTGATCTTGGAGGCAAAGGACAACCAAAAGAGCAGTGAGCAAGAGGACTAAAAGGACTAAGGATGAAGGACTGCCTTCAGCAAGTAAGTCGAGATTTGTCTCTGTTTTTGGTTAGGCAGATTGCAGATATGATGGAATAGATCTCAAGCCCTAATTGTATACTAGTTGTATCAGAGGCCTGAAGGGCCACGATCCCTGGTATGGGAGCCCTAATGATTCTTTATTAATGGACTAATAAAGGTCGAGATTTGGGCCATATAAATCTACATACTTAATTGATTTCAATGTTGTCATATTTCCGTCGTGCAAAGAGCATTTAGTTGAGTACCTTTATTGTGTTTATAATCAAGTCTAGACATAGACTAGATTTGGGGTATGAAAGAATTTCAACATATGGGGGGTGATCTGATGAGGACATCAACTTCCAAAGCCAGGTAAGTGCCTATGGGGGGTAAGATTATGGACTCGACCTAGTTATTTCACCAAAGCTAGGTAAGTACCTAGGACATTATCTTACCAATTTTCTTTGTTTCAGGACAATTTGCATGCAAAGTTGTAAAAATGTCGAAGAATCATCAAGAGAGATTTATATCAGTGAACTTGTAAGGATTATGGATACTCAGGTTCGCAACACTGATATTTTGACTTTGAAAAGGACCTTGAGTTTACCCTCTGATCAATTTCACTAAGACAAGTATTTATTTCAATCGGGACTTTTGGCAGCGACTTTGCTTGCAACTCATTTTGACCCCGATTCTATTTTGTTCTTAGCTAATTTTTTTGACTCTAAGACCAAAAATATTATTTGCGGTAAATAATAGGATTTTCTTGGAAATATCTGAAATCACATACGCTAGAATATTGAATTTTCCCACCACGTGTGTAGATATTATGGACAAGAAGTTTGATGAGGAGTTTGGGCAAAGGATGAGAAACTTGAATTCTGCCGAAGTTTGCTTAAAACCTCGACTACGATTCAAAAAATGGATTTACCCTTGCCTCCAGCATATTAAACCCCTTCTTTCAAACCTTAACGTCGCTTCTGGCCATGATTTTTGGTCTCGTTGATGATTTTGTGATGGATGAAGCCATATTTATGACTATTAGGCTCATAATGACAAATCCCAAGGAAATAGCTATCAATTTCCCTAAATACTTGACTAGAGCCATAGTCTTGGACCTTTGTACAATGGGCCCTTTCAAAATGTGTAGATACTGCACCTATTTAGTGCACTTGGCCCTATTTAATCACCCATAATATTTTTAATCCATGTTGTTAATAGAAGGGCTAAAAGACAATGACAGAAAGGAGAAAGAAGTCTATAGTTGCATTGATTTTCTATATGCCGGACGTATTCCTGGAATTTATATCCAATTCATCGATCACTTACCTTTTTAACTGCGAGTAAAACTATTGGGAGACCCTTGACAAAATATCAGAAGAAGCAAGAAGAATTCTACGACTAACCGAAGAGGACTATATTGGTAGTTGGTTCTTGTTCCCCGACTATTCCATTATTAGAATCTATGGTTTTGAAAGGGAATCTTATCGTCTCCCTAAGTTCATTACTCCATTAATATTTGTCTATGAAGTATTAAGACAAAGGCTTATTGTGAATGATTTCCATTTTGTTTCCAAGAACAAGAAGGCGCTTTTTAATTTCCCTTGTGCAGTTTTCTCTGATTACTAGGCATAAAACAACAATTGATATGATTGAAAAGGAAATGCTCTCTTTTGGTCTAGTACATGATGTTTGTTGGAAATATGACCCTCGTGGCATCATCTCTAAGCTTAAGGAAACAAGCTGGTCTATTTGCTTATGTTCACGAGCTTAGATTGGAAATTGAACAAGTGGTTAATGTGTTCTCTCTGCCTTAGAATAGCAAAGATCAGACAATTGTGTAGGTGGCCACTGGATAAAGTGAACAGAAAATATACAAAGATGAAGGAACGGATAAAGTCTTGGTTCTGACAACAATTCAATCTCAAAATGTAGAGCTTGCCCAACCTTTGATTGTATCACCAATAATGTTTGGAAGAGAAAGTCTGATACATAACAATTAGAAGAGATAGAACATATAGTGAAAGCAAAGGGAGATGAAGATATTGACGTTGAAGCTTTTGAGAAAGCAATGGAGAAACTATCCAAGGAAACCCAACAAACCCTTGAGGAGTCATAGCTAAAAGACTTTGGAAAACAAACACTAGCAGTCAAACATAGATTCATTAAAGAAAGGGCCGTGGAGAATCTAGAGAAAGAATTGATGCTCTTACCACAAGAAGCACAAGTGGTAGAAAGAATTGCACTTGGGGAAATGATTCCCACCACAAGCTTGAGCTTTATTACCTCAACCAATTTCGAAAGTAATATGTTTAATCTTACAGTGATACAACCAGAGGTAGATGTAAACAATAAACTGGTAGGTTTCGGAGCATCCTTCGTGGTCATCAATCTTGGTAAATTAACTGACTTTGATACGATAACTTGGCATAAGCAAACTAGTGAAGTTATGGCCAAGAGATTGTTAGATTCAACTGCCAGTAACAAAAAGTTGTAGGCCATGCTTGAGAGGATCTTAGAACAACTCTATAATGCACAAGTTTCCTTGAGAACTAAAGTTAATCGGATTAAGGAACTTTAGGACAAAATAATAAAGTAGTCAGGACACCCAAAGCATGGCAATTCCTTAAAAAATTATTAGAAGAAAAGGACAAAGAGATAGAGAGCCTAAAGGAAATTGCTAAAATCCCCGATTATGATGCAAGCACTCTAATAACAACTTTTGAAAAGAAAGAGGAGATTGAGAACAAGTTGTAGACAATGCAGAAGGTCCTTGATTGAAAGGAACATCAACTCAAAAGACAAGAAGAAAAAATAGAGACATTGGGAAAACAATTGAGAAATAGGAAAAGAAATACCTTAGCACAATTGAAGAGTACAAAGCGGCTTAGATAAAGATTTGGAGAATACTACGACGGATGCAGCAGATGCCAATGGTTTAAGAATCTTCTAGCTTAAGATCTCACAACTTGAACAAAGCATTAAAGAAGTGGAGTCCGAGAAAGAACAAAATGAGAGAAAATGGGCATGACAGGTGGAAATAAAAAACGAGACAATCGAGGAAACACAAAACTCCTTGAAAGAAAAGGAGAGATTGAATCCCTTCAAGAGATCATAAAGATCACTTTCGTAGGCAAGCAAGGCTTGATCGAAGCTAAGGAAGAAATATGGGGACAAATTGACCAAAAAATTGCAACAGTGAGATCATATGTTTTAATCCTATCAGAATGTGAGAAAGTGGTGATGAAAAATGCTAATATCGATGCCAAAAATTTTGCCCCTCAGTTGGAGGAAAAATTGAAGGATGTCGACCAATTTATTGACTTCTACAACTTGCTTGAGGATGAGACAATTCAGGTCGTGAACCTGCCTGCTAGAGACGAATGTATCTTCTCTCTCTCCATGGTAAAGGAGAAACATAAATGTTGTTGGCAATTCAAGTTGGCAGCTATTAATTTGGATTTTCCTTATTCCTTAATACTTTCTTATGAATCTTATTGATCTTCTTGTGTTTCTTTATTAGATCTTTTCATCAAACAAATATCAAGATCAAAACAGTAAAGACCATGGACACAAATATTAGGCTCTAAGCTAGGGCAAAACCCCTCCAAGGGGAAAACCCAAAAAATCTCCTCTTCTTATAGAATCTACTTCAAATAAGACAACAAAGACCCAAACCCTAGACCAAGTCCTCCTCCTAATACCAAATCAGCCGTCCAAGGAACCCTTTCAAGTAGATCAGATCAACAAAGCTTGATCCTACTTCAACCAACTTCCAGCTACAATTTTGATCCCAACTTTGACCTTGCAACTTCGACTTGCAACTGCAGCCTTGTAGCCGATGTAGAAACCCTAATTCAAATTTTCAAGAGATCTTCCTTTGAGCAAGACAGATTCTTCCAAGGTCAACGAGGTCAACATAGAATATATGCTCTTCCAGCAACTTGATATTGCAACTCGCTCTCTTGCAATTTGGGCTTGCAATTTCGACCTTCTTGGAAGCTGCAAAACCCCTAGATCTTCGCATGTGTGAAAGAGCCGAAAAACATATCTTCTTCCTTCTTCTTGCCTTCTAGACCTTCACTCTCCTTTTCCTCTTGCTTCCTAGCTATACATCGAACTTCTTCTTTAGATATCGAACTTGTGAGTGAGTGAGTACCAAATGAGGTTGAATCTGCTCCTTTATATAGTCTTTCCAAGGGGTCAAATTCCCTTCTTTAGGCCGACTTGTAGTTGCTAGGGCTAACTTGTACTTGGAGGTTTCCAGGACCTGCTAGACAAAATAAATTCTTTTACAAGTTATTCGCCTGGAAGGGTCTTATAAACATGATGCTGAATTTCTTGACTCATGACAATAAATCCTGTGACCTAACAAACCCTAGAAGCACGAAGAACATGCTTTTACTTAGAAGGCCATTAATAAAGAGCATGAAACCCATGCTTTAGAATATATATTTTTTCTTTTCTTCTTTTTTTGTTACATAAGATACATATTGAAATGAGTACAATAATAATTATGAAGACCAAAACTAGTTACATTTCCAACAAATGTCTCTCAGAAATGAAGGACGAGTTTCAAAGGGCCACAAAGATTATTGATGGCTTTTTAACTGAATGGAGTTATCTGGAAAGGTTCGACATCCCTTCCATTTGGGGAAACGAAAATTAGTTAAGGTTAGAAGAAGATTTCCAAGATAAACCGAAGGTTACCAGACAGGATTTAGGGTGTCTTGCGACTGTTAGTGAAGGGGCTATCTCTACACAGTTAGTGGTGAATTCACTTTGCAGGGATTTCAATATATCTGCAATAATGGACAAACTATACAAGGCCTTCCTCCAACACGTTATCAACATAAATCTCAGTTAACTTTGGCAATTGCCAAATATAAAAAGGTGCCATGGTTATCACCGACACACTGGGATCAGATCGCCAAAGTTAAAAAGCACTTGAATTTGCGGGTTGTTTTAGAGCAAGCGACTATTGCTTCACAGACTGTCCCCCCAATGTAGTCCATGGCGCAAAATTACGAGGAATGGGCAGAGGCAGATTGCGGCATGGCCTTATTTCCTAGACCAAAGCTGAGGGGATCTCACAACGTATCACCGATTGCCACGTCGAAGAAGTCAATTAAGACGACTAAGCGGTCCACCAAAGGAAGAAGTGCCCAAAGGAGATTGTCATTTTAGTTTATTTTAATTAGACAAATTATCTTTCGTTTAAAAGACAATTATTTTCAAACACTTGTGTTAACTTCTTATAAATGGCCATGTTTCTCATTACAAGCGGGTTGATTTTGGGTTACAAAAACATATACATTTGAGAAAGGAAGGTCTGATTGCACTTGCTACACCGACTTGATCTTATGTTGTGTGTGTTGCTCTTGTCGCCTACACCTACCTGCTGCCTACACCCACCTACAAGTTAGTGAGAAAAATCTTCAATCCCGCAATGTGTGGTTGGTGGCAGGGAACGAATAGAAGGGGCTGTCACACTAAATCCCTTCTCTCTCTGTTTAATCTATCTCCTAGGTTAGCTATGGGGGGTGGTCCCTAATATGGAAAACTAAGTTAAAAGAAATGTGAGGCTCTAGGGGAGATGTTAAAGTGGAAGTGGATTACTTTTAAGAATTATGAGCGAAACATTATATGAGCAGTAAAAACCATTAACATGATAAAACCATAAAAACCAGTGCCTTAAGATAAATTGCTCAATAGGAATGAAAGATACATTTGCTCAAAACAAAAGTAGAATGCTTCCAACAATGAAAGCAAAACAATCCTGAAATGGAAACAAAGATGTTAGCATGATAATCGATATAAGATATAAAATGCTTTCAAAATATAATCAATGCCTAAATCAAAGCATATAGAGATATCTTGTAAAAGGAAATGCAATTAACGTTCTACTTGCAAAAAGGAAAATGAAACAATGCTTGCCAACATAAAATATTCAACATTGACAACTAGAATGGACAATTACAAGTAAAACTATAAGATGTATTAGCATGAGATGCACTTATACTAGATTTGGATGCAATTAGTCTTGGTTATTTTTAATCTAAAATGCCCAAGCTAAGTGAGAAGTCCTCTTGAGCTCTTACCAAAAGGTAAAAGTTGGGGTGACTGTAAGAAAGAGGGGGCGATGGCACAAAGGTGTCATTAACGATACTTATCTCTCGAGTCTTACGAGCCAATGTGTGCCTTTGTTCCTACAAAGGGACAAGCCACTTTCATAACAACAGGTTCACAACGCTTTTACCTTATTTCGTGCCAAATGGAAGAACTTTCCAAGAAAGCCTTTTTCCCCATATTTTCTATAAACCAAGCTTATGCTTGGAGGTTAATTTTAGTGAGGCTTTGGAAGCCTTACTTGGAAGCCTTTCTATACTAAAATTCCTAGATGAGAGTGCAGATTGTGTTAATTCCCCAATTAAAATACACGCACATGCAAATGCTTCATGAATAGAAAATGAGATATTTTGTAAAACTTTGAGACTTTAGCATGTAAGTGAACTCATATGTACTTTGCATGGAAAATAAGCAAATGAAGTAGATTGTTTTAAAACTATGATTGTTGCAATGGAATTGCTTTAAAAAAGTTATCAACGTGTATAATAAAAAAGAGTGAAGCATGTACTTGAATGAATAATCAAAACTTGCCACAATGTTGAATGCTTGCACGTAAGATAAAATCTACTCAAACTTTACAAGTTGAAGCATATGCATATGAGAGATTTAAAATTAGGAAAAAATGCATGTGAATTGGAAATGAGTTAATTCTTAAGCATGAAATTAAATGTTTAGAAGTTAGGAAAACTAGAAGCAAAAAATCAGTCACACCATGAGAATTCCCTCCTCAAATGAAGAAGGGGGATGCCATGGGAAAGATCCCAAGCTCCCTCTAAATTTTATTTTATTTTATTAGTGTTTGAGATGGGTTAAAATGCCTCTAAAGGGATGCCCACAATATGAGAGAGATCTTTACAAAGTGCAGAAATTTAACCAGGCTAGACTATCTCAAGAATATACAACAACAAGCTACAAAGCTCAATAAGACCCATGACCTCCCTTGAAAAATTGATCCTTGAAATGAGTGGGGCGGTCCTGCATGCATACAAGTAAGTAGTTTCTCAATGTCTCTCCTCCAAGTTCTTTGTTGTCCATTGCTTCAAGCTTATGGGCTAGAAAATGAAAACCAAGAGTTAATTAAAAATAAATCAAAATAAACAAACTAGAATACAAATTTAATGTACAAAAATACTAGCTCAAGTATTGGGAGTAAACCCCCATACTTGCCTAGTTTTGATGATAGCTCTTGAATAACAAATATGACTTTGAAAAACTAGAATCAAAGAAGTATTTAAATGATGATCAAGTAACTATAGAGTGAAGAAATTCCCTCTTGCTTCGTTGGATGGAAGACTTTGGAGTGGAAGATGGCTAAGTCTTGGATCGCTATGGCTCCAGGAGTTGGTTGATCTCGTGAAGATTTCCCCCACTTCCGGATGGATTCCTGCACACAAAACGAAAATCTTTCCTACACACTTGAAAGAGATATTAGTTCATACATGGATTAGAGCAATATAATAAATAGGATAACAAAACATTTCTCCTAAAATTAGTTGGAAAAGAATATAACTCTAAATTAATGGGTGCGCAAGATAGCTTGCACACACCAATCCAAATAAAATGGCAAAATACAATCTAATATTAATTCAATATGCAAAAGGAAATGAACATGAAAACACTAGCATGAAAAGAAGTCACTTGTTTATGCCAAGAGAACATAAGCCATGTAGCCCCAAAGTCTTGATTATATTAAAAATATGCTAGTACAAACAGGCAGAGTCTCCTCAAGCCCGACAACTCATAACATGATACAATATGAGAGCCCATAGCTTCATTATATAGAGAGTTGGGAGCAAATCCCAATGAAAGAGCTCTTCTCCAAGTGGCATAGTGATAATGCCAATGAGGGAAATCAAATCACAAGTGTGAGACTTAGAATTCCAAGTGGAAACAAAGTGTTGTAAGTGGCATTTTCACAATCTATGCATATTTCCTTTTGCTGGGCACCGTATTCCTTTTCTGCAGCTTCCATGTGTGACTGATGGTAGGTGGATCGGGGAGCCAATTCCCAACGAATCTCTAATCAAGAACCATGTTGTGACACGTTGCAATCCAAGCCAACAAACTGCTGTGTTGACTTTATAATTAGGTGATCAGCTGTGCATATCTCTGTGTGTGGCTGCCAGCATGTAGCCTTAATTGTTGTGCGTAGATCCTTGTGTGGGCTGGTATTGTTCAAGTGGAAAGTAGATCCTTGTGTGGTATGGCATTGTACAAGTGGAAGGTAGGTATATTCTGGTGGAGGCATAACTCCAAATCAAATCCTCACAATTCTGGACTTGCGTAACTGCCTTTTCCTTGCCTGCGTGGAGTTTTGTGGTGGACAAGTAACATTCCATTGGCTGGTAGTGGATCACATGTAGGAGAATGTGGGGACAAGGTCTGCCATGTAACTTTTGTTGGCCTCCAATCAATTTGACCAATTTAGTGACCAAAATATGCCAAAAAAAAATCGGAGTCGTCTACCAAGGCGGGGGAATTGCCTGGATGGCCAAAAGTGGTCGGAATCCAGGCAAAAAAATTTCAAAAAATCTTGCAGAGACAGTGTTTGAATCGTGTTTTTGATGGTGGAAATGGATTCAACACCATCATAAACATTTAGGACACTTAAAGTTTTGAAGTTTAACAACTATAACTTGGATTTTCAAAAATCCTGGCCGGATTTTCTCTAAATATAACTGATATTTCCATAACTTTCTGGGCAATTCCTTCGGCTCGTTAGACTACGACAAAAAAATTATGTTGTACGTTACACTTTTGGATGAGAGGGGTATATGTATGACCAAGTGGGGACAAGTTTTGCCATGTCACTTTTGTTGCCCCCCTTTAATCTTGGAATTATCTTAATGTGTCCCACTTTAGTATTTCTTGTCCCCTTTTTGACTTTTAATGTGCACCACCTTAAATCAAAACATTAGAATGTACAAATACGTTGTGCTTCAACATGGGCCCTCTTTGACTTGATTGACTTTGACTAGAATTGTGCAATTGTGGTGGGCCCCACATGGCTACTACATCACCATTTGCTTCTCCACTTAATTTCCACGTCAAAATTTGACTTTGGAAAAATTTGTAAATTTTTCCAATTATTATTATTTTTTGAAATTTCCCTCATTTTTGCCTCTGACATTAGAAAAATCGGCTTAGAGGGACTATAAGTCATTTTTTGACCCTTGAAGTGGGTCTTAGTATAATGTTAGGTCTTTGAGGATGAATTTCGATTAGTCACATGCGCTAGACATTTTCGAAGACGACTTATTTACATCATTACATAGAAATTATTTAAAAAATCCTGTTTTGCGAGAATTTTTTAATTATTAAAAAATCGTATGTAGACTTAGTCAAATTCTGCGAAATTTTAGAGATGACCTAGCATGGTAATATACATTGACTCTAGACATTAAGATGCATTAGGGGCTCAACTTTCAAACTGTCACCCTGACTTTGGGGTAATGTAATGAGTGAGAAAACCTAGAAAATTATTCGCCGGTAAAAAGCATGAATAATTAACCAAGTAAAAAAAACACTCCAAGGTGTACTCACTTGCTGATTGAGTCCCAACACCCTAGGCCTGTTACATGGCTTTATTCATCATGTTAGTGACATTTATACAATAGCCCCGTAGGGTTGCGGAATTTGAGGACTGAAGAAGAAAATGATAAGAAGAAGAAGTAGAGTTAAAAAACTTTGGTGATCTGATGGTATCTGATGGTACAAGTGTCCTTTGGTACATCCTTGGGCATGGAGTCTTCATATAATCATCAAGTACCTTTCCAGTGGTCAACAATGCGAAAATTGATTTATACAGTCTATGCAAATGACATGTTTTCCTTACGAATATTGACTTGAGCGGCTTTTAAGTGACTAATAAATTATCTGAAATTAGAATCTTACTTAGCATTATATTATCTTGGAGGTTTCTGATTAGAAGGTTTCCTTTTCGATGAATTGAGTGCTTGGTACTTTGCTTGTTGATGAGAGTCGGATATCACTTCAGCGGCGTTATTTGTTTGTTTTTTTCTTTGATTGTTTACATTATTATACATATTTTGGCATCGAATTCACGGCTTCATATGTTTTTCGATGTCTGGCGTATTGTGAATTTAATAAGAATCTGATATCATATTCTTAGAGTATTTGTTGAAATTCACTTGGTCATCTTCAATGTTAAATTGCAGGGAAACAATACCTGATATTGCATACCTCGTTTAGCTGTCCGAGGCGATTATTTTGCCATATGATTATGTTTAAAGTTAAAGCCTTTTCTTTTGTTGTTTTTAGCATTTTCTTTGTGTTAGATAGAATTTGATCTTATATTTATCGCATCAATGTGTCATCCGTTAGACTGATGGTACAAGTGTCCTTTGGTACATCCTTGGGCATGGAGTCTTCATATAATCATCAAGTACCTTTCCAGTGGTCAACAATGCGAAAATTGATTTATACAGTCTATGCAAATGACATGTTTTCCTTACGAATATTGACTTGAGCGGCTTTTAAGTGACTAATAAATTATCTGAAATTAGAATCTTACTTAGCATTATATTATCTTGGAGGTTTCTGATTAGAAGGTTTCCTTTTCGATGAATTGAGTGCTTGGTACTTTGCTTGTTGATGAGAGTCGGATATCACTTCAGCGGCGTTATTTGTTTGTTTTTTTCTTTGATTGTTTACATTATTATACATATTTTGGCATCGAATTCACGGCTTCATATGTTTTTCGATGTCTGGCGTATTGTGAATTTAATAAGAATCTGATATCATATTCTTAGAGTATTTGTTGAAATTCACTTGGTCATCTTCAATGTTAAATTGCAGGGAAACAATACCTGATATTGCATACCTCGTTTAGCTGTCCGAGGCGATTATTTTGCCATATGATTATGTTTAAAGTTAAAGCCTTTTCTTTTGTTGTTTTTAGCATTTTCTTTGTGTTAGATAGAATTTGATCTTATATTTATCGCATCAATGTGTCATCCGTTAGACTGTCCTTTTATGTTATTGCATAACCTGAGGTCTTGTTAAGCTAATCAATTTCTTACAACTGGAATCTCAAATTTTACGTCAATTTTACATGTTATCATTAGCCTGGTCAACATCATAAAGGTACGATTGAATATATTTAAGATATAAATACATGGAATACCCCCTGAGGCTACAAGAGACCAGCCAGATAGCCTAAAGTGGGAGGACCCAGTCCTCAGAGAATGTCTTCTCTACCTGTTCCTCGGTTACCGTAACACTTAGGGGACCAACAGGTTGGTCTAGTCTCCTTGTTGGGATGAGTGCCTTAACCCTAGTAGAGTAGCATAAATGCACCATCTCCTTCATTTGTAACATCGACTCATTCAAGTAAGTTTACAAGTTTATTCATCTTTTGCCTAAAGGGCCTTGTACTTGCATTGAGCACTCTCTTGAAGTCTTATCATTGGGGCACTGCTATATTGCAGCATGCTTATCTTATTGGATTAGGATTTGTTGGATAATTCACCATAGATCCTCTACCTCATGATTTCTAACAAAGGAATGAATTTGCCTTGATAGAAGAGTCATTTCCAGTGACAATTTTACATCTTTTGAATGTTGTCATGAGTCATGACTGGTTATTTTGCACCTGAGCATGCAACAAAAACAACTGATTCTAATGAAATACAGATTCCTTGTTGATTAACAGCTGTAATTATTTGCAATTCTCTTGTTTTTCCCTTCACATGAGTATGTTGTAATCTTTCAATCTTGAGCCCATTTAATTAGATACTAGAGTTAAATAAAATTCTTCCATTATATGACTTCAGAGTAGATCTTGCTATATTGAATATCATGTGAAAAATTACGTTGTGTGACTTGAACATTTCACCTGTTATTCTTGCAGCTGGCCAAGAGCGTTTTAGAACATTAACCAGTTCTTACTATAGAGGAGCTCAGGGTATTATTTTTGGTAAGTAAATTGTCTTGCTGCTTGTGAGTTGTGACTTTCTGTTCTTATATCCTATGTTTACATTTCAGTTGGGGTTGAATCAGTATAGTCAAGTTCGAAGATTAAGGTTTTATAGAACAATGCACAATTTTTAAACTGGATAATCATGGGAAGGAATTCACATTAATCTTTTCTAAAGTGAAGTTGATGATACACCTGTGAAAACTACAGACTCCTGGACTGGTTTTCTGTTTATCACCTTCTGGCTGATCCATTTATTTCAATTTTTGCTCTATCATCTTGTTATTGACTCCTTCCTACCACTAAATGGCAAATGCACTTTTTGATATGTATTTTTTGTTTATTCTTTGATTCAAACGCACCAAAATTAAAATCTGGAAAACACATATATTTATGATGCTATGCTTCTTGAAGCACATTTTTAAATACAAATAATCAAATGCAGTTTATGATGTCACACGACGAGAAACATTCACGAATCTGTCAGAGATATGGGCAAAGGAGGTGGATCTGTACTCAACAAATCAAGACTGCATAAAGATGCTTGTTGGAAATAAAGTCGACAGGGTATTCTCTCTTGGAAACTCAATTATTTCAGGGCTCAATTGTGTATTTTGGTAAAGGACTGTTACTGCACATTAGTTATGTTTTTATTCCATAAACATTAGGTGTGACTGAGTCATTGATACTCATGGTCATGTAATTGGATGTGCCATTGGAATGCTTCATTGTTTTTTTTAGGAGAATCCCATTTATGTCAGTTCTTCCACCAACCAATGTACCTGTACATTTGACCCTCTTAAATATCTTTTCATGTTTGTTTTAGACATTTGTTTGGGTCCTCTATTTCTGCCATCTAAACACCTGTTGTCTTTTTGGGTCCTGGTCAGAAGTGGGAAATGCGAACATGGCAAAATTCCTCTGCCACAATGTTCAATATTCCATTTTTTCAGCAATAGTTAAATCCTCTTCTTAGTCTGTGTGCCTCTCTCTTCTAAAGTTTTTGAATCATTTGAGATCAATTTAAAATTTAAATTTCTTATACGAAATTCTTTATTAGGATTTACAGCAGAGAGATTATTTGTTTCCTAATTTTGCTGACTATGCTTATTCCTATGTAAACAGTTGATGTACAGTTCAGGTACAAAAGTTGCTTGTGTGGCATGAATTAAAGTTATTTGATGCACTGAATTTTTTATACATCTCTATATTGCAATGTTCCCATAGGTTACTTCTATGTTCTTGTGAATGCTCTTTTCCATGACCTAATGTGTTGATCGTGTATTGGGTATGTATATTCTGCTATATGTATATGAATTAACTCTGTTTTTATTATGTTCCAGGAGAATGAGAGAGTTGTCACTAAGCAAGAAGGCATTGCTCTTGCAAGGCAATTGGGCTGCTTGTTTCTTGAATGCAGTGCAAAGACGCATGTCAATGTAGAAAATTGCTTTGAAGAGCTTGTTCTAAAGGTATTTTATAGCAGGGAATTTATGATTTTTTGCACTATGTCTATTTTTAGTATTTATGTTTTTTTTGTTGGATTGACGCACGGGGATTTGAGCATTGAATCTCATGGTTTACATCATACTTCATAACATGATCATTGCCAATTGAGCTGCCCCATGTGGGATATTTTTAGTATTCAATTTGAAAATTCTATAGTCAACTATTTTTATTTTTTGATTTACAACTTTGAAACCTGTTTAACATGTACACTGCAGATTGAATTGAAACAAATTGACTCCAAAACATGCAATCTAACAATGTTCACAGAAGCTGGCAAGTCACCAGAAGATATTGCAAAATATAAAAAATAACAGCAGGCTTATGTTTATCTCTTTAGCAATTTCACCAGAGGTTGTCTCTTTCTAACATAAAAACCTGATAGAAATTACCTCCAAATTAGGGCAATTTTTGAGAAAACTCTGATTTAATATTAGAAGCATTAGCTGATGGGAATGTGGTCTAGCGGCAAGCTCTAGGTGATACCTGGGTTCAGAACCCCTGAGTGGGTGTGGATGAGGCCAGGTGCAAGTTGTAGGTGATTTTGATGGCTAGGATAGATCCTTCATGGCGCAGAAGCTTACCAAAGGGATGTGAGTTTAAAAGCAGTATCCCCCCAAAAAAAAGTATTGCAAGAAAAATGAGAAAATTTCTGTCTCATCTTCTATTGGTTTCTACTGATCTCATTATTCAGTTGATTAGCTACAAGAGAATTGAGGCTAATCTACTTCATGGGATGGGTGGAAAATGGCAATATATGTCATAAAAGTTTTCAGAATGCCATTGTTGGTAAATAATGATTTGGTGTCTTGTGAGTCCTTAGATTAGCTATATCATGTTTTCTTGCAAGCTGGACCATCCTTTGTGAATAATGGGGAGAGACTCTGTTCTTTTGACGATGTCCTTCCACCAGACATGGAGTCAACCTTAGCAATATCTAGAGTTTCATTTTTGTAAACTATATTTTAGTGGGAAAAATATAAGAAGTTAATTTCTTAGAACAATAAGATGCAAGGTTGTCCTGGCAATTGAAAGATACAGAATGCTACCTTTGCTTCCATGTCAGTTAAGTTGTTACCATGAAACTGTTGTAATTATGGATCTTTCCGAAAATGAATTTAATCCAAGAGTTTGTGAGTTCAATATATTAACGCAGTGAGTTATGAAGCATATATATTCAGTATGCAATGGTTTTAGGAGCTAATAATCCCTTCAAGGATGACGGTGATATAGTTGAGAAAAACTGCAAATAATTTAATAAGATTTATGGATAAACAAGGAAACATTTGATGTGCATTTTAGATCTAATAAAAGGAATGGGTCTGTTGATGAAAAGATATACCTTAGCTCGAAGGAACTTTAACTGAAGGATTTAAGATATACCTAGACAGAAGGAAGATTGGAGGCAAGGCTGTTGGGAGGAGGAACAAGAAGCATAATTTTCAAAAGTGTCTGGGAGCATTTTTTATATGACACATATTTTAATATATTCTGATGCATATATATTAAAAAGACATGTAGAATGTCGAATAAACTGCAGAAAAATATGGGAACATAGATTTAACTATTTGATTGGTGATGAATATTGAAACATCAACCATTTAGTACACATATAACATCGATCATTTAGTAGTTATAAGTTACAACATTGTCATCAAGTGATCAAACATCAACCACAACCTCAACCTTCAAGTTTCAACTTATAAAATTTGTCATCAACAAATTGTAATAGATAACATCAACCACGAAATGAAATAGAACATTGAGTTGAAAGATTCAGTGAATAGTTCAAAGGTAGGTTCAAACTTCAATCTTCAAATTTCAAACTGAGACTCTCAATAATGTTTAGAAAGTAGGCTCTAATAAAGACGTAGTCCTAAGTATAAAGAAAAAGAGATCTTGTATCCTATTGCCACTAGAGTCTTTTAGTTTCTTTTCTTGTGGTCTATATACTATAAATAAGAGTAGGTGGAAGTGTTTGTAGAACATGACAAACAGCTTCTCGGCGTCCATATAACACTGGATGTTGTGAAGATAAAGATAAAATTGTTGCATTTAGAAACCTG
Source organism: Pinus tabuliformis (assembly GCA_031772625.1). Classification (NCBI taxonomy): domain Eukaryota; kingdom Viridiplantae; phylum Streptophyta; class Pinopsida; order Pinales; family Pinaceae; genus Pinus; species Pinus tabuliformis. The sequence goes on from CM062805.1 coordinate 257,368,761, forward strand.
CGAGTGGATGTGGGTGGCATGTCTGCTGTGTGAATATGGTCATTGTCATGACAAACAGCTGCGTGACATCCATACAGTGTTGGATGTTGTGAAGATAAAGATAAATTGTTGCATTTAGAAACTTGCTAGTGGATGTGGGTGGCATGTCTGCTCCATGAATATTATAATTGTCATGATCATCCAAAAGTTCAGCTTCCAACTTGATGCAGGAGCATTGCTCTCAAGTTTCCAGCTTGTTGATAGGCCTAGGGGTTTGATATTTACCGAGGGAATAGTTTCTTTGTAATTATTTAAATTATTTAATTAGTTTTTAGAGAAAATTAGTTGAAGTACCTAATCTGCCTTGTTAAGTTAAACCATGAGAGATTGTAGGAGAAGAATCTTGGCATAGGATGTAAACTGTATTGGTTAGGTTATCATTTCTAAGTTTTTGATATAAGCATTGTAAGCCTGCAGGCACAAAATAGAGGTTGGACAAATAAAGGAGAAATCGGGCCATGGAGAGAACACAACTAATTCTGAGTAAGAATGTATGTAAAATCATTAATTGAATGGAATGGGAATTTTCATGTCATCGTATTGTCTCTGCGCAAATACGGAAGACTTGTGTTTTGTATGAATTGAGAATTAATATAAGTTTCAGTCGTGGTATTTACAATTGAACTGAGTGCTAACAAGAACTTGTCATACAAGAGTACTTGAGAAAATTGGGGTTTATAGAGGAGAAACCCAGATTTTGTACGTTGATCTCCATAAGCAGAATATACAAAGCAAAAGGCTCTGTATCCACTGAGTAAGACCGAATTCCATTACGGAATTCAACGGGGGAATTATCAATGCATGTATAAAGAGAATGGTCCATGTGTAAGACTTAGGTAAGGATTGTCGCGGGATTTTAAAGTCTATAGAACAGAAGAAGACTCATTGCGAGAGTTGACACTGTGTCTAAATGGGCACATGAGTTTTGGTGAAGACTCAAGGAAGGTAAGTATGAGAAGGCCTAAAGAGAGGAAATCAGTGCTTGCTGTTTTATAGTGTAGAGCCGCAACAAGAGATCTTTGTATCTGGAAGAGGCAAAAGCAAATTTCATTGATGGACGAAGAGGAGCAACCAAGGAGGAGGACGACTTTTCTATGTTGAAGTCATATTGGAAATGTGTGAGATTGGGGTTTATACGGTGTTGGACAATATGAATGGAACCCAAGCGCAGAGAAGACATAGCTGAACCAAGTCGATTTGCTTCTTATTAAACTGCCTATTGTTGAGGACTTTCAGCATGAGATGGGATTATGAGTTGGGTGACTGTCGGGGAATGTAAATTTAATCAAATTGTTACTATCAGGAGTTCCAATTCTCATGTGGATTTCTGGTGACCATAAGGGGATTCTTGTTACAAGTGTATAGTTTTTGTTACCAGAACAGAGCACGTTAGGATTGGTTGGCTTAGAGAACGAAGGGCTAAATGTAGAAAATTGACAAAATTCTGATCTGCTAATATGAACAGTCTGAAAACACATTTCTTTTCGTATAGACAAAATCTCTCTACCAAATTTGCAGCTGAATAGGAACATAAATAAATCAGTCTCACAGTAGCAAAACAAAATATTTTTTTAGGGAACTCAACTGGGAAAACCCTTCGCTTGATTGAGAATTTTATTGATAGAAAATGAGCAACAAATCTCTTACAAATACAACTTGTTTCAATAGAGAATACAATCTGATTCCTCTGCTTGTACTAAGCTGAAACTATCTGCAAGATCCCTGATCTACTTGGCTTCTCCAATACTCGTACAAGATCCTCTTGTACATCCTCTCTCACAAGCTCCACACATAAACCTGTACAACTTTTTCACAAACCCATTAGCTCTATTGTCTTGTCAAACCAGCTCGTGCTCAGAAGACAATGATCAAATCTGTGCCTTTGTTCGTCCTTTAAAGGCAATTCGAATGGCTAAAATGAAGTTGTTATTTCTGGAAAGTCGAATTGGTGATTGAGTGAGTTAAGTGAGTCTTACTGACTCATGTAACTCGATATGCCCAAATTTAGACTTGGAACTCATGCATCTTGACTTCCACAACTAACTTGCACTAGAAAAACACTAAACTGGGCCTTCCACTTCAGCATATTAGTTAGCTGCCTCATAACTTGTCATAACTTTTAGGAACAAATCCTAAATTATAGAAATTTGTCCTAACTTATAGGGAACTCAAGTAAGCTAAGGAGAAACTCGTTGAGGCTCCTTGAATTAAGGCACAAATCAAGGAACCCTTTCTTGCGATCATTTTCAACACTCCCTCTTAGCGAGGAAGGTGTCCCTGGAAGAACCTCGTCCACTTGGATTTGTCTCCAACACTACAAAGTTCTCCGCCACTCCCTCTGCACTAGAAGACTTCCCTGCTTTCTTCTGGGAAACCTGCTTTGAAGACCTATTCTTTCCCACCATGGTTTGCGAGTCCACCACTTTAGGCACAAGTGCCATGTACACTGTATACCTCTGTGTCTGCTTCTTGATGCTGGGAGACCTAACTCTCTTTTGATCTCCCTTAACCAAATTTTCAGCCTACTTGGCTCAAACTCTCCCTATACTGGAAGTCTTTGACTGAGTGGCTGCCTCCACTCGCCTTGGGCTATGCTCCTCATCATCATCCTGCTAGTCATCCCAACTGCTAATTAGCTTAGATTGAAATTGAGATATTGGTTGAGGCTCCATCTTGAGAGTTGTATCCCGTTCTCGCTCAACCACCACTTCTCCACTCTGAGAACTCCTTGCCTTGTTGCTCAAGGCTGCACCTATCTCTATCTGCTGCTTGTAGAGATTCTTCATCCTCACACTTATCTGCTTCTTACATTTAGAAGCTAAGTGTTGGAGGTATGCCTTACCTCTGCTGAAGATGATATGATATCCCTTGTCCTCAAGGGTAGCTACCAAAACAAGATTTTGCCTCAATCCTGGAACATAGAGAACATCTCTGAGATGAAGAGGATTACCTCACACCCTTTGAAAGCTGATAGTACCAACTCCTCTAGTTGCATACATGCCATCATCTCATAGCTCACTTTGAAACTGCATGTCCTTCGCCTTCAGGTGGCTGAAACTCTTCTTGTTACCAGCCATGTGGAAGGATGCTCCTGAATCAATATACCATATATTGCTATTTGCTGAGCTTGCCATGCAAACAATCAATGAGAAATCTTTCTCGCACTGGACAAAAAATGCATCTACTTGTGCTGATGCAACTACGTGATCCTTACTGGACTCCTTCTTCTGATTAGGACACTTAGAATCATAGTGCCCAAACTCATGACAATGGAAGCATTTGATATTACTTAGATCCTTCTTCTTGCCCTTATGACTGGACTTGGATTTTCCTTGGTCCTTCTTGCCCTTGGCCTTTTTTGCGAAGTCAAGGTTCTCCTCATCCACTGTCTTAATTGATATCCCTTCTATGGTTCCTCTTTGGATATCTTACTCTATGCAATCAGTCCAAAACCTTTCCCACATTGGAAAGTTCTCTCTCCCACTAACAACATCCTGGAACCCTTTCTAAGACTTGTGAAGTCCAAGTAAGGAAAACTCACAAGGTCATGATCATATACAACCATGCCTACACCACCTAGTTCTTCTCGTACCTGAGTGGACCTTGACAAATATGTGACTATGGGTTCATCCTTGATTAGCCGAATGCTCCTCAATTACTCCTTAAGAACAAGCTTCCTGGTATCGCTGGTACTCTGATATAGTTTTAAGATGGTATCGTACATCTCAAAATCTGTCTTCTTCTCATGGATATGAGGCACTATATGATCTTTGACTCCTTTTAGAATAATCCCCCTTGCCTTGCTATCATTCTTATTATGTTGGGTCAATTGCTGGGGATTTTGAGGTGGCGCTATTGCCTACTTGATGAATTCTCCGAATGTGATTATCTTCCAGCACGATCGTGATCCTCCCTTTACATGGAACAAAGTTTGATGCTACCTCTAAACAATGATCTGCTCTCAACCCTTGGTATGCCTTCCTGCTTACCCAAGAGAGCTCTCCAACACCTGCCCACTTGGCACTAACAACCCTGTAGTCCTCCACAAGAGGTTGTACTTAGGGCTTGGAGGCTGCCCACTTAACTGTTCCTCTAGTCCTTCAAAGTCTGCAAATTCTTGGGCTTCAATATATCTGCCACTGCTAGCACTCAAGACCTGCTCTTTGGCCACAATTAGGCACCTACTAACAGTCCTCGACCTGTTCTTAAGATGTTACCTATTCTGTCCGAAACCTGGACAATCAACCTTACATCAACACAACTTGGAAAAGCACAAACATTCCTTTGGTCTGGACGATCGCTTTTGTCCCCAAATCAATGCGGCATGTGCACCTATATCTGAAGTTTTGGCCCTCTGGTTAGGGCTTGCTGACTGACCACATAAGCTCTTCAAAACTGGTCCAAAATGCCCACAAAACATACTCTATTTCCCTTCCTTTAGGCCAGGACTCCTGTGCTATATGTCTAGCAACTCATTCTTCCCTGCAATAAACATAGAAAATACAGTGATCTGTTCACAGTGAAAAACTTCCAACAAAAACGTGCATAGTTCTTCCCAGATTGCTCCTCCAATACTCGCCAGCCTCCCTGCCCAACTCGGCCTAATCCCTATCACAAGAAAAGACTCCTAAATGTATCTCTCCTTCACATCGGATAGTCCTCTTGAGCCTGTGGCCATATCAGAGATGTCTTCTCCTAAGATGATCACCCTTTTGATGTGCTGATCTTAATTCTGTTCCAAAAGCTCTGATACCATGCAGAAAATCCACGAAATTCTGATATGCTAATATGAACAATCTAAAAACAAGTTTCTTTTCATATAGACACCGAATTTCTCTACCAAATTTGCAGTGGAATAGGAACAGAAATAAATCACAGTCACACAGTAGCAAAACACAATATTTTTCTAGGGAACCCAACTGGGAAAACCCTCTGCTTGATTGAGAATTTTATTGATAGAAAATGAGCAACAAATCTCTTAAAAATACAACTTGTTTCAATAGAGAATACAATCTGATTCCCTTTGCTTGTACTAAGCTAAAACTATCTGCAAGACCCCTGATCTACTTGCCTTCTTCAATACTCGCACAAACTCCTCTTGTATGTCCTTTCTCTCACAAGCTCCTCACATAAACCCGTGCAACCTTCTCACAAGCCTGTGAGCTCTATTTTCTTGTCTCACCAACTCGTGCTCACAAGAAAATGATCATATCTGTGCCTTCGTTCCTCCTTTTAAAGGCAGTTTGAATGGCTAAAATCAGCAAGTTTTATTTCTGGAAAGTCGAACTGGTGATTGAGTTAGTGAGTCTAATTAACTCATATAACTCGATCTGCCCAAAGTCATGCATGTTGACTTCCACAGCTAACTTGCACTAGAAAAACAATAAACTGAGCTTTCCACTTCAGCCTATTAGTTAACTGCCTCATAACTCGTCCTAACTTTTCGGAACAAATCCTAAATTATAGGAATTTGTCCTAACTTATAGGGAACTCGAGTATGCTCAGGGGAAATTCGTCGAGGCTCCTTGAATTAAGACACAAATCAAGGAACCCTTTCTCGCTATCATTTTCAATACTAAACAATTAGTTGTTGCTGAACTAGAGCGATTGATTCAAATGAACATTTAAATCTCCTTCTGAAGATTGAGATGAGGGTGATGATGTAGTATTGGAGTGCCTGTGTTACGAACTTACGGTTCCAGTTGAGGAGTTGGAATTTGTTCGAAGATGCAGGAAAAGGGGATTTCCTGCATTACAACTGCTCTAAAACCATGGCTCCATCCTCCAAATTAGTCTCTTTTGGACTGTTGTCCCAACTCATATCTCTTTTATAATTATCATAATGAATCTTTGCTGCATCATAGTAATGCGGCAACAACCTCAAGTTTTAGTGCACTTAAACAAATCCTTAACATGTCTCAGAATTGTGTTATTTGCAAGCTAGTGGCTTTCTTTAGGTTCTTGCATATACTTGGAATCAAGATGAACAACAAAGGTGATATTTTTTTTTGTTTTTGTTTTTTGCTTTAGTCAAGTATATGATATTATTAATTATTGCCAACACGCTGCAGATACAAAGTGGCATCAATGTTTGATGAAGTACAACTTCTAGTCATTTTGAGCCCAAAATGAAATGGGTTTGAACAAGGTTGTGATATGCCATGCAAAACCATTTTAGAACGTCAAGATCACGCTTTGGATGTGAAATGCTAAATTGCTAATACTGTCATCAACTTGCAAAAACTTGAATGCCAAGAAAATAGTGCAAAAGGCCTAAGTGAATAATTTCAAAAGTGTTTAGGAGCTTCTTCTTCATGTCAACAATAATTTTTTGTACTATGGTTATCAAGAATAAAGTTATCTACATATAGGAAAAGTATCAAAATTTTTCGTCATTGACATGCTTGACATGAAAATTTGGAAATGAATTTTGAATGGAAATGGGTGAAGCCGCTAGCAAAAAAGAAGTTATTCATATTTTCATACCATGTCTTAGGGGCCTTTTTGATAGAAAATCAGAAAATCAGAAATATTTTCTTATATAGATAATGATGTGATTCTTTTATCTTTATGTTCTTCTTTTATCTTTTAGTTCATCAAGTAATTACCAAAACAATAACACATGGACAACAGATGTAGGCGGACAGCCAGGGCAAAACCCCTATCTAGGGGAAAACCCAGTCAACAATTCTTCCTTCAATAGTTTCTCGAGATAATCCAAGATTCTAGACCCAGACAAAGATTCCCTCCACACCAAGTCAACCCTCAATCCTTCTTGCAAATGACAACCCTTCACAAGCAACTTCGACCTGGTAGCAGCACCAGCAACTTCGACCCAGTAGCAACGTCAACCCAGCAATAGTCACATCAACAACTGCAACTAAACTTGGAGAACTTCGATCACCCTTTATACTGTAGGAATTTACAGGGTAAGTTCCTCAGAAAGAACACCAAAAGGACACCGCTCACAACCAGATCTCAAATCAATACACCAATATTTTTGACGTGGTTAAAACCCTCAAAGTGCAAGGAGGGAAACAGTCCACGGCCTGTCCCAACGTGGGTACTACAGGCAATTTATTAATCAAAGAATGAAAATTTACATAAGCTTCTCTCATGCACGGATTACTCGAACAATGACCCTCCATGCGCTTTAAATAGAACTCATGGACCAATCGGGTGTCAAGCCACGGATCAAGTGTCGGTAATACCGAGGTGAGAGTGAACCGTCGGATCACTACATATCGTGACCGTCGGATTGTAAGTTACAAAATGTACAACGGTAAAGAAACACACTTTACCTAACTCTAACCTAACTCTATACTAGACCAAGTTGAAGTTAACTATATCCTATGTGTCGGAATATCCCAACATCCCCCCTTAAAAACAACTTGGGATAGGATTGAAGGATTTACAAATATGACACAATAGGAGAAGGAAGGAGGCACTAGAGCCTATCCCCCCTTAGTGACAACTTCCTGAACTCCAAGCATATATCGAAGTTTAGTGAACTTCGCCTCTGTGAGAGCCTTTGTGAAGATGTCTGCAACCTGATCATCTGTTGGACAATATTGCACTTCAAGAACATGGTCATGAATGAGCTTTCTGATGAAGTGCATGTGTAGTTCAATGTGTTTGCTGCGCTGATGCTGGACTGGATCTTTGCATAGCTGAATGGCACTTTGATTATCACACCAAAGTGTGGTTGGATGCTGCTGCTCAAAGCCAAACTCTGATAGGATCTGACGAAGCCACAAGGCTTCCTTACTAGCTTCCACGGCACCACGATACTCTGCTTCTGCTGACGAAAGAGAAATGGCAGCTTGTTTCTTACAAGCCCATGTAATAGGCCCTGAACCAAGAGTGAAGACATAACCGGCAGTAGACTTCCGATCATCAGGGTCACCAGCCCAATCAGAATCAGTGAAACCAACTAACAGAGGAGCTGCTTTGGCACTGTAATGAATCCCAAACTGTATTGTACCTCGAACATAACGAAGTATTCTTTTAGCTGCTTTCCAATGACTTTCACGGGGGTTTTGCATAAAATGAGCAACAAGGCCAACAACAAAGGAAAGATCAGGACGAGTATGGGTTAAATACAAGAGTTTTCCGACAAGTTGACGGTATAAGGTAGCATCAACTTCAGGAGAAGTACAAGAGACTGAAAGTTTGACTCCAGACTGAAAGGGAGAAGGGGCTGGCTTACAGTCTTCCATGTGAAAATGACGAAGAATATCACAAGCATACTTGGACTGGGAAAGGAAAATACCCTCCTGGGATTGCAAGACTTGAAGACCGAGAAAATAGTGTAAGTGTCCTAAGTCTGTCATTTCAAATTTCTTTTTAAGGCTGGACTTCACATGGTTTATAAGGTTGGGATCACTACCAGTAAGAATAAGATCATCAACATAAAGAACAAGGATGATAAGAGAGTTGCCCACTTTCTTGGTGTAGACAGTATTGTCAGAATGACACCTAGAAAATCCAGATTCTAAAAGAAAGCTATCCATTTTGGCATACCAAGCCCGAGGAGCTTGCTTGAGGCCATAAAGGGATTTCTTAAGTCGACAAACAAGGCTGGAGTCTGTTTGTATGAAGCCAATGGGTTGTTCCATATAGATTTCTTCCTGCAAGTCCCCATGCAAGAAGGCAGATTTAACATCCATCTGATGGACTTCCCATTTTAAAGAGGCAGCAAGGGAAAGAACAAGGCGGATAGAGTTCATTTTGGCAACAGGGGAGAAGGTTTCAGTGTAGTCAATGCCTTCAACCTGTGAAAAGCCCTTAGCAACGAGACGAGCTTTATGTTTATCAACTTTCCCATCTGGTCCATACTTGGTTCTGTAAACCCATTTACATCTAACAAGTTTGCGTCCCTTTGGTAGAGGAACAAGATCCCATGTATCATTTGTCATCAATGAATGATATTCTTCATTCATAGCTGCTTCCCAATGTGGATGGCCTGAAGCTTCTGCAAAAGTGTCAGAATCATGATTTACTGGAGCTTGAGCCAGTAAAGAAGAGGCTCTTTCAAACTGAGAACGTGTACGTCGCTGATCTGTAGGATCACCGGCAAGATCACCTGCTGCATCCTGAGTAGTACGGACCCATCGTGGAAGTTGAGGATCCTGAGAAGGTGGGGGAGGATTATCATCCTCGCTTTCATCATCTGAAGAAGAAATGTTTTCAAAAGTAGAAGAGATAGGAAGAGGTGGCACATCCGCCGGACTAGGCTCGCAGGCCGATTTATTTTCATCAAACTTTACATCTCTTCTAATGATAACATTTTTGGACTTAAATGGAATAAGTCTATAACCTTTTACATCTTCAGAATATCCAACAAAAGTACATTTCTCACTCTTAGGTTCTAAAGCTTTATGCTTTTCATCTGGAATATGGGCCCATGCTTCACTTCCAAACACACGAAAGTGACTTACATCTGGTTTAATGGAACTCCAAGCTTCTTCTGGAGTGATATTCTCTAGAACTTTAGTAGGAGTGCGATTGATTATATAATTTGCACAATTAATTGCTTCGGCCCAAAAACTAAGACTGAGTCCTTTAGATTGCAGCATACAATTAGCCATTTCCTTTAAGGTGCGATTTTTCCTTTCAGCTACACCATTTTGTTGTGGAGTGTATGGAACAGTATGTTGCATTTGAATTCCATTTTCGGTGCAAAAGTTGATGAATGTGTTTTTAACATATTCTCCACCATTATCAGTTCTTAGCTTAAGAATTTGATGTCCAGATTGTTTTTCAACAAAGGCTTTGAAGGCCAAAAAGGTGTTAAATAATTCGCTCTTGAGTTTTAAGAAGTATACCCAAGTGCGTCTGGAGAAATCATCAATGAAAGTTAAGAAGTACTTGCAGCCAGAGAATGAAGCAACAGGAAGAGGACCACATAAATCACTGTGCACAAGCTGTAAAGGGGCTGAGGCGTGCCAAGAGGCACGTTTGTCAAAAATGTCCCGATGATGTTTTCCGAGTACACATCCGGAACAAACACCATCTCTGCAAGATACCATAGGAAGACCTGTCACCATATTTTCTTTACATAGATGCTGAAGGGAGCGATAGTTTAAGTGACCAAATCGCTCATGCCAAAGTTTGCTCACTTCATCATTATGAGCAATAAATACTGAGGGAAGATTTGATGACCCAAAGTTGTGAAACTTATACAACCTTTTGGAATCATCACCAAGACCAGTAGCTAGAATCTGTTTAGGATCTTTTAGATCCTTGATTACAACATCATGAGGTGAAAATTCAACAATTTTACCTTCACTTGAATGAGTTATCTGATAGACAGATAGAAGGTTGCAGGATAAGGTTGGAACACATAATACATCATTAAACTGACCATTGTCTAGATGAACAGTTCCAGTCACTACAACATTAAGAGATCTATCATCACCAACATATATATTTTTGGTGTTACAATCATTTAAAGAAGAAAACATGGCTTGGTTTTTGGCCATGTGACAAGAGGCTCCAGAATCAATGAGCCACTCATGAGAATGAGAAGAAGAAGAAGAAGATACATTTAATGCATAACCAGACTGAGATGATTGACAATGACATGCAGAAAGTGCCATTCCGGAAGTTGAAGTTGAAGTAGGCTGCACATGGATGTTATGTTTCTTCATTGCGGCTTCCAAGGCTTCCATCTTCTTAAAGCATTTAGATTCTAAGTGGCCATCTCGATTACAAAAGTTACAATGTCTATCAGTCTTCTTCCATTTGTTTTTATTGGTCTTATCATTTTGCTGAAATGATCTTTCATTTTGAGGCTGAGATGGTTTAAGACCATTCTTTTGAGGATATGACTTCTTAGGATTCTTTGAATTTGGTTGCTGCTGGGCGGCTAACGCTTTCGTGGAAGAGTTTCCAATAAGAAGACCAAGGTGTAAGAGTTTTTCTTGTACTCTTATTAAGGAATCACAAAAGGAGTCAAAGGAAGGGGCCTTGTATTCTTGTCCTTGACAAATGAAAGCTTCCCTTGTAGAATGGAAAGTGGAAACAAATACAGAGTAGGTTGGTCCCAACTTAGTAAGGATGGAATAAATAAGGTTACCATCTTCTTTCTTAACTTTAACACCTTCCAAGAGATATCTAAGGGTCTTGAATTTGGACAAGAAATCTTCAATGCAAGAAAAATTATTAGGATCCAAAGTAAGCAGCTCATTTTCAAGTTGATGGGCTCTAATTTCATTTTTAATCCCAAAAACTTTAGAGAGTTTTTCTAATGCTTCATGAGGAGTCTCAAGTTCTGCAATGTGGAATCTAAGATCAGGAGAAATAGACATCCCTATCAAACCACGTGCTTGATCTTGTCTATTTTCCCATTTTGCAGCCTTGTCTTCATCTTTTGGTTTCTTCTCTTGGTCTGTGGCTATTCTGAAGAGACCTTTACTTCTAAGTAAATCTTCCATGTAGGCTACCCATTGGAAGTAGTTAGTGCTGTCAAGAATGACTTGGCATGGAATTTCCATTTTAAAAAAAACTGAAGCTGAAGATGCTGAAAGCAAGTGTTCCAATGGATAGATCTCGAAAAAATAGGCGGTTTTAAAAAAAACGGCTCTGAAAAAGGCTTCCGGATGAAGAAGTTATGGCTTTTTGAAAAAAAATTGTTGACGTTGTCGGCAAAGTGCGCGAATGAAAAAAAAATCTGCCCCCACAAAATGGAGACTTGAACCCAAGATCTCTACTCTCTTAAAATAGCTTTGAACCAATTGATCTATACAAAAAATTTGAGAGAGAGAGAGAGAGAGAGAGAGAGGGGGGGGGCCTTGGTTTGCGTGCTTGCCTTGAGAAAGCTCTTTTTCCCTACAAAACACAAAACACAAAACCCAACACGAATATGCAAAGAAAAACGAACCTTGCGGCTCGAAGTTAGCTTTAGCCAAAAAACTAGAAATTAAAAAAAAAAATCTCAAAGTTAGCTTTAGCCGAAAAACTAAATCTTTTTCTCAATGTTTCTGATTTTCTGAGATCACACTAAGGTGCAGGGAAAAGAGCATACGCATGAGAAAAATCCTTCCTTTCTGTTTCTGATTTGCCCAAATCGCACAGAGTCGCAGGGCAAAGAGCATACGCAGAAATGAAAGGTATAGATCCGGTTAAAAAAAAAGCTAAATAAACTGAGACCGAAATAAGCAGAGAGAAAATAACAGCAAACTGCAAAAAAAAAACACTGTATACCTCCCGATCTGAAAAATGACGCAGTTAGGGCTACCGGAAACCTTTTCGCGTGAAACGAAAGGGGTTCCTCACTGGAACAGATGCTTCGAACGCAACAGAGCAGTCCTCTCGGCCCGAAAGCAGTCAGAAACAGCAGATCTAGGAAACGACAGCCGCATGCAGTTCTACCGGCTTCAGATTTGGATCACCAACGGACGCGGCCCTCAAATAGCTCTGATACCATGTAGGAATTTACAGGGTAAGTTCCTCAGAAAGAACACCAAAAGGACACCGCTCACAACCAGATCTCAAATCAATACACCAGTATTTTTGACGTGGTTAAAACCCTCAAAGTGCAAGGAGGGAAACAGTCCACGGCCTGTCCCAACGTGGGTACTACAGGCAATTTATTAATCAAAGAATGAAAATTTACATAAGTTTCTCTCATGCACGGATTACCCGAACAATGACCCTCCATGCGCTTTAAATAGAACTCATGGACCAATCGGGTGTCAAGCCACGGATCAAGTGTCGGTAATACCGAGGTGAGAGTGAACCGTCGGATCACTACATATCGTGACCGTCGGATTGTAAGTTACAAAATGTACAACGGTAAAGAAACACACTTTACCTAACTCTAACCTAACTCTATACTAGACCAAGTTGAACTTAACTATATCCTATTTGTCGGAATATCCTAACATATACACCTCAGAATAGCAGCACCAGCAACTTCGACCTAGTAGCAGCGTCGACCCAGCAATAGTCGCATCAACAACTGCAACTAAACTTGGAGAACTTCGATCACCCTTTATACACCTTAGAATTGAGTGAGAGTTGTCCTAAAATTTTGATCTTGAGGTCTTCTATCTCCTTCCAGAAACTCGCACTTCTTTCCAGCTCCTTTTTTAGCCCCTTACCAACTTCACACTTTTCCAGCTTCCAACTTCAGAGATTGAACTATGTGAGAGAATGAGATGCTTCAAATGAATTCGAACTGCCTTGTATTTATAGCCTTCCAGGGAGGTCGAATTGCTTGTCTTGTGACCGACTTGATGTGGAGGAGACTAAATTCATTTTTGACTAAAAAATACTTCTTTTTACATGATTCGAAAGCCCAAGAAAGGTCTCTTTTAATGTACAATGACTAATGACTTGGAATAAATCCTAGAAGCCCTCAATGGGGACTTTGACCTAAAACATGATGACCCAAGCATGAAACCCATGCTTTAATAAGTCATAGACATAATAAAAAATATTTTCTTCATTCCTTTTGATAAGTACATCTCAAACACATTTATGAAGACCGAACCTAGTTACATATTTCAACACTGTTCAATCCATTAAAAGATCTCTTCAACTTGCAAACAAGTTTAGAAGCGTTATTGTGAACCAAATCTGCAGGCTACTACATATAAATTTCCTCGTGAAGAACTCCACTTAGGAAATCAATCTTCACATCCATTTGGCAAATTTCTCACTAGAAACAAGAAACAAACAAAAGAATAATTTGAATAGTGTCTATCTTGGCAACATGAGCAACAGTATTAGGCAATTAATTCCTTCTTTTTAAGTAAAGTATCAAGTGACCATGTGAGCTTTATGCTTCTCAATGTGTCCATTTGAAAAGGACTTGGTTTTGTAGATATATTTGCATCCAACAACATTTTTCCATATTTGGAGAGTTGCAAACTACTATGTGTAAATTTCATCAAGTGGTATTCTTCCGCAATCATGCCTTCCATTTTGGTTGTTGAGAGCTTCTACATAAGACTGAGGATCACAAGTAGCACAAACCTCGTTGTAAGAGTAATATTGAGTCTTTTGAGCATCCAACGTGTCACCAATATTGGGGCATGCAACTTCAGGAGTTTTCGTAACTCATTGGGATGACAAACCTCACCATCAGAAGAAGATGCCAATGATGGGGTCCCCCTAGGGATGTAATGGGGGCCATAGGGCCCAATAGAGTTAATAATAGTGTAGGTATGGTGGTTTTTTAATGTAATGATGGCTGGGTCCACTATGTTAGTAGTTTTTAAACAAGGTCTACTGCATATATCAATGTTGCAAACATCTCGATAACATCCCGATTGTATCTCAAAATCACGATTTTTTGGCCTAGCTGGTGTTTGTCGATTTTTAAAGATATTTTTATGGTATCTTAATTTTGCCGATGTTTGCCGATTTTTTGTTGATATGTTCCTGCTTTTTACGATTTTTTGGTTTTCCAGACCCTTGCTGATTTTATCCTGATGCCGATGTTTGCAACATTGGCTTATATTATGCAATGAATGTAATCTGGCCCATTCATTGAGCCAAGAGGCTCATTCTACAACCCAGTGTGATGTGTAACATTGTTCGTCTGTCATCGAAGTTGAAATTTTGCTCATGTGGGCCAAAGTAAAAAAATTTAAAAATCTAAAAAAATATAAATGATTATGCAAAACATTTAAATAATGTGGGCTCATAAAAAATTTTGCACTTGAAGAAATTGGACCCCTCTTGGCTCATATTAGATCCGTATTTAAGATGGATCTTGCTGGTTAATGTATAGGCCAATAGTGGTTAGAGCTAGGATTTATTCAATAACTATGAATAACAATGGGGTCTTCCTTATGTGATGTCAAGGATTGTTGTATTAGATCTTTCATCTTTGATAATTTTGGAGTTTCCCCTTGAAGAGACATGTGAGCATAAATTTATTCTTCTTTAAAAGAATTAATGTTTGGTGTTTCCCTAGCTTAAGGGTTTATGATTCAGTGAAGTAGGGAGCATTTTTATTATTTGATGGTTATATGTTTGTGATTCATTTTCAAACTACAAGTGCTATTAGAGTACTTTCTTGGGAAAAAGGGGGAAGATTCCATTTTTTTCTTGTAGAATTTCTGGAGGAAAAATTGGGCTGTAACACTTTGGATCAATTTTTCAAATTTTCTCTGCAGAAATTGAAGAAACAAATTGTAGATCTAGATTCATCATTTACAAAATACACATTTCAAAAAAGTTACTGAAATTGGACTAAGAAAGTGAAGATATTGCTGATTTAAAATGAGTGATTTTAAGGTTTTCCTGTTATGGATGTGACTTTGTTTTGGGTATTGCAAAGCAAATAACTCTTGACAAATTGCTTGTATTGAAGCCAAACCAAAACTGGGTGAAAGAGCTCTTCAACAACTACAATTTGACATATTATATGATATACTTCTGAGTCATATTGAGAAAGCTATGGCCATTTTAAATCATCACCTGAAACCTTAGTGGAACCACTAGATGTCATGGATGGAAGCATATAACAGTATTTTAGAGACATTGGCAGAAATTTGCAACATAGGGGCCTCTTATCATGTAAATCTGCACAGACAGACCTACCTAATAATTATAGAGCCTAGACAGCGAACCCTATAACCGTTGGAAGCATTTCCATTCGGTTTGACGCTCTCCTTATTTCAGAGGGGTGTCCCTAGAGGTTGTATGCTGTTTTTAAACCAATAAATCTGCATAAAGTCCAAGTTAATTAGTACATGAAAAACTATGACCTGCCCATGTACAGTCAACAATGAGGGTAAATTCTTGCTTATTTCAAAGGTGGTTGGGATCAGATTTCTGGAGGTGTAACAACAAATTAACAGAAACGAGTGAGGTAAATGTGCATCATAGGTGGATAAATTCAATATAAGCGCACTATAGACTAACCATGACACTGCAATACAATTTAATCAATGAAACCTAAGAGATTTAGGGAGCTAAACAAAGCATAATTGGACGGAATGACATGTAACCCAAGAGATTAAGTGCATCATAGGGAACCACAGGTGACATGCTGCGATGGATCTCCTTGCTTGCAGTGGAGGTCGTATTTGAATTTTGAAGGTTCAGCTGATGGAAAAGAAATGAGTAGTTTGCTGCTACAACACTGCCTAGAGAAGAATAATGTCCAGCCCTTCCACTCCATCTTTAACGCTGTATATGCAGAAACCAACTCCTCGAGTCCAGACTCCAACTTGCCCTAGCTACTTTTGGAAGAAGGAAAGAAGGCGTGCTAAATTGACAAGTCCTTGCATGCTTAATTTCTGTGACTTTTTCTCTGTTTGGATGGCTTTCTTTGCCTCAGAAAGCAAAGGTGTGATCCTATCCACTAAACTTTTCCTCATCCATTGTATCAGAAATTGCCATAATTTACTTTAAAATCCATGAAATTCTGCAACTGCTAATATGAACAATCTGAAAACGAGTTTCTTTTCACAGACATGGAATTTCTCTATTTAATTTGCAGCGAAATATAACAGAATTTAAATCACATTCACAATCACACAATAGCAAAACGCATTTTTTTAGGGAACCCAATTGGGAAAACCCTCGCTTGAGACTTTTATTGAAGAAGAATGAGCAATAGATCTCTTACACAAACACTTTGTTTCAATAGAGAATACAATGATCTCTCAGCCTTGAACTAGGCTTGAAACAACCTGCAACAATGCTGTCCTTTCCTCCTAGATCAGATTTCTGGAGGTGTAACAACAAATTAACAGAAACGAGTGAGGTAAATGTGCATCATAGGTGGATAAATTCAATATAAGTGCACTATAGACTAACCATGACACTGCAATACAATTTAATCAATGAAACCTAAGAGATTTAGGGAGCTAAACAAAGCATAATTGGACGGAATGACATGTAGCCCAAGAGATTAATTGCATCATAGGGAACCACAGGTGACATGCTGCGATGGATCTCCTTGCTTGCAGTGGAGGTCGTATTTGAATTTTGAAGGTTCAGCTGATGGAAAAGAAATGAGTAGTTTGCTGCTACAACACTGCCTAGAGAAGAATAATGTCCAGCCCTTCCACTCCATCTTTAACGCTGTATATGCAGAAACCAACTCCTCGAGTCCAGACTCCAACTTGCCCTAGCTACTTTTGGAAGAAGGAAAGAAGGCGTGCTAAATTGACAAGTCCTTGCATGCTTAATTTCTGTGACTTTTTCTCTGTTTGGATGGCTTTCTTTGCCTCAGAAAGCAAAGGTGTGATCCTATCCACTAAACTTTTCCTCATCCATTGTATCAGAAATTGCCATAATTTACTTTAAAATCCATGAAATTCTGCAACTGCTAATATGAACAATCTGAAAACGAGTTTCTTTTCACAGACATGGAATTTCTCTATTTAATTTGCAGCAAAATATAACAGAATTTAAATCACATTCACAATCAAACAATAGCAAAACACATTTTTTTAGGGAACCCAATTGGGAAAACCCTCGCTTGAGACTTTTATTGAAGAAGAATGAGCAATAGATCTCTTACACAAACACTTTGTTTCAATAGAGAATACAATGATCTCTCAGCCTTGAACTAGGCTTGAAACAACATGCAACAATGCTGTCCTTTCCTCCTAGATCAGATTTCTGGAGGTGTAACAACAAATTAACAGAAACGAGTGAGGTAAATGTGCATCATAGGTGGATAAATTCAATATAAGTGCACTATAGACTAACCATGACACTGCAATACAATTTAATCAATGAAACCTAAGAGATTTAGGGAGCTAAACAAAGCATAATTGGACGGAATGACATGTAGCCCAAGAGATTAATTGCATCATAGGGAACCACAGGTGACATGCTGCGATGGATCTCCTTGCTTGCAGTGGAGGTCGTATTTGAATTTTGAAGGTTCAGCTGATGGAAAAGAAATGAGTAGTTTGCTGCTACAACACTGCCTAGAGAAGAATAATGTCCAGCCCTTCCACTCCATCTTTAACGCTGTATATGCAGAAACCAACTCCTCGAGTCCAGACTCCAACTTGCCCTAGCTACTTTTGGAAGAAGGAAAGAAGGCGTGCTAAATTGACAAGTCCTTGCATGCTTAATTTCTGTGACTTTTTCTCTGTTTGGATGGCTTTCTTTGCCTCAGAAAGCAAAGGTGTGATCCTATCCACTAAACTTTTCCTCATCCATTGTATCAGAAATTGCCATAATTTACTTTAAAATCCATGAAATTCTGCAACTGCTAATATGAACAATCTGAAAACGAGTTTCTTTTCACTGACATGGAATTTCTCTATTTAATTTGCAGCAAAATATAACAGAATTTAAATCACATTCACAATCACACAATAGCAAAACACATTTTTTTAGGGAACCCAATTGGGAAAACCCTCGCTTGAGACTTTTATTGAAGAAGAATGAGCAATAGATCTCTTACACAAACACTTTGTTTCAATAGAGAATACAATGATCTCTCAGCCTTGAACTAGGCTTGAAACAACCTGCAACAATGCTGTCCTTTCCTCCTAGATCCGTGCGCACTAGGAGCCCGAATTCCTCGTGCAAATTCTCCTCCTATTAAATAGGGAATCTCCTATTTCTATGTGCACTTCCTTAAGGAATTGCCTTCCTCCAACAATTCGCACAAGGTCTCTTGGCACCTTTCTCTCACAAGTAACACACAAACTTGTGCTCAATTATGATACAAATTATGCCTTCATTCCTCCTTCTAATGCAATTTGAATGGCTAAAGTTAGTAAGTTTCTAATTAAGGAAAGTTGCTTTTGTGATTGACTGAGTTAACTGAGTTAACTACTCATGAAACTCGTTCTATCTCAAATCTAGGACTTGAGACCGAACCACTTATCCTTTTCCTCAATCAACTCGCTTTAGAAGACAGATAACTTGGCCTTCCATATCAACCCATTAGTTAACTGCATCATAGGTCGTCTTAATTTTTAGGAATTCTCCTATTCTTTAGGAAATCGAGCATGCCAAAGAAGAAACTCGATTTCACTCCTTGAATTAAGGCACAAATAAAGGAATTTATTTCTCGCTACTATTTTCAACATCCACTGCTAGAAAATCAGAATCACCTAACCCTCCTATTGCTTCTGTTTTAGGCCAAACTCCCAAGGCAAAACTTCTAAAAGCTACTCTTGTTCAGTGCTGGCACTTTCTTCCTTTCATCTGTCACTTAAACTGCTTTGAAGGATAACCCTCAGCACTGGATGTTAGCCTTTAAATATTTTTGGTGAAAGAACCATCCTTTTCATTTGAAATCACCAGGTCTGAACCTTTTACTTCCTGTAAGTGCTGTCTTCAAAGTTCAAACCCTGTTGTTTTGACCACAATCTGCAGAAAATACTCTTGTTAAAGTGCCTTCACTCCAAGATATGTGCTGTATGGATAGCACACTTATCAGGCATGTTGAAAATATGCCCCGATCTCATTTTTATTAGGATATGCCGATTAACATGCTTGTCAAACAAATTTTGTTACCTCAGCGCTTTTTTAAAAATATTTTCAAGTGTCAAAAAGATAAAGGAAATATTTCATGTCACATTTATCACGTTTCATTGATCTAACTGATGATCATCAATTTTATCAATAAAACCTACTCAGATGGTCCTTTTTAATGCTATCCTGTAGGTGAAATTGTAATGTCCCCAAGAGATTAATTGCCCAAGAGACGAAGTAGCCTATCAATCCCCGTAGGCATTAGTCTTGGATAAAGGGCAAAAACCCCAAAATTTCCAATGCTTGGGCAATAGTGGGCAGGTTTTGGGGCAGCTGGGGCAAAAATGCCCAAAGTTGGGGTTGGTTGTGAACCCCACCCACTCAATTAATTAAGGAGAATAATCCCCTCACTGAAATCTATAAAAACAAGAGGGTTAGATTCATTTGAGGCATCATGCTGAATTGTTTTTCTTTGAGCCTGAGGCTCTGAGGGTTTTAAGACCCCTTTCTCTTCCTTGACTAGTTTCGGTGGAGGTGCTCCAGCCCTACTTAGTCACCCTTTTTCCTTGTTTTGGCACAGGTCATTGGAGCAGTTCTGTTTTGGTTTTGAGGATGAACAATTTTTCCTTGTTCTGTCTTGGCTCTGTCTTTTGTGATTGTGGTGAATTGCAACCTGTCTCAAACCAACACAAATTTAAATTGAAGGAATCCTCTCCAATTTGCCCTGTAGCAGAAGCAGTGAAAATCTGCCTCATAAACAACAGGATTAATGAGGCAGCGAATTATTGGAGGCCGCACACAGGATTGCAGCTGCAGGCCGCAGCCACAGGATCACAGCTGCAGGTACGCAGGGCTGAAATTCCACAGGGCTGCAGGGCTAAAATTTTCGGCACAGCTGCCCTATTTCGATTTCCTTGACAGCAAGTTGAATGGGCTACTTCCTAAGTTGCATTACGCTCAGGAAATGCAGTTTGGGCACCCACTCTGTGGATTATCTTCAGGGCAATCAGACTATTGTGCAGTACACCTGACTAATATATTAAATTTAATATAGCTCACCCAGATCTGATTTAATAGCACAGTTACAGTAGGATCTAGTTTTCTAAATTGTGGAGATTGCAAACAGATCTGTACTGGTGGATCTTGGATACATTTGCCGTTGTGGGCAGTCAGCCCTAATTTGTGGATTTGTTGAAGAATCATTATTACTGTCCAATTTAGTTAGAAGTTAGAACTATGCTGTGCATCATGGCTGAGTATATGCTCTGTTCATTGGACAAATCAGCCATGATATACTGAAGTTGTGGAAGTATTATATTGCTAGTAAAGATCCTTTATGTTCATGCATGAATGCCTATTTTTCAATGATTAAATGTGTGCGCACTGCTGGGTATGCTTTTTTCTGACTTATTAGAGACCCTAGCCAATTACCCTTGGATATTACAGTGGTATCAAAGCTGTGCATCCTGCCAGCCTGAGGGACTACGATGAGATCTAGTTTGTTGAGATAAGTGACCAGCACTCTTTCATATCAGAACAGTGACTACGGTGAGAGCTAAATTCAAGAAGGAGAGTGATGATGAACAAAGGTTGAAGGATCAAAGAAGCAAAATCGGCACATGAACTACCAATCCTCACATGTTTGATAGTATTGAGCCAATGATTGTTCAGGAAGCAAGGAAGAGGAGGGCACTAGAAGTAGAAGCAAAGTTATCAAAGCCATCAACTCTAATTCAAGACAACAGATTGTTGAAAATGCTTGATAGTCAAGGGAGAGAAGAAGCTGACTCAAGAGTGGCAATGGCCATCTTTGCTTGTGGCATCCCTTTGAATGTTGTTTGATCCCCATATTGGTAGGATTTGGTGAGAGCGATTAACAAAGCTCCTCAAGGTTACAAGGGGCCAAACTATGAAAAAGTCGGAACAATTTTGCTGAAGAAAGAGAGGCAACTTCTTGATGATGTTCTGAAATGAATACGTAACTCATGGGGTAATACAGGGTTTTCCATTATCTCAGATGGCTAGATTGATACAAGACGCAAGCCTTTGATTAATGTCATTGCATCATCACCAAAAGGAGCCGTGTTGATCAAAACAAAAGATTGTTCGGGTGAGATAAAGGATAGTAAGTTCATTGCTGGCATTTTAATTTCTGTTTTTGAACAATTAGGGCTAAAAAATGTGGTGCAAGTTATCAGAGATAACGCACCTGTTTGCAAAGCTGCAGGGTTGATTGCTGAGAGTAAATACAATCAAATATTTTGGACTGCTTGCATTGTCCACAATTTGAATATGATTTTAGAAGAGATTGAGGCAAAAACATAATAGATTAAGGAGGTGAAAGGGCAGGCTAGGGAGATTACAAAATTCATCGCCAACCACCACTAATCTTAAGCAATATATCGAGAATACTCTAACTACCTCAAACTTCATCACCAACCACCTCAAACTTCATCATGTTGCATCACCTTGTTGAAGTTAAAAATGCATTAATGAGTATGGTGGTGGGTCCAACTTGGGCTGAGTGGAGACAAACAAATTCAAAGAAGGGAAGTATGGCAAGGAGAGTGTTGGTTGATGAAGATTGGTGGAGCAAGATTGATCTCTTGGTCAAGTTCACATCACCTGCATTTGATCTTCTCCGAGATGTAGACATAGAGAAACCTTTCCTAGGAGAGGTTTATGATGGCAAGGATACCATGGTTGAAAAAACTGTGGAAATTATTACACAAGAGGCTCACACTCTTCTTTTTGTGGATTTTGATTTTGTTGAACAAGTGAGGTCCATTATTGTTACCAAGTGGAATAACTTCAACACTCCATTGCACACTTTCGCACATGCTTTGAATCCAAAATTTTATGATGAAGAATTCATTGCTGAAGGCAATGGTAAGAGGAAGGCTCCACATGAGGACAAGGAGGTGGCCAATGGATGTTTCCAGCTTTCAAAGGATGTTTCCAGCTTCTTTACAATCTAATGTAAGGCAGAACGAAATTGGAGCATTTACAGTTTCATTCATAGTGTGAAGTGCAACAGGTTGGGATCACAGAAGGCCGAGGACCTTGTATATGTGCATTCAAACCTATGCCTTGTGTCTCGTAGGCATGAAGAATATACAAGTGGACCTCATAAAGATTGGGATGTGGATGCAAAATGTCTAGATTTAGAACTCTCTCTCTGTGCTCTTGATATTTGTGCCAGTGGTGATGCAAGTGCAACTGGAAGTACTAGTAGAGTTGCCTCTTTTGTTGAACAAGCATCTTGTTCTATTTTTGCTGATGAGGATGAGGAGTTTTATTAGTAATGATATGTTAATGTAGCCATAATTGTCTTTAATTCATGTTTTATAGCCTCATATATAAATACTGATTTGGAGTCTTGGATGTAAAGCCTCATCTATAAAGGCTAATTTCAGATGTTTGCATCATGTAATCATTTGTTGGAGTTAATATAAATTTGGATTTCCTTCTAAAATGTCATTTATATGTCTCATTCTTTCGACTGTGTTTCCATTTTTCGGGAGTCATGTTTTAGGCTGTCCCCATTTCAGAAACTTCTAGACATTTCGATGTTTCGTGCAACTTAGGCCTCAACCAAAGGTCCGAAATGAGCCTTAGTGAGGGGCCGAAATTTGGGTCAGTCACAACGGTAATTCAAACAAGAAGGTGGCCTCAAAAGTTCAGATAAAATATGCCTTAGAGAGGCCGAGATCAGCCTCAGGAGGAGGCCTCAAAGCAGGGTCGAACATGCTTCAGACAAGTCGAGTTAGACCTGTAAATGTCCTTTGCCCAACGTGAAGAAAACACCAGATGAATGTCAAGATGATCAACCACAATACCTTGAAAACAAACTTATTTCCTGCGAGATAGATGCTATCAAAATTCTCCATAGAAAGGTGAATTAGTACATCTTGGTTTTGGCCTCCTTAAGATATTCAATCAACTCACAACCTTCCTTCTTTCACAGATCTCTGCTCATAGAAGCTCCGAATTGTTTGATGCCTTAAGAGTGTCAATGACCACCATATATATACATGATTGGAGGGGGCCCTATATTGGGGCCGACTTGAACAATAATTTAATTTTATGAATGGACATAATTGAGTTTTAAGCCGACTTGATGAAGATGAAACAACTTTATTAGAGGGACTTTAGGACACTTAAACAATTCATTTTTTCCTTTCATATACTCTTCTTTCAAGGCATACTTGGACCCTTGAATTTAGACTTCTTAATTTATAAATTTTGACCTTCCTTTTAGGGCAACAATGAATGTTAATGCCAAAAATCCTTGGGGTAAATGTGCTAGTGCAAAACCCATCTTTGGGCCATCAGTGTTAAAAAATTAATATGTCTCCAACTAGGACTCGCAAAATGTGCCACCTATCAAATGAAATGGCGAGACAAGGACTACCAGACTAGGAGGCCCTTGCAACCAAATTTACTTGATTTGTGCATGCAAATCATCAAATGACTACTAACCCATTCACCCATTGACATCAATGACAATTTTCCAACAATCTCCCATTCTACCTTGTTTGTATTTTCTATTGGCATTCCTAGTCGGGAGTCCTCAGGACTCAGTACCTATGTAATACATTTTGATTTTGATGACTTAATGAGAAAACTGCAGTTTATGGTTAATTTCTTGGGTATGTCCAATGCCAATTCATCGTCATTGATGTAGTAGCAAGTGCTAGTTGTACACTTGTATCATTGATGAATCATGTTTATATACATAATGTTACAATGTACATGTATGATTGAATTTGTATCATCATGAGAATTTGGGTAATATCATAATATGATGTATCTATTATTTTTTAATATATATATATATATATAAAACGTGTCCTGTTTCGAGGGGTCTCCATGTCACTTGTCGGACACTCATATTTGCGTGGCCTCCGTGTCTCATGTGCTCGTGTTAGGTGACTTAGAAGATCATATAATATAATATCTTTGGTTGCAACCACATGTTTGACGACTATCTGAAGGTGATGCATGGCTCCTAGAAATGCCCTTGCAAGAATTGGACCTTGCCCATTGGTGAAAACCTTCTTGCTCCTCTTCAAATGGGTCCAACCCCCTTGGGCTTAAAATCAACGGACATGGGGTTGGGATTTGATCCATTTATGTGTGCAATTGCATAGGTCACAAGATCTCTTGGTGCAATCACATGTTTAATCACTATCTCAAGGTGACCCCATGGCTCTAGGAAAAGTCCTCATGGGAACTGTACCCTGTTGATAATGATAGCTCGGACAGGTCCTACATAGGCTAGGTGTAAAGCATGCATAAGATGTCCAAAAGCCTCTTTAGGTACTTGCTTATGTTGAGTGACTTCTATGATCTCTTTCCCAAGTCTAACTTAGGAAAAACACATTGATTTATTTATTAATAATATTGGCTATTGGGCTAAGATTTTCTAAATGAAAAGTAAATTAATTTACTTTAGTGAGTTATATCTAATCTCTACCATTTATTTAAGTGTGTTAGGATTTAATCCTAGCCATTGATCACTTTGGAGATCTAGGATTAGGGATCTAGCTCAATGAGAAATTATAAAAGAAGCCTAAAGGAGAGGTGGAACACACATCGAATGCTTGGGAGATTGATTTTCTCAAGGGAGAGTCAAAAGACTAAAGAGAAGAGAAAGGTGTGCAGCAAGGAGATTTTGGGACAAGGATTCAAAGGAGCTGAGCTTGTGGAGAGAGGAGGCTGAGACTTGTGAAGAAAGCCGGGATTTCCAGCTAGGCTTGCGCTGGGGTAAAAGGGTGTTTTTCTCCAGTGCGCAAGGGGACATGCAGGGTGCGGAAGAGGAGGCTTATTTGCAGGAGAAGAAGCCGAGATTTTCCAGGGCCAAGAATTTCCAAAGGGTCAAATTCTTCAGGAGGCCAAAAATCCATGTTTTATTGTGCTGTATGTTCTGTGTATTCTCTTAGGGTCATTTTCCCTATTAAAGGAGCCCTAATTTTCCTGCGTAATAGAAAGGTGAAGGAGAATTTGGTGGGTGATATCCTGCTGTCTTTTGTGACTGATTTTCTATTTAAATTTCCATTGCAATTATTTAAGTTAAATACTAGTGTATTTTTTTATTCAGCAGTTTTCAGAAAAAATAATTTATTGGGATGAATATAATTTTCTGGGTATAAAATAAATTGCCAGGGATATTAAATCAGATATGGTATTGGAAAATTAACACATCTTGTCGACTGGTGAAAAATTCCTTGCTTCCAACTAATGGATCCAACTCCTTTCGGTGGCACTTGTTATTTTTATGCCTAAGAGGACATGCATTTTTCTCATAAATAGTGGTTTACTTTTTTAGGTCAATGTAATTATTTAAGTTCCAGAAAGAGAGAAATGAAGATTCAGTTACTAAGAATAGCTGGTATACTAAATAGTGAATATCTTATAAATGATCTTTCATCCCTAGCATATTGCATTATGTAGGAGTATCTTAATTTCTAAGAGAGATGATTCGCAAACTGCCAGATCCAAATGATGTCTTTTCATTTCCATGATGTTTTTTCCTGTTGATGTGAAGGACCAAGATAAGCTTTTATATTGTGAAAATTGAGAACAATAAAATGTTAATTGTGATCAACGATTCATAGAATCGATGTCATTATGCCTTTCTATTATGTTTCTTAAGTTAGCTTTATTAAGATCCAAAATATTACTCTGGATATACAAAAGCAGGCTCAATTGACTGAGGGCAGGTATTTTATTGGCAAGCGACTAAAGGCTCCTAGAAAAAATTGTGAATTGTTGATTTTCTCTCTTTATCATTTTTTTCAGTACTAAGGTCAGGATAGAACAGTTCAAGTACTCCAGTAAATACTTTATTAAATTATACAACATGGTGCAGAAATCCAGAGTTTGACTTAAGTACGTTGTGACAAAGTAGTTGGAGCAAATGAATTGGAGGAAGTTTAGTGAAAGCTGGATTCGGTGTATATTCTAACTTAAGCATTTTTACCCACTGTTTCTGCAGATTTTAGACACTCCAATCCTATTGCAAGATAGTGCATCTGCAGCAAAGAAAAATATTTTCAAACAAAATCAGGCAAATGATACAGATAGTGGCGGCTGCTGTTGAGAGTTTCAGTGTCTCGAAGGAACTAACTCATGTTTGAGCTATTATTTCGTTTGAAAACATACTAATAACTCTTGAATTATGTGTTTCTTATTCTTCATCAGCATTGATAAGTGATATGTTGGACATTTGTTCATAAAAGATTTGAAGCATCTTGTATATATTGCAGTGTTTATACAGTCCCATTCTCCAATACAGTGATTTTGTTCATGCAGATTGAATTCTGTTATAGGCAGCATGCTGTGATTGGTAGAATATGTCATCTGCTTCTTATTTCATGCTGGCGAGATTGTGCATTTCAGTCTTAAGTTCTTATTAGCATCTTGGATTTTACCATCCACAAAGTAGAAATATCAGATGCTTTGAATCCCAGTTACAATTAACATTGTTGTTACATCTCTGTCTTATTTTTAGTTTTTAATTGAAGGCCTCATCTTTGGGGTTTTGTTCTCTTTCAAAGTCTTTTTTTCTTTTCTTTACACACTCAAAACCCTATTTTGTTTTTCGTTCATTATTCATAACCCTTTTTCTCATTATCTGTAACCCTTTTTCAATTTCCATAAATAAGTTTCGTCTCCTTTCTTCTCTTCAGTTTTTCTGTGCTTTCCTTTCCCCATTTTTCATTCTTTTAGTTGTTTCCATCTCTTTTCTTGGCAAGTAATGAATCAAGTATACTATCATTATGTATTGAATAACACATTTTCATCAATTAAACGTGCATGCTATCGCGATGTACTTGAACAAGACAATTTTCTTCAAGTAAACATGCTATCGTCATGACTCGTCTGAGTTCTAAACCAATCGACACTAAAGCAGAAAAGCTTTGTACAAATACAAATAAACTTGCAGTTTCCGATTTGCAAACACACGACAATTTCAGGAATGGCTAGCATAAATTGGCGCTGAAATTTATTAAGCCTAGAGTAAAAGAAACTATTCGTCGATGTTCTATGATAGTTACAAAGGTTGAAGAATCCTCTGCTGTACATTTAGTCTCTTTAGTGTCTTCCCATCTCAGTCGTGAAGTGCATTATCTTCTGCCGACGACTCCTTATCAAGATTAATAAACTCCAAGAGATATTTTTTTATGCCTTGCAAAAGAGGTGCCTTTCTCGGCATGCACCTCCAGTAGGGGAATTTGCACCCAGATTTGCAAGTCTGGCCACTGGTTTCTTTTGGCATTCCACGTGAAGTGGATACTTAAAAAATATCAGTGACATTTATTCCCTTGAATCACATTATCCAACTTGCGTTTACTCTCAGATATATGTTTCTCTGTCAATTTTGTTCGACTAATGGTGCATATAATAACCCGTAAAACTTGGACAACACTTCAGGGCTATATGATTTTCGGGGCTTGAACTTGGGTCATTAACATGGCAGTGACCTTTCTCAATCACAATGGCATAACCCAATAGCTCCTTAATTTCCTGTCGCAAAGCTTCACGGCGGCATTTCAATATTTTTTACCAAAATACTCACAAACCTGCATTGTTTGACTTCTATGTGTTGAACCATGCACATTCTCTGAACACGTGTTGCTAGACTTCCACATTTAAGTTGTACATTCTCCCACCCACAAGTTCATGTGATACATGGGATTCAGACCCTGGTTGAATTTAATCAATTATGCGTGCACCATTCCGTCCATCTATAACATGCACATTACACTTGCCCTTTTTTTTTTTAATTACTACATTAACTAAATTTGCATATAAGAATATTTATGTGTATGATATTATTATTCACTGGAATAGTTGTTTCCTTTGAAATCTCTAGGTTATATATTAAATGTCATTCAGGAAATGTAAAAATGACACAACAATGCATCACTGGGAATTGATTACTAAAAAAATTAATCGATAGATATTTTTCTCACCCAAAAACAAGGAATACAATTATTGCAATTATGAAGTTGTATTTTTCTGCCCCAAAAACAAAGAATATTATTATTGCAATTAGAATATGGAAATGAAAAATAAAAAGAATAGAATACTAAAAAAGTAAGAAAACTTGACTTGATTTGAGATTAGACATATAGAGATTGGATTTGAAAGTATTATTGGAAAGAACTTCATGGTTAGTGAAGCAATGGGATTTTACTCATTTGAATTGATATTTTAGATCTCTTAGATAGAAAATGACTTTATGGTCAACAAATGAGTGAGGTGTTATTTTTTTGAATTCATATTTCAGATATTCTTGTGTGGTCTCACAGATCTTCTTAAAGAAGATCTATATCTTTGGAAAAAACTTGGAAAGTTTTATTAGGCAATGATAATTTTTTTTAGTGTAATAATTAGATACATTAATTCCATTTCATTGATCACATTGTAAGATCTTAAGTTAGCTTCTGTTATTCTTTATTCTCAGAGATAAAAACTCCTTAACTTTCAATTAAGAAAGTTATATATATGAAACTGCCCATCTATTGGACAAGCTAGATCATCTTTTCCAAAAATGCATTCAGCCCAAAAATCTAAACCTCCCAAAAAGATCCATCTTAGAGGCCCTAAGATTTTAAGTTAGCTTAACATACAAGCAAAGCCAAAACATTATGTTGATTCACATCAACTTTATAAAATATCATGCTTATTAGTATGTGAATACTTTATTTTCGCAAAACAAATGTTACTTGAGAAATTGACAATCTAACTTCTACATACACAATGATAATGTTGAAGCTTATTCTTTATCTGCTTAGATTGTTTGTGTTTTCATAGTTCTATTCAATAGACTTTGCAAGTAGATTATAAATTCTTTCTTTGAATATGACTATCATATTTACCTTTCCAAGTTATGGAGATGAACCCAATGTTACAAGGGCTAAGCTTTTTAAACTTAATTTTTTGTTGTCATTATTTCTAAAACGATTTTAGAATTTATCTTTATTTGAATAAGATCTCTCTATGTAATTAATTCACATGAGTATATGAACCTTGAACATTTGGATTACATGAAGGAAAACATTTTTATATATTATTGTGGTAGTGTAGCTCAGTGTTTCACGTAGTTTACAACAATAGTTAGATATTTCTACAACAAATAGGTTGTAGAAATGGTCAATAACAATTATTTATGAGTTCAAATAGAAATTCAAAAAAGTCCTACAAGAAAGAGTGTATTATGGAAAGTATGAAGAGCATGTTGTAAAAATGAAAGAAATTCGCCTCTTGTGTGTTGAAAGACTTTTTACTGTGCAGGTGACGAAGCCATAGTAAATTGAGTGATTTTAGTAGTTAATTCTACAACTTTTGAGTTGAAATTTAAAGTTTCAAGGCTTCAACAACCATTAAGATCTTATTGATTATAAGGACCATATAACATATGAACCACAATTTAACCATAAAATTATCTATATATATGATATAATCCATAACAAATTGAAATGATGATGATGATGATTAACGTCCACCAAGACCAATATGGTCTATCAGACTTATAGAGGCCATATTCAATCTTAATAGTCAACTCATATAGATCAAAATCAACCATAAGGATAATGCAATCCAATGCATAAACCATGGTGAACATGAACATAACTATGCCAATTATATTTCAACCATCATTAAGTAGCAGCCTGTTTTTTAAGGACATAACACTAGATTTATAGTGGAAACAAGATGATAAACAATGTTTGAGGGTGATGGTAGGAGACTAGGATTAAAGATTGCAAACATTTTAGATTAGAGGCTTTTCCATCGGGCATGGAGTCTTGTTTAGCATAGCACGATCATTGATATTGGAAGGTGGAAGAAAGTAACGAAAACAATAAATCTTAGATCTAGCGGTGAGTAAGGAAATCATTGTTTGGTCAAGATGGTGAAAGAGTGGTTTGGTGGGCATTAATAGATAGATCCAACAAAATGAATGTCTAAGTTGGGTAGAAACAATGAATTCAACAGTAAGTACTCATATTTTGGCTTAAAAGATTGACTTTAAAAATATTTACTCAAAGGGTGTAGGAAAGAGAACAATATTACCATCTTAATGAGAACTATAACCTCAAAACGAGAACCTTAGCCTAAAAAACCATATTTTTACTCAAAAAACGTAAAATAACACCACGGTATTGAAAAGTGGTGATACTGCATCACCATTTTCTAGGGTTAAAATTCTAACAATTTTCAACCATGGCATTAAAAACCAAAATCATGATCACGGAAAACCTTTAAATTCCAACAATTTTCATCCATTGCGTTAAAGATAAAATAGCACGACTCCAAGAAACTTTACAATTTCAACATTTTTCAACCATGAAATTAAAAGCAAATATCACGAGTACAAAGCACCTTAAAATATCAACATTTTCCAACCATGACATTATAAATAAATATAATGACTAGAACACTTTAAAAATCAACATAATTTTTTAATATAAATCATGCTTGGCTCACGGAAAATACATCAGGGATTATATGTCCTTCAAAATTTCTATCATTTTTCTCTTAGCCAAGAGATGTACTACTTTCCCAAGGAACATATTGCTAATGGGGTTTTTGTAGAATTGCCCCAACAAAACACAATATTTACAAAACATAAAACTATTGATTGATAATAAAGTTCTTGATGACTATGACCTTGATTTGATGAGCTGAACTACATCGGGTTAAATTGATTTTTGAGTTATTGGACTCCATTAAAGGATAATTGATGGCCTAATTTTGCCATTGATGTGCAATTATCATACTTTCAATTATCATTCGTCATTAGTGAGCTTGTCTGCTTCTTTGTTATTTTTCATATGACTAATTCCCCATGAGTATTTGAACGCTTTGTCATCTTTAGGGCCATAAAGAGACTGTCATCTTTAGGGCCGTAAAGAGCGCCTCCCCCTCTTGCCACTCCTAGATTTCATTTGGATGCCCCATCAAAATAGAGAATCCATCCTTGTCTACTATTCTTATAAGTTTTGAATTCTACACCTATCATTCTAAGCCTTCGACATTGTCCCATGTTTTGTTGATTTCAACCAGTAATTTGTGGGATGTTATCCATACCTACCAATTTACTAAAACTTGCTCTAGTGATCTTGCTTTTGAGATTCAAATTCAACACACAATGATAATGCTTTAATTGTAGTGTTTTGGGGAGGAGTAATTTTGTTATTAAAGATTTTCGTATTCCTGGCAAACCAAAGTTTCCACCATATAAATTTGGGGAGCGTTTCCCAATAGATTTTGAAAAGAGGTTTCCATATAAAACTGCCTTTGTAATTTTTTTCCCAAGAGGAGAATAATTCTTGCAGAGTAGAGGGCCATTTGACCCTATTGTGGAGAGGAGATGTTGCCTCCATCCATACCTTTTTTGTATACTCACATTCCAAAAAAATATGAGAGATATCTTCCACTTGCTTCTTGCAGAGAGAGCATCTTGAGGGGCCATGGATGCCTCTCTTTCTAAGGTTCTCAGCTGTCAAGATTTTCTTATGTGCAAGGAGCCAACTTAAGGAATTCACCTTTGGATTAGCATTAGTCTTCCATATTTTTTGCCAAAAGTTGAGCATTGGAGGCATGCTGGACTGAAAGAGAAAATCCGCATATCCTTGATTGAATAATATGAAGCATTCCAACCAATTTGATCTTCATCCTCCTTTCTCCAAGGCACACAACCTATCAACCATTCACAGAGCTTGGCGGCCAAGCATTGGAGATTTGTTGGAGCATTCCTTAAGTCCCAGTTCATCCAATTTCCTTCTTCATCACAATTGGTGATGTCTACCAATGTAAATTTCCTTTGAGCACAAAAATATTCTTGTAGTGGAAGGAATTCAGGAAATTGCTCAAAAGGCCACTGGTTCACAATCTCATCATTCCATAGATTAATACTATTACCATTTCTTGGCTTCCAATACAACCATAAGTGGATGAGGGGGGATGCTGAAACAAATAATTTGTAGATCGAGGAACATCCTTTCTTTATCTGGATGGATTCCAAAGATCAAACTCTTTATCCTTGAACATATTTTTCCTTGAAGATTACTTTCCACCAGTTTTCTTCTTGGGTGACAAATCTCCAAACTAGTTTTGCTCCTATTACCTTATTCTTTAGCAATGGATCTCGTATTCCCAAACCTTAATGTTTTTTAGGTGCCTTCACCAGAGTCCATTTAAGCAAATGTATATTTTTGGAGCTTTCCTTACCACCTTCCCATAGGAATTTGTGGGTTTTTGTTTCTAAATCCGAAAGGATGCTATGTGGAGCAAGCAGAGTCTAGAATTGGTATAAAGACAAAGCTGTTGGGTGTGGTGTCTGATTATCTTCCTGATTGTTCAAAGGTTTTTTGTTTCAACTTTGTTGGATCCCTGTTCCTAACGGGGCGACAATGCCGCCTGTTTAGTTTTCGTCAGGGAGGTCTAGGGTGTTATCGGGAAATCTAGTGTCCACTCGGAGCTGCTAGTCCCACTAAGACTCGTAGCTATCTTAGAAACAAACAACGTAAAACTACTTTCATTTTTCTTTATGAAAAGTAGATAAGAGTGGAATGAAGGACACCAACCTCAGTCTTGCGCTTGGTTCCTTGCTCGGTTCCTCTCCCTTCTGACAGATCCTTGCTGCTTCTCCTTCGTCTACCCAGCTTCAAAGAGGACCTGTGGAATCAAAGCAGCATAATACTATCGAAGAACAAAGATCTACAATCATAAACAATATAGGACCAGATGTATATTGACCACAAAAATTCATATATCATCAAACATACAAGAATGTGGAGAAAAACTTGAATAGCTTTATTAATATCAAGAATAAGCAAAGAGGATTACAACCAATTGCTCTGACCCAACGTCACCCACCAGCATGAAAGCCCTTCTTTCACCTCATGAAAAGCTTAGATCACCCAACACTATGATATTCCAACAAGAAACCAACAACATTTCCTTACAAGATACAAAATTCCAGCCTTTGGATCTCTGGGATGAGGGATCCATATATAGATGATTGTAGGGGGGTGAGTCAGCTTCTGGGATTTTGATTAGTGTCATCTCTCTGATAGTTGTTGATTCCACTTGGATATTGATGATCTCTTACTCATCCCTGGGCAAATTCAGAGAGGCAAGTGTCACAGGAGAAGTTTCTGGAAGATCCCATGATCATCCACCTCGCAAACTGTCTCTGCCATTTGTCCACTCTCGCCCATTGCACCCCATAGAAGGGTTTTTCAGTATGCATCGCACCTCCCATGTGCATTAGGTGGGATGCATCGCACTTTCACCATGGAGCGGGTGAGATGGTCCAATTTTGACCAGTTCTGAGCAGTTTTTCATGGAGAACTTCTGGGAGATGATGTAAGCAGTTGACCTTGTTCTTTTAGGGTATGGAACAACACTTTTAGGGACTTAGGAGCCCTTGGTTTATGGACATGTTTGATTGGGGTTGCAGTGCCCAAAAATGTCTACAACAGTTGTCCCCTAAAGCATGAGGTCGTTAATCTTTTGATGTCGGGTGAAATGCTTTATCATGAGGATCCGAAGTTTTTTCGCGCTGGAAGGCGACTTGTAATAAGATACAATACAATACATTATTTTCATAATATTTTTCATGATCTAGCTGAGGCGGACATTCCCATGCTCAGCTTTATAAATTCATTTTCATGTACATAAGACAGACAACCGTCTGTGCGGGAGACTGATGATTCTAATAGAGTCATCATCCTTTGATTCGGATGATCATCTGTGTAGCAACAATGTACATTTGATGTCTTTATTTTCCTGAATATATTGCAGCCCGGATGGATGAAACTAGATTCGGGGTCTTCAAACTCGTTCAATCTTCACTCGGAGTACAAGTCGATCCATGTGAAAGATGTTCTGGAGTCGAACATGGAAAGACATCGCCTGATTACCAGCCAATGATGTAAGCTGTTAACAGGCGCGAGAGGAATCACCGATAATGATGATGACCCTCAAGGTACTACAGTACAATTCACATGGTGTGAATAAGGGACTTGGCATTGAACACCGCGCAAAATCTTTCGGTCGAAGGCCATTGATGTAAACCTGTCGCCGGAAGTGAAAAACTTGTCATTGAGGCATGCAAGCTTCAAAGTACTGAAAGGGTTGTTCCTAAGTCGACTTCTTGGATAATGAGCTGATGTCGACAAGAAGCGACCCACCGTAGGAGGGCTTTAATGAATCCCACATCTACGACACGGAACAGAGTAAATGATTTTGGAGATGAAAATGATCTGATGATATAGGGTTCAGGGTGGCGGTCATGAAAGGATGGAGCATGAATGTATTGCAGTGGATGAGACACAGGTGAATTCGCTGAGCGACTTCTCTTGAACATACCGGCGACACTGACATGGATTGGTAGCGTTAACCCCAAATATGGATGGTGTGATGGACCAATGGTGATATGACCAGTGAACGGAACAACCCAACCCGACTCGGATGCAGAGTGAAAATGTCATGTTCAAGAGCGACTTGCTACCAATAAAGTTTCTTCAAGTTTTCTTCCCAATTTTTCCCCAGTCATTGCTGACCAGTACCTCTTTATTTTTGTCAAGCTTGAGGAGGATAAAATATGCTTGTTCTATAATTTTCCCTTCGGGCAAACCCGTCGCTATATTTTAACGAGCCTAGTGACAGTGAAACTCGTTCTTGTCTGTATGGACAAGTTTGTCGCTATTCGGTTTTAACGAGTTTAACGACAAAGATAACTTGGTCCTTTTCAATTTTAGAGAGTCTGAAAGGGATGTAAAGGAAAATCCAATAATACTTTTTCGTCATATAATCCCTTAAGTCCGAAAAATTATAAAATAATACGAAAGGAATGAATTTTCGGTAATTTTAATGCGCCGAACAAGACAAGCGCTCGATCTTTTTGTGTAATAATCCCTCAGGCCCAAAAAGATTAAAATCTAGAGAAGGGATAGCACTTCCGGTCGCTTTAACGAGCTGGAGAGGCCAATCGCTCGGCAATCTTTTCATGTTTTATGAGTCAGGTGAAAAGAGCTTAAAGGAGACTCGTTTTTGAGAAATGAGTGATAATTTTGGGTAGCAGCTGATTCCAGGTAAGGTTTGGAATTTTCCAATCACGACAGTGTCATAAGGATGGATAACAGGATCACTCTTCGCAGCTATTCCTCAAAAGGGGTAAACAATCAAATGGAGGTGAATGATCAGCTAAAACAGAGTGGAGGTGATAATGAGAACACGACCAGGGCTCAAAAGCTGATGACAATGCATTCACAATGGTTATTTACCAGAAATTGGTTCATTTTTTAATGAGCTTAAACTTTGGGGGAACGTTTGCTCATTGCTTATGTTTAATTTTTAACGAGCTTGAACTCCACATAAAAACTGCTCGTGATAATGGTCATCGATTTAATTTCACTGTTAATCACTTTGTTCCTTCAAAGGTTGTACTGCCTGTTCAATTGCTTCATCAAAACGATTATAAATGAACAATATATGTTTCAAAATGAGTTAAAACACTAATATTTTACTCGAATTACGTGAAAAGTAATTTAAAAGTGGTTTTTTACCCCTCATTTTACCATTTCATTTGAACTTTGGTTTGTTGGAGCTCTGGAGGTGCTTTTCCCCCTTGATTTTCACCAGCTGATTTCAGGATATTTTTTGGACGATTCTCGGCGCCATCTGGACCAGGTAGGAGCTAAACCTGAGCTCTTCAGTTGCATTCTTTCCCTTTTGAATTCTGTGCATGTTTCCTTGTTTTTCTGAGTCCTTGGGGTTTGAAAAATTCGCCTTGGCTCCATCGCACCCTTTCTATATTGAAAGGTGCGATGCATACTGGCTTGGCCATTGGCCAATCAGTATGCATCCCACCCAGTACACTGCTGGGGGTGTGATGGGCACGAGAAGGGAAGTTTTTGCACTATTTTCTCATGGAATCTTTGCCTTTTTTTCCAAATCAGGATCCTGACTCTTCCCTTGCTTGTTTTGTAGAGATATATTGGAGCAAAATGGTTGTTACATGGCGAGAAGGACATGCTTGCTCTACATGATCCGGTTACGGTAACTGCACTGTGGAACTGTGGCCTGTTCAAGTTTTTCCGCATTTCTAGCATGAGGTAACAAATCAACTTGTTGCAATATTTTCTCGATGCATGGGATCCTACCAACCAGGTGTTTCAGATCAGAGGCAAATCTTTTCGCTTGACTGTCATGGACATCTATTTTTTGACCGATTTATCGAGGCGTGGTGCCGCTCTTTCACTATCAGATGCCGCCCGCGGGGGCGAATCTGTGAGAGATTATATTCGCCGATTTTGCAAAGAGGGATCTCAGCTGAGTAGGGACGGCACGATCAACATCCAAGATGTCGATGACCAGTCCTTGAGGACCATTCTGTTCACTTTTACTAGACTGGCTGGTAGTGCGACTCCTCACGTGGCTAACAGGTCCTATATGCAATACGCCTTGGAATGCCTTGAACCAAAGGTGTTCAATTGGTGTGACGCAGTACTCCCTGTGATGAAAGAACAACTGACGAAGGTAAAAAACGGAAAATTGAAGAACTTCAGCTATGGTTCTATTTTGACCGCTTTCGCCTTGGAAAAGATCCCACTGATGCAGCCGCAGTACATCTCACTTGGTTTACCTCTACCGACTGAGCCACGGATGCAGAGATGGGTCGAACTTATGGCCCGACAAGCTGGTTAGTCCCAGGTTTCCTTTTTTGACACCTTTTTCGAGTGGTTCAATCGTCAGGAGATGGTCTTTTTCGAGTATCCATATGCTGGTATGGATTTCCGGGGTGACCCGGATTTGGTGTTGCCGACTGGTGAGCAGTGGGGTGCTATCGGTAAATTCTTTGACCATATCTCTGTTCATGGTTTCTTTTTATAATGTTTTTGTGCTTTCTTCTATCAGGAATAATCAAAACTCATGTGCTCATGCAAATATTGGACCAGTTCGGCCAATAGTACGTCTGAGAGTACTAGGTGCTGCTCTAGCAGGAGAGGCTGTGGGGAGG
The DNA here is from genome assembly GCA_031772625.1 of Pinus tabuliformis. Classification (NCBI taxonomy): domain Eukaryota; kingdom Viridiplantae; phylum Streptophyta; class Pinopsida; order Pinales; family Pinaceae; genus Pinus; species Pinus tabuliformis. Next base: position 257,406,256 of record CM062805.1, read on the forward strand.
GCTATCCTTCGCGACCTTGATGTGGCCGAGACCCTTTCAGCATTGCAGGATCAGGTCGAGGGCCTCACTCTCGGTATTCCGGACGTGAGGACCGACGAGCTTCCCCAGAGGTTGTAGTGACATACTACTGGCATGCCGAGTCGATGGACTAGGCTTTTACGCATGATTGCACAGGCGGTGACTTGTTATCAGCAACATCATTAGACTAGGGTGCCCCCTAGCATTTTGAGTTTTGGGTCATTCGACCGATTTTGCCCTGGTTACAAAACATTATGTATGAACCATAAACAGTTATATATATATTTTTGATTTTCGGAGCTTTATTTTGTTTGAGTTACGTGATCTTGATGCAAATATATGATGAAATGATTCTTTTATAAATGTTGCAAATGTCTATCTAACACATAATTTGCCAATGAGTCTGTTAATGTGTTTAAGTTTATGGAAATATGCTGATATTGAATAAAATCAAACTGCCTTTCCAAAATCTTGACCCTTAGGAACATGCGATAGATAGCTGGATTCCGTACGGAGTAGATAACAGTGAACTGTAGAATGACGATTTGTGAGTCTAGCCTGACGACTAGTCGGTGTATGCCACATGTAATGGCATTAGAGAGGAGCTCTATCAACGTGCTGTATTCAGTAATATTGTTTGTTGACTGACCAATACATACCCCTCTGAAACTCACTAATTCGCCACTTAGATCGAATATGGCCCAAGCTGCAGAAGATAGGTTCCGCGAACTACGACTCGCTCCGTCGGCATATCCAGCAAATGATTCCAATAGGTCCGACATCTGCAACATATGTAAAAGCGGATCACTTAACCAAAACAATTACCCTTAGCGAAAACAAAAATGTAACAAAAGCATACGGGTTACTATCTTGAGTCAAGCATAGTAACGCTTAAGGTACAACCCGTTGCGAGGTTGTGCCAGTGGAATCCCATCATAATCTACTAATTCGTAGGCTCCTTTTGCTAATACACATTTAACAATTTAGGGGCCCATCCATAAGGATTTGCTTACCTGCTCCCAGTTTGTCGGGTTCCTGGTCATAAAGTAAGACCAGGTCACCTTCTGAGAAGACACAGGGTTTGACATTCTTGTCGAACTGCACCTTGACTCGTTTCTTATGGGCTTCGTTAGCCAAAGTGGCATCATGACGGTTTCATCCAATTGGATTAGTTCCAAGAAACGAGCCTCTTCTTCTGAAGTTCCAGGGAGAAGATCGACTGCGAGTTTGAGGGACGAGATTTCACACTGAACCGGTAAGATTGCTTCCAGGCCATACACCAATTGAAAGGGTGTAAACCCAGTTGCATTCCTCACCAATGTCCGGTATGCCCACAAGGCAGAGTACAGGATCAGGTGCCAACTCCTTTTGTGGACTCCAATCATCCTTTGCAGCATCCGCTTTAGGACCTCGTTGATTGCCTCAACTTGTCCGTTAGCCTGCGGATAATACGGAGTAGAGCTGTTGTGGGACAGCCCTAACTTGGCAGCCAACTCAACCATCATGTGATTGCGAAAATGCGATCCATGATCTGTGACTATGGTCTGTGGAACACCGAATCTGGAGACTACATGATTGAAAAAGAAGAGGGCAACCGTTTTTCCGCTGTTGTTTAATGTAGGCATCGCCTCGGCCCATTTGGTAAAATAGTCTACTGCGACTATGATATACCCATGCCCCCCAGCCGAAGTGGGGTTACATGTCATAAAATCTATGCCCCATTTGGCAAATGGCCCAACAACAACTACTGGTTGTAGAGGTGCGGGTGGTATTCTGGTATTATGTCAGGCCAGGGTAACTCCAGCAATGAGCGCAAGAAAACAATTGAATGAGAAAACACTGATTGATTGATTTATTCATTAGCCAACACTATATTTATACACATATAAAACGGATCAGTTCATCTTCTAGATGACTGTCCGACTTCACCTCATCCGTTTCGGATTAGGTGTCAACATTCCCCCCCTTAATCTGAAGGGATGTTGGTGAGTCCAAGCATCATTCTGAATTTTTCAAGCTTTTCTCTTCCAAGCGCTTTGGTGAAGATGTCTGCAATTTGCTCGTTTGTGGAACAATGACGAAGATGGATTGTTTTGGCCTCAACATGATGTCGGATCAGATGATATTTAGTATTGATGTGCTTAGTACGATCATGGAACTTTGGGTTCTTGGCCAACTTTATTGCAGATGTGTTATCAATCATGAGTGGAGTTGATTGTATTTGTTTTACCTGCAAATCTTCAAGAATTTTCCTGAGCCACACAATTTCTTTCGTTGCTTCAGCTGCTGCCACGTATTCTGCTTCTGTTGTGGAATCTGCTGGTATTGATTGTTTGTGTGATCTCCAGGAGACAGCTCCTGATCCAAGACTCATAGCATATCCTGAAGTAGATACCCCGGTTTCTTTGTCTCCATCGAAGTCTGAATCAGAGTATCCAATCAAGTTGAAGTCGTTCACCTGTGTATACTTGATTCCAAGGTCTTGAGTTCCCTTCAAGTACCTTAGAACTCTTTTTGCAGCAGACCAGTGTCCCTCACAAGGCCTTTGCATAAACCTGGAGAGGATTCCAACAGCAAATGAAATGTCTGGTCTGGTAGTAGTGAGGTAGATGAGACTTCCTACAAGCTGTCTATACTTTGTTGCATCCTCAAATTCCTTTCCTTCAGTAGATGTGAGCTTCAAGTTTTGTTCCATTGGAGTAGAGAGGGGATTGCACTCTGTCATGCCAAATCTGTATAACAAATCTCCAATGTATTTCTTTTGAGAAAGAAATATGGACTTTGGATGTTGGGTTACTTCAATGCCAAGATAGTAATGAACATAGCCCAAATCAGTCATTTCAAAGATTTTTCCTAATTCTTTCTTTATGGATGCAATATAGCTTTCATTGTTCCCTGTCATTAAAAGATCATCTACATATACCACAAGATATACAACTGTTTTTCCAACTTTCTTGACAAATAAAGTTGCATCATCAAGATCAAAATGATTGAAGTTGAGTTTCAGAAGATGCTCAGTTAGTTTTTCATACCAGGCTCGTGGTGCTTGTTTGAGGCCATACAAGGACTTCACAAGTTTGCATACTTTGTGTTCATGTCCTTTCACAGCAAATCCTTCAGGCTGGGACATAAAAACATTCTCTTTTAGATCTCCATTCAAGAATGCAGTTTTTACATCCATTTGATGGACTTTCCAACCGTTCTGAGCAGCTAGTGCAAAGAGTGTCCGGATGGTGGCCCATTTTTCTGTGGGAGCAAAAGTTTCCTCATAATCGACCCCTTCCTTCTGTGCAAAACCTTTTGCCACAAGCCTAGCTTTGTGCTTGTCAAGTGAGCCATCAGCTTTGTACTTGTTCTTGTAGACCCACTTGCAGCCAATTGGTTTGGTTCCAAATGGAGGATCAACCAGCTTCCAAGTGCCATTCTTTATGAGGGCATCATACTCCTTCTGCATTGCTTCTTTCCATTCATCATGAGAAGCAGCTTCTTTGAAGGAAGTTGGTTCAAAATCTGTAGACAAGTTCAATTCACAATCATAAGTAACATCCATATCAACAGGTGAATTAGAGTTATCTACATCACCTCCATCTTGTCGGTTTGAATTTCGGGTTCCTGTTTTTCCAATTTCATCAGGATGAACACTTTCAAGTGTCTTTGTCAGCCACTTTGGGGGACCTTTCTGAGATGGTCCAGGCTGTTCTGTTGATTGAGTTGGCTCTGTATCAAGATTGAGTCTCCCAATTCTATCAATTACATCACTTAAAGCATCATCCGTTGTTGGAGTGTCAGGCAGGGGAGATTGTTCTTCAGAAGAAGATTCCACATGTTGATCTAGTATAGGAATCCCCCCTTCAAGATGTGGGATCTGATTATCAAACTCTTGAAATGATTTCGGTTTTGTGAATCTATCCAAGCGATCAAGTTGCCGCTCAACAACACTGTCAGATTTGGATGATTCAAGAAAAATTACATCTCTAGATAAAACAAACTTTTTATTTACTTCATCATAAAGGCGGTATGCTTTAGATGTGTTTGAATACCCCAGGAAGATACACTTACGACTTCTAGCACCAAGTTTGTTTCTATGTACCTTTGGTATTAAAGCATAACAGGTGGAACCAAATATCCTGAGATGTTTTACCGAAGGAACATGTCCATACCATAATTCATAAGGAGTCTTGTTTCTTATAGCACTAGATGGACATCTATTCTTTATATATGCAGCACATAGAACAGCATCAGCCCAAAACATTGTCTTTACATTCTTGAAGAAAAGCATAGATCGTACCATATTCAAAATTGTTCTGTTCATTCTTTCAGCTACACCATTCTGTTGAGGATTATAAGGCACAGTTGTTTGATGTTTAATCCCATGTTGGCGAAGATAGTGTTCAAATTCATTTGATGTATATTCTTTTCCATTATCAGTGCGAATAGACCCAATATGAGATTGTGCATCATTTTCAATCCACTTATGAAAATTCTTAAATGTTTGAAAAGCATCAGATTTGTTCTTCAATAAGTAAACCCAACACATTCTGGTGTAATCATCAATAAATGTCATGATATATTTATTTCCATTTGCAGAAGGAACAGGCATTGGACCACATAAATCTGAATGAATAAGTTCAAGCTTCCTATGTGCTCTTGAATGTGAATCATGAAAACACTGTTTGCTATGCTTTCCTAGAATGCAAGCATCACATTGTTTATGTTTTCTAGGAATTGTAGGCAAACCAGCAACACCATTTTTCTTCAACAAGCAGAGACTATCATAGTTTAAATGCCCAAATCTAGCATGCCATAATAAACTTGATGGAAGTGCACCTTTTTCATGATGAGAAATATATGAGAAATGCTGTGCATGAGCAGAGGTTCCTTGCAGTTTAAGGAGTCTTTCTTCTTCTATACCCCTCATGACAAGTGAGTGGTCAGATGCCTTTCTTACCTCAAGCTTGCCATCAAACATGTGAATGGAGTGACCTTGCTGGCGGATGTGAACCAGGGACAGCAAGTTTCTCTTCAGCTGTGGGAGATATAGAACATGATCTAGAAGAAAGTCTGGAAGACCAGGCAGTTTAAGCCTGATTGTGCCAAGCCCTGATGGCTTGATTTTTGACTGATCTGCAAAGTATACTGCTCCATCAACATTGTTAGTGAAATCTTCAAAGAAATCTCTCCTATGAGTCATATGACAGGTTGCTCCTGAATCAAGCAACCAGTCATTTTTCGAAGAAGCAAGTGAAGCATTAAACAAATCTTCATTTACTCCAATATTACATTGTGCCTCAATATAGTGTGCAGATTCGGGTGCTTTACCTTTGTCTGAGTCATCAGTTTTACCTTTCTGCTGATTTCTTCTCTGCTCAACTTTGTCCCATGGTAGCTTGCATGTAGAAGCATCATGTGATCCATTTCGTTTGCAGCGAATGCAATGCAGATCTGCCTTTTCTACTTGAGAATGTCTGCCCCCCCTGCCTCTGAAGTATCTTCCTCTTCCTCTTCGTCCACCTCTTCCTCTTGCAGAATCTTGAGCAGGATGCTTTTCTTTGTGAGCAAGGCAAACAGTCTCTTCAGAAGATTCACGGACTGTTTTCTTTCCAAAGGCTTTCTCTCTTTCAGCAAACTTTTTCACAAGAGAGTCAAAGGTTATATCTTTAAGGTTTCCATTTGCTTGTAAAGATTCAAGATAATTGGAGTAGGTAGGATAGAGTGCTTTGAGAAAGGCAATAAGAGAGATATCCAGCTCAACCTTAGTGGATTTTATATCATGCATTATAGACTTTATTTCAGATGCAAGAGCAAGAGGATCATTATTTTTCAGTTCAAGAGTGAAGAGTTTAATCATGAGCTGCACAACTTCAAGTGCAGAATGTGTATCATAGAGTTCTTTCAGCTTTTGTATAGCTTCAAAAGCAGTGGAATAGCAGGAAATATGACGACTTACTTCCTCATTGACAGATGCTGCGATCAATGCAAAGGCTTTGCTGTTCTTGTTTTCCCAAATGGTGAGTTCTTTGTCTGATGTGGGCTGCACAAGGTCTCTGTCTTCTTCTCCGACACACACTCCTTTCCACAGCTCATTGTAGATGAGGGTGTGTTTCACCATCCGAGACCATTCAGAATAGTTCTCCTTGCCAGTGAGAACTATTCCGACCATGGAAATGATTGAATGCATTCTGTAAAAAAAAATTATCTCTGCCAAAAAAGCTTCTGTTGATAGAAAACTTCTACTGGGAAAAAAAATCCTTATGTCACAGCAAGACTTCTGCTGGAAAAAAATAATATATATATATTAGTGTTCAACAGAGAAAAAGAAAGCGCTCATATGTATCTTCAACATATATCACTGTTCAATAGAGAAAAAGGAGAGTGCTGTATCTTCAACATATATCACTGTTCAATGAAAAAATCAAGGGCGCTTGCTGCTTATATCTTATATCTCGCATCAATATCTCACAACAAAACATATATCACAGTTTAAAAAAGAGGGCGCTCTTCGTTGTCACATATATCTGGCAATGAATTGCTGGAATGAACGCGGGATTCCATTCTCAATACCAATAATGAGCGAAACTAGACTACATTCATAATCCCGAACCCTGATGCGCCCAAATTATAAAAGAAGAATAGAACACAAATTTACTGAGGCAGAGGAACGCGAATGTAAGAGACCGCAGAGGATACCATAACAGAGGCGAATTTTTGAAACCTTGACGTTTGCAGAAGGATTCACAGAATACCTTGAGGAACACTATATTACAATGCGTTAAATTGTGGCGCTGAGAAAAACTCTTTTAACAGTTAGATAAATTAATTCCGTGGCGTATGTCTGTCATTGCACTGGAAAGCATCGCACTGGAAAGAGAAGAAAAGAAAGTCTGTCATCGCACTGGGAAAGCGAATGTCCCAGAGACAGCTTCATGATGTAGACCTAACTAAAAACTTCAGAGAGATTAGGGATGGATTATATTAGTTGTAGGGATCCCAATCTGGATTTCAAACTTTTCAATGAACCGAACCTGATTTGCCGCTGTAGAATAAGTTACAGTTTTGTTTGGACACAAATCTGTTTTCTCTTTCCGAGAAACAAACCCCCATGTATATATATGAACAAATGCTGTAAGTGGTGTATTATATGTAGGTATATATACCATGTTAAACCTACGCAGGCTTATACCAGGCACCATATACCCACAGTTCTTTAAAAAACACAGTCATGCAATGGTCATTAAAAATACGCATCCAGCATTAATACATCATTAAAATAGGCAGTAATAAACCACAGTTCTTTTTAAACGCAGCAATACACTGTTCTACCATTACTTCAACGCATTCACCGTCACTCTTCATTAAACTAAGAAGGCAGCCAAAATCTTGAACGCATACCACAGTCACCATTAAAAGAAAACGATACCTCAGTTCTTAGTTCAACAGCATCAACGCATAGGTAACGGACGCAGTACTCAAGGTCTGAGGGCGCAGTCTCCAGAGGCACAGTCTCTGGCAGTCAGTGAGCAGTGTCAGTCTGAGAGGCGTTCAGCACAGAACTGACCAGGAGTTACAACCAATTTGGGACCTGTGCTCTGATACCATGTCAGGCCAGGGTAACTCCAGCAATGAGCGCAAGAAAACAATTGAATGAGAAAACACTGATTGATTGATTTATTCATTAGCCAACACTATATTTATACACATATAAAACGGATCAGTTCATCTTCTAGATGACTGTCCGACTTCACCTCATCCGTTTCGGATTAGGTGTCAACAACATGCATGGCAACTTCTGACTGCAGTTATGCAATCTTTAAACATTGTTGGCCAGAAGTATCCTACTCGTAAAATCTTTTGCGCCGTGGCATAACCAAATTGATGCCCCCCACACGCGCTTGAATGGCAATCATTCAGGGCTTTTTCAGCCTCCTCGTGGGTGAGGCACCTCCTCAGAACTGTATTGACACCACGACGGTAAAGTGTATCACCGACGATCATGTAGTCTTTTGCTTGGTATCGAATGCGTTGTTGTTCCGAGCGAGAGGTATTAGACCTATATGTTTGGGTTTGGAGATAGATTACTATGTCTCCATACCACGAATTGCTTGAAGATATCAGAAACAAAGATTTGTCCACGATTGCTTCTTCTGATGTTACATCGTTGGATGACGATGGGAGATCGCATAGTAACTCCGCGAAAACCAGGGATTTCTTCGATTTGGATTTTATAAATTCCAGATCAAACTCTTGTAGAATTGCTATCCATTTTGAATATTTTCCCCCCAGCAACTGTCGCGACAATATATAAGTCATGGGGTTGCAATCTAACAGAATGGTAGTTTTTCGAAAGAGGATATAGTGTCGAAATCTCTGTATCGCTTGAACAGCTGCGAGAGCTAGCTTTTCAACGTAGGAGTACTTGCTTTCTGTATCATTTAATTTTCTACTTAAATAATATATAGGATGTTCGATTCCATTGTCTTCTTGAACTAAAACCATTGCGATGGTTGTACCTGCTGCAGCTAGATAGAGGTTAAAGTATTTTTGATAATCAGGAGCGTACATTAATGATGCTTTTATTAGGGATTCTTTTAAAGCATCAAAGGAAGCTTGCGCGACGACGAAGGGTACTTATATTTTCAATAGACGAGTATAACCTTTAGCAAGTTCGGCGTAATTTGGAATGAACCTTCTCAGAAAGTTTGCTTTCCCTTGGAGATTCTGAATCTGAAGCAAATTTGAAGGTGGAGGAAAATTAATGATTGCCTGGACCTTACATGGGTCGAGACGAATCCTGTCCTTTGAGACCACAAAGCCAAGTAAACGACCAGAACTGACACAGAATACACATTTGTGTGGATTGAGTCGTATCTTGTAGTGTCGGCAACGTAGAAATATCGCTCTCAAATGTTGCGGATGATCGGTCCGCTTTCACGAATGAGCTGGAAGATCGTCGAGATATGGTTGAACGATGTTTTTGATGTCATGGAAGGCATAATTCATTGCCCTCTGAAATGTTGTCCCTGCATTCTTTAAACCAAAGGGTAGCTTGCAATATGCAAATGTGCCCCACGGACAAACAAATGCAGTCTTTGACTAGTCTTGTGGGCGGATATTTATTTGATTATCCCCGGAAAATCCATCCATAAATGAGAAGATTTCACATCCGGTGCATTCATCAATTATCTGGTCAATGAAGGGTGTAGGGTAGTTGTCTTTCGGACAAGCTTGATTTACATCCCTATAATCGATGCACACTCTAATCGTTCTTTGTTTTTTCATTATAGGAACAATATTTGATACCCAATCGGTTAGAGGAACCGGGTAAATAAAACCAGCATGGAGAAGTTTTTCAACTTCTGCCTTAATGGCAGCGACTTTCTTGGGGTGCACCTGCCGTAGCCGTTGTCGTACTGGTTTGACATCTGGATACATCTTAATTTCGTGTTCAACTATGCTCGAGTCAATGCCTGGCATTTCATCATACGACCAAGCAAAGACATCTCTGAATTCGCGAAAAAGAGCGTTATATATTTCCAGTTCTGAAGGAGAACAAGATTTGCCGACATGAATATTCTCTACAACATCTGTTTTGGTCGAGATATTTATGGCGATAGTCTCTTCAATATTGGACAAGTTTCGTTCAGAATCCACCGTGTTTACAGTATTTGATAGAAAATAAAAAACTGAGGGATGATGAAGGTCACTAGGAGTATCTTCTTTGTAATCCAGAAGATGGGAACGATGGTGGTAATCTTCCCATGGTGCCCCGTCAATCATCATTGACTGAACAATTCCTTCGTCTATATAATGTACTTGTGACCAAGGATTTGAAGGGGTACCATATTCCTTAGACCTATCTATCCAAACGCTTGATGAACGTTGATTTGGGTTTGCCTCCCATGTCGAAAACATTGATTGCTACAAGATTTCTATTGGGCTTGGAGGAAATACCTGCAGATGATCCGTTTTAATATCGTTTTCAGAGATCTTTTGAATAGAAGATATCATATTGTAGGTTCCCGCTGTTGCCACTTCCGCTAGATTTATTGGAGGCGGTAGGGCAAAAGTCCCCATTAATATTGGGTCTTTTAGTAGGCCTACTCCGATATTTTGAAGCGAGTGAGGGCTTCCGTGGATCATCAGAATGCTTCTCGTAACTTGTGAATTGTTGGGGAGAAATGTCTGTTGGTCGACGATTGTAATTCCTCCTTGAAAGGGAAATGCAATCTTCCTAAAATAGGTCGACACAACGGCTACCATAGCATATATCCAGGGCCTTCCCAGTAGGATGTTGTAATCGAGGTTTCTGTCAATTACTTCAACATCTATTTCTACTATTTTGCCCCCCAGTTCGACTTGCAAGTTATTTAAAATACCGTATGGGGTGTATGTTCGTCCATCAAATGCTTTTAATGTTGTCGAAGATCGCGACAAGGGTGGAGATCCTAAAGTTTTCCAGCAACTCATCGACATAATACATGTAGATGCCCCCTCATCAATAATTGTTCGATGAACATTTTTGTTGAGGGCTTTCACTTGAATAAGGAAAGCTAGTTGAGCTAGTAACTGAGGGTCATATCCTTTGTGATTAAAGGACACAAGATTGGAATCCATTGGGTCAATCCCACCTATCGCTGATAATAAAGCCTTCTTTTGAGAGGGGCAATTTTGCAGTACCTCAAGTGTCGACATAGCAGATGGCGATTGGGCCAAATCCTCCACTATATTATAATGCTGTGCTGCTCTGGCACGAGGATTAAATGTCCATTTGTGTACTACTCCCTTTGGCGCTTTATCGTTAGTTCAGGAATGATGGGTGGCACAACTTCGGTCGAAGTTGTTGTCGAACTACTGGGTTGATCATTGGCCTTGTTGTCCGACAGCTGTGGATTCCCGTAATCTTTATTCCTTGTCGATATCAAAGCATCGTTTTGCTGCTTTGAAACTGAAAACATTAGCACTTGGGACGGGGAATAATTGTCACTAGCAACCTGATTTGTTTCTGGATTTGGAAACGGATCAGTCAATACTGCCGAGGTTTTCGAATTCTTGAAGAATTTTCTAAGCTCAGCTTTATATGGACATTCTCTTGTCCAATGATCCTAATCACATATTAGGCATGGATGATTTGGTTTCCTATCTCCAGGAGGGTTTGCAGAAAATTTTTGAGGGGACGACTCTTCCTGTTTCTTCTTCTTCCCTTTCTTTTTCTTCTTGCCTCCTGGTTGCTTAGTTTCTTTGCCTTTGTCAGTCGATACGACATTTACTTCCGAGGCGAGAATTTCTTCATTTGCATTTTGACCTGAAACCGTACGGGCCTTTTTCGACTTAGCCTTTACGGTTTTTGTGCTGGTCGTTCCTATCACACTGTCCCCGGCATGAGAGTCTTTGTTTGATTTAGGAGATGGAGGAACGGAAAATTCTGATCTAGGAGCATAAGGGATTTTATTGTAGAACGTGCCAGACTAGATATTGTGCACGAGAAATTACTTGCTCTTCAGTGACGACTCCTCCCTTTGCCACATCTTCCATAATAGAAGGTAACAATGGCTTAATAAACCATTCAACCAATAGCTGATCAGGAACATATTTTTTTACCATTCTACGACGACGTCGCCACTCATGAATATGATCGGATATGTGAGTGGCCATCGTTTGCTTGAAATTGGTAAGAAGCTCTATTCTCGTTTCATACCTTATGGGTAACTGAAAATGGGTTAAAAATGTTGTGGCTAGGGTGCTGAAGTTATCAAACGAAGCTCTAGGCAATTCGATATACCATTTTGCTGCTGGACCAGTTAATGTTCGATGAAAAAGGCGAAGCCTGATCGAATCATCATTTAGAGTGTTAGATGAACACCACAAGTGAAAGGTCATCACATTATTCGATGAGTCTTCACCCGGATTTCCATTAGATTTAGGAATATCTGACGGAAGTTTATGAGGAATTGCTGGCCACCAAGGGGCGTAAGCGATTGGATCGTTTGTTAGCCTGTTTAGATATGGTAACTCTAAAGTTTCCATGAAGGGCAACTGTTGATTCAGGTATGGCAAAGTGTACCCAGGATAACATGGGATTTCCTGAGCAGTGGGTCTTTGCATACCAGCATAGTGCATTTGATGCTGATAACTTTGATAAGGTTGATGGGCATAACTATTATGAAATGGTTGATGTTGACCGTTTTGAACATACGGCTACCCATCACTTGCAAAGACTTGGTGCTCAGATCCTTGGTAAACTTGTTGGAATTGTAGTTGTTGATATTGCACCAGCCATGGTTGTGAGACCATGTGCTATTGTCCAATACTAGCTGTTTGACTGAGATGAGCGGTAATGGCACCCATTTGAGCTTGGGTCACTCCAATCAAGGAGTCAGTAACCGATGATTGTGGTGGCGTCGTAGGGACAAGGGGCTATTGGATTGCGACCTGAGAGACTTGAGGTTGGCATACAACAAGTAACGCTTGTACTTGCGACACCGTCACAATAGCCGGCGTAGTGGGGATATTTGATATATGCATACTTTGTTGCATTGAGTATACAACTCTTGGTTGTTGAGGTAGTGTTGGTATCCAACCACTGGATGTAATTCCTGCGTAACTTGAATTCTGTTGCAAACTCTCGTATGGTTGACCTCCTGGAGGCGACAATGAAAGGGCATATTTCCCTCCATACGGCGCTAATCTGGTGCTTAAGGGAATTATTTGCCTTTGAGGGCCAAACTTCCCAAATTGACATTGCGAAGGATCAATTTGCTGAGTCTCAACATAAGAGATTCCAGACATTATTCCGGATGAACAAACGGGAATAGACCATACTATCGAAACAACCCCTTGATGGATCCCATCCAGTGATTGAGAGCTAGTTGCGACAGATGGTATGCTGGCGAACATTGTCGGAGTAGTAGCAGGAAGTTCTGCCGCTGCTGTGTCAGATGACATAGTCCTAGATGTCGACGGTTGTTCAGACATATCTAGTCTATCCAAAAGGTTTCCTAGCGATTCTACAGGAACTTCCGATAACGGTAGACTAATTTCTGATGAAGAAGGATATAGAGTGACCCCTACTCCAAATTGCGATGGAGTACTAGATGGTGGATCCTCTACAATCTCTTCTATAGCAATCTGGAAGAGGTAGGCCGTCAGGTCCGTAAAATATTTCCGGTGCCGAAGAAGGTATATATTCTGTAACGACTGATGTTTGGGGAACAACACCTTCCGAATTAGCTATGGATGGAGCTGGTTCAGGTATAGAAGTGTTTACCCTCACGCTAGGATCAGTTCTACTATCCTCTTGTGGCTGCGGAACTTCTTCTGTAAAGGTAGGGGTACCAAAAATGTTTGGAGTAACCGGAGTCTCTGAGGGTGTCGGAACACTTGTTCCAACCCGACCAGGGGACTTTGAGTCGGTTAAACGAGTTCACTTTGTCCGGAATAGTTTTGATTCTGGGGACAAAGACGGTTGATTCGTAAGTCTCCGCGAACGACGGGGTTTCAATTGACTTTCTTCCACGATTGCAGATTACTCGATCAAATAAAAATAAAGGGGACAGTGATTTCAAATTAAATGAATTTTAGACGCTTTGACACAACTTGTTTTTTCAATTTTTAAGAGTCGAGAAAAAACAAAAGATGACTTTAGTCGCCTTCGATTTTTAATGAGCCTGAAGTGACAAGTGCTCAGATGGACCTTTTCATTTAAGGAGTCTGAAAAGGAACGAAAGAGACTACTCTGGAAATCTAGACAGAGGGATTACCAAACCAATCAAAAAACTGCAGAATAATTTTTACGGTACGACAGTCAATCTTCCCAAATGCTGTGTTCAGTGCATTGTGATCGATAGGGCGGCAGACACAGCTTCCTATGGATAAAGGATATAGCCTATTGTGGTCTCCCAATATATCCTCAACGGTACGTGGGAGCACAAGTCCGTACTGGCACTTGTCATCTCAAAGAGGAGGAATCACCCAACCAACAGTGAAAGTGACAGTTACCAAGCTTTACGACGCTGGAATATGTCTCTAGCCTAGACTTCTAGAGGTTGTGCATTAGGTTCGAAAGCATTTTTAGGTTCATTAAATTTATTTTACAGTTGATCTTTCTTAAGAAATTTTCCTTTCAGGTTCACCACGTGATGTAGATGTACAATTCCTAAAATGCAATCTAAGATGATAAACAATCGTTTAATCTTCTTTTTGCAAAGAAAATCCTAGCTACAAAATAAAGAGAGATGATATTCTTTCAACATAGAGTAGAGAGCACACACAAGATGCACTGTCCTAAATCAAACCAACAAGCAGTCTAAATGAAAATGTACATGCATGTATTTGTTTTCAGCTTTCTTAATGTGTGAATGACAAGAATAATGCTAAGTACAAATCTGAATTATCTTTTAAAGCGACAGTACTAACAAATTTCTCTTCAGAACGAAAGGAAGATAATGACGACACTTTACTATTTTGAGTTGAAAACTGCTTTCGACACTTGAAAAACTACTATTTCAAATCAAATACAAGAGTAACTGTATAATCAACCATCAAGAAAAATAGAATTCTTTTCTTTGACTGAAAACGACACTTGCGACACTTTCAAATCAAAAAACGACATTTCGACTATGCTACTACTTTGTAAAAGAGAACTGAAAATGGCGGAAAATACATAAAAACATTCGCAGTTCTTTGCACAATGAAGGCGGAATGATGGAAAGGAAGGGGGTTTTCACAGTGGTATACTGATCACAGACAACAAAACTCCTGAATAAAGCTTAAAATAGTGAAGGAAAACCAAAACCTAGAGGCAAAATTATCATTTTCTAATCATCGCACCTGTAACACAGGGAAACAGGGATGCATCCCACCTACTGCACACGGGAGGTGTGATGCATATTGGTTTCCTTGAAGAGAGGGTGCGATGGTACCAGGACGAGACTTTACTTGGCTCTTGGTCATAGTTTGTAGCTCAGTTCAGGGATTTAGGCCGAGAAAATGATGTACAGTAAATAGAAATCACAGGGTCTGATCTAATGAGGTTACTAGAGCCACCACTAGGGCAATTAGAAAGTTTGCAAATCGATTGTTCAGTTTATAAACAAAACCTGAAGATAGACTGAAGCAGCATTGATTTACTTTGCACTTGCATAGCAAATGTAGTTCGAAGGCTAGTTGGCTTGGCTTCAGGCTCCGTGTGTAAGTTTATAAAACAAACAAATATAGACAAACAAACAATCTATCCGCTCCCCAGTGGAGTCACCATTTTTTTATCGGGAAATCTAGTGTCCACTCGGAGCTGCTAGTCCCACTAAGACTGGTAGTTATCTTAGAAAAAAACAAACTAAAACTACTTTCATTTTTCTTTATGAGAAGTAGATAAGAGTGGAATGAAGGACACCAAACTCAGTCTTGCGCTTGGTTCCTTGCTCGGTTCCTCTCCCTTCTGACAGATCCTTGCCGCTTCTCCTTTGTCTACCTAGCTTCAAAGAGCACCTGTGGAATCAAAGCAGCATAATACTATCGAAGAACAAAGATCTACAATCATAAAAAATATAGGACCAGATGTATATTGACCACAAAAATGCATATATCATAAAACATACAAGAATGTGGAGAAAAAGTTGAATAGCTTTATTAATATCAAGAATAAGCAAAGAGGATTACAACCAATTGTTCTGACCCAGTGTCACCCTCCAGCATGAAAGCCCTTCTTTCACCTCATGAAAAGCTTAGATCACCCAACACTATGATATTCCAACAAGAAATCAACAACACTTCCTTACAAGATACAAAATTCCAGCCTTTGGATCTCTGGGATGAGGGATCCATATATAGATGATTGCAGAGGGGTGAGTCAGCTTCTGGGATTTTGAATAGTGTCCTCTCTCTGATAGTTCTTGATTCCACTTGGAGATTGATGATATATTACTCATCCCTGGGTGAATTCAGAGAGGCAAGTGTCACAGGAGAAGTTTCTAGAAGATTCCATGATCATCCACCTCGCAAACTGTCTCTGCCATTTGTCCACTCTCACCCATTGCACCCCATAGAAGGGATTTTTAGTATGCATCGCACCTCCCGTGTGCATTAGGTGGGATGCATCGCACTTTGACCATGGAGCAGGTGAGATGGTCCAGTTTTGACCAGTTATGAGCAGCTTTTCATGGAGAACTTCTGGGAGATGATGTAAGTAGCTGACCTTGTTCTTTTAGGGTATGGAACAACACTTTTAGGGACTTAGGAGCCCTTGGTTTATGGACATGTTTGATTGGGGTTGTAGTGCCCAAAAATGTCTATAACATAGGGGGTGCGACGATGACTTTTATGAACCCCCGTCCCCCCCCCCCCAACGGGGCTTCGGGGGCAGTGCCGCCGAAGCTAAAAATAAATGAAAATTTTTCTTATAAAATATTGTAATTTCGTTGTCAATATAGGAAGTTCATTATGCAGATGATATGACAATATAAGTTATGTTAATCTAGGGCTTTTTGCCCTAGAATACAACCCTCGGTTTATATGAGGGGATTGTATTGCGACTGTGTATTATTATTCTAAGCAAGAAAGATAAAGAACACTGTGTGAGAGTGAAGAGGAAATTACAATGGGTTTTCTGTAGGTTGTATCTCTTCATTTTGTTGGATAATATAAAAGGAATGACTTGCCGTTTCTCTGTGGATGTAGCCCAAATTGGATGAACCACGTATATCTGCGTCTCTCTTGTTTTATGTGTTTGTTTTTTTTTTGCAATATTATGTGTTTTATTGCTCCATTAATTAATTTATAACAACTGATATTAGATCAAAAGGTCTATTTGGTTGATAAATTCGTAGGGGAGAAGGGTTCCTAGTTCGAGTGGGAGTAATGGCGAAAGATGGTAGGTTTAGGGTCGAGAAATTTAACGGCCAAAACTACCAGCTATGGAAGATGCATATGGAAGATTATCTGTATCAAAAAGATCTGTACCTACCATTGAGAGGAAAATCAAAGAGGTCGACGAGTGTGCTAGATGAAGAATGAGATATCCTCAATAGAAAGGCACTGAGAACAATATGACTATGTCTAGTAGCGTAAGTGGCTTTCAAAATTTCAAAAGAAATGACAACATAAGGTTTAATGATGACATTGACCAAACTATATGAAAAACCCTCGACCTCAGATAATATATTTATGATGAAGTGTCTATTTAATATGAGGATGTCAGAAGGTGGACTTGTCACTGATCATTTAAATGAATTTAACACGGTCATGAGTTAGTTAAGTTCTATAGGGATAAATTTTGATGATGAAGTTAGGGCTCTGTTATTTCTGCTCTCGTTGCCAAAAAGTTGGAATGACTTAGTTATGGCTATTAATAACTCTGTCTTTGGATCTAGTAAGTTAAATTTTGATGATTTTGTTGGTGTCATCCTTAGCAAGGAAATGCGACGAAAAGGTTCTGGTGAGATATCAGGTAATTTTTTGACTTCAGAGACTAGGGGAAGAAAAATGGCTATAGGAAAGAGCCCAAGAAATTGTATTAAGTTAAGAAAAGGCAGATCCAAATCCAAATGAGGGATAGTGTTATGGAAATGCGGAAAGAAAGGACACCTGAAGAAAGACAACAAATCTTGGAAGGGAAAAGAAGGAGATGGACAACTAGAGAATAATCATGAAGCAAATGTGACAAGTGATGTGTTGCAAGATTATTTAATTATTCCATTAGAGAATATTATTGATGTTTGAGTGTTAGATTTAGGGGCCTCATTCCATGCCACACATGATAGGAAACATTTTTATGACTATATTCAAGGAGATTTTGGACAGGTTCGCCTGGGTGATGATAAACCTTGTAAAATTGTTGGAATGGGTAAGGTTTTTATAAAGAAACAAAATGGAAACCAATGGATATTGAAGGAGGTAAGACATGTTCCAGATATAAAGAAAAATATAATTTCAATAGGGAAATTTGGAGGTGAAGGTTGTGTAACTACTTTTACAGACAAAACTTGAAAGATCACTAAAGGAGCCCTTGTAATAGAAAAATGATAAAACATTGGTACATTGTATTTATGCAATGGTATTTATAATTTTGTTAATGCTTTAACCTCCACAAGAGAAGATATGACATTGTGGCATCATAGACTTAGGCACATGAGTGAGAAAGGGATGCAATTTATTCGTTCAATAATTTTGTTGCCAGGTTTGAAGCATGTGGAGTTGGGTTTATGTGAAAATTGTGTTTATGGAAAAAAACATAATTACCGATCAAACGAGAACTATTACCTCAAATTGGGTACTCTAGCCCAAAAAACAAAAAAAACAGGCTGAAAACGAAAAGTGTTGATGCTGGAATAACATTTTCTTTTTTCGGAGTACATTTTCAACACTTTTTAAAAAATGACAGTAAAAACCAAACTTTTGTGTGCAAAAAACACCCTGAAAAAAAGTGTTGATGTTGGATATATATATATATATATATATTTTAATGATGTTAAAAATAAAATATCATGACTCCAAAATATTTAAATTTCCAACGATTTTCAAGCATGACATTAAAGATAAAATATCGTGTCTTTGAAAAGTCTTAAAATTCCAATAGTTTTAAGCATGACATAAAATTTAAAATATCGTGTATTCGAAAAGCCTTAAAATTCCAACAATTTTAGGCATGGTGCTAAAGAAAAAATACTTCTAATTTTTTTCAACTGTAGTATTAAAGATAAAATATCATGACTTAGAAAAACATTAAAATCTTGACAATTTTTCAACCATGAAACTAAAACCAAAGATTATGACTACAAAAAAGTCTTAAGTTTTCAAAATATTTCAAACATGACATTATGGAAAAATTTTATGACTAAAAAGTCTTTAAAAATGAACACCTGAATGAAAGAGTTATTATACGAAGAGTAATTTATTTTTTAAATGCTAAATGTATAGCAATTTTAAAATCTTAGACTAACACAATTTGATACATTGCAACAAAATTTTTAAAGTCAACTATCAAATTGACATGCAGTGTAGGTGAACTAGACCCATTATAATGAAAACTTAGAGACAAACCATGAAATTGGCACATTGTGGATACAAAATCGATTCATTACAATGAAAATTTTAAAATCAAATACCAAATAACACATAATTGGATCGTGTAGTTAGACGAGCATCGACACGGACCCCGCAGAAAAAAAATCAAAATAATAAATGAATATATAAATAAATAAAAATGAAAAATACAAAAGAAAAAAAAAAAACTCAAATATTGGAGAAAATAAAAACAATAAAAAACACAAAAAAACACAAAATAAAACAAAAATTCAAATATTGAAAAAAAAACCACAATTTAAATAAAAATAAAACATAAAAAATGAAAATAAAATATATAAAATATATAAAAAAAGACAGGAAAAACTATAAATGTAAAGAAGATCAAAATTAGCTTATGTATCAAGTATGAAAATTTAATTGTTTTTTTAACTCATGTTTAATTGTTTTCATGTGAAGAAAGTGGATTGGGTATGCAAATAATTATAAGACTACATATTTCCATCCACTATAATAAAATGCAACAATCTAGGTATATTGACTGCAAACATTTTAATGAATATGTTTTGGTATAATTACAATCTAGGTATATTGACTTTTTTTTTTGTTTATTTTTTTTGCAAGGCATGCATTTTATGATGTTTTACAACCTCTATAATTAATAAATTTCAATTTTATTATAGATATTGACACTTATTGTTGTACACTTAATTTGCTAAGGGTTATGGTGTGGAATGTGAAAGGTCTTTGGAGTCCAAGAGACCACTTGGAATATGGAAACCGAGGGTCATTAGACAATGTATAAATGTATATCATTGTGAATAGTAATGCATTCAATGCTTATGATGATCTTAATCTACTGTCCATTATTTGTGTGTGTGTTTAACATGGTATTAGAGCCAACTCCCAATTTAGTCCTTCTGTCTAAGTAACTCCCTTTTGCAATTTTTTGTAGCTATACAATTTCTACCATTCCTCTGCATACTATTCTTTTTAATTTCACTGCCTCTCTCCCTACCTGGCGTGGATTCTCTGCATACTATCATTTTCTAAGTTCCATGAATTAACTGCTGTAATGTGTGGGTGGAGACTAAATTCCTCTTTGCAACTCCGAGATGGATCATCAACAATATCTTGTCTATGCTTTCTAACATTTTGCTTTGGGATCAAACTTTAGAGGTCACAACAACACACTTTATTTTGACGTTTCTCTCCTTGGTTCCAACGTTGACAGGCATTGTCATGGGATGTTGCTGAAATTTTGTGTGAGGAAAGCTTTGATAGTGTGAAGTGGTTAACCTTTTTGACCAATGATTGTGCAATGGTATGGTGTAAAGTGATCAAATCAGTAAAGTTGAAAATTGATTCAGATCTAGGGCTCAATACAAACACAAATTTGCATGCAGATGCAAAAGTTCAGACTACACTTCCCAAGCCCACTATCAGACCCCGGGAAGAGATTTTCAACAACAAACACATAACAAATCTTGGATATGACAAGGATGTGTATTTTCATATTTTGGACTATTCCAAGCCAATAAAATTTCGAAGCGTTGGATTTCTTCAAACGATTCATTTTCACATGTTCCTGCTCCTCCACAACAACAAATTGTTAAATGCCAACACTGCAATCGAGTTGGCCATGTGAAAGATCACTATTTTGATCTTCACTCATACAAGCATTGTCATAAAACTATTCATCATTCAAACATATGCTTAAGAAATAAGCCTTCTGCAAGAATGAAGACTCACCTTCGATGGATCACTTCTTGGCAATGGGCTTCAACAACCAAGAAGATATTTTGCTCATATTTTAGAATTTCTTCTAGAGTATTAAAAAGTCTTGCAGTTGAGTTTCCTTCATCTTCTCACCTTGTATTTGACATGGGGTAAATTTATGGTCATCTTCAAGCTTCAAAGATACATCAAGCGAGCCTGAGCTACAACCTTAACTTGTTGCCTGAGCCTATAACCAGAGACAACCATACCCATATTCAGAGTTGTAGCTCTAAGAGACAGAGAATCCCCTGAGCATGCTTTTGGTTGGTGGCCTTTCTTAAACCACCGTAGGTTTGAGACCTCCCTTTTAGGTTTATGTTCTCCCTTATTTCACAGGTTGAGACCTCCCTTTTCCAGGATTATGGTACCCCTCTTCAATGGATTGGGGAGCACTTCCTCTAGCGAAATCCTTCAACTTCTAGCTAGATTTGGAAGAGTTCCAGTGACTGCATTAATAATTCTAGTGTTGGTGGTCATCCTTAAACCAACACTGGTTGAGACCTCGAGTTCTCTCACAATATACGATCATCTTAGATAGCACATTGAACCTATTTATGTCATGCATTGTTGTATTTTTACTCCCTTATTGGACTCATATATACCCCTTTGGATTAAGGGGAGGTGTTAGACACCTAATCTGCTAAGGGTTATGGTATGGAATGTGAAAGGTCTTTGGAGTTCAAGAGACCACTTGGAATATGGAAACCAAGGGTCATTAAACAATGTATAAATGTATATAATTGTGAATAGTAATGAATTCAATGCTTATTTTAATATGTTGGCCATTATTTGTGTGTGTGTTTAACACTTATAACTTTTAATAGTTATTGATTCTTATCTTTAATATTCTATAAGTATTTTTTTATTTTTATATTTTTTATGCACAAGTATGTTTTTTATATATGGTCATTTTAAGGACATGATTAAGTTGATTCCTAGGTTTTACATATCTCTATTCTATCAGTGGATATAGACTCACAAATATTTTGAAAAAAAATGCAAGTTACAATTGGAGAAAAGTATGGATGGACAAAAACACAAATGTCCAAGACTCAAAATGATTTGGAAACAAGTGCAAAAACCCATAATACTCAATTGAAATAGCAATTGCATGAATATTTTGGAATTTTTTCTAATCATGATCTAGATGAACAAAAAAATGAAGTTAAAGAAGAGGCTAACAATAAATAGAAACTATAATTGCAAACAAAAAGAAAATTTTTGCATGGAATGGTTAGATAAGTTTGATTGGTTGAATTATGTGAGGCATGATGATACAATCATTATGAAATTTAACTATTTTGAGAAGTATAAGATGAGTGGAACATGTGGTTTAGGGAATGGTTGTACCACATTAGAACATAGCACTTTTTACTCATGAAAATTACTGGTACATAAAGATGCTAAGGAAATAGGAATTAGTGCATTAGTCTAACAAAAAGATGAAACCAATTCCAAATCATATTAGGCATATGGAAGATAACAATAAGGAAAAATTCAATAATAAGATGAAACTATCATATTTTGTTCGCCAAGAAGATTTATCTTTATCAAAGTATGAAAAACTTTGCTAATTCCTCATGGAGTAAAAAACACCATATATGCCAAAGTCTCAAGAGTACTCTTCATACACAAACAATATTTGCAAATATTTTTATACCTTGTATATGAAAGCATC
This sequence comes from Pinus tabuliformis, assembly GCA_031772625.1. Lineage (NCBI taxonomy): Eukaryota > Viridiplantae > Streptophyta > Pinopsida > Pinales > Pinaceae > Pinus > Pinus tabuliformis. The sequence goes on from CM062805.1 coordinate 257,428,742, forward strand.
TCTAGTAGATTCAGATAAAAAATATGTTGTAATGTTGTTTCTTTTCATTAATGGTTGATGGAAGCAATGCTTAAAACTAAAACAACACTTTGTTGTGTATGCAACCTATTTAGATGCAAAGCGCCTTGGGTCACCTCTCTCACAATATGAGAAGATAAAAAATGTATGGATTGCAAAGGGAAAACAATATATGCTTGCGTTAGGGAATTAATAAATGTTAGAGGACTTCAGGACAAAATTTGTTAGTTTCTACAAATGGAGACTCAACAATGATTGGACATGAAACTAGCTTAATCTCATTCTTTGCAAAAATATGCTCCAAACATTTTTACAACGCATTGCGTGCCTCATCGTGAGTCTTTAGCAGTAACATATGCTTCTAAAAAAGTACCTGATTTATTATATGCTGAAAAATTGCAAACAAAGTGTATTCGTGGTTTCAAAAATCACTTGAGAGAACTAATGAACTTAATGATTTTCTTAAAGTCATGCAAATTTATGTTCTTGATGTCTTACATATACACTCTTAAATGGATAATATTGGTAAGATTATTCCAATAATTTTAATTATATGGAAAAATGAAAAGAAAACTTCATTATGGTATCATAAGACAGATTTATTCGTTCAATTTTGTTTTCATATGTTGATTGATGTGTTTGGTGAATTGAATAAGTTGAACTAGACTTTTCAAGAAGAAAATGTAGACATTACAACTATTAGGTGTTGAATTTTGTAGCTATGGTTGGCCTTCATAATTATTATTTTAGTCATTGATGTATTTGTAAAGCATGTTCCTCATGCTAATGAAAAAAGATAAAATTCTAAGGCATGTTCTTCATGTCATTTTAAAAGAGAAAAAAAATGAATTTTTAAAAATTAAATTTTGGCTCCAAAAGAAGCCAAGCTAGCCCTACTCTTAGTCAAGTTGGCCTAGTGAAGAGGCACCCATTTGACCAATTTATCTTTTATTTATATGAGGCATTCAACCTCCTTCCCAAGTAAGAAACTTGATCTGCCTGCGACAAGTGAAGTGGCTAATATGAGGCAAGCAAAGATGCTAATTCGAGGCAAGCAAAGATGCTAATTTTAGGCAAGCAAAGATGCTAATATAAGGAAATCGAAGTAGTTGAATCTAAGGAAATGAAGGATATCATATAGAAAACCAAACCTCTAAAGAAAGATATAGGGAAAAATCTCTAAAGAAAGTTACATGACCAAATTTCTTTGGCAAAGAAGTTGCAGGAACATATTTCTGAGGTAAGGAAGTTGCAAGGCAACATATCAAATTCTTGATATGGTACAATACCAAACCTCTAATGAAAGGAGACATATTAGATCAGTCAAATATTTTTGGGTAGACTCATGACTTGACTAGAAGCTAGTGGACCAAGTTTGACCAAGTCTCTTTAATGGTTAGTTTGACCTTATAAATGACTAGATGATCTAGGTGTGTCTCTTATTGAATTGAAGAACTTCTCTAAGAAAAAGCTTGTTGTGTTTTTTTCCCCATGTGGGTTTTCCTAGGGTAAATGCTTGTGTTATTGATTTTGCTATCTCCTTATGATCTTAATGTCTTTTTGTTGAAGACCTTCTATGTAATTACTTAATGATTAAAGCGAATATGAAAGAATCTATAATGAATATCATTAGAGGTAATTATCAATAGAAGACCTATGAAAATTCAACATGGTATCAAATCTTGGGTGAAAGAGCAGTTTTCCAATATTTTCAACATATCTTCTAGGGCTTATTCTGTCATCAACTCTTAGTACTATTATGTTTTAAATAAGGATGAAGTCTAGATTTGTCTATAATCATGTGATTTAAAGAAGAATAGGATAATTTCCTAGTAGGAATCTGAGAGACCTCAGACTAGGGTTGAAATAATGACCTTTGAAATTGTGAAACAAAATGTTATGTTCTATGCAAAATGAGGAAGACTGATCTCTCTAAAGCCTTAAATTCAACCTAAAATGGAAGGCCGAAAAAACCCTAGAGGGTTCATAAAATTCTGTGTCTCATAAGGGCGAAAGTATGAAGTCCTAGCTCAATACCACAAATTGCTAGAAGAATAAAATATGTATTAATGATATTTTTGTGCTTTCGAACTAAGAAGGCAGAAGCCCTAAAATACTCAATTAATCTATTAAAGGATCAAAAACCTCAGGACCTGAAGTGGCTAAGATAATAATTAGTATGTTTCAATAGGTCGAGTGTGCGTCAAAGTTGGTGAAAGTCGGTCAAGAAGCCTTAGTCATGACCTGAGAAGTTCAAAATTCCTTAGGAGGCTGAATATAGCTGAAGGAAGGACTGGATTTTTTTTTTTTAATTTTATTTTATTTTATTTTTAATTTTTTTAATTTTTAATTTTATATATATATATATATATATATATATTTTTTTTTTTTTCTAAGAAGGCAGAAGCCCTAAAATACTCAATTAATCTATTAAAGGATCAAAAACCTCAGGACCTGAAGTGGCTAAGATAATAATTAGTATGTTTCAATAGGTCGAGTGTGCGTCAAGGTTTGTGAAAGTAGGTCAAGAAGCCTTAGTCATGACCCGAGAAGTTCAAAATTCCTTAGGAGGCTGAATATAGCTGAAGGAAGGACTGGATTTTTTTTTTTTTTAATTTTTTTTTATTTATATTATATATATATATATATATATATATATATATATATATATATATATATTTTTTTTTTCTCAGTATGATAAGCCTTAGATGCATAAGTAAAATACAAATTTTTGGTACACTGATTGTTGAAAAGGCCAAGTCACTTAAGTTCTTAAGGAATCAAATTGATAAAGAAGGCAATTAAAATAAATTCTAAATATCTCTATATGTAGTTAAATCAACAAAGTCATGGAGGTCATTATACTTAAAGAAGGGATTAGACTAATGTATTAAGAATTTGTTTAACCTCATGCCCAGTTCCTATTGAAGATCTGACATGGCTACAAGATATATTTTCTAAAAGGAGGACTAATATTTTAGTGATAAGTTTCGTACTTATGGCTACCAGGTCTGTTTCAAGATACAATTCATATAGTTTAAGGAAATCGTTTCCATACAAGCAATCTGAGGTGATGTTCAACTATAAGTATGAGGTTTGAAGTCAAGCAAAGCTATAAAGAAGTCTTCCAAAAGCATTGGAATGTAAGGCATGTATTATCGCTCACTTTGATCGAATGATTTCATTTGCAATCTAAGGTTATCAGACTTTAGCTAGAAGAAATGATCTATAATAACCTTGTCAATAAACATGTTTTCCTTATAAGTTATTTCACAATATATTAAGAATGATTGTGATCTTCCCCTTAGTCAGATCATAGGACTGTGTCAAAGGTATGGTCTTTTTTCTCCCAAAGGGTAGTTATAATGACGATTAAAGAAGTATTTTACTACAAGTTCAGTGTTAAGATACACAAGAGATCATAAGCATCTTAATCATAACTCGGAATTTGGCAAGACAAATTCAGAAGAGAAATATGCGATCCATATGCATTTGAATTATGGCATAACAAATCTGTGTTCTTTCCTTGAAAAATGTTTCCATTATATTTATGAAACATGACATTGTTTATGAAACTACATAGTTTTTAATACCTTGCATTGTTGAGTAAAAGTCCTTAAAGATGCATCAAATTTACTATTGATTATGCCAAGATGTTTGGGTCTTAAAGGATGAGACATATTTTGCAAATATGAAATATGGATGCTCAACCCTAAAATCTATTCTTTGCAGTGAAAAAGGATGACTAATATATTTTTGAAGAAATCATGCCTTGATATAACTAGTGTGTGGAAGATGAAAAATAGGCCAAGTCCTTTTCCTCAAGTTTGAAAAACCAAAAGTAATATGGATCATTTGCAGAATTTAATTCACCCTTATTATTTCTATGATGAAGGATCAACTCTTGAGTTGAAGAAGATAAAAATCAATGATCAACTAAAGATACATATTTGTGAAAGTATCATTACAAAGTAATGACCAAGTATGCTCTCTTAAGAAATATATCTCACATTTATTGAGTTCCTTAATAAGACCAGTATATCCTTGATTGTTTACTGAAATATGGAGAAGGAGAATTGGCACATTGCAAAGATTGTTGGTCTTGCAAAAGGCGTTCTGGAAAATCAGGGTTTGTAAATCCTAGATTAATTTTTAAGGATAATGAATCCTTAGGGTTTGGAGAGAAAACCATAGATAGATGTTTCCATTGAAAGGAAGAAACCCTAGTTAAGTCTTGAAGAAAACAATTAAGAAAGGTCTAGGGCTTGTACAAAACCCTAGAACTATACCTTAAGTATTGAAGGTTGATGTTTCTGATGAAAGAAGAAAACCTAGCTCTTGTAAGGAAGAAATGACACCATGCTAATGATAAGGACGAGGTTGAAAACATGGATGAAAGAAGGCCAAGATCAATAAGGAGCTAACATTCCCCACAATATTCAAAATATAAGTAATTTATATCTCTCTTCATTGATTATTATTGTTGCCATTTTTTTATTAGTATCCAATCTCTTGTTTTTGTATTCTTTGCTTGGTTGTAATTGTTCTTCCATGACCTCCTAGTGAGGATTGCAGGTACAAAGCAAAGGTTTCTAAGGATTTGGAAACATATGGAAGTAATGGTAGAACAATGCAAAACTCATCACAAGAGGACTCTCCAAGAATCAATGATTTTTGAGAGATATTGTACTAGATGAGATCCGAGCTCAGTGAGAGGTGGCATATCAACAATTTTGAAGTATACTTTAATTTTTCCAAATAGAAGTTAGTGGTGACTTCCAAATGTATCTACATGATATGGCATGCAACAATTGGAAGTATAGACAAGTACAAAGCGAGAGTCGAGAATCTAAGGTTCTCCCTGTAAGAGGGAGAGGATCATGCAATGATGTTTTCTCCAGTTGTGAGGTACGCTTCTATTACAACTATTATCATTGCTTTGAAATTGAACTAGGTGGATGCAAAGATATTTTTTCTTAATGAAGAGGATGAATTATATATAAAATATTTTGAAGTAAATGAGAAGAAGTCCCATGATTGAAGAAGAATTTGTATGACCACAAGCATACACGTTAGGCTTGGTATTCATGGATTGATGGACATCCCAAAATAAGTCTTGGCTAATATTATTATTTTTTCTTTAATAGAAGTAGAAGGACTCATGTGTTAGAGGGAGCAGTCAAAGAGAATTTCCTTAGCTTTAGAGGGAGTTTACGTCTAAGTTCGAGATGATAGGCTGTCATTGACATCGTAAAGCTAGTGAGTTGATGTGCTAGAAAGAAACAATGGGAAAGGGAGAAACCAACATTAGCAGAAGTTGTTTCAACACCCAATTAGGGTAACCAGAAAGTAGCCAATCAAACTAAGGTATGTGGTTCAACATGTGTTGAAGTACCAACATGATATAGTTATGAAATAACTAGTCATGGTTTGAGATATGTATAAAAAAATGAAGTACAACTACATGGATTCACATATTTAGATTGACAAGAGAGTTTGAAGACATAAAAAGTTCATTAGGATATTGCTTCAGTTTGGATTTCTTGGATGAGAAGGAAGAAAACATTTGTCACACTCAGTTTTGCAGAGATCGAGTATACCACAACTTGCTTGGAAATTTGAGAAGAAATATGGCTTTAGAGGCTACTTGCAGGATTGTCTTGATAAGATGAAAGTGACGACCAGGACTACCAGCTTTATTTTTCATTATGTTCCTTTCAATGTTATAATACATATTCATACATGCCAAAGCATCCAATACCATGGACTGAAAACCATCGCGTCTAGAAAACATGTGCGAAAATCATGCACAAAACCATAGGTGGGTCTGCTCAACCTAACATAGGGTCCAAAACCAAAATTTTCCGGGGCGCTGCCCCAGACCCCATAAAGTGGGGTATGGGTACACCTCAAAACCTCTGTGACCCCCTCGCTACACAATTGGCCCAAAGAAGGGGGGCTTCGCCCCCCTCTAATGCCCCAATTAACTAGGTGGGCTAGTCATGGAAAGAATATAACACAACCAAAAATTCTCCCACTTGTCGTTTTCTTTCCACAGGGGGCCAAAAGAGAGCTTAGTCATTTTTCCAGCCCTGAAATTCCCATTGTCTCTCTACACCAAAAGAACTTCTTAGAGTTCACAGATTTTGTCAATGCATCTGCAGTATTCTTCAAAGTGTCCACCTTTACCAGCAATACCTTTTTGTCTTCTATCATATCCCTCACAAAATGATACTGAACATCAATGTGCTTTGTCTTTGAATGATATGCGGGGTTCATTGCCAAGAAAATTGCACTTTGGCTATCATATTCTATCCTTATAGCTCCCTGTACTAACCCCATACTTGAACACAATCTCTGCAACCAAACTGCTTCCTTGCTTGCATTAGTGGCTGCCATATATTCTGCCTATGTAGTTGATAGTGCCATTACAGATTGTTTCTTACTCATCCAACTAGCTGCACCTCCAAATAGGTTAAACACATACCCACTTGTAGATCTTCTCTGATCCATATCTCCAACCCAGTCTGCATCAACAAAGCCACGAATATCCAACATTCTATCCAATCCTGATCTTCCTTCGTAGCACAAACCATAATCACTAGTGCCACACAAATACCTGAAAACACGCTTCACTGCTGTCTAGTGCTCCTTCCCTGGTTTTGACATAAACCTGCTCAATACTCCCATTGCATGTGCAATGTATGGTCTAGTACAGACCATTGCATACATCAAGCTATCGACTGCACTTGCATATGGAACACGGGACATGTCCTCTTCCTCTTCTTGTGTCTTGGGACACTGTTCAGCAGATAACCTCACACCCATAGGAATAAGAACCTTCACCAGTTTACTATCTTGCATATTAAACCTTTGCAGTATTGTCTCGACATACTTCCTCTGGTTTAACCAGAGCTTCCTCTTTGCCCGATCTCTTTTAATTTCCATGCCCAAAATATAGTTTGCAGCACCAAGATCATTCATGTCAAATTTGAAGGAAAATTGGGTCTTCAAATCCTTGATAATTTCTTTGTCATTTCCAACCAGCAACATATCATCCACATACAAGACCAGATAAATAACACGGTCACAAATTTTTAAAATACACACAATGATCTGCTTTGCTTCTGGTGAAGCCAAGTCCCCGTATAAATGTATCAAATTTCTGATACCACATCCTTGGTGACTGTTTTAACCTACAGAGACTTCTTTGACTTGCATACCTGTTCTTTCTTACCCTTCACCACAAAGCATTCAAGTTGTTTCCTGTATATTTCCTTTTCTAGATCCCCGTGAAGAAATGTTGTATTCACATCCATCTGTTCTACCTCAAAATGGAAAGTAGCAGCAACATATAAAAGTAATCTAATAGAAGTTACCTTGGCAACAGGAGAAAAAATATCACCAAAATCAATTCCCGGCACCTAGGAATAACCTTTTGCTACCAACCGAGCTTTGTATTTCTCCACCTTTCCTTCTACATTTGTCTTCTTCTTGAACACCCATTTGCTGCCAATGGGTTTCCTTCCAGCCAGAAACTCCACCAGATCCCAAGCCTCATTTTTGTGCAAAGATGCCATTTCATTAACCATGGCCTCTTTCCAGAGTTTACCATCCTCTGAATCTACTGCTTCCTTCACAATTCTGGGATCATTGTCAGTAATAGATAAAGCAAAATTTGAACAGAAAGCATATAGACTATACCTTTCTGGCTACCTTCTTTCTCGAATTGATCTTCTCACACTTGTAGTTTGTGGCTCTTCATCTTCTGATTCCTCCTCTGTTGTAGAGTCTGATTCTTCCTCCTTAAGCTCAAACTCTATCTTCTCAGGTTCCTTTGATTGGACTTCATGTTTAATAACATCATTTACCTCTCTGAACACCACATCTCGGCTGTACACAACCTTCTGTGTGATTGGGTTCCGAAGCTTATAACCCTTTAAACCATCCTTACACCCAATAAAGATGCACTTTTCAGATTTACTATCCAACTTGGTTCGTTTCCCCTTTGGAACATGTTCATATGCATCACATCCAAATACCCTTAGATGTGAAAAAGAGGGTTTCTTACCAATCCATACCTCTTGTAGAGTCTTATCCTCCAACGCTGATGAAGGTGACCTGTTGACCATGTAACATGCAGTATCCACCGCCTCTGCTCAGAATTCCTGTCCTAACCCGACACCACTGAGCATGCTTCTTGCCCTTTCCATCAACATCTTATTCATTCTTTCTGCAACTCCATTTTCTTGAGGTGTATATGGAGTAGTCTTCTGTCGTGCTATACCACACTTCTTACAGAATTCTTCAAATTCATTGCTGCAAAACTCTCCACCATTATCTGTCCTCAGCACCTTTATCTTCTTCTCTGTCTGATTTTCCACGAGAGCCTTAAATTCTTTAAACCTGTCAAAGGCTTCAGATTTCTTCTTAAGGAAATATATCCATGTATTCCTTGAGAAGTCATCTATAAATGATACATAATACACAGACTTACCCAGTGATGGAACCTTCATAGGTCCAAACACATCACTGTGCACAAGTTCTAATATCTGTTTAGCCCTCTTACTACCAGAGGGGAAACTCACCCGATTCTGCTTCCCATATACACAATTTTCACAGAAATCAAAAATCTAGAGAGATATTACTCGTACCTTCTACCATGCCTTTACCATGAAGTATTCAAAGGCCCTTCTCTCCAATATGTCCAAGCCTTTGATGCCACAACATGGTCTTCTCTCCAGAGACCACTAGATTTTCTGCTCCACTTTCAAGAACCACAGAACTGTTGCACCCATCAATAACAATGCTACCTTGCAGCTTGTACAAAGTTCCAATTTGAACTCCCCACATCAATACCAGTGCTCTCTGAACCATTTTGCAGGTATCCTTTTCGAACACTATTTTACACCTGCATCATCTAGCTTTCTTACAAAAATCAGATTTATGGCCAATGCATGAATATTCAAAACACCCGGAAGTGTTCTAACCCTTCCACCTTGCAGCTTCAACTTTACTTTTCCGCGACTAATGATTCTAGCCTTCCTATCATCCCCTAAGAAGACATCACCACCATTGTATTTCTCATACTCGCAGAACCACTCTCTATGGGGAGTGAAGTGAAAGGATGCACCTGAGTCAATCAACCATGCCTCATGATCTACATGTGTACTTGAAGAAGCCAAGTACACATCCCCACCTTCATCTGAGGTGGTTTTCGCCTCTGCAGCAGGAGAATCATCAGATCCCTTTCCTTTATCAGGAGATTTAGATTTACGGTCCCTTTTGTAGTGCCCTTCCTTTCTGGATTTCCAGTATACTACCTTTACAGGTTTTCTTGGAGATTTAGATCTCCCACTCGATGAGTTATTTTTGTTTCTGTTCTGGGACTGTCCTCATATAGACAAGGCATCACCATTCTGGCTCTCCATATTTTTTTGTCTCATCTCCTCTGTCAGCAAGGATGAGACTATTTCATCAAACTGCAAGGCAGTTGCATTGCTACCTATTGCAATAACCAGACTATCCCACAAATCTGGTAGAGAACACAACAAACTGATGCACTTATCTTCATCTGAAATTTTAATATCAGCAGATGCTAACTGACTTACCACAGTATTAAATGCGTTTAGATTCTCTTTCACCGAGTCTCCATCTTTCATCCTCAGGTTATATAGCTTTTTTCGCAGGAACAATTTATTCACCAGAGACTTAGATTGGTCCAAAGTCCTTAAATTGTCCCACAAAACCTTCACTGTAGCTTCCCCTGATACATTCAGCAATACTGAATCGAAGACACACAATCATATTGTGCTCTTTGCCTTTCGATCCAACTTCTTCCATTCTTCATCGGACACTCCCGTTGATTTAGTACGTAGATCTACTGCGATCCACTGATTTTTATCCACCAATAGATCCTCCATCTTGAGTTTCCACAACTCAAAACTCTAAAAAGATTAATATGCATATGAGGTGAAAATGTGAAGTTGGGTTACACTTTTTTCTTTTTTTTGAGAAAAAATATCATTTTTAGAAGTTCTTCAACTTTCAATAAATCAAAGAAATTTTTGTGTTTAAAATTTCATTTTACAATAAAATGAAAACTTGTCAGAAATTTTATTAGCTTTATATTGCTATTTTTAGAGTTTCTTTATTCACATTTGATATGTTAACTTAGCAATTGTTTGATTGTGTGTTTTTTAAAAATCGAGGGATTCATAAAAAGTCATGTTTTTTGCCACTAGTGTATTATTTGTTAACCTGGATTTTTTGAAACAAAAATGTGTTGCAACAATCTAGACAGACTCTACTTCGATATGGTTATATTTATGAAACCCACTGATGTGCATAATTACTAGAATTTTTTGAATTGAACCAATATGAAAAAACTGCAGATTTTGAAGATGTTTAACATAACGTTATGTTTCTCAACATATTAGTTAAAAACTAAAAATATAAAAACTACCCATTAAAGAAGACAAACCAATGTAATGAAACATAATTTTTTCATAATTTTTCATAATGTATTTTGGAAGATACAAAATTATGATTTCACTGAATCATAATGACCTTCATAATTTTTTTTCACACATTTTATTAGGAAATTAATTAAAATTAGAAAATATCTATGAAATTCCATAAAATTTATATTTACTGAAAGTAGATTAAATTATGTAAATGATGGTATAGGTTCCAAAAGTAAATTCACCATATTTGATGGAGTTTAACCATTCCGAAGTTGGAGAAAAGTGATCAGAGCTGAGCTATTGCAGAGTTGCAGGTTTTCGGATGAAGAAACTAGTTTGACCAAATAAAAAAAATCAGCTGAATTTTTGTTTGCCATAGACAAACGTTAAAATAAACAAGAAATTTTTTTCGGTCGAAGTTTTTTCAAAGTTTGGCTGAAAACCTATGCATATTTTCTCTGGGCCTGAAAATTGAAACGGTGCGACCCTTCGAAAAACCGTTTTGGCCAAACGCTATAAATAAACTCGATTGAAACATTATTTTTGCATTCACATTCCTTCTTTTTAAAGTAAGTCTTTTTGGATGAATTTTTTAAAGTGAGTTTTTTGGGCTGAATTTTGAAATTAAGTCTTTTGGGCTGAATTTTGAAAGTGAGTTTTTTGGGTTGAATTTTAAAAGTGAGTTTTTGGGTTGAATTTTGAAAGTAAGTCTTTTGGGCAGAATTTTGTAAGGGGGTTTTTTGGGTTGAATTTAGAAAGATCATTTTTTTGCTGGATTTTGTAATTGACTTTTTTGGGTTTGATTTTAAAAATCTATATATATTGAATTATCATAGGAAATTAAAGAAATTGCAAGAGAAAATATGATCGAATAAGAGACATCGAGGCTCGTAGAGAATACTTGAGAAACTATTACAAAAGAAAGAAGGAAGAATGCTTAAATATTGAAAGGGAAAATAAATATCAACAAGAAGTTGAAGAAGGTACATGATGAGTCCCAAATTTTGGTAACATTTTGGGCTCATTTGGCCTACTTACCTTGCTCAACCCTTCATTTTTCATCATTTATGCATCATTTCTTAGTATATTCATGTTATTTGTAGGAAGGAGGGCAGTCACTATGCCTAGGTGGCTAATACATGTTTATTTTAGGTTTTTTTGACATTAAATGGAGCAAAACCATGCAGATGAAGGCAAGGAGACAACCAAGGTGGCATTGCGGTTTTGTAGGAAGGTTGTCCACAACCTTGAATGACCTTCCTCGTGATCTCCACCCCAACTCCGAGCTCCAACAGCTATCACCACCGAGCTAGAAGGTAGCCAACGGATTCTAAAGGAACAACAATTTAATTTTAGTTGGTCAGCCAAGCCCCACTAATTTAGGAGGCCAGCTTGGCCCTCATAATGTATAAATATTGAGGCTATAACCTTCGATAGGGACTTTTTGAACCTTTGTTGCAAATTCTGAAGTACGAGCTACAGCTCTGTTTTGCTCTTTGTAAGCCATTTTTGGCATGTTGTTAGACTTATGATTATGATCTTTTAATAAAAGGCAGGCAGATTTGAGTTCAATTCTGAGTTCTTAGAGGAGCTATAGCTCTCAGGTTTGGGTCCAACCTGAGAGCAATAGGCCTCCTCTCTTTGTATTGTTACTTGTCTTTCTTTCAGCATTATATTTCTTGTCCTTTACATGCACTTGGAAACACAGTTTGCTGATTCGGATTTCTAGGTGTGGTTACATAGGTTAGTGTTATGAACAAAGTTGCTTTCAGTAGTTTAGATTAGAGTAAGGGGATTAGAGTGATTGGAGCTCCAAAAAAGGGTTGATTGCACACTCACTTCCACCTCTGTTTAGAGATTGGGATTACAGCCCGTGCCACCCACCAAAAACACAGTTTTACATGTTCATGCAAGCTTTAACATAATATTTTCAGTTGTAGAAGTGTCCATGCATTTAGATCTTGTCGAATAACTCTTTGTTTCAGCACCATGCACGATTTCCCTTTAACTTACATTGCTGTTCTTTGGTTTCTAATAAAACAGTTAGAGTAGGTTGATGACATTTCGGTTATATTCAAGACAGAGGTGATTTGTTTCATTTACACTGCGCAGCACCACTCTATCATTTCCTTATCCTTCTCAGCCATGCCTAAGCCATCTACTTACCTCCCAGCTAGATCATTTGCCCACCAACTCTTCCATTATCCCCGTTGTTTTATCTTTTCGGCCTTCCATTGCCTCTACCCTCCTATCGACCAACCAGCTTTACACACACCCTCTCCATCTCATCTCTCTGTCCATAAGCCATCACAAGCTCCCCTCTCATCCTCCCTATCTACCCATACAGCTCATTCACTCCTCCATCACCCAAAACTCCGATTGCAGAACATCCTGTAGAAGTTAGCAGACTTCCTGTAGAAATCCTGAACTTCCTGTAGGATCCCCTGCAGACATCCTGTAGAAGCTTGCAAACACGGTTTCCAGGCATCTGAACGTTGTGAACTTCTGTGGAATGATGTTAGGGATCCCCTGGAACCTCTCAGAGTCCTCCTGACCTTTTCCAAGCCTTCCTCCCCTTGATCTACCCCTGCACAGTCAAGACCCAGTGAGAAGCACAGGCATAATAATTCCAACCACTTGAGCAAAAATACAAAAACATGTTCTCTTCAGATGAAAGTAGTTTAGACCCATACATCTCATCTCAATAGGAGTAATGGCATCATTGTTAGAAGTTGCATTCCCACCATTGCATTGTAAGGATTAAGCTGGTCAAATTAGGGTTTACTAGGGTTTCTATGTTTTGTTGGCTTTCAGTTCATTCTTGCAAAGTAGGATAATTCCCTTTGAGATAGATTTCGTTCATCACTTAAAAAGCTTCTTCTGCGAACATATAGAAGTTGGCTTGAGCCCTAGCGGACTTGTGCCAGCTGACCAAGTGACAGCTGCGACAAGAGCTAGTACTTGTGCATACAGCACCGTCGCTTCCAAGTTTGTTACGAACTACCGGGTTGATAAAATTAGAGAAGGAAGCTCCAGGAGTTGTAGCATTATTGCTACAATACTGGAGCCCACCATCTTTTTGGCGCCGTTGCCGAGGAAGCGTCAGAGTATTAGTAATTGTTGCTTTTCTTCTATTTTCCTACTCTCGCCTTCTGCCAAGTAGTTTATTTCATTTCCATTCTGCAAAAGTAGCATAGACATTTCCTGCTTTCATAGATTAACATTTCAATTCCACAATTTCAATTTTGCAAGCATAGATTAGCATTTCAATTCTGCAAGCGTAGACTAGCATTTCCATTCCTGCAATTCCATTTGAGCAAAGTAGATTAGTTCTTTCCTGCTTTCATTTCAATTCTGCATTTTCATTTCAGCAAGATAGTTAGTTGTAGATCAATCTGTTTCAGTTTTTGCAGGTACCAGAAAAAAAAAACAAAAGCAATCAAAAAAGTCTTTCCATTTCATGCCTCGTAGGAATCGAGATAAAACAGGCAAATTCTTACCCAACACCCCCACCACATCACTGAGTCACCCTTCTCTCTTCTTCGATGACAGTGATCCAGAAGAACCTATAGGTGAACCTCCTGAGATATACGAAGATCCTATAGCAGAAGAAGAATTAGAGACCATCCCATCTGAAGCTATGGCTGACAATAGAGGAGAAGATGAGAGAATAGAAGGTGCCTTCCCAATCCGAGAAACCAATGGAGACATGAAAATGAAGAACATTAGCCCCTCTGCTTTACCTCACTTCCGTGGACTGACTACTGAAGATCCTGATACCTTCCTGTTTGAGTTTGCTGTCCTTTGTCGAAGCTATGACTATACTGAAGATGAGCAGAAGCTGAAACTCTTCCCTTCAACTCTTAAGGATGCAGCATTACGCTGGTTCATGGGCTTACCTGGGAATAGTATCACCACTTGGGCTCAGATGCAGCAAGCTTTCAATACCAAGTACCAGGACTACTGTAGGTCTAAGGAAACCAAGGGAGAAATCTTTCGGATGACCATGGGAAATGATGAGTCCTTAGAGGATTATGAGGAAAGGTTCCAACTTAGCTATAAATGGGCTAGGTGCACACTTGACCCTGAATCCCTCAAGTTGGTCCTGCTCCGAGGAGTCCCTGAAGACCTCTTAGATACCCTTCACATGTTAGCTGGAGGAGATATTTACCAACTGCCTTATGAGGACATAAAGACTGTGTTTAGAAACCACTCTAGGGCAGCCCGGAAACGAGGTAGAGGAAACCTCCTCTCAGCTGGTATTCCTTTCTCCAAACATGAGTTTGCCAATCAATTAGAGGATCTCAAAAGTGAGGTGAGACAGACCATTTCCATGCAACTTGACACGTTCACGATCCAGCAGAAGAAGGAAGAAGCTGAGAGGGCCTTGGCTATCTTCTGCCCTAGGTGTACAAGGAGACACCCTAAGAACGAATGCCCATTGAATTCGGTTGAAGTATGTTTCGTTTGTGAGGAGGACCATCCCACAAATCAATGTCCAACCTTACCTGGGCTTAAAGCCATGTACCAAGGGACAGAAGCCCCCACTGAACCTCTCTATTTCCTCAACCAAAGGAGGCCACAAGGACCTAGACCTTACCAGCAGGGGATGCAAGGGGCACCCCAAGCTTATTACAGCCCCAACCAATCTACTCCTATGCCTTCCTGGGGTCCCCCTGCTCATCCTTCCTGGTCTGTGCCTCCTCCATGGTCTTATCCACCTCAGTACCATACTCAACCCACTACTCATTCATATCACTCACATGCCCAGCCACAGCCTCAGTGGAATGCACCTCAGTCGGGGTGGAGGCCCCAGTACAACACTCCTCCCGCCATTTTGCCTCCACCACCAGTTCAACCTCAACCATTACCTCCTGCTCCTCCAAGGCAACCTCAAATGGCTGCTCAACCGAACCCGAATCCCAACAACAAATAGGCCTAACAGGTATACACTGGGGAAACATCATGCCCTACCTATGCTGTGGAGATCCAGGAGATCAATCTTCGATCTGGAAAGACACTTCCGGATCGCCAACCTCCTCCCCCAGAGGACGAGGAAGAAAAACAGGAAAGTGAACCAAAGGCTATTCCACCCTTTCCTGAGAGACTAACAGCCACCACACAACCCAACCCAGAGGAGGATGAGCTTCTGGGAGAGCTCAAGCAGTTGTGTGTGAAAATACCACTTCTCCAAGCCATCAAAGATGTACGGATATACAACAAACTGGTTAAGGAAAAGTGTTTCAAACACCCAGGCAGGAGAAAGAGGGATGCTTCAACCATCAATGTCTTAGGACAACTGTCTGACCTTATGTTAGGACAAGTCATCTGCCTAAAGTATCTAGATCCTGGGAGTCCTGTAGTAGATGTCCACATCAATGGCACCATCATACCTCACACCTTGATTGATCTGGGGGCTGCCATTAATGTGATGACCAGGGATACCATGCTCAAACTCAATCTTCAGGGTTCCCTGAGGAAGACATCGACAATCCTGCAACTAGCAGATCGCTCCACCGTGACTCCCGAAGGGATTGTGGAGGATGTCTTGGTCTCTGTTGACTCTTGGGAATACCCTGCAGATTTCTTGGTTCTGCAACCAAAGGCAAAGCTCACTGGATATCCTCTTAGTTTGGGAAGGCCTTGGTTAGCCACTGCAGATGCTTACATAAGTTTCCGTGCAGGAAACATGACCATAAAAAATGGTCCTATGTCCAAGCAGCTAGTCCTATACCCTCCTGCCCAACCCTCCTTAGAGCATGACTTACCACTTTGGTTGGAGGAAGGAGAAGAGGATGAGGTGTACTTGGCACCTTTGTGCACCTTGGATGCCACTAGAAGAGACCCCCCAACCGAGGATGACTTGATTGAGACCTTGATCCAGAATCCACCTCCCAGTGCACTATCCTTAGAGAAATTGGTGGAGGATGCCCAAGCCAGCACCTTAGTGGACCTTTGTGCAACTAACCCTGTCACTCCCAGAGTCAAGAATGTGGAGTTCGGCCTTGAGAGAACGTTAAAGATCAGCTCCTCCCTATCTCCTTCCCAGGAAAAGGAGCTGTGTAGCCTGTTGGCCAGTCATCTAGATGCTTTTGCTTGGAGCTATAAGGAGATGAAAGGAGTCCATCCTTCGGTCTGTACCCACCACATCTACATCAAAGAGGATTGTAAACCGGTTAGGCAACCCCAGAGGAGAATGAATCCAACCCTTAAGGACATTGCCAAGGAAGAATTGCAAAAACTGTTGGATGCCAGATTCATTTACCCCATCTCAGATAGCGAATGGGTGTCCCCTCTGGTGTTGGTTCCCAAGAAAAATGGGAAGTGGAGAATCTGTGTGGACTACCGAGAATTGAACAAAGCTACCAAGAAAGACCATTTCCCTCTACCTTTCATAGATCAAGTGTTGGATGGACTGGCAGGAAAGAAGTTCTTCTCTTTCCTAGATGGGTTTAGCGGGTACAACCAAATCCAAATCAGCCCGGAAGACCAAGATAAGACCACCTTCACTTTTCCTTGGGGTACCTTTGCCTACCGAGTTCTTCCCTTTGGGCTATGCAATGCTCCTGCTACCTTCCAGAGAGCTATCTTGAGCATCTTCTCGGAGCTGGTCCATGATGCAGTGGAAATCTATATGGATGACTTCACTCCTTATGGGTCCGACTTCCAAGAAGCATTGTCCAATCTGGGAAAAGTCCTAACCAAATGCATTGAGATGAACCTATCCCTTAGTCCTGAAAAATGTGAATTCTTGATGACTGAAGGGACTGTGCTAGGCCATACCATTTCTTGCCAAGGGTTACAAGTGGATCCTAACAAAATTGCTCTCATCAAGAAGGTTCCACCTCCGCAAAAGGTAAGGGATGTTCGGAGTTTCTTAGGATTAGCAGGGTATTACAGGAGATTCATTAAAGACTTTAGCAAGCTAGCCTCGCCATTGTTTGGTCTGTTGGCAAAAGATGTGGAGTTTAAATGGACTGACGATTGTCAGAGGGCTCTGAATGAATTAAAGGACAAGTTGGTGTCTGCCCCAATCTTAAGAGGTCCAAACTAGGGCCTACCTTTCCACATCCACACTGATGCATCGAACAAAGCCATAGGGACAGCTTTAGGACAAGTTGAACAAAAACTTCCATATGCCATTTACTTTGTTAGCAAAAACTTATCCAAAGCTGAACTGAATTACACTATAACGGAGAAAGAATTCTTGGCTGTGGTCCATGCACTGAACAAGTTCCGACATTATATCACTGGCTATCAAACATTTGTACATATGGATCATGCTGCAATTAGATATTTAATGAACAAACCAAATGTGAATTCTCGTATTATTAGATGGTTACTTTTGTTGCAGCAGTTTGATTTGACCATTGTTGACAAACCGGGTAAAGAAAATGTTGTTGCTGACTTTTTATCTAGATTGGATTTATCTGCAGATGAGGATGGAACCGTGGATGACCAGATGCCCGATGAACATCTGTTTGCTATTTTAGTACTCTCTCATTGGTTTGCTGATATAGCAAACTACCTTGTTTCAGCACAGTTCCCTCCGCACCTATCTTCAAGAGAGAAGAGCAGAATCATCAGAAAAAGTGCCTCATTTACTTGGATCGGGGGCAACCTGTTCAAGCTTGGCCCTGATCAGATCTTAAGGCGTTGTGTAAGGGAGGAGGAAGTCTTTGATATCCTCCTCACCTGTCATGATGGGCCTTGTGGAGGAAATTTTGCAGCAAAGAGGACTGCCTTCAAAATCCTGTAGGCAGGCTACTATTGGCCCACACTTCATCAAGATGTCAGAAGGTATATCAGCCAATGTGACCGATGCCAAAGAATGGGGAAACCGACTCAAAGGGATGAGATGCCTCTCCAACCTCAAGTGACTCTTGAGCCATTTGAGAAGTGGGGTATGGACTTTGTGGGTCCAATCAACCCCCCTTCGAGGCAAAGGTCTTACATCATTGTGTGCACTGACTACCTGACAAAGTGGGCAGAAACTAAGGCAATCAAAGCAACAACAGAAGAAAAGGTGGCTGAGTTCTTAAGAGAGAACATCTTCTCCAAATTTGGCTACCTAAGAGAGCTAGTCACCGATCAAGGAAGCCAGTTCACATCCAACTTGATCGAAGACCTACTAGCTCATCACAAAATCAAGCATAGGACTTCCACCCCCTATCATCCACAGGAAAATGGGCAAGTGGAAGTCACCAACAGAGCATTGGAAGGGATTTTGACTAAGGTGGTGAGCAGCAGTAGGAAATATTGGGAAGATCGCCTGGTTGAGGCCACATGGGCTTACAACACCACCTGGAAGACCACAACCGGCTTCACACCTTATGAGCTGGTTTATGGGAAGAAAGCTTTGCTGTCCATTGAATTTGAATACAACACTTTGAGGATGGCAGCTCAGCTGGACCTAGATCTCAGCCATGCACAACAAGAAAGGTTATTGCAGCTGAATGGACTGGACGAGCACCGAATGCAGGCCCTCCTTCACTCAGAAGTGGTTCAACTTCAGAGAAAGGTGTGGCATGACCAACACCTCAATGACAAGCAATTCCAGCCAGGAGATTGGGCACTGTTGTATGATTCCAGGCACAAAGATTTCAAGGGGAAGCTGAGAACCAGATGGCTGGGACCATATGCAGTGGAAAAATGTCATGACAATGGATCTGTTCTTATTCGGACCATTGATGAGGAGGCCATCCCCATGCTTGTCAATGGGCATCGACTGAAGATCTACAGGAAACCTCTCTCAAAACAAGAATTCATCAAAACTGTGGAGAAGTCAGTGCTGGTCATAGAGAAGGGTTCTGCCTTTGCTTTGGGCATACCCTGAAAGATCTAAAAAAGAAAAAAAAAAGTAATAAAGATCCTTGGGTGAAAACCTTTCTGAGGCTCCCAAGGCAGGTGGTAGGGGTGAAAACCTCATTGAGGCACCCCTATTGTCTTTCAAAAAAAAAAAAAAAAAGGAGATTTGAAAAAGATCCTTGAGTGAAAACCTCTCTGAGGCGCTTAAGGCAGATGGCAAGGGTGAAAACCTCATTGAGGCGCCTCTGTTATCTTTCAAAAAAAAAAAAAGAAGAAAAGAGAAAAAAAGAAAAAACAATAAGCAAAAGAAGACAAGGACAACAAGTTATAATGTGGAAATGCATGCAGGTTGCAGGTGTTCTATGAAGGAGAGGAGGTCTCTCAACTCAAAGTCAAGGATCCTTATCATGCTGCCAGGAGACCTCACCAGCACCTCCTCCAAGAATACTCATCTTCTCCAAGGTATGGGCACGATTTCATCACAGCTTAGTCTTCTACAGGAAGTTACAGACTTTCTACAGGAAGTACAGACTTTCTACAGGAAGTTCTGTATTTCTACAGGAAACTTCCTGTAGAAGTTTTGGATGGCCCAGAACTGATCATATGAGGAGATCTAACGACCAAGGTCCGGTATGGACGCATGCAAGCTACCAGTTTCTCCCTCACACACTGCTGTCACCTCTTTCTACCACCCCTGTCGACATGCAATGAAGATACCTACACATTCAAAGCAGATCATTGAGTTATCAAGAGAAAGCAAATTTTTTTTTTATGAAAAAACGCCGAGATGCCATACCACATCCATCCCAGCTATCCATGAGCTCTGTGAGCGTGATCGGGAGACCACTGTCTTCATCGTGCAGCATGCACCCAAGGAGGAAGAACTGCTACAGGACATCCTGCAGGAGTCCCGTAGCAGTTAAGCCAGCTAGAGTGCACACCATTCAAGCGCCTGCAACATGCAATGAAAACGCAGGCACATGCAGCCGAATCATAAGATTCATCGTCAGCGGCCTGTGAACCTCCGGGCCTGTGCAATCAAGCAGCAACAAACAAATCGAGTCATCGTCGTCCAAGAGCCTGAGAAATCGTGTCTCGGCCGCACAGGTAAGTGCCTCGACCCTTTCTTCCGTCGAATTGCATGAATTTTACTTTGAAAATGTTTGCAAGTGTGAAGTGAATGGGTTGAGCGGTTGTATGGCAAACCGACTGGCCACGTCGACCAGTTAGATGGTCTAGTCAGATGGTAAACGGTGGTCGTGGCTAAAGGAACGGGCAGTGCACACGTGAGAGCCATCCAGTCGGGGAGAAACGAGTTGTAATAGAAATGACGGTGGCGGATCTGCGGGGAATGATGCGACGGTAAGGGAACTTGCAGAAGAATGATGGTGTGACGTCGTCCAACGGTCCGGCAGGGACAGCTCACCCCCGCGCCACAGATTCCGCCGGATTCAAATCTAATCGGCTAGATTACCACCCCATGCATTTATCATTCACCGTTTGAAAGTCGAGTGAGCATCTAGATTCCTCTGAAGCTCGACACTCCAAGTCTTCGGCCGTTTGAACGCCTGTTAAGCAGCACCAAGAGCGCAGACCCACGGCAGTATCCTCCAGAATTCGTGCACTGCTTCTACAGGAAAGCTGTTTCTACAGGAAATTGGGTTCCTCACGTCAAAAGGTGGCGGATTAAAAAGGTAAGCCTGAAACCTTCCATGCAATTGGTTTTGAGGGTGGCAGAATCAACGTATACAGTCTGGTCGTAATTTTTTTTTTGCAAAGTATTGTCTGCTGTTGCATGAATTGTCGTCCTATAGGATGTCAGTATAATTAAGCTGTGTTAAGGTCCTCGGGAGATAAGTTTCGTGAATTGTATGCATGACAGAGGCGTAATTCTACGCTCTGTCCCAGTAGGCCAATTTTCTTCCGCATTCGCCACCTCCAGCTAACGCAGCAGTTTTTCACCATGCCGAGTGGGTTCATCAGAAGGGAACCAACCGATTCAACAAAGTTAAGAGAGAATCCTGAGGTGGTGGAGCTATTCACGCAAGCGCAATGGATGTCGTTCTGCGACAAGTTGCAGGGCTATGACGATGAGGTGGCAGAGGAGTTTTTGCAAGATCTGAAGCCGAAATCCAAAACATTGGCCACCGTTAACTTCAGGGGTTTGAGTCTCAGACTCACCCCACAATTCATCAGCCGAGTTACTGAGCTCCCAATGGGATTACCATGGGATAAAGAAGAAAGGAAATTGGGCCAATAGGCTAAGAAAGAATTCTTTCCACCAGAGGAGGAATTCTCAGAAGATAAAAATGGGGTTCGTAGAACCAGTTTGCTACCACTGTGGAGTGAAGTTAGCCTCCAGATTATGAAATACATCACCTGCGAAGGTCGTTTTAGCATTGTATACGGGTACCATTTTCGGTTACTCACGAATTAAGGCACTAGATGGACCTACCTGTAGAAAACAAACTGAGTATCCCCTACTTTCTACTACAGTCTATGATTGAATGTGCCACCAAGCTGAAAGAAGGCACACCAGACCAGGTACCCCACCATGGACTCATTAAACTCCTCGTGGAGGATGTGCTCCACACATACAAGGTTCCTCTCTCATGGGAAGCCTTCAGAAATTTGACCAAGGATGGTGACATAAAGATGTTGACCGAGGAGCTCGGTTCATCTAGCAGTGAGGAGAAAGAGTCAGTGCCCGCAGGGAAGAAAGAAAAAGGCCAGAAGACCACGACCACGGAGCAAAAGAAAAAGCAAGAGAAGAAACAAGAGAAAAAGGGTGCCAAAGAGAAGGATGACACACCCATTTTGACGGCTAGAGAGAAAAGATTACAAAGCAGAGTGGACAAGGCTGAGCAGGTCCACATCAGCAAAGGCACCTTGTCAGCACCCGCAACCAAGTCAAAAAGTAAAACACCCTCAGCAAAGAAATCTAAAGTGGTGCCACCTGTCTCTACAGGAAAACCGAAACCGGCTTCTACAGGAAGCCCGAAATCAGTTGAAAAAGGGCCTTCTACAGGAAGCCCGGAATTAACTAAAACAGGGTCTTCTACAGGAAGCCTTGAAAAAGCGAAACCCAAGGAGAAGAAAGCTGACATTCTTGCAAGGGAGGCAGCAGCTGTGCTGGCCGGCCTCAGCACACCTCCTAAGCCAAAGGAGAAGAGAAAGAGGGAGACCCCTCTATATTTTAAAGCTAGGAGAAGTGTGAGAATAAATATGGGCAAGCCACAACCTCCGTCCAGCAGCCCAATCACTATAGATGATGCCCCTACTTCACCCAAGGAGAGGTCCCCCTCACGGATATCAGTCACCTATGAGAGGGGGAGCCCGAAGAAAACTACTTGAAAAGAAAGGTTAGACCAATTGACTACAAAAGCTCGGCTACAGGATGCTAAGGATGCTCTATAGGAAACCTTAGCCAGGCTTAAAGAAATAGAGAGAATGGAAGGAGAAGCACCCTCATCACCACTGAGGGAGGGCGAAGTAGAGCCACCAAGAGAAGTAGAAAAAGAGCATATTCCAGAGCCTAGCCCTCAGCCAAGTCTGAGTTCATATTACAAATTTTTAGAGGCTGGCAAAATTATACCTCAGAAATTCACTGTGCCACTGTTTTTTGCATTGGAGGAAGAGAGAGTACGCACACACACGTGGATGAAAATAGCCAAGTCAAAGGGTGTGGCAGACATAGGTCCCTTGCAAGAGCAACTCAAGGAGGCCAGAAGTGAATTAGCCATGGCTAAACATGTGGCAAATTGCCAAAGAGTGTTCCTACAGGAAGAAAACTAAAAGCTTAGATTGCAACTACAGGAGCTGAGGACAGGAACAGGTACACCCTCCAATGACACCACAGCAGAACATAAAGGCAAAAAGGAACTACAAACCGGTCTTGGGGAGCCAACCTTGCATCTACAGGAAGCAAAACAACAAGCACAAATTGAGGTGCAAGCTCTCAGACAACAGCTGCAGCAGAAAGAGGCACAATTGGCCTGCATGGCCAGTTGCGCCATGGATGCTATACAATGCAGACAACCGGCCAAATCCTATGGCCTGTACCTGAAAGACCAATGGCTGCAATTTCAAATCAATACCTTGGCGCAAAGAGGTATCTCTCAGCTCCAAGACCCGCAGCAATTCACTGAAGTATGCAGTACTAGTTCATCAGAGGATAAGGCCAAATTAGCGGAGTTCTACCTCCATAATTTTGCCCTGCCTAATGTAATTTCATGGGATCCCAATACGGCCTTAGGAGATATGCAATTAATGGCATTTGCCTCATGGTTGAACCATGAGGACAAAAGAGCAGCAGAAGCCAAAGCGGTCATGAACCGGGAGCTGAATGAGCCATTGCTAATTCGAGCAGAACCAAGGGATCCAGTTGCACTAATCTCAGCACACCAGCACTTGTCCACTGACCCTCAAGCTTCATTGAGATATATGGACCAGCAGGCCCAAGCCATAGCACATTTTGAGGACATGGAGAGACTGTTAGGATACAACGCTGTCCAAGCTTGCACCCGCCGATGGAATACATTGGCCCACAGTCTGAAAATCAGAGAGTATCATACCCCAACTCGGATGAGGGAAGCTCTAGTACGGCTGGCCCTCTATAATAAATCCATGCAAAACCTCCAGGCCAGCTGGATTGGCCTCAAACTAAGCCCCCCACTGCTGCTAGGATTAATGGAGGGCAGCACAGAGAAGGATGATAATGAACAGTGGGAAGAGGTGAACAGAAAGGCTGGGTTTCATATCAGCAAGGAGGACACTACTACAGAGGCTTGGGATGTAAGGGTGGCAGTAAAGGCAATGAAGGATGAGGAGTTGGACTAGTTGCTCAAGGATGAGCAAATATTTTAGCTGGGGGGTGATGATGGGCCCCAAATTTTGGTAACATTTTGGGCTCATTTGGCCTACTTACCTTGCTCAACCCTTCATTTTTCATCACTTATGCATTATTTCTTAGTATATTCATGTTATTTGTAGGAAGGAGGGCAGTCACTATGCCTAGGTGGCTAATACATGTTTATTTCAGGTTTTTTTGACATTAAATGGAGCAAAACCACGCAGATGAAGGCAAGGAGATAGCCAAGGTGGCATTGCGGTTTTGTAGGAAGGTTGTCCACAGCCTTGAATGACCTTCCTCGTGATCTCCACCCCAACTCCGAGCTCCAACAGCTATCACCACCGAGCTAGAAGGCAGCCAACGGATTCTAAAGGAACAACAGTTTACTTTTAGTTGGTCAGCCAAGCCCCACTAATTTAGGAGGCTAGCTTGGCCCTCATAATGTATAAATATTGAGGTTGTAACCTTCGATAGGGACTTTTTGAACCTTTGTTGCAAATTCTGAAGTACGAGCTACAACTCTGTTTTGCTCTTTGTAAGCCATTTTTGGCATGTTGTTAGACTTATGATTATGATCTTTTAATAAAAGGCAGGCAAATTTGAGTTCAATTCTGAGTTCTTAGAGGAGCTATAGCTCTCAGGTTTGGGCCCAACCTGAGAGCAATAGGCCTCCTCTCTTTGTATTGTTACTTGTCTTTCTTTCAACATTATATTTCTTGTCCTTTACATGCACTTGGAAACACAGTTTGCTGATTCGGATTTCTTGGTGTGGTTACATAGGTTAGTGTTATGAACAAAGTTGCTTTCAGTAGTTTAGATTAGAGTAAGGGGATTAGAGTGACCAGAGCTCCAAAAAAGGGTTGATTGCACGCTCACTTCCACCTCTGTTTAGAGATTGGGATTGCAGCCCGTGCCACCCACCAAAAACACAGTTTTACATGTTCATGCAAGCTTTAACGTAATATTTTCAGTTGTAGAAGTGTCCATGCATTTAGATCTTGTGGAATAACTCTTTGTTTCAGCACCATGCACGATTTCCCTTTAACTTACATTGCTGTTCTTTGGTTTCTAATAAAACAGTTAGAGTAGGTTGATGACATTTCGGTTATATTCAAGACAGAGGTGATTTGTTTCATTTACACTGCGCAGCACCACTCTATCATTTCCTTATCCTTCTCAGCCGTGCCTAAGCCATCTACTTACCTCCCAGCTAGATCATTTTCCCACCAACTCTTCCATTATCCCCGTTGTTTTATCTTTTCGGCCTTCCATTGCCTCTACCCTCCTATCGACCAAACAGCTTTACACACACCCTCTCCATCTCATCTCTTTGTCCATAAGCCATCAAAAGCTACCCTCTCATCCTCCCTATCTACCCATACAGCTCATTCACTCCTCCATCACCCAAAACTCCGATCGCAGAACATCCTGTAGAAGTTAGCAGACTTCCTGTAGAAATCCTGAACTTCCTGTAGGATCCCCTGCAGACATCCTGTAGAAGCTTGAAAACACGGTTTCCAAGCATCTAAACGTTGTGAACTTCTGTGGAATGATGTTAGGGATCCCCTGGAACCTCTCAGAGTCCTCCTGACCTTTTCCGAGCCTTCCTCCCCTTGATCTACCCCTGCACAGTCAAGACCCAGTGAGAAGCACAGGCATAATAATTCCAACCACTTGAGCAAAAATACAAAAACATGTTCTCTTCAGATGAAAGTAGTTTAGACCCATGCATCTCATCTCAATAGGAGTAATGGCATCCTTTTTAGAAGTTGCATTCCCACCATTGCATCGTAAGGATTAAGCTGGTCAAATTAGGGTTTACTAGGGTTTCTATGTTTTGTTGGCTTTCAGTTCATTCTTGCAAAGTAGGATAATTCCCTTTGAGATAGCTTTCGTTCATCACTTAAAAAGCTTCTTCTGCGAACATATAGAAGTTGGCTTGAGCCCTAGCGGACTTGTGCCAGCTGACAAGTGACAACTGCGACAAGAGCTAGTACTTGTGCATACAACACCGTCGCTTCCAAGTTTGTTACGAACTACCGGGTTGATAAAATTAGAGAAGGAAGCTCCAGGAGTTGTAGCATTATTGCTACAATACTGGAGCCCACCAGTACATAAATGTAAATATTATAAATGATATTTAAAATTTAATAGTGTATTGTGAAATCTAATTTTTATTTGAAGAACTAATTTGAAAAATATTTTGCAATATAAACAGAGAGAGATTTTCCTCATAACATTGATGATGAAATTGAAAATGTTGAAAGACAAAGTGAAAAAGATAATGAACCAATGATTGATGAGGTTGTTGAAGATGTTTAAAGAGATTCAAGAGAAGAAGTTGAATCACCATTAGGTATGTATATATATGTCGTGTGTATTATTGAAATTATACATATTTATTAGTTTCAATTTCATTCAAACTCTATTTTTTAATTTAATTATTTAATGTATATTTATACCCATTTACATTAAATTCTCATATATACAAATGAAATCAATATCAATGATGAGATGTTAGAAAGCGTTGACACTAGCGCATATGGAGATAAAAATCTAACCATGTTATACGATATTATGTTAAGCTCATTATTGATAAGTTCTTCAAAGATGAAAATGTGACAGTTCAAGCTAAAATTTTGAGAGGTCTCTTAACATCAAAGAAATGAAAAGTAGATACAATGCTATTGGGTATTCGAAAATCAACGAAAGATAAAAAGGTGAAGGAAAATGTGATTCAAAATATAAATAGTGCTCTAAAATGAATTGGAAGATCTATAAAAAAAAGTGATCTAAATGCACATAGATCAATAGAAATGGAAGTGGTTTCATCAAGTACTAAAGAAAATCGTTTGGTTAAATATATGGCAAAAACACTAGGGATATCATGAAAAACATTGCACAAGCATAGGAAATTTTGATTGAAAATAGATGCAAATGATGCGATGCATTGTTGGATAGTTATTTGTAGGCAACCATACAAAGATATACTTGGATAATATGTTAAAAAAATAATATATGAATATTGGATGAAAAATTCACACATTTCACCAAAAGTAAGGGATCTGATGCAACAAAGAATAACACGAAATCAGTATGAAGAACATGCAAAACATATCTTGGACACCACTCAGATAGATTTATTCAATAAGTTCATAGAAGAGAATCATGGAATTAATGTCTCAATCAGTACTTTTGTGCAATAAAAACCGTGGTATGTTAAACCTATCACTGTACACGACACTTTTTGTTGTTGTTATCATGTGGAATTTCAATTATATTATGACACCTTACTTAATTTTGGTAAAACATTTTGGAAAAATTCACCTCCTTCGTCCACTATCCATGATTTCATATCAGAAATTCTATGTGGAAGAGAAAATAATGAATTATTTTACCAAAAGAAATGTGTTGGTGGTAAAAAATGTGATCATTGTGGAAATTTGACTTTGTTTCATGAAAAATATCTTATTGATATGAATGATCAATCACTATCCAACATAAAAGTGAAATGGAAGAGATATGAATATATCCATACATCGATTGGTTCAAATAGTAGTACAAGTGCTAGAAGGATTGATTTACAAGAAGAAGAAATTTATGTGATAGAGTTTTTGAATAATTTTGAGACATAAATTTATAAATACACCAAGCATTCTCATAGAGCTTGATGGCAGGACCTATAATTCAAAAAATCCCGTGACATTTTTCCACCAGGGACCATTATGTCAATAGTTAATTTTGCAGAATATTACACATTTGTTGCACAAAATGAAATACAGAGTGAATATTATCATTCTGACCAGGTCTATATGCTTGTCCATGTTCTATATAGACACACTGAATTTTTTTTTGATCATATAGAAAGCACTAGTGATAATCGACATGTTATTAAAGAATATTACTTTTATATCAACGATGATCATATACATCATACACATTTTGTACAACATTGCTTTGATAAGATTTATGACTCAATGAAAGGTCATGGAATAAATTCACTAAACATTGGATATGCTTAGATGGATGCGCAGGTCAATTCAAATCTTCACGATCATTATTTTGGTTGTGTCGTCTTCATATTAAAACCAACATTAAACATTGTTGGAATTTCTTTGAGATTGGTCATGGAAAAGGAGAACATGATGGTCCAGGGGTATGTATAAAATGAGCACTTCGAAGATATACAATGGACCACTTCGCAAACTGACTTGTCTCATCTGAACAAGTTGTTCAATGGTGCATTGATGCACTAAAACATGAGACTAACCCATCAATGGAGGTACGCAAGTATGTACATGTATACATTAACTTGTATATATTTTTAATATATGATAATTTTTATTAATTTTCTAATTTTAAGTATTTATAAATTATATAGTTTAACGAATATCACGATGATTATCTTTGATATATAACTTGTATTTTAAACAACATATTTAAATTCTTATTTGAATTTACTATAGGTTTTTTTGGCATATTAGAGTCCAAGATGTAGATAGATTGACTACATATGAAGTTGGAACAGAAAAAGGGACTCGAAAATTGCATTCAATTAAAATGGAGTATTGAAATGCGTTTTCATTTGATAAAGGAAAGGAATCTTTTTTCTGTCTTGTTTTCATAGAGGACACACAATTCAATAATGTTACTTAAAATGTAAAATCTTGGCATCATACAAAATTAAATACAAAGGGGAAAATGCCGGTTGCAAGCTTCGAAAAAATGGAGTTAGAGGAGACTATAGTGTCATCTGAAGGTGATCAAGTTTATGATCTTGTTACAGAATGTAACAATTCAATTTATTTCAAAGGACATATATATGTTTTATGTTTTTAAAATAATTATTTATAAGTATCTAGATACTAGTTAAAACATAAATCTAAATACATAATAAAATCAAATCCATGTTGATAACTAATTTCTTGTAAATTATGATATGAATTTACACTTATTTTATTGTGTATGAGATGTTTTTGCTGTAGTTGCAACCATTAACAACATAGAAAATTTCAAGTATTATTTGCTGCTGCATGGAATGAAAGATGAAGTTATTGGAAGACTATGATGATAACAATTTTATATATAAAGGAGGGTCTATTATACTGAAAGGTTATTTTTTCCAAGAAACTCATCAAACTAAGAGTAATGTTTACTTTCAAGGCTATCAATTCAATGTGAGAAGTTGTCAATATAGTTAATTAGTGTGTGGAACATGCATAAAGTTGATAGAAGTTCAATAAAAAAAATAAATTGAAAGTTAAAAAATAGAGAATGTCAAAAGCTGACCATGAACGGATCATTGAGGAGGACATTCCATTATAATTTTTTTAATTGAACTACCCAACAATTTCTTCTGCTTGTATTCATCTTTGAGAACTTAAAGTTCAAGTACATTGTTAGCCTTTGTTTTTGTGCATTCTTAAGTTTCCTATTCTAGCAAGTACTAAATATTACAAATTTTTTTCATTGATATGGCACGACTTTTTTGTTAAGTTAAAAAAAATTCAAAGATCTCCCAAATACTACTATAATATAAGGATGTAAAATATCACAATTTTCTTGTTTGTTGTTGATTGTATAACTATCATTTTTGCATTTCATTTTTTTTATGAACCATCATTTTATATTTTCAAGTATTTTTATTACTATCTTAGTACCATGTTTTATAAAGCAATTTCATAGTATGTTTTCATGAACAACTTTATATTAAAATATAACTATCAATCGACTTCCATAGTATCCTTTTTATACACGAACGCAAAATGTATACCATATTTTATAATGTAATTTTAAGTTATGATTGTTTTAGACATCTACAACATTATAAGATTCATTCAAATGCAAAATGTACCATGTTTTGTAAATTGCAATTTTACTAAATTCATTAAATAACTTGACAAAACATCTTTAAACAAACCCTAAGAATCATCTACTAACATTATAAGAATGATCGTGAAAAATGTACCAAGTAAATGAAAATTTACTTTCATTGATACATATTCATGAACTTAAATACATGTAAAACCTTTTTAAGTGTCAAACCATGCATCATGAAAATTGTACCATGTTTTATAATGAAATTTTATAATTTGTTTGCATGAAAAACTTTATATTAAAAGTTAACTATCAACCGACATCCATAGTAGCCTTTCTATACATGAATGCAAAATGTATACCATATTTTATAATTCACTTTTAAGTTATGATTGTGTTAAACATGTAGACCAAATTATAAGATTCATTAAAATGCAAAATGTACCATGTTTTGTAATTTGCAATTTTACTATTCATTTTAAATAACTTGACAAAGCAACTTTAAACAAAACCTAAGAATCATCTACTAACATTATAGGAATGATAATGCAAAATGTACCAACTAAATGCAAATTTAATTTCATTGCTACATATTTGTTAACTTAAATATGTAAAAACTTTAAGCATCAAACCATGCATCATGCAAATTGTACCATGTTTTATAATGCAATTTTATAGAATGTTTTCATGAACAAATTTATATTAAAATTTAACTATCAGTCGGAATCCATAGTATCCATTCTATACATGAATGCAAAATGTATGTACCATATTTTATAATGAAATTTTAAGTTATGATTATTTTAGTCATCCACACCAAATTATAAGATTCATTCAAATGCAAAATGTACCATGTTTTGCAATTTGCAATTTTACTAGATTCATTTTAAATAACTTGACAAAACAACTTTAAACGAAACCTAAAAGTCATCTACTAACATCATAAGAATGATCATGCAAAATGTACCAACTAAATGCAAATTTACTTTCATTGCTACATATTCGTGAACTTAAATATGTAAAGCCTTTAAGCATAAAACCATGCATCATGCAAATTGTACCATGTTTTGTAATGCAAGTTTATAAAATGTTTGCATGAACAACTTTATAGTAAAAGTTAACTATCAACTGAGATCCATAGTAGCCTTTATATACATGAATGAAAAATGTATACCATATTTTATAATGCAATTTTAAGTTATGATTGTTTTATTTATCTACACCAAATTATAAGGTTCATTCAAATGCAAAATGTACCATGTTTTGTAATTTGTAATTTTACTAAATTCATTAAATAACTTGACAAAACATCTTTAAGCAAAACCTAAGAATCATCTACTAACATTATAAGAATTATCATGCAAAATGTACCAACTAAATGAAAATTTAGTTTCATTGCTACAAATTCATGAACTTAAATACGTGTAGAACCTTTTTAAGCATCATGCAAATTGTACCATGTTTTATAATGCAATTTTACAGTATGTTTGCATGAACAACCTTATATTAAAAGTTAATTATCAACTGACATCCATAGTAGCCTTTCTATACATGAATGTAAATGTATACCATATTTTATAATGCAATTTTAGGTTATGATTGTTTTAGACGTCTACACCAAATTACAAGATTCATTCAAATGCAAAATGTACCATGTTTTGTAATTTGCAATTTTACTTTTCATTTTAAATAACTTGACAAAGAAACTTTAAACAAAACCAATGAATCATCTACTCACATTATAAGAATGATCACGCAAAATGTACCAACTAAATTCAAATTTACTTTCATTGCTACATATTCATTAACTTAAATATGTAAAACCTTTAAGCATCAAACCTTTGGGTGGCTAGTGAATGAGGCTATGACTATTGTTTTGAGAAACTAAGGGTCGTTGAGCGTGTTATATGAATTTTGTTCATCAAAGGATAGTTGAACAAATAGTTTGAAGGCTTATATATAGTGATCTTGAAGGTCTAAGTGACAGTGACTAGCTGAAATGTTTGGAGTTGGTTATGCAATGACTTTGAAGGACAAAAGCCATTGTGAGTAACTAGTTGGAAAAAGATATAAAAGGAGCTAGATCACTGTGTGAAGGAGGAAATGGACAACTAGGTACATCAAGGGAAATAAGGACTGAAAGGGATGATTACATCAACAAGTAAGTCAAGTATTTTTTTTTTCTTATTGTTTTGAGTAGTTTGAAGGTCAAAATGGATTTGACCTCAAGCCCTAATTTTGTATACTATGTATACTAGCCATACTAGTGATTTGAAGGGCCATGATCCTTGGTATGGGATTCCTAATGGTTCTTTATTGATGGATTAATAAAAGGCTGATATTTGGGCCAAATATCTCTGTCAATACTTTATTTTTTCATTGCTATTAAATTTCCATTGTGCAAAGTTCTTGTAAGTTTGGGTTCTATTGACAGGCCAAGAAAGTGCCGCCAACATCTAAGGGGGTCTCCCTGGTGTAAAGTCCTTACTAGACTTCACACCGTTTAGAGTAGGAGCCCCATCCGGTATGTGGGCCCGGCTGCCACCATGAATGTTTTTATGCTCTTGGGTATCAAATGAGAAGGTGCCAGAGTGGGGTGGGACTGAAGTGCTCGGGTAGTGAAACAAAACTAAACCAAGATTAACAAATTATAGAAAGAGGTTGAAATGAGTCACAACAACGATAAGAAGAGATGAACGATGAGGACGATTAGTTAGCTAAAACCTCATCAGACATAATAAATAAGAACATGCTGGAGGTCAATTGTGAAGTAGTTCACAATAAGTCACCGACATGGCAAGGAGAAAGTAAACACAGATTCTAAAGCGGAACATACATGAAACCACTATGTATTAGTACATAAAATCTCACGTATATGAAAACACTCATATAGATATGGTGAGGTACCAGAAAGCTAATACAACCACCATGAGTCAACATGGGAATCAGTGCAAAGGGAAAAGAAAACATCTTATTAATATTGTTGTAACTTCACATACATATGATACAACTGGTCAATACCCAGTAGTGGAACATGGACTGTTCATACCATCGCCCAGTGTCAAAACCCTAGCCCTACTGCAAACCCACTCTCCTGACTACCAAGAGCTGAGTGGCCTTAGCTCTCAAGCATTGATAAAATCACTCTATTTGACCTCCTCTCAAGTGCTAAAGTCCTCAGCAAGTGAGGGATGAGGGCATATATATAGAGGTCAGGTGACCATTCACCTACCATGACCTTTGGCCTACCCTTGTGCCCTTTCAGCTACCTCCATGTCTCTTGAGCCTCCTCACTACTCTCTCATGCCTATTGCCTAGTACATGCTTAATTTCACTAAGCTTAACTACTGTCATCACGGGAGAACATTTACATTATGATAAAAGGAAAAAGCAGATGTAGAAGGTTCTTGTAGGTCCTAGAATTCTTGTTGCCAAGGTGATTGCCAAAATGCAAGACCAAATCATGTGGTTCCTTGGCTGCATGGAATTCCATTGTGGTTGTCATAGTGTCTCGATCAACCATGCTGAGCCGAGTTATATACTGCTCGGACATCCTAGCTGCAGGTCTTCCGATGAGTAACCCTAGATCTCTTCTCATAGGTCGGGGTCCTCACCCTCATGTAACCTGTAATACAATAACCATAGTTATACATGATGATAATTGAAGAACCACACTGTAAATGTAACAATAAATAAATAAATAACAGTAATCATGAAAACTAAAATCGACTTTGGACCCCTGCATAATCCTATCCTGTGCTATGGCAATGTCAAAGCTATTGGATTTGCAAGGTCTTCATATCATTCTTCGTGGGTCACATCATAGTGAATCTAAACTTTGACCTCTTCCTTGCTTTCATGAATCAACTTCATACAATAGGATCTTTGGGCAAAGGTGTGAGGAGTGCGTGGTTAGCCGTTGCATTTCAATGCTTCATGTCCCTTCAGTTGGTGCACAGTGGAAAAGGTCCCTTATGCTTATTACATGATATATATCTCAATTTGGTATAAAAACTGGCAAGACCTATGTTCATCAGGCATTGACCTCCTTCCTTCAAGCTCTCATGAATATTTTCTAAAACACAAATCATCAAACTCCTTAAGGTTCATCCTTGGGTGAGAACTATGCTTCATATGTGGGAAGCATGGCCAAGCTTCATTGGTACTTAAAGTGCATACATATGGACCAATATTTCTGATTCTTGAGTCTGGGATATCACCGGGTAAAAAAGACATGCTTTATACGAGAGGCATATGCTTCTCTTTTCTCGACCAATCACCAATTCTAAGCAGCCGACCTTTATGCTTAGCTTCATTTTCTACTTGTAATTGGGCCTACATCCTTTGACATAGTTTGACAAGCCATTTTGGGTCCAAACATTAAAAGGAAATTCACTTCGCTTATTTATAATAGCGTGGAGTTGCACTTCTAGGAATGATTTGCGATTTTCCCAAAATCGCATAGTCGCACCGCTAGTGAGTCGCATCTCTGGCTGCTTTCACTGAGGCACAAAATTGATCCGGATTTAAACAGGAATGCAACCAATTACAGAGATAACCATATACACAAAGATGCAATGGAAATAATACTTCATTTCATTAA
This sequence comes from Pinus tabuliformis, assembly GCA_031772625.1. NCBI lineage: Eukaryota > Viridiplantae > Streptophyta > Pinopsida > Pinales > Pinaceae > Pinus > Pinus tabuliformis. Next base: position 257,463,306 of record CM062805.1, read on the forward strand.
TGGAAAATACTGAAATATGCTTACAACCAGAAATGGAAATAAACGAGCTAGGGTGATGGTAGCTTATCTCTGAGAAGAGATGTGATGGCTACATGCCTCTCAACTGTGTTACAATGAGGCTCGAAGGCCTATTTATTGTTGAGAAACAATGGAAAACCCTTAACATTCCAAAATCTAACCCTCGGAGATGAAACGCCAAACTGTGGGCCCCGTTTGGGGGTAAATTGGTACATCAACTTCCCGGGGTCGTAACTTTGGCATATGATCTCCGTTTGACGCGTACAATAGCTCATTAGAAAGATCTATCTGAGCACTATCATTGTTGGAACAGGCAACATCAGTCCATTCCATGGACCCATGTTGCCCCTGGATTCCCCAAAAAACGTCGTTTAGGGCCTCAAAACGGCTCCGGAAGTTCAGGAGTCGAAAAACTGCTAAAAATAGTAAGTTGTGCTACAATTAAGGAAACTGAAAATGCTGAGAAAGACAATGGTGGGGGTCCAGGTGGACTTGGCAGGTGGCCACCAATATCCACCTGGATCATTCCTCCCCCCTTAGGAAGCAATGGTCCCCATTGCGTTGAGATCCTCCATGAGATGAGGAAACTTCTGCTGAACTTGTTCCCTACTGAGCCACTTGCCCTGCTGAAGGAGTTGGCCTGCTTTGACAACTCGATACAGTTGGATATTCTGTTGGCGAGTGTTCTTGATCTGTGTGTCCATGATCCGATCAGTTGCAGCTTGTTCCATGCAATCTGGATTTAATTCTGTGGGTTTGAGCTGTTCTGCAATGTCGGATGTGTCTAGCAATGGTGGAAAGTATGGCCGAAGGCGGTCCACATTGAACACTGGGTGCAGGCCAAGGAATGGGAGAATGCTGAGCTCAAATGCATTGTCTCCCATAGCCTTAGTAATGGTGTAAGGACCATATCAGAGTGGTCTCAATTTCCGATAGGCTCCAGTAAGGCGTTCCTTTTGCAAATGAAACCAGACTTTGTCGCCCACCTGAAACTTGTGTGGCACCCGGTGTTGATCATGTCGCTGCTTGTACTTGGCATTTGATTTCTCAAGAATGTCATGGACCTGCTGGCGAATATGTTGGATGCGCTCAATGAAGCTGGTGGCCTTATCTGTTTCGGACTGGACATGAGCTGAATTCATGTGAGTAGCTGCAAGGGGCATGGCCACATCAATGGAGCATGGTGGCTGGAATCCCAAACCCACCTGAAAAGGGCTATGGCCAGTGGAGCTGTGAAGAGCTCGGTTGTAGCTGTGCTGAACATAGGGGAGGCTCTCGTCCCATGTGCGTGGATGCTTTGAGTTATACATGCGCAGAATGTGCACAATCATCCTGTTGACAACCTCTGTCTGGCCATCAGTTTGAGGATGGAAGGCTGTGGACTTCGTGAGTTTGATGTCCAGCATTGACCAGAGACTGGACCAAAATGTGCTGAGAAATCGACTGTCCCGATCTGAGATGATAGACTGTGGGATCCCAAAGTGCACCCACACTCGTTCAAAGAAGAGTTTAGCAGTGGCTTCTGCTGTGATATTCTTCTTGCAGGCCATCATAATGGCCATCTTCGAGAACCTGTCGACGACCAAAAAAACACAGTCATTTCCATGATTAATGGAAGGAAGGCCTGACATGTAATCCATGGAGATGGATTCCCAAGGTCGACTAGGGGTAGGCAACGGGGTATAGAGGCCGTGCTTCTTAATGGTCGGTTTGGCAATGGCACAGGCAGTACATGATCAGATGTACTTCCCAACATCCTATCGAAGATTCGGCCAATAGAAATAATTTTGCAGTACTGCCACTGTTTTCTCGACCCCGAAATGCCCATCAGCCTGACTGTAGTGTGCTTCCCAAATCATCTTGGCACGCTCGCTTGAAGGAACACAAAGGTGACCGAGGTGGCATAATAGGGCGTCCTGGAGGTGAAAATCTGCAACATGCCGACCCTCCAAGAGTGTCTGGTATGTGTGGCCAAATTCTGGGTCGCTTTTGTAGAGAAGTGGCCAATCAGCAGTCTCGTGCCCACAAGAGTTGAGCACGGTGGTTAGCGCCATGATCGGTGGCCGACTGAGGCAATTTGCAACATTATTGGTGCTGCCCTTTTATACTTGATATTCAAGTGAAACTGTTGCAGGTATGTAGACCACTTCTGATGGCGATCATTCTGCAATTTCCCTTGGGTCTGTATGAACTGCAGAGGTCGGTGGTCTGTGTGGATGACCGTTTCCTTCCCCAAAATGTAATGCTTCCATTTTCGGCAGGCCTGTACAATGGAATACATCTCTTTATCATAAGTGGGGTACTTCCGGACTGTGTCTGAAAGTGTTTCACTGTGATATGCCACTGGATGTCCATGTTGAGTAAGGACTGCCCCAATAGCATAGTTAGAGGCATCTGTCTTGACCTCAAATGGTTGTTGTAAATCTGGTAACGCGAGCACTGGTGCCGTGCAGAGGCGATCCTTCAATTCCCTGAATGCCTTCTGTTGAGATTCAGACCAAAAGAATTTTGCTTTCGCCCCGCCCTTGGTGACTTGACTCAAGGGCCAAGAAATATGAGAAAACCCCAACACAAACCTGCGGTAGAAGTTGGCAAGACCTAGAAAGCTGCGGAGCTCTGTTAGAGTGGTTGGAGAGGGTCAATCCCGAATGACTTGGATCTTGGTCGGATTGACATGCACCCCCTGTTCATCAATGATGTATCCCAGATACTGAACCTGGGTCATGCCAAAAGTGCATTTCTCCAAATTGGCACATAGCTTGTGTTGCCGCAGTGTTTGGAGAACCTGTCGGATGTGGTGGAGGTGCTCTTCTCAACTCTGGCTGAAGATCAGAATGTCATCCAAGTATACTACTACAAAGGAGTTGGTGAATGGCCGCAAGATGTCATCCATTAGCCTCATAAAGGTTGCAGGAGCATTCGTCAATCCGAAAGGCATGACCAACCATTCGAAGAGGCCCTCCTTGGATTTGAAGGCAGTCTTCCACACATCAGAGGGTTCGATTGGTACCTGGTGATATCCTGACTTCAGATCGATCTTGCTGAAATATTTCACCCCCTTTAGTTGGTCTAGGAGGTCATCAATCCGCGGGATCGGGTACCTATTACGGACAGTGATCTTGTTCAACGCTCGATAGTCAATACAGAGTCTCCACGTCCCATCCTTCTTCTGTACCAACACGATCGGGCTCCCACAGGGCGATGAACTCGGACGGATGTGACCTTTCTGCAGGAGCTCCTGAATCTTCCTCTTGATTTCATTATTCTCCAGAACGGAGCGCCGATAAATTGGTCCATTGGGTAGCGGCGCACCTGGGGTCAGATCGATGGAGTGCTTGACTTGACAGTGCAAAGGAACCCCTGCCGGGGAGGTGAAGATGTCCTCGTACTCCTCCACAACCTTGTCCATCTGTAGTTGTCGTGCAGAGGGACCCCGTTTGGAGGCCGCAGCCACTGTCTTCTTCTTTCCTTGAGGGCGTATCATCAGGAAAACAAATTTCCTAGTTTTGGAAATGATCTTACTGCATTGTTTTGCAGTAATCAAAGAGATGGCAGCAGGTGGTGCTACCTCTGGTATCCTGAACAACTTATTTCCCAATGTAATAATAACAACACGGGGCCTTGATTCATACACAGCATGTCGCTTCCACAAGTATGGTTGTCCTAGTAATACATCACAAAATTCAAGGGGAGCAATGTCACACAATACCTCATCCGTGAAGGGCTTGATGTTGTATGGAAGGCGACACTGCTGGCTCACGCGAAGATCTCGTCCTTGGTGAAGCCACCCAATGGTGTATGGTTGTGGATGTGCTGTGGTCGGTAAGCCCAACCGCTTCACGACCTCTGCCGAAATGAGGTTCTTTTGACTCCCGCTATCAACAATGAACTGTATCGGGGAGCCCTTTACCCACATCTGGGAGTGGAAGAGACGCTCCTCCTCCTTTGGATCTTCGGGTTCATTTTTCTGGATCTTTGCGGTAGCAATAGTGGCGCTGGGATCCGCATCAATGATCTGCTTCCCTTTTTCATACCCCTTATCGGGTTCTGACTCAGAGTCGGAACATGCATCTGATTCTGAAACCTTTAGCTCAACCACCAGTGACTGCTTGGCCCGACACTCACTTGTGTTGTGAGTGGAGCTCTTATGGAACTCGCACCATTTTCCAGTGTCCTTTCTCGGCTTCGCGGCGCTGTTCTTTGCTTGCGGCTTCGGCTAGTTGTCTTGGGCTGTCCCGCCTTGGCTTTGTCCTTTGTTCTGTGGTTTAGGGGCACCTTTCCCCTGCTTTGGATTTGTAGATCCAAAGTCTCGCTTCTTTTGTTTAAACTTCTGCTTGACCTTGACGACATATCGGTATGCTGCGCCGAGCGAGGGGATGTTTAGGAATTGTATTTCTTCCTGGATGTACTTGTGCAGGCAACCACGGTATTTGAGTATCAAATGTTGCTCCGAATCCTTGATACCCAACTTTTTGCAAAGGGTATGGAAAATATTGGTGAACTCCGGCACGTCTTGGTCCCTTCCCTGCCGCAGCGTGGTCCACTTTATGTATTCATCCTCATAGCTTCTGAGAGGGTAGTACTGCTCCTTGATGGCATCCCGGAACGAATCCCAGGTGGGTGCGGCTGAAAATAGTGAGCCAGTACTTTCATCCTTCTGCTCGCAGTAGGTTTCCCACCAGTCCTTGACGTGGGGGGCTGCTTTGAGAAGAGCAAAAACAATATTTTCCCGGCTCGAAAATTCATGAACAGAAAAATAACCCTCTAGCAGATTTAACCATTTATCTATGGCATCTGCGTCTATCTGACCCTCCAATATGGGGATTTCAAAATTAACTTGTACCTTAAAGGGTGTGGCGTTTCCAGAGTAGCTGCTGGAAGCCGATGTGTTGCTTCTGGGTAGTCGCTGAAGGATCTGGGCAAAGCTATCCATCATCGCATTCCATTGTCGCTCCAGGGCTTCTTCGAGCAAGATTTTGATGGGATCTCCTGCCCCCTCGTCTTTCTTCTCGTCCGCCATGGGAGGCCGTCGGGATTTGCGAGGCTGGTCTTGCAAAGGTTCAACCAGTTCAAGCCCTAACTCCTTATATCCCGACCTTGTTGGGGACATGCAAAGAAAAACAGAGAAAAAGCAGACCGCTCCGATACCACTGATCCGAATTTAAACAGGAACGCAACCAATTACAGAGATAACCATATACACAAAGATGCAGCGGAAATAATACTTCATTTCCTTAATGGAAAATACTGAAATATGCTTACAACCAGAAATGGAAATAAACCAGCTAGGGCGATGGTAGCTTATCTCTGAGAAGAGATGTGATGGCTACATGCCTCTAAATTGTGTTACAATGAGGCTCGAAGGCCTATTTATTGTTGAGAAACAATGGAAAACCATTAACATTCCAAAACCTAACCCTAGGAGATGAAACGCCAAACTGTGGGCCCCGTTTGGGGGTAAATTGGTACATCAACTTCCCGGGGTCGTAACTTTGGCATATGATCTCCGTTTGACGCGTACAATAGCTCATTAGAAAGATCTATCCGAGCACTATCATTGTTGGAACAGGCAACATCGGTCCATTCCATGGACCCATGTTGCCCATGGATTCCCCAAAAAATGTCGTTTAGGGCCTCAAAACGGCTTCGGAAGTTCAGGACCCAAAAAACTGCTAAAAATAGTAAGTTGTGCTACAATTAAGGAAACTGAAAATGCTAAGAAAGAAAATGGTGGGGGTCCAGGTGGACTTGGCAGGTGGCCACAATATCCACCTGGATCATAAATCGCGACCTCGCGACCTATGTGGGATCACAACTTATTGAAGGTCACACGGTTGGGGCTAATGGCTAGTCGCATTTCTGGTTGCATGCTGGAGCGTGACTCCGCGACCAGAGGTCACATGGTCACATTGCAATGAAGGTCACACCCTTTGGCCTCTTCTGTAGTGCGATGTCATGACTCTGGTGGAGGTGCGACTTCCGAGAGGTCGCATTTCATAAAGGCAAGGTGGGTTGCATAGTCACATCGTAGTTTCAGGTCACATTCTCAGGTCATGATCATGAGATTTTCAAGTGTGGTCTTGTGACCTTGGAGAGGGGTCGCAGAGTCGCGATACATACAGGTCGCAAATCCTCGCTGCCTAAATGAGGCTTATAACTGCAATTTTGTGACTTGGAGATAGTCTAGTCACAGATGTGGAAGGTTCAACGCATGCACAGACTTAGCAACAACTCCAACTCTTCTGATTAAGGAACAAGGATCTACTTGATGCTTCTGCGTTCAATGTAGCATAGACTACAACGTTCTGAACTTTGCTTTGCTTAAAGATCAACTTTAATCATTGGGGATGCTGATATGGTTTCCCAGGTAACATTGCGAAAAGTCTTCCCTCGTACACGCATGGTTTCTAAAGCAACAACAAGGTGCTAGTTTATCTCGCTTTGAAGCCACCGAGGGGTAAATGGAGGTACGACTATGCAAGTATCCCGTGTGAAGATTCCACTTTTCTCAACCAGCATATTAATAACATCAACAGATTTTTAATGATCTCCAATCCTTCTCATGGCATCAATAACACTTTCAAGTCATTCCTTTGCCGAAATCTCCTTATCACCTGTAACTTAGTCAAACGGGCTTGCAGAATGCTTGTAAATGCATGGTGTCATTGCGTGAGCTTGTCTATAACACTACTGTCATTACACATTCAACATTGTATCATTGAATCATTAGCTCAGTCATTCCATGTAATGTTTTGTTTGCACTATCCATGCATTCTCTTGACATCAACATTTTTTAATATGAGATATATGCGGCAACAATTTTTTAGATCGGTTGGCCCATTATGAATCTCCCTAACATTCCTTCGATATCTACCCCAACATGTATTAAACGAACAATTTACTTCTCGTGAATGTTGGTTAGTTGTCCCCATGTGTTGTCTTATAATTGAAACTTTCAAAGTATGCGCTTCATTAACTATGGCATTGTTTACCTTTCTTGTTGCAAATATTTCCATCATATACGAGCATAACATTCAACAAGCCTTTGATCTTTACTCTTTAGGGCAATGTCATCAAAGTTGCTTGAAGCGCACCCTATTTATGAGCTGGATTAATTTTCTTATTTGATGCAGTCCTCAACTGCTGAGGTTCAAATTCGACTGTTGGTTTTGCATTGTTTGCTCCTTGATAGTCTAATGGAGGCTTTCCAGGAGTAAATACCTTACTAGTTGGAAATCCCTTGATTCTGTATTCCATGGTGCACAAAACATCAAAAAGGCCGCTCTTGTCAGAGTTTCGAACTTGTGGTGCCCATATGATATAACTTATGCTCTATTTAAATCTTTGCAAAGACAAGGGATAAATAATTAAAACCATGAAAATAATTTCATCTGGAGGTGATAGTAAAATATTGCAACTAAATTATACGAGTAAAACAAGAGGTGTTTGAAATAGAAAATCAACACAATGATTTAGGCACCTTATCGGACTTATGAGTTGTCGATAATTTGTGTGATGCAAAAGCAATGGTGTAGCTATAGATTCAAGGGCGCAGAGTAAGATGGAATTTTGAGGAATCTTAATCCACTCGAGGGAAGGAGGGCCAAGACAAATCAAGGTTACTGTCATGATGCATAATCGCAAATCCTTATGCATATGTGTGATCATGCTTTAGGGTGAGTGGTGGGGTACCCAAAATTTGAATATGCCAAAAATTTGGGTGGACTTGTTGTAGCGACTAAAACAGGTTCCTAGTGTGTTTGTGTGCTTCGTAAGCCATACACTAGATCTAGGGCCCAAGGAAAATTCAACACATTTCAAGACAAGCCCCCTCCCCCTTTGTCAACAGTTTGTTTGTTGGGGGATTGAACACAATGCGGGCCACAAATCTTGCACACATAATTAATATCTATGAATGATTTAATGATTTCACAACTTATAAAGAAATAAACCCCAAATTTGGTGTTTTTTTAAATTTTTATTTTCAAATTTTGAGGAATAAACCTCAAAAATTTTAACACAAATAAATAAAAATGTTTCTTTGCTACAACATTTTCTGTCATAGAAAAAAATGTTTTTGTGGGGATTAGTATGAATAATCTTTCAATAAGGGAGAAGATATCTGAATTTCTCCCAAATATAATTTTCTTCTAAGGGGTGGATAATGCTACACGTTAGAATCCATTCTAGTCCAAATGCCCTCTTTATTCATATTTATTGTGCTATAGCTACTCATCCTAATATTACATCTAATCAATGTACTGGATTCACATATCAGTTCCTTTGGTCCAAAAGAGAAGGGAATTTTGCAGTTTTCATTTTTTGTAAATAAAGACTAGGACTAGATACACTAGATGCATTAATGAGAATATCTCTCAATGGGCCCAAATTATCTAATGTGCGAGTGTAGTATATGGGGTATGGAGAGAGACAAATTCAAAAAGAATTCCTGAGCTTTGAGAGTTAGGATATTAGTCTTATTTACCTTTTGCAACAAATTTTGTTTATTTTTTAATAGTGATTAATGTGTATGGAGTCTTATGGGTTATGTTGTGAAGGATTCAAGACAATGAGATTTTTAGTATGCTGAATTTTTGATGAGGTTTTTATAAATATTTAATGCATATGAGAAGGTTTGACTTATAATTAAATATAATTGCAATTTGAAATTGAAGAACATTGGTAATAAAGAGAATGAACATAAAGAGAAAGATGTAACCATGTTAGTTGAATATTTTGTCATCTTTTTCAACTATGTTAGATACATAAAATTTCAAATAGTCTCTCATAACTTTATATATATATATATATATATATATATTCAAAGTTTTGAATTTTTTGTGGAATCTTTTTGTTATTGGTGATTGAAATTGCAATTGTAATTGTAGTGATCCGTTAAATAGATAAGTGTTTTGCTTTTTAAATAATAAGAATTTTGATTCTCCGAATATGAAAATATAAAGATAGTTTTACTAAGAAATTGAGATTGTTGTGTTTATCTTTCATTTTTTTTTTTTAATAAATACATCTAACCCTTTTTTATTTTATTTTTTTCATACTTTTTCATTTTACTATGCTACAAAAAAAAAAAGGTTGCTTGTTGTTTCATGCTGTTCACTAAATGTTATAATTAGAAATGCCTTCAATTTTGAATTCACATTAATAATGCAAAGCTTGCATTTAAGTAAAATGCTTTTTTCTGTAAAATCCTGATGGAGTGATAGCATTTTAAAAGCAAATTTGGACATTATCAATTTAATATGTACTTTATTTTGATAATACAAGTCATGGGATTTTGATTAGATTATTAATGTTTTTCTCATTTAAATTTTTGATATTATATATAATTTAAAATTGTTAAGCCTGGAAAACGAAGAAATGCTATCAATTTTTGAATTTAGTATACAAAATAAATCTGAAATTCCAAACTTGGTGGAGAATCAGAAGTGTAACTACCAGAAATACATACAGATGCTCCCACTGCCATGCATTCGAGGTGCACGCCAACGCTCTCAACTGTTTCATAGCTTAACTATTGACTTGATTTCTTAGGGCTGCAACAGATTCGTAAGTTGTAACAGGAGGATCTTCATGAAGCTACATCTTTCTTTTGCTCGAGATAATGGGGTCGATGCTTGCTTCAACTGTCTGAGTGTCAGCCTTATTTGTTCTGAAATCCGGTTGAGTTCTGGGATGGGTGACCTCCTGGGAAGTCCTGGTTACCGGGTGCAAGCCCCGGAAGTGATGATTGATGCTATGTGATTCGTTCTCCACATTTCACTAGTTTCAATCCCACTTCTTCACCCCTGTGAGCATCACCCGATGCAATGAGTGCTAAGTGAACTATTCAAAAATCATGAGAAATTAGTCAGTTACGACTACCTCTCATGGAAATGGTCATACGTTTGAATGACTTACTTAACGCAGTTAAATCCCAAAAATGATATCTAATATAATGCACTGCGTAAATCCCCCATACTTAAATTCAAAAAGAGTCAAGGGATCTCTACTTGAATGGTTCATGAGGCACAATACTTGCTAAGGTTTTGCAAATGGGGTAGCAAGCTAAGTGGGCTTGATTGTGGGAAAAACTCCACAGTTAAGCGCGCTTGAGCCAGAGGAGTTCTGGGATGGGTGACCTCCTGGGAAGTCCTGGTTACCGGGTGCAAGCCCCGGAAGTGATGATTGATGCTATGTGATTCGTTCTCCACATTTCACTAGTTTCAATCCCACTTCTTCACCCCTGTGAGCATCACCCGATGCAATGAGTGCTAAGTGAACTATTCAAAAATCATGAGAAATTAGTCAGTTACGACTACCTCTCATGGAAATGGTCATACGTTTGAATGACTTACTTAACGCAGTTAAATCCCAAAAATGATATCTAATATAATGCACTGCGTAAATCCCCCATACTTAAATTCAAAAAGAGTCAAGGGATCTCTACTTGAATGGTTCATGAGGCACAATACTTGCTAAGGTTTTGCAAATGGGGTAGCAAGCTAAGTGGGCTTGATTGTGGGAAAAACTCCACAGTTAAGCGCGCTTGAGCCAGAGGAGTTCTGGGATGGGTGACCTCCTGGGAAGTCCTGGTTACCGGGTGCAAGCCCCGGAAGTGATGATTGATGCTATGTGATTCGTTCTCCACATTTCACTAGTTTCAATCCCACTTCTTCACCCCTGTGAGCATCACCCGATGCAATGAGTGCTAAGTGAACTATTCAAAAATCATGAGAAATTAGTCAGTTACGACTACCTCTCATGGAAATGGTCATACGTTTGAATGACTTACTTAACGCAGTTAAATCCCAAAAATGATATCTAATATAATGCACTGCGTAAATCCCCCATACTTAAAAACATGGAAATGGTCATACGTTTGAATGACTTACTTAACGCAGTTAAATCCCAAAAATGATATCTAATATAATGCACTGCGTAAATCCCCCATACTTAAAAACATTGAAGTTCAAAAATTTTGTTGTGAAATTTCTTCCAGGATCTTCATCTTTTTCTGGATATAAACAGCTCTGGTTCGAACATCAACAAATCTGTAATGATTTCACAAAGCAATCAATCATGAAATCGATTCTGGTGCTTCAGCTCATAATTTTCATGTTCTCCGCTAGTTCTAGTGGAACCTTGGAGGATTCCACTGCGAGGTTCATGCATGGTGCTTTTAGGTGCTCCCTGGAATCAGGTTGTGCTTTGTTTCATTGTATAAATACAAAAGAATTAACATGGGCCTCCATATTCTTAATATCTATACTTGGATTTAACACATATCAATCATAGAGTTCAATCACCCAGTGAGAGCTTCTACTCAATATGCACAATAACACTTCATTGCTCGATATCTGAATCCAAATAGACCTTGCGCGGTTTCCATCTGGCCGGCAAAAGAGAATAAGAAATAGAACATTAAATTACAGTTTCTAGAATATTTTGGAAATTAAACCGTTCACTTCAATTGGTTCCTATCCTGATATTGTCAAAATATTCAAAATATATCACTGAAATATATTCAAAATATACCATTAGAATAAACCAGATATATTAATATCAAAGGAAAAAAGGCAACGATTTTCACTAGCTTTATTATAACAAACATTTGAAACCTTGAGAAAAAGTATCGTTGTCCCTGTGACCAACTGAGGATTGATTTGATAAACAACCTTGAATAAGTTGTCAGAGCGATATTCAGAGATGGCCAATAAAATGCAGCTGAGAATCATCATATATCGCCTTGATTTTGGGGGGAGAAACCGTGCAAATGTTGATGTTGAATCTGCACATAAACGGATCAGACGCAAGATGGGTATGATGATTCATGTATGGCTTTACATAAAGAGCTTTATTTATGGATATCCAATACGTTCAATGTACTCACCTATCAAAAACAAACCAAACACCGATTATAATTGGTCAACAACATAGTTTGTCATACAACAACATGGTCCCAACATTGTTTAGTTCACTACAACATGGTCCCAACATTGTTTAGTTCCTTGGGCAAGTTTGCTCCTAACAAAGTACACATCACAAGTGGAGGGCTTATATTTATAATTGAGATTATTTTTTATTTTTTATCTTTTATTTTCAAAAAAAATGATTACTCTCATGTAAAATTATTTTACTTTGAAAATAAAAAAATATTATTTAACTAATATAAAATAATTAAAAATTTAAATATTTTTACAAAAATATTATTAAATATTTTACAATTGATTTAAATTTTAAAATAAATTTTTATCTTTAAAATTTTATTATAATTTATATAAAACAAATTATCTTTCTCATCATTTAAAATATAATTAATGAAATTATAATCATATATAATTTTTAATGAATAAGCATAAAAATAAATTTTAAAAATTAAATTGATTTATATTTTAGTTAAAAATATTTGTCATCAATTATTAAAAAAAATTAAAAATATTAAATTATATTTAAATTATTATATAATATAAAATAAAATCATAAATCTAAAGTAATTTAATAATCTATATAAACTATTCAAATCTTCTACATTAAATACAATATATCATTACATGTGAACAATACTTTTAAATTCATTATTTTATATTTTTCTTATTAAATTATTAAAACTACTCAAATGATGAGAATTTAATAGACATTTATAAATTATATATCCATGGTATATAAATTATTCAAATCTTCTACCTTAAATACAATATATCATCACAATTCAACAATACTTTTAAATTCATTATTTTATATCTTTCTTACTAAATTATTAAAACTACTAAAATGATGAGAACTTAATAGACATTTATAAAGTATATATCCCTTGTATATTAAGATCATGGTATAATAATTAATATAAATTTAAAATTATATATCCTTTTTAAAGTAAAGTTATAATATAAATAATTTTACTTTGCAATAAGAATTTTTTCTTTGACTTTATATGTGTATTTTCTCACAATTTATTATTATTATTTTCTTGTGTATTAAAGTTTAAAATACAATTTAAAAATTATTTCTTTTTAAACATTCATTTATCTTATTCATTTCACATTCTCATTATATTAATCTTTATCATGTTACAATTACATATCTTTTAAATTTTACTTAATATAATGTGGTATGTTTTTTCCGAAATACTTTATATATAATATCTATCCATCCCAAGAAGGAATCACATCCAACTGGATTAGTAAAGCCTAACATGGAAGGGTCCAGGAGAATTGACCTACTTTGACGAGTACTCTAATCAATTGAACTAGTATTCTAATCAATTGAGCTAACCCTTAGAGCTACTTTAACCATATATATTATAAATTATAATATTTCAATTAATGGAATTGTATATTTATTATCAAAATCATACTTTAATTAATGAAATTGCATATGTGTTATCAAAATAATAAATTTTCATCTTCATGAATCACACTCTTAAAACTAAATCACTTTGGAGATGGCTCCTTATTGACCATAAGAGAGGATTTTGACTTGTTGGTCTTGATGATCTCTATGCATAGATTCCAACTACTTTGGAGATTTGCTTAGCCATATTGGCATTTTTTTGGGGCTGACCTTTCCCTTGTTGCTCTGTGGGATTGGTGCTTGGATAGATTGCAACTTAAGCTTCTTATTTGGTTTTACAAGAATCTTCCCTTTGCTAGAATGACAATGGTAAGCACAATTCTTGAGGCCTCTCATATTATTTATGTGTTAAATATGATGATATTTGGTCTTCCCATGGTTCCCTAGGATGGTTGCATCATTCCCAAAGATGAAGGTCTTGGCTTGCTAGATGTGGTCAATCAAGGTAACTTTTTAGTTCTTAAATGGGTGGTTAAATTCTTTGAGGGTTCATCCCTTTGGAATTACTATAAGTCAACATGGTAAAATTTAGTGGCAAAATTATGTGACATCTTTATCTTTATGCTCCTTATAATTTTCATAATTTTGGGTCCATAATTCTTAATAGTATTTAGTGGAAAATTTAGTGTTAGTAGAGGAAATGGAGTATAACCAGTTGGGATTTGGGAAAGAGAATAATCTAAAGTTAGAAATAGGATGGAACTTGTATTTCTCATATTCTTCATTTTCAAGCAAAGAAGTTTAGTAGAAAAAACAAATTTCTTTGAAGGAATTTTTAGGATTTCAGTTTTTATTTTAGAAAAATTGGTGTTCTTTGGCTTCAAATTTTGCTTGATCCAAAGTGGATAGAGCTACCTTTATGTATATCATCACCAAGAAGACCATTTCAAGTTGAATATTGATACAAAAATCCCCCTTTTGCAGAGAGCAAGAGTGGAGTTTAGGGTGTCCTTTGACTCAATATGAGATTCTCATAAGTTCTATTTTGTGATTTTGCATCAACTTCATAGATTAGGACTAGTAATCAAGGCTAGATGGGATTCTACAAATGAAAAAAGTTACTTGATTGGACTGGATTGGATGTACTGGTGTCTCGTAAATTAGAGTCTCTTATAAAATGCTTGGTTGGTAAGTTATCAAGATCTCCCCTCCAACTCTAAGTTCACCGAAAACCTATGAACTATGTCATTTTTACTCAAAATTAAATACAATAAAACATATTTTATAGAAATGTTCCTTTACAAAATCTTATTAGCTTAAAATTCAATGTCACATAAACACATTTTTGAAAACTCCTCTACACATACATTTATACTTTTATGAGAATGTTCCTTTCTAAGATCTCATTAACCTATCATTCAATTTCAGTTTCTAAGATCTCATTAACCTATCATTCATTTTCAGTGGGATCACATTCACACAAACTTCTCTCCAAATGTATTTCAACTATTTAGAAAAATATTAAAACCATCCTAAATGGGCTAAAATCCTTACCTGGGAGTTTTCCTCAAAGATATCAGTTGGCTGGAAACATGCAAGTAATATCCATGGTCAATACTCAAACTTCGTCCTTCATCTCCCAAGTATTTTCGACTCAGATTCATCTTTCAAGAAAGCGCCACATACTCATATATCGATTGAATGAATGAATTGGAATGTAGTTTTTTTTTTCAGAGGAAAAAAAGCTATATTTGTTATATTGAGATCATATAAGCTGTCATAAGATTACAATTTTCCATGATAAATTCGTGAATGGATGGCCGGTAAGAGACCAACCGGCATTTTGGATCATCATTGTGCGATGAATTGGAATGTAGTTTATGTGGGCTCTATTAGAGCTGAGGGGCAGAGTATTTATAAATATAATTGTGTGACGTAATTGCGGCAACGATTTGCGAATATACCTGGAAGCTGAAACTCTATTTATAATATGATTGCCTAATGTACGTAATTGCAGTATATAATTCACGAATTTGCGTGGAAATTGAAGCTGGGACCGTTATAGCTGGTCTCATTCTGTCAATCCACGTCGTCCATACAAAAAATGAAAAAAATGGTCAACGGTAAAACCCTACCCCTCCCGTTATCACGGAGGAAAATTAGGAGGATTCAAAAATGATTTCTTTGCGTGGAAATTGAAGCTGGGACCATTATAGCTGGTCTCATTCTGTCAATCCACGTCGTCCATACTAAAAATGAAAAAAAATGGTCAACGGTAAAACCGTACCCCTCCCGTTGTCACGGAGGAAAATCAGGAGGATTCAAAAATGATTTCTTTCCGTCGACAGTCGGGAGGTTAATTCGTTAAGTGGCTTGCGTAGTAAACAGAGTTAAAAAGATTTTAAATTTACTAATAGCAGAAAACTCGACATAGCTTTGCATAGGGTTTGAGGATGGAGTCACTTTTGGGGGAATTAAACTATGCTAAAGGGTGTCCAAACTCGACATAGCTTTGCATGATCTTTGTGATAACATCCTACAATGAGCAAAGTGTTCTTCCATCCAAGATTGAAACTGCCCTGCTTAATCTAAAGTTAGTTTAAAATAAAATAAAATTATATATAATAATTTATATTAAAGTTTTTGAGAGTGAATTTAATTTGATTGCAGATTTTTGGATAAAGTTTTTGAAAACTTAACTTAACGTAATCGCAGATTTTTGAAAATGTTTTAGAGGAATAAGACCTAAGTGAATTATTTACAGAATTTACCATCAAAATAAAAATAATAATTTCTAAAATCCATGAGTTTGAATAAATTGTAAATACTTGTTATGTTAACTTGTTTGGTGTTAAATTTGGACCATCGGAATCCTTTGCCTCCTACCTCGTGAACCCTACCTCCTCTCTTAACGTCATGCATGACCCTCCTGCAATTTTGAAAACCCTACGTCCTGTTTGCTTGAAGAATATTCGCATTCAGATGTGCAGATTACGTTGGTTGACCAATTTTATTGATTTATAATAATCCGCCTCATCTATGGACTGAATTCAGCGTGTACCACGTCGTGAATAAAGTTTCATTTCCGTGAAAAAATATATAATTTTATTTATATTTAAAAATTTTGAGAAGCGAATTAAATAATTTTGTTTAAATTTATTAATTATTTAAACTTTAAATAAAGATTCATTTCCGTCATCGGTATGAAGCGTTATCTTCCCAATTAAGCGTAATTAAAAATATTTTCGCCATCGGTACCTCGCTCCTAGATTTCAATTTGGAATGATGTGATAACAGATATTTAAAAAACAAAAAAACTGATTTAATTTATTAATATTTTAAATTTTTGATAAGTGAATTAATTTTTTTTGTTTTTATTTATTAATTATTTGAAATTTTGATAAGACAATTTAATTTTAAAGTGCTGAAAGATTTTACAATCAAGTTATGTTTTCTAACAAAAAAGTTAAAATTATAATTTTAACCCAATTAATTTTTTATTAAATTTGAAGATTTTTTTAATTGAATTTTTTTAATTATTAAGTTACTTTGAATTTAAATACTTTAAAAATTAAACTAATGATTATGGATAATGATAATGCTTTTTAATCTCCTTAATATTTAAAAATTAAACTAATAATTATTGATTATAATAATGCTTTTTTAAATTTTTAATATTTTATTACATAATTTTTTTTATTAATAAAATATATTAGATTGTGAGTTTTTATATAATCATAAAATCCAACACCATTTCCTTGCCATCCTTATTTACTCATGAATTCTTATCATTATTTATTGATGACTTGTTAGTCAAATCTAAATTTATAAATGATTAAATTCATATTTTATAAATTAACATCATAAAATGAATACATTTGTAGGATGTTATCATTATTTATTGATGATTTGTTAGTCAAATCTAAATTATAAATGATTAAATTCATATTTTATAAATTAACATCATAAGATGAATACATATGTAAGGTAAAAGGTAGCTTAAAGACTTTTCAACCAATTTTTTTTTTTCTCTTTAGTCCATATAGATATTGGTAATTTTTTTATTTTTATTTATTTATTTATTTATTTTAATTTAATTTAATTTTAATTTTATTTTTTAATTTTAATTTTAATTTTAATTTTTTTCCCGGTGAAGTTCGATTTGATTATATATATATATGATTTTGAAGAAATAAAAAAATGCAAGTGGTTTAGTGTTTGGTAGAGTTGCTAAATTTTGATGTTTTAATGGGTGGTGTGATGATTCATGTCTTTCTTTCTCCTTATATGAATATGCTATTATTGTAGAACCTTGTTATGAAAGGTAGTGACAAGTTTGGTAATTACTTAAAGGTCTTTATTTTCTTGATCGGGGTGTGAGCTGGTTGCATCGGGATCGTCGCTATGATTAATGTGATGAAGGGCAAGGCTATAGGGTGGCTTCACTCCATCCCTCACACACTTGAGCTGTATGGAGAGGTGGCATCGAGCATGCTTATAATTTATGGTATAGAGGAAGGTGGCTAGACCGCTTTTGTGCCGGGTTTTATGATGGCAATCTTTTAACTTCACACCACAGTTTTCATGTTCGGAGAGAGGATAAGGCTACATGTTTGCTGGGAACTTGACATTTGAACGTGAAGGAGCTCCACGCGGTCCGCCACTCGGGTGCAGTCAACTACCTTCCCTCAACGGTCTATCTCAACGGGTATGCTTCTTTTCTAGGTTTCTCTTGTTCCATCTCCCCCGTTCACTCAGTTTCTATGTTTTGTCACCAGAGAAGTGGTTATATTTCGATGCTTGTAGTTAGTTGGAAGATTACTCGCGATTTTTGGAAGGAAACAATGGGTTTTTATGATGGATTGTCTGAATAATGCACTATTATTTTTGTTTATTATGGAGTCTTGCTATCTTGCATGGGGATGTATTTAGGTTTTCTCGTATGGCATTTTATATCTCATGTAAGGAGACCTATGTTTACTACCTTGATTGCTCATTGGTTTTGCTGGTAAATAAGTATTGGGATCTCCCGGATATGGTTTTACTTAGTCTGTCTCTCTATCCTATCCTAAGACGACTTGGTGAGCCTTGGGTGATTGTCTCTAGACTCCTGGGCCAGATCCAAAGCATTTTCCAAGACACTTGTTGGGTAGACAACTCACGTTCTCACTGTTATTTGCATGTATGCCATGGTATCCTTACAAGTTTATTTGTATCAAGAGGGTTTCAGGACTTTAAGTTGGTCACCCGCTACGAGTCCGAGGTTATAATGCCCTATTCCAAGGTTTTTCATCCTCGTGATCCTAATTTGAATAGTCACATGGCTCGCTCCTCCTCTGTCAAAGGATCTTCGACAGGTGGATGCCATGGATGTGATAGGAAGCTAGGGCTGAGTTGCGAAGGTAGTCAACCCCAACCCCGCCTAGCGAGGAGTAAAGGCCACAAAACCACCTCATGACTCATTCGAGATGTAGCTCAAGCATTTCAAATTGGCACTCCGTCTCGGGTTCGACAGTTAATTTCGGGTTGGGAATCTGAGTTGAACAAATAGGCAACAAACATAAATATTGATGTGGGTGATTGGATGATCCGAATTTAAACAAGAACGCAAAAAATTACAGATATAACCATAAACATAGAGATGTAGCATAGATAAAACTTCATTTCATTAATATCAAAGAACTAAATTATGCTTCCATACAGAATGGGAATAAACTAGCCCAGACAATGGTAGATAATCTCTGAGAAGAGATGTGCAACTACATGCCTTTGAATTGTGTTACAATGAGGCTTGAAGGCCTATTTATTATTAAGAAACAATGGAAAACCCCAAACATCCAAAAACCTAACCCCAAGAGATGAAACACCAAACTATGGGCCATGTTGGGGTAAATTGGTAGATCAACTTCCCAGGGTCGTAACTTTGGCATACAATCTTCGTTTGATGCACACAATACCTCGTTAGAAAGATCTATCCAAGGACTACAACTACTAATAGAAAATATTGAGTTGAAAACTCATTTTTTTCACCAGTGATTTTCCAAGAAAGCATCGTTTAGGGCCTCAAAGCGGCTTCGGAAGTTCAGGACCCGAAAAACTGCCAAAAATAGTAAACTGTGCTACAATTAAGGAAACTGAAAAACTGAAAGAAACAACGGTGGGGGTCTACGTGGAATAGGCCGATGGCCACCAATATCCACCTGTATCATTCCTCCCTGTTATCGGGAAAACTAGTGTCTATATAGAGCTGCTAGTCCCACTAAGGTTGGTAGCTACCTTAGAAACAAACACACTAAAAACTACTTTCGTTTTCCTTTATGAGAAATAGATGAGAAAAGAATAAGGAGACCAACCTCTGTCTTGCGCTTGGTTCCTTGCTTGATTCCTCTCTCTCTTGATAGTTCTTTACCACTCGCTTCCTTATCTACCCAGCTTCAAAGAGTACCTGTAGAATCAAAGCAGCATAACACTATCCAAGAACATAGATCTATTATCATAAACAATACAGGATTAGATGTATATTGATCACACAAATGCATAAATTATCAATTATACAAGAATGTGGAGGAAAACTTGAATATATTTATTGATAATCAAGAAAAAGAAAAGAGGATTACAACTAATTGTTCTGACCCAGCATAATCCTCTCAGCAAGTAAGCCCTTCTTCACCTCATGAAAAGCTTAGATCACCCAACACTATGATATTGCACCAAGAAATCAACAACACTTCCTTACAAGATACAACATTCCAACCTCTAGATCTCTGGGATGAGGGATCCATATATAGATGTCTGCAAGGGAGGTGAGTCAGCTTTTGAGATTTGATTAGTGTCTTCTCTCTGATAGTTCTTGATTCCACTTGGAGATTGATGATCTCTTACTCATCCCTGGTCGAATGCAGAGAGGCAAGTGTCACAACAGAAGTTTCTGGAAGATTCCATGCTCCTCCACATTGCGGATTGACCCTGCCATTTTTCCCTTCTTGCCCATCGCACCCCATAGAAGGGATTTTCAACATGCATTGCACCTACTGTGTGTATTCAGGTGGGATGCAATGCACTTTGACTATGAAGCAGGTGAAATGGTCCAGTTTTGACCAGTTCTGAGTAGTTTTTCATGGAGAACTTCTGGGAGATGCTGTAATCAGTTGACCTTGTTCTTTTAGGGGTTGGAACAACACCTTTAGGGAATTAGGAGCCCTTAGTTTATGGACATTTATTATTGGGGTTGCAGTGCCCAAAAATGTCTATAACAGTTTCCCCCTAAAGCATGGGGTCGTTAATCTTTTGATGTCGGGTGAAATGCTTTATCATGAGGATCCGAAGTTTTTCAAGCTGGAAGGCGACCTGTAATAAGATACAATACAATACATTATCTTCATAATATTTTCATGATCTAGCTGAGGCGGGCATTCCCATGCTCAGCTTTATAAATTCATTTTCATGTACATAGGACAGACAATCGTCTGAGTGTAGACTGATGATTCTGGTAGAGCCATCATCCCTTAGATTGGATGATTATCTGTGCAACAATGATGTACATTTGATGTTTTTATTTTCCTGAATATATATTGCAGCTCAGATGGATGAAACTAGATCCAGGGTCTTCAATCTCTCTCGATCTTCACTCAAAGTACAATTCGATCCACGTAAGAGATGTTTTGGAGTCGAACATGGAAAGACATCGCCTGATTACCAGCCAATGATGTAAGTTGTTAACAGGTGCGAGAGGAATAACCGATAATGATGATGACCCTCAAGGTACTGCAGTACAATTCACGTGGTGTGAATAAGGGACTTGGTGTCAAACACCACGCAAAATCTTTCGGTCGAAGGCCATTGATGTAAACCTGTAGCCGGAAGTGAGAAACTTGCCATTGAGGCATGCAAGCTTCAAAGTACTGAAAGGGTTGTTCCTAGAACAACTTCTTGGATAATGAGCTGATGTCGACAAGAAGCGATCCATCATAGGAGGGCCTTAGTGAATCCCACATCAATGACATGGAACGGAGCAAATGATTTTAATGGAGGTGAAAATGATCTGGTGATATAAGGTTCATGGTGGTGATCATGAAAGAATGGAGCGAAAATGTATTATAGTGGGTGAGACACAGGTGAATTCTCTGAGTGACTTCTCTTGAACATATCGGCGACACTGACATGATGGATTGGTAGCATTAACCCCAAATGTGGATGGGGTTATGGAACCATGGTGATGTGACCAGTGAATGGAACAACCCAACCCGACTCAGATGCGGAGTGAAAGTGTCATGTTCAAGAGCGAATTGCTACCAACAAAGTTTCTTCAAGTTTTCTTCCCAATTTTTCCCCGGTCATTGCTGACCAGTACCTCTTTATTTTTGTCAAGCTTGAGGAGGATAACATATGCTTGTTCTATAATTTTCCCTTCGGGAAAACCCATCGCTATGTTTTAACGAGCCTAGCGATAGTGAAACTCGTTCTTGTCTGTTATGGACAAGTTTGTCGCTATTAGGTTTTAACGATTTTAACGACAAAGATAACTCGGTCATTTTCAATTTTAGAGAGTCTGAAAAGGGACGTAAAGGAAACTCCAAAAATCCTTTTTCGTCATTTAATCCCTTAAGTCCGAAAAAGTATAAAATAATACAAAAGGGATGAATTTTCGGTAATTTTAACGAGCCGAACAAAACAAGCGCTCGATCTTTTTGTGTAATAATCCCTCAGGTCCAAAAAGATTAAAATCTAAAGGAGGGATAGCACTTCCGGTCACTTTAACGAGCTGGAGAGGCCAATGGCTCGGCAATCTTTTCATATTTTACGAGTCAGTTGAAAAGAGCTTAAAGGAGACTCTTTTTTGAGGAACGAGTGATAGATTCGGGTAGCAGCTGATTCCAGGTAAGGTTTGGAATTTTCCAATCACGGTAGTGTCACAAGGATGGCTAACAGGATCAATCTTCGCAACTGTTCCTCAAAAGGGGTAAACAATCAAGTGGAGGTGAATGATCGGCCAATACAGAGTGGAGGTGATGATGAGAACACGACCAAGGCTTCAAAGGCTGAAGTAATACATTCACGATGGTTATTTACCAAAAATTGGTTCATTTTTTAATGACCTTAAACGCCGAGGGAAACACTTGTTCAGTGCTTATGTTTATTTTTTAACGAGCTTGAATTCCACGTTAAAACTGCTCGATATAACGGTCATTTCTTGACTTTACCATTAATGACTTTGTTCCTTCAAGATTGTGCTGCATGCTCAATTGCTTCATCAAACTAGTTAGAAATGAATAATACATGTTTGGAAAATGAGTTAAGACACTAATATTTTACTTGAATTACGTAAAAAGTAATTTAAAAGTGCTTTTACCCCTCATTTTACCATTTCATTTGAACTTTGGTCTGTTGGAGCCTTGGAGGTGCTTTCCCCCTTGATTTTCACCAGCTGATTCCGGGAGATTCTGTGGATGATTTTTGGCACCGTCTAGACCAGGTAGGAGCTAAACCCAAGCTCTTTCATTTCATCCTTTCCATTTTTCATTCTGAGCCTGATTTCTGGTTTTTCTGAGCCTTTGGGGTTTCAAAAACTCACTCTGGCTCCATCGCACCCTTTCTATATCGAAAAGTGCGTTGCACGTTGGCCTACTCACTGGAAAGTTGGCATGCAATGCACCCAGAACACTGCTGGGGGTGTGATGGGTGCAAGGAGGGAAATTTCTGCACAGTTTTCAATGGAAATTTTTGCCTGTTTCTCACCAAATCAGGATCTAAATCTTCTCTTGTTTGTTTTCAGAGATTTATTGGAGCAGAATGCCTATTACATGGCGAGAATGTGAGCATGAAGAAGAGGACATGCTTGCTTTACATGATCTGGTTACGGTAAATGCACTGCGGAACTGTGGCCTGTTCAAGTTTTTCCACATCTCTAGCATGAGGCAACAAATCAACTTGTTGCAGTATTTGCTCGATGCCTGGGACCCTACCAGCCAGGTGTTCCAGATTAGGGGCAAATCCATCCCCTTGACTATCATGGACATCTATTTTTTGACCGGCTTATCGAGGCGGGGTGCCCCTATCTCATTATCAGGTTCGACCCGTGGGGGTGAATCTGTGAGAGATTACATTCGCAGGTATTGCAAAGAGGGATCTCAACCGAGTAAAGACGGCAAGATCATCATTCGAGATGTCACTGACAGGTCCCTGAGGACCATTCTGTTCACCTTTGGTAGGATGGCTGGTAGTGCGGCTCTTCATGTGGCCAACCGATCTTATATGCAGTATGCCTTAGAATGCCTCGAAACGAAGGTGTTCAACTGGTGTGATGCAGTACTCTTTGTGATGAAAGAACAATTGACCAAGGTGAAAAACAAAAGATTGAAGAACTTTGGATATGGTTCTATTTTGACTGCCTTTGCCTTGGAAAAGATCACGCTGATGCAGCCGCAGTATATTTCACTTGGTTTACCTCCACCGACTGAGCCACGGATGCAGAGATGGGTCGACCACATGTCCAGACATGCTGGTCAGTCTCAGGTTTCCTTTTCTGATACCTTCTTCGGGTGGTTTGATCGTCAGGAGATGGTTTTTTCCAAGTATCCATATGCTGGTATGGACTTCCGGGGTGGCCCGGATTTGGTACTGCCGGCTGGCGAGAAGTGGGGTGTCATTGGTAAATTCTTTGACCATATTTCTGTTTATCGTTTCTCTTTATAATGTCCTTGTGCTTTATTCTGTCAAGACTAATCAGAACTCATGTGCTCATGCAGATGTTGGTCCCGTTCGGCCAGTAGTACGCCTGAGAGTGCCAGCTGCTGCTCCAACAGGCGAGGCTGTGGGAAGGGCTATCCTTCGCGACCTTGATGTGGCCGAGACTCTTTCAGCATTATAGGATCAAGTCGAGGGCCTCACTCTCAGTATTCCAGATGTGAGGACTGACAAACTGCCTCTGAGGTTGCAGCGACATACTACTGGCGTGCCAAGTCGATGGACTAGGCTTTTACACATGATTGCACAGGCGGTGGCTTGTTATCACCCGCATCATTAGACTAGGGTGCCCCCTAGCGTTTTGAGTTTTGGGTCATTTGACCAATTTTGTTTCGGTTACAGAACATTATGTGGAAACCATAAACAATTATATATATATTTTTGATTTTCGGAGTTTTATTTTGGTTAAGTTACATGATCCGAATGCAAATATTGATGAAATGCTTCTTTTTATAAATGTTGCAAATGCCTATCTAACACATAATTTGCCAATGAGTCAGTTAATGTGTTTAAGCTTCTGGAAATATGTTGATATTGAATAAAATCAAATTGCCTTTCCAAAATCTTGACCCTTAGGAACATGCGATAGATAGTTGGATTTCAGACAGAGTAGATACCAGTGAGTTGTAGTACGACGAGCTGTGAGTCTAGCCTGACGACAAGTCGGCGTATGCCATGTGTGATGGCATCAGAGAGAAGTTCTATCAACGCACTATATTCAGCGATGTTATTTGTTGATCGACCAATACATACCCCTCTGAAACTTACTAACTCACCGCTTGGATCAAAAATGGCCCAGGTCGCAGAAGATAGGTTCTGCAAACTATGACTTGCTCCGTCGGCATATCCAACAAAATATTCCAATAGGTTCGACATCTGCGACAAATGTAAAAATCGGATTTACTTGACCAAAACGATTACCCTTAGCGAAAACAAAAATGTAACAAAAGCATATGGGTTACCACACTGAATCATGCATAGTAACGCTTAAGGTACAACCCGGTACGGGGTTGCCCCAGTGGAATTCCGTCGTAATCCATTAACTCGTAGGCTCCTTTTGCTAATACACGTTTAACAATATAGGGGCCCATCCATAAAGACTTGAGTTTACTTGCTCCCAATTTATCAGATTCTTGGTCGTAAAGTAAGACCAGGTCACCTTCTGAGAAGACACGGGGTTTGACATTCTTGTCGAACTGCGCCTTGACTCGTTTCTTATGGGCTTCGTTAGCCAAAGAGGCATCACGACGGGTTTCATCCAATTGGATTAGTTCTAAGAAACAAGCCTCCTCTTCTGAAGTTCCGGGGAGAAGGTCGATTGCGAGTTTGAGGGACGAGATTTCACACTGAACTGGTAAGATTGCTTCTAGGCCATACACCAGTTGGAAGGGTGTAAACTCGGTTGCATTCTTTACTGATGTTCGGTATGCCCACACGGCTGAGTACAATATTAGGTGCCAACTCCTTTTGTGGACTCCAATCATCCTTTGCAGCATGCGCTTCAACTTGTCTGTTGGCCTGCGGGTAGTATGGAGTAGAGCTGTCATGAGACAACCCTAATTTGCCAGCTAATTCGGCCATCATGTGATTGCAAAAATGCGATCCATGATCTGTGACTATAGCCTATGGAACGCCGAATCTGGTGACTACATGTTTGAAAAAGAAAAGGGCAGCTGTTTCACCAGTGTTATCTAATGTAGGCATCGCCTCGGCCCATTTGGTAAAATAGTCCACTGCGACTATGATATACCCATGCCCCCCGGTCGAGGTGGGGCTACATGTCATGAAATCAATGCCCCGTTTGGCGAATGGCCCAACAACAACTATTGGCTGCAGAGGTGTGGGTGGTCTTCTGGATTTGCTATCGAAAATTTGACAGGCATGGCAAATTCTGACTGCGGTTATGCAATCTTTGAACATTGTTGGCCAAAAGTATCCTGCTCGTAAATTTTTTTGTGCCGTAGCATAACCAGATTGATGCCCCCCACACGCGCCTGAATGGCAATCATTCAGGACTTTTTCGGCTTCCTCATGGGTGAGCCACCTCCTCAGAACTGTATCGATGCCACGACGGTAAAGCGTATCACTGACGATCATGTAGTCTTTTGATTGGTATCGAATACGTTTTTGTTCAGAGCGGGAGGTATTAGGCCTATATTTTTGGGCTTGGAGATAGATGATTATATCTGCATACCACGTATTGCTTGAAGATATCAGAAACAAAGATTCATCCACGATTGTTTCATCTGATGTTTCATCGTTGGACGACGATGGGAGATCGCATAGTAATTCTGCGAAAACCAAGGCTTTCTTTGATTTGGATTTTACAAATTCCAGATAAAACTCTTGTAGAATTTCTATCCATTTTGAATATTTTCCCCCCAGCAACTGTCGCGACAATATATAAGTCATGGGGTTGCAATCTGACAGAATGGTAGTTTTTCGAAAGAGGACATAATGTCGAAATCTCTGTATTGCTTGAATAGTTGCGAGCGCCAGCTTTTCAACATAGGAATATTTGCTTTCTGTATCATTTAAGTTCCTACTTAAATAATATATAGGATGTTCAATTCCGTTGTCTTCTTGAACTAAAACCATTGCGATGGTTGTATCCGCTGCAGCCAGATACAGGTTAAAGTCTTTTTGATAATCAAGAGCGTACATTAATGATGCTTTCATTAGGGATTCTTTTAAAGCATCAAAGGAGGCTTGCGCAACCTGATCCCAGACGAAGGGCACTTCCTTTTTAAATAGACATGTATAACCTTTAGCAAGTTCGGCGTAATTTGGAATGAACCTCCTCAGAAATTTTGCTTTCCATTGGAGTTTTTGAATCTGAAGCAAATTTGAAGGTGGAGGCAAATTTATGATTGCCTGAACCTTACATGGGTTGAGACGAATCCCGTCCTTTGAGACTACAAAGCTAAGTAAATGACCAAAACTGACACAGAACACACATTTGTGTGGATTGAGTCGTATTTTGTAGTGTCTGCAACGTAGAAATATCGCTCTCAAACGCTGCGGATGATCGGTCTGCTTTCGTGAATGAGCCGGAAGGTCATCGAGATATGGTTGAATGATGTTTTTGATGTCATGGAAGGCATAATTCATTGCCCTCTGAAATGTTGCCCCTGCGTTCTTTAAACCAAAGGGTAATTTGCGATATGCGAATGTGCCCCACGGACAAATAAATGCAGTCTTTGACTAGTCCTGAGGGCGGATATTTATTTGATTATACCCAAAGAATCCATCCATGAATGAAAAGATTTCGCATCCGGTGCATTCATCAATTATCTGGTCAATAAAGGGTGTAGGGTAGTTGTCTTTTGGACAAGCTTGATTTACATCCCTATAATCGACGCACACTCTAATCGTTCCTTGTTTTTTCATAATAGGAACAATGTTCGATACCCAATCGGTTAGAGGAACTGGGTAAATGAAACTAGCATGGAGAAGCTTTTCAACTTCCGCCTTTATGGCAGCGGCTTTCTTGGGGTGCACCTGCCGTATCCGTTGTCGTACTGGTTTTACATCTGGATACATCTTGATTTCGTGTTCAACTATACTCGAGTCAATGCTTGGCATTTCATCATATGACCAAGCAAAGACATCTATGAATTCACGAAAAAGAGAGTTGTATATTTCTAGTTCTGAAGGAGAACAACATTTGCCAACATAAATATTCTCTACAACATCTGTTTTGGTCGAGATATTTATGGCGATAGTCTCTTCAATGTTGGACAAGTTTCGCTCAGAATCCACCGTGTTTACAGTATTTGATAGGAAATAAAAAACTGAAGGATGATGAAGGTCATTAGGAGTATCTTCTTTACAATCCGGAAGATGGGAACGATGGTGGTAATCTTCCCATGGCGCCCCTTCAATTACCATTGATTGAACAATTCCTTCGTCGGTGTAATGCACTTGCGACCAAGGATCTGAAGGGGTGCCATATTCCTTAGACCTATCTATCCAAACGCTTGATGAGCGTTGATTCAGGTCTGCCTCCCATGCCGAAAACATTGATTGCTACAATATTTCTATTGGGCTTGGAGGCAATACCTGTGTATGATCCATGTTTATATCGTTTTCTGAGATCTTTTGAATTGAAGATATCATATTGCAGGTTCCTACCGTTGCTACTTCCGCCAGATTGATTGGAGGCGGAAGGGAAAAAGTCCCCATTAATATAGGGTCTTTTAGTAGGCCTACTCCGATATTTTGAAGCGTATGGGGGCTTCCATGGATCATCGGAATGCTTCCCATAACTTGGGAACTATTCGGGAGAAATGTTTGTTGGTCGACGATCGTAATTCCTCCTTGAAAAGGAAATGCAATCTTTCTAAAGTAGGTCGACACAACTGCAGCCATAGCATATATCCATGGTCTTCCCAGTAGGATGTTGTAATCGAGGTTTCCGTCGATTACTTCGACATCTATTTCTATTGTTTTCCCTCCTAGTTCAACTTGCAAGTTACTTAGAATACCATATGGGGTATACGTTCGTCCGTCAAATGCTTTTAATGTTGTCGAAGATCGCGACAAGGTTGGAGATCCTAAAGTTTTCCAGCAACTCATTGACATAATACATGTAGATTCCCCCTCATCAATAATTGTTCGATGAACAGTTTTGTTGAGGGCTTTCACTTGAATGAGGAAATCTAGTTGGGCTGGTAACTGAGGATCGTATCCTTTATGATTAAAGGACACAAGATTAGAATCCTTTGGGTCTATCCCACCGATAGCTGATAATAAAGCCTGCTTTTGGGATGGGCAATTTTGCAGTACCTCAAGTTTCGACATAGCGGATGGCGATTGGGCCAGATCTTCCACTATATTATAGTGCTGTGCTGCTCTGGCACGAGGATTAAATGTCGACTTGTGTACTACTCCCTTTGGCGGTTTTATTGTTAGCTCTGGAATGATGGGCGGCGCAACTTCTGTCGAAGTTGTTGTCGAACTACTAGGTTGATCTTTATCCTTGTTGTTTGACAGCTGTGGATTCCCGTAATCTTTGTTCCTTGTTGATATCAAAGCATCATTTTGCTGTTTCGAAACCGACAACATCAGTACTTGGGACGGGGAAGCATTTTCACTAGCTACCAGATTTGTTCCTGGATTTGGAAATGAATCAGTTAATACGGCCGAGGTTTTTGAATTTTTGAAGAATCTTTTAAGCTCAGCCTTATGTGGACAATCTCTTGTCCAATGATCCTCATCACATATTATACATGGATTTTTTGGTTTCCTATCTCCAGGAGGGTTTGCAGAAGATTTTTAAGGTGATGATTCCTCTTGTTTCTTCTTCTTCCCTTTGTTTTTCTTCTTGCCTCTTGGTTGCTTGGTTTCTTTGCCTTTATCTGTCGAGACAGAATTTACTTCCGAGGCGAGAAGTTCTTCTTTGCATTTTGACTGGAAATCTTACGGGCCTTTTTAGATGTAGCCTTTGTCGATTTCGTGTCTATTGTACCAATCACGCCATCGTCGGCATGAGAGTCATTATCCGATTTAGGAGGAGGGGGGACGGAAAATTCTGGTCTGGTAGCATCAGGGATTTTATCGTAGAGCGTGCCAGACTGAGTATAAATCAAGTCTAAATATTGCACACGAGCAATAACTTTCTCTTCAATGACGACTCCTCCTTTTGCCACATCTTCTGTAATGGAAGGTAATAAAGACTTAATAAACCATTCAGCTAAAAGCTGATCAGGAACATACATTTTTACCATTCTACGATGACGTCGCCACTCATGAATATGATCAGATATGTGAGTGGCCGTTGTTTGCTTGAAATTGGTGAGAAGTTCTATTCCCGTTTCATACCTTATCGGTAACTGAAAATGGGTTAAAAAGGTTGTGGCTAGGGGTACTGAAGTTGTCAAACGAAGCTCTGGGTAACTCGATATACCATTTTGCTGCTGGAACAGTTAACATCCTCTGGAAAAGGCGAAGCCTAATCGAATCATCGTTTAGGGTGTTTGATGAACACCACAGATGAAATGTCATCACATGATTCGATGGGTCTTCACCGGATTTCCATTAAATTTAGGAATATCTGACGGAAGTTTATGCAGAATCGCTGGCCACCAAGGGGCGTAAGCAATTGGATCGTTTGTTAACCTATTTAGATCCGGTAACTCCAAAGTTTCCACGAAGGGTAACTGTTGATTCAGGTTTGGCGAAGCATACCCAGGATAAGATGGGATTGCCTGAGCAGTTGGTCTCTGCATACCAGCAAAATGCATTTGATGTTGGTAACTTTGGTAAGGTTGGTGGGCATAACCATTGTAGAATGGTTGATTTTGACCGTTTTGAATATACGGCTGCCCACTATTTGCAAAGATTTGTTGCTTAGATCCTTGGTATACTTGTTGGAATTACGGTTGTTGGTATTGCACCAGCCATGGTTGCGAAGCCATGTGCTGTTGTCCAATACTGACCATTTGACCAAGATGAGGGGTAATTGTACCTGTTTGGGCCTGTGTCATTCCACTAGTCGACGATTGTGGTTGGGTCGCAGGGACAAGAGGCTGTTGCATTACAACCTGAGAAACCTGAGGTTGGCATACAACAGGCAGCGCTTGTACTTGTGACACCGTCACAATAGCCGACGTAGTTGTTATATTTGACATAGGTAAACATTGTTGTGTTGAATACACAGCTCTTGGTTGTTGAGGCAGTATCGGCACCCAACCGCTAGATGTAATTCCAGCATAACCTGAATTTTGTTGTGAACTCCCGTATGGTTGTCCTCTCGGAGGAGACAATGAAAGGGTATATTGCCCCCCATACGGCGGTAATCCGGTACTTGAAGGAATTGTTTGCCCTTGAGGACCAAACTGCCCAAATTGACACCCTGAAGGATCAATTTGCTGAGACTCAACATAAGAGTTTCCGGTACTATTCCGGATGAACAAACAGGAACGGACCATACTGTCGAAATAGCCCCTGAGTGGGCCCCGTCTAGCGATTGAGAGCTAGTTGGGACAGATGGTATGCCGACGAACATTGTTGGAGTGACAACAGGAAGTTTTGTTGTCGCTGTGTCGGAGGACATAGTCCTAGATGTCGACAGTTGTTCAGATATTTCTAGTCTATCCAAAAGATTTCCTAGCGATTCTACAGGAGCTTCCGATGGCGGTAGACTAATTTTTGACGAAGAAGGATATAGAGTGATCCCGACTCCAAATCACGATGGAGTACTAGATGGAGGATTATCCACAATCTCTTATATAGCAATCAGACCAGGTGGAAGAGGTAGACCGTCAGGTCCGTAAGATATTTCTGGTGCCAAAGAAGGTATAGAATCTGCAGCAACAGATGTTTGGGGAATAACACCTTTCGAATCAGCTGTAGATGGAGCTGGCTCAGTAACAGAAGTGTTTACCTTCACACTAGGATCAGTTCTACTGTCCTTTGGTGGCTGCTGAACTTCTTCTGTAAAGGCAGGGATACCAGAAATGTTTGGAGTAACCGGAGTCTCCGATGGTGTTGGAACACTTGTTCTAACTTTACCAGGGGATTGGAACCGGTTAAATGAGTTCGCTTTGTCCGTAACAGTTTCGACTCTGAGACAAAGACGACTGACTCGTAAGCCTACGCGAACGATGGGGTTTCAATTGACTTTCTTCCATGATTGCGGATTACTTGATCAACTAAAAATCAAGGGAAAATGTTTCTGAATTAGATGAATTTTAGACGCTTTGACACAGCTTGTTTTTTCAATTTTTAAGAGTCGAGAAAAAACAAAAGATGACTCTAGTCACCTTCTATTTTTAATGAGCCTGAAGTGACAAGTGCTCAGATGGACCTTTTTCGTTAAGGAGTCTGAAAAGGAATGAAAGGGACTGCTCTGGAAATCTAGATAGAGGGATTACCAAACCAATCACAAAACTACAGAATACTTTTTACGGTACGGTAGTCAATCTTCCCGAATGCTGTGTTTAGTGCTTTGCAATCGATAGGGCGGCAGACACGGCTTCCTATGGATAAAGGATTAAGCCTATTGTGGTCTCCCAAAAATACTCGACGGTACGTGGGAGCACAATTCCGTACTGGCACTTATCGTCTCAAAGTGGAGGAATCACCCAACCAACAGTGAAAAAAACAGTTACCAGGATTTACGACGCCATAATACATCTCTAGCCTAGACTTCTAAATGTTGTGCGTTAGGTTCCAAAGCATTTTTAGATTCATTAAATTTATTTTATGGTTGATCTTGCTAAGAAATTTTCCTTTCAGGTTCACCGCGTGATGTAGATGTACAATTCCTAAAATGAAATCTAAGATGATAAACAGTCGTTTAATCTTCTTTTTGCAATGAAAATCCTAGCTACTAAGGAAAGAGAGATGGCGTTATTTCAACAAAGAGCAGAGAGCACACACTATATGCACTATCCTAAATCAAACCAACAAACAGTCTAAATGCAAATGCATATGCATGTATTTGTTTTCAGCCTTCTTAATGTGTGAATGATAAAAAGAAAGCTAAGCGCAAATCTGAATTATTTTCCAAAGCGACAATTACTAATCAAGTTTCTTTTCAAAACAAAATGAGGACAATGACGACACTTTGTTATTTTGAATTAAAAACTTGCTTTCGACACTTGAAAAACTACTAATTCAAATCAAATACAAGAGTAACTGTGTAATCCACTATCAAGAACAATCAGATTCTTTTCTGTGATTGAAAACGACACTTGTGACACTTTCAAATCAAGAAACGACAGTACGATTATGCTACTTCTTTGTAAAGGAGAACTGAAAATGACTCAAAAATACATAAAAACATTTACAGTTCTTTGCACAATGGAGGCGGAATAACAGCAAGGAAAGGGTTTCAACAGAGGTGTACTGACTACAGGCAGCAAAACTCCTGAATAGAGCTGAAAAGAGTGAACACAGAAACCAAAATTTAGGAACAAGGCCTTGACTGATCAGCGCACCTGTAACACAGTGAAACTGAAATGCAACGCACCTACTACACTCGGGAAGACAATGCATTTGAAGTTCACAGAACAGACAGTGCGCTGGACCAGGGACGAGACTTTGATTGGATTTCGGGTCACAGTTTGCAGTTCAGTTCAGGGATTTAGGCCGAGCAAGTGGTAATTAGTAAATCAATCGCAGGGTAGATCTAAGGAGGTTACTAGAGCCACCGCAAGGGCAATTAGAGAGCTTGTAAATCAATCATTTAATTCATAAACAAAACCTGGAGATAGACTGAAACAACGTTGATCTACTTTGCACTTGCATAGCAAATGTAGTTCGAAGGCTAGCTGGCTTGACTTCAGGCTCCGTCTGTAAGTTTATAAAGTAAACAAATGTAGATCAACAAACAATCTACTTGCTCCCCAGTGGAGTCGCCATTTTGTTATCGGGAAAACTAGTGTCTATATAGAGCTGCTAGTCCCACTAAGACTGGTAGCTACCTTAGAAACAAACACACTAAAAACTACTTTCATTTTCCTTTATGAGAAATAGATGAGAGAAGAATAAGGAGACCAACCTCTATCTTGCGCTTGGTTCCTTGCTCGATTCCTCTCTCTCCTGATAGTTCTTTGCCACTCGCTTCCTTGTCTACCCAGCTTCAAAGAGTACATGTAGAATCAAAGCAACATAACACTATCCAAGAACATAGATCTATTATCATAAACAATACAGGATCAGATGTATATTAATCACACAAATGCATAAATTATCAATTATACAAGAATGTGGAGGAAAACTTGAATAGCTTTATTGATAATCAAGAAAGAGCAAAGAGGATTACAACCAATTGTTCTGACCCAGCATCATCCTCTCAGCAAGTAAGCCCTTCTTCACCTCATGAAAAGCTTAGATCACCCAATACTATGATATTGCACCAAGAAACCAACAACACTTCCTTACAAGATACAAAATTCCAGCCTCTGGATCTCTGGGATGAGGGATCCATATATAGATGTCTGCAAGGGAGGTGAGTCAGCTTTTGAGATTTGATTAGTGTCTTCTCTCTGATAGTTCTTGATTCCACTTGGAGATTGATGATCTCTTACTCATCCCTGGTCAAATGCAAAGAGGCAAGTGTCACAGGAGAAGTTTCTGGAAGATTCCATGCTCCTCCACCTTGCGGATTGACCCTGCCATTTTTCCCTTCTCGCCCATCGCACCCCATAGAAGGGCTTTTCAACATGCATTGCACCTACTGTGTGCATTTAGGTGGGATGAAATGCACTTTGACTATGGATCAGGTGAAATGGTCCAGTTTTGACCAGTTCTGAGTAGTTTTTCATGGAGAACTTCTGGGAGATGCTGTAATCAGTTGACCTTGTTCTTTTAGGGGTTGGAACAACACCTTTAGGGACTTAGGAGCCCTTAGTTTATGGAAAATTTATGATTGGGGTTGCAGTGCCCAAAAATGCCTATAACACTCCCCCTTAGTAAGAAATAGTCCCCATTGCATTGAGTTCCTCCATGAGATGATGAAACTTCTATTCAACTTGGTCCCTAGTGAGCCACTTGCCCTAGTGAAGGAGTTGCCCTGCTTCGACAACTCAATATAGTTGGATCCTTTGCTGCCAGGCATTCTTGAACTGTGTGTCCATGATCCGATTAGTTTTGTCTTGTTCCATGCAGTCTGAGTTTACTCTGTTGGTGTGAGTTGTTCTACAATGTCATATGTGCCCAAAAATGGTGGAAAGAAGGGTTGAAGGCTGTCCACATTGTACAGTGGGTGCAGACCAAGGAATGGTGGAAAACTGAGCTCGAAGGCATTGTCCCTACTACCTTGGTGATGGTTAATGACCCATATCAGAGTAGGTGAAGCTTGTTGTGGGGCCCAACAAGATGCTCCTTCTGCAAATGTAGCCAAACTTTGTCGCCCACCTGGAACTTGTGTGGCACTCGATGCAGATCATGCCGCTGCTTGTACTTAGCATTGACTCTATCCAATATATCATGGACCTGTTGGCAGATGCATTGAATGTGCTTAATGAAGTTGTTTTCCTTGTCAGCTTCGGATTGGACGTGAGCCAAATTTTCCTGAGTAGCTACAAATGGTATGGCCACATTAACGGGATATAGTGGTTGGAATCCCAATCCCACCTGAAAAGGGTTGTGGCCAGTCGAGCTGCAGAGAGATAGGTTATAACTGTGCTGGACATAGGGGAGGCTCTCATCCCATGTGTGTGGATGCTTTGAGTTGTACATGCACATAATGTGTACGATCATCCTGTTCACGACCTCCGCCTAACCATCAGTTTGGAGATGGAAAGTTGTGGACTTAGTGAGCTTGGTGTCCAACATCGACCAAATACTAGACCAAAATGTACTGAGGAACATGCTGTCTCGATATGAGATGATAGACTATGGGATCCCAAAGTGTACCTACCCTCATTCAAAGAAGAATTTAGCAGTGGCTTCTGCTGTGATATTCTTCTTGCAGGCCACCATAATGGTCGTCTTCGAGAATCTGTCGATGCCCACAAAAACACAGTTGTTGCCATGCTTAGTAGAAGGAAGTCCCGACATGTAATCCATGGAGATGGATTCCAAAGGTCACCTAGGGGTAGGCAGTGGATTATAGAGGCCTTGCTTCTTGATGGTTCGTTTGGAAATGACATAGGCAGTGCAGGATCTGATGTAGTTCCCGACATCCTATCGAAGATTCAACCAATAGAAATACTTCTACAGTACTACCACTATTTTCTCAACCCCGAAATGCCCAGGAATTGACTGTAGTGCGCTTCCGAAATCATCTTGGCATGCTCGCTTGAAGGAACACAAAGGTGTTCTAGGTGGCATAACAATGCATCTTGGTGGTGAAAATCTGGAACTTGCTGACCCTCCAAGAGTGTCTGGTATGTGTGGCCAAATTCTGGGTCACTTTTGTAGAGAAGTGGCCAATCAGAAGTCTTGTGCCCACAAGAGTTAAGCACGATGGTTAATGCCATGATCGATGGTAAGTTGAGGCAGTCTAAACATTATTGGTGTTGCCCTTCTTGTACTTGATATTCAAATGGAACTGTTGCAGGTATGTGGACCACTTATGATGGTGCTCATTCTGCAACTTCCCTTGCGTCTATATGAATTACAAGGTTCAGCGGTCTGTGTGGATGATTGTTTCCTTCCTCGAAATGTAATGCTTCCATTGTTGGCAGGCTTACATAATGGAATACATGTCTTTGTCATAAGTTGATCCAGGTGGATATTGGTGGCCACCTGCCAAGTCCACCTGGACCCCCACCATTGTCTTTCTCAGCATTTTCATTTTCCTTAATTGTAGCACAACTTACTATTTTTAGCAGTTTTTCGGGTCCTGAACTTCCGGAGCCGTTTTGAGGCCCTAAACGACGTTTTTTGGGGAATCTAGGGGCAACATGGGTCCATGGAATGGATCGATGTTGCCCGTTCCAACAATGATAGTGCTCGGATAAATCTTTCTAATGAGCTATTGTACGCGTCAAACGGAGATCATATGCCAAAGTTACGACCCCGGGAAGTTGGTGTACCAATTTACCCCCAAACGGGGCCCACAGTTTGGCGTTTCATCTCCTAGGGTTAGGTTTTGGAATGTTAAGGGTTTTCCATTGTTTCTCAACAATAAATAGGCCTCCGAGCTTCATTGTAACACAGTTCAGAGGCATGTAGCCACCACATCTCTTCTCAGAGATAAGCTACCATCGCCCTAGCTAGTTTATTTCCATTTCTGGTTGTAAGCATATTTCAGTATTTTCCATTAATGAAATGAAGTATTATTTCCGTTGCATCTTTGTGTATATGGTTATCTCTGTAATTTGTTGCGTTCCTGTTTAAATCCGGATCAGTGGTATCAGAGCGGTCTGCTTTTTCTCTGTTTTCTTTGCATGTCCCCAACAAGGTCGGGATATAAGGAGTTAGGGCTTGAACTGGTTGAACCTTTGCAAGACCAGCCTCGCAAATCCCGACGGCCTCCCATGGCGGACGAGAAGAAAGACGAGGGGGCAGGAGATCCCATCAAAATCTTGCTCGAAGAAGCCCTCGAGCGACAACGGAACGCGATGATGGACAACTTTGCCCAGATCCTTCAGCGGCTACCCAGAAGCAACGCATCGGCTTCCAGCAGCTATTCTGGAAACGCCACACCCCTTTAAGGTACAAGTTAATTTTGAAATCCCCATATTCGAGGGTCAGATAGACACAGATGCCGTAGATAAATGGTTAAATCTGCTAGAGGGTTATTATTCTGTTCATGAATTTTCGAGTCGGGAAAAGATTGTTTTTGCTCTTCTCAAAGCAGCCCCCCACGTCAAGGACTGGTGGGAAACCTACTGCGAGCAGAAGGATGAAAGTACTGACTCACTATTTTCAGCCGCACCCACCTGGGATTCGTTCCGGGATGCCATCAAGGAGCAGTACTACCC
Source organism: Pinus tabuliformis (assembly GCA_031772625.1). Taxonomy (NCBI): domain Eukaryota; kingdom Viridiplantae; phylum Streptophyta; class Pinopsida; order Pinales; family Pinaceae; genus Pinus; species Pinus tabuliformis. The sequence goes on from CM062805.1 coordinate 257,500,739, forward strand.
TGTCAGAAGCTATGAGGATGAATACATAAAGTGGACCACGCTGTGGCAGGGAAGGGACCAAGACGTGCCGGAGTTCACCAATCTCTTCCATACCCTTCGCACAAAGTTGGGTATCAAGGACTCGGAGCAACATTTGATACTCAAATACCGTGGCTGCCTGCACAAGTACATCCAGGAAGAAATACAATTCCTAAACATCCCCTCGCTCGGCGCAACATACTGATATGCCGTCAAGGTCGAGCAGAAGTTTAAACAAAAGAAGCGAGACTTTGGATCTCCGAATCCGAAGCAGGGAAAGGTGCCCCTAAACCACAAAACAAAGGACAAAGCCAAGGCGGGACAACCAAGACAACCAGCTGAAGCCGCAAGCAAAGAACAGCGCCGCGAAGCCGAAAAAGGACACTGGAAAATGGTGCGAGTTCCATAAGAGCTCCAATCACAACACAAGTGAGTGTCGGGCCAAGCAGTCACTGGTGGCTGAGCTAAAGGTTTCAGAATCAGATGCAGGTTCCGACTCTGAGTTAGAACCCGATAAGGGGTATGAAAAAGTGAAGCAGATCATTGATGCGGATCCCAGCGCCACTGTTGCTACCGCAAAGATCCAGAAAAATGAACCCGAAGATCCATAGGAGGAGGAGCGTCTCTTCCACTCCCAGATGTGGGTAAAGGGCTCCCCGATACAGTTCATTGTTGATAGCGGGAGTCAAAAGAACCTCATTTCGGCAGAGGTCATGAAGCGGTTGGGCTTACCGACCACAAGCATCCACAACCATACACCATTGGGTGGCTTCACCAAGGACGAGATCTTCGCGTGAGCCAGCAGTGTCGCCTTCCATACAACATCAAGCCCTTCACAGATGAGGTATTGTGTGACATTGCTCCCCTTGAAGTTTGTGATGTATTACTAGGACAACCATACTTGTGGAAGCGACATGCTGTGTATGAATCAAGGCCCCGTGCTGTTATTATTACATTGGGAAATAAGTTGTTCATGATACCAGAGGTAGCACCACCTGCCGCCCTCTCTTTGATTACTGCAAAACAATTCAGTAAGATCATTTCCAAAACCAGGAAATTTGTTTTCCTGATGATACGCCCTCAAGGAAAGAAGAAGACAGTGGCCGCAGCCTCCAAACGGGGTCCCTTTACACGACAACTACAGATGGACAAGGTTGTGGAGGAGTACGAGGACATCTTCACCTCCCCGGCAAGGGTTCCTCTGCAGTGTCAAGAGAACGATGAAATCAAGAGGCAGATTCAGGAGCTCCTGCAGAAAGGCCACATCCGTCCGAGTTCATCGCCCTGTGGGAGCCCGATCGTGTTGGTACAAAAGAAGGATGGGACGTGGAGACTTGTATTGACTATTGGGCGCTGAAAAAGATCACTGTCCGTAATAGGTACCCGATCCCGCGGATTGATGACCTCCTAGACCAACTAAAGGGGGTGAAATATTTCAGCAAGATCGATTTGAAGTCAGGATATCACCAGGTACCAATCGAACCCTCCGATGTGTGGAAGACTGCCTTCAAATCCAAGGAGGGCCTCTTCGAATGGTTGGTCATGCCTTTCGGATTGACGAATGCTCCTGCAACCTTTATGAGGCTAATGGATGACATCTTGCGGCCATTCACCAACTCCTTTATAGTAGTATACTTGGATGACATTTTGATCTTCAGCCAGAGTTGGGAAGAGCACCTCCACCACATCCGACAGGTTTCTCCAAACACTGCAGCAACACAAGCTATGTGCCAATTTGGAGAAATGCACTTTTGGCATGACCCAGGTTCAGTATCTGGGATACATCATTGATGAACAGGGGGTGCATGTCGATCCGGCCAAGATCCAAGTCATTCGGGATTGGCCCTCTCCAACCACTCTAACAGAGCTCCGCAACTTTCTAGGTCTTGCCAACTTCTACCGCAGGTTTGTGTTGGGGTTTTCTCATATTTCTTGGCCCTTGAGTCAAGTCACCAAGGGCGAGGCGAAAGAAAAATTCTTTTGGTCTGAATCTCAACAGAAGGCATTCAGGGAATTGAAGGATCGCCTCTGCACAGCACCAGTGCTCGCGCTACCAGATTTACAACAACCATTTGAGGTCGAGACAGATGCCTCTGACTATGCTATTGGGGCAGTCTTTACTCAACATGGACATCCAGTGGCATATCACAGTGAGACACTTTCAGAAACAGTCTGGAAGTACCCCACTTATGATAAAGAGATGTATTCCATTGTACAGGCCTGCCGACAATGGAAGCATTACATTTTGGGGAAGGAAACGGTCATCCACACAGACCACCGACCTCTGCAGTTCATACAGACCCAAGGGAAATTGCAGAATGATCGCCATCAGAAGTGGTCTACATACCTGCAACCGTTTCACTTGAATATCAAGTATAAAACGGGCAACACCAATAATGTTGCAGATTGCCTTAGTGGGCCACCGATCATGGCGCTGACCACCGTGCTCAACTCTTGTGGGCACAAGACTACTGATTGGCCACTTCTCTACAAAAGCGACCCAGAATTCGGCCACACATATCAGACACTCTTGGAAGGTTGGAATGTTGCAGATTTTCACCTCCAGGACGCCCTGTTATGCCACCTCAGTCACCTTTGTGTACCTTCAAGCGAGCGTGCCAAGATGATTTGGGAAGCACACTACAGTCGGGCTGCTGGGCATTTCGGGGTCGAGAAAACAGTGGCAGTACTGCAAAGTTATTTCTATTGGCCAAATCTTCGGCAGGATGTTGGGAAGTACATCCGATCATGTACTGCTTGTGCCATTGCCAAACCGACCATCAAGAAGCACGGCCTCTATACCCCGTCGCCTACCCCTAGTCGACCTTGGGAATCCATCTCCATGGATTACATGTCAGGCCTTCCTTCCACTAAGCATGGAAATGACTGTGTTTTTGTGGTCGTCGACAGGTTCTCGAAGATGGCCGTTATGATGGCCTGCAAGAAGAATATCACAGCAGAAGCCACTGCTAAACTCTTCTTTGAGCGAGTGTGGGTGCACTTTGGGATCCCACAGTCTATCATCTCAGATCGGGACAGTCGTTTTCTCAGCACATTTTGGTCCAGCCTCTGGTCAATGCTGGACACCAAACTCACGAAGTCCACAGCCTTCCATCCTCAAACTGATGGCCAGACAGAGGTTGTCAACAGGATGATTGTGCACATTCTGCGCATGTATAACTCAAAGCATCCACACACATGGGACGAGAGCCTCCCCTATGTTTAGCACAGCTACAACCGAGCTCTTCACAGCTCCACTGGCCATAGCCCTTTTCAGATGGGTTTGGGATTCCAGCCACTATGCCCCATTGATGTGGCCATGCCCCTTGCAGCTACTCACATGAATTCAGCTCATGTCCAGTCCGAAACAGATAAGGCCACCAGCTTCATTGAGTGCATCCAACATATTCGCCAGCAGGTCCATGACATTCTTGAGAAATAAAATGCCAAGTACAAGCAACGACATGATCAACATCGGGTGCCACACAAGTTTCAGGTGGGCGACAAAGTCTGGTTGCATTTGCAAAAGGAACGCCTTACTGGAGCCTATCGGAAATTGAGACCACTCCGATATGGTCCTTACACCATTACTAAGGCGATGGGAGACAATGCATTTGAGCTCAGCATTCCCCCATTCCTTGGCCTGCACCCAGTGTTCAATGTGGACCGCCTTCGGCCATACTTTCCACCATTGCTAGACACATCCGACATTGCAGAACAACTCAAACCCACATAATTAAATCCAGATTGCATGGAACAAGCTGCAACGGATCGGATCATGGACACACAGATCAAGAACACTCGCCAACAAAATATCCAACTGTATTGAGTTGTCAAAGCAGGCCAACTCCTTCAGCAGGGCAAGTGGCTCACCAGGGAACAAGTTCAGCAGAAGTTTCCTCATCTCATGGAGGAGCTCAACGCAATGGGGACCATTGCTTCCTAAGGGGGGAGGAATGATCCAGGTGGATATTGGTGGCCACCTGCCAAGTCCACCTGGACCCCCACCATTGTCTTTCTCAGCATTTTCAGTTTCCTTAATTGTAGCACAACTTACTATTTTTAGCAGTTTTTCGGGTCCTGAACTTGCAGAGCCATTTTGAGGCCCTAAACGACGTTTTTTGGGGAATCCATGTGAAACATGGGTCCATGGAATGGACCGATGTTGCTCGTTCCAACAATGATAGTGCTCGGATAGATCTTTCTAATGAGCTATTGTACGCGTCAAACGGAGATCATATGCCAAAGTTACGACCCCAGGAAGTTGGTGTACCAATTTACCCCCAAACGGGGCCCACAGTTTGGCGTTTCATCTCCTAGGGTTAGGTTTTGGAATGTTAAGGGTTTTCCATTGTTTCTCAACAATAAATAGGCCTCCGAGCCTCATTGTAAACACAGTTCAGAGGCATGTAGCCACCACATCTCTTCTCAGAGATAAGCTACCATCGCCCTAGCTGGTTATTTCCATTTCTGGTTGTAAGCATATTTCAGTATTTTCCATTAATGAAATGAAGTATTATTTCCGTTGCATCTTTGTGTATATGGTTATCTCTGTAATTTGTTGCATTCCTGTTTAAATCCGGATGATAAGTGGGATACTTCCAAACTGTATCTGAAAGTGTCTCACTGTGATATTCCACTGGATGCCCCTATTGAGTAAGGACTGCCCCAATAGCATAGTCAGAGGCATCTATCTTGATCTCAAATGGTTGTTGCAAGTTTGGTAATGTGAGGACTGGCTTAGAGCAGAGGCGTTGTTTCAAATACATGAACGCCTTCTGTTGAGATTCAAACAAAAAGAATCTTTCTTTCACTCCTCCCTTGGTGGCTTGACTCAAGGGCCAAGAGATATGAGAGAACCCCAACACGAACCTGTAGTAGAAATTAGCAAGATCTAGCAAGTTGCAGAGCTCTGTCAGAGTGGTTGAGGCTGACTAATCCTGAATGACTTGGATCTTGGCTAGATCCACATGTACCCCCGTTCATCAATAATGTATCCCAGATACTGTACTTGGGTCATGCCAAAAGTGCATTTCTCCAAATTGGCATACAACTTGTGTTGCTGCAGTGTTTGGAGAACCTGTCGGATGTGGTGGAGGTTCTCTTCCCTACTTTGGCTGAAGATCAGGATTTCATCCAAGTATACCACTAGAAAAGAGTTGGTGAATGGCCATAAGATGTCATCCATCAGCCTCATGAAGGTTACAAGAGCATTCATCAACCCGAAAGGCATAACCAACCATTCAAAAAGGCCCTCCTTGGCTTTGAAGGCAATCTTCCACACATCAGAGGGTTTGATTGGCACCTGGTGATATCTAGACTTCAAGTTGATCTTGCTAAAATATTCCCCCTCCTTAAGTTGGTCTAGAAGATCATCATTCCATGGGATCAAGTACCTATTCTAGACAGTGACCTTGTTTAGTGCCCGATAGTCAATACAAAGTCTCCAAGTCCCATCCTTCTTTTGTACCAACACAATTGAGCTCCCACAGGGTGATGAACTTGACCGAATGTGACATTTCTGTAGCAAATCCCGAATCTACCTCTTGATTTTGTCGTTCTCCAGAACATAGTGTTGATAGATTGGTCCATTGAGCAACGATGCACCTGGGGTCAAATCGATGGAGTGCTTGACCTGACAGTGTAGAGGAACCTTTACGGGGGAGGTGAAGATGTCCTCGTACCCCACCATGACCTTGTCCATATGTTGTTGTCATGCGGAGGGGCCCTATATGAGGACGTGGCCATCGTCTTCTTCTTTCCCTGAGGGCGTATCATCAGGAAAAAAATTCTTGGTTTGGAAATGAGCTTATTGCTTTGTTTTGTAGTAAACAAAGAGATGGCGGTAGGTAGTGCTACCTTCAGTATCCCGTACAAATTATTTCCCAAGGTAACAATAAGAGCGCGAGGCCTTGAATCATACAAATCATGTCGCTTCCATAAGTATGGCTGACCTAATAATACATCACAAACATAAAGAGGAGAAACGCCACATAATACCTCATCCGTGAAGGGCTTGATGCTATATGGAAGGTGACATCACTGGATGACGTGAAGATCACTGCTGAAATGAGGTTCTTTTGGCTCCCGCTATTGACAATGAACTGTAGTGGGGAACCCTTTACCCACATCTGGAAGTGGAAGAGGCGCTCCTCCTCCTATGGATCTTCAAGTTCCTCCTTCTGGATCTTCATGGTGGCAACGATGGTGCTTGGCTCCGCATTGATAATATGCTTCCCTTTGTCATTCCCCTTTTCGGGTTTTAACTCAGATTCAGTTTATGCATCTGATTTAGAAGCCTTCAACTCGTCCACCAGTGACTACTTGGCCCGACTTTCACTTGTGTTGTGAGTGGAGGTCTTATGGAGCACACACCACTTTCCTTTGTTCTTCTTCGGATTTCGGTGTTGCTCTTTTCTTGTGGCTTTGGCAGGTGGTCCTAGGCCACCCTGCCTTGGCTTTGTCCTTTGTTCAATGGTTTGGGGCCACATTTCCCTTCCTTCAAATTCACAGATCCAAAGTCTTTCTTTTTCTGTTTAAGCTTCTGCTCGATCTTGACAGCGTATTGGTATGCTGTGTCGAGCGAGGAGATGTCCAAGAACTCCATCTCATCCTGGATGTACGTGTGTAGGCAACCACAGTACTTGAGTACCAAATGTTTCTCAGAATCCTTCATACGCAACTTCGTGTGAACGGTATAAAAAACATTGGTAAGAGGGAGTGTTGATGATATAACATTATGTACTCACATTCTCCTTGTGTCAAGTATATTGACTTGAATTAGAAAGAATGGTCTGACAGGGGACAAGCATTCTTCCTATGTGAAGTATGTTGAATTGAATTAGGAAGAATGGTCCTATAGCATCAGGATTGTTTAACATGCCCCAAATTACTTACATAGAGTGTGGCCTTTGGAGATTAACCATGTGTCAAAGATATGGACTAGAATGATGGTGAATCAAGACTAGTTTGTATACCATGTGTCAGATAAAACCCAAATTATGGTGACTAGTTGATGCTAAATGATGTACCATGTGTCAGAAGTATCAACCAAGATTATGGTGAGGATACACCATAGGTTAGAGGTACCGACTAGAATTATGGTAACTTGTTGATGCTATTGGTTTGCCATGTGTCACAGTCGTTGACCAGATTATGGTAACCTGTTGATGCTATTGATTTACCATGTGCCACAATTTTTGACCAAATTATGGTAACTTTTTTTACCATGCGTCACAATTTTTGACCCCATTATGGTAATTTTGATTTGTTATAACCTTTTCTTAGAGAAATTTGTCAACACAAGAGCATTTGGATGGTTATTATGAATAACTCCCTAGCTAAGAGGGAGTTTTGAATTTTTTAGCTATGGTCGGTCTTTAAAACAATTATTTTAGTCATTGATGTATTTGTAAAGAATGTTCTTCATGCTATTGTCAAAAGATAAAATTATAAGGTATGTTCTTCATGTCCTTTTAAAAGAGAAAAAAATGAATTTTAAAAATTAATTTATGGCTCCAAAAGAAGCTATGTCGGCCGGCCCTCTTCCTAGTCAAGTCGGCCCCAGTGAAGAGGTACCCATTCAACCAGCTGATCTTTTATTTATTTGAGGCATTCAACCTCCTTCCCAAGCAAGAAAAGATCTGTTTGAGGCAAGAAAAGAGGCTAATCTAAGGGGAGCGAAGTAGTTGGATCTGAGGCAAAGAAGGAGATTATCTAGAAGACCAAACATATAAAGTAAGTTACAAGACTGAACCTCTGAAGGAAGTTGCAGGATTGAAATTCTGAGGCAAGGAAGTTGCAAGACCAAATTTATGAGGCAATGATGTTATAATGAAACAAAACAATTCTTGAGATGGTACAGGACTGAACCTATAATGAAAGACAACAAATCATATTAGTTAAATATTTTTGGGCAGACTTATAAATTGACTAGGAGGCAGTGGACTAGGTTTGACTATGTCTCTTTAATGGTCAATTTGACCTTGTAAATGACTAGATGATATAGGTGTGTCTCTTGTTGAGCTGAAGAATTTCTTTGAGGAAAAGGTTGTTGGGTTTTCCCCCATGTGGGTTTCCTAGGGTAAGTGTTTTGTTCTTGATTTAGATGTCTCTTTATGATCTTAATGTATTTTTGTTGAACCTATTATGTGTAATTGCTTAATGATTAAAGTGAATATTAAAGAATCTACAATGAATATCGTTAGAAGTAATTAACAATAGAATACTTACAAAAAATCAACATTAGGTGGCTCTTGAAGTAATTATAAGTAGACTAACTAGTTGGTTTTTGAGAAAAGAAACATTTGCAAAAGATATAACTCATCTTTCAAAATTTCTAAGTGATTCTCAATATGGATATGTTGAAATTAAAGATGAAAGGATAATTGTAGATAGACATGAGTCACAATACATCTATGTTCCAACTATGGAGATTGATTATAGAGATGTAAGGAGACAAGCTATGAAGCGTCGCATTGAAGACACACACATGAGAGTTGCCAACAACTCACAAAAAGTTATATATGAGTCTCTCATAGACTCTTTGATTGAAAGATTCCCAAATTTTCATTTTTTTAATGCATAAAATTGTTTAGTCCTTGTTATTCTTTAGAAGGGCATCGTAGTCATGAGAAAAATTCAGAGCATTGGATTTTTAAACTTTTCGGATAACTACAACATACCATATTAGAGGATATTGGATTTGTTCCTTTATTACTTTTGTTGATTCATTAGATTAAAACTACCGGGTTGGCTCTTGAAGTAACTATAAGTACATTGTCTAGATGGTTTCTAAGAAAATAAGCATTTACAGAAGGTACAACTTATCTTTCAAAATTTCTAAGTGATTCTCAATATGGATATATTGAATTAAAGTTGAAGGGATAGTTATAGATATGCATGCGTTACTAATATATCTCCGTTTCAACTATGGATACTAATTATAATGATATAAGGAGATAAACTATGTGGCCTCACATTGAAGACACACAAGAGAGTTGCCAATAACTCAAAAACATTATATTCAGAGTCTTGCATAGAGTCTTTGAATGAAATATTCCCAAATATTCATCTTTGAAATGCAACAAAATTGTTCAATCCTTGTTATTATCCAAAAGATCATCATAGTCATGAGCAAAATTCAAAGCATTTTTGGATTTTTAAGATATAAAAAAATGTTGGATTTTTTATTTGTTTGATGTTAAAAATTGAAAAGAAAGTTGCACCCATTTGTTGATTCATTAAATGTATCTTTTGATGGTTTCATAATGAAGGAAACATGGAAGGTTCTTCACAACAAAAAAAAATGATACAAAATTTATCCTCATATTATGAAATTATGGCAAGCTATACTCACTATTCCCACAAGTACAAAAGGGGATTGTCTAAACAAAAAATCATCAAGGACATCAGAAAATAAAGACTAGGACTAGATACATTGGATGCATTAATGAGAATATCTCTCAATGGGCCCAAATTATGTAATGTGCATTGGAGTGTAGTATATGGGGTATGGAGAGAGACAAAATAAAAAAGAGTTAGCTTTGAGAGTTAGGATATTACTCTTATTTACCTTTTGCAATAATTTTGTTTATTTTGTAATAGTGACTAATGTGTATGGAGTCTTATGGGTTATGTTGTGAAGGATTCAAGACAATGAGATTTTTAGTATGCTGAATTTTTGATGAGGTTTTATAAAAATATTAATGCATATGAAAAGGTTTGACTATATAATAAGTATAATTGCAATTTGAAATTGAAGAACATTGGTAATAAAGAGAATGAACATAAAAGAAAGATGTAACCATGTTAGTTGAATAGTTGGTCATCTTTTTCAACTATGTTAGATACATAAAATTTCAAGTAGTCTCTCATAACTTTATATATATATATATAATATATATAATATATATCAAAGTTTTGAATTTTTTTAGAATCTTTTGTTATTGGTGATTGAAATTGCAATTGTAGTGATCCATTAAATAGATAAGTATTTTTTTTTTTTTTTTTTAAATAATAAGAATTTTGATTCTTTGAATATGAAAATATAAAGATAGTTTTTATTAAGAAATTGAGATTGTTGTGTTTATCTTTTATTTATTTTTTAAATAAATAAAATCTAACCATTTTTTATTTTACTTTTTTATACTTTTTCATTTTACTATGCTACAAAAAAGGTTGCTTGTTGTTTCATGCTGTTCACTAAACGGTATAATTAGAAACGCCTTCCATTTTGAATTCTCATTAATAATATAAAGCTTGCATTTAAGTAAAATGTTTTTTTTCTGTAAAATCTTGATGAAGTGATAGCATTTTAAAAGCAAATTTGGACATTATCAAGTTAATATGTAATATTTACACGTACTTTATTTGATAATACAAGTGATGGGGTTTTGATTAGATTATAAAGTTTTTCGAATTTAAAATTATGATAATATATATATATATATATATAATTTCAAATTGTTAACCCCTGGAAAACGAAGAAATGCTATCAATTTTTTCAATTTAGTATACAAAATAAATTTGAAATTCCAAACTAGGAGGAGAGTATATAGAGAATCAGAAGTGTAACTACCAGAAATACATACTGATGCTCTTACTGCCATGCATTCGAGGTGCACGCCAACGCTCTCAACTGTTTCATAGCTTAACTATTGACTTGATTTCTTAGGGTTGCAACAGATTCGTAAGTTGTAACATGAAGATCTTCATGAGGCTACATCTTTCTTTTGCTCGAGATAATGGGGTTGATGCTTGCTTCAACTGTCTGAGTGTCAGCCTTATTTATTCTGAAATCCGGTTGAGTTTTCAGCTTCAGAATGTGGGGTGACATTAAAGTTCTAAAATTTTGTTGTGAAATTTCTTCCACGATCTTCATCTTTTTCTGGATATAAACAACTCTGGTTCGAACATCAACAAATCTGTAATGATTTCACAAAGCAATCAATCATGAAATCGATTCTGGTGCTTCAGCTCATAGTTTTCATGTTCTCGGCTAGTTCTAGTGGACCTTGGAGGATTCCACTGCGAGGTTCATGCATGGTGCTTTTAGGTGCTCCCTGGAATCAGGTTGTGCTTTGTTTCATTGTATAAATACAAAAGAATTAACATGGGCCTCCATATTCTTAATATCTATACTTGGATTGAACACATATCAATCATAGAGTTCAATCACCCATTGACAGCTTCTACTCAATATGCACAATAACACTTCATTGCTCGATATCTGAATCCAAATAGACCATGCGCGGTTTCCATCTGGCTGGCAAAAGAGAATAAGAAATAGAACATTAAATTACAGTTTCTAGAATATTTTGGAAATTAAACCGTTCACTTCAATTGGTTCCTATCCTGATATTGTCAAAATATTCAAAATATATCACTGAAATATATTCAAAATATACCATTAGAATAAACCAGATATATTAATATCAAAGGAAAAAAGGTAACAATTTTCACTAGCTTTATTGTAACAAGCATTTGAAACCTTGAGAAAAAGTATCGTTGTCCCTGTGACCAACTGAGGATTGATTTGATAAACAACCTTGAATAAGTTGTCAGAGCGATATTCAGAGATGGCCAATAAAATGCAGCTGAGAATCATCATATATCGCCTTGATTTTGGGGGGAGAAACCGTGCAAATGTTGATGTTGAATCTGCACATAAACGGATCAGACGCAAGATGGGTATGATGATTCATGTATGGCTTTACATAAAGAGCTTTATTTATGGATATCCAATACGTTCAATGTACTCACCTATCAAAAACAAACCAAACACCGATTATAATTGGCCCATCGTTGGATACAACGTGATCAACAACATAGTTTGTCATACAACAACGTAGTCCCAACATTGTTTAGTTCCTTGGGCAAGTTTGCTCCTAACAAAGTACGCATCACAAGTGGAGGGCTTATATTTATAATTGAGGTTATTTTTATTTTTTATCTTTTATTTAAAAAAAAATAATTAGTCTAACATAAAATTATTTTACTTTGAAAATAAAAAAATATTATTTAACTAATATAAAAATAATTAAAAATTTAAATATTTTTACAAAAACATTATTAAATATTTTACAATTAATTTAAATTTTAAAATAAACTTTTATCTTTAAAATTTTATTATAATTTATATAAAACAAATTATCTTTCTCATCATTTAAAATATAATTAATGAAATTATAATCATATATAATTTTTAATGAATAAGCATAAAAATAATTTTTTAAAATTAAATTGATTTATATTTTAGTTAAAAATATTTGTCATCAATTACTAAAAAAATTAAAAATATTAAATTATATTTAAATTATTATATAATATAAAATAAAATCATAAATCTAAAGTAATTTAATAATCTATATAAACTATTCAAATCTTCTACATTAAATACAATATATGATCACATGTGAACAATACTTTTAAATTCATTATTTTATATTTTTCTTATTAAATTATTAAAACTATTAAAATGATGAGAATTTAATAGACATTTATAAATTATATATCCATGGTATATAAGTTATTCAAATCTTCTACATTAAATACAATATATCCTCACAAGTCAACAATACTTTTAAATTCATTATTTTATATCTTTCTACTAAATTATTAAAACTACTAAAATGATGAGAACTTAATAGACATTTATAAACTATATATCCCTTGTATATTAAGATCATGATATAATAATTAATATAATTTAAAATTATATATCCTTTTAAAGTAAAGTTGTAATATAATAATTCAACTTTGCAATAAGAATTTTTTTCTTTGACTTTATATGTGTATTTTCTCACAATTTATATTATTATTTTCTTGTATATTAAAGTTTATAATACAATTTAAAAATTATTTCTTCTTAAACATCATTTATCTTATTTATTTCACATTCTCATTATATTAATCTTTATCATGTTACAATTACAGATTTTTAAATTTTACTTAATACAATGTGGTATGTTTTTTCCCAAATACTTTATATATAATATATATATAATCCCAAGAAGGAATCACATCCAACTGGATTAGTAGAGCCTAACTTGGAAAGGTCGAGGAGAATGATCTACTTTAACGAGTACTCTAATTAATTGAACTAGTACTCTAATCAATTGAGCTAACCCTTAGAGCTACTTTAACAATATATATTATAAATTATAATATTTCAATTTATGGAATTGTATATTTATTATCAAAATCATACTTTAATTAATGAAATTGTATATGTTTTATCAAAATAATAAATTTTCATCTTCATGAATCACACTCTTAAAACTAAATCACTTTGAGATGGCTCCTTATTGACCATAAGAGAGACTTTTGACTTGTTGGTCTTGATGATCTCTATGCATAGATTCCAACTACTTTGGAGATTTGCTTAGCCATATTGGCATTTTTTTGGGGCTGACCTTTCCCTTGTTGCTCTGTGGGATTGGTGCTTGGATAGATTGCAACTTAAGCTTCTTATTTGGTTTACAAGAATCTTCCTTTGCTAGAATGACAATGATAAGCACAATTCTTGAGGCCTCTCATATTATTTATGTGTTAAATATGATGATATTTGGTCTTCCCATGGTTCCCTAGATGGTTGCATCATTCCCAAAGATGAGGGTCTTGGCTTGCTAGATGTGGTCAATCAAGGTAACTTTTTAGTTCTTAAATGGGTGGTTAAATTCTTTGAGGGTTCATCCCTTTGGAATTACTATAAGTCAACATGGTAAAATTTAGTGGCAAACTTATGTGACATCTTATGCTCCTTATAATTTTCATAATTTTGGGTCCATAATTCTTAATAGTATTTAGTGGAAAATTTAGTGTTAGTAGAGGAAATGGAGTATAACCAGTTGGGATTTGGGAAAGAGAATAATCTAAAGTTAGAAATAGGATGGAACTTGTATTTCTCATATTCTTCATTTTCAAGCAAAGAAGTTTAGTAGAAAAAACAATTTTCTTTGAAGGAATTTTTAGGATTTCAGTTTTTATTTTAGAAAAATTGGTGTTCTTTGGCTTCAAATTTTGCTTGATCCAAAGTGTATAGAACTACCTTTATGTATATCATCCCCAAGAATACCATTTCAAGTTGAATATTGATACAAAAATCCCCCTTTTGCAGAGAGCAGGAGTGGAGTTTAGGGTGCCCTTTGACTCAATATAAGATTCTCATAATTTCTATTTTGTGATTTTGCATCAACTTCATAGATTAGGACTAGTAATCAAGGCTAGATGGGATTCTACAAATGAAGAAAGCTACTTGATTGGACTGGATTGGATGTATTGGTGTATCCTAAATTAGAGTCTCTTATAAAATGCTTGGTTGGTAATTTATCAAGATCTCCCCTCCAACTCTAAGTTCGCCAAAAACCTATGACCTATGTCATTTTTACACAAAATTAAATACAATGAAACATATTTTATAAAAATGTTCCTTTACAAAATCTTATTAACTTAAAATTCAATTTCACTTAAACACATTTTTGAACACTCCTCTGCACATACATTTTTACTTTACTTCTATGAGAATGTTCCTTTCTAAGATCTCATTAACCTATTATTCAATTTCAGTTTCTAAAATCTCATTAACCTATCATTCAATTTCAGTGGGATCACATTCACAAAAACTTCTCTCCAAATGTATTTTTAATAATGAAGTTAGTTCTGCCAACGTTTTTTGATCCATTAAAATACTTATACAACTCCTAAATCATCCTTTTTTCTTTCTCACTGCTTTTTATATATAATAAAAAAAATCATAAATTTTAGATTCTTAATAAATTACTAAAATGAAATATAGCTTATATTGGTATTTTGTTGCATATTCTCCGAATTTTATTTTGAAGATGTTCAGAATTCAGTTCCAGGGTACGATACTTCAAGCAATCCTCAGTTGAGGACAGATGCTTATTATGTTCAAAGGCTAGTGAAGAATCCTTGGTACTTATTATCAATCCGTAAGCTAAGTATTTACTAATGTGCAATTCAACATTTGTTTCTTCACTTTACATAGTTTATCATATGTTGCTTCACTTTATAGAACAGATCATGCAATAGCTCTGCCATAACCGTATTGTTTGGTCATCTTCTAAATATTTCCTTTGATATTAATATGAGGTGCTTTTTTATTTCCTATTGTTCATATATATCTTTTATTTCCTAGAGTCATATTTATCTTTTGACAGGTGAACTTTACTGGAAGAGAATCAGCACATTGGCTATTAGGATTCAGATGTCAATACGTCAAATTGGAGCAATGATGCGTTATTGGTTATATTGAGTAAAAGCTCTGAGTGGGTGATTGAACTCTATGATTTATGTATACTTATAAACAATATGGATGCCCATGTTAATTCTTTTGTATTTAAACAGTGAAACAAAGCCCAATTACGGCTAAAAACTCACTCGATTTCAGGTACGATATTCCTTGGCAGAGCACCTAAAAGTACCATGCATGAACCTCACAGTGGAATCTTCCGTGGTTCTGCTAGAACTGGCGGAGAGTGTTGGGTATTTTTAAATGGACAAATACCAAAACCAAACAAGCATATTCACCACAGAGACAG